>CM048755.1:328999746-330249746 GCA_026315105.1 Locusta migratoria | reverse complement strand
GGGACGGTTCCTTTCAACGGGCACGGCCGATTTCCTTCCCCATCCTTACCCACAATTATGTGCGTTAGCTCTGTCTCTAATGACCAAGCTGCCGACGGGACGTTAAACTCTAAGCTTCCTTCCTTCCTCCTTCCTATCCGTCCCGCTGTTTGGGTAGAAACTCGAAATGAAATGACTAGCAATGGTACGAGCTACCCTTCGCCAAACACCTTATGGTTGCTTGCGAAGCATATATGTAGTTGTAAACGACGGCTTCGGATGCGATATTGGGAAGTATCCCACAAGTTTGAAATGTCAGTGCAGCGTTGTAATTGTTATTGGCACCAGTGGAGACTGGGATCGCCACATCCACGCTTGGCTAGTATGCAGAAGTCACTGTAGGACTACTTGTTGCCGTTATTATGCTATGATGAACAAAGCATTATGACAGCTGGCCACCGAGAGAGAGAACGCCTTCTCTTGGCGTTGTGGGTACGTTGCCGGTAAGTACAGTACGTAAATGCAACTAGGACACATGGGGTATCATTCCGCCGACGATACGAAACGCATAATGGAAAATCCATTGACTTTATCGAAGTTGCAGAAAGTGACATTTATATGAGCTGGTGCTTGGAGAGAAGGATATGGGAAATGGCGAAGCTGGTCGTCTATTCACGTTACTAACATTAGCAGCTATGGAACGTGGTTCAAGGCAGTTGAAACCACGAGCCTGAACATGGTGCAGAGCGGCTCATCAGAGAACGCAGGGGTCGTTGGCTTGCCCAATGTATCAAGCCGAAGAGGCGGAGATCTGTGGCTCAAAATGTTCAAATATTTGTACAGCTTATGGGACTTAATTACGGGGTCATCAGTCCCTAAACTTACAAACCACTTATCAACTAGCTAATCCTAAGGACGGCACAAATATACATGCCCGAGAGGGGATTCGAACCCCCCGACCGTAGTGGCCGTGCAGACCGTACTGGAGCGCCTCAATCCCCTCGGCCACCGCGGCCGGCAGATCTGTGGCGTTATGGTACTTGACTAGTACATGTTGCCCCAACGACATTAATAATCATTGGACATTTGACATGACTGTAGATCACTGACGACGTGTGGCCTGCTGAGATAAATGATCCTTATTGTTAACTCAGGGCGATGCTCGTTCCTGGTTACGCCGTCATCCAGGCGAAATGCCTTTTGAAACATGTAACGTCACTGAGGCAAGCTGATGGGCCCCTTTGAAAGACACTTCCCTCCACGTCGCAGCGAGATAACTGCAGCGGGTAGCCTCAACGACATTATCTGCTTCTACAGTTAATGGCGCAGTGAGCGCCTTATTTTTATAGGTCACGAACACCTACTGCAAACGAAACGCCAACTAGCCGTTGGGGAATGTTTTATCTGAGTCTGCAAACCCGTCTAACGGGAGCGTTATCCAAGGTAATGGCCATCTAACGAAGCAGTATTAGCCGTGCAAATCGACAGGATTGCCAATAATCCAAGACTCTCTACATAACTGCAGTAGAACCACTCCTGGATAACATGGAGCAATTTGTAAAAGATATATTGTATTGTGGCAAATGTCCAACTCATATGCAGTGCAAAGTCCATCTAGCGTCCGTTTCCTGCAACTATTCGTGATCTATCCGATCGATAGCCTTTGAAAAGTCAATAAAAACAGTACTCTGGCTGTAGCACTCGTTGAAGAACAGCATATAAGGTCCCTGAGGGTACACGCAACAAGCCACCTCTTACCGCATGATCACAAAGAACAAGACAGACTTACAGTGCCCGATTCGGGCCTTATTACACATAATAATAAAATCAAAGAATTGAACCTATGTGGTCCATACAAGTTATAATAACTCGATTTTTTTCTCAGGAATGGCTAATGTGAGAAACATGTGGTTTGTTTTAAAATAAGCGCGCATTGATTGTGATTGTACTCACTCGTTGCGAATGCAGCACTTACGGCACATAGAACTCTAGCGGCAGCGGAGACAGGTAGGACTGTCATTGATACTTAAAATGGCGACGTTCTCAGCACAAGAAGAGCGTGTAGTCGTGTTTTCCATTTGCGTGGTGTGCCACCAACTGAAAAAAAAATCATCGTCCGTTTAGTGAGACATGTGGAGATGGTGTCATGAATGTGTTCAATGTGCGTTTGTGGGTGCTGCAGTTCAGAGAAGGCAGAACTTCATGCGACAACAGTCCAATCTCGGCCTCGTACTAGGCTGTCTGACGGTACGATCGGAGAAAATTGTTTTCGAGGAGGCCGAAGGACTGTGGTACACGTCGCCTCAATAGTAGCCATTTCCTTGGGATCAGCTTTTACAGTGATCCACGAGAACCTGAAAATGCGAAAAGTGTCCTCCAGGTTGGTACCGGGAATGTCTGACGGATGCCCTCAAGGCATGACCGGGCGAGAACGGCCGTGAGGCCTGAGGCGTCATGCCACGGATTGCGTGACAACTCCCGTCGAAGATTCGAGTCCTCCCTGCAACTTAGGTATGTGAGTTGTCCTTAGTATTAATTTAAGTAGTTTGTAAGTTTAACAACATATGACCTCAGCAATTTGGCCCCTTAGGTTTACAAACATTCCAGCATTTTTTGTTACGTACACAACTTATTGTCAGGCAATGTTGATGAGTGATGATGGCTTGAAAGGTACTTTATTTTAATCAATTGTGATAATGAGTGAGACATGGAGTCATTTTTCAATCCTGTAACGACGCGCCAGTTACCTTAATTTAAGCACACCGTCTCACCGCCACAAAAAAATAATCGGGCAAGTCCCGTTCTGAAAAAATGATGGTGTCTATTTGGTGGGACAGCGATGGGGCTGTTCTTACTGATTGGGTTCCGAAAAACAAGACGGCGCTAGTAGCATTCTACAGGGATGTTTTGCAGAAAACGTTTATAGCAGCACTGGGTGAAACTGCCCGGAAAAGGCTGCGCGTGTACTCTTTCATCAAGGCGTAATACCAGCACATCGGCCGAACGCTACGTGCAATTTTTTTCGTGGCAATTGCTTTGAAATGATCTCTGTTGCTCCGTACTCACCTGACCCGACTCCTAGCGACTTTCGGATTTCGTCCAAAGATGAGAAACTCTGTTCGATTTCGCACATTCGCTAGCCGTGCTGCAATTGCATCAGTGATTTCCTAGTAGTTAAAGCAGACTGCTAAAGAAGCGTTCGCAGCGGACGTGGAATCATGGCGTCGTCCTTGTAAACAATGTTCACAGCTGCAGGGAGATAACTTTTTAGTTTCAGCGTTATTAGTTTGTAAGAAAAATCTAAGGTTTATAGCTTGATGAACCCGAATTGTAAGGTGTTCAAGTTATAGACGTTTCAGTAGAATGTAAGTTGCCTGGCTCAGTCATATCCTACTAATACGTGAATCATTAGCTAAGAGCATTTAAAAGACAATCAGCTGGTTCGTTCTCCATAGATAAAACTTCAAGGTCAGTTTTAAAATCCTCTCTTTACCGCCTGCACGTGATGGGCTCGTTCTTCCTAATATGGAACGTCTGTGCATGGCGGTACTTCTCACGCCTATCCAAATGGAATGTTAAAAACAGAAGTTAACTGAGACAATACAACCGCATAGCAACAATGGCCGATCCACATTGCTGTCTTGCCACTGGCATACAGACATATCCGTCAAAACCATATGAACTTTAGCTATGGGGGCTCCAACCCACAATCGTCGAATACTCTGTGCAAGAAAATTGTTTATGTGCTCATGGCGGCGACAACTGCTTTTAATCCCATTGAGAACAAGGATCCGCAGGCTGAACAGAATACGCTATGGTGAAACATATATATGTCACCTTTACCAACGTCAGTAGGCTCGCCGCGGTTTCTTCTCGATAGTGACAACTGAGAAAACATTCGCCTCAGTGCGCTGCGAGGTGTGAATTTTCTGGAAGAACTGGTAGGTAATCATGTGGTAATGTGATGGAAGTATTGAGCCGCGGTGGAGTAGCCGAGCGGTCTAAAGCACCTCGCTGCGGAGCGCGGTTGCTCGCCGTGGAGGTTCGAGTCCTCCCTGGGGCATGGGTGTGTGTGTTTGTCCGTAGGTTAGTTTACCTAGGTTTAAGTAGTTTGTAAGCTACGGACTGATGCCCACGCAGTTTGGTCCGATAGATTTACAAACATTTTAACATTTTTGGAGGTATGGACACAAACCCTCCTTGACCAGGCAACCATCAGATGTAAGTACCTTAGAATAGAAGTGATTCCACTTGATAAAGTCAGAGTTCCACCTAAAAATGTATTATATGCACGACTGGAAGTGAGCACCGTACATTCGTCAAAACAATTAGGGGATCATGTAAGATGTCATACACAATATACAGGGTGTCTCACGAAAGACGCCTGTCAGGCGTCCGCGGATCGCGCGGTACGGCTCCCGTCCGCCGCCACCGCATCCACCGGCCATGGCAGCGCCCGATTCTCGGGATCTATTGTGCTGCGGGCGCATACACTGAGTTAAAGTCTAAGAAACATTGCCATCTGATAAACCTAAGCTTATCTTTATTTACAGTAGATGTTCAAAATGATGTCCCTCGATGGAAAGAGCGGCCTGACATCTCTTGAACACATTTGCGAACACTCGACGAATTTCGGCTGCCGAAATCTGGGAAATGACTAGTAGAAACTTTTTTCACGAAACAATAAATTCTAACAGGTATGTGAACAATATCCTGCATCCATTTTTTCAAGAACTTTCACCCAACGAAAGGCTGTACGGTTATTTCATGCAGGACGATGCAAGACCACACATTGCCAATGCTTCTATGGCAGTAATACGAAGTGTTTTTGATGATAGGATAGTTGACTGGCCTCCTCGTCCTCCAGATCTAAATTCCTGTGACTTTTATCTTTGGGGAATGTTAAAAGACTAGGTGTATGCATGCAATCCCCATACACTCGAAGAGTTGGAAGACAGGATTCGACTAGTCATATCCCAGATTTAGGCAGCCGAAATTCGTCTAGTGTTCGCAAATATGTTCAAGAGATGTCAGGCCGCGCTTTCCATCGAGGGACATCATATTGAACATCTAATGTAAATAAAGGTAAGCTTAAGTTACTCAGATGGAAATGTTTTTTAGACTTTATTGTGCCGCGGGCGCATACACTGAGTTATAGTCCGAGAATCGGGCGCTGCCGTGGTCGGCGGATGCGGCGGCGGCGACCGGGAGCCGTAACGTGCGATCCGCGGACGCCTCTCAGGCGTCTTTCGTGAGACACTCTGTACATACGGTAACGTATTTTATTCAGATATGGGTTACATTTGTAATTTGCGTGTGATGCAGTACGATACTTTTTACTTGAACTTTAGGTTGTGTTTAATTAGAGCAAGACACCATGGAACTACCATAATATTGAAGAAGTCCGTGATGTTCCTCCGCCCAGTATCGGAGGGCTAAATTTTGTCGTGATTTTTATGGGACACACAACATATACCTTCGAAGGCGATTTTGGACTGTTTGTGTTGATACTGCATGTCCTGTTGCCGCCTGAAGGGTGCGTTGCAGCGGAGTTGCATTCAGTCTCCTATCTCGACGGGCTTTTAACGGTCATCTCTTGCTGATATTGCCCGTGAACGACCGTGGCTTTGCCTTCTTTTAAAGGTTCCTGTTTTCTGAAATCGCATCCTGCTACTAGAAATCACACTTTCGGACACTCCAATAGCTGCAGCCACCTACCTCTGTGTCTGTCCCACGTCCAGCCTTCCTATGGCTCTCCGTGCCATAGCTTCGGGTAAGTCACGTTGTTGTTGCGTTGCATTACCTGATCACTACGCTGTCTGAACGCAACTGCTTGTGGAATTCGTTTCGTAGAGTAAACTCAAGTCAACAGCAACCTCCTTTGCAGCAACTTTGCGTCATTGCCGCTATCTCAGTTGCGGTAAAGTTGTTATCTCCACTCTGTAAAACCGACATAAAGACGTCAATGACAACACTTCAGAACCTAGATATCTAAACTGATCCCGTAATTGTTTTGACCAGTGTATGTGACAGAAAGCAGAAAAAACGAATATTCATATGCTTATGATACGCTATATAAATCTTGGGAGATTTGAGAGCACCCAACACGAGAAGATATTTCGGAATGTGGTCAGAATACTGTTACTAAATATTTCCTACAGGACAAAAATAATGAACAAATTAGGCAGCCAACCCGGAAATAATATGACAGCTGCTCTGACTGTCAAGGTCGTCAGTTGAAGCTGAAAGGGCTGAGGAAGCTACCACTAAAGAATCCAGAGTAAGGAAAAGACGCCCGAAAAAGTCTGCAGAGGATAAAGAAGCAGCTGGACAGCAAGATTATGCCATTGGAATATTCTGAAAAAGGCATACGGTGAGTCAAAAACACAGTGAACATTATTTTCTCACTTTCTCGAAACTACATTTGTGTTATACATAATACATTGAAGAAATTATCCATGTTTGTCATTCTGTATATAATTTTAACGGAAATTTTTAAACAAGATAGTAATGAAGTGTAATAAGGTTTTTTTTCTATTTCCTCAGATATACTCCAAACTACAAAACAAGAGGCATAATGTGTTCCTAGGAATGTTGAGAGTAGCCTGCCACAGTTAAAATGCTATAAGACTGACGATCCACCGGAAAATGGTTCCAGAATGCGAACGTGTGTTATGAAAACATCTGTTAGACAAAATATTGTAATTCTTAAACTATAACAGATATTTCAACAAATTTTCTCTATAAAGTACACTTACTTCAGCCAAGATCTCTGATTTATTTTATTTGCTGTTTTTTTTTTTTTTTTTTTTTTTTTTTTTTTTTTTTTTTTTTTTTTACCGGTTTCTATGAGCTATTTCATCATCTTCAGAAAAGTTAAATGTTCTCCTACCTTCATTGCAAAAAGTTACGAAGATGGTTAAAATCTGTAAAGTCCTTTTTCGGATACAAATAAGATAAAAGCTAATAAAGCATGTACAAAAACTTTTGGAACTCACGTAAAATAAGACTTAGTCATGAAAATGTAATATAATAAACAGAACATTGTCGAACTATTAAAATGCACATTATTCAATCTTGCATCACCAAAGTGGAGCGTTATCTGCATTGCCTACTTAAAAATTGTGTGTATTCTTGACACAAGTAACAAGGAGACTGAAATAGGTAAACATTCCATAGGTGTGTTGCTATAGATATCCACCAGGTGGCAGTGGCGTCACAAAGAGACATCATGGATACATTTCACACTAACACAGAACGTCCCACTTTGGGATTGCGATATGATTTTTTCCCTTATATAAAAGGTATAACAATTATTTAACACTTCTTATGTCATGAGTCAACAAGTAAGCGGATTCAAAAGTAGTTCAATGTCTACATTCAGTACGAAGAATAAAACTTATTTATAGTATAAAAACGAAGCTCATTAACAAATGACAGTGACATAACATTGCAGTCAACGTGGTTATATAGGCGGTATGTCTCATGTCGCACGAAAAAGTGAATTCTTTAATTTTATTGCATGGGTGGTTCAAAGTTTACATTAAATGTGATGGGTGAAAATATACATAGTATAAAAAGCCTTAAAAATGACGCTACTATAACAAAAGGGTATAGCTTATGTAAGATATAAAACAAAGATCGTTAACAAATGAACATGTCACAATGTTGTAGCCAATAAGTGTTATGGGTGACATGTCTCAAGTCATATACCAGTGACAAACCTCAAACCTTGTTACGTGAGTGGCTGGAAGTCAATATTGACTGCATCAAACAAAATTTATCTGCAACGACCCAGACAAATGTTGGACTGTTGCCTGCTTTCGTGCGGTATGATCGATCCCAATTGAGCCGTTCTGTCAGGAGGGTCAATATGGAGATTGATCAACTGCTTAGGAAGCTACTCTGTCAGACATAGGTTTGGTTTCTGTTGACGCTATTTGTAGGTGGGATTTCACAAGGCACTGCCTGCATCTCAATAGGAAAGGGAAGGGGAAACTAGCTGGGTTGATAGCAAAATCCTTAAGGGTGTCACTGCAGTTCATGGAAGTACTTATTTTTTGGGCTAAGATCAGTGTCCAGTTAGAAGCTCAGGCAGGCAGGTGCTAAAAATGTAGAAAAATCAAATGTTTCTCACAAAAGTAAAGTAAAAAATAATGTTAGCATTTTCACCAGAATATTGGGGGACTAAAGAATGAAATATATGAGCTGTTGGTTTGTTTAGATGATATAGAAACTGATACTGTAATAGATATACTATGCCTGTCTGAGCATCACTTTGTCACTGGTATGGAAAATGTGAATGTCAGTGGATATAAATTAGCTTCAAATGTAAGTAGAGATAATAAGGTAAGAGGAGGAGTTGCCATATATGTCAAAAGCTATCACAGTGTAGAAAATTCTGAAACAAAGAAGTTTTGTGTAGAGCAACATATTGAAGCATTTGCCTCCCAGCTTAAACTCAATGATGATTATCTTATACTTGAAACAGTATGTAGGTCCCCTTCAGGAAACTTCCAGTTATTCCTGGAAAACTTGGATACCTTGTGCTATCTGTCAGATAGGGGAAAGCAAATTATTATTTATGGTGATTTCAATGTAGATTCACTGAAAGAATGTAACAGGAAGAAAGACATGGAAGACTTAATTGGGTAATTCAATGTGACATCCGTTATTGATTTTCCTACTCGGGTAGTAAAGGACAGCAGCACATTGATAGGTAACTTTTTTATAGACCATTCTAAGTTTAACTACGTAATTGCTTGTCCCCTTGAGAATGGTATTTCTGATCATGGTGCACAGCTAATAACAGAATATGACATAGCACCGTTCAGTAATTCGAAACAGTCCTCCCGAGTTGTGCGCTCGATTAAAGACTTAACAAATAGAAATTTCAAAAAAAATTCAAATGTTTGTAGAGTCTATGGGACTTACCTACGGGGTCATCAGTCCCTAAACTTCCAAACTACTTATGAACTACTTACAACTAAGGACGGCACAAATATCCATGCCCGAGGGGGGATTCGAACCCCCGACCGTAGTGGCCGTGCGGACCGTGACTGGAGCGCCTCAATCCCCTCGGCCACCGCGGCCGGCTAGAAATTTCAAAGAAAGTTTATAGCAGTTAGACTGGGATGAGGTTTAGAAGGAATATGATGATAATTTAAAATATAACGTATTTCATGATACATTTATAAGGGTATTTGAATACTGTTTCCCCAAGAAATTAGTTAAATAGTAAGAAACCATGCAAAAAAACCATGTCTTACTGAAAGAGTAAAAATATGTTGTAACCGAAAAAGGGAACTATATCTGCAAGAAAGAGTAATAACCCAGAAACTATAAAATATTATAAAAAATTCTGTGCTACTTTAAGAAAAGTCATTAAAACTCAAGAAGCATGTGAATCATGTCTTAGATTAGTTCCTCTGATAAAATTAAAACAATTAGTAATATTATTAAAAGGGAGTCAGGGCAACCAAGAGCAGAGGAAGAAGGTATTACAATCGAAACAAATGAAAACTTTAGTAACAAAAAGTCAGAAGTTGAAAACAGTTTTAAAGATTACTTTTTAAATGTTGTAGAGAAAATAGGATCGAAATGTTCATTAGAACGAGCAAGACAATTAATGTAAGACACCCATACCTAAACAATTTGATACATTTGAAATTCCACCCACCTTTCCTTCAGAAATTTACTCTCTCAAGAGTAAATGGTCATATGGAATTGATGGCATTTCCAGCAGGGTATTAAAAGCTTGTTCCCAATAGATAAGTAGGATTCTCAGTCATATGTGTAATAGCTCTTTAAAGCAGGGTATTTTCCCGGATAGAATGAAATCTGCTACCGTTAAACCTTTGCATAAAAAAGGGGATAGGTCTGATGTCTACAACTACCGCCCCATCTCTCTTCTGACAGTGTTATCCAACATTTTTCTAAAAGTTATGTATTCTCGAGTTGCTTCACATAACAGTAAAAATAAACTTCTAACAAAATGTCAGTTTGGTTTTCAATAAAGCTTTTCAACAGAAAATGCTATATATACCTTCACTGATGAAATATTAAATGCATTTTAATAACCAGGCAACACCAGTTGGGAATTTTTGTGATCTCTCAAAGGCTTTTAATTGTGTAAATCATGGGATTCTTCTAGATAAGCTTAAGTATTGTGGTATGAATGGGACAGAGTACATATGGTTTAAATCATACTTATCTGGAAGAGTGCAGAAAGTTGAAATAAGTAGTTCACATGATATAGAAGAAACAATTAATTCCTCTAACTGGGAAGTTATCAAAAATGGGGACCCACAAGGTTCGGTCTTGAGTCCTTTGCTGTTCTTAATATATATTAATGACTTGCCAGTCTACATTCACGAAGATGCTAAGATAGTTCTTTTTGCTGAGATTACAAGTATAGCTATCACGCCTGACAAACAGGAATTAACTGACGAAATTGGAAATGATATCTTTCAGAAAATTATTTAGTGGTTCTCTACAAATGGGCTCTCATCGAACTTTGATAAAACCTAGTATATACAGTTTCATACAGTAAACGGCATGACACCATTAATAAATTTAGACTTTGAACATAACTCTGTAGCTAAGGTAGAATATTCAAAATTTTTAGGTGTTTGCATTGACGAGGGATTGAACTGGAAGAAACATATTAAAGACCTGCTGAAGCGTTCGAGTTCAGCTACTTATGCTATCAGGGTCATTACAAAATTTGGTGATATACATCTCAGTAAATTGGCTTACTATTTCATTCACTGCTTTCATATGGGATCATATTCTGGGGCAATTAAACATTGGGTAAAAAAGTAATCATTGCACGAAAGCGTGTAATCAGAATAACTGCTGGAGCCCACCCAAGATCGTCCTGCAGACATTTATTTAGGGATCTTCACTGTATCTGCACTATATATATATATATATATATATATATATATATATATATATATATATATATATATATATATATATATATATTCACTCATGAAATTTGTTTTTATCCATCCGACCCAACTCAAAAGTAATAGCAGTGTGCATAGCTACAACACTAGGAGAAAAGGTGATATTCACTATTCAAGGTTAAACCTAACTTTGGCAAAGAAAGGGGTGAATTATGCTGCCACAAAAGTCTTTTGTCACCTACCAAGTAGCATCAAAAGTCTGACAGATAGCCAACTAGTATTTAAAAAGGAATTTAACGAATTTCTGAATGGAAACTCCTTCTACACTATAGATGAATTTTTAGAGAAAAATTTAAAAAAATTAAAATTAATAAAAGAAAAAAGTGTAAATAAAAATCCTTAAAACATTGATAGTCATGTATAGAAAACATTTACTAAACTGACACGTCCCAGATCATTATGAAATGTCGTATATATATGATCTATGGAACAAGTATTAATCTAACCTGATCTATATAGTATAAAAGAAAAAAACTTAAAAATTACGATAATATAACATAGGAAGAGTGTGATATTATGTGCAACATGCTTCTTGTATAACATGAAAATGAATCACATGATTCATGTGTAATTCTAAGTTTACCTAGAATACAAAGGGTCACACTAATTGTGGTATAATGAAAATTAAAAACGTTAAAAATGACAATAACTTAATAATTAAGTCAAGTATATAGTACTGAAACGACATCATTAATAAATGCAGATGACGATCCTCTTCGGTGATGCAAGTTTTAATAATGCGCGTTTTAATAGTTTGACAATGTTCTGTTTCTTATATTACACTTTCATGAGTAACTCATTATTTTACGTGAGTCCCAAAAGTTTCTGTTGGTGTTTTGTTGACTTTTATTTTATTTGTATACAAAGAGGACTTCACAGATATTAAGCATCTTTGCAACTTTTTACAGCGAAGATAGGAGAACATTGTAACTTTTCTGAAGATGATGACATAGCTCATGGAAACCGGTAAAAATCGAGCAAATAAAATAAATTAGATATCTTGGCTGAAGTAAGTGTACTTTATCTAAATTTTCGATCTCTCTCCATAGGCGTAATATGCCAGTTAACAATAAATTTCCTATTACAGCTTGTCTTTAAGTCATTCAGTGTTGGTACATAATCGCAGCTTCCTCCACATTGTAAATCAAGAGTATTGTGCTTCGAAAGCAAGATATGAAAATGCAGACCGCTCACGTCCTGGTCACCTTAATACCTTGTGTATAATACCGCTATCTGTTTCTGTGCATTATCGCTTTTCCATAGCTTTTGTTGCCTCAGCCTACTTCTTCTCGCATTTGTCTTATTGTGAATACGAAAAAGTCTGTAATTAATATTAGGATGCAAAAAATGTTCAAATGTCTGTAAATCTATCGGACCAAACTGCGTGGTCATCAGTCCGTAGCTTACAAACTACTTAAATCTAGGTAAACTAACATACGGACAAACACACACACTCATGCACCAGGGCGGACTCGAACCTCCACGGCGAGCAACCGCGCGCTCCGCAGTGAGGTGCTTTAGACCGCTCGGCTACTCCACCGCGGCTATTAGGACGCAGTAGAGGTGAATGGAAACGAAATAATTGTGTCGACTGCATTTTACCGAGGAATTTACAACATTTTTCCCTAACGAAGTAGCATAGTATTTGTCATCTACTTCTCCTAGTAGTTCCGGAACGGTTGTTAGATGTTGAACCCGGATGCTAGCTTCTGTGCTCAGGTTATTTATGACTTTTTTGTCTAATGGTTTTTCCTGTCGCATTAAGAGAGAGGCAAACAGAGGTGCAGGTGCAGCTATTGCAAACACTGAGAGGCGTAATCCGCGCATGCGCTGTAGGGGAGCTGGTAGGGCACACTCAAGGCCGGCGTAGGCTCTGCACCGGAAAGGCCTTTGCACCCGCCATCGATGCACGAGGAAACGTAATCCTTCCAACACGCCGACCCTGTTTGCCAACCGAACGGCGGTTTGGTTTCCCGATGATAAGGTTCACTATATTTTCCTAATTTTTATATAATCTGGAAGAGAGCTATTAAATCCTTTCTGTCTCTAAAGTAAACGAGCAGTGTAGTTTGCAATATTCTTGAGAAAACTGTGGTGTCTAAAGTTTGCGCCACGTACTTTCGCCGCGCGCCGCCATGCACGCACGGCGCGGCGTTCTTAAGACGTCAGCCACGAGCGTCCTCTGCTGCAACTCCGCTCGTGGCCACCACTGGACTGCATCGTTCACTTGGGAATGAGATAGGCACCAGTTAAGACTTGGCTATCAGATAGGCACTAGGAATCATCAGTAGGCAGGCCTCTATCTAATCTATGTATCAGCATTCTGCAGTCAAGAACTATGTAAAAGTTAAGTATTACTAAGTCTCTATGAAATATATATATCGTTCTAATTTACTCTAGTGTTTCTAGTTTCTGCTGTCCCACTGGCTGGTCACCTCCGTACGTGCACACGCGTGCATCCTTTTATTCCCCTGTCGGTCTCTTTCTACTCGGCCACCGACACCTACTACAACCGGTGGAAACGAGACACAAAAGTGTCGACGAGGCTGGGACACAAAAAAAAACTTTGAGTTTTCTTAGAGAACTAGTGTTTCTTTCTTAACATTACACTTAAGTTTTCGTAGATAAATACCTACTTCTTTACATTACATTAACATTAGCGAGTCTAATGACCGAAAATTACCAGAATGAAACTTTCACTCTGCGGCGGAGTGTGCGCTGATACGAAACTTCCTGGTAGATTAAAATTGTGTGCCGGAACCGGGACTAGAACCTGGGAGTTTTGCCTATCGAGGGCAAGAGCTCTACCACTTTTTCTTTCTTTATTTTTTTTCCTTTCGGTGATCTATGCTTTGCGGTCGTTGGTTCAATTCGTTCATGGTTGTTCGTTGAATGTTTGGCTCAGCTTTTTTTATTACAGAAGGCGTTGAGCCTCCCTGACCGGGCGCGCTGAGCCACGGCGCCCGGCAATCCACTGTGCTATCCCGACACGACTCACGGTCCGTCCACACAACTTCAACTCTGCCAGTACCTCGCCTCCTACTTTTCAAACTTCACGGAAGTTCTCCTGCGTACCTTGCAAGACTAGCACTCCAGGAAGCACTCATATCAGAGCACACTCCGCTGTAGAGTGAAAGTTTCATTTTGGCTAAGCCATGTCTTTACCATGTCCTTTCTTCCAGGAGTGCAAGCTAGTCTTGCAAGGTTCGCAGGAGAACTTCCGTGTAGTTTGGAAAGTAGGAGGCGAGGTACGGGCAGAATTGAAGTTGTGAGGACGGACCGTGAGTCGTGTCGGGATAGCTCAAAATGTTCAAATGTTTGTATAGCTTATGGGACTTAACTACGGGGTCATCAGTCCCTAAGCTTACAAACTACTTATGAACTAGGTAAGACTAAGGACGGCAGAAATATCCGTGCCCGAGGGGGGATTCGTACCCCCGACCGTAGTGGCCATGCAGACCGTGACTGAAGCGCCTCAGTCCCCTCGGCGACCGCGGCCGGCTCGGGATAGCTCAGGAAAAAAAGTGGTAGAGCGCTTGCCCACGAAAGGAAAAGGTTTCATGTTCGAGTCCCGGGTCCGACGCACAATTTTAATCTCCCAGGAAGTTACAGACCGAAAAGTAGTTTGTGTGCCGCGGCGGATTAACCGTGCGCACTGGGGCGCCGTGCTTCGGTGCGCGCGGAGGTTCGAGTCCTTCCTCGGGCATGGTTGTTTGTGTTGTCCTTAGGTTAGTTTACCTTAGTTTAAGTAGTTTGTAAGCTACGGACTGATGACCACGCACTTGAGTCCGATAGATTTACAAACATTTGAACATTTGCTTATAGTTGGTGTGCGAAATAATTAACGTCTACATATTTACCGCGGAAAGCAAAGCCTTCCTAAGGATTGGAAAAAAAGCGCAGGTCATTTCCGTTTACAAGAAGTGTCGTCGATCAGATGCGCAAAACGATAGGCCTATATCTCTGACATCAGTCAGTTGCAGGAATTTGGAACACATTTTGTGTTGGAATATTACGTCTTTCTGGGGATCGGAATCTCCTTGGTAGGAATCGACATGGTTTACAAAAGCAACAATCGTGTGTAAGCGCGAAAGAGTCACGGAGCTGAGTAGGAGGTGTACTGAAAATTGCGCCCAGTGAAAATATGCGCCCAGTAAGATTTGCGCCCAGAAAGGGTCGAGGACAAAAGAGTCGGCAGACAAAAGAGTTGAGGAACGCTACCTGGAGGCTTCAGAGCTGAGGTTTTCAGCCGTCAGACACACGGAGATAGAGAGATATTTAAGTTTCTACTACTCACCACTTCAAACTCGTGTATCTCAGACACAGGCATATGTTACTCTGTGTCTCGGAACAGGATTTTTAAAGTTCGATGGCAACATGCCTCAGACAAGTTTCAACCTAATCATTTGAAATGTGAATATATCTTGAACAATAAATACATTGTGTGTGGAAGTACGTAGGATTTTTGTTTTCTATTGCATCTTCCTCATGTTGTAAACAATTATGTGACGGATTTGTGGGCAACCTTTTCGTATTCCTTTTGTAAGTCCGACATGTGACCTAAAAGCAATAATTCGAATAACACTTTCTATAACTGTATTTATATACAATCGAACGACATTCATGGCTTATTATATTTCCAAACATACAGGAGCTATTTGTCTGGCCGTGGACCATGGGAGAAACGAAGACGTCACCGTAAATGCTGCACAGTCACCAGTTTGGAATTAAACGCCTCACAAAAATTATTTTTATGATACATATAGGCCTGCCATTTTTGTACTCTCACTGTATTTTGCAGTTTTTCTGACAATAAATCGCCAACATACCTATTTTTCCGGCCTATAGAGGCCTAACCGCTTAATAACATGTTTGTCAATACAAATATTGATTACGTTAGCTGGATAGCGTCTGCAACACAAGAAATAAAATGGAACAATATTTTTAAAAGACTTGTAGACGGCAGTATGATTTTATCCGAACAAAATCATCTTCAAAATTCATTCCATTCCATGGTGGTGGTGGTGGTGGCGCTTCGTGCAGTAACACTGGTGAAAAAATTAAATATCAGCAGTCAGCAGAGACTGCTATTATTCAATTTAAAATCATATTCTCTGCACCCAGAAAAAATTGTTAGGAAAAGGGTTGGGGGGTAAAGAGACACAGCCTGCCAAAATAATTACACATTGTTTATGCCCGAAAACGCAAAAGAAATTATCATACTACTGGACACAACTGTTAAGAAATGATTTTAAACTATGTAAAATATTGCATTGTTTTTAGTCATATTTGACAGCACGCAGAATGGATCGATATCTTTCTGCAAACTATAGATATACGTTGCAAAATAACATATCAGACGCCGTTTCATATCGTAGTAATTTTATTAAAACTTCAGAAACAAAGCTTCACACGTTTATACAAATATCGGTTAATAATTGTCATGAGATTCCTGAAAATGGTATCATTTCACAAATTTCAGTAGTAAGATTTTTCTCCGATAAAGTTCCAAATTTTATTGTGCTGCTAAGATTTTTTTAAATATTTGTAAGTTTTGATACCATTATGTAACAACATTATTTTTCTCATATGCCGAATTAATTAAGAATTACCTTGGGCCCACTATGAGGCAGGCACGACTGTCAAATTTATCAGTCATTGAATAAAAATGGGCTAGCAGAAGACTTCGATATGGTGAGGAAATTTCAATATTTTCATCCAAAAAAGAAGGAAGAAATTCTAACCTACGTGCTAGTCACCTGTCGCTAAGGAGATCTTCAGTTACTTGTTCTTTTTCCTTGATAATCAGTTCATCTATTTTAATGCGTTTTTCTTATTCGTTTTAATCCACAAATATCTGTCTGTGAAGTAGTTAACATTATACCTCCATTACAAAATCACGCGAATGAAAAAGGTCCTACACAAAAATTTTGTGTTATATGCTTTTGTGAGGTAGTCAGTGGGGGGAGGGGGGGAGGGGGTAGCAAATTAACGGTCTGCAGTGGACGCCAAACTACGCCTCTGCGTAAACGTCAGTCTGAAATGGGTAAAATATTTTCTTTATGTTATTAATTAGAAAATTCTGTGTACAGTTCTTTTCAAGTCCGACATTGTTCCAGGAATTATAGCCAAGACATTCAATAACACTCTAATAACTCAAATGTTCAAAATGTTCAAAAAATGTTCAAATGTTTGTATAGTCTATGGGACTTAACTACGGGGTCATCAGTCCCTAAACTTACAAACTACTTATGAACTACTTACGAACTAGGACGGCACAAATATTTATGCCCGAGGGGGGATTCGAACTCCCGAACGTAGTGGCCGCGCAGACCGTGACTGGAGCGCCTCAGTCCCCTCGGCCACCAGCTCTAATAACTCTTGAGTCTTATAATAATCTTTTGATGTTGCTGTTCTTCTTTTTTTCGTGCTTTCTTGGATAAAAATCAACAAACAGAGAGCAACAAATGGCACATAATGACATACAACAACAAAACCACACACAGGATAGGAAACATATTAAAAAGACAAGGACTCAATATAGGATACAGAACAAACACAATACTAAACAAAATGATTGAAAAACCAGGGAACATCGACATATATAATCAATCTGGCATCTACCAGTTAACATGCAACTGCTGCCTGGCTGTATATGTGGGACAAACATGCAGGAACTTCAGGACCAGATACACTGAGCATTTAAGATCACTGAAAAGTAACAGTTCCCACTCAACCTTTGCAGACCATCTAATATGAATGGAATGAACGGAATGGACAGTGTGTTTAAAGGAGCATATATGAGATGAACATTAACAAGAGCAAAACAAGGGTAATGGAATGCAGTTTTAGGAAATCAGGCGATGCTGAATGAATTATATTAGGTAACGAATCAATAAAGGTGGTAAATGAGTTTAAGTACTTGGGCAGTAAAATAACATATGATGGTGGCAGTACAGAGGATATAAAATGCAGAATGGCAATGGGAAGAAAAGCCTTTCTAAAAAATAGAAATTTATTTACATTGAATATTAATTCAAGCATAAGGAAGTCCTTTCTGAAGGCATTTGTGTGGACTGTTACCTTGTATGGGAGTGAAACATGGACGATGAACAGTGCGGACAGGAAGAGTTTAGAGGCTTTTGAAATGTGGGGTTACAGAAGAATGCTGAAGATTAGGTGGGTGGATCGCGTAACTAATGAGGAGGTACTGAACAGAATTGGTGATAAAGGGAATTTCTGGCATACCTTGACTAAAAGAAAGGATCGATTCTTAGGACACATTCTTAGACATAAAGGCATTGTGAATTTAGCGTTGGAGGGAAGTGTGTAGGGCAGAAATCGCAGAGGGAGACCAAGAGATGAATATATGGTTACTGTATATCGCCCCAAATTTGCGACTGGATAGGGGATTTACTCTCAGAGAGGACACAATTCGTACTAATTGATGGTAAGGCATCGACTAAAAGAGAGGTGATTTCGGGCCTTCCACAGGGTAGTGTTATTGGTCCTCCGCTGTTCCTTATTTACATAAACGATTTAGGGGAAAATCTAAGTAGCTCTGTTAGGTTGTTTGCAGATGACGCCGTCATTTACCGTCTAGTAAAATCATCTGAAGATCAAAACCAACTGCAGAACGATTTGAATAAGATATCTGTATGGTGTAAGAATTGGCAGTTGACTCTAAATAATGAGAAGTGTGAAGTCGTCCACATGAGTACGAAAAGAAATCCGTTAAACTGTGTTTACATGATAAATCAATCAAATAGGTAGAAATGATCATCGGAATAAAATGCGAGAAATCAGAGCCCGAACGGAGAGATTCAGGTGTTCATTCTTCCCGCGCGTTATTCGAGAATGGAATGGGAGATAAAATAGTATAACGGTGGTTCGACGAACCCTCTGCAAGGGCACTTAAATGTGATTTGCAGAGTATTCGATGTAGATGTAGTAAGCAAATTCAAATGGATGTAGGTTACCGTTCTTACGAGGAGATGAACAGGCTTGCTCAGGGTAGAGTAGGGACTGAAGACCACAACAACAACTGTAATCGTCTTCCATGTGCAAATCTTTCCCTCTTATACTGTGACGCGTATTTTCTTCCACTTCTGACGCACTCGTTTGGTTCTCACGGTCACTTTACACATTTAGCTCTCTCTCTCTCTCTCTCTCTCTCTCTCTCTCTCTCTCTCTCTCTCTCTCTCTCTCTCTCTCTCTCTCTTCGTTCTTTCTTTTTGTTTCTTTCTTTACAGTTAGAATTATGTAAATCGCTTCCTCTTACCCTGTAACAAGGCTCCTCGTTCCTTGTTCAGGTTTTCGCTATATGTTTGCCTATGTCCACGATCTATTGCCAAACTGTCTTTCCTAGTCAGTTATACATTTACATGCGTAATCGTTTCACATGTACGCTGTATCAAGTCGTCTAGAACTGCTTAGTATGCGGGAGACAAAACCGACTATCGAGAGCTCAAATCCAATTAACACCGCTATCAAACAAACGAAATTTCCTGGGTAGTAGATTAGATTAGATTAATACTTGTTCCTTAGATCATGTATACGATATTTCGTAATGATGTGGAACGTGTCAGTTTAGTAAATTTTGTCTATACTTGACAATCTATATTTTAAGAATTTTTTTTTTTATTTTTATTTATTTATTTATTTATTTTTTTAAAGTTTTATCTAAAAATTCATCTACATTGTAAAAGGAGTTGCCATTCAGAAATTCCTTTAATTTCTTTTTAAATACTAGTTGGCTATCTGTCAGACTTTTGATGCTACTTGGCAAGTGACCAAAGACTTTTGTGGCAGCATAATTCACCCATTTTTGAGCCAAAGTTAGATTTAACCTTGAATAGTGAATATCATCCTTTCTCCTAGTGTTGTAACTATGCACACTGCTATTACTTTTGAATTGGGTCGGATTGTTAATAACAAATTTCATGAGTGAATATATATATTGTGAAGCTACAGTGAGTATCCCTAGATCCCTAAATAAATGTATGCAGGATGCTCTTGGGTGGGCTCCAGCAATTATTCTGATTACACGCTTTTGTGAAATGAATCCTTTTTTACTCAATGTTGAATTGCCCCAGAATATGATCCCATATGAAAGCAGTGAATGAAAATAGGCGTAGTAAGCTAATTTACTGAGATTTATATCACCAAATTTTGCAATGACTCTGATAGCATAAGTAGCTGAACTCAGACGTTTCAGGAGATCTTCAATATGTTTCTTTCAATTCAGTCCCTCGTCAATGCAAACACCTAAAAATTTTGAGTATTCTACCTTAGCTACAGATTTATGTTCAAAGTCTAAATTTATTAATGGTGTCATGCCATTTACTGTATGAAACTGTATTTACTGGGTTTTATCAAAGTTTAATGAAAGTCCATTAGTAGGGAACCACTTACTGACTTATCGAAGTGTGCTTCTCATTGAGGACAGGTCCATATTCTGCCCCATACTCAAATACCCAAGGTATTACATGGATGGGCAGGACTAAGAACTTGCGCCCCTTCTTCATTTCCCATTAGCGGATACTAACCTGCTGCGAGTTACTGAACTTTTAAAGATTCGAACCTGCCTTTTTTCTTAGGGTGATAACACAGGCCAAAATTATTAGTCAGTATATTTCCACCCATCACAGATTTTTCTCCTTTTTCACCTACAGAAATTTCTTAGCACCACTAAATTCTCAAAATTTCGCGAAAAATTCTACTTCTGCAGTAAACGAAAGCCAACTCAGATTTTCTCCAATACATCAATAAAAATGACACATGCTCCTATCGATCCTCATACATAGCAGCAATTGTAGGTGGAGAAAACTCTCCACTCATCAGTATTCTCGAATAATATTCGCATTTTAGGCTATGCTCAGTGTTGCGTATGAATTAATGCCAATATCTTTCTTTCTCTTGGCCATGTTCCCGCACATGCAGGGTCGGTATTGTTAAATCCGGATTTGGCGTGTTAATATTTACGGTGTGGCCGGATGCCCTTCCTGTCGCCACCCCATGCCCCTCGGGACGAAATGTGTGCCCCAAATCAAAATGTTGAAATGTTTGTAGAACGTATGGGACTTAACTACGGGGTCATCAGTCCCAAAGCTTACAAACTACTTATGAACTAGCTAAGACTAAGGACGGCACAAATATCCATGCCCGAGGAGGGATTCGAACCCCCGACCGTAGTGGCCGTGCAGACCGTGACTGGCGCGCCGCAGTCCCCTCGGCCACCGCGGCCGGCGTGCCCCAAGTGTCTGGGTATAGTGTTATATGTGTGAAAGTGTAAAATGTTACTAAATGTTTGCGAATCGTGTAACTGAGGCGGAACTTGGGTACCAGTCCGGTATTCACCTAGGATGATGTGGAAAACCGCCTAAAAACCACATCCAGCCTAGCCGGTACTCCGACTCCCTGCTTTAATCCGCTGGGCGGATTCGAACAGGGGCCGGTAAGCCTCCCCGTCTCGGAAAGCTGTACGTTAGATCACACGGCTAACCGAGCGGGTCAATTAACATGCCAATACACGAGTAAGTACCTCCATCATTGACCAAATACATCTGCTACCTCAAGTTTCGATTTTTTCATGGTAAGTTCATGCCTTAACATCTGCCAGGAGAGTAAATGTATTTCCAGCACCTATCACGTTTACCTATCTCAATAGATCCGAGCCGAGCCCCCCCCCCCCCACCACCAATACGATTACAGGAGGTTTAATCTCGATGCCGCAACCAAAGACAACCACCAATGTCAAACATAAGAGCTCTCTAATTATATAAAAATTATGCTCTTACTCTTAGTATGATGTTATTTCTAGACATTGCATTAAAGCCTCTCATCGTGGGCGCAATAGAGAAAACCCAAAATCTACACTATTCGTTTAGCAGTTTTCAATGTTAACTCAATCATAAGCCGTAAGCACATTACTTCCCGATGAAAAAGTTCACGGCTGTGCGGCCGGATTCCTGTGTCAAACTAACACAATTTTTCGGCAACCAGACCTATTGCCATCATCAGGTGCTCTGATGAACTGACCTGATGATGGCTATAGGTCTGGTTGCCGAAATATTGTGCTAGTTTGACACAGGAATCCGGCCGCACACCCGTGAACATTTTCATCTAAAATTACGCCGGGAGAAGATAAGAATCACACATTACTTCCTAATCTTGATTTTTCAACTAGCTCCTCCAATACCTGGTCTTTATTTTGCAAAGGAGGGAAGTTACCAGACATTCCAGTTATTTCAGAATGGATATCGTTCTCGAAAAAACTATTGTAGTTTTCTTTCAGAAAGAAAGACGGTATCCGCTGTCTAGCATCTGTGTCTGCCCAAATTAGGAATGTTCCCTTGTCTTTTTCCATGACATAAAAATTCCCATACCTTATACTGCGTTTTATCTTCCCCGTCCCTCCAGTCTGGATTTTAAAAAGGTAAATAACAGATTCTGTCACTTAGACCTCCTAAATGTGGTATTCAGATGCTCATTTTCCTCCATAAACGAAAAAAAACCGCATGCATGGAACTGACTTCTTGCATTGTAAGCAAGGATTCTGTATATATATATATATTCGACCATTTCTTTATATGTAGACTGTTTCGACAGCTAAATATTATTGTATTTTCATGCGACCTTCCAGACATTCCAGCCATCTCAGAATGAATAACCATACCCTAACAACAACTTCCCTTAATTATCTCTACGCTTCGTCGAATTATCTAGGAACGCGAATAATCTACAAAGTAGTAACGTTACTTATTAGAAGGAGCACCACATGCTACTATTACCGCTGCACACAATGTTTCTGTGATAAATAAGTTATGAATAATCGCTGTGGTTTTTCTCCAAAATCAAGTGTGTGAAACTTGCATTGCTGATTTATTGAACTGTTGACACTGTTCCAGTGATTTGCGTATTATCTGCCATCACTTCGTATGTAGGGCAGCGGTCAGCAACGATATGCTATAGCATTTGCTGCCCTAAATGAACAGCGGCCCTCGGTGTAAAACGAACATGCGCACTTTCCCACCACTATCGACGACGAAACTAACAAGAGCGCTAAAGTGCATTCCTTTAAATTTCGAGATATCCTCGTAATATTCCCATTTTTCACCCCTGCTCATACATCGAATTAATATAACTGCTAAATTTGTAGAACGCTATTTACAGCTGCCAATTATACAGCTTGCAAACGGTTTATTTCTCTCGTACTGCAGTCATTGTACTGGTGTTGTGTATTTTCTTTTTACCAACTCTGCACTCCAACAGGCGTAGGGACAACCTCCAATGTATTATGGTACTTTCACATGAATTACAGGCATATTTTGACTCTTGATTACTTTACGTGAGTGTTAGTTTCGAATCACTTCTGCTTCTGTAGGTGGGGAGTCAACAGTGTCGTTTCACATTCGGAGGGGCAAGTTGGTACTCGGATTTTTGGAAGGCGATCTTTCCGAAATAAGAAACATCGTTGTTATAATGAATTCGATCCAATACCTAGTGTATTCGTGATGCTCTCTACCCTTATCGCGAAAGTACAAGATGAGTTCCTTTGTACGTTTTCATCTCCTCCGTTATTTTGTCTGACAAGGATTTCCCACTGTGTAGTTGTTCTCCAAAAGAGGACGTACAAGCACACAGTAGGCAGTCACTATAGTGATTGTTTCAGATTTTAACCATTCTGTCAATAAAAGGCAGTCTTTGGTTTGCCTTTCCCACAATATTTTCTTTCCATTTTGACTGTAATTCCATAAAGCAGCTTTGGTCAATATAAAGAATATTTAAGATCTGCAAAACGCGACGCATTGAAAACTTTCGACTATAATTGTAATTTATAGGTTCTTAGTTGAATTTACAACCTTTAGATTTCATTGATTTATCTTCTAAACGAAGTTTAATGGATTCCCTTTAGTATTCATGTGTATCAGCTCAGACTTTTCATTATTTAGGTTCAATTACCAGTTTTCTCACATCAAAGATATCTTGTATAAAATACTAACAAAAGGGGCATCACGTGAGGACGCCGGCCTTGAAATTCAATGTCAAGTCCTCTTCCCCCGTTAGGTTTTTGTGAAGGGACGTAAATATATCTGTACTTTACAGTTATCGTTTTGCTTTCTTCTTAAAATACATCATCAGATTATAATAAATTTCAGTTTTTCTCGTTTAAACATTCGTGTGGTAAAACATTCGCCCATTCGGATGTTCGGGCGGGGACTACTCAGGAGGATGTCATCAGACAAAACAAAATAGACACAATGGATAGGTGCATGGACTGTTCTATCCTTTATTCGGATGGGTAAGCTAGAAATTTTGAAAAGAGAAATTCTTTCTTTGTAGTTAGATATAGTTGGGATTAGTGAAGTTCGGGGGTAGGATGAACAGGATTTTTTATCAGGCGAGTACAGGATTGTTTACACTATATCAGTTGAACGTATCGCAGGAGTAGGTATGATAATGAATAAGGAAATGGGGATGCGGGTAAGTTACTATAACCAGCATAATGGACGTATTATAATAGGCAAGATAGACACAAAATAGTAGTTCAAGTTTACATGCCAACTAGCTCTGCCGAAGATTAGGAGATTGGAGGCATCATGATGAGATAAAAGAATCTATTCATGTAGTTAAGAGAAGAATTTGTTTCTGATGGGAGTCTGACACGAATGGAAGAGGAAGTCGCCTCGTAGTACTTTGCACAGAGCAAAATTTAGTCCCCACAAATGCTTGGTGCAAGAATCATGATAGAAGTTGCATACATGGGACAGATCAGGAGACACTAAAAGATTTCAGATTGATTTTAAAAGGGTAAGATATAGATTTCAGAACCTGCTTTAAAACTGCAAGACATATCCAAGGGCAAACATAGACTCTGGCCATAACTTATTGCTTATGAACGGTACCTGGATAAATTGAAGGAACTTGGGGGTGTTGACAATTTCCGAAAGAGCTTTAGGCAACAATTGACCGAAACAGGGGCAACAGTTGACCGAACCAGGGGAAAGTTATACAGTAGACGAGAACATTAGACAAAAGTTGAACAAAACGGGGCCAATAGTGACCGAAACAGGGGAAAGTAATACAGAAGAAGAAAATTGAATAGCTTTGAGAGCTAAAACAGTGAAGGCTGCGGACAACTAAATAGGCGGAAGGACAGAATATTTAAAAAAAAAATGCCGCAAATGAAGCGGACTAAAGAGAGCACTGGCAGCTAAAAATGAGATTCAGAGGAAGTGCAAATAGGTTAAACAGGAGTAGTTAGAAGACAAAAGCAAGTCCATAGAAAAAATATCTAACTAGGGTAAAGATATAACTGCCTACATGTAAATGAAGACACCTTTGGGCCGGCCGCGGTGGCCGAGGGGACTGAGGCGCTCCAGTCACGGTCTGCACGGCCACTACGGTCGGGGGTTCGAATCCCCCCTCGGGCATGTATATTTGTGCCGTTCTAGTTCGTAAGTAGTTCATAAGTAGTTTGTACGTTTAGGGACTGATGACCCCGTAGTTAAGTCCCATAAGCTTAACAAACATTTGAACATTTTTTGACACCTTTGGACACAAGAAAAGCAGCTGTATTGATATCAAGAGCTGGTGTGGGAAATCAGTATTAAGAAAGGAAGAGAAAGTAGACAGGTCGAAGGAATATATAGAGGGACTACACAAGGAAAATACACTTTAAGGCAGTATTGTAGGAAGGGAAGAGGAAGCAGATCATGTTACAGAGAGAAGAATTTGACAGAGTATTGAAAGATCTGAGACGAAACAAGGGCCCTGGAGCAGGTGACATTCCATCCGAACTGCTGTTATCCTTGGAAAAGCCAGTCATGACGACAGTGTTCCACATAAAGACAAGATGTATGAGACAGATGAAATTCTCTCGGACTGTGAGAGAAATATAATAATCCCGATTGCAAAGACAGCTAGTGCTGCATGGTGTCAAAATTACAGAACTATCAGTATAATAAGCCATGGTTGCAAAATAGTAACACGAATTATTTGCAGATGAATGGACACTAATAGAATCTGACCTTGCGGAAGATGAAATTGCATTTTGGAGAGATACAGGAACACCATACCGATGGATTCTAAAGGTGCAAGGTAGTGGAATTTGCCCTCAATTGTACCCAAATTTTGTTCTTGATTTTTTAAAAGTTTTCTTTTTAAATTTACTGTAAACGCAGGTGCGGAAGGAATCCGAATGCATAGGAGGCTTCTTCGGGGGATTTCCAACAAGGAACTATTACAATTCAACAGTGGCTGTTCTTATGTAAGCGGTATTTGAAAAGGTGAAGAAAATGTTTTGCTAGTTTCTGGTCTCATCACCTGACCCAGGCATTATGGTAGCGTAAATAACGTAAATACGGGGTGATCTCAAGCCTGGTTACCACACTGGTGCCGCTACTCTCTAATTAAAGTAATGCGATACGAAGAACGAGGCACAGCTGCGACGTGTTCAGACCCGGAGCTGATTACGACACCCCCTGACTGCGCTTTATTTGGAACGAAGCACAAACGTATGTACTCGTCTTACAGGAAAAACTTACTGAGGACGCTATAAATATCAGCAAGAAAGTTTACATTTCTACCTGAGCTATACTTGCTAGAGAATCTGATGTGAAACAGGATGGACACAGTGTCGGTTGTTGGTTGCATACCGGTGACTGTTTACAAAAATACTTGGGCGATCCATCTTAGAATATTACTAATATGTATGGAACCTTGACTAAATAGGACTAACAGAAGAAATTGGACGTTTGCGTAAAAAGGCAGCTCGAATAGCTTGAGGGTGATTTGACTCACAGGTGAGTATCGCGGACATACTGAAATACCTGTACAGGCAGACGTCAAAGAAAATGCCAACGAATACGCGAAATCCTTACAAATAATGTTCTAAATAAACAACTGTTTTCCTACCAGCAACAACTTTCTTTCATTTCTGTTTTGCGGGAAGCACTTCTCTGTGATACGCCAGTTATTAGTGCTGTTTTCTGATGTGTGGTGTTCTGCATAGTTCCTTTCTCGTTGTTGAAATATATAAACATGTGCATTTTTTAAACTGTTGTATTATCTTTGTATCTATCTCCTTGTAGTGCTTGTGTTCCTTTTGTACAGAATGTCACATACATTTAACATTGCATACAATGTTCTATGCATAGTATACACCGAAAATAACAAATGAACATGCGTAAACAAACAGTATATTTAGTCCTAAAGTGCCGCGGTGGAGTAGTCGAGCGATCTTAGGTGCCTTGCTGTGGAGCGCGCGGTTGCTTGCCGTCGGAGGTTCGATTCCTCCCTGGTGCATGTGTGTGTGTGTGTGTGTGTGTGTGTGTGTTTTCCTTGGGTTAGTTTACCTTAGTTTGTAAGCTACGGACTGATGACCACGCAGTTTGGTCCGATAGATTTACAAACATTTGAACATTTTTAGTCCAAAAGTGTTGTCATAGGTGTTGCATAGAGAAGGACATGCTTGTGTCTACAGGAAATTTACCTTAATAATGGGGATCGTAATCTGCTTGTATAAATTTAATATAGTACTTATTTATATGACTAACAATTTTCGAATTTTTCGTTTCGTATTTAATATTCATATTTTTTGTAATGTGAATATATTTTCGGTTCTTCTAAGAGATCTATTTTAAGCACTTTATTTAGTGGAGTACTATAGCATTTTGATCCAATTTTCTAAATGGGTCTCCTGTATAATGTATGTGTGCGGATACTGCGGTGGAGTGGCCGAGCGGTCTAAGGCACTTTGCTGCGGAGCGCGCAGTTGCTCGCCGTCGGAGGTTCGAGTCCTTCTGGGAGCATTGATGTGTGTGTGTGTGTGTGTGTGTGTGTGTGTGTGTGTGTGTGTGTGTGTGTGTTGTTTTTAGGTTAGTTTAACTTAAGTAGGGGAGACCGGGGCACATTTTCCATAGGGGCAGGTTTTCCAAGTCCCTTTAGTTTCGAAACAAACGGGTAGATGGTACCACCGTTGATAATATAAGAAGTAGCAACTAAGTACGGTTCATTTAGGAAACTTTCAGTGCTGTACCAGCAGTCACAACCTCGGCAGGGCCGTTTTCGTCATTTTTGGAAAGGTGAGTAAACTTTCACATCTGTATTGAAACTTCAAATAAACATACTAGCGTTAAACCTATTATTTTGACACTGCACGCACTAAAAGTGGGTATCTTTCTTCACGTAACTGTGCATTTGTTTTGTAAATAGCTTACACGGTTACTCATGGACGTAGTGTTATAGTTCCGAATATGGTGACGGGGCACGTTTTCCCAGAGCATACGGGGCACATTTTCCTTATTGCTTTGAGTCGTAACGCCAAGTCTAAAGCAAATGAAAAGTGGGTACTGTGCACGAACTGCAAGAAATAGGCGCTTACATTGTCATTCAGACAATGAGTATGAGTTTTGTTAAAAAATGTCTGTAGTTGTGAAATATTTGAGTCACATATTTTGTAAAACCTTTCATTAGCATTTATTTTTACTTAATGTGGTTACTTTTATTATCCTTCTTTTGTAATGTATTGTAAATGCATAATAAAAATACATATTCAGTGAATTCAAGATAATTATCTCTGTTTTACCATTTAAAGTATAGTTGGAAAATTTACCCCTGTACATTTTACGTAAGCTGGAATACTTGGTCCACATACGGGGCAAATTTTCCAACGCAACATGGTCAGACAAAATCATTTGTTGCCAAGAAGGATATTTACTATTTTCAAAAATATCTGTACAAGACTGTATATTAAGGTATAGGAAATATAATGTTCCGCTGTTTACCTCAAAACCAATAAAAATAAAAAGTGCAAAAATAAAAATGTAAAATGGTGGAAAACGTGCCCCGGTCTCCCCTAGTTTGTAAACGTAGGAACTAAAAACCAAAGAATTTAAGTCCCATAGATTTACAACATTTGTACATTTTGAACATTTGATACTTCTGATATTGTACGTATGTGTGTGTAGGCTTTAGCGTGTGCCATCTGTGGATGCCTTCAGAAACCACTTGTAATGGGTCAAATAACTTTTTTGCATAATTCTAAGAACCGATATTAAACGACGATAGTAGGAATGTAGCAGATCCCTCTACGTATCGCACCCGGATGCATCTCACAGACAAGATGAGCCTAATTACAATTTGTTTAGCTATGTCTGATTAGTCATTCTTCCCGCGCTTCACACGTAAATGGAACGGGGAGAAGACCTAATTGTTTTAAGGGAAGTGCCTTCTGCCATGCACTTCACAGGAGCTTTCGGTGTATGACTGTAGATGAAGATGAAAGTATTGTACTTAGGAATGTAACAAAGAATAAACAATCCCCACCAAATCTTGTTCGAATGCTCGTATTCGATTAATTAAAAATTACTTACCATACGAAGTTACAAAGTCTGATACGAATGGTTGGACAGGTCTACTAATAGTTGAGTGAGTTGTGGATGTCACTGAAGAAGCAGGAGCACAATTTGTACAAGAGGAACCTATTACTATACTCCATGAGGAGGCTAATAGGTAAACCGCCATCTGAAGGAGCAGCTAACGTTTCCACTGGTCGCTGGCAGAGTGGTCATCCGTCACTCTCGGAAGCTTCTAAATTTCCAGAGAGACGTAGTACCCAGCTACTCATTTGCTTAATAGGATGTCTCGATTGAAACTACGTTGCTGTATACGTCAAGGAAAAGCACCTCTTTATCCAGAATAAAATCTCAGAAACTCTCCATCAGACCTTACAAATGACTGTTAACTTTTAGTAAACATTTTATTAATACAAACTAGTAAATACTTTAAAACTTTCTACTGTATGTAATTACAGCTGTTTGGCTTACCTGCTTAATATCAGTTGCATTTTTGTATTTTATTTGTAATATTAGACCTTTAAGTCATTCAATACAGTTTAATTTAACCACTTAGAAAAGTCTAATCTACATAATCACATCTGTTTTATTCTTCTTAATCACCCTCTACAATCTAATTTGTTTTAATATTTGACATTTATCAGCCAATTTCGTTTGTACTTCTTGTTGTAACAACTGTTGTAATTTGTTATATGGTTCATATTTAATGTGTCACATCTTTTCTTTATGTTCCATAATTTTACACAACTGTTTCAGTCTATTTCGAAGTGTGTGATACACTAGAAATCTTTGTAACTGAGATTCTATGTATACACTTCTCGAAAATATTTGAACCCACAAAACTTTCACAGACACATATTTATATCTATCTGATGGTGGCGTAACAGCCAAAAAGTGGTTCGTCAACTAATAAATATTGTAGAATATTACACAATTGTCTAATGTGTTTAATTCGTAATGTATCTAATATTACGAGGCGCGTCCATAAAGTAAGTTCCGTTTCAATTTATCTCCGCTGCAGCGCTGCGATTTCAGTTCCGGACATGCGCTGTAGACGATGTTTATCATAGAGAAGAACGTGCGCCATTTGGAGATCGCTGTCAGTTACGTACGCTTTGTTGTGCTTGTTTGAAATGTCTGCGTTGATTGAAAATCCCGCCGCTTGTGAAATCAGATCGGTGATTCGGTTTCTGAATGCGAGGAAAGTGAAACCAAGTATTTATCGGGAAGTTTGCGATGCTTACGAACCAAATGCGATGAGTGATTCGATGGTGAGAAGATGGGTCCGACAGTTCAACGGCGGGCGTAGTGATGTGTACGATGAAGAACGAAGTGGGCGTCCACCTTTGGTTACAGAAGAACTGGTTCACGCAATTGATGACAAGATCCAGGAAAACTGTAGGTTTACAATTAGTGCTCTCGCTATGGACTTCCCCCAAATTTCACTGTTTCCAACTGGTTGATAGACACAGGCGGCAGATTTCTATGAAGGAGGCATACAAAACCTGGTGCCACGCTATGACAAATGCCTGCAAAATTTCGGCAGTTGTGTAGAAAAGTAGTTTAAGAGTTGTAGAATTTTATACAATAAAAATTTCTTCTTTATCTGTAAAATTTCATTTTATTACCAAACGGAACTTACTTTCTGGACGCGCCTCGTAAATTAAGAATAAAGGAATCATTCAGTCAATGCTATAAGTTTACACGTTCCAAATTAACTTTGAAAGTCATGAGAAGGTAACTAAGTTTTACGATACAGTGTCACTATATAACAAGGAGAGTAGGGGATATACACTGGTCAAAACAATTAGATCAGTTGAGATATCTTAGTTCTGATATATTGTCATCGTCAGAATGAACTAAAATAGTTGGACATCTTTTTTGTCGGTTCTACATAGTGGAGACAACAAGATTATGGCAACCTAGATAGTGGTAATAACAGAACGCTGCTGCAGAGGGGGTTGGTACTGACTTGTGTGTACTAAACGAATTACACAAGCAGTTGGGTTCAGATAGTGCAGTGAACAGGTAGTGCAATGCAACAACAACGTGACTTACCCCTAGCTATGGCATGGAGAGCCATCGGAAGGTTGGAAGCGGGCCAGACACAGATGGAGGTGGCTGCAGCTATTGGAGTGTCCCAAAGTGTAATTTCCGGACGTGGACGCAATTTCAGACAACAAGAACCGTTAAAAGAAGGCAAGGCCAAGGTCGTCCACGGGTAACATCAGCAAGAGGTGACCGTGATTTCCGGTTAACAGTCAGTCGAGACAGGAGGCTGAATGCACCTCAGCTGCAAAGCACCCTCCAGGTACAGTCCAACATCTCCTTCGGGAATGTGTTTTCAACGCACCGAGGCCTATGGTGTATGTCCTATTAAAACCACGACACCGTTTAGTCTGCAGGAACTAGGCGGAGGGAACATCAGGACTGGAATTGTAACGAATGGCGTCAAGTTCTGTTCACATCTGAGTCAAGATTTTGTGTTCAGCCAGGCAGTCGTCGTTCGCTCATCTGGAGAGAACGTGAAACTCGGAATAATCCCGCTTATGTCCAGGAAACGTCACCAAGTCGTGGTGGTGGACGAATGGTGTGGTAGGAGTCAGTATTGGCGGACTTACGGACCTCTAGCTCAATCAGAATGGCACTTTGACTGCTCAGAGCTATAAAGACGAGGGCCTTTTGTTGCGCCCTACGCTGGTGCCATAGCAGATGTGTTCCTTTGTAAGAATTTGCCAGTTGGAGGTCGTCAAAAAATCTCAAAATTCAGAATGCGTAATGATATGCTCTAGTAATAATAATTTTGCTATTGAATGTTGCAGCAAATCACAACTAATGGGTCGCAACAACACTTTCGCAGTGTAAGTTAAAATTTTGAATAAATAAAAAATTGATATTAATTAACTTAAAACAGTCACTGTGGTAATTAATTAAGCTTGGCCCTATCTGACTTAGCATTGACTACAGCCTCCAACAAGCACCTCTTACGATTCAAGAACAGTACAACTTCACTAATAAATGTGTCAGAATTCATGTAGTGGTGATGGCGTGTTCGTGTTATAATCAAAATCGTAATAGCTGATAGACTATGATTGCAATGATAATAGCTGAGTACTGTGAAACTGCGTGGTGCAATGAGCTTCACAAATACTACAGTCAAAGTTCCCAATTATTTTGATAATATTGTTTAAAGCATTCAAGTTCCTTATAAAACCTTACGTGAACTATTTTTGATTAATTGGTTCCAGGGCCTGGGTAGCGTACGCGTGTAACTGGCTGAGCAGAGTCTGGCATATAATGTATTTCATAAAAATTACTTTAGTCAAGTCTAGTAAAACTACTATAATACTTTGAATACTGTTAGCCTGGTTACTTTCTATATAAATGAAACCAACTCTACTTTACGTGCAAACTCTCTAGCAAGTTAAAATCTGTGGCTTAATAATTGGTTGCATAACTTAGAACAGCACTGCACTTTAATTACTAGTCTCTGTGGTTGTAGCACGTTTAGCAATTCTTTAACTCGTCTAGCAATTTCTTTATAACTGATCGTAATTACTTTAAAAAATGATTGAACTTGTTAGTCAATGTACAGGCTTGCATAATCAACATAATCTAATAATGGTGATAATGGGGTGACTACAACTACTTACAAAATTAAGACTGGTTTCAAAATAAGTCATATATAATTGAACCAAAATTCTGATTGGGTTGACACTACATTTACATGCATACAAAATAAAATGTTACAAAAGTACTCATCTGTTCTCGTCGTCTTCGTCGTGAAGTCCATACAAGACAGATATGATTACTATAGGTACTCTTACTGCTGGTTCAAAAATATTTTTATCGACAACTCTTTGTTCAGCTCGTCTGGCTGAAATCTCCATGCATTGATATCACCTCGATACACCTTCTAATCTTCGTAATTACAACAACGATCACACTCGGTGACAATAGACTTGATAACCAAACAATTACTTTTCTTGCACACATGAAAAAACTTTACTCTGATCACTTTCGAGTATAAATAAACTTATCTCGCACTTCCTTCACTACATTAAACAGTACGCCTCTCAGGCTTATTGCAATTGCATTAAACTCGCGCCACACTGCGCCTACCGTGCCTCTGCACCATCAGTAAAACATTTACGTGTTTACTGCTTCAGCAGCGCGACACTCACAGCTACTACTTCTGTACCAAAGACAGTCTTTACAACAGGTTCAACATCTTCTCTGGCGCATTGCCAACTTACAGCATAAGAATGTCTTTGCATTCATGCGGGTTTACACATACAGTACATGTTTACACTAAATGAATCAATATAGGAAATGTCGTTACATAAGAAATATATCTGGCATACAAGAAATGAAAAATACATGAAATAAACAAATTGAAGACAATATATACATTACGTTAAATCAAACTGAAAGATACAGCGACAGGTGTACTCTTACACCTTTTGCTAGACTGTAACGCTCGTCCCCACAGAGCTGCACTGATGGACAGCGTGTTTGAAGCTGAGGAAATTGAAAGAATAGCCATCGGCTGCACGTCACGGCATTCAGAGTGGCTGTGGATGTGCTGTTGCGATATAATAATGAACGTCCTTCCCTGATATCGCCAAATTTGATGTAGCAGCAGGTGGTGTGTCTCGAGCCGATCAATCCGCAAGCACCGACCTTGAAGTTGGCGGGAGATACGAAAAGCGGAAACACTGAGGCAGCACTGCAGTCCACCAGACGACGTAGAAGTCTCCATCACTGTGCGTCATGTGTGGTCGCGCATTGTCGTGTTGCAGTTTGGCCGTCGGTAATCTACGAAGCAAGAACACTGGGTGCGATTAGCCCTGGAGGAAAGGTATCTTTTATATACCCCTGTTTTAATTCCTTTTCATGGTTGTCATTCTTTGGTGTGGTCAACCATGGCACGACTCATAGGTGCGTTTGGGTCCTGTATGAGACTTTACTTGGTCGAACCTTTCGGTAGCGTTCATCTCTTGGTTGTTCTACCAATGCGAGTTCTTTTTCCTTTACATACCAAGTAGCGTCTCCTTGTTTGGCCCAGTTGTCACCCCCGTTACTCTTTTATGTTTCCCGCGCGTTACTTTCGTCTGCTGTTACGTTCCGTCAGTGGATTACTTTTTCTGGTGACTAGTGGACACAATCACGTAAGGAAGTCTCGGAGTCCACTCCATGTCGTTTTGGAGCCCATATGGGTATGGAAGGCGTGCTTTTCGTTAGGAACCAAGCGGCTACAAAAGGAGGCACAATATGTTTTCATTTAGTTGGAAGACGATTGTTTTATTTCATGTTCACCGATGAAGGCTTCTTTGGTGCATTGGTATGAGACAGGACGAGGTGTAGGGGAGAAGAGCGCACCACTAAAAAGAAAAAAAAAAGTGAGTAACTAATAAAGCATGTGAGTAACTCTGGCACATGGTGTAACGTTTACTTGGTTATAAAGTAATTACATTTCATTCTACCACTTCCAAACGATACTCATCTTTTCAACATTACGATGTATGGGGGTTCTGCTTGCTGCAAAATTATTCACCTGGGACATCATGGTAGAAATGAATACTCGTAAGTACAATTTTTTCACTACTTTAATTTTCCAATCAAATTGCTTCTTATTCCACCAAAACATTACAACTTCAAAACGTATGCAATGCAACAGAACTTAGCTGATAGTACTTCTATTTTAAAACGCAGACTGACATAGCTTCCAGAGCACTTGGAAAACGATAAAACTCGAACCCTCCCACGCAAGGCGGTGAGGCAAATATATAACATCGACAATAATGACATTACATTATGCATTGTTCATAACAATTGAATATATTAACAATTAAGGAACACTCAAGTAAAATATTTCATGTACACAAAAATGATCACAATATAAAATGAAAACCATACATACAATAATTTTAGATGGCGCATATCTTTTTAAGTCGTAATATCGGTTCTTTTTGTATAACAGCAATGTTAAATGTCAATTAATTAGTTAATGAGTCATCATACATGTCCTAACATATATTGAACTATCAAATATCTTGGCAATTCTCAAAATAAGTTCAAAATCTCACGTCAGTCAATATATACAAAGATTTACAATCTTCAACTTTCGACTATTACATTAATTAACACAATTGACTGGTCTACATAACTTGTTTATGAGCTTAACATATATACAATGCAGTTTATTTTCACGTCTCTTTGTTTTACATGTCTTTTCTCTCTAGTTCTTGAAATAATGTGCAACGAAAAAACTATTGTTTATAGAACTGCCTGGAAAGCAAATATACGAATCTCTTAATTAATGAAATCTATCACTTGTTAACTAATCACAGTATCACCGAGACACTGTCCTACACTGATCCCTAGGCTGGCTATTTCGTTTGTAACTAACTTCACACGCAAAATATATCACTACTAGACCACACGATTCCGGATCCGACGCAGACGGTATCGTACGATAACATTGAGATGAGAGGGCCAGCAGTATTGTCACAATACCCCCCCCCCCAATCAGCTCGACGATGCCCTCATAAGTCGAGGTGATGTAAGAGTAAAGCACCTACTTTGGATGGCTTGGACCCGGTGGCTGGCTTGGCTGCATCAGTACCTCACTTAGTCCTTTCTGGGGCTGGCACAGCACAGTCCACACAGGCAGCATCACCAGATCCTGAAAGTTCCAAGTGCAGTAAGTAGGTGACAAGGGTATGGCCTCCCAAGAGCAGAGGGCAATATCGGGAACAGCTGACTCTCAAGAATCTGCCACACTGAACTTGTCTGACCTTTTTAAGCATAAAAACAAAATAAACAAGAAACATATGACAAAAAATATCCACATAACTATACCGTAAAAGTTACTGTTCTCATACTCTGAACTGGATTTTTTTTTTAACTTTGAAGACATGAAACTTGATATCTTACAAAATCATTAGACACAAACATTAATTAACTGATTCTATCATGACTTATATCAATATCTCAAATACCTTAACTCTATAATACTCAGGCAACAACATGAATTCAAATTTTAACTGTGACATAAATTAATACATCGAAAAGTCTAACTGATCAAACTATATTGAAATCAATATTCTTATTTACATAAAAAGATTACATACACACATTTCATACGTTAACACTAAAGAAGAATGACAGAATGATAGATATGAGATAATTTGAACAGGTTACAGCATGAGTAGGAGATGTGGCACCAGAAACCGAAATCAGAAGTATGCTACCACATAGCTAGAAACCCAGTGCTTGCCAACGCACTTAGCACACACTGAATTTGTATTTTCCTGAGGTTTACAAAAATTTATATCCAACATATTGATAATACAACTCTCAAGATATTTCATAAAAGAATAAATATATACAAAACTCTTATAGCTGCAATAAATTAAAAAAATAGCATCAGTACAAAGTCATATTATTACCTACTACTGTCTGTATGGCTTGAGTTCTGTCATATTCCTCTTCATAGGCTCCATTGCTATCTTCAAATTCACCCCCCACTGGCAAACGAGAGAGTGAATCAGCAACAAGATTGTCCTTGCCCTTAATGTGTTACGCAGCAAATTTGCATTTTTCTAGCTTAAGAAACATCCCTCCTGCTCTTAATCTTCTGAACACTTCTTCCAGTAAGTTTATGTGTTCTTCCCAGGTTTGACCAGTGACAACTTTATCATCCACATACACAGTTAACTTTTCAAAAAGATCTTTGCCTAATACCAAATCCAAAGCTCTGATAAATTCAGCTACAGAAACATTTAATCCGAATGGGACCACGAAGTACTGAGAGCATCTTTCGTTGTACAAGAAAGCAGTGTACTTCCTTGACCCTCTGGCAAGTTGCACCTGATGAAATCCAGAAGTCAAGTCCAGGCTAGTCATATATTTTATATGTTCAAATTTATACAATAGTTCGTCGATGCTCTCTGGATGGTCAGTTTCCCTTTCTAAAAACTTGTTCAGATATCTGGAGTCAAGTACAATTCTCACATCTCCATTCTTCTTGGAGATCACGATGATCGGGTTGTTGTATTCACTAGTACTCCTCTCAATTATATTCCAGTTTTCCATCTTTTCAAGTTCTTTCTCTATAGCTTTCCTTTTTGCAATAGGGACAGCGTATGGTTTGATGTAAAATGGTTCATGTGGTTTGACCCGAAAGGTACACTGGTAGTTTTTCACTCTCCCCGGTCTGTCATTGAATACATCATGATATTTCCACAAGACTCTTCTCAGCTCTTCTTTTTGTTCTTCGACTAATATGTTGGCTTCCTCCACCTTGGTATTTACGAGTTCATTATAATTAATATCCTCCATGGCTTCTTCAGGGTCTTCATACATGTCTTCTACATATCTATTATGATCTAATAAATCTAATTCTACACTCTGCTTACTCATGTTATTTCCAGTTTTCAATATCATAGCAGTACAATATAAAACACCTGTCTTCGGGTCCACAAACATAACTTTTCTTCCTCCCCAGTCAAATACAGCATTCACTTTCATTATCCAGTCAGTTCCTAGCAAGATATCCTCAGACAGATTAGGTATTACTAGACATCCTTGACATAGATTGACATCATTCACACTAAATTTCAACAAGGCTTGCCGATTAACTACCTTGCTGTGTCTGCCGGTAGCACCCTTGATCTTGATTCCTACAACAGACATCTCCATGTAGTCCGGTACATGTTTCAAAAATGTTCAAATGTTTGTTAAACTTAAGGGACTTAACTACGGGGTCATCAGTCCCTAAGCTTACAAACTACTTATGAACTACTTACGAACTAGGACGGCACAAATATCCATGCCCGAGAGGGGATTCGAACCCCCGAGCGTAGTGGTCGTGCAGACCGTGACTGGAGCGCCGCAGTCCCCTCGGCCACCGCGGCCGGCGGTACATGTTTCACACAATCTCTAAATTGTTCTGAAATTCCACTGATTGGACTACCTGTATCAACTAACGCTTCCTTGCCTTTTACATCAATAAACACAGTAATATATGGGCATCCAGTGACATCATATTGTATATCTTCCTCTTCTTCAAGAGTAATATCTTCAATAATATCTTCATGTTTCATAGTACAGGAATCGTCATTAGCTTGTACATGCTTCAGGGACACATTATTTTCAACAGGTTGGCGAGCCATACATCCATTAGCAACACAATTATCATTAGTAACACACTGCTCTAACCTAAGCACATTATCTTCTAGCTCATGGTATTTAAACAGTAACTTATCTAGAACATTGGCCTTCTCTTCCTTATCAATGTAGCTCTGTATGACACAATGCAAGATGTCTTTCCCTACCTCTTCTTGTCTGTTTCTGCTTGGACAACTTTCAGTACTGCTCAATTTCACTGGTACGACTTGATTCTCACAAGACTTGACATCATCTACAACACACACTGTCTCACACTGGCCATCAGACACGATGCAACCTTCCTTGACTTCAACATAAATCATCCCATCAAGTACCTTCTCCAAATCTTCAAACTCCATGACCTCCACATCTTCTTCACTAACTTCAACACTGTCATCCTCTGACTTCTCTAAACTAACACTAGACAAAACATCAAAATATTCATGATTCTCAGTCTTCACAGTTTCATGAGCAGCAACATTCAGTCTGTCTTCGGCATCTTCAACCTTATCACTTAGCAGTTTACACAGTCCAAACACATCATGTTGTTCACTTAGTTTTGGTTGTTCTACAACCATATCTTCACTAGCATTATACAGCTACAGTATCATCATCTAGTACATCTTCTGGTTCTATACACTTGTCCTCTTCTTTCCAAGCCTGGTTCTTAATGACTTCCCACAGTTCTTGGTTAAACTTGAGCCGATTTACCCTGTGTGTTACCTTCTGTTCCTGTCTATATTGCTCATTTTCCCATTTGTGTCCAAATCTGATCTTATTTGTGGTAGCCTGATTTATTGTCCTATTTCTCACCCCAAACTGACAGGCTTCCATAGGGGCGACATTTAGTTTCCCTGCCCGTTTCCATTAGAGTTGTAGTAACCTTGGTTCCTATCGTTTCTTCCTTGTCTGTTCCTATAATACGTACTCCCACCTTGCTGTCTACTTCGGTTCTCACGACTAGCTTTTTGGTGATTATCTCTTCTGTCTCTTCCATGATGGTCTTCTTGGTACCGGTTTCTGCCCCTTTCTCTCTCATAACTTCTGTATAATCTTTCAACAAATCTTAAGAAGTCATCAACTGAATCGTCAGGTCCACAATCTAACGCTTGCTGTATTCTACCTGGTAATCTTCTATGTAGGTTGTCCACCAATGTGGTTTCATCTAAAGGTGAGTCAAGATGCACTAATTTTCTGATTTCAGTCTCACAAAAGTCCCTCATATTGCCATAACTTTCCCTGTACTTTCCCCCATGCAAGAAATCACTTCGTACTCTAGCCTGCTTGATTTTGGACCAGGATTTATTCAAAAAGCACCTCTCAAACTTTCTATATGACATGTTCTCTGTATCTAACCGATTAACCCAAGTATAAGCTTCATTGTCCAAAAATCTCTTTACAAATTTAATTTTAATTCCATCAGTCATTTCTACAGTGAAGTTGTCAAACCAATGATGTAAAAATCTTTAGGATGGATTTTCTCTTCCCCAGGGTATGTCTTAATTACTACATTTGCCCAATTAAAACCACCACAAATCGACATTTTGCTATTTACTACACTTTCTTGCAATGAACTGACCCTTTGACTGAGGTTATACACATCCTTCTTAATAACACCTTCAGAATTTGTCACACTTTCACTAATTTTATTTTCTAATGATACTTTAACTTCCCGAATTTCAGTTTTTCTAATTTTATTTTCCTGATCAAAGTACTTTTCTACAGTACTAATTTTGTTTTCAAAGTCAGACTCAACATTACTGATTTTACTCTCTTCTACAGTCACACGAGTGTCCAGCTGTTCATGTCCTAACTTCATTGCCCTTTCAAGATCACATGTTTGTTTCCTGACTTCGTCAACTGCCCTGTCTGTTTCGTTCAACTGAGACTTCAATTCTGCTAAACCGTCATCTATCTTTTTGCTCAGATCGTCCTTAACTGCCGTCGCTTCTTTTTTAACAGATTCTACTTGTTTACTTCATGATTTCCCTTATCAATACGTTCAGTTAATTGTTCTGTTAATCGATTTAACAACTCTATAAAACCTGGTGATTCAAGAATTATTTCTTCAGTATTTGATACATTGCTACGAGGTGTACTGGCCGTCACATTCTGTTCTGCCATGTCTACACTAGATTTCCTCTTCTCAGTTGACATCGTCTTTTACAGTGCCAAACAACCCAGACTACAAATACAAATTAATAAGCGCTGCTGTACTTATCTTGTTATTCCGTGTCCAGTGATGCGACGATCCGGGCCCAACCATCCAATTTACAGGTTAAGTGCTCCGTTTTTCTTTGCCGTATAATTCAAGATTCACGTCCTCCTTGGTTTTTCCAACATCGATTATATACATCCAAACATACATCTCCTGCAACACAAACACTCTGTAGACACTGTATATGACGCAATCCCAACTCCTCCACCAATTGTAACATTTACTTGGTTATAAAATATTTCATTCTACCACTCCCAAACGATACTCATCTTTTCAACATTACGACGTATGGGGGTTCTGCTCGCTGCAAAATTATTCACCTGGGGCGTCGTGGTAGAAATGAATACTCGTAGGCGCAATTTTTTCACTTCTTCAATTTCCAATCAAAATGCTTCTTATTCCACCAAAACATTACAACTTCAAAACGTACACAATGTAACAGAACGTAGCTGATAGTACTTCCATTTTAAAACGCAGTCTGACATAGTTTCCAGAGCACTTGGCAAACGCTAAAACTCGAACCCTCCCACGCAAGGCGGTGAGGCAAGTATATAACATTGACAATAATGACATTACATTATGCATTGTTCATAACAATTGAATATACTAATTTACAATTAAGGAACACTCAAGTAGAACATTTCATGTACACAAAAATAATCACAATACAAAATGAAAACTATACATACAATAATTTTAGATGGCGCATATCTTTTTAAGTCGTAATATCGGTTCTTTTTGTATAACAACAAACAGCAATGTTAAATGTCAAAAAACTGAATTTTTAAATAGGTATCCCCATTCTTTATTACGTATTCGTCTAGTACGTAAATAAATATGAATGTTGTATTTGGAACGTTTCTTTCGCTTTGTGACAGATGGCGCTGAAATAGTCACAAACGTACAAGCACGTGGTATCGCGTAACATTTCGCCAGTGCGGACGGTATTTACTTCGTGATACATTACTCGTGTTAGAATGGACCGTTTACCAATTGCAGAAAAGATGGTAATACGTAAATGGTATTTATGGATGTCTATTGTGATCAAAATGCCCAACGGGCCTGTGCTATGTACGATGATCGTTATCGTGGAAGACATAATCCAAGTGTCCGGATCTTTCGTCGGATAGTTACGTTATTTAAAGAGACAGGAAGTGTTCTGTCACAAGGAAAACGTCAACCACGACCTGCAACAAATGATGATGGCCAAGTAAGTGTTTTAGCTGCAGTTGCGGCTAATCCGCACATTAGTAACAGACAAATTCAGCGAGAATCGGGAATCTCGAAAACGTCGGTGTTAAAAATTGTACATCAACATAAATTTCACCCGTACTATATTTCTACGCACCGGGATTTGCATGGCGAAGACTTTGAACGTCGTCTACAATTTTTCCACTGGGCACAAAATAAATTACGGGACGATAACAGATTTTCTTCACGCGTCATTCAGAAACAGAGGTAACGTAAACTGGCATAATATGCACTATTGGGCAACGGAAAATCCACGATGGCTGCGACAAGTGGAACATGAACGACCCTGGGAGGTTAATGTATGGTGCGGCATTATGGGAGGAAGGATAATTGGCCCCTATTTTATCGATGGCAATCTAAATGGTGCAATGTATGCTGATTTCTTACTAATGTTCTACCGATTTTACTACAAGATGTTACACTGCATGACAGAATGGCGACGTACTTTCAACATGATGGATGTCTGGCACATGGCTCGCGTGCAGTTGAAGCGGTCTTAAATGGAATATTTAATGAGAGGTGGATTGGTCGTAGAAGAACCATACCATGGCCCGCACGTTCACCAGATCTTACATCCCAGGATTTCTCTCTGTGTGGAAAATTGAAATATATTTGCTATCGTGATTCACTGACAACGCCTGGAAACATACGTCAGTGCCTTGTCAATGCGTGTGAGAATATTACTGAAGGCGAACTACTCGCTGTTGAGACGAATTTCGTTATGCGTATTACGAAATGCATTGAAGATGAAGGACATCATTTTGAGCATTTATTGAATTCATGAGGTAATTACAGGTAATCGCGCAGTAACAGCATGCATTCTCATAATATATGATAATTTCACAAAACTACAAGTATCACATTGGAACAACCAAAATAAAGTTCAAACATACCTACTTTCTCTATTTTGATTTAAAAAACCTGCCTGTTACCCACGTCTAAAATTGTGACCAATATGTTTGTGAATATTACAGCGCCATCTATCGCAAAGCGAAAAAAGTTTTCCAAACAAAACATTGTTTATTTACGTACTAGACGAATATGAAATAAAATTGGGGTATCTATTTAAAAGATGCAGTTGATATCCGTTTGACCTATGGCAACGCCATCTAGCCAACCAATTCCCCATATGTTTCCCCCCTTCAAGCTAGAAACATTTTATTCTTTGTAGTTTTTTTTTTTTTTAATGCTTATTTCGTCAGATATTTGGCCGGCCACTATCAATGGACCACATATATACATATAAAGGATATGGCAGGACAAGTGGCTGCAGCACTTCGGAGATGAAACGTTGGCTGGTTAGTGTAGTGGCAGTGCATAGAAGGCAGCAGCCCTACAGTCTCTTACCATGGAGTCTCCAGACTCTAATCAAACCATCGTGCTGGTGCAGGCAGAACAGGAACTGGAACGACTTTATTTACAGGATTTTTACAAGAGAATAACAGAGGCAAAATTTACAGTACTGACTTTTGTTATACAACTCAATTTTTAGCCTCCGATTTTGCTAAGGTCCCTGCAAGGGACGAATATATTAACAAATGTTCAAATGTTTGTTAAGCTTAAGGGACTTAACCACGGGGTCATCAGTCCCTAAACTTACAAACTACTTATGAACTACCTACAACTAAGGACGGCACAAATATCCATGCCCGAGGGGGGATTCGAACCCCCGACCGTAGTGGCCGTGTAGACCGTGACTGAAGCGCCTCAGTCCCCTCGGCCACCGCGGCCGGCGCGAATATGTTAGTAAGGAAGTAATACATCTACATACATACTCTGCAATCCATCCAAGCCGGCCGCGGTGGCCGAGGGTACTGAGGCGCTCCAATCACGGTCTGCACGGCCACTACGGTCGGGGGTTCGAATCCCCCCTCGAGCATGGATATTTGTGCCGTCCTTAGTCTTAGCTAGATCATAAGTAGTTTGTAAGTTTAGGGACTGATGACCCCGTAGATAAGTCCCATAAGCTATACCAACATTTAAACATTTTGAATCCACGCAAAGGTGCGTGGCGGAGGGTACTCAGTACCATTACTAGTTACTTGCTTTCCTGATCCACTCCCATATAAAACGAGGGTCCGCGCATGCATCCGTACGAGCCTCAATCTCTCTAATCTTATCATTGTGGTGTTTACGCGAAATTTAGGTTACCGGCAGTAGAAACGTTCTACAATCCGCCTCAAATTCCAGACCTTCAAATTTCTTCAACAATGCTTCACGAAAAGAGCTTCGCCTCCCCTCCAGCAACTCCCAGTTGAGTTCTCGAAGCATTTCGGAACACTCGCGTATTGATCGAATCAACTAGTTACAAACCTCGTCGCACGTCTCTGAACTGCCTCTATTTCCTCATTTAAACTGATCTGGTGGGGATCCCAAACACTTGAGCAATACCTAAGAGCCGGCCGCGGTGGCCGAGGTGACTGAGGCGCTCCAGTCACGGTCAGCACGGCCACTGCGGTCGGGGGTTCGAATCCCCCCTCGGGCATGGATATTTGTGCCGTCCTAGTTCGTAAGTAGTTCATATGTAGTTTGTAAGTTTAGGGACTGATGACCCCGTAGTTAAGTCCCATAAGCTTAACAAACATTTGAACAACATTTTTGAATACCTAAGACGGGGTCGTAGAAGCGTTTTATATACAGTCTCCTTCATCAACTAATCACAACTTCCCTAAATTCTCCCAATCAAGCGAAGTCGACCATCCGCCTTCCCCACGACTGTCGTTATATGCTCGTTCCATTTCATATCGCTGTGCAGCGTTACGCCTAGGTATTTGATTGAAACGACTCTGTCTAGCAGCACACTACTAATGCTGTATTCGAACATTACAAGATTGTTTCTCCTACTCATCAGCATAACCTTACTTTTTCTACATTTAGCGCTAGTTGTCATTCCTCACACCACCTAGAAATTTGGTCCAAGTCACCCTGCATCCTACTGCAGTCATTCAATGACGACACTTTCTTGTACACCACAGCATCATCAGCAAACAGCCGCAGATTGCAACTCACTTTGCCGTTAGATCATTTATAGAGATAGAAAATAATAGCGGTCCTATCACACTTCTCTGATGAACATTCGCTATCGAGAACAACGTACTGGGTTCTATTACGTAAGTTCCGAGAAAGTGAATAATGGATGGGAAAGACCCACCGTGGTATAATAGTAATATTCGAAAAATGCTGAGAAAGCATAAGCAATTGGATTCTAGGTTCAAAACAGGTCAAGCGAACAAATGTCAGTAGAGATTTGCACGTCTATACTAAGAGCAATGCGCGAAGCATACAATAACTATTAAAAAATTATCTTTTCATAATATTTCTCTCTCACACACACACGTTGTCTTGTCTGTTGATATCTGCAACTTGTTTTTACTATGTTTTGAATTATAAGAATTGACTTCCATTAAAAATACGTTTTACTGGTGTAAATACAGGTTCACTGGAAAATCTGATTCCTGCACAAACTGTAAAGCTATGAAGGAAGCTAGTTTAGAACGTCCGGTCCACATCGCCGTCATTGGCGACGGAGCACGATCTCGAAATACGAAAGGAAGAAGAAAAAATTCGTCCACTGCATTTTCAAGGGAAATATCCCGACATTGACCTGGTACGATTTAGCCAAGTGACGGAGAACCTGAATATGCACGGCCGGACGGCAATTTGAGACGTCGACCTTGAGAATGCAAGCCAGTATGCTAACCGCAGCGTCCCTCCGGTCACACAAACGAAGCATTAATTAAACGGAGCAGACCTTGTCGTATTGCGCTGGCAACCACCAAGCCGGTCGCTGATTGTCGCTAAGACCATCTATATCTATAAATGTGAATGTCTGTTAGGTGTACGTTTATCACGTCTAAACCACAAGACATAAAGAGCTAAAAATTTGTACAGTTAATAATGTCTACCCGGGGAAGGCTTTAGGCATGGTTTTATGGCAATCGGATAGTTATTTATCTATATATATATTAATGTGAATGTCTATTCGGTGTACGCTTATCACGTCCGAACGACAAGACGCTGAGACTTAATATTTGTACAGATACTAATTTATACCTGAGGAAGGTTTTAGGCACGTTTTAAAACGATCTGATAGATATTTAGTGATCTGAAGAATATAACGCGAAATACGAAACAATAATGATTCTTTGAAAATTATGTTTACTCCTTGAAAATGGTTTTATTGGTTGCATTGTTGCCTGAGGGTTGATAATGATAAAAGAGTGGAGTATATTGGGAAGGAAAGTTATTGGTGTATATAAAATTCTACGTATGTGTGTTTGTGTTTGTGTTAAGATTTCGCTCTGGGAGCGAAAACTACAGAACGCAAACGAATGGTGTAATTGTTGTCCGAAGTCTCCCGTCGTACACCATTGCAGTTCCATGCCGATAGCTATAAGGGGGTGGAAGATATGGTGGTTGAAAGTCGTCCAAATTATAAAAAAAAATTCGGACTGAAGGCCAGCGATGACGTTTGCGACTCAATAGCAAGGAGGTTACATAAAGCGAAACGTGATGCCACAGACCATATCTTTGGTCTATGCGTGCTACAATGTCTTCAGCTCTTTCTCTGTAAGGATAACCATACGAATAAGGAAATATAAGAAAAAAATAAATAAAGCAGTAAAAAAGAAATTTCTTTTAATACATCTCTTTAAAATAATTGATTTGACATTTGCGCATTTTTACAAGTGATCCATCTGTGATATTATTACAATCATTATTGTTGAATTTCGTGATTGGATTCTTCGAAACGAGTGCATTTTTACCTATGATTTCTTATATGTTCTCTGATAAATGTAACATGTTTTTAGAAAAAAGGAGATGGACAGAGAGTGGGTAGGAAAAGTACTAACTCAAGGTTCGAATAAATAAATACCCGGGCAACGCCGGGTTTTCAGCTAGTACTTAATGTAATAATGAATGTTTGAAACATTTCTCCGTGATTAAAACAAGTCTATAGGAATACAGCAAAGTATGACGAACACATTAGAATTAAAACGCGTTTTCTGATCAAATGACAGCTATAACATTCCGAATTTTGCGCGCTTCATGTTTCATTGTGTAAAATGACTAACGGGAATGAAGGAAAAAGGAAGGTTAGAATTTAATATCCGGTTGATGACTAGGACAGAGACGCAGAAGTTTTAGGTTCTCATTTTTTAGGTAACATTGATGTGACAATTATCATGACATGTTACTGGTAGCCGCTGTTGAGTAGGCGAGCGCTCTAAGGCGCCTTACTGCGGAGTGCGCGGTTGCTCACAGACGGAGGTAAGAGTCCTGTGGGTGTATGTATGTCTTGAGCATAAGTTAGTTTAAGTAGTTTGTAAGCCGAGGGGTTGATAACAGCAGCAGTGAAGTTCTTTCGATTTACAATCATCTGAACATTTTGTTACTGGTAAACACCAACTTATACTGTTTTAAACTATCTCGACATTCGGTGTATATATGAGCTATCGGAATTGTATGCAAGGTGTTAGAAATAGTACTCAGATTATGCCTTTATTATCTTTTAATACATGGCTTGCAGCTAAGTAAACAGAAATAACCAGACTCAACAAAAACTGTCCATTTTGAATCAAATGTTCAAATGTTTGTAGAGCTTATGGGACTTCACTGCGGGGTCATCAGTCCCTAAACTTACAAACTACTTACGAACTAGGACGGCACAAATATCCATCTATATCTGATGATTATAGACGTATGTTTGCAAGCTAACTACCGACGTAGGTAAAACCCTGCAGTAAAAGCAACATAAAAGTTAGAAGTCAGTAGTTTACGAATTGCCAAGGAGCAAAAAAATATTTGCCTCTAGGCGGAATCGAACCCGCGAACCTTTCAATAAAAACCCGATCTCTTACCGCTTTGTTTTTCTTCAGGCAGATCTATGCTTTGCGGTCGTTGTTTGTTGAATATTTGGCTCAGCTTTTTTATTACAGAGGGCGTTGAGACTCCTGAGCGGGCTCGCTGAGCCACGGCGCCCGCCGCTGAGCAAACCACCGCTTTCTAAACAGATTCTCTCAGGGGCAGTTAATGTTCAAATGTTTGTTAAGCTTATGGGACTTAACTACGGGGTCATCAGTCCCTAAACTTACAAACTACTTATGAAGTAGCTAATACTAAGGACGGCACAAATATCCATGCCCGCGGGGGGATTCGAACCCCCGACCGTAGTGGCCGTGGATACCGTGACTGGAGCGCGTCAGTCCCCTCGGCCACCGCGACCGCCAGGCAGTTAATAACGTGCATATGGTGATAGATCCGTATCAAAATTCCTTTTATTTCCTAAACGCTTAACCATCTGCACTACCTACTTGAAGCAATTTCATATCTCACCACGCCCTAAATATACTACAAATTTGGACAAATTCGGCGATGACGAGTAGGCGTCGTCTCCTTGTAAGTTAAACTAACCTAAGGACAACACATACACCCATGCCCGAGGGAAGACTCGAACCTCCGACGGCGATCGGCCGCGCACACCGCAGCACGGCGCCTCAGTGCTCACTGCTATACCGCCGCGGCTTGACGTATTTGCAAACACATTATGAAAACTGGTTAATGTGCACAGTATGAGATGTGACCACCTCTGGCAGTAATACATTAATGAAATCGACGAGAATGCTGCAAACGATATCATCAATGTCAAGTTCGGGCAATAATGCCCAATCCTCCTGCAGATCTGCTCTCAATTCTTGGAGAGTTGGTGGTGGATGCTGACGTGGTACAAGCCATTTCCCTTGTGTATCCTAAATATGCGATTTGGGATTAAAATCGGGAGAGCGAGCAGGCCATACCATGCGTTCAGTGTCTTCTGTTTCCAATCAAACGTTAACCACATGTGCTCTATGAAGTCTGGAATATTTTTGCCCATCAGTAAAAAATCTGGCCCCATAGCACCTCGGAACAACCGCTCAGTGGTTCCCAAGATCTAGTCACGACAGTGACTGAACCTTACCGATTCAACGGTACAATTTCACAAAGAGATGTTCGAGCGGTCAACATAATCCCTGCCCACAACATTAGGAATCCTCCTTGATATTGGCCACTTTCAACGATGTTTCGATGCCGAAATCGTGTTCCAAGCTCCATCCATCGAGACTCACCTGTGAAAGGAACATTGGCCCACTGTTCGACAGCTCCAGTTGCATGTTGACGACTCCAAATGTTAAAATGTTGTAAAGGTAAGGGACCAAACTGCTGAGGTCATCGGTCCCTAGACTTAATTACTACTTAAGCTAAGAGCCACACACACACACACACACACACACACACACACACATGCCCGAGGGAGGACTGAAACCTTCGACGAAGAGCGACCGCGCAATCTGTGACAAAGCGCCTTGGACCGCACGGCCTTTCCCGCGCGAAGTTTGACGAATCCATTCGAGACGTTTTCCTATATGAAGACGCGTCAGCGGTGAGCATACAGCAGATCCCCGACAATAGATTCTCCTCTGCCGAAGCCGTCTGTCCACTGTTTGCCTCGATAGAATTCTTCTTCTACGAGGTGAGATGCCAGGTGCCATGCGGTTCTACGATGGTACCAACGTGCCCTTTGTGGTGTCGCACAAGTCTAAAGTGCGCGCCACCTACTTTCGCCGCGTGCCGCCATGCACGCAGGCGCGGCGTTCTTACGACGTCAGCCACGAGCTCCCTCTGCTACAACTCCGCTCGTGGCCACCACTGAACGACATCGTTCACTTGGGACTGAGATAGGAACCAGCTAATACTTGGGAATCAGATAGGCACCAGTGAAGATTTGGCTATCGGATAGGCATTAGGCAGGCCTCTAGCTCAACTATGTATCAGCATTCTGCAGTACTGAGCTATGTAAAAGTTAAGTATTGTATAAATTCTGTGGAATATATATCTCGTTCTAATTTACTCTAATGTTTCTAATTTCTGCTGTCCCACTGGCTGCTCACCTTCGTACCTGCAGAAGCGTGCATCCTTTATTCCTGTGTCGGTCTTCTACTCGGCCACCGACACCAACGACGGAAACGAGACACAAAAGCGGCGACGAGGCTGGGACACAAAACCCTCAATGCCAAATAATGTTCCTTTCTTTCTGTTGTTACACGTGGTCGGCCGTGCCTTGGTCTTCGGGATGCATTTTCGGTGTCTGTAAACATCCTATCAAGAAACAACAGAACAATCCATGTTAAGAAGTCAGGTCACACCGGAAGTAGACTACCCTCGTTCCATTCCTCCCATGGGCCTTTACCGCAGTGTCTGGTAAGGTGTCTTCTCTGTGCCATACGCACCGAATGTGAACACAACGATTTTGGATGTGGGACTACCCAAGAAACACTACCCCGTATTGATAGATGTCCTGACGTCATCGTTGGCTTTATTGTACGCAGACCGGAATACGATATTCCGTGTACAACACGATTGTACAGACATCTGTTGACGGTTTGTACGATATTATAGCAAATTCGACATAGAACGGGAAAATAGCCGTTTGTTTCTTTAATTTTGGAAACTAGTGCACATCTACACGTATTACAAGAGGTCATTCATTCACTATGGAACTTGATAGTTAGAAATATTAATGACAAAAGTATCGGGACTTTAATAGCAACAATGAAAAATATCATGTCTGTTTTGTAAAGTGTTGAATATCAGCGATAATTTACAGCCAGGCAAACGCAGAATTGGGAACGTGGCAGCATTGAGACTGAGAGGGGAGTATGGAAGTGAAGGGAGGTCCAAAACACGTGGAAAAGTAACAGAATACAAGAGAGGATGAAGGGATGAAAAATTAAGAAAGTTGTATGATGTGACTAAACTGGACAGCGAATAGACGAACAAGTGTAACTGGAGAAGCCCAACTTTGTTTATACAGAAACGGAAATGACTGTACATTGTAAGTTACTAGGGAAAAAATTATGTGGTTGGCAGAAGGAAATGCATTTACTTTTATTCCCTATAATGGTAAAATAGAAATCAATTTTGCGTAGGCGGTAGACTGTTTTACTCATGAATAGAGTACTAGCAATACAGAAAGCGAATGAGAATGTTTTTATGGATGAGTGCAGATGGAATGCTAGAAAAGTGAATATTTGTGTTAAGGACATGATAAACTGATATGTGGGAGACAGTGTTGTACCTTGAGTATAATGTACCTGGAAATACTGGATATTTACTCATTAGTGTTTAAATCTTGTAATCACGTCAGCAAATATATATAAAAATACGCATTAGGGAACGGCAATGACAGTTTCCGACACTGTTTACTGTTTCTGTTGTGACACGTGAGGGTGTGTTCTATGGATCATTTGTAAATAATTTCAGCTATACGTATTGAAGTAATGTTTCATATATTTGAAAAAATATTGTTGAGTCTTCAGAGGCAGAATTCTATGCCAAGTAAATTTATACATGTATTTAAAACTCGTTGTATAAAGTGTGGACGTTTAACCAAAAAAAATGTTCAAATGTTTATACAGCTTATTGGACTTAACTACGGGGTCATCAGTCCCTAAACTTACAAACTACTTATGAACTACTTACGAACTAGGACGGCACAAATATCCATGCCCGAGGGGGGATTCGAACCCCCGACCGTAGTGGCCGTGCAGACCGGCCACCGCGGCCGGCGACGTTTAACCTATACTTCCTGTGTCGTGCACCATATTGTACCTTAAAACGGAAGAAGGTCTTTTAAATTGGAACACATCATATTTGCAATGGATCCGAGTTTCTTGGCTCCCTTAACAGATTTACCTGTCTTGTAAATGAAAATTTGTGTTGGTTTCCAGTCGCTTATATTTCAAAATACAATTAATTTTAATACTTGTACTTAATTAGATCGCACTTACTGATTGTCGGTGTGTAATGGAGTAATAATGTAGCACCTAGCATTAACAAGATATTCTGAGTTGCAACACTTGTTCTTCAGTAGAATATATGTTCATAGTAGAAGGCCATCTAACTTGTAATATTCTTTCGCATTTGAAAAGAGCTTCAAGGTTCTATACACTCTGCTACATGACTTGCGGAATGTGCACACTAACAAACCAATGAAGTACGTGCAGTGCGCGGTCATCATGTAGCTTATCTGCCGCAACCATCTCAACAGAATGTGTAAGTCCTTGACATGGGCAGTCGGCCGGCCGCGGTGGCCGAGGGGACTGACGTGCTCCAGTCACGGTCTGCACGGCCACTACGGTCGGGGGTTCGAATCCCCCCTCGGGCATGGATATTTGTGCCGTCCTTAGTTGTAGTTAGTTCATCAGTAGTTTGTAAGTTTAGGGATTGATGACCCCGTAGTTAAGTCCCATAAGCTTAACGAACATTTTGAACATGGTCAGTCGGATGTTACTGTACTAACACGCACTAAAAATCGTATACAGTACTGAACGTTTAAATTTATTATTAATTAGGCAGATAGAGTGCTTACAAAACATTCCGTTTAAAATCCTGTAAAAATAGCTACGTTTCGATGTGTCTGGAGGGCACAGAGTAGCCGCGGCGGGATAGCCGTGCACACTGAGGCGCCGTGCTGCGGTGCGCGCGGCCGTTCGCCGTCGGGCATGGGTGTCCTAATTTCTGGTACATGCTGTCTGTGTATAAATAGCAGAGCACTCTGCCCGAGAGGCAGTCAGTGCTGCGTGTATGTTTCAGTTCGCAATAAACCTGCTTTCAGTATAAGTGCTATGTTCGCTTGACAACCCTGCCTTCGAAGTCAAGCCTGCTTCCATTTCAACGCGACGATACCCTGTTTTAAACCGATGTTAATATAGTTAGTACTAATATTTGTGGTTTTTATTCCCCTTGTTCAGCTCCATCGGAAGGCTTTGCAACTGGTAGTATAATGATGAATGTGACTTAAAACAATTTAGGCCCTTCACGTACTGCTTCCTGAAAATCTGGCACAAAATGTTTTTGATGTACAGAACAAAGAAACCAAGCAGTTGACTGTAAATGTGTGAATCGCTACATTATTGCAATATCGTCTTCATAGCTTATTTCAGGTAGCTTGCCCGTAGATTATGCGAATGAAGAATTCTAATTCGTCATTCCAATTCATCTTAAATGTTTGTAACAATAGATAGCAGGGCTCCCTATTTTTTATACAAACAACTACTTAATGGACTTTTGAACTTCATTATTACCATGAAAAGACAGAAGTGAGGGAAAAGCCCAGAATCCAAGATTCCGTTTAACTTAGGACTGTTGCGCCGTTCGAACTTTTGTGTCCCAGCCTCGTCGCCGCTTTTGTGTCTCGTTTCCGTCGTAGGTGTCGGTGGCCGAGTAGAAAGAGTCCGACACAGGAATAAAGGAAGCACGCTTGTGCAGGTACGGAGGTGAGCAGCCAGTGGGACAGCAGAAACTAGATACACTAGAGTAAATTAGAACGAGATATATATTGCACAGAATTTATACAATACTTAACTTTTACATAGCTCAGTACTGCAGAATGCTGATACTTAGTTGAGCTAGAGGCCTGCCTACTGCCTATCCGATAGCCAAGTCTTCACTGGTGCCTATCTGATTCCGAAGTGTTAGCTGGTTCCTATCTCAGTCCCAAGTGAACGATGTCGTTCATGGTGGCCACGAGCGGAGTTGCAGCAGAGGGCGCTCGTGGCTGACGTCGTAAGAACGCCGCGCCGTGCGTTCCAATATTTTCAGTAGTGTCATCTTTCTGCTTTACTTCAGGGGATGTAGAATCTCACAGTTTACATCATAATCCTTTGCTGAACATCTGCTCAGAGAAGGCCATGATTATGATGTAAACTGTGAGATCCTACATCCCCTGAAGAAAAGCAGAAATATGACACTACTGGAAATATTGGAAATCAATAAACATTTGGCTCAGGATGCCAGTTTAGTATTAAACGATCAGATCCAGTTCCCCTCTACACCTCTACTGAAATAAGTTTTATTTTCAACCTTCCTTTTCAACAAAAATAATCATATTAGTTTTGATTCTTTACACATATTTATTATATTTTATATAAATGTTAATAAGTCTCATAAATAAGTTTTTGCGATGAACTTTCCTGTGAAGTATCGATTGTCTGTGATAACATCTTTGTAAATCTTAACATCTTTGAAAACGTGTGTACTACAGTCAGTTGTCACCTGATGATGGCCTAAGAAGCCGAAAGCCGGTTTGTGACCAATAAAAAAGTTTTGCAGAACATCAGGAAGTTGTTCCTTTTTTATATTATTGCCATTTAAATATTTCATGGCTGACTAAAAATAGTAAATATGCAGCATATCTTATAAACAATTATAAATAATTGTGGACAATAACTGAATATATTTGTATAAAAAGCAATAATAAATATTAATTGTGTGACTATATTTCGACGGCGGCAGGATATTTGAACAGTGAGATGCCATGCTTATTGGGTATCTGAGCAAAGAGCTTCATTCTCAACCGTTTTTAGTAGTGTTAAATATATATTTGTTTGTTAAATGTAAACAATATTTGTAGGGAAGTGGTCAAAGCATATAATTCTGTGATATTCAAATGTATAAAATTTGGAAGGGAAATTGTATTTTAAAGATGAGGCGTTAGGATACGCGGAAGGATACAATTTTGGGAGCAGGGAGAGCACGCTTTTCGAACGCTTGGGAATGGACTCGTAACTTGGACGTGGTGGTGAAAGGTTGTGACGCTGGGCGGTCTGAAGCCGCGTTACGAACTTGTGATTCGCAGAGATAGGCACATGTGGACTGTGACTGCAGAACTTAGTCTCTGCTTGAAAAGTGATAAACTATGCACCGTAGTAGGGCTGTAGAACTGTGATAATTCAGCAATCGTGTACTCGTGTGATGACAAACTGTATTTTATAACAAATACTTTTATCGTGGGTCAACTTGGAACTGCGAAGTTCGATGGACTACTCTAACTTAGGAGTGATAATTTGGAACTTCTACTCTCCAGTGCGTGTGACACTTATTGTTCCTCTCATGAACAATAGTTGGGGAAATATTTAGTTATTTACCGATGTATAAAGTAGGACCACTTCCGCGTTCCATGTCTAATAAGAGTAATAAACTCCATTTATAAAGAATTACTTCGTGAGTGAATCACTTTTTTATCTTAGATTCCATTTTTTGGTAATTCAGAGGTTTAATTTAGGTTTGTTAAATATATTTTCACGTCATCATATGCAGATTGATAGACTGGCTAAACTAAAGATTAATTATTGATCTTGTTAAGGGCATAGAAGCTGACATACGTAACTCACCCCTATGAACAGAGACAACGAACCATGAACTTTCACTACCCTGAGTTATGTATTGCCCAATTCTTATTGGTGAGAACCGATAGGAAGGTCGCATCAAGATAGTCTAGATACAGAACAACGCGAGGAATAATTTAGATGGTCATTCCGTAAGTGTCGCCAATATTTTTATTCGTGGAAATTACAGAGCCGCGGTGGAGTAGCCGAGCGGTCTAAAGCGCCTCGCTGCGGAGCACGCGGATGCTCGACGTGGAGGTTCGAGTCCTCCCTGGGGCATGGGTGTGTGTGTGTTGTCCTTAGGTTAGTTTACCTAGGTTTAAGTAGTTTGTAAGCTACGGACTGATGACCACGCAGTTTGGTCCGATAGAGTTACAGACATTTGAACTTTTTAAATTAGAGAAGAAACATAAATCATAACAGCACAGCTCAATGGAGCAATTTTTCCATATAATGAGCACCATTCGGTATGCACTTGTGTCGAAGACAAACCAGAGCTACGCTTGTAAAAATCGGGACCAGACGAGGCTAACCACTTCGTCACAGGTTTGATTCCTGCTCGTAGTGGTGAAACAAAGTCTCATTTTCGGACATAATACGAGTCAGAAAATTGTCACCTTCAGCTTCATATTGGTCCTACAGAGCCTGACAAATTTATAGAGACTGCACGGTCACTCCCGCCAGACATTCGAGTCCTTCCTCGGGCATGGATGTCTGTATTGTCCTTAGCGTGAATCAGTATAAATGAGCCTAGGGACTGATGACCACAGTAGTTTGGTCCCATAGATTTACAAATATTTGAACATTTCAATAAATGTGTAATCGATTAGTTTTTGTTTTTCTGCTAGCAATCGTAGGACCCATATCCCACAGATTTTGCGATACCCAAGATGATCCAACATTGTTTCAAAGATGTTCAAATTGAACCAAACTGCTATTGTCATCAGTCCCTATACTTACAAACTACTTTCACTAACTTATACTAAGGACAACACTCACACATACACACACACACACACACACATACACACCCATGTCCGAAGGAGGACTCGAACCTCCGCCGACTGGCAACCGCGCGCTCCGCAGCAAGGCACCTTAGTGCGCTCGGCCACTCAGCCGCGGCAACATAGTTTCCAAAGCATTACTGCCGACATTCAGCTACGCAGATAATTCTCTGGTCGTCATCCGCCGATGAGTTGATCAAGAGTCTCTTCATTGCGAGGGATGATAGCTAAATAAAATGTTAAAATGTTTGTATAGCTTATGGGACTTAACTGCGGGGTCATCAGTCCCTAAACTTACAAACTACTTATGATCTAGCTAACACTAAGGACGGCACAAATATCCATGCCCGAGGGGGGATTCAAACCCCCGACCGTAGTGGCCGTGCATACCGTGACTGGAGCGCCTCAGTCTCCTCGGCCACCGCGGCCGGCGGATGATAGCTGTGCAGGGTCAACCGGACCGTGGATTGTCATGCACACTACTTTGAAAATGACGTATGCATTGCCTCACACTTCCCATGACTATTGTATCGGCTACCTATACATTTATCAAGCGTCAATGGATTTCAATCGGTGCCATTTCTTCAGCAGTGAGGAATTAAATCACACAAGCTGTTTTATTACTCGCACCCCTATCAGACTCCTCTGCTGGCGCCAGCTACCACGGAACAACGAAACCACCTGAAAATGAAACGGGAAAGTTCACGCATTAGCACTACACCAACGACATCTGCCGCGGACATCGAAAGTCGCCACAAAGAAATACAAGGCATAACTTTCGAAACGACCCTCGTACTTAAGTTTAGAGGCTTCAGCAGATAAGCAGCTGATGTGATGAATCATAGAAAGAAATAATAACAAATAGAAGGTATGCCTGACAGTAAATTTAATTTTTATTGTTTAAATTTTTTCTGACAAGGATTTATATAATTCAGGTATCTGAGTTTCAGAATATAATTTTACTGCAAGCAGGCACACGAGACTGACAAAATAGGTATAAACTTTTTGATACAATTTTATATGCATGATAAGATGACGTATGAGTTATTTCTCGAAATATCGGGAGATAATTGCGATATCGTGCCATAAAAAGAGGGATACAGGATGTGAAGGACCTCTAACAGAGTAAAGAAATCAGAAAGTTAATCGAGGATCAGCCTGCCTCTGGAGTAAGCGCAGCGCCGCGGTGGAAGTTGGAATCTTCCGTTTCGTGACCAGAGAAGACGTAATAGGTCCCACGCGGTGGCTATGCATAACCCTCCGGGTACAAGGTTGTACGGCTAATTAGCGGGAAGACGGCCGTGTCCGACAGAACTGTGCTTTCCTGGGATACGCCACAACAACCTGCCAGTGCTATAAATACATGCAAGTTCGGCTACCGGTAAAATAGTGGCAAACATCGTTTTTTATATAGGAGGAACATATACTATGACAAAAAAGATGCACCACGAAGAAGTGATGTTTATACGGGTACCGACGGAAAATACAAACCTGTAAACTTTGACGGCCGCGGCGGAGTGGCCGAACGCATTGAAGCGCTGTGCTCCGATGAGCGAAGCCGTTCCCCCTCGGTGGTTCGAATTCTCCTTCGGCCATGGATGTGTGTGATGTCTTTAGTACAAGTTAGATTATAAGTAGTTTGTAAGTTTAGGGTCTGATAACCCCGCAGTTAAGTGCCATAAGCTTAACAAATATTCGAACATTTTTTGAAACTTTGACGGTCTATGGATGGATGTGTGACGCAGCAGCGTAATTTCAAGGCGCAACTGGCAAGGAAAGTAAGGAGAAGGTTCAAAAGTCTGTAAATCTATCGGACTAAAGTGCGTGGTCATCAGTCCGTAGCTTACAAACTACTTAAACCTAGGTAAACTAACCTAAGGACAAACACACACACCCATGCCCCAGGGAGGATTCGAACCTGCACGGCGAGCAACCGCGTGCTCCGCAGCGAGACGCTTTAGATCGCTCGGCTACTCCACTGCGGCAGTAAAGAGAAGGCATGTCGATTCCATGGACTAATGTATTCCATTCCCTGTCCTTAGTAGGACAGTAACTATGATTCGCAGACAGGCGCAAGAACGATACGTGTATGCGGATGTCAGTGTTTGAGAAAGGACGTGTAACTGCGCCCAAAGAATGACGTTGGAGTGATCGGGGAATCCAAATCAAAAAATGTTTGTTAAGCTTACGGGACTTAACTGCGGGGTCATCAGTCCCTTACACTAAAGACAGCTCAAACATCCATTCCCGAGGGGGATTCGAACCTCGACGGGGAATGACCTTGTGCATCGCAGCATAGCGCTTCAATGCGCTCGGCCGCTCCGCCGCGGCTCTGAGAATCCATCAACATTTGGATGGGAGCGGTGCCGTTAAGAACTGATAAAATGTTTGTAAACCTAAGAAATCAAACTGCTAAGCCCATAACTCTCTAGACTTACAAACTACTAAATCTAAAACTTCCTGCCATATTAAAATTGTGCGCTGGAACCGGGATTCGAACCTGGGACCTCTGCCTGGCGCGTGCAAAACTCTACCGACTGAGCTATCCCGGCAGGCTTTAGTGGCCATCCTTCCAACTTTACCTCTGCCAGTACCTCGCCTCCTACTTTCCAAAATTTACAGAAGTTCTCTTGCTAACCTTGCAGAACTAGCACTTCCGGAATAAAGGACATGGTGGAGACATGGCTTAGCCGCAACCTAAGGGATGTTTCCAGAATGAAACGTGGGAAGTAGGATGCGAAGTACTGGCAGAAGTGAAGCTGTGAAGACGAACCGTGAAGCGTGTCGGGATAGCTCAGCCCATAGAGCGCTTGCCCGCGAAAGGCGAAGGTCCCCGGTTCGAATCCCGGTTCCGGTACATAATTTTAATCTGCCAGGAAGTTTCATATTAGCGCATACTCCGCTGCAGACTGAAAGTTTCATTTTACTTAATCTAACATACGCTTAGGACAACACACACAGCCGGCCGCGGTGGCCGAGGGGACTTAGGCGCTCCAGTCACGATCTGCACGGCCACTACGGTCGGGGGTTCGAATCCCCCATCGGGCATGGATATTTGTGCCGTCCTTAGGATTAGGTAGTTCATAAGTAGTTTATAGGATGGATGGATGCTTAGGGTTTAACGTCCGGTCGACAGCTTGGCCATTAGAGACGGAGCTAACGCTCGGAGTTTTTGGGTAAGGATGAGGAAGGAAATCGGCCGTGCCCTTTGAAAGGAACCATCCAGGCATATGCCTGGAGTGATTTAGGGAAATCACGGAAAACCTAAATCTGGATGGCCGGAGGTGGATTTGAACCACCATCCTCCCGAATGCGAGTCCAGTGCGTTACCACTGCGCCACCTCGCTCGGTAAGTAGTTTATAAGTTTAGGGACTGATGACCCCGTAGTTAAGTCCCATAGACTTTACAAACGTTTGAACATTTGAACAACACACACACACCCATGCCCGAGGGAGGACTCGAACGTCCGGCTTGAGCATCCACGCAATTTTTTAAAACTCACAACCACCAACTGCGAACCAAATTCCTAAACACGCAAAAACACTGGAACTGTGATTACTGGTGTTTGACTCGTTTTCTAGGGGATGATATCACACGTTCGCAGCTTTCCTTCCCTGCATATAATTAATAAAACAAATTCATAATAAAGTAAGTTCATGAGAGAAACGGGTGTACTAACTACTATTTTTGAAAACACGTGGAAGTTCACTTTATGTTGTTTATTATACCATATTAAAACCCTGTGGCTGATACGTCTGTACGTCGACACATTTATCAAATAACGTTATAGCTCGTGAGCCCCCAGACAAAAATGAATATTTGTCGCAAATTGTTTTCACACAATGTGGCTGTCTCAAACACCGTTTATGTTCATGCCTATGCGACGACACGTGTTACATTAATAAAACACGGTCAGTTTAATTCAATTCGAAGCATACCTTCTTCTACTGGCTAAATATTCACCAACACACAGTAGCACTCCATTCAACTTTGTGCAGTCTACGACAAGCAACCACATGTGGCGATTGCCACACACAAATCTATAACCTCCACCCACAGAACACCAAAAATAACAGAAGTGCAAAGACCATATTATCACACGGAAACACAGAACGACAGCAGCGCTACTAGTGGCCTGGCAGTGAACTAAAAATCTGAAAAATCTGGCGCGAAAATCCATATGTTTACTTCTAAATACACGAATGAGAAAACGTTATATCGGTGTTAGATGACAATATTTTTCATTTATTCTTTATTTATTACTTGCAAAGTAATATAAACGAGAAATTTAAATCAAAATATAACATTAATTGCTTGTGGATGTTGTTTACAGTCGGCCAAACTTCGTAAATGATGTGGTAATCTTTTTGACCGTAAAATTGTTTGTTTCTAAAACTCGGTACTACGATTTTCGCCGTGTGGCGTTATCACATGGAAATAAATATGATTTTGCGGATGTCAGACTAAAAATCATCTGATATTGCATGCATCTATGTAAATGATGTTTCAGTTTTCACATACGCTAAGGCATAATTATATCCACTCATGTGACCAAAAGAGGAATAGTCGGTTGTACAAATAATTTTACAGCCATATACACTGTCCTGCAAACAAGAATGTAGGCCTACTGTAATGTCTACAAAAACTAATTTATTTTTATTTCTGTTGATTACTGTTTATGCATCTTCAGTCATATGAAATGGAACTTCTGTACAGTTCAAATAACTGAAATTTATGAAACTCACAAAAATACTGTTACTACTTCACACCAACTGAAAACAAATTGGGAGCAGAGAAGGTACAGTGCTGAGTGTAGCCAAAATGTTTTTGCCAATGATACATGCAAAGAAAATGAAGTGTACTATCTTTTTTCCCCCAGTTGGGCAGTTATTTTGGCAACACCCATCAACTTTAAATAATGTATGAAGAAACATGTTAAATTATTTTTTTCTGTTTTATTTATTTCCTCTTTCAAAGTCAAATAATGTTATGATTTTAATACAAGAACAATAACTGCTCTTACAACAAAACATTTGTAATTATATAGAGAGCTTACTATAATTTTACATCTCAAAGTCTTTTAACATGATTTAAACTTTTTAATTTGTTGCAAACACAATTTACTTTTGTTTGTCATTTTCTTTTCCTTCACATATTTGTATATTATAAAGGGTATACCTTTCTGCAAAAGTTTGTCTCCAATGTCATGTTTATTGCAAAATGTTGTATGTGGCATAGAAAATATATTTTTTTTTAATTATCATGTAGATTTGTTGAGTGACCATGACTATTTAAGTACTTATACAGCTGGTCGTGGAGTGTCCTTAAGAAAATCATTACTTCTGAACTTGCATATTTCAAATGAGAATTCAAGTCATTATTCTCTTTAAAAGAGGTAAACAAATGATGTTCAGTTACAACAGAGGAGTAAAGACTGGTCCTACAGGTTTCACAGTCATCTGGTGTACCTATGGCTTTTAGTATACAGCCTGCTACATAGGCTAACGCCTGGCAATCTTCAGACTCACCAATATCTGATTGAGGTATTTTAGTGTCAGCGTCATTCGTCTCATTCTCACTTAAATGTTCACTACTATCATTAGTAGCCAAAAAGTGACACAAACTACTTAATGGAGTGTAATCGTCATTCTCGCAGTTACTCACACTCATGGCTTTGAATGTCATATGGTTGACAACACAAGTCTTAAGAGTTTGAACAAACTGGAAACAAGTTGGGTTGGTATTAGTAATACCGTGTTGCCTTATACAACAACAAAAATTCTCTAAAGGATCTTGATTGAATGCTTAAAGCCAACTTGTTTCAAGGTTCCCCACAAGAAAATGATAGACTTCAGTGTAATCTGCCAACCTTTAATAAAACTGAACATATTGGTTTTGTTTCTGCCTGTTTTCAAGTCTATTATTTTCCAGCTGCCTATTTCCTTCAAAATGCTGTACCACATTTCTAGATGAGGCGAATTTTCTGACAAAGCACACTTGAATGTTTTCCCATCCCTTGGATATTGCTCATTGCTGTTGAGTGAATCAAAGAGGTTATCAATTTTTTCTACAAACTCAGCAGTGTGTACAGCCTCAGAAGGTAAAGTGTTTGTATATACATATGTTTCAATTGCTGCTGCAACCGTATGGCTCCATTGTGCAGCAGCAACTTTTACTTTCATTTTTATGTGGAAGTCGGAAAAGTTAAATGTTGTGCTTTTAGTTTATGTAGAGTTTTAAACCGCTTAAAAAAAAAAAAAAAACAGTGTACTTATGTATTCGAACTTTGCTTTTTTTTGAGGTTCAAATTGAATTTTATTACCTATCAAAGCATTCCTAGTGTTCTTAAGTAGATGTGGCACATCATAAATTGTAACAATTGGTTGATCATTTACAATAAAATGAAATATACTGGGCTTCGACAAATTGGCTTCACAGAGTTCTTTAAGAGCCTTTTGGTTAGTAGCATTCTGGTCACACACAGTGCAAACTACCTTGAAACCAATATTCTGTAGTTCACTTATGATGTGAACAATAACTGCTTTCAAATGGCCATAGTGGAATGTGGTAGCAGTGAAGTAGTATGCTACAACTTGTTTCCAAGTTCTATGAATGCCTTTCAGCATAAAAACCAGTGCTTGAGTAGCAGCTGCAGGTGAGCGTCCTAAATGACCCAAGTCCTGATACCCGTAGATTACCTGTTTCTGGGCTTCATAATACATCCCATCATCCAGAGACATCTCATCAAAAAGTAGAGCACAATACTTGTCATTTTCATCCATATTTTTTACTTCCCTTGCTAAGAAGTTTAATAATGCAGGATTAAGTCCTGTATCAAACGGTATGTGGGAAAGCACTGACTTGAGAAGCCTGACAGATGGAAGGGAGAAATATGTGGCTAAATATCTATACAATCTGGGACTACTCTTATAAATAGATAAAGCAAATGCCTTATCTTGTACTGACCATCGCACGGCTGTGCACTGCTTATTTGCATTTCTTAACTGACTATTAATAAAATTTTTAGTCACTTCATTCAACTCGTCTTCAATTAATTGAAACTTCCTGTCATCATATAATTCCTTAAAAATTTTAAATTGATTCCCTCATTTTGTAGCTGTTTTTTTAATTTACACACTTTCGAAACTGTAGTTCTATGCAATTTGTACATTTTTTGTCTTTTTTGGTGTTAACTCACATTTTGAAACTCCAGATCCCATTACTCCTGTACTATTTTCACTATTGTAAACTGTACTCACCATCCGTGCACTGTAAAAGGGGACTTGGTCGTTGGTCCAATATTTCAGATTTTGCATTCAAATATATCTCATGAACACTACTATTTGTATCTGACGTGTTGAAATTACCACCACCAACACCACACGTACCACTACGTTTGTAACAAAGATGGGGGAAAGGCTGATACAAAACCCATTCCATATGCTTTGGAATAACGCCAGGATTTAGCCTATGCCTAGTAAAATTTACAAAATCTGCTTCATGAAAATGATCTTCACACACATAAAAATAATTACAGTTGATGCCTTCATCTATTTTACAGATTAATTTCCACGCCTTTAAAGTCTCGCTCTTTGATACTGGTGGAAATTTATAGAAGTGTTTATTTCTATGCTTTGGGTTTGTTTCCACATAATATTCTGCATCCAGGAAACTTGCATGAGTACTTCAATCTCAAAGAAGATTTTTCTGTTTCTGTATGATCCATGTTTATGAGCCTGAAATTTTATTCAAACCAAAAATCACAAAAGAGAAAAAAGGTGAGGCTTACATTTATTATTGTTAAAGAAAACTATGTGAAATTAATTTAATCATCATAAATCAAATTAACTTATGTCTAAATGCTGCAACTGTTCTGATTTTCAAACTATTGTAGAAGCTAACATTCCTTATAGATACAGCAACATGTACAAAAAGTTTAACATGATCTGTTAAAATCTTTTATTTGTTTCTCCACACAGAAAAAAATTATTTTAGTGTACGGGTATAGTGTTCAGTGAAATGGAAGAACTGGAATGTGAAGGTTTCATATGTTCATCATGCTACTACATCTTAAAAAGAAAGGGGTTTCTGTACTGCCAAGTACTGATAAATCTTCTCATGGCTTGTAATCTGATGTGGTTTCTTATGTGTTCTACAGAAATGTACATCATGCTAATTATAACAGCATGAGCATAGTTGCACTATATTCAATAGACTACTGCTGCATTACACATGTGCAATTAAGACAGCAGAAACACTGGTTATGCTATTTTAGCATATTTCATTACATACCATTATTATTATTATTATTAAGACCAAATTCAACTGTAAATTATTATTAATAGTTCATGCTGCAAATCTGTATTAGAATGAACTGAGCATTACAGCAGGAAAAGATTTCTACTTCATTTGATATTGCCATAATATGTGTAAAAGTTCATCTAGTTAAACGACCTGCTTTGTGTGACTTCCAAGCAGATGTCAATAGCAATAATCACTTTTTAACTGTCTATATGACTATATACTTTGCAGAATATTTACTGTAGAAAACCCAATACACTTGAGGCATTACAGTTACAGAAACTCAGGTGCAACATGTGGAATATCTGGTTCATATAACAGGTACTTATTCTGTTACTAAGAATACAAAGTGTACTAAGTGGCAGAAAGCAACATGATTCAAAGCCATAATTACGTTCACATTCCATGACAGGATTAGTAAAGATGAATACCAACTACGTCAACACCATGCTAACATGGTATTCCCTACGAAATATGAGAACTTACAGAAAAGAGGGAATTTCCAAGAATGCTTGCAATCGAAATGGCTCAGCTTGAAACGCTATATATCGAATGTGCAACACTAAATAAATTACGTGGCTATTTATGCGCATTTTGTAGGCCTTGAGTGACAGTGAAGTTTTTCGATTCTCTATGATTTAAAAGACTTTATACTCAAAGCTGCGTGAAGGAAAAGTAAAACTGTCATCCATTTAGAGACTAGTTGTGGAAGTACTATTCTGAAGACATTCTGCAGCGATTTACTATGAAATGAAAATCGTATCTATAGATGTCATATTTATACAGATAAAATTGTCCTCGTTCATCTAAGAAATATATACTGCAAGGATACCTAACATTACATACATTAAAATGTATTACATACATTACAATGTATATAATCAGAAACATTCAACAAATTTTTACGAAAATGTCACGTAGATACGTACTAACACAGCTTCAAATTTCGGCAGTGACGGTTAGAGCAATGTCATTTACACTGAAGTTCGTCAAAAATATTGACCTATTTTCTATGGACGTGTCACAATTCTGCTGTAAAAATATTCACGTCAAGATAATTAGTATGTAAACAATCATATTTTGTCATCTCGTGTATCAATGAATGCGTAATCGATTTAGATCTGCATGTTCGATTATATCGTTTCAAGCCAAGCTATTTCGATTGCATGCATTCTTGGAAATTACGAGAAAAGAAATATAAACAAAAATAAAGTTGCATATAAGACATACTTACAATGCAAGTAAATTTAGCAGGAGATACACATATTTCGTAGCAGGAACAAGTGCACGGGAATCCACAGAATTTTTGATGATACCACCTTCTGTCTTATATGAAACAAAAAGGAAATACTGTATCATCATTACACCACCTAATATTACGGATGCGGACAAAATTAAGCAGCATAACAGTAATATACTTACACTGCGAATTAAAAGAAAATGTACATAGAAGATCGCAATTAGGAAGACGTTCCTATAGAGCCTCAGTACAGAACACCACCTACAAATCAAAACAAATATGGAGGACTGTAAAGCGTAAATCATCCAATAGGAAAGCGAGATGAAAAATCGCAGCGCTCCATGTGGCCTGGCAGCGAACCAACATTGTGTTACCACCCTGCCTCCACCTCGAGATCCACATGCCGACTGCTGCAGAGCGACGCCGCCCGGCCAGCTACCCCACTTGCTCCCGACTTGTCACTTCCTGCCCTTGCGCGCGCGTGCGCCAAAAGCCCAACTGCCCGGGTTTTTTCCCTACGTCATCAACTTCCTCATGTGAGCTGTTCTAACCGACTTTCAACATACAGCGCTCAGCCAATACGTTTCTAAAACTTTACTTAAAATCAAAATAATTACACTACACATTAAACAAATTTCTTATAATGTTTTTTTTTTATATTGGTATAAACATCCTTTGCACTATTTATTACAATCGTGCAATTTTTTATATCACAGATAAGCGATTTAACTGAATATTTCAAGATAAAATACACAAGATTAATTGAAAATAAAATGAGAAATAGTTAATATATTACTTTTATAAACAAACATTGCCATGCTAGTTGTGTAACTGTCTTGTATTCATTGGTAATTTATTACTTTTCATTGTCAATTAAACATATTACGACAGATGTGACTATATCAGCTAATGTATTGTTTATTTGTCAACAGGCTATTTTGTAATGAGGGCCTTAAAGGTTCCTGACTGCATCGTATTCCTTCAAATGCAAGTAGTATTAGAATATTTTATTTCACGCTGTGCACTGCACTGCGCCTGGCACTCGCCATTGTCCCTCTCTCCCCTCACCGGAAACTAGCCTGGAAAATCCTAAGCCGGCCGCGGTGGCCGAGGGGACTGAGGCGCTCCAGTCACGGTCTGCACGGCCACTACGGTCGGGGGTTCGAATCCCCCCTCGGGCATGGATATTTTTGCCGTCCTAGTTCGTAAGTAGTTGATAAGTAGTTTGTAAGTTTAGGGACTGATGACCCCGTAGTTAAGTCCCATAGACTATACAAACATTTGAACAACATTTTTGAAAATCCTAAGCTGGAACAAGCCACCAACGTCGGCCTGCTCGCCGCCTCCCCTCAGCTACAAACACACAGCAAATCTCAACGTGGAGAATTTCTGCCTATGGTCTAACTATAAATGTTGTCACCCAACGGCGTACGTACATTGCTACCATAATTATTAAGATTATAATTGTGTAACATTTGGTGCATTGGCATGGTCAATGTTTGCAGTGAACTTCATACTGTTTAATTACAAATGCTATTAATTACCAATATTTCTAATGGGCGGTAATCTCACACAGCGTGGTCATTAAAGACGGAGCTCACGTTCCGATAGTTTGGATCAGGATGGGGAAGGGTGTCGTCCGTGCTCTTTCAAACGGACCATCCTACCATGTGTAGCGACTTAGAGAAAGTCACTGGAAACCTAAATCTGAATGGCAAGAGCTAAATTGGAACCGCCGTCTTACCGAAAGCGAGTCCAGTATATTACCACTGCGCCACCTCGCTCTTTGGACATTTGGATCATTATGGATAAGGACCTGCAACCAGCTTGGTATTTTGACGATCTAACGCGCCCATTGAATAGAATTTGGCGATATATCTCACAGGAGTAGTGGTGGACGAAGGGGGGGGGGGGGGCGGAGGGGACCGTCCGCCCCGGGCCTCCGGTATTGGGGGGGCCTCCAAATATCTCGAAAGCAAGGTTTTTTCGTTTTTGAGCGCGCTTGGCATCTCGTTCTGCTGGGGCCTCCAAAACTCGAAAGCTATTTTTTCAGACTGTCCCGAACTCTCGTCCTGTGTGTGTGTGTGTGGGGGGGGGGGGGGGGGGGGGGGGAGCTCACTTCGTTCCGCCGCCGCCCCGGGCCTTCAACAGCCTTAGTCCGCCACTGCACACTGCACAGGAGGACATCCAAAAACTCTGCTGGAAGAAGGACCGAGGTGGACCAAGGCGTTTCGACCTTTCTGGTTTTGTGAAGTTCTTTCTCTTGGTATGTTTGGTTGTGTGGCCATCTTCTGCAGCAGCTCTTAAAATTAAACGATAACAGGTTTCCAGTTTTATGCTGACTGCAATTAGGACAATTTTTTCGCACCAGAAGCGTTTCGCTTTCTATCTATAAAGCATCTCTCATTGTTTTATAAATGCCAACACAAAGAGTTGTATATTTCCTTCTACACATACAGATTAGAAACAATTTTAACTTTTTGTGCACGTTCTCTGTTTTTAAGTTAATGTGTAATTTACACGGAATAAATACCTCTTCTTTACGCCCAACTGCTGTTTTTTTTTCCCTTTGCTGGTTGGTGTTAGTCGATTTGTGACGTGTTTTAGTTTGTACTCGGCAAATTTCTCCTATTTTTGGCTTATTTTTCGTTTTCATTTGTTTTCAATTCACTTCTTCTAAGTTGAATAAAGTTTTCACATCAGCTGTTGTTTGGTGGAATCATTTTATATTTCTTTTTCACTTCACCACAATGTCACTATGTTGTTTTTGTCTGTTCATCTTCTTTTCGTGTGGGTTGTGATTGTTGCAAACATTTTATTTTCATTTATTTTAAATTAGTGAGTGTGTGTGTGCGCGCATCTGTGATTTAAAATTTTAGTGAACAGGTGAGACATGTAAATGCGGGTTTGGGAGTAGGGGTGAGGTGTGAGTAGTTATTTGAGTGTTTATGAGAGAGGTTATTGGATTAAAGGGTGAGGGGGCTAGTTATATATTCGTGTTTCCTATATAAGCTTGAAAAGTTTGTGTTTTGTTAGGTTGGTTTGGTCGTTTATGAGATGTTTCTTTTCTGTTATTGATTTTTGGGTGTGGTAGTTTTTTTTGTACGCTTTGAAGGTGTTTCTTATTGTTGTTTATTCTTATGATTTACATGTTTGTGTCTGTGTCTCTGGTGGTGATTTTATGTTTGTTTTTTTGTAAGTGTTGTGTAAAGGTTTAGTTACTTGTTTGATACTTCCAGGCTCCTACATGTTCTTTATATCTGGTAACAAATATTCTTTTACTTTGCACTATGTATCTTTCATCACATGTAAGGCATTTAAGTTGGTGTATTCCTGATCTTCTGTGTGGTTCTGTTTCACTAATTGTTTTCCGAAAGAAGTTTTGAACTGAATAGTTGGTTTGGTATTTTTTTGATGCGTTGTGTGTCGAAAATGTTTGATAAATAAATAAATAAGTACAAAGCTAAAAATTGAAATGAATACAAAAATAAATAAAAATTAAATGTTCGTACACTGACAACCTACACGTAAAAAGTTTAAAAGACAAAAAATAGCATGTGTCATTGTGGTGTAGTGAAAAACGAATCAACGATTATTCCAAACTGAAAAATTGTTGTGAAGTAAAAAGAGAGAGAGAGAGAGAGAGAAAGAGAGAGAGAAGAAACGGGTCAAAGATAGGCGAAATTTGCCATTTACAAAATAAAAAAAATCACAAATCGGCTAACCCCAATCAAAAACACGGGAAAAACAGCATGGAGTCGTGAAGAAGAGGCATTAACACAGTACGTAAATTACACATTAACTTAAAAAGAAACAGCGTGCACAAAAAAGTAAAACTTTTTCTGATCTATATATGCAAACCTAAATATATAGACCTATGCATCGACATTTACAGAAGCACAGAAGAACTTTTATAAATAACAAGTGAAAGGCATCTGTTGTGAAAAAATATCTTAATTGCAGTCAACATAAGCCTGGAAACATTTTGCTTTGCATATACATGTACATGGGTCTGTACCGATTTCAGTCCCGTCAGGACTTTCATTCGTGGAGCGTCCTTTCTCGCCTCTTGGAGTATATTTGCGAGAATCTCTAAGCAATGGTCTTATGCTGTTAGCGGATGATGCTGTCATTTTTCGTCTAATAAAGTCATCAGAAGAAACCAACTGCATAATAAGTTACATAAGATATCTGTATAGTGAGAAAATTGGCAATTAACCCCAAATAATAAATCGCACTGTCATTTTTACGGCCCACATTAGATTTTCCTGTAGTTGTATGATTTTTAGTAACTCTTTCGGAAAAAATAATAAAAATATAAGTAATAACAAAATATGGAAGATACGATTACGGCTATACTATGCCAAAAATATCTATGGACCAACACGTCTTTCTGACTGTATTTTAACAATCAGCCAAAATTATTTTATATTTGATTTTAGCTTTGTTTTGAACTTTTACCTCTTTAAACTATTATTTCAAAATCTCTACCACATTTTCATTATCTTTTTCCGTTAAAATATATGACCTGTCTTGCTTTGGTCGTTTGTTCTAAGTTTATTTTCTATGTCTGCACTCGTTACGAATGACTATTTGCCGGGAAGGAACGTAGCGTACATTCGACGTTCGGAAATCAGTCACGTGACATCCCTCGCCCGGAACCTTGCCCAAACGCTCTTTTGCTTATGCCATTTTGCGTTGTGTATTTGGTGATTTTCTTATTACAGCTCAAGCGTTTTCATTTGAAAGCAACTGAGCACTGGAAATTCAAAAACACGTTGTTCATGGACAATGAATTTCAATCTAATGTCTCAAAACGCCAGCTTATCAGATAACACCTGCCATCGATGTTACGATAATTACAAATTACTCTCGCAGCTGTTCTGCGTACCGTAATGGGCAGCGAATTAGTTTATGATGCACGAACATGTTAGACGGTGGCTCGAAACTTGCCGGACGCGGTGGTTCAGCGCGCTCGGTCAGGGGGTTTCCGACGTGGTAGCTCAAAAAATTCAAATGTTTGTATAGTCTATGGGACTTAACTACGGGGTCATCAGTCCCTAAACTTACAAACTACTTATGAACTACTTACGAACTAGGACGGCACAAATATCCATGCCCAAGGGGGCATTCGAACCCTCGACCGTAGTGACGGTGCAGACCGTGACTGGAGCGCCTTAGTCCCCTCGGCCACGTGGTAGCTCAGCGTCCTCGGTCAGAGGGCTCGACGCCATCTGTAACAAAAAAAAAAAAAAAAAAAAAAAACTGATGTAACGACGAAACGATCAAAATAAAACTAAAAACAACGGCCACAAAGGATCGATAAAACCGAAGAACCAATGAAAAGAGAGAAAAAGAAAGAGGTCTCAATTCCATCTGTAATTAAAAAAGCTGAGCAAAATTCTCGACGAACAACCCAGAACGAACATGAACAAACGACCGAAAAGCATCGATCTACCTGAAGAACCAAAAAATAAAAATAAGTAACCGCCACAGGGTTTTTTTCCTAAACCACCTTAAAATATATATATATATATATATATATATATATATATATATATATATATATATATATATATATATTTTAAATTTTGTAGGTCATGCGCTAGGAAAGGAAGAAAGGAATTTGTTTCCATTTAATTTATTTGTTTGCTTCTTTATTTTGTTAAATATGTTCAAATGTTTGTCATTCTATGGGACCAAACTACGTTGGTCATCAGTCCCTAGACTTACAAACTACTTAAACTAATTAACCTAAGGACAACACACACATCCATGCCCGAGGGAGGATTCGAACCTCCGACGCGGGAGGCCGCGCGATCCGCAACGTGGTTATTTTGTTATTATTATGTATTAACTTCTTTACTGGTACTGACTTAATATTTATCGAAACAGAAGGTGCCATACTAACACACATAAACTTAAAATGTCTCCTAGTGCCACCTAGATTAATTTTCGTACAAACAACAACAAAAAGAAAAGAGTTGAAAAAAGGACCCTGCCACGGCGCAGTTGGCACGCGTCTGGCCGTCTTCTCGTTTGCGTTTAAAAGATACCGTTCCCTGATGCTCAGGCATGTTCATTGGTTTCTGTACGTGACCTCATATCTCAACTTCTCGTACCTGGAACACCCCAACTAGCCGGAGGGTCCGTAAATAATGAACATAAATAGTTTGCAAACCATGTTCTATATTTTACGTGTCTCTCTAATCTTGTGTGTTGTTCTTGTAGTATCAGCAAGAAAACTAAGACGTCTTAATCTTCGTTACGATACAAACAATATATCGTTATGCCCTTTATACAGTTCACAGCGTTTGTCCTGTCAGTGGGAAAGTACGTTTTGTACGGCAAGAGTACGTCGTTGGCGTGTGTCGTACGCATTATTACGGTCAGCGTTTCTTTCGAGAGAAGCCAGCTGCCAATTGCCGTTCCACAAACCAAACGAAGAGTCGGTGACGTCACATTGTGGGCTTATAGGCGTGTCGACCAAGTGGAGTGAACGTAGCCGATGTCGATTCGGGTATTTATTTTTCGCTACTACAACCCACAAAGCCCGAACTTTGGTTGGGAGCGAAGGAAGATGTTTGCCCTCCAAATTCACACCCATTGTATTGTTTGGTATTTTTGTTCGATCACATTGCGAGGGAGTTGCCGAAGTAATTTTTGGTAAATCACTTCCGTTGTGGGCAACCTGGTTTCCGGCAAAATATCCTGCAGGTAACTATTCGATGAAGCAGTCTCTAAGGTGTGCTAGCGACGTCGTTATGTGACCAACATTGGACGGTGCACGTAGTGATTGAAGAGCCAATTCGTCTATCAAATTTCCCATTAAGGTGACGTGTTCGGTTATCCAAAAACGTTGCATCTTGTGAAGAAATACCGCGCGACCTCTGTTCTTCACGTTGACGAGTCCGACGCCTCCTTTCTGCGGGGGTCTTCTGTAGGTTGGTGACACTGCCTGCCACCGCCCCACATTGCTGTAGCCAGAGTACAGGCCTGCGCGCATGCCCGTGACGTCACCAACTGAAGGCTGGCTGCCGTGCAGACGGTTGAGTCTGCGTCGGAACTGCGCTGTGATGCAGGCGCTATACGAACGTTTTGCATTTTAATGCGCCAACTGCGTCGGTATTTCCGTGCTTTCCTCTCCTACACGGCCTTGCAATTATACTAAGGGAATTAATACATGCAACACTCGTTCAATTTTGTTTTGAGCCTGTGAAATTCTTTTGACAATTTTCAGCAAATATTCATCTATCGGTCTTTAAGACGAACTGGAAAATCAAATTAGTTCTTTGCCTTGCCTCGGACATAAAACTTTTCCTGCAATAAATTGTCACTGAAAAGCAACAAGATACCGATATTTACGATTTTAATGAAGCAAATTGGTTCTTAGAATATATAAGGATTTATTTTTCAGTAATTTTTGAAACCTTTGTCTCCAGGTATCACTAGTAAAGTACTTACTACTTATGAAACTCAGATCATTTGATGGATTGTATCGTCTTCTGAGAAAATATTCATTAAATAAATTAAGAATTGTTACAAGGATCCTACCTTTCACTTATTTTCCAGAGCTGTAGAAACTTTAAAAACGAATAATTTATTTCTTTTGCATCCTTGATGAGAAATTCTACCAGAGTTCCATTAATTTCTCTAGTAAGGAACTTAAATCGAAATTGTGTATTGTATATTTCTTTGTTATAAAAACGCTAAATACTTATAAACAGTTATTTCATTCAGTAATAGCTATTTTTGTGTAAACGGCCAAAATGATTTAGTAAATATGGTAGTTCAAGAATTGTTCAAAATGATTTAATAGCTCTTTAAGATAAACATCCAGGAAAGTAAAAAACATGACAGGAATGTTAAGGACTACTAAACTTTTTCCAGGCACAGAGTGAACAGAGATTTATTTATTACCATTCACAGTAGGCATTACTACCATACACATAACAGTAGTACACAGGCTGCCCTTTCTAGAATTTTATCACAAAGTATCTCCAGATAAATATTAGCTGTTTATGTCACAAGGATTTGTATTTGTGATGACATTAGTATGACTGAAATTCTATGTCTTCAGAAAAAGGATTATAAATAAAGAAACATTAAGTGCTTATCAAATTATTTTTTGCAGTTGAGTGCCAACCTTGAAAAGATGAAATAGCAATGACTAATGCTTTTGAAGACTATGTAATACACACCTGACACATACACATCAAAAAGGCACAACACAAGAAAAATGCATGAAAGAGAAGCAAAATATAGTAGGCCTATAACACTAAGAAATTAATGTCTTGTACTGCCCATTCATGACCAATTTAAAGCAGCAGCAGATGTCAGCTCTAAAGTAATTAGATATTTACAGTAAGAAAGAATTGGTATAAATAATGATGAATAAGTCAAAGAAAAATAAATGACAGTTTCATTAACGAAGCTCACAACCCATGCAAGGCAACCACTTCTTTAGCACAGTTACTGGAAGAGATAAATTACCAAAGGAAATCCCTTATTTATTTAGTATTGTTTCCAGATTTCTCTTCTTACCACCTTTTGATGTTATGCCTTGAGTGTTAAGTTTTTGATTGCAGTAATTTTTCAATAATGAATTTGTTGCAACCCAGATAATCATTTTGAGAATATTTTCAGATGTATGAGTGCCACACAAATCAAGCTGCACAAAATTAGAGGATAAATTGTGTAGAATCAAACTTGTAGCCTGTTGTCTTTGATTTTGTACCTGCAGGAACAGTTTTTCATATTCAGGACCAATAAGCTTCGAAATAGTGATATAGCTGTACATGACAGCATTAACAACAAATGGACGTGGGTAGAGTAGGCCTCCCCGATCTAAGTTTCTAATAAGCTTGAAGGCTTCCTCATATTGCATGATTTTTTGGAAAACCAAACAATCCTTGCATATCACATTTCAGTTTTTTTATGACTGAGTATTCACAGTAGCCTCCCAGATATGTAATTACGGGCAAGTAACTGCCAACATCAGTGATGTCGGACTCTGTCACAGAGAGAGGTACAAAGTTGTTAGAAAAGGGAGTATTTTCTGAACTGTATTGCTTCCAGGGTTCTAAAACATCAAAATAATTAACTTTGATTTCTCCTTTTGTTTCAGATCTTAATGAAATTCTTAAAATTGTAGAAAATCTTAGTTTTTTCTCAACTTCAAAAATTTGCCTTATTGAGACATGGTATTGTGCCCCTGCCAGTTGCCTGTACTTACCAAACCTGTCCTCAAGAAGGTCAGTTTGAAATTTTCCAGGCAAAATGTATTTTAATGCAAGTTCATCCACACAGTAATTTGTGATTTCAATAATGGAATGTGTAGACAATTTCAAAGCAGATAATGTTTCTTTTGAAAGGATGCCTACACCATTTGCCAACTCTTCCCATTTATCTTTCAGTAAGTCTTTGTAAGGAGCCTTTACATTTAAAATTTTCCACCACAGAGAGATGATTCTGATGAATTCTGCTGTGCCAACATGTTTGCTCAAATTATTAGATGGACCCAATGTCTTTAATGCTTCCACAATGTAGTCATTGAATATTTGGATCACTAATTTCACATTTTGCTTTTCTAGAGAAGAAGGATAGAGAGCTTTCAGTGATAACCCCTAACCATATTTCAATAACTTGTCTGATTCTAAATTGTACAGTTTTCTTACTTCTGAAAATGAGGCTTCCAAAAGTGAATTTGAGCTGCCATCAAATGGAGAAAATCTGAAAGAACATGCATCAGTTCTCTGGTTGAGCCAGTTATTTCTGATACATTTCAACAAATGCACAGGATCAATAACAAAAAAAGAGGCCTTGAGCTATCAGCAGGATGTGGATACACAATACTCTGCTTAGGCTTGTTTGAGAAGAATGTCATAGCCTTCCTGTTCACAGAATTATTATCACTAACAACTGCAAGCACTTTAAAACCTACCTCTTCCAAGCCAAGAACTACCTTTTTCAAAACTCTGTGCAACAGTTCAGCGGTAACAGTCCGAACAGGCAAAATGTGTACAACATCTTTGTATGAAGACATTATGCTGCTAATCATAAATGTATGGGCACTAGAAGCCAACTCTTGTGAATCAAAGGCATTTCCCACAACATTACCCCCCTTAAAATCAAGATATTGCTTAATATATATCTCATCAACCATTTAAGTTACAATCATATCTTGGGACTGCAATAGAGGAACTTTATTCTTAATGTAGCACAAGAAATTGCTGTCCAGTTTTTTCCAATTCAGGGCCAACATTTAGTGAAGAACAAAGTCTTCTTATTGTGTTTTTATGAGGCATTAATAAGTTTCCAGATTCCCTCATGAACCTATAGGCAGCTGGATAAATAATTTGATCAAGAGAAAAAAACAACAAGTCCTCTGGTTTGTATCTTAGTCTGTCCCTGCTACTCACAAAGATGTATTTGAGACTTTACAAATTGAAAAAAGGATTTATCATCACTGCCTTCAATTAACGTATCTAAAATATTTTGCATTATCTCTAATAAATGGTGTTTATCTTTTGTATCTACAGCTTCACAGGTTTCAACACATTCCAATATACTTTCAATCTCATGAAAATAGTTTATTTTGTAAGGAAATTTGTACTTGTTCTGGATGTTACTTATTAAGACTCCTTTATAAAAAACTGACACTTGCAACTGCTCATTGACAACAACGGAATAATGCAACTGAGGTACAGGTCCTGGTGTCTCGATATTGACAAAAATTACACTGTCTGCTTTACTAATCATAGTCCAAAATGAAGAAAAGTTGATTTTACGTCCTCCTGTTAAGTCCAATATACATGAAATTTTATTTTCACTGTCTTACTGTTCAGCTGAGGTAACACTTTCATTAAGAGCTTTCTGAAGTTGTGCTGCTTCCACACGCATTTGCTTTTCATCAGGAGATTCCCGGAAAGCCAACTGTGACGACAAATAGGACGGACATCCAGGAAATATCGACGGAACACAGCCTTCTTTTATCCTCGGTCGTTCGAGGTTTACTGTTAAAATCCGTCCTGTTTTGTCATCAAAGTGTTCGGCAGTCCATAGAATGCTTTCCGTTTGGAAATGTTTGTGGCAAATCTGTAACAGCACATCACCAGCCAATGTAACTATTCTTTGTCGAAACATTGTATGGCTACCTTAGTATTAATGTTGTCCGCATTGGTGTTGAATAAACAAATCAGTTACACACTTAGCGCCATTTACTCACCCTTGAATGCGCAGTAGGCACAAATCCTTTCCTCGGTATTGCAGCAATCCAGCGATTTCTCAGGTCCTCACATTTGGGAAATCGAAAAACGTGCACTTTTATTCCTCCTTGATAAGTCATAATTTCCCTGGCAATAGGGAACGCAGCACTTGTACCCCATACTTCAAATAACTGCAGGCGATACTATATGAAAGGTAATACTTTACGTAGCACACGCTTTCAACACAACACAGTCGCGAACAGAACCAGCCAACTGTTGCTGACGTCACGTGCCAATATGGCCGCTATGCGTAGGCCTTGTATTTTAGAAGGTGTTGAGCCATCCCAGGGTCGCCTGGATTTAGTCGCCTCACTTGACCAGTAGTACGACGTCATCGGCGTATGCACAATACTGGAAAGATGCGTTTCGCAACCGAACTCTTTCAAGGCGTCGTTGAAGGCCGTGTAGAACAGGCTCAAGAGCAGTTGGGAATAAAACGACTGACAGAGGACAGCCGTGCCTCACCGAACGCATGTTGAAGATAGGTTCTGAACTTGTACCATTCACAAGAACTCTCGACTGCCCACCGTGAATCAAACGCAAGATCACGTGCGCAAACATGAGAAGGATTCTCATGCATTCCATGACCATACGTAAAAATCCATGATCCACTCTGTCGAAAGCGTGATCGAAATCCACTACCACCAGGGCTACACGTAATTTGCATGCTGACCTTAGTGCTAAGACATCACTGTAGGCCCCTAGTGCCGTGTGTATGTTGCTCTTCCCACCCATGCACGTTTGTGCCGGCTGTATTTTGTCCTTTAGATTAGATTAGTTGTTCATGTTTGGGAGATCATCGTGGATGTGGAACATGTCAATTTTTTTACAAGCGGATAATGTAATAATACTAATATAAATACATACTTTTTTACAAGCTGATAATACGATAACACTAATAGTATGAATACAGATGCATTCATCATTTGGTTCTATTTTAAAAAATCGTCAGTGGAGTAGAGTGAGTTGCCCACTAGAAAGTGTTTTAGGCTCCTCTTAAACTGATCTTTAATTATAGAAAAATTTTTTATGGTTGCTGGTAAATTATTGAAAATGTGTGTTCCTGAGTAGTGGCGCCATTTTTTAACTAAAGTAAGTGCTTTTAAGGCCTTGTGTAGATCATTTTTGTTCATAGTATTGTATGTATGAACTGAGCTGTTTGTTGGGAAAAGGGATATATTATTTATGACAAATTTCATTAAGGAATAAATATACTGAGAGGCAATAGTTAATATACCCAGTTCTTTGAAGAGGCTTCTACAGGACGTCCATGAATTTACACCACAAATAATACGTATTACACGCTATTGGACTCTGAAAACTTTTGTTTGACTTGAGAGTTACCCCAAAATATTAACCCATATGAAATTATGGAATGAAAGTAAGCAAAGCATGTAAGCTATTTTTTATGTCTCCTATGTCGGATAACACTCGTATTGCAAATACAGATTTGTTAAGTCTTTGGTGTGCTCCTCCCAACTGAATTTATTATCAAGCAGTAATCCCAGGAATTTGATACTGTCAACCTCTTCCTTTACAGCCATTTGGAGGCGCGCACCTAGAATGTGTGCAAATATCATTTAGTCCCTGTTCAGTAATGTCAATGATCTGTAATCGTGTGGTCTTCAGCCTCCTCTGGGGCCGCGGCGGAGTGGCCGAGCGTATTGAGGCGCTATGTTCCGGTGCGCGAGGTCGCTCCCCGTCGGGAGTTCGAATCCCTCCTCGGGCATGGATGTTTGTGCTGTCTTTAGTATAAGTTAGTTCATAAGTTGTTTTAAAATTAGGGACTGATGACACCGCAGTTAATTCCCATAAGCTTAACAAACATTTGAACTTGGTGGGAACATGTACACCAAGTGTCAGACGTTCATTGAACATTTGTACCCACGTACGTCCTACTAGGGGGGAAGGGTACGATAGAACACAAGAGGTAGTTCGTCTTGCCCTGGAGTTTTATTTAATACATCACGTTTTAGGGCTGCGTCCAGTTTGTCCATTGTGATTTCTCCCGTAAGTTTATCCACGTCAGCGGAATGCTTTGCCCATGACATGTATTGAAGCATATCCGATAGTCCTGCTCTATCGAGCTGTTCTGCCGCATAGAAACTGCGATAGTGGTGAGTAAAAGCACGTACAATGTATTTCTGTATCGTGGTCCGCGATCCGTCTGCTGCTTCAATCTCTCGTATGAGCGTGCGTCGTCGCTGCCGTCTTCCTCTCACGATGTAGTGTAGCGACTGTCGTTCGTTGCATAGTCCATCGAACATTCTCGCACGTACCTTAACTCCTTCCATTTTAGCTGCCGTAAGACGCAGTAGTTGTGCCTTGATGCGTTGAACAGCTCGTTGTCGGCCGGGAGATGATGGTTGCGTTTGCTAGCTCGCATAGTGCGGTGAAATAAAATTCGGAAGTCGCCCTTAGCCAACAGCTCTTGTCTTTTCCGTATCGTATGAATGTTATTCGTAAAGCTGGTTTGACACAGCATAACCACCATTTAAGAGTAGAATCGTACGCTCGTTGACGCCGTTGACACTGTCGCCATGTGTCATCTACTTCCCGCTAACAGTTCTCATCTCGTAGGTCGGCCCCTACTTCACCAAGTTTGTTTTTTTTTCCATGGGAGAAATACGGTGCATATGTAAGCCTGGTGATCTGTAAAGGCCGTGGGCCGCACCTCCGCGTCTATCGCCCTCGCGCCACGCACACCCTTTCTAAACTGCTGGCCGAATGGCTCGTGATGTACGTATGTCCGGGTCTGTCGCCGTGCTTCATTTCGCAGTTGCCGCACAGTGCGAGATCGCGGACCAGCGCCTGTAATTCGGGGCAAGAGGCGTAGTGGGGGTATTGATTTTCGGACCGCAGCGCGCAGTTAAAATCGCCGCCGACAATGTATTCCGTGTCGTCCTCTGAAGAGCGGTGTCTCTTCCTCTGCATAAAAGGCAACTCGTTGGCGTCTTTTTGATGTGCCAGACGGTGCATGAACATTCACCATACGGACGTCTCCTATGGAAAGTGCGACGCCGCGGGTAGATGGTAGGTACTCCACGTCGTCCGCCACTTTTCCTTCTCGTAATAAAATGGCCGTGCTCCCGCAACCGTCGTCACCAGTTAGGCCCATATGTGTCAAAGCCATAAAACTCTATTGGGAGAACTATGTTTACGTCCGCTGCTCTCACCGTATATTGTTGTGAAAGTTTCTTGCTTGTCCTTCTCTCTTACAAAATTTACGTCTGCTGCGAAAGTTATGTGTTTTGCCATATTATCTAAGAAACGTAACTGACTGACGCTACTTGAATGAAATGTAACTGAATGCATTTGAACTTGTTCTATCTGAATGGCTTTGCACAACGTTATGTTAACCTGACTGCGTATTTTTAACTGTATTCTATGTGAATGTCACGGTATTACAAAACCTATCTGACTGCATATTATTTATTATAATGAAACACAAACTGCTACTTATTTCTGTATGAAAATATCATAACAAAAATAACTGTCTGAAAATTACTGATACCAAAAATCACTGTGTTAATAACTCTGGCCCTAAAAACTTGTTTCTGACTGAACAAACAATCTTTAACTGAATGTAACGAACACAATATTATCAATGCAATCTGACTCAGTGCAAACACTTGTTAACCTGTACTGAACACTGTATGAATTGTGAAACCCTGAAATCTGTAAGTCATACTGAACTGTAAGCATGACAACAAAAACTGATTCCATCTCACTTTCACTTACTGCTTAAATCTGCGCAACACCAAACTACTGGAGAGCTAACTACAGAAAACATATATGGCACTTTTAATAAAAATGTGAGGAGGGATAAACTGCTAATCTGTTTAAGAAACTCGAACTAATAATTAAAAAAATGAAATGTCTGGTTTATTTTCTAATTGATGCAACTTCATGAAAATTACTAATAATGTCATGTTTTGGATTTTAAAATCTTTCAGAGAAAAATATAACTCAGATATTTAATCTGCCTACAAAATTATTTTTTAAACAAAGATAAACATTTCTTTACTATTAATAAACTTAACTCTATTCACACAAACAATGTTACAACGATACCATATTTCAAGAACACTACCCATGAATATCCTATTTTATAAAAAACGCATTCTCAAAACTAAACTATTACAATAAATACTTTTCCTAACACAGAAAGGGGTCCCTAGCATGTATCGTGAGACCACAAGCTAACAGCAAGATCTTTCCCGACCGTTACTGTTACCATCAGTTCAACCTAAGAATGCGAAGTTGTGCCATAGAAACATGCCAAGTATTTCATGAAAAACTTTACCTTATAAAAACTTCAAAAGATCGTTTCTCCAACGTCATCTATTTCTTTCGTCTCCAAATAGTAAAAAAAACAGCTTGGCTCAGCATTCAAATCTCCAAATCTCATCTCCTCGGCTATCCCGCCGGAACATCAACTGCACACAACCACGGTTCCCACGCTTCTGCCATCTCATCCGAGCGCCTAGTAAAGACTGCCCTCTCAATAATCACAGCCCTACTTCCCGGCAACAATACTATCACCGTCTCTAATATCGACAGTATTAACATCGAAAAATAAGCTTGCAACAAAGATAAACAACCCATGCCTGACTTGCCTGACACTGGTCTCAAATTCGCAGTACATTTGAATATTGAATGTATACCTTCTCGTAGCAGGTATCTTACATCATCCCCTTTCTCCCTATCAAGAATTTGATAGGATTTTTTAAAACAATCTAGAGAGAGATAATAACCTTTCAGTTGCCTCCCACTTACATAGGTAGGAAGATCATCAGAATAAAATGCGAGAAATTAGAGCACGAACGGAGAGATTCATGTGTTCTTTCTTCCCGCGCGCTATTCGAGAATGGACTGGGAGATAGCCACGGTGGAGTAGCCGAGTGGTCTAAAGCACCTCGCTGCGGAGCGCGCGATTGCTCGCCGTGGAGGTTCGAGTCCTCCCTGGGGCATGGTCGTGTGTGTTTGTCCGTAGGTTAGTTTACCTAAATTTAAGTGGTTTGTAAGCTACGGACTGATGACCACACAGTTTGGTCCGATAGGCGGCCGCGGTGGCCGAGGGGACTGAGGCGCTCCAGTCACGGTCTGCACGGCCTCTACGGTCGGGGGTTCGAATCCCCCCTCGGGCATGGAAATTTGTGCCGTCCTTAGTCTTAGGTCGTTCATAAGTAGTTTGTAAGCTTAGGGACTGATGACCCCGTAGTTAAGTCCCATAAGCTATAGAAACATTTCATTTTCAACCACCCGACGCAACCTCATTGGGGGCCGTGGGATGTGTTACCTTCCGGCTCTTCGTGTGTGGGTGGCCGGCACTGCGCGCCCACCTCTTGCATTTCGTCGTCCTGCTCCATTTCTAGTGCCCAATTTCTCAATAAACAGTCTCGGTCTCTCGCCGTTGAGTTCCGTTCGTCGTGACAACAGACGGAAGTCGCGCCTTCTTATGATGTTCCAGCGCTTCTCCTCTGGGATATAGTTCCTCCCCGTTCAGTGATAACGCTGTGGGTGCGACTTCGTCCATGCCAGCCGTTAGGAACGATTCGTGATCGTTCTCACTCTTTTGTTCGTCGTTCCCTTTGCTTCTGTCTTCTTCCGTAGACAGTCGCCGCTTCTTACTCTTTGCCTCGTCTCCACGTCCTCTGCGGAATGCTGATCGGACTGTTGTTCTTGCAAAGCCACTTCCTTTTCCGAAGGTGGTTTCGACGGGAGTGTAGCAGATCCCTTGCTTTCCTGAGGTTCCCTGGCATTTAGATGAGTGTTTGACAAGTTTATCTGCACTGTCACTGGCGATTTATAACGAGCAGAGCTAGTTCATTTCCTGGATGATGCCATGCCATGTGTGTCATTCACTTCGTTTCCCAGCGCATCCACGTACGTGATGGGTAGAGACGTCATCTGCTGTGGTGGTTCTTGAATGTCCCGAGGTAACTGTACTATTCGTCGCTGCACAGTACGATCGGATGGGGCCTCCCTTCCCACATCCAGAGCAAGTTTTCGGTTTCCCATCGTATATAATGATGGCTCGATATCCGTCTATGGACAAGTACGAAGGTATGTGTTTTCCGAGTTAAAAATGTTCAAATGTAACTCCGTGGTTACTAGTCCGTAGCTTACAAACTACAGAAACTAAGTTAAACTAACCTAAGGACGACACGCACATCCATTCCCGAGGGAGGATTCGAACCTCCAACGCGGGAGGCCTCGCGATCCGCAACGTTGCGCTCCAGACAGCTAGGCTACTCCCGCGCAGCTTCCGGAGTTCAATTCGTATTTGTCGCGCCCCGTTAAGTACGGGATACGTCTCGAAGTTTGTCCATTTCTCCGCAACATGCTGAAGGACCGTGGAATAAGGCCTGAATGCTTCGATAACCGTGTCTTCCGAAACTTCAAATGGAAGTTTGAAGCCATGTACCGTTCTTAATCCAAGTCCATTTTGATCGAGTAAATTCATACCGACGTTTCCGTCGGCGTGACCAAATCGATAACCATCAGTGGATCGACGAACCAGTCTCTCGCAAGCAGCTTAATCTGTAAGTTTCACATAAACTACGCTTGTCTCTATTAGCAAGTGAATCTCTATCAGCTCCTGAGGATCTAGTTTCACTACATCTCGCAAGGTACGTTCAGTTTCATGTACCTTATGTCTCGAATAGCGCGCGTCGAAAGTGAACTGCCGCGGCAGAGTGGCCGAGCGCATTGAGGCGCTATGCTATGATGCGCGAGGCCGTTCCCCGTCGCGGGTTAGAATCCCCACTCGGGCATGGATGTTTGTGCCGTCTCTAGCATAAGCTAGATCATAAGTAGTTTGTAAGTTTAGGGACTGATAACCCCGCAGTTAAGTCCCATAAGCTTTACAAACATTTGAACTTTTTATTTTATTTTTTTGAAAGTGAACTTGACTGTCTTTTTTCTGTAGGAAAGAGCCATCATTATCTGTTGTTCTACGTAACACACATACACAGGGGGAAAAAGATCATCAAAACAAAGAAGATAGATCATTGCTCTAACAGTGAGATTTAGATGTTCTTTCTTCCCACGTATTATTCCAGATTGGAATCGTAAAAAATCGGATGAATGTGATTCTATGACATTTCTAAAAATTCAATGTGATTTGTAGAGTAACGATGTAGTTATGGATGCAGAAAGTCCATTATCAGTATTAAACCGAGGTGTACTTGACGACGCGATTAGTCACGGGTTTTAATACGAAGTTGATGGCGAGTGTAAATTGCGTAAAGGTTAAAATAATTTTATTTCGCGATCTATGTGATTTTATCCACCAAAATTACTCAAAATGATCGCAGACTCACAGAGAAAATGTATTTTTTCAACTGTTTTTACTGATTCACAATTTGTGACTGATTCCTTCAAAATACTCTCCTCCTGAACTATTTTTATTCTGATCACAGCAGTGTTTGAAGTTATATTATGAAAGCAAGTTTGCCTTAGTCGATTTTCCTTTCACATCTTAAGCTCTGTCCTGTTATGGTATTAGAAAAAGTCTCACGGAGTAACATCTAGTGGGTAGTATAGATGTACCAACACGGGGATCTCATGCCTAGCCAAAAATGACATCATAGGTATCAAATTTTCGGTGACCATTATGGGAAAATATGAACGCAAAATTTGTGGAACTGTTTCTTAGGCCATCTTTACAATAACAGCAGTCACAATAACACTCAACCGATGAACCTTTCGGATTAAATGACCAATTTTTAAATGTTTACTTCGGTTGTTTATGTTGAGAGTCACCCTAGGCGTGAGATATCCCCAGTCTATTTTCATCACTTTCTGAATCTCTGAAATCAATCAAAACATTGTGTTCATGAAGCACATTCATCACTGCACCATTATGTCAATAAGGAATGAGCCTCTGTATCAGACGTTCAAAGTTTCAAGAGTAAAAATGGTATTAATCCGTTGCTATATCGAAGCACGAAGCATTTGTTCGACGGACTGTGGGATAGTTAGACCAACACACGTGAAGGCTACAAGCGTCGAAAGGACAGCGTTCGACCTCGAGGTATGCGCTGTTTCTCTCTTAAAAGTTGGCCCACTTATTTTTTATTGAGATCTCGTATCTAAACGGGTTCTTGACTGGGTCGAATACCGCCTGAAAAGCAGAAAGCCAACCGTAGCACGTTACACTGAATGAAGAGTCACCTACAGACTTTTTAAATAAATGCCTGTTGTGCCCGAGGCGTTAAAATATGATTTTTGCTTTCCAAGTTATGCCTTAATGGCTCAGCGAATTAGTTGCAGTTTCAGACTTTCCATAAATCGTACTGTTACGTATGAGGCAATTCTGTATATTCTGCGCGGAAATGGGCGTGGTGTGTTGTCCTTAACGTAAGGTAGTGTCATTAGTTTATTTATGTTACAGCTACCAGTCACAAATTATTTTACAACTGGAAATATTGTTTACTGAACTACATGTTTTGAGGCTGCACCTTATCTTCATGCTATTTTGGCATTACAAAAATTACAAAAATATTTTACTGTAATTTAACATTAACAAAATCTGTCTGCCTGTAGCAATAAACTTTGTTCACGTTGACTACCTCCCGTTTCCCGTTACTTGAATTTTCCTACCTTGCTTTCGGTGCTCAATACTCTTGATCTACAATGCGGAGGAAGTGCGATTTTGAACCAGCAATGAATGACATTAACTCAATATGTAATAGGAAGTATAATGAAATATCTGTTATAGTTTAAGAATTACAAAATTTTGACTAATAGATGTTTTTATAATACACGTTCGCATTCTGGAACCATTTTATGGTGCATCGTCAGTCTAATAGCATTTAGACTGTGGCAGGCTATTGTCGACATTCGTAGCAACCCATTATGCCTCTTGTTTTGTATTTTGGAGTATATCTGAGAAAACTGAAAAACCCTTACTACTTCTTAATTCATTACTATTTTGTTTAAAAATTACCGTTAAAATTACATACAGAATGACAAACATAGATCATTTATGCAATGTATTAGGCATAATACAAAGATACTGTCCCATTCTTCAACTGGGAGAAATTTGGTGAACATAGCTAAAACCATTATGAAGATACATGTACCTAATGTTCTGAAAATGTTCTGTAAATGTTCTGAACTTGTAGTTTCGAGAAAGTGAGAAAATAATGTTCACAGTGTTTTTGACTCACCATATGCCTCTTTCAGAACATTCCTGTGGCATAATCTTGCTGGAAAGCTGCTTCTCTATCTTATGCAGACTCTTTCAGGAGTCTTTTCCTCACTGTGGACTCGTTAGTGGTGATTCCGCAGCCTTTTCAGCTTCAAGTAGTCGCTGACGATCTATGACAGTCAGAGAAGCTATCATATTATTTCCTAGTTGGATGCCTAATTCGTCCATTACTTTTGTCTTGCTAATTACACCATCGTTGAAACAGGTAACAGCATCCATCACACCTATTTTGTGTACTGTCCATCCAACAAACACTGCTTTCGGTAGTCGTTGCCACACGTATCTGTTGAAAGTCTCATTAGGATTTTGTGTACAGCCATGTAGACATTTGCTAAGTAATTTCTTATTTGCAAGGTCCCTGTATATTGGGAGGCATGGGATGTTTATGGTGATATTCCTGCCTGAAGCATCAGCGTGGCCAGTGTGCAGACATTTGCTCAAAAATTATTCAAGATTATAATAACTATTTAACAGTAAGTAAACCATACATTTTTGGAAACCGGAAGAATTTCTCTTTCGGATGGAGGCAAAATTTATTTTTCGATTTTTCAGTCATTTTCGCTTCCAGGTCCCGTTAACCACAAACCACAATACTGCAAACCAGATGTGGCGTTATGTGGCTTACAAGCCAAGAAGAGGAGTGGTGTCACCTTCAAATAATACCATGAAATGGGAGCTAGTCAACATGAACAAAGTTTATTGCACCAGGCAGCAAGATTTTGTTAATGTAAAATTATACTAAAACATTTTTGTAATGCCAGAATATCCCGAAGAAGAGGAGCAGCCTCGAAACATGAAGTTAAATAAACAATATTAACATGTGTAATACAATCTGTAACCGGCAGTAGAAATATAAGTAACCTGTTAACTATTTACAAACAGTCACGGTAGAAAAAAATGTCATTATGGCTTTAACTAGGTTCATTAGTTTTTAAAGCTAGGGACCGATGACCTTAAGATTTTCCTCTTTAGATTTACAAACATTTGAACATGTTAAACGGCAATTCTGTATGTTGAAAATTGAAGTTATAATCAAATGGATCTTCAATAGGGTCTTTTGACCAACATGATTTAAAGAGTGGCAGGCAGCTGTTTATGTTAAGGAACAAATTAGTGGCAAACTTCGTGAGGCTTTGAAGTGTGGTGTCCTTTGGCTGCAGGATGAATTAGTCACAGCTACAATATGTCAAATAATGCGAATATTTGGGAGCAAGAATACGTGGAAATATGAAGGGGAAGGATTACAAATTATCATGGTTTACACTGTGTGATACTGCAAGAGCAATTGGTCTATACAGGGTGGTCCACTGATAGTGACCGGGCCAAATATCTCACGAAATAAGCATCAAACGAAAGTACAAAGAACAAAACTTTTCTAGCTTCAAGGGGGAAAACATATGGTGCTATGGTTGGCCCGCTAGATGGCGCTGCCATAGGTCAAACGGATATAAACTGCATTTTTAAAAATAGGTATCCCCATTTTTATTACATATTCGTCTAGTACGAAAATAAATATGAAAGTTTTATTTGTAACACTTTTTTCGCTTTGTGATAGATGGCGCTGTAATAGTCACAAACGTATAAGTACTTGGTATCGCATAAAATTTTGCCAGTGCGGACGGTATTTACTTCTTGATACATTGCTAGTCTTAAAATGGATCGTTTACCAATTGCAGAAGACGTCGACATGGTATATATATATATATATATATATATATATATATATATATATATGGTCATCTTGATTACAATAGCCATATATATATATGGCTATTGTAATCAAAATGACCATCGCGCCTGTGCTATGTATGTTGATCGTTGTCCTGGAAGACATCATCCAAATGTCCGGACATTTCGTCGGATAGTTACGTTATTTAAATGTTCAGCCACAAGTGAAACGTCAACCACGACCTGCGACAAATGATGATGGCCAAGTAAGTGTTTTAGCTGCAGTTGCGGCTAATCCGCACATTAGTAACAGACAAATTGAGCGAGAATCGGGAATCTCAAAAACGTCGGTGTTGAGAATTCTACAACAACATAAATTTCACCCGTACCATATTTCTATGCACCATGATTTGCATGGCGAAGACATTGAACGTCGTGAAAAATTTTGCCACTGGGCAAAAATAAATTACGGGATAACAGTTTTTTTCACGCGTTCTGTTTAGAGACGACGCGCCATTTACAAACAAAGGTAACGTAAACCGGCGTAATATGCACTATTGGGCAACGGATAATCCACGATGCCTGCGACAAGTGGAACATCAGCGACCTTGGCGAGTTAATGTGTGGTGCGGCATGATGGCAATCTAAATGATGCAATGTATGCTGATGTCTTATGTAATGTTCTACCGATTTTTCTACAAGATGTTTCACAGCATAAGAGAATGGCGTTGTACTTTCAACATGATGGATGTCCGGCACATGGCTCACTTGCAGATGAAGCGGTCTTAAATGGAATATTTAATGATAGGGGGATTGGTCGTAGAAGCACCATACCATGGCCCGCACGTTCACCGGATCTTACATCCCCGGATTTCTCTCTGTGGGGAAAATTGAAGGATATTTGTTATCGTCATTCACCGACAACGCTTGAGAACATGCGTCAGCGCATTGTCAAAACATGTGAGAACACCACTGAAGGCGAACTACTCGTTGTTAAGATGAATCTCGTTATGCGTATTGCCAAATGCATTGAAGTTGAAGGACATCATTTTGAGAATTTATTGAAGTCATGAGGTAATCACAGGTAATCACGCAGTAACGACATGCGTTCTCATAATGTATGATAATTTCACAAATGTACATGTATCATATTGGAACAACTGAAATAAAGTACAAAAGTACCTACGTTCTGTGTTTTAATTTTTTTTTAAACGTATCTATTACCCACTGTTCGTCTAAAATTGTGAGGAATATGTTTGTGAATATTACATCGCCATCTATCACAAAGCGAAAAAAGTGTTCCAAATAAAACATCAATGTTTATATACGTACTAGACGAATATGTAATAAAAATTTGGGTACCTATTTAAAAAAAATGCAGTTGATATCCGTTTGACCTATAGAAGCTCTATCTAGCGGGCCAACCATAGCGCCATGTTTTCCTCCTTCAAGCTAGAAAAGTTTTGTTCTATTTAGTTTTTTTTTTTTTCGTTTGATGCTTATTTTGTGAGATATTTGGCCCGGTCACTATCAACGGACCACTCTGTATAGCTGCAATACGCAAAGATGGGCTGTGAGAATGGACGAATGTTCACCAAAAATCTCACTTCACAAAATATAGAAGAACAATTTTAGAAAACTTCAAAAGACAACAAATATCCTCCAACTCTAACTTGTAACATTATCAGTCCTGGAAAGAAGACGTCGATTTTGATTCGATGCCGGCAGAAGCCCCATGGCTGATGGTTTCAACGTCGTCCGCTAACAGATAGCGTAGTGACATTGCTGCCAAAGTATCATTTCTGTGTGCTCTTTGATAAGGAATACTTACAGTCATAATTCCGAACGTGATATCAGCGCGTAAAGCAAGAAAGTACCATGCCACGGAGATATAGTGTGGCTCTTACAGTCAACTGAGAGAGTTTTAAATGGATCAAATTTTGGACTTTCGAGTGGCGGAATAGTCCTTTAGAATAATTTCCATTCGAGATGGAGGTGCTACGTCAGTTGTGCAACTATGCTGATTGAAATGGTCAAATTATTATTTTGTCACCTGTAGACGATGTTCTGTACGTCGACGCAGCACAGACGTTCAGCAAGATGTTCATATTGTAAGGGCAGAGGTGGCAGATCATCCAGCACAGATAATAGGGTTTGTGATTCCAGAAGTATCAACATGAACTGTTGCCGACCGGCGCTAGCGGCATGCACGCCTCTAGCTCGTCTTCTATTCTCTCCACAGTCACGACGTGCATGGCTCGACTGGTGTCGTCACAGGATCGGTAGGAATATGGAATGGTCTTCTTCAGCGATGATTGGAGATTCTACCTGCACGCAAATGATGATCTTTTGCTCGCAAGACGTAGACCTGTCGAGCTCTGTCTCGTAGAATGCATTCGTCCAGGACACACTGGTCTCACACCAGGCCTTATGGTCCGGGGTGCGGTAAACTACACCTCCCGTTCGCCTGTTTTGTTTGTGAGGGAACACTGAAAAGCGCCCGGTAGGTACGTTCAGAATGTTGAAAGACGCATTCTTTCCCTTGCTTGTAACTATAAGGTGATGTGTTGTTCCATCAAGATAGTTCTTGGCCACACACTGCGCGTGAAACTCGGACCAGGCTAGTGCCACCAGCCTACTGGCTCGCCGCTAGGAAGCAGTGGGCGTGCCCCAGTGGGAAGCCATTCAGCTGGCAGCCGCGGCCTGGTTTGTAAGACTAGGGCCTGATGACCAACGTTGTTTGGTACCATAGGATTACAAACATTTGAACATTATTGACTACCTTTATGCATGTTCTAATGTTTGTAATCCTATGGTACCAAACTACGTTGGTCATCAGGCCCTAGTCTTACAAACCAGGCCGCGGCTGCCAGCTGAATGGCTTCCCACTGGGGCACGCCCACTGCTTCCTAGCGGCGAGCCAGTAGGCTGGCGGCGCTAGCCTGGTCCGAGGCCAACGAGAGAGACAACAAGGCAGTCCAGAGCCGGCGCGATCGCTAGCTGATTGGCCGGCCGCTGGGGCACAGCCCACTGCCTCATAGCGGCCAGCCACTCACCTGGCGATCGCGCCGGCTCAGGACAGCCTTGCTTGCATCGCATGACATGCACGCTGGGGCCTGTCTCTCTCGTTCGCCTCGGGCCTGGTCAGTATGACGTAGCACGGGTTGTTGTGATGCCTTGTCTCTAGGTGGTGTTGGCTCAGCGCACCTGGTCAGAGGGTGAGTATTACTCGATCAGTATAAAATAAAGAAACTTAAATATCAACAGACAGTTGACTCCCACTTACATAGGTAGAAATGATCATCAGAATAAAATTCGAGGAATCAGAGCTCGAACAGAGAGATTCAGGTGTTCTTTCTTCCCGTGCGCTATTCGAGAATGGAATGGGAGATAAATAGTATAACGGTGGTTCGATGAACGCTCTGCCAGGCACTTAAATATGATTTGCTGAGTATCCCATGTAGATGTAGATGTAAAGCAACCAAAACGGCTGTATGAAGTTTCTGTGGAAGATCTCTGGGATGAAATAAGTGATTTGAAATCACATGTTTCAAATCTAAAAGATGAAAACCAAAAACATAAAGTTCAGTTACTTAAGATGGACGAATAAATGTATAGAAGGGACCAACAAATTGAATACTTAATGAATCCAACAAATAATTCTCGAATCATGTAGATTATTTCAGATAAAGCAGTAGTTCTGATAATGGATTTAACAAAGCGGAACGAACACTTGGAGAAAAAAATGTTGAAAAAGATAGTTGTATCCAGAAACTGCAGAAAACAAAACAAAACCATCTGTTCAAAATGATCAAGTGTCTAGAGCACAGGTATAATTTCACCAAAAGGAGGAAAAGAACGAAATCTAAGCAGAATCCAGAGAACCGAGAAGGCAAAATCTACCTACTGACTCCCAGTACATGATTGTTCTTAGGCAAACATGGGCAATCTTTGTTGACCTGCAGGCTGGATTCACATACATATTTATACTCACAGGTTGAATATAATGTAATGTGACAGTAGTAGTCCTAGTGCATAAACTCAATACTAATGGTTCTGTGATGTTTATGTAATGCACCTATATAAATAATTGATCTTTCCAACATAACACGCCACCAAACTATGCCTTGAAAATAGCGTTATTGAATGTACATTAATTTTATGTTCACACCATGTTCAGATGTTATGAATTCCCTATGCATCATGAACAATGTTTCTTTACTTATGACGTTATGCAACTCCCATTGGAAAACTTCTGTAGTGCCGTTAATATAGAAACTGTGTTCACATTATGTAAATAAATGTAATTATCTGAAGGTGGCATGCAAGACATCTTGAAATATTTTCATGGAGAAATAAATGTATATAAAAAACCTAAGCCCAGAACACGTCGAACAACAACGAACAAACAGGATTAGCGACCGCAAGGAACAGAACTATCCATAGAACAAAAAAATAAAAATAAGTAATAAACAAATGAAATTGGTTAAGGTAAAAGCGGGCCCGACGCGGAATCCGGGCTCAAATCCTGGTACAGCACAAATTTTCAACTTTTCCGTTGAATTTGTTTCAAAGCACTGAAACAATCGAAATGTTTAAATATTTCGAATTCGTAAAATTACGGCCGTTATTATCATATTGTCAACCAATATTGTGTGTTCTTTGGGCATGTCCGAATAGAACAGACGCCATTCAATAATTGCAAACAGATCGTGCCCACAAAAAATTTAAACCTAAGATTAATCACAAGGTTAATAAAATGCCAGTTAAGCCTACGGTATATGTCCTTGTCGACTTCAAAAAGGCCAATGACTCATTACATAGACCCACGCTGTTTAAAATTCCTGAAGAAAAAGGACGTTAAGAAACTTAAACTTCGACGTGAAATTTATAGAAAAACTTTCCAAATCATTTGTGATAAAATCCGGGATTAGAAAAGGTGATGGGTTATCGCCTTTGCTATTCAACATAGTTCTGGAATTAGTCATCGAAGAATGGGAGAAGACTCTTGAAGAAGTAGTTTACAGCAGCACAGGAGTAGCCGCGTGGTCTGGAGCGCCAAGTTGGGGATCGCGCAACCTCCCGCGTCAGATGTTCGACTCCTCCCTCAAGCATGGGTGTGTGTCATTTGTCATTAGGTTAGTTTAACTTAGTTTTAGTAGTTTTTAAGCCTAGGAGACTTATGACCCGGTAGTTTGGTCCCATAAAATTATAAACATTTGAACATTGGACTGAAAATGGATATACATTACAGAAAGTACAAAAAATTGACGAATATTCGAACATAGAGAAAGACATGAGGAAAATACGCCTTAAATTCTATGGCCACATAATGAGGCTTCCCGCCCACAGAGTGACAAAAAGAGTAGTAAAATGCATAGCATACCTTGTTAGTGGAGGAGAATGGATCCAAAATGGCAAAAAAGACTTGGAATTAGCCAAAATCACCAAAACAGAAATGGACACAAGAAACAATTTTAGAATAAAAGTTGAAAATGGGAGATTAATGCAGAGAAAAAGGCTGTAGAACAGGAACAAAAATAGAGCGAAGAAAGGAGAGATAAAATCTCGCAAAGAATAAAAAATTTGTTGGCAAATAAAAAGAACAAGAGGTCCCAAAAATTAACCGTCTTTACTTAGCGTCTTTCACTTTGGGAACTTTACGACTACTACGGGTCAGCCTGCTGGACGAGGACACACAGCCCCAGACTGGGACGTGGGGTCGTTGGACTATGTGGTAACACAACAGCAGTAGCAGTTTGGGATATGAATGAGTCGCCACAGCCGCAGAACTTGCTTTTGGAACTCGTTCAGCCCACGGCAAGACTGCTTCTGTTTGCCGACAGCGAGTGGTTGTAATTGAGTGAATGTGAGTTTCTTGATAAGAGTGGAAGTACCTCCGTAATATAATGGAAAAATGACAGGCGGGTATGACCCGTCTAATACAACCATTCATGCGTGGGTCGCCCACAAAGTAGGTTCCGTTTCTATTTCTATCCGCGGCAGCGCTACGATCGCAGCTCCGAACATGCGCGGCAGTTACTCTGACTCAAGGAGAAGACATGTACGCCATTTTCAGATCGCTAATGCCGACGTGGGGCTTTGTAGTGCTTCTCTACAATGTCGGCCGTAATTGAGAATGCCGCCGCGTGTAAAATCAGATCTGTGATTCGTTTTCTAAATGCTAAGAAAGGAAATTCATCGGCAAATCTGCGAGGTTTACGGACAAAACGCTATGAGTGATTCAATTGTTAGAAGATGGATCAGAATGTTCAATGAAGGACGTGATCAAGTGCACGAACTGATGAACTGGTTCACACAATCCTTGCGACTTTCATTTCTTCTTACTCCTAAAATCTGTCCTTAGTGGTCAACACTTCAACGATGAGGGCGAGCTGAAAGAACATGTTACCACATGGTTAAATAAAGAGGCGGAAACCTTCTATGAAGAAGGCATATAGAAACTTGTGCCACAAAATTTCGAAAGCTTTCTAGAAAAGTAGTTTAACAGTTGTACATTTTTGTACAATAAATATTTTTTGTGTCAGTACAGGTTTGTTTTACATAACCAAACGGATCTTACTTTTTGGACATATTTATACAGGAACAAAGTCAACTGTTACTTTGCTTTCAACCAACTATTACCAATACCAAATAATTTGTTTTCAAACAGTTAACACCAATATCCTACACATGTAATATTATGAATGTTTTAGACACCTGATGTGCACAACCCGAGACCAGACGTGTCATAAATAAATAATACGATCTTTAATGTGGCTGTTAGCGGTTTTTATTCTCAACCCTGCATTAAAAACAGTCAGGGAGTTCAAATACATCCATCATGGATAAAACACTTTCAGCCATCTCCTTTCAAAAACTTTTTCAAGGTCGATGTAGTAGACCTTTTAGAATTTTTTGCAGGTTAATGAATAAGAAAGAAAATATTCTTGAAAAATTCTATATTAATTTTTGTCTATACATTTAAACAATGAAATCAAGTCTCCATTAATTTTTGTTTCAGTTTAGTTTTAAACATATACTGCAGGCTTCCAGTTCTTTCATCAACCGTTAGTTTGACAGGTACAAAGACGGCGTTCTCGAATTCCACTACATATGTAATTTTATTCTTGTAGAACATAATAGTGAGATAAAACTGAATGAAACTAGTTTAATTATAGTTATTGGCATGAATGATTAATATTACAAACAAAGTAAGCTATTACAATTGATATTAAGTAGGGAACTGCACAGCTGTGATTATATAAAGTAATTGAGCAACTATATTATGAAACTGTAGTGGAATTTTAACCAGTCTATGAAAGAGTTCAAATGTTCAAATGTTTGTTAAGCTTATGGGACTTAACTACGGGGTCATCAGTCTCTAAACTTACTAACTACTTATGAACTACTTATGAACTAAGGACGGCACAAATATCCATGCTCGAGGGGGGATTCGAACCCCCGACCGTAGTGGCCGTGCAGACCGTGACTGGAGCGCATCAGTCCCCTCGGCCACCGCGGCCGGCCTATGAAAGAGAAGTAAGAACATGGAGAAAGTGAGTTATGCGGCATAGGCTACAAGGTCTACATGAGTTATGAGTAGAGTCTGCAGATTTATGGAAAATTTATACCGCGCTGAAGTGATCGAGCGCTCTAAGGCGCCTCGCTGCAGTGCGCGCGGTCCTCTGTCAGGCGTGGGTGTGTGTGTGTTGTCTTTACGGTTTAAGTTACTTGAAATAGTTTGTAAGCCTAGGAACGGACAACCACAGTAGTTACGTCCCACAGCTTTACAAACATTTGGGAATTTTACCTGATCATTCAGTACAGTACTACTCACGTGTCCCATGTTCCTGCTTCTGTTTCATACCCCAGTTAAATATTCCACTACAGATTCATATCGTCATTACAAAATTACTTTGTTTAATCGACGTTACTTGGCTCCCTGCTTAATATCAAGTGTAATTGCTTATTGTATTTATAATATTAGCCCAGGTAGCAGGGAATTTGTTTAATTTTGTTTCAGATATATAAATTACTTTGATTTGACTGCACAAAATCGTTCTAAGTGATTTTTTTGTTCACAATCATCCCCTTAGTTGTTACAAAATGAATATTTCAGAATTTTAATCTGATGACTCATTATTGTAACATTTAAGATAAAATATAAATGTATAAATGTGGCAAAAATTAATGAGTATTCAAGAAATACTCACGCATCTATGAGGTCTTTAGTATGTTGTGTAGAAACAACAATTTCTCAGCTGTTTCCAGCCACCTCGCATTTAGTAATACAAGTTAAAATTGATCTGAAATGTGTGACAGTACAGTCCGTGGACTAGAATTTAATTTTATAAACACTCGCGACCTTGGCAGTCTACGCAGGTTGGAGGTTTCGGGAATCTGAGTGCGCACGTGGCTTGACAGTCCCAAGTCAGCACGAGCGATCGGGCGGATGTCACGCCGATTACAAAAATAATTGAACAAAATTAATTACTCGCAAAGCAAGCGTGCTACTGGAAAGTCAGTACCCTCAGATTAAAGAGAATACCGAGACGAATAAAGTGATGTCAATGTACCTACAATATCACCCTCGGTTTTTGAACTATTTAACAATAAATAATTATTAACGTCCATAACTTTCGTGTGAATCTGGTACGACTTGGTAAATTTGCGGTCGAAGTGCGTGGGCGCAACCTTACATCGTCTCTCAGAAGTTTAGTGAATTGTACCGAGGAATGCTACGGACGTGTGTTTATCGTGATTTTGGAACTGTGACTTGAAACACTATTTCTGAACATGGAAAGTTTGCGTATTCGTTTTGGGAGGACTGAACTTGTGTAAAATGATACATTCGGACTTGTTCGCGAAAGTGACACTTGAGAAATCAAAGCACACACATTGTGGACTACATTTCGGATTCTGGACGGAAACTGCTCGCTATTTATAACGTATTCACTGAACTGGGTTAATATTCGTCATAACTTGCGTCTGTGTAGAAAAACTGAGTGAATAAACTCATATATTTTAAAAAGACTAAACATTCCGTGAGTGTGTAGGTTATTTGTAGAGATAACATTGCCTGTGGCGATTTGATTTGTGGTTTTGTAAACTGTGTTTTCGTGTTTTTTTATTAATGATTTTGGTCGTAGAAGCGAGTAGTGTACAGTTGGCTCCTAGAGTTGAAACGGGCTAAACACGTGTCTAGAAATTTAACTGTATCACTTTGCCCGTGTTGGTGTAGTGTAGTCTGGACAAACTATAACCTCTGATAATAAGGGGCGGTGAATAGTCCTATTACATTAACGTAGATCAGGGCTGGGCAAATGCCGTTTAGCGAGCGCGAGCGCTCTCAGCGGCTCACACGGCCTGCTCGCGGCTCCCCCCCTCTCCGCCAGCCAGCAGTGCCCCCCACTCATACTCGACTAGCCGCGCACCTCACTACACCACGCCGAACCACCAGTTCTGTATACTTGTGGAAATCGCGGCCGGTGTTCGTGATAAAGCAGAACTAGTGTCTTAAAAATGGTAGAGGAGGACGTAAAATCTCTGAAAAGAAAGTCTTCTGAACACCCACAGTGGGAAGAAGAGTACTTTTTTGTTGGAACGCAAAGCGGACCTCGTTGTTTGTTTTGCAATTCAACATTGTCTTCATGGAAGAAGTACAATGTGAAGCGTCATTTTCAACTTCTTCACGAAAAAGATGTAGTTAGAGTAAAGAAGAACGAAAAGTCAAACTTATAGAAATGAAGCTAAAAAAGGAGAAAGACGTAAGTATACTTGTAGATAATTATGTTATTAATTCAATTTACTGCTGTTATTGATTGGTTGTGTGCATTTTCGTCAATTTTTCCTTCTCCTGTACGTATTTACAGGTAGAAAACCTTCTAATCCACAACGCTGCAGCGACGAGAGTAAGCTATCATGTAGCTCTTAAAATAGCTAAAACTGCGCGGCCCTTCAGCGATGCAGAATTTGTGAAAGAATGTTTTGTTGCTGCCGCAACAATTTTGTGCCCAGCAAATCTTCCTCTTTTTGAAACCGTTCATCTTTCACGGAGAACGGTTAGCAGGCGCATTGAAGAAATGGCAAACGACGTGGAAGCTCAGTTGAGAGTCAGGATCAAAGATTTAATTTTCTTTTCTTTAACATTGGATGAAAGCACTGATGTATGTGCACTGTGCATCAGCAATCGGCCAGCCACCCCGCACAGCCCTGCTCCCCGCACCGCTGGCTGTCAAGGCCGCTCAGCGCTGCCCTCGCGGCTCTCGCTGCTCGCGGGCAGCTCTCGTGCCCACCCCTGCATTAACAGTGAACTACAGTTACCTTACATCTTTCGAAATAGTCACCTCCTATAACTAAGCAGCGCTGAACTCTGGATAAATCTTTGTACGAAGCCATCCTTTGGAATGATGTTCACAGGCTTCTTCACGTTTCGTTGGATGTCAGGAATATCTTTAAATCTCTTTCCTTTCATAGCGAGTTTGAGTCGAGGGAAAGAAGTATTTAAAGCATTGAGATCCGGTGAGTATGGTGGATGTTCAAGCTGCACCTCAGCTTTCTTGCCAGGAAAAGTTTGACGATGTTGGCCGTGTGTGGTGAACGTTGTCGTCCTTTTGGAATGACGTCAGCGTTATCTGGGTTAGTTATTTAAGACAGCAACTAATTTCATTCAGCTTAACATCTCTCTTATATGTTGCAAATATTCGACGTATTAGACATAAGATCAATTGTTCATTCAATTTCCGTGAAACATGTCAACAATGTTTAGTATTTCAATTTTTATTCCCCTCCAGGAGAAATGCTGTATTTTGTTACATTTTAATGTGTCACGTATTTTACCTATGTTCACTATTTTTATGCAGTAGTTTCAATGGAATAATTCCTCTCAGTTCTTAACCTTTAACGTTTATCATCTTTAACAAAAACAACTGAGATATTTTCTGTACACCAGTTTAATGTCTTTGAATCTTAAACTTTCAGAGCCATATTTTTATATCTCTGTGGTCTGTACTTATAAATGTAACAGCCGAAGCTTGATGGATCTGTGTTCTGATTTACAGGCCAAGCGAGGTTGCACAGTGGTTGTTAACACAATGAAAATGCCACGATGGTTCCTTTGCAAGGGCACGGCCGATCTTCTACCCCATCCGGATCAAAATAATCCGAGCTTGCACTCTGCCTCTCGTGACCACGCTGTGAACGGGACTTAAAACCCCAATTTTTCTTTCCTCCTTATGATTCACAACTCTCCAGTGATCTCGTTATAAAACCTAAGCTGTTGGAGGGAGGTGGACAGTGCATGTCCTCATGGTCCACGTTGAGGGGATGGCCTTGCTACGCAAATAACAGGAATTGCAGTGTGGCGCACTTGCGTAACGTGGTGCCACGGTGGAGTGGCCGAGCGTACCAAGGCGCCTAGCTGCGGAGCGCGCCGCTGCTCGCCGTCGGAGGTTCCAGTCCTCCCTCGGGCATGAGCGTATTTGTTGTCCTTAGTATAAGTAATTTGTAAGCCTAGGGACCAAGGCATAACTATAGACTGGGATACCACCCGTCTGCTTTGACTCATGACGTCATCAAGATGTCGGAAAACCAGATTACGGGATATCTTAATACTTCTGTATTGTAGATACAAATAATCTGTAGTTATTATAGATAACAGAATGTACCAACGATCACAGGCCTTAGCCCAAAAATTCGCGCCTTCGGCGCTCAAAAACGGAAAAAAGATCTCTCGGTTAACCTGCACCTAACCACCAGAGAGAAGCTACAGATCACTTTTTAAACACAAAATATTAATTTGTTTTGTTTGTAAACAAACTATCGTCTTTAACTCAATCACCACATAATCACTCACGCCTCCTACAAACACGCACGCACCTCAAAACTACCACGTTGCGATGACGTCACGGGTCAAAGCTGACGGGCGGTATCCCCGTCTACAGGTGAGCCGGGACCACCATGACAAAACTATTTCACGTGGTGCGTAAGATGTATGAAACAGGGGAAATACCCTCCGACTTTCAGAAAAATGTAATAATCGCCATTCCAAAGAGAGCAGGCGCAAACTGATGTGAAAATTACAGAACCATCAGTTTAATAAGTCATGGTTGCAAATTTTTAACACGAATTATTTACAGGCGGATGGAAAAGCTGGTAGAAGCCGACCTAGGGGAAGATCAGTTTGAATTCAGGAGAAATATAGGAACACGGGATGCAATGCTCACTTTACGGCTTATTTTAGAAGATAGATTAAGGAAAGGCAAAACCTACATTTCTAGCTTTTGTAGATTTGGAAAAAGCTTATGAGGATGTTGATTGGAATACACTTTTTCAAATTCTCAAATCAGCGGGAGTAAAATATAGGGAACGGTGGGTTATTTACGGCGTGTACAAAAACCAGACAGCGGTTATCAGAATTGAAGGGCATGAAAGGGATGCAGAGGTTGGGAAGGGAGTAAGACAGGCTTGTAGCCTTTTTCCAATGTTATTCAATTTATACACTGAGCAAGCGATAAAGGAAAGCAATGAGAAATTTGGAGAAGGAATTAAAGTTCAGGGTGAAGAAATAAAATCATTGCGTTTTGCCGATGACATTATAATTTTGTTAGAGACAGCAAAGGACCTGGAAGAGCAATTGAACGGGATGGACAGTGTGTTGAAAGATGCATACAAGATGAACATTAACAAGATCAAAACAAGGGTAATAGAATGCAGTCTAAGAAAATCAGGCGATGCTAAAGTAATTAGATTAGGTAACAAAACAATAAAGGTGGTAGATGAGTTTTGTTACTTGGGCAGTAAAATAACACACGATGGTCGCAGTACAGAGGATATAAAATGCAGAATGGCAATGGGAAGAAAAGCGTTTTTGAAAAAGAGAAAATTGTTAACCTCGAATATTAATTTAAGTGTAAGGAAGTCCTTTCTGAAGGCATTTGCGTGGAATTTTGTCTTGTATGGAAGTGAAACATGGACGACAAACATTGCGGGCAGGAAGAGGATAGAGGGAAGTGTGTGGGGTAAAAATCGCAGAGGGAGACCAAGAAATGAATACTTATTTTTATTTATTTATTTTATTTATTTATTTATTTAGCCTGATCAGATTAGGGCCATCAGGCCCTCTCTTACATCGGACCAGGGTTTTACACATACAGTATTTCTTTACATGTGAGTTACCTATAACATAATAATGATTTTTACAGATGAACAGTTAATAACATTATTTATACAGGTTGATTACATGTAAAAGGATGTAAATAAAAGGTAATAACTTAACTCTACATATGTAATAACTTAACTCTAAATAGGATTAATACTAACAGTACCACTGAGACACCTTCTGCTGCTGCTGCTGGTGTAATAATAGAAGTAATAACATTTATATTAGCAGATACAATATTTACTTTTGAATATATCGAGACTGGTTAACGCATGGCGAATTTTGACAGAAACTGTACCTGGCGAGAGCAATGGCAGTTGAAGAATATCTGGGAGGAGGAATGGATGTGACGTACCTGGACCGTAGGGTAAAAAAGACTGGCGTCATTATTGCTTTAGCAGATAATCCATTAACTGTCGTTTGAAGCTGGCAGTGTTATTCAGTTCTCTGATATACTGAGGTAGATTGTTCCAGAGCCTGGTTCCTGCTACTGAAAAGGATTTTGAGAAACCGGCTGAGTGATGGATAGGGACAGAAAGGGTTTTGCTCTGACATGAACGAGTAGTTCTTTTATGTTGATCAGATAAGAGTGTTAAGGTCGAGGAAAGATATGAGGGACAGTGTACGTTGATAAGAGAGTAGAGGAAACAGAGTGTATGAAAATCTCTGCGCTTGTCAGCACGGAGCCAGGATAGTTGCTTATAAGATGGTGAAATATGATCAAAGAGACGGATGTTGCATATATATCGAACGCAGGCATTCATGATTAGTTCCAGACGTCGTGAGCTTTCCCAAGAGAGACCTTGCAAGATAACATCACCGTAATCTATAATTGGAATTACAAGCGTTTGTATAAGTTTCTTTTTAAGATCGAGAGGAAAAAACTTCTTATATCTCTGTAGGGCATGAAGAGATGCTGATGCCTTCCTACACACGGCGGCTGTGTGCTCAGCCCAATTTAGTTTGTCGTCTATTATCACTCCCAGGCTTTTTGCCGAGGGCGAAAAATAGATAGGTGTGTCATTTAATATTAATGGTGGTTGAGATTCGCGGTATTTGTGGTTAATGAGTCTAGGATGACCTACCAGAATCGCTTGTGTTTTACTTGGATTGAGCTTTAATCCTATATTCTGTGCCCACTTTGATAGTGCACATAGGTCAGAATTAAAATTCTCGATTGCTGCCTTCAGGTTTTTTGGTTTTGCGCTTAAATACAACTGGAGGTCATCGGCATACATGTGGTATTTACAAAAGGACAAGACCGATGATACGTCATTTACATACAATGAAAAGAGAAGTGGACCTAGCACCGAACCCTGTGGTACGCCTGATAGAACTTTTCTCCACTGTGACTTATCGGTGCCGGACATGACGCACTGAAGACGCGATGTCAAGTATGAGCGAAACCATTGCACCACGCCTTGAGAGAAATTTAGACTGCTAAGTTTAGCAAGTAAAATATCAAAGTCCACAGTGTCGAAAGCTTTGCTAAAGTCTAAGAAGCACATAATAGTCGCCTCTTGTCTATCCATTGCCTGCTTAAGATCGTCTGTTACTTTTATCAAAGCAGATGTTGTGCTGCGATATTTGCGAAAACCTGATTGGTGTTCGTCAAGAAGTTTATTAGTAGTCAAGTAGCTGGTTAGCTGATCATGTACTATATATTCTAGGGCTTTGGACAGTGCCGGAAGAATGCAGATAGGTCGATAATCAGAGGGTGCTGTGGCAATGTCCTTTTTTGGCAGTGGCTTAACTAGTCCACGTTTCCATGCATCAGGAAAAACACTTGTGGCTAAGGACTGATTAAATATATCTGTTATGATCGGCAGCAGTGGATCAATAATCAGCTTTATCATTTGGATAGTGATACCATCATCCCCGGTAGATGCTGATGTAATACGCATAATGGCTTTTTTGACTGTATTTCCAGTAACATGCTTAAAACAAAACTTATCACGGTTAGCGATGTTGATCCTCGTGATATGCTCAATAAGTGTTTGTTTCGTTTGGTGATCGATTGAAGTGGTAGGCGTTGTGAAATAATGATTTAGTTCCTCAATGGAGACAGTGGGTTCGGCTGCAGTTTTTATTTTCCCAATACCAAGACCGCGCAGGTTTTTCCAGAGGACAGCCGGTCTATTTATGTTGTCGGTTAATGAATGGGCGTATCTGAGTTTAGCATTTCTCACAGCCTGGCTGACTCTGTTACGTTTCTGCTTGTACGAGGTGTGATTTTCAGGTGTAGGGTGCAGTTTGTATGTCCGATGTGCAGTGTCTCTGAGATTCATGAGCTGTTTTAGTTCATCAGTTAGCCATGGTGCGGGTTTCCTTCTCACTTTTTTGGTTTTGATGGGCGCATATTTTTCATACAGCTGGTTAAGTTTATTTGTAATTTTGTGAAGTTTCTCGTTTACATCCGGGAGGGTGTCGGAGGTTGGCTCGAAAATTATTTCTAGTGCGTCAGCTGTCAGTTCAGGTAAGTTGATGCGTCTTAAGTCACGGTATGCAGTTAACAGTGGTTTCTTCCTAGGGCATTCTAGCGAGTACGTCATGAAAATTACATCATGGGCAGACATACCAGGCGCAGATGTTTGTGACGTTCGAATTACTCTGTCTGGAAACCTTGTTGCAAATATATCTATTAAAGTGTGACTATCAGCTGTGTGATGAGTGGGTGCAAGCTGAAGTAAGGTTAGATTCGAAGATGTAAGCATACGCTTGAACTTCATACAGGACGGACTGTTGAACAGAAAATTTATGTTAGTGTCACCTGCTATAATTATGTGCTCATAGGTTGATTCGAGGTCTGAGAGGGCAGTTTCGAAGCAGTCCAACGCACCTACCTTCGGAGGTTTATAGAGGACGCATATTAGACACTTTTCTTTGAGAGGTTTTATCTCTATGAACATGTATTCCACTTGTTCAGTTTCATCGTTATTTGACGTGTGCAACACGGTAGGAGATAATTCAGAGCGAATGTAAGCTCCAACGCCGCCTCCGCGTTTGTGCAATCGGTCGTGTCTTAGGAAGACATAGCCGTCTAAATTTACGGAACTGGTGGTAATACTTGGTTTGAGCCAGGTCTCCGATAGAAGAATTATATGAAGACACAAGTCTTGAAATATATGGCGGAACTCAACTAAATGAGCTTGTAGTGATTGAACATTTGCGTGTGCCACGTGGAGCTGTGTGCGCTCAGTTGTAGCGCGCGCGATGATACCGCTAGTCGGTAGGGCAACGGCAGCGGGCTGTGGGGTGGCGGCGTCCTTTTCTGCGAACGCAGGACACATTGGAATGTGGCGTGGCTGGGTGGCTAGCGGTCCGGGGGGTCGGGGGAGGAGTGTAGGACAGCAGAGAGAGAAAGCGGAAGCAGGTCAGGTGGGTTCAGAGACAGGGGAGGGACAGGGAGGCGCTGCAGCCAAGGTCAGCACGACCTGTTTACGCCAAGCGGCAGCGAGGCGCCGAGGGGTGGAGGGGGAGAATCTCGCCAAGCAAAGACAAAATAATCTGCACGGAACGACACTAAGTAAAGATAACAATATCGACAGTGGAGCGAAACAATTGCCAATGATGCGTGAGACCAACGCTATAAAAAAGTGAATTTAAATCTAATATGGTACCGTAATTGATAATGTAGGTATGAGAGTAATAGTAAAACAGCACTATCCTAAAGTGAACCAGTAAGTGTCACTAAAAATATAATGATAATTTGCTAGAAGAAAGAGAAAAAAAGTGTAACAACAAATCACACCAATCAAATAATGATAATTTACTAAAATAATAAAGAGAAAGCTAACTAATGTAGTATAATAGATATTAATGTACATAAGATTTTCTTTAGAAAATCGATATAAAGTGTAGCAAAAGAACAAAAAAATAGGAAAGAAAAAAAAATAGTAAGCTACACGTAGAAGTAGTGGCGGCAAGTGTTCAAGTGTTTTTATCTCCTAAAGCAGAGGCTTTCGAGTTCATTTGCATTTGTAATTGATATTTTGCCATTGTTCGTCTTCACCATTATTCTGCCGTCACTTGTCCATACATTGTGTAGGCCAAATGTTGCGATTGCACTATTCAAAATTTTTAACCGCTCGGAAGTGAGATCTTCACGTATCGTCAGACCTGATTTTACCAGTTTCTTCTTGGCTCTAAAGATTTCGGATCTCTTCCTGTACGAAACAAACTTCACTATTATGGGCCTATGTTTAGTGGATTCCCCTGTCTTACGTCCTACTCTGTGACTTCTGTCGATGTCGTTAAGGGTCACCTGCACCCCTAGCTTTTCTGTGGCCAGCTTCACTACGATTTCATCGGTGTTTTCACTATTATTTTCTGGAATCCCGAACAGTCGTAGGTTGTTACGTCTCTGATATTGTTCGAGTTCATCTGTTCTCTCGATTAGCTTCTGCTCGAGAGATCGTGCTCTGTCTGCGGTGTCCTCCAGGGTCTTTTTCAGTGCGCATATCTCACTGGCATTCCTGTCGAGCGTCTGCTGTATTTTGAGCGTCACTGAGGCAGTGACGGCGTCGGTGATGGTCTGGACCACGGTGGCGAGCGCGCCCTCCGCCTGCAGCGCGGCACTTACCTCGGCCCTGACGAGTGCGGCGATGTCGGCGGTGGCGGGCGGCGCGGCCGCGGTCGCCGGCACCGGCTCGCCTGCTGCCCCCTCGCCGGACTGGCCGTTGGCGGTGCTGCGCGTTGTTCGACGACTTTCCATTTTAGATGCAGTTACACGATCACAGGCACTCCGAATAGTACAGCGATTCAACACTTGGCACTTAACACACGTTTTGCGACTATTTCAAACAGGCAAACTGCTTAGTAACACCTCCAAATACCAGATAAACTTGCGAGCCTAACTAGCGTGCGTCACTCACCGGCGGCCATCTTGGACCATCTGGAATACAGTAAGCAGATTCCAATGGATGTAGGGAGCCGTTCTTATGAGCAGATGAAGAGGCTTGTTCAGGATAGAGTAGGATGGAGAGCTACATCAAACCAGTCTACAGACTGAAGACGACAACAGGGACTGATGACCAGCGTAGTTAAGTCCCATAGATTTACAAACATTTGAATATTTTTTTTTCGTAACCTGGTACCCCTTTTCTTATCATTTCCTGGAATTTAAATCGTTATCCTGGCTAATAGTGACACTGCTCTACAATTTTAAACAGATTTTCACCTCTGATTTCACAGAAAAATGTACTACAAAAAAGGCCAAAGAGAGTAGAAGAATCTGATCACTATGTAAAAATTATTACTTTAGCTATTGTTAAAAGTATGAAGCAAAAACATGAAATTATCAAGTAAATAAATTAATTATTATCGCATCTCATTAAATCTCACCAAGGAGGCATGGGGTGCGAAATTGAAAAGAAAAAAGTATGAGTACAAAAATGCTCTCAGGTACTTAATGAATGTCCCCTAAGGCAAATTAGGTCTCCTCCCGAAGCATACAGATAGTAAGCCGCTTTCCCTCGCTACGCTTATAAGTGAAACAGCAAAGTAAATGTCTAACAGTGGTAGCAGGTACCCTTCGCCATGCATCACATGGTGGCTTACGGATTTTTTTTTTTTTTTTTTTTTTTTTTTTTTTTTTTTATGGGACTTAACTACGGGGTCATCAGTCCCTCAACTTACAAACTACTTATGAACTACTTACGAACTAGGACGGCACAAATATCCATGCCCGAGGGGGGATTCGAATCCCCGACCGTAGACGGATTTTGTATGTAGATGTAGTTGTAAACATAGCTGAAGATGTAAATGGAAAGAAGAATGAAAAGAAACACAATGGTAAATTGTTTACCAGAGCTGTAATCTACAATCACTTTCCCACAGAGACTCGTAGTTTACAGTAGAAAATAGCTGCCTTTAATACTGTAAGGATGTAAAAACCACACCTACCAACTCCACAAGATAGACGGCAACGATTATCTAGCTTATGCATACGAGTTAACATCACAACTATTTTACATCACATATTCGTTTTTGTCATTTTTATTCTGATCAGGAAGTAACTTTATGTAACATACTAAACAAAGTGAGACAGAAATTTATTATTATCATAGCATCAGAAAATAAATTTTCAGAATCGTAAAATTGTGCAAAGAGAGTTTCGTGAAGTAATTGTAACTGGCACTTATGTCCGAGGAAGGACTCGAACCTCCGAAAGCGCGCTCCACAGCAATAGCTGGCGTCGAATGTAAGAAGGCGCTTCCGCACATAGAGGCGGAGCGATAGGGGAGGCGAGGAGGGGAGGAGCTATGACGGAGCGACAACAGTTGCGCTTGCGGGAGAAACGTTGCGTAACTCGCGGCCAGCCACGCGCCTACAGAATGATTATTATTGGCTGCCATTGCGGTAATGGAGGGGGATGCGCAGAACGGCTGAAAACTGGGCCGCCTTCGGTGGTGACGCCGACTATAGGCGCCTTGGAACACTAGGCCACTTTATCGTGGCTTTAAGTTACTCCGTTTTATTTCACTTATATCAGCACTGACCACAAGATAAGCCTAGCTGTCCTGACTGAATAATATACGAGGTACGTCCAGAAAGTAAGTTCCGTTTTGTTATACAAAACAAACGTCTACAGACACAGAAAAGATATTTATTGTACAAAAATCTAAACTACTTTTCTACATAGCTGCCGAAATTTAGTAGCCACTTGTCATAGCGTGGCACAAGTTTCTGTATGCCTTCTTCATAGAAGGTTGCCGCCTGTGTATTCAGCCATGTGCTAGCATTTTCTTTCAGCTCGTCATCGTTGACAGGACAAATTTTAGGTGTAAGAAGAGGATTTCCATCAAAAGGTGGCGTTTGTTTCCACGATAGTGCCCGACCTCATGTGGCGAATGTGACCAAACAAGTCTTATGGGAATTTCACTGGGACGTGTTTGATCATCATCCGTACAGCCCGGGCCTCGCTCCTAGCCACTTTCACCTCTTCTTACACCTAAAAATCTGTCCTTGGTGGTCAACATTTCAACGATGATGACGAGCTGAAAGAACATGCTACCACATGGCTGAATACACAGGCGGCAACCTTCTATGAAGTAGGCATACAGGAACTTGTGCCACGCTATGGCCTACAAAATTTCGGCAGCTATGTAGAAAAGTAGTTTAACAGTTGTAGATTTTTGTACAATAAATATTTTTTCTGTATCTGTACACGTTTGTTTTATATAACCATACGGAACTTACGTACCTCGTAAGTTAAATAAACTCCTGTTGTGATGTTATGCATTAACAGTTATCATCAGATCTGTATTAATCATCAGACTAACCACAACCGCAATATCATACTAACACTGCCTTTTTAGTTGTTTTTTTAGGTTTTGTTCAAAGAAACGGCTTTGACGAGGAAAAAACAATATATACTTGTTTTATATAATAGGTCAGTAACGTTTTATAAGAATATTTTCAAATACAGATTGTTCTTTTGTAAATGAAATCAAGAGATCCCGTACACAGCAGCATTATTTACGATTCGAAAGCGACATAGCTGACAGAGATTGATGATGAGGTAGCAGCTGCCATCGTGTAGAAAATTCCATTACTTATCGTATTTTTTTCAGACGTCACGGACACGTTAAACAGTAATGCTAGAGTGGAACTTTAATATTACGCAGTTGTTAGTACACTTGATTTGCATTCGAACTGACGACACTCGAAATGATTGTCCTGCCATTAGACTTAACGTTCTCCGTGATTCCTTTGAAAAGTTTTAGGCGACTTCTAAGACGGTTACTTTGAAATGGAACGGACGATTTCCTTCTCCATCTTTCTTTAGTCCAAGATTGTGCTCCGTTTCTAATGACTCTGTTTTCAATAGAACGTTAAATACGGATCTTACTCGTCTTCTTTTTATTTTTTCAGTGAGTTTCAAAACATATGCGCCAGCACTTTTATTTTACTGTGAATATCCATGTTTTTCACAGATACTAGACAGTTAAGGAATTGAGCTAACTGCTCCTACCCCATTATCGTTGTCAATGGTATACGACATCGCCTTTTGTGAGCAGTTATCGCATAATAATTGCAGAGGAGACACTAATATATAGAAAGGGTAAAGAATGAATCCTCATAATCATTGACGAGTATCTTTCACATCAGTTTTTGCAGCGTTCTTGAACATATTCTGGGTTATAATATAATAAATTTCCTGGAGATAGAAAACATTGTCGTTCCCAAATCAGCACAGATTAATAGAGCATCGCTCTTTGAAATTCAGTTTGCCCTTTTCTCACACGATATCGTACAAACCATGGTTGGAGGGCAAAAGGTAGATTTCATATTAATAGATATCTGCAAAGGACTTGATGCGCTGTCCCACTGTAAACTGTTAACGAAGGCCAGAGCACACAGTTTAGGATCTCATGTATGTGACTGACTTCAATATTTATGAAATAATAAAACCGAGTTTGTTGTCCTCGACGGCCAGAGTTCATCAGAAACAAGGATACCGTCATGAGCTCCTCAGGAAAATTTGGCAGGACCGCTCTTATTACCTGTGCACACAACGGTTCTCTCGGAGAGGGTGAGTAGCAATATACGGTTGTTTCATGATGACGCTGTGGTGCACGGGAAGCTGTCGTCGTAGGAAGATAAAAGATTACTTAGACAGAATTTCTAGTTGGTGTGATGCCAGGGAGCCAGCTCTAAATGTAGAAAAATATACGTTAATGCAAAGAAGCAGAGAAACAATCATGCAGTGGTCTACTGCAGCATTAATAGTGTGCTGCTTTGTACAGTCACCTCGATTAAATACTTAAGACTTAATTCTGCTAAGCGATATTAAATGCAAAGAGCTCGAATGAGAATCCATGGAGGGAAGACGACGTATTTTTCGTAAGGCACTACTGAGAAAATGTTCATAACTGTCATTTGAAGCTCACTGAGAATGTTCCTGCTACTGCCAACGTAAATTTGCGGAACGACTACGAAGATAAAATAAGATAAATCTGAGCTCGTACCGAGGTTTGTAAAAAGTCGTTTTCTCGTTCCTCCAATTACTAGTTGACAGGAAAAGAAATAAATGCTAATAGTACAAGGTCCCGTCCGCCATGCTGCGGAATGTGTATATAACTAAAGATGAAGGCTACTGTAGGAAAGCTATGCAGTACTAGATGGCAATTACGACCCAACTGATTACCGCAAGCCATATTACACTGTGTCAGCATTTATAACAGCATTTACTGTTTCTTCCCCTGCCAGTGAGATAGAAATTGCAAACAATATAGTGACTTAACAATATTGTTGATTGTTATCGATAACACGTTTGTCAAATAAAACACTATGAAAATCATATTTATCGACTATTCCTAACGCTACTTGGAGGAAAATAAATATTAAAAACTTTAATAATCGGTATTAATGTTCAGGAATAAAATTTATTTAATAGTTCGGTATGATATGCCCTTCTCTATTATTGTATTCCCAAGTAAGCTGAATTGCAAAGGAGTCCATGACAGCGTTAAAATTTTAGAAGTGTTAATGATATCAGCATGACATGACATTTAATGTGTTTGCTACATTCATCTCTTCCAGTGACTTGCAAAAGCGCCATTTCATTCAGAGAACAGGCTCACGACTTTTGGTAACGGAGAATTAAACGTTTCAAGAAATGGACATGACTGTTACTTGTAGGTATTCGAGGACGTGAGCCTTCTGCATATCATGATTATCTGACACTTTTCATTCACTAGTACAAATAGTTAATGACTATCACATCGCATGCACGAAAGAAGAAGGAATCAAAGCTGCATGTAGATGTCATATATTACATAAGTCTGCTTTATTTGGATTCACGCTTCCAATATATGATGTAGAAAAGCTAATTCTTAAAATCTAATCAGACTTTTCACTATAGAATTATTCCGCGGATCTAAAAATATGCTACGAGTTTGTTCGGCATGTCTATAGAGAAATATGGCGACACACAGCTGTGTGATGTTTGTTTTTGCTGCTAGCTGCAGATAATTTTCTTAAGGTGTGGAAGGAAGGAAAGGTAGTGTTTAACATCCCGTCGACACCATGGTCATTAGAGACGTAATTCAGGCTCACATGAGGAAGAAATCGGCCGTGCCCTTTCAAAGGAACCATCCCGACTTTTGCCTGGAGTGATTTTGGGAAATCACAGAAAACGTGAATCTAGATGGCCGGAGGTGGATTTGAACCGCCGTCCCCCAGAATGCGAGTCCAGTGTGTTACCACTGCGCCAACTCGCTCGATTTTCTTAAGGTGCGGCGAGTTACAAAGATGTAGTACAAAACACGATCCGGAGTAAAAATACAACCTGTAATTTGGAAGTTTGGTGTTCCCTAAAAAAAAAAAAAAAAAAAAAAAAAAAAAAAAAAAAAAAAACAGTGCCAGTCTTTTATATACTTTTTAAATGCCTCTATACCCGTATTTTACATCGAAATTAACCTTTTGGAAAAAGAGGAACACTGTTCACAGATGTTCACAAGATTATGTGAAGGAACAAGCTGAGGAGCGTACCGAGGATATGTTTGACGGATCTGAAGATAACTTGTCTTAGGAATAACGTATTTTATAGAAAAAAAGTGCCCACTTTTCTACGACAGATTATTATGTTATCGTACTAAAAGGTACAATTTTAATGGAAATGACAACGCATGTAACACTATGCCTGTGCTAGATTTATGTCAACTAAAATTATTTTAATTCAGTGGCTAGGCCGATGTGGGAAACAAATTGAAAATTAGTTTCGTTAGGAACGATCTGTATCTTTGAGTTTTCTGTTTCGAAATCGGTAGTATCAAATCTTGATAAGTATAGTAATTATTATAAAGAGTGGAGAGAGTTTTACGAAAACGCAGATGTACCATGTACAGCATGTCCTCACAATTCCTGTTACTAACCAGCACGTTTATCGAGTGTTTAGTGTTTATGAATGCATAATAGTCGGATGCTGGAAACAGAATGCCAACGGAATTTATGAAAGCCAAAATTTGTGTTGAGATGAACTTTAAAATACAGTAACTTGTAAAGATTTATACAGTGTGGTTCTTGAAAGCAAGACTCTTCTAAATGCAGCGAGACCCCCAGAAAAAATATTAATATTGACGTACTCGTTTAGAACAGTAATTTTTACTACAGTTGTATTTATTTGGTCTGGTATCAGTTCAATAAAAATTTTCAAATGTTTGTAGAGCTTATGGGACTTAACTACTGGGTCATCAGTCCCTACACTTACAAACTACTTATGAACTAGCTATTACTAAGGACGCCACAAATATCCATGCCCGAGGGGGGATTCGAACCCCCGACTGTAGTGGCCGTGCAGACCGTGACTGGCGCGCCGCAGACCGCTTGGCCACCGCAGCTGGCGGTATCAGTTCAGTTAGCGGAAATGGAAGCATTAGTAGGTGATTAGTAGTCGCAGTAACAGTAGTAGAATTAGTAGGCCGCGGCGGATTAGCCGTGCGTACTGGGGCGCCGTGTGCCGTCGGGGATTCGAGTCCCCACTAGGGCATGGGTGTTTGTGTTGTTCTTAGGTTAGTTTACCTTAGTTTAAGTAGTTTGTAAGCTACGGACTAATAACCTAGAAGTTGGGTCCGATAGATTTACAAACATATGAACATTTAGAATTAGTAGGCGTCATCGTAGCAGAGTAGAAGTATTAGTTATTTTTATTTTGCTAGTGAAATAGTGATCGCAGCATTAAAAACAAATATCAGATTAAATATATATATATCCGCAGATAATAAAAAAAATATCCGCTACTCGTTTGATGGTCGTCGGGCCCGCCTCGAGATACTTCCGGTGGCCGAGGAGACTGAGGCGCTTCAGTCACGGTCTGCACGGCCTCTACGGTCGGGGGTTCGAATCCCCCCTCGGGCATGGATATTTGTGCCGTCCTAGTTCGTAAGTAGTTCATAAGTAGTTTGTAAGTTTAGGGACTGATGACCCCGTAGTTAAGTCCCATAAGCTTTACAAACATTTGAACATTTTTCGAGATACTTCGTGGACATTAAGCAAATCGTGGGTTCTTAAGACCGTCATATTGAGGAAGGAGCATGGTAATACATATGACCGGATGTATATCAAGTTGCCCCTTCTCGTCTGATTATAGTTGCATCAAAAATCTGGTGTACACTGGTGATTTACTGTCGTAATATTTGTCTTGCGTTATGTCCAGAATGAAACTTTCACTCTGCAGCGGAATGTGCTCCTTTCACGGGCCGCGAAAGGAAAAGGTCCCAGGTTCGAATCCCGGTTCCGACAGACAATTTTAATCTGTCAGAAAATTTCATGATTTCTGTGTTTATATTTCCGCGAGTTTTCGACGAAACGCGTAGTGCAGTGGTTAGCATCGCAGATCGCTGTGCTTGCAGTCCCCAGTTCAAATCCCACTACGGCAGAGAAAAATTTATTTGTTTTTATTTATTACTTCTAGAATGTTCTACACGTTTCTCATGTTTGATGTACTTGTAAGTTCCAGAAGATTCTTTCTATGCCAAAATAGTGGAGCACTCCAAGCAAGAGGCAGTCTGTACAGAGTGTACGCTTGTTAGCAATAAACGTGCTCTAAGTGTAAAGTGTTGTGCTTCATTAACGACTAGCCATCGAATTCCGGACAACGTGCAGTTTGCAACGTGACACTTTGTGGTGGAGGCGCCGGGTATCCTACAATGCATCTGCTTCATCGTGGATCCGATTAGGAAGCGTAAGAGCCGTCACCTACACGGACAAGAACCGGAATACAAAGCGTATACTGATTACCTCCGTCCGAAGGTCCGTGTCACCAAAAGAGGCATGGATACGGAAACAGCAGTTAGCCCGCAGCCCATCAGACGCCCATCGTTGTTCTCTGGAGTCGCTGGACAGGACACAAACAACTGGCTGAAAGGATTCGACCGAGTCGGCAAGTATAATAGATAAGACCACATTATATGCTTGGAAATCGTATATTTCTTCCTGGATGGGACAGCCTAGCTGTGATTCGAAAATAACTAGGACAAGCTCGATAGCTGGGAATAATTCCAGACAGAACTTAAGAAGACGTTTGGAGACCACCAACGACAAGTCCGTTTATCAGCAGAGTGATTGAAGAATAGGGCCCAATGACATAGTGAGTCAACGCAGTCATTTAGACAGAGTCGAGATACTTCGTGGACATTAAGCAAGTCGTGGGTTCTCAAGTCCGTCATACATGTCACGTAGTTAACCCAGATATGACTGAAGCTGATAAAATTTCACACCTGATGAAGGGCATTGCAGAAGACATGTATCGAGCTCTTCTATTAAAATACGTTTCAGCGACACAAGAGTTTATCCAATAGTGTCAGGAAATTGAAGGGATGCAAGAGAGGGACGTTGGGCGAAAGAAGTATGACCGACTATCAAAAATTTTCAAATGTTTGTAACTCTATCGGACCAAACCGTGTGGTCATAAGTTCGTAGCTTACAAACTACTTAAACCTAGGTAAACTCACCTAAGGACAACACACACACCCATGCCCCAGGGAGGACTCGAACCTCCACGGCAAGCAACCGCGCGTTCCGCAGCGAGACGCTTTAGATCGCTCGGCTACTCCACCGCGGCTATGACAGACTCCCGAATGTTGTCTCTATGGCCATTGTGGAAGACCAGCATAATTTTGCTTCTCTCATACGACAAATTGTGAGAGAAGATTAACAACAGTTTATGGCAGCCGGGACTGATGAACCAAGCGAGAACTAGATTATGGTCATAGATGTCAGTCCTGTAGTCATGAGGGAGTTCGCGCTGCTGAGGGGCCGGCCGCGGTGGCCGAGGGGACTGAGGCGCTCCAGTCACGGTCAGCACGGCCACTACGGTCGGGGGTTCGAATCCCCCCTCGGGCATGAATATTTGTGCCGTCTTTAGTCTTAGGTAGTTCATAAGTAGTTTGTAAGCTTAGGGACTGATGACCCCGTAGTTAAGTCCCATAAGTTGTACGAACATTTGAACATTTTTTTTGCTGCTGAGGGAGAGGTATTTCAAACATTAGCGCCTGTCAGCCCTGCCAGTCGCACATGACTTACACCAGTCTAGTAACCAACTGACGTGGCCACAACAAATCCTCCGGCAACTATGACACCTCGCAGGAGGACAGATATTTGGAGGACAGAAGACAACATGCTATTGTGTCTTCACTGTGGGCTTCCTGGGCATGTTGAACGATACTGTAGGGAGAGAAGACGAGTATTTGACAATTATTATGCCGCAAGACATCAACCATCGGAGCAGTCCTTTCAACAGCAGTCAACTGCAAACGATCACTGTATAAGATGCGTTTATAGACAGCGGTGCCTCCGCGGCGGGGCAACCGCTGTGATTTGGCGGAGGCACCGCTCCAACTTTACCAGCACGCGGGGCCCTGTTCCTGCCTGCTGGGGGTAAACAGTGCTGCCACCTGTTTTGTCACTCACTGAGAGCGGACCCTGCAGTGCTGTACTACGTTTACCTTGTTGGAAAAGCGAAGAAACGTAAAACGAGGAGATGGAACGTGCACCCTATCAACAGCTCTAGACACATTGAAATTTATACGGAAAATTGAGGGAGGGGATAATGATAAAATCTTTAATTTTCATCGAATGTCAACCAAATCCTTTGATGAGCTGTCGCTGAAAGTTCGCAGTTGTATATCTGTGAACCAAGAATTATTTCAGGGTCCGTGCTTTTCTACAGGGGAGATGCTATCTTTAACTCTCAGGTGAGACAGTAAGAATTATTCAGGCTAGGGGGTTGGCAAATTGCGCCGGCTAAGGCATTTTGAAGGGTCTAAACTGTTTTTCCCTTAATATTCTGAATAAATTATTATAGGGTTTACTTGTAAATCTGCAATGCTCACGGAACTGTGAATGAACAATTATATCGAAAATTTTAGAATATATCTTATTAATAAGAAAGCTGTTATCCTAATAAATCAGGAAATGCCAACATCGCGGTTTTTTGTCTTTATTTACAATAGACGACCGATTTCGATGTTCATTGACATCATCTTCTGGTCTCTGCACAAAGTTACAACATTATTGCATATTCTAGCGAGTTGACGACCCACCAATACTACCCAACTCGCTACAATATGCAATAATGTTGTAACTTTGTGCAGAGACCAGATGTCAATGAACATCGAAACAGGTCGTCTATTGTAAATAAAGACATAAAAACACCGCGATCTTGGCATTTCCTGATTTATTAGGATAACAGCTTTCTTGTTAATAAGATCTATTCTTAAATTTTCGATGTAATTTTCATTCACAGTTCAGTGAGCATTGCAGATTTACATGTAAATCCTAAAATAATTGAACATTTTGCCCACAGATGACTTTTCCAAGTAATCAGCCCTCGCAGTAGCAGTGTCACTCTCACTAGCGGAGCAGCTGTGCTACACCTGGCAGGGCGGCACAGTTGTCGGCACTGCCGTATGGCGTGCGGTTCCGCCACAGCCCCATTAGACGCCGTGTAAAGAGACGCCGCGGTTTGGAAGTGCAGCCGCTGGTGTTTGACTCAGCAGAAGGGCCGCTACCGCAACAGTGCCTGTAAACGGCTGCCACGCTGCCTTATGAGAAACCGCGCACTTCCAAACCGCCGAGATTCCACCGACGCGGTGCAACCGCGGGCTATAAACACGGCCTTAGGCTACGTTTGTGGACATCGGCAGAGAAACCGCTGTGATTTTGCAGAGGTAAGGCTCGTCACTCACACAGCAGGTGATTCAGCCGCAATGACCTTGAGGACCCTGTTCCCACCTGGCGGCGAGCCAAAGGGCGTACTGCCACATGGCATGCCGTTCCGCTGCGCGCACTCAACAGCCCCATAAGCTGCCGTGTAGGCAGACGCTCAACCGCGCCAGTTAGGAGGTGCAGTGGATTGTATTTTGACGCCGCAGCGGAGGTGCCGCTACCGCAGCTGCGCCTATAAAGAGGTCCCAAGCTCCCTAAGGCTACGGCCACACTTGCGTTTTTTGAAGCTGGACGCTGAGCGTCTAAAGAAGCAGATTTAAAAAGCGCCAGGTGGTGGCCACATTGGACCGCGTATATACAGCGGCTTCTTACAGGCGTCCTACCGACCAAAGACGTGAATGTGGCCACATTTGGCTCAGTAGCGTTTCAGACCTGCATGGGTGACATCGACGCATTGAGAAATGAATGTATTAAGTAAACGGTCTGCAACAGTAATATGTGCTGCATTATTACTGATTCGACGGAGACGACGTACACAAAAAAGACGTATTTGGATTCATCCAATAACTGAAGACAGATCCGAGAGGGGAAAATTCACTCCGGTACACAACAAACTTAAAGAAAACCCTGAAGTTTTTTGAGTACTACAGGATGTCTATTAAATCATACGAAACTCTGCTGTATAATGTATCGAGTGCTATTACTGGAAGAAATACTCGACTACGTGATTGTATAAGGGCCGAAGAAAAACTATCAGTTACTCTGAGGTAAGTAGAGTTTTATTACTTATTTTATTATTTGTTTACATTGCATAAAATGACAGCTAGCCAACCGTCTCTTTTTTGTCTGTTTTTATAATCCTCATTTTGAATGTCGCATAAAAATGGTCGAGCTTGAACTTCTAAGATAATACGTTCGCTATCAAGTTCAATTTTTTTCATCTCACTCATCGAAAAAAACTGTAATAACACTTGACTACAGAGACAACTGTGCGTTGACAGACTGCACAGATAGTACAGAGTTCACGTGGGAACGCAATGTGAGGAGCGTCTTTTGACGCAGCGAATGGGCGCCGGCCCATCCGACTGGCGGCTGACCTTGAGGACGCGCCTTCTCTTCCCGTGTGACGCTGTCAGAAAAAGACGCCGTGTGTGGCCACTGCTGGCCTTCTGCAGCCTGCCTGGAACTGTGCCGTCTTTAGACGCTGAGCGTCCAGCTTCAAAAAACCCAAGTGCGGCCGTAGCCAAAGAGAAACAGCGCACTGCCAAACCATCGCGATTCCTCTGCCGCGGAGCAACCGCGGGCTATAAACACTGCCTTATAGAGATACCAGCTGTTCGCCTAGCCGCCGTGTTCAGGAAAACAAGGCGAGGCAGCCATCTATGGAGGTGAGGCCGCCACAGATGAAAATCCTCCATGGGCGACAGTCGCTAACAGTGGCGGTTGGTGATAATGTGCTAATGTGCTGCAGCACATTGTAAATATCTTACTAAAATGATGCCATTTCTCTTCCAATGCATGCGAGAAATCGCTATAAAATTACATCCTTTCTCTTGGAATACAGTCAGATATCACAATAAAATTATGCCAATTCCCTTCCAATGCGTATTAGAATGCTAGTAATAAGGATGAAAACGCATTTTGGAGCGCTCTCGCCGCGATGGCTGGAAACCAGCTCCGTGTGCTGAAGTGGGATTCTGCCGCGCTGGTACGTGCGCAGAGAGGCGGCGCAGTCGTCTGTTCGCTAGTGCGCATGCGCAGACGTGACGTCAGGCCTGGCGGCTCATGTGTGCTGAGACCGACTGCAGCACCAGATCAATATTTCTCTTCGCACTGCGTGTAACGGTTGCGGAAGAATAGTATATGACGAATATTGCGGCTTACAGAGTGAAACAGCATGCTGGCTCAGGCGTCTTGTGCGTTGTCTCTCAAACCTACCTGTGTGAGGCTCGTATTCAAATACCTCTGAGTCTAAATTTTTAATTTCTCTAAATAAAATTAATATTTTTAAACGTTATATTTACTACTTGCAGTGTATACATGCAGTTGGCATCGCTGTTATAGATTCCCCTGAAGGCCTTACTGTCAATACAGTATTAATTGATATTTAATTAAAGGCAATCATACAAAGGTTGACTTTTTATTTTAGTATATTTTGTTTCCTGTTTATTTTTGTAATATTGTAGCACACTCGTCAAATTTTGTACGAGCCGCCACTGGTCGCTAAGATGTCAGGAAATCTCAGTGACGTCATCTTCGATGGCCAACCTGTTCGGGCACTAGTCGAATCAAGAGCTCCCTTCTCTGTATTGTCGAATGACTACCACTGCAAACTAAAGAAGATAATGTTCTGTGATACAAGAGCAACTGTGCTGAAGGTCACAAATGGAAAATATGTCCGGCTGGCAGGAACATGTGTCTCAAGAATAACTATCAACAACAGGATGCAGCCATTTGAATTTGTCGCTTTAACAGAATGTAGCCATAACAGCATCCTCGGAAGGGTCTTCTTTCAGGCTTCCCAGGCTGTCATTGACTGTGGAAGATCTGGGCCACAGATTCAGAAAGCCGGTCTGTTTAGTACGCGTAAGACGAACTCCCCTGGCAGGTTGTTTGCTGTCGAGAATATTGAGATTCCGCTATTAACAATGAGAAGAGTTCCACTCAGCAGCCTAGATGTTCACCTGAACTGTGAAGTGCTAGTCGATTGCAAAAAGTTAATCAGTATAACGAGGAAAATCTACACACCAGCAGCTATCATAAGCATTATAGGTGGTAGAGGAGAACTTTGGATCACTAATTTTCACGAGCAATGGCAACTCATTCCTAAGGTAATGTGTATGGGACAGCTGAACCGGTCCAGGATGGTGAGCTCAATATCATCAAAGAAGTCTTATGCTCTGCTGTTACTGCCAACAACACACGAGAGGAAATTACTATGGAATTGCATATAGGGTCCGGTCTGACACAAGAACAACGCCAGTAGGTGTTAACCATACTACACCAATTTTCAGGTGTATTCCGGGCCATGCAGGAGAAGAACTAGATGAAACAGTCCACGATAAAACACCGTATCAGAACTGGGGATCATCCACCAATTAGCCAGCGTTCGTACAGAGTGTCGCCAGCTGAAAGACGGATTTCTCTGGAAGAAGTGGAGAAGATGTTGCACGGTGACATTATTAAACCTTCAGAGAGTTCCTGGTCGTCTGTGGCGGTCCTCGTAAAGAAGAAGGATGGCATGTGGCGTTTCTGTGTCACCTATCAGTGGCTGAACAAAATTACAAAGAAAGATGTCTACCCGTTGATATGTGTTGATGACACCTTAGACTGCTTGAAAGGAGCCACATACTTCTCAACCATGGGCATGCAGACAGGTTACTGGCAAATCGAGGTTGAAAAAAGCTGACAGAGAAAAGACTGCTTTTATTACACCTGACAGCCTATATGACTTCAAAGTCATGCTGCTTGGACTATGTAATGGCGCAGCCACATTCGAACACATGATGGACAGCTTGCTTCGACACCTTAAATGGACGACATGTCTTTGTTATCTAGATTACTTTGTCGTTTTCTCAAGGGCATATGCAAAACTTCTAAGCCGTCTGTCAACTGTGTTGAAGTGTTTCAACCCAAAAAAGTGCCTCTTCGTCACCAAAGAGATAAAAATCCTGGGGCACCTAGTGAATGGAGATGGTGTCCATCCTGATCCAGATAAAGTAAGAGCAATCATAGAATTTCCAACTCCTTAACACATCCGTGATGTGAGAAGTTTCCTCGGGCTGTGATCATAATATCATCGTTTCACAGAAGGTTTTTATAACAAAGGCACGTCCATTGCAAGATCTTCTGCAGGGAGACGCAACGTTTTACTGGGATGAGGCGAAAAAAAGGTCTTTCCAGACACTTAAGGCGGCTCTAACTTCTGCACCAGTTCTAGACTTATACGACAAGAATGCGGGAACGGGAACCGAACTTCACACAGATGCTAGCAGTTATAGGACTGGTGCAGTACTTGAACAAATTCAGGAAGGTGCTATGCATCAAGAGTTCTCTCAGAGTCTGAGATAAACTACTCTACAACTGAGAAGGAGTGTCTCACCGTTATCTGGGCTAGCAACAAGTTCCGGCCGTATTTATTTGGTAAACCACTCACCATCGTGACAGACCACCATTCTTTATGTTAGATGAGGAATTTGAAGGATCCATCAGGTCGACTACCAAGATTTGCACTAATACTCCAAGAGTACGATGTCACAGTGACATTCAAAAACAGGCGCAAACACAAGGATGGCGACTGCCTATCGGGGAATCAATTAGCCAAACACAAGAACATGGATGAAATTTCAGCCCTTACGGAGATACTTGATATTACTGCCGAACAGAGGCAAGATCCTGCATTATTACAAACCATAGAGGCCTTGGAGAAAGGAGAACTGACCGAAGGAGAGTTTCTACTTATAAACAGGACATTGTATAACAGCAACTACGATCCACTAAGCCCCAAACAGCTACTGGTTGTTCCAGCTCATCTCCGGCCAGCAATTCTTAAGTATTTCCACGCTTCTCCGATATCTGGTCATCTGGGATTCGTGAAGCTACTAAACAGAATCAGACGCAAGGTCTCTACCGATCTGTGAAGCACAATGTGAGTCATTGTAAGGAGTGGCACCAATGGAAGCATGTGCCGCAATTACCTCCAGGTCATATGGTACCAATTCCACCTGCAGCAGCTCCATTCCACTGGACTGGAATCGACCTTTTAGGTAGGTCCCTGAAGTCGACAACCAGTAACCAATGGATAATACGCTGCACAGACTATCTCACCCACCACACTGTCACCAAACCTGTGCCGACTGCAGAAGCTCCAGATATTGTAAAATTTCTAGCAGAAAACATTATTTGAAGCATGGTGCACTACGTGTGATGATATCTGACCGAGGAAAAGCATTCACTTCAAAATTAGCATCAGAGGTAATGTCACGTTGCAACATTGTCCACAGAATAACAACTGCCTACCATCCTCAAATGGTCTTATAGAACGTTTTAACAAGACATTAGCAGATATGCTGTCAATGTTCGTCGAAGTTGAGCGGAAGGATTGGGATACAATACTGCCAGTCGTGACATTTACTTACAATACAGCAAGGGAAGAGACCACAGGCTTCATGCCGTTTTTCCTTCTCCATGGTCGTGAAGCTGAGAAGACTATGGAATCGTTGTTCCCATTCCAACTGGACGACACTCAGGATGACTATGTGAAACGGCTCATTATTAGGCTCGAAGAAGCAAGACAGCTGTCTGGCATACGGACAGCAGAAATACCGTCAGCAGTATAACGGCAAGCACCGACTTGTGTACAGACCAGGAGATTTGGTATGGATTTTTACCCCTGTACAGAATGTTGAAGCGATACTTTGGTCCGTATCGTGTAATACGCTGCCTATCAGACGTCACATACGAAATCGAAGATTATAAGCCATCCTCAAAAAACAAAGAAACATTGTGCACATCCTCCGTATGAAGCCTTACCACGATCCCAAAGAACAGATAGACAGAAACGGCCTCTTGTTCAAGGACTCTGCTAATGACAGTAGTTTCTGGCGCCGGTCATCTTCACCGTAAGAAAGGTGTGCAGTTAGAATGGAAGGATTCTCCGGAACTGCTATACAGAGGACCCATGACAAGGTCCAGCACACTACAGCTGGCTGCAAAGGGAACCTAACAGCAGGTCACTGTTCTTTCAGGAAGGAGAGCAGTGCCTCGAGTCTTCCGACGGAACGAGTGGTGCAGACGTTAGCATCCCTATGGGCAGAGAAAATGTATTTGTTTGTATTTACTATTACTAGATTGTTCTACATGTTTCTCATGTTCCAGAAGATTCTTTCTATGTATAAATAGTGGAGCGCTCCCAGCAGGAGGCACTCTGTACTGTTATACACTCATGTTCTACATCTACATCTACATGGGATACTCTGCAAATCACATTTAAGTGCCTGGCAGAGGGCTATACTATTTGTCTCCCATTCCATTCTCGTATAGCGCGAGGGAAGAAAGAACACCTGAATCTCTGTTCGAGCTCTGATTTCTCGTATTTTATTCTGATGATCATTTCTACCTATGTAAGTGGGAGTCAACAATACATTTTCGCATTCGGAGGAGAATGTTGGCGATTGGAGTTTCGCAAGTAGCCCACGCCGCAGCGATAAGCGCCGTTGTTATAATGATTCCCATCCCAGATCCTGTATCATTTCCGTAACGCTGTCTCCCCTGTATCGTGACAATACGAGCTGCCCTTCTTTGGACTCTTTCGATGTCCTCCGTCAAACCCAGCTGATAAGGATCCCACACTGGGCTGCAATACTCCAAAAATGGACGGACAAGCGTAGTGTATGCAGTTTCTTTTGTAGTTCTGTTGCACGTTTTAAGGGTTCTGCCAATAAAACGCAGTCTCTAATTCGCCTTTCCCACGATATTATATACGTGTTCTTTCCAATTTAAGTGTGAAGTAATAGTAATTCCTAGGTATTTTGTGAAGTTTACGGCCTTCACATTTGATTGATTTATCTTGTAAACAAAGTTTAACGGATTTCTTTTCGTACTCATGTGGACGACTTCACACTTCTCATTATTTAGAGTCAATTGCCAATTTTTACACCTTACAGATATCTTATTCAAATCGTTCTGCAGTTGGTTTTGATCTTCAGATGATTTTACTAGACGGTAAATGACGGCGTCATCTGCAAACAACCTAAGAGAGCTACTTAGATTTTCCCCTAAATCGTTTGTGTAAATAAGGAACAGCAGAGGACCAATAACACTACCCTGTGGAACGACCGATATCACCTCTGTTCTAGTCGATGCCTTACCATCGATTACTACGAACTGTGCCCTCTCTGACAAGAAATCCCCTATCCAATCGCAAATTTGGGGCGATATACCATAACCACGCAATTTGATTAAAAGCCGTTTGTTAGCAATAAACGTGTTATAAGTGTAAACTGTTGTGCTCTATTAACGACCAGCCTTCGAATTCCGGACAACCTACAGTTTGCAATGTGACAGTATGATCGCTAGTAGTGATATGCAGAACAATCAAACGTAAGTATCACTTTTCATGACACACCATTCTGTCTGAGATAATCTGTACCGTCATCTAAAATCAATTAAAACTGCTTAATTGTAGAAAGGCTACTGGACCATATGAGGTCTTTTGACTTTTTCCATAGATTATACAAAGATATTATTTTACGCTATTGGTAGTTATACATTCCAAAAACGTAGTAGTTTAAAATACCTTTCATGCAGTCAAGTTTCCCTCACTGTCATTTCCTGCATATTCCGACCTCTCAGTCACATTATACTCGTCAAGACGAATCTTTTGAGCCGCGGTGGAGTAGCCGAGTGGTCTAAGGCGCCTCGCTGGGGAGCGCGCGGTTGTTCGCCGTCGGAGGTTCGAGTCCTCCATAGGGCATCGGTGTGTGTGTGTGTGTGTTGTTCTTAGGTTAGTTTACCTTCGTTTAAGTAGTTTGTAAGCTACGGACTGATGACCATGTAATTTGGTCCGATAGATTAAAAAAAATTGTAAATATAAACTCGATGGGGTACTGACATTTTCAATGATAATAATTACAGTTTGATATACAAATTACAAGATCATATCGCAAGTGCGACAAGATGATCAAGGATGAATCGAACTAATGAACAAACACCCGGAGTTTTTGAAAAGTGGGGGCAAGGCGTTAGCGCGACGACAGCTAGTGAGTAAGGCCGGCTCCCCACAACAGGCCAACCCGGGCGGTCTTACACACAAAAGCAACTTAACAATCATCGTTCCACTCTGGGGAAACATGACGCTCTCGAAAACTGTTTGAAAGCCATTTAAAAAGAACCAGACAATACTTTTTTCTAACAAAACATGTTTACTTGCAACTTGTTAGGACGTAAGAGGAAAGTGAATTCCAGATTGTTATTTTGAGAGGAATACGTAAACGAGAGGTTAGCTGACTTACTATTGGCCGGCAAGCCATACGGTGTTTTAAAACACACTATCCCATTGGTGGGCGGGCCACTGGTGGGGCAACGCCAGTGTCCCTGAAATATATACACAACCAGAGCGGAAGAAATTAACGCAGAGGGCCGCGGTGGAGTAGCCGAGCGGTCTAAGGCGCCTCGCTGCGGAGCGCGCGGTTACTCGCCTTCGGAGGTTCGAGTCCTCCCTGGGGCATGGGTGTGTGTGTTGTCCTTAGGTTAGTTTACCTTAGTTTAAGTAGTTTGTAAGCTATGGACTGATGACCACGAAGTTTGGTACGATAGATTTACAAACATTTGAATTAACGCAGAGACAGATTCGCGCTCTCGCCCGTGCTGGCTATGTATATTACCGCGAAACACAACGAAAACCGACTGCCGGGGTGGCGCAGGGGATAGCGTCACCGACTCCGGTGCTGAAAGTCGCCGGTTCAATCCCGCCCACCGGAGGTTTCTTCTCTCAGTACTGCACATAAACTCTAGCCATATGTATAGTAGACGCCTTCTGAAGGACATATCAATTTTTTTAAATGACCTCATGTCATAAACATTACATTTTAGCAACAGTTTTAGATTAGGGATATAGTCTCATTCTTACTAGTTAAAAGTAATTTTTTTTCTTTTTACTTCGTGTAAGTTTGCAAAATTACAATAGAAACAGAATTAAGGTTATTAAGACTTAATTCTTACATTCAATATTGTTAAAGAATACAATTAACGTTTTACAAGTTTTTCTTTCTTGAGGAAATGATTTTGTCCATTTTTGGTACAATGTTTCGGGAGACTGCTAACCTCAAACAATTAGTCAAATTTTTATCACTAACTAGTTAACGGTTCTCAGTTTTAGCAAGCTTACACACAAGAAAGCGGTCCGTCATGCGTATATCGCACAGCAGCTCAATCAGCTCTAGTTGAAACACTTGTGATATTTCCTCTGCCCTATGGAAAAGCGGGCGAACAAATACATCTATGGACGGTTGAAGCTCACTTATCTCCAAAAATATGATTTCAAACTCTTCTTGTAATTCACAAATGATTTGTACATAATTTGAAAAATCCACATATTTAACGCTGTTTAATGCAGGCAAGTGTCCACAATTCTGCTAGCACAACAGTTTTTTTCCGCAAAACAAGTTTTTTTGAATGCTTAAATCATCCGCACTAAATCAACAACAGTGTGATTCTCTCCTTGGAGTGTGGTGTTCAAAGTATTTAAAAGACCAGTTACGTCACTCAAAAAAGTCAAATTCGCCACCCACTTAGGATGACGACATCGTTTCATTTCCAAAAAGGTATTAATGTCGTCCCTCAAGGAGAAAAACCGATTAAGCACTTTCCCTTTGCTCAGCCATATTACTTCTGTGTGGTAGGGGGATGTCTGCATATTACGCTTCGATATCAGCCAAGACTTCTTTAAAATAGAGATGTTTGAGTCCGTGCCATGGAAGATAATTAACTAAATTCAAATGTTTGTAAATTATTCCGTAGCTTACAAACTACTTAAACCTAGGTAAACTAACCTAAGGACAACACATACACCCATGCCCCAGGGAGGACTCGAACCTCCACGGCGAGCAACCGCGCGCTCCGCAGCGGGACGCTTTAGACCGCTCGGCTACTCCACCGCGGCAGATAATTAACTGATCGAACAACTGTGTCCATAACTTGTTTTTACATTGACAATCTTCGCACAAAGCGCCTCCCGGTGTATAAGACAATGAACTGCCGTGAATAAGGAACAGCCGACTTCAGCCATTTTTGCCCTGACGTAACTCAGAAAACCAGTGCGTAGTCCTCGTAGTGAGGGGCTCCATCGGTTGTTACACACGTCAGGCGTTCCCAATTTAAACGCATTGACTCGAACACGTTTTCCACGGCTAGAAAAATGGTATGAGATCGAGAAATTCTTCTGTGACACGCAGATTGTCGTTGACACCCCGAATGAATATGACAAGCTGAGATATGTCCGAAACGTCCGTAGACTCGTCAAGAGCGATAAAAAATGAAATGAAGTTTGCCGCTCTCTCTATTAATTGCTGCTCAATATCTGAGGCCATATCTTCGACTCGGTGAGCAACAGATTAAGGTGAAAGAGCTATTTTTTCAAAATTTTCTGTGACGTTTGCTGAACAAATTCAAGCTGCCGAGTCGACCAAGCAATCCTTGATGAGACTCCGAGTCGCAAAGGGTTTCCCTGCTTTCGCAATTCTGATCGAGCCTTTGTAACTGGCGCTCAAACGTTTGGCACCTGTTTTCTGTTTCTACAATGGCAGAAAAAGGTACAAGTAATTGTTTAAATTCCTGTTTTTAAAACTCTTTAAAATTGTTTCATTCATTGCAAACCAAATAAAATAGTAACAAAGGTTGGTTTTAGTTGAGTTTTCCTTCAGTTCTTCTGAAAATCGATCATGGACGCTAGCAAGGACAGCGAAATAAGATCGCAAAATAAATTTTTATCTACTAATATTTGCCATTAATTGAAAACTTGGATCAAACTACAACATATGTTTCTCAACCGTTCAAAAATGTTCAAATGTTTGTATAGCTTATGGGACTTGACTAGGGGGTCATCAGTCCCTAAACTTACAAACTACTTATGAACTAACTAAGACTAAGGACGGCACAAATATCCATGCCCGAGGGGGGATTCGAACCCCCGACCGTAGTGACCGTGCAGACCGTGACTGGAGCGCCTCAGTCCCCTCGGCCACCGCGGCCGGCTTCCCAGCCGTCATAATACGAATACACAAAAACAAAGAATGACTACTCTTAATGACACTTTGCTGTCTGAGACTGCATTTGTGACGGCTTTTCAGAAAGCGGTACAAAATGACGCACCTGAAACATTTTCTTGTGTCTGTGTGACGCGATTTAATAAAACCAGAATATAAAAATTAACCGAAAGGAAATGTTCCTTGTCGCTGAGAATCTGATATTCTATAACTAGCACTAGCTAAGTGACATATCAGATTGTAAAATAAAGATTTATTTATCATCTGTAGAAACAATAAATAGTGATACGATAGGATACATTTAATTCAATATAATGCTGCCTGAAATTTTCTTTTAGTTCTTGAAGCTTTGACTGGCGTTCCTCTTGGGACAAATTTTCGAACTTATTTTTGTGACAGATGTTAAAGTGCCGTTCAATCGAATACTTTTTTAAATACAAGAGGTTCCTATGACATATTAAACATTTGGCATGATTTTCGAATCAATTTGCCACTCGGGTTTAAACAGCGCAGAGGCGGCGCTGGCGCTCCTGCTTTGCCTACTGGTGTTGGCCGTCCACCTGTACCAACTGTAGCCACACGTCTGTTGACTACTGCCTTCCACACGAAGCGCGGGTGCAGCGACGTAGCGAGTCGCAGCGAGCGACGCGGCAGCAGCAGGAGCGGGGGGCGACCGCGGGCGCTGGCGCTGGCGCCCCAGGGGCACACTTTGGACCAGCCTGTGCTTGGCCAACGTTTATTTCTACCTGGATGGAACAGCCCAGCAATGGTTAGAAAACAACGAAGACAAATTGATTGACTGGGAGACGTTCCAGGAGGAAGACGTTTCGAGGCCGCCAGCGACAAATACGCTCAGCGGAAGAACAACTGAAGAACCGAGCCCAACGACATGGTGAGCCGACACAGTCTTACATACAGAATATTTTAGCCCTGTGTAACATAGTGAATCCGAATATGAATGAGGCCGCACCTGATGAAGGGTACTGCAGAAAACATGTACCGCGCTCTTCTGATAAAAGACGTCGCTACGACGGAAGAGTTCACTAAGTGGTGCCAGCGTATTGAAGAGATGCAACAAATGAAGGTTGGACGCAAGAAGTATGACAGACTTCCAAATGTAGTCCCTATGGCCGTTGTGGAATATCAGCATAACTTAGCTTCTTTCATACGACAAATTGTGAGAGAAGAATTACAACAATTTATGGCAGCCGGGACTATTAGATCGAGCGAACATCAGATCATGGCCATGGATGTAAGCCCTGTAAGTAACGAGGGAGCCGACGCCGCTGAGGAAGAGGTATTTCAGGCAATACTCCTGTTTGCCCCGCCAATCGCACCCGAAGTGAAGAATGGCGTCGCCCTGCTATGACTTACGCTGCAGCCGCCAAACGGCAGCCCATGAACCGGCCGACGCGGCCACAACCAACTTCCCCGGCAACTATGACGCCCCGCAGAAGAACAGACGTCTGGAAGACAGAAGACAACACACCACCGTGTTTCCACTGTGGGCGCCCTGGACATGTACGCTACTGCAGAGAGAGAAGGCGAGTATTCGACGATTATTTTGCCGCAAGACGTCAGCCATCAAAGCAGTTCTATCCCAGGCAATCACCTGCTGATGAGTTCAGTCGACCTATGGGAAGAAGCCCATCGCCGTACCCTAGACGAGGTCGCTCCCCGACGCGCCGCTGCCGTTCACCGTCGCCGTACAGAGGTACCAGCCGCTCCCCTAGCAGCCGCGCCCAGGAAAACTAAGCGAGGCGACCATCTACGGAGGTGAGGCCGCCGCAGATGAAAATCCTCCATGGACGACAGTCGCTAAGATGTAGGGAAATCTCATCGACGTCATAATCGACGGCCAACCTGTCCGGGCACTTGTTGCCCAAGTCGACATATGTGTTTGTGTTGTCCTTAGCATAACTTAGTTTAAGTAGTTTGGTCCTTTGGGTTTACAAACATTTGAACATAAGATGCAATAGTAGTTCCATGCAGAAAGACATGAATGCATGGATTTCAGGCAGGATTCCCCTTTCATTCTTTGCGGAGCTACTACTGCATGTGATTCGAAGAGCCTTTGCAATATTGTTCTAGTTTAAGGAGAACACTGTACAGACTCTCAGGCAGCCATGAAAGTTTGGACCGAAGAGGAAGGCGTGTCTTGGTAAATTTATGTGAATGTGCGAACAGTGGCGGACTAATGCTGTCGGAGGCCTGGAGCGGTGGCAAAACAAAATGAGCCCCCCCCCCATGCCCACTTAAAAATACATGTGTAGCTATAAGAAAAGTTACTTTGTAGATTTGGAGGCCCCCCAGGACGAGAGGCGTGGGACACTTTAAGGAAAAAATTGCTTTCCAGATTTGGAGGCCCCAGAGTGAGAGGACAAAACTGCTCAAGGAAAAGAAAAAAAAGCACACCTGCTTTCGAGGTATTTGGAGGCCCCCCAAGACGAGAGGCCCAGGGCGGTCCCCCCCCCCCCCCCACTTACTCCACCACTGTGTGTGAAGCCACTGTACCAAGGTGGCAGAGCGAAACTGCATGGTGAGCGGAGAATCTGTGGGTGAATCCGCTCCTTAGTAGAAATTTTCATACGATGCTTCAGATTTAACCCAATGTAAATATCTTACATGTGATGTCTGTTAATTGCGACATGTGCCAAAAAACAGACACAATTTGTAAACCAGCAGCTGGTATTAATCAACATACCAAGGAATTAAAGACGCTAACGGGATTGAAATAAGTCAATGTGAAAAGTTAAAAAATATGTCCAACCGGGACTCGAACTTCAGTCCTCCCGCCTACTACGCAACCGCACCGACTACTACGCCACTGTGGACACAATCGTCATCCCGGCGCGCGGGCTACCCTAGACTCAAATTCTCAAATACAAAAAAAAAAAAAAAAAAAAAAAAAAAAAAAAAAAAAAAAAAAAAAACGGAAACCTAATACCTTTCTTTAGTGTGGACGTATACAAGACCCGAACTCTTACGGGGATCGACGAATTGCCGCGATTAACGAACAGTAGTTTCGGAGAGGCACTATATTAGTCGTTTCTGGGTAAGTTGAGAATTTCCGGTCTGGCAGAAGTCATGGAAGACAGGCCGCACGGGGTTGGTGTGCACTTTGTCCACAGTGGCGTAGTGATCTGCATTACTGCCTAGTAAGCAGGGGGATTCGGTTTCGAATCCCAGTAGGGCATAAATTTTCAACTTTCACTGTTGATTTATTTCAATGCCCACAGGTAGCTATCGTCGTAAATTCCTTTTTGGTGTTGACAATAAAAATCCATTATATTGGCTGCACCGATTTATTGACATTAAAATTTGTGTCAGGCTAGGACTCAAGCGCAGATCTCCAAGTTTACAAGAGCTGTCGCCGTAACCGCGTCTTCCTATATTCTATTTTTACGTGCTAATTTACTCAGGACAGACGTCTTTTGTATTGCTGCTGAAAAATCTGCTAGACGTACAGCTCTTCTTTAAAGAAAATGAATAATTGTAAATTGCTCTCTAGTGAAGTTTAACACTATTATTTTTATCTGACCGTATCCGAATTTTAAATTCCTTTGAGAGATGTCACCAAATTACCTGTTCAATAGATTCACACATGTATGGAAACTTCGTTAACAAAAACAAAATATGTAATTACGAGCGTCCTCCATACGAAACAAACAAAAATTACAATCATACACAGACGACATGTGGGCAAATGAACGCCGAGTCTCAAGTACTAGCTGGCGTTTTCCGACCACTTCTTCCCCAAGAAAATTGTATTTTTTCAGTTGCACTAGCAGAGTTCCGGAACTAAAAACTCACACTGAAGTTACCTCATACCCAGTACACCCCATGTACTCGGAGGATCCAAGAAAACAATACCCTAGAAATTAGTATAGTATTGTAGGTGTCTCGGATGGTGTGCTATACTGGAGAAATAAATGGTCATGGGAGGAATGACTAAAGATCTAGATTGCTGATGTCTCTATCTTGAACCAAATGATCGATAGATCTTTACCCTAGTTCACAGCAATTACATCATGTGTGGGAAAGAAGGTCTCATCCGTGAACAGAAATAACTATAATACAATACGATCTGTAGCGTATGGCTGCGCCGGAATGGTCGTGCGTTCTGGGTCGTCACGTTACGCGGCCGATAGCGTCTGAGGCTCGAGTCCTTCATCGGGTATGTGTGTGCATATATTTTCTCCTTAGCATAAGTTATTTTACGTTTGTTTACGTGGTTTGTATGTCTAGAGTCCGATAAACAGAGTCGTTTAGCCTTTTAGAATAATTATAAACCTTTTTTGTCTTTTATTTTGTGAAGCATACGAAGAAGGAAAGCAAATATTTTCCGTGTAACCAGCCACACGTCTGTAGAAGATCCACACTCCAGTCGACTACGACACTGAAAGCAATGCCAAGTCTGTCGTATTAATAGCATAGAACCGAAGATGAGCAATGTACTTTTTATTGAGAACCAGATAACAGGTTGCATGAGCGTCGGTGTCGAGCAGTTATTACCCACTGAAGGCCACACTACAGACGATGCTAATCGTAAGAATCCGTCTTCCGAGATGTTTTCAGTCTGTGTTAAATGACCTCTAGAGCGAGTTGCAAATAAATGACAATGGTTAACAACTTAGTATCACACTGCCACTTCCCCACAACCCACACAGGCTAAAGATGTGCCCCTCTGAGAGGAATTGCGTTCAAAGATGTTCAAATGTTTGTATAGTTTATGGGACTTAACTACGGCGTCATCAGTTCCTAAACTTACAAACTACTTAAGAACTAACTAAGACTAAGGACGGCACAAATATCCATGCCCGAGTGGGGATTCGAACCCCCGACCGTAGTGGCCGTGTAGACCGTGACTGGAGCGCCTCAGTCCCCTCGGCCACCGCGCCAGGCCCGGAATTGCGTAATTAGGCGTAAATCAATCGTGAATTGCAGTAATCACTGCTAAGAGTTCACTAATTTATCATTCTCTTTATTAGAATGGATTCGATAAGAAACAAGTAACGTTTAAACACTAAAGAAATACACGGAATGACTAAATGAATAACCTACCACATAAATTACAAATAAACAAACCTTCAGTCTCCTTTGATGATGACAGACACAGCTCACAACAATGGTGCACAGACTAATGTTGTTGTAGGATCCATGGAATATTGTGAATATTGGGATAAACTTGGTACTTGTATCATTTGGCAGTAAGACTCCAAATGTAAATGCAAGATTACTAACAAAAGCTATTAATCGCCTTCAGTCGACCGTAAAACTGGTTGATGTTTGATTTACATTTAATCCTACCTATCACTATTCAGTTCTGCTCAAAATGAAAAATACCTGTTTAGCACTGAAAAAGTTTTATCATCAAATTAGAGATTTACTCTATGTTTTATTATTTTATTTCTGTTATTCTTTTAACTACCTAAAACCAACCGTTTCTTTGAACTTTACTCACATTACATGAGGTGGCCCTCAAACTGGACTACCATCCTCTGACAAAATATAAGAAAACTATGAGTTTACATATTTGATTGATAAACGTCTTTTAATTTGTAAATTGATAAGTAACTCATTTTTTATAATTGTTATACACAAGCCACCACACGAAAAATCTCAAAGTTACATAGTCATAAAAATTAGTGTTCCAGATAGTCTATTCACTTCAGTGCTTTCATCACTTGTAATGAAATAAATCACGTTGAATAAACAAAATCTGAGCACTGCATCCACGCTATTGGAGACTAGGAGATAACATATATATGTTAACAGGATAGGACCCTACTTTGTATGTTATTAGGATTACGCAAAAGATAAAAGACAATAATGAGGTCCGTGCTTGCATACAATTCTAAATATAACTACTTTTTCTGTGGTGCAGCGACGAGCTATGATTGTAGCTGGTATTACAGTGCAACAGATGGCTAATAAACTTCTTCTTAGCGTCCAAACAAATAAACCAAGAGCTTCCAAATTGTCAGTGCACTTATCGCGTCATCCGAGACATAATCATAGCAACTCTTGAAGTAATTGCCTCCCAGGTATGCATGCTATAAAATCTCACAGCCACTGCTGCTCATTCAATCTCGAAGGTTCTGTAGCAGGCAAGTGTATTTTGGCGTGCTTTTACACCTTTCCTTGCTATGTTGGCACTTTCCGTTTTGTGCAGAATTACACGGGTTTTGTATATGAATTTGACATTATGAAACCCTAAGCATGAACATCAGTAAGCATTACAATATTAACAAAACTCCATAATATTGACAAAATATTTATACAAAATTATTAAAGGAAAATTACTTTGTATCTATCTATATATATTGTATCATGTCAAAGAAATGCCCCATATTTTAGTGAAGCTTCTACACATAAAATAAGATTTTATAAAACCCACAAAACCTTGATTATTTTGGGGCAATGTCAACTTTCAATAAAACGAGTGACACACTGTACATTGAACACAATAATGTTAACAACAAACACCATACTATTGGATGTCAGATTGTTTTATTATTTGCAAGAGTCGTTCCTACACACGGGGAAACATTCTTCCTACCGCGTAATTCTGTTTCAAACGAATAATTACTCTCATCATTTTGCCTGACTGTAGCGAATTCATTTGACTTCTTTTTTTGTACACAATCAGCTGTTGTACTAGCAACATATGCTAACGCCGGTAAGAGTCCGTCGCCCCAGCCCGTGACGTCACGCAATGTTCCAGGACTGTGTTCTCGCGTAACTCTCTCCAAGCCATCTGTTGTATCAGGGCTACTGTTAGGCCGCTATTAGACGAGAGCAACTAGCGTCGCCACTGGTGACGTCACGAGTGGCGACGCTAGTCGCCGCAATTTAAGCAACGGTCAACCGGTAGCGCAACTGTTGAACACCTGCTCCCTTCTCATCGAGATACGGGCGGTTGACAGAATGGTGTCCTACGAGGAACTTCTCCTCCTTGCACTTCTTTCAAAAAAAGAAACAGCGAAGGTTTAGGAAAATGAGAAAACATCCCATGTACGCTTCTCGACTTAGTAATGTATTATACACTGTTAGCCGCGGTGGAGTAGCCGAGCGGTCTAAAGCGTCTCGCTGCGGAGCGCGCGGTTGCTCGCCGTGGAGGTTCGAGTCCTCCCTGTGGCATGGGTGTGTGTGTTTGTCCTTAGGTTAGTTTACCTAGGTTTAAGTAGTTTGTAAGCTACGGACTGATGACCACGCAGTTTGGTCCGATAGAATTACAAACATTTATACACTGTTAGACGATATATGTGTGGACAACAGTAATTTTTTTTTTCTTCGAATGTCAAAAGCAATTTAGCAAATACAGACAGCAAAAAATTTGAACAGCTTTATTTACTAATCAACAGTAAACTTTTATATATTAAAACATACAGTACTTTCCAAACTATTATTTTCCATAAACAAATTAATGAAAAAGACTCGTTTTGTAAAAGTCTTCCGTCTCACTGGGTAGGTGAATCGCACAATGAACGAAAAATATGCACAAATATTGAATAGTTATGAACTATTTACGGATATTACTAAATCCTTTATTGAAGAAGTGAAAACTCACCTAGAACATTCTCTTCGCTCGCTGGTCTCTCCTCGAAATCTGAAATGAACTTCCTTAAAATACTGCACCAAGCACCCAGTTTCTGACTTTTGTCGGAATAGGCTTCGGTCGTGACATCCCAAAGCGCTGGTTTGCTTTCAACCTCAGCAATTAGGTCTTCGGTATTTATTTTAGTTTCGAAGAGCTTATTCAGCTCCTTGAACTCTCTATCTCTGTCAACCGTATTTACTGTTTCCATATTCGTAGTATATGAGCAAGTACAGCGTACAGAGTACTGCAGTTCACAATAGGGATGGGAAAAACCGACCGGTTAAAACCGATACCGGTATTTTAGTTTTGAATAACCGGTTTTTTCGGTATTTATTTGGTGTCGGTTGTAGCCGGTTTATTTTAGTTATTGCCAACAACCGTGTAAAAAAACCGCTACGACTACTTCCTGTAGTAGTGGTTCAAAATGTGTTTTTTGTAAATAATTTAAAAAAATTGAAAATAGTAGACCCTAATACATAGGATTATTTCTAAAATTTCTACTGCTGTGTGTTGTCTTTGCAGAAACTAAGAAAAGCGATCAGTGTTAATGTAAGAACAATCGCGACAGTCAGAAACGCGCAACAAACGCGTGGCATAAGAACGTAAGGACTGGTGCAGCTATTGAGGCATCGATGCACCTGTTGCCGTGTGGCGTGGCCTATTAGACGACGCGCGTGCACCGGCAGTGTACAAGACTCGCCTCCGTCTGGTCATGCGGCAGTTCCTTGCTGTCGTCGCCAGACATCTGTTGTGTCTTAAATGGCACGATACCGAGTGTGGAAGTACTTCACGAAGTACGGTAGCAGTGAGGTACAATGCTCCATTTGTTTTAAAAAGCTGAACACGGGTGGAGGTACTACAAACATGCTGTGTCATTTAACGAGAAAGCACCCAAAATGTTTCTTGGAAGAGAAGGTAAATTCGATTCATATACCTATTACGTAAGCTTGGAATAATAACTTTTAATGTATTATCATATTGTTATGCTAACAAGTTTTATTAATGTGATCCCTTGAAAGCGAGGGGCTTTTTTAATAACCAATATGGGTTTAGGTAACATTGATCATGTGGTGCGTCGCTAGGTAGCCGTGCGGTCTGAGGCTCCATGTCACGGACTGAGCGGCTGCTCCAGTCGGAGGTTAGAGTCCTCCCTCCTCCCCCGGTCATAGAAGTATATGTTGTCCTTAACGTAAGTTAGTTTAAGTTAGATTAAGTAGTTTGTAAGTCCAGGGACCGATGACCTAAGCATTTAGGTCTCATAACAACTCACACCTATTTGAACATTCTTTGATCATGTGGTACAGGGCTTTCCTAGTTCAATTTCAGCAAATTCACACTGACAACAATCATACTGTTAGTCGGAACTGTGACTTTATTTTTCGAAATACATCCGCAGCACTGATTGAAGTTTATTTACTGACTGTAACTTATATATGTTGTGTGTATAACGAGATATTCGTATGCAATGGCTCACAAGTCCAACTTATGGAGTGGTTGACTCAATATTCGCAACTGCCGGATGGAAATACTAGGCCAGTAAATCTGTATGCTTCGTATATCGTCTTCTACGGACTCCTGGCTAGGCTTACACACACTCAAGAAGGCGTAGTATTGGGAGGGAATCTTGCAAAATATGGAAAGACTAGTGATTTGTCGTATAAGGTAAATATACCTAAATTTTAACTAAATTTCGTAAGTTTCGGCCGAAACTAGAAGAACCGACGATTACGGTTTCTGTTTTGGCCGTAAAATATGTTTCGTTCGAACTCTACTGGAAATAATAGCAAAAAAAACCGAAAACCGGTTATCTTGAGCAATTTTTACGGTGCGGTTAAACTCAAGATGAAAAGAACCGGTATAACCGAAAACCGGTTGTTTCAGCAATAACCGCCATCCCTAGTTCACAAGGTGCTGAATGACAGCTGCCAGAGCGAGCCGGCCGCGATGGCCGAGGGGACTGAGGCGCTTCAGTCACGGTCTGCACGGTCACTACGGTCGGGGGTTCGAATCCCCCCTCGGGCATGGATATTTGTGCCGTCCTTAGTTGTAGGTAGTTCGTAAGTAGTTTGTAAGTTTAGGGACTGATGACCCCGTAGTTAGGTCCCTTAAGCTTAACAAACATTTGAACATTTTGCCAGAGCGACGCGCCGTATGCGGGCTACAAGTGTCGCTGCTAGTGTCCCACGGCTAATAGTCTGCTGTACATATGCCGCAATGCCCCGTGACGGCTGTGGGCGACTAAAAGTGTCCGGGCAGTCGGCGGGCCCCTGTATGACACTGTCTGGTGTCTCTGGGTCGCCACTGGTGACCGCCGACTAATAGGCGCCGTAAGGCGCAATGCCCAGTGTGTCGCTCAAGACACTAGTGGCGACGCTAGTTGCCATCGGCTAATACCGACCTTAGGCCATGCGCATATTGGGACGCAGCTGATGCAGGGCAGCACAGCGAAGGAAACACTTTGCGGCACAGCGTCTGCGCATATTGGGAGACAGTTTCTAGCCTTTGTCGCACAGTCGTTCCTTGTATAACCAGAGCACCGTGTATCCTTGTAGAGTTATGGGTGCACTCATGGCCGGCCGCGGTGGCCGAGGGGAATGAGGCGCTCGAGTCACGTTCTGCACGGCCACTACGGTCGGGGGTTCGAATCCCCCCTCGGGCATGGATATTTGTGCCGTCCTTAGTTCATAAGTAGTTTGTAAGTTTAGGGACTGATGACCCCGTAGTTAAGTCCCATAAGCTTAACAAACATTTGAACATTTTTTGGTGCACTCATGAATCTTAGTTCAGAGTGGGATTCTGACGAGGAAATGGACATGCTGATATTATTATATAACGCTTCATAACTCGAGAAATCAGAATGGAAAAGCAGTAACATGAACAAGAGAAGCACCTTTGGAGAATTCGCAATTATTTTTTTTATTGTATAGTTTATGGGACTTAACTATGAGGTCATCAGTCCCTAAACTTACAAATTACTTACGATCTAGCTAACACTAAGGACGGCACAAATATCCATGCCCCAGGGGAGATTCGAACCCCCGACCGTAGTGGCCGTGCAGACAGTGACTGAAGCGCCTCAGTCCCCTCGGCCACCGCGGCCGGCTATTCGCTATGGCATCAGAGTTTTATAATAAACAGTTCCCGAACTAATTCCATTAAGACCAGAGTCAATTCCACGAGTTTCACGATCTGATGATAAAATATATATTTTCCGAAGAATGTAATGCCCATTGTCAGTGTGTCATAGTCAGCAAATTGTTGCATCGCAGCTGTATACAAAAATTTAAAGTTTATGTAATCTCAATGCCCTCACCTTTCTTAGACCTTATTAGTATTATTTCTGTAGTCTGTGTACTTATTACATAAACTTAATACTGTACCTGAAAACGATGGCAGAACATCTACAGCGCATTCGATGCATTTTCCTTAAATACATTTTTTCCCACAGGTATTTAGCCACAGGAGACAGAAAAGTATTGCCTACAACTACAGAATGAGCGATCGAATTGTGTCAGATACGGTTAATGCAGTCTCACATGCGATGTGGAACACCATGCAACCACTACATTTACCACAACACACAGCTCAGACACAGAAAACAAACGGAGAATGTTTCGAACAGCGATGACAGTTTCCACACTGTTCAAAAATGTTCAAATGTTTGTATAGCTTATGGGACTTAACTACGGGGTCATCAGTCCCTAAACTTACAAACTACTTATCAACTAGCTTATCCTAAGAACGGCACAAATATCCATGCCCGAGGGGGGATTCGAACCCCCGACCGTAGTGGCCGTGCAGACCGTGACTGGAACGGCTCAGTCCCCTCGGCCACCGCGGCCGGTTTTCCACACTGTATCGGAACTCTCGGCGGGAAACATATTGTGGTTAAGAAGCCAGTAACCAGTGTTTCATCATTTTTCAACTACTGACTTACATATTCCGTAGTGCTAATGGCTACCCCCGATTCAAACTACAAGTTTATCACTATTGATGTGGGGTCAATGGGCAGGTTTAGTGATGGGAATATATTTTCAAGTATTACGTTGGCAAAGACGTTAAAGAGACAAAATTTGCAGGTACCTTCACATTCTGTACAAGAGCTTCCTTTGAGACCTAACAATAGTGCTCTAAGTAGTTTCGTTGTGAGAAGGAAGTTAGTATCTTAACACAGTTGGAAGAGTATCTTGGCAAACAGACAACATTACAAAAAGAAAATATTAGAGAAAACAATTGTCATTTTTTACGACTCTAATTTGAATAGACAAATTACTCATGGACATTAACTGATGTTCACTGTAATCATGAAAGCACATTGCATTGATGTTTAACACGATGTACGTGAATAAAACAGAAGTAATAAAGCATAATACGTTCCTTTCTGCATATCCAGATGTTTTGAAATAGAAACCCAAATTAGTTGAATTAATTTGGTTTTCATGTAGTCATTGTGATTGATATCGTACAAAAACCAGATTCGGAGGAACTGCCTCATCTACATCTACATAGATACTCTGCAAATCACATGCAAGTGCCTGGCAGAGGGTTCATTAACCACTTTCATAACTTTTCTCTACCGTTCCATTCTCTAATAGCGCGAGGGAAGAAATAACACCTAAATCGTTCCGTTTTCGATCTGATTTGTCTTATTTTATTGGGATGGTCATGTCTCCCTAAGTAGGTGGGTTCTAGCAAAATATTTTCACATTCAGAACTAAAAGTCGGTGATTTAAACTTCGCAAACATCACGGCGCAATGAATAACGTCTTTCTTTTAATGATTTCCACCCCAATCCGTGCAACATTTCCGTGACGCTTTCCCCCCCGTAACGTGATAGAACAAAACGAGATGCCCTTCTCTTAACCTTCTAAATGTCTTCCGTCAATCCCACCTGGTGAGGGTCCCACAAGGGGCAACAGTACTCCAGGATAGGACGCACAAGTGTGATGTAGCCAGTCTCTTTGGTGGAGCTGGTGCATCTTCGAAGCGTTATGCCGATGAAACGTAACCTTTGGTTCGCCTTCCCACAATGTTTTCTAAGTGTTCTCTCCAGTCAAAGTTGTTCATAATTGTAACTCCCAGGTATTTGGTAGAAGCTACGACCTTAATGTTTGACTGATTTATCGCGTAATTGATTTCTTTCAGTGGTCATGTGTATTACTTCACACTTTTGTTTATCTAGTGTCAATTGCCAATTTTCGCATCATGCAGAAATGTTGTCTAAATCGCTTTGCAGTTGCTTTTGATCCTCAGTTGATTTCACTAACCGATAAACGACAGCATCATCCGCGAACAATCTAAGGGAGCTATTCAGATTGTCTCCTAAATCGTTTATAAACACGAGGAAGAGTAGGGGACCTATCACGCTTCCCTAGTGTAACGCCAGATATCACTTCTGTTTTACTCGATGACTTACCGTCAATTACAACGAACTGTGTTCTTTCTGATAGGAAATCGTGAATCCAACCGCACAATTGGGGAGATATTCCGTAAGCACGCAATTTCATAAGCCGCCGCTTGTGGGGTACAGTGTCAAAAGCCTTCCTGAAATCCAGAAATATGGAATCGATTTGAAATCCCTTGTCTATGGCACTTAACACTTCATGTGAATAAAGGGCAAGCTGTGTTTCGCAATAGTGGTACTTTCTGAATCCGTGTTGACTACTGGTTAATAGGTCGTTCTCTTCGAGGTCGTTCATAATATTCGATCAAAGTATATGTTCCAAAATCCTACTGCAAATCGACGTCAATGAGATAGGCCTGTAATTATGGGGATCACTACTATTACCTTTCTTGAATATTGGAGTAACTTGTGCAACTTTCCTCCATGTGAAATATACAAACGTCAAAACGCGCGGTAAGCAGCTGAAGAAGACTGGCAGTGAGCGGGCAGTGGGGCAGCAGACCACACGCCCAGGCGGAGGCAGGAGCTGCGCTGCCCTGGCCTGCCCTGTGCCGCAATTTGTGATGCTGCATCTAAATTAGGGATGGCGGTTATTGCTGAAACAACCGGTTTTCGGTTATACCGGTTCTTTTCATCTCCAGTTTAACCGCACTGTAAAAATGCTCAAGATAACGGGTTTTCGGTTTTTTATTGCTATTATTTCCAGTAGAGTTCGACCGAAACATAATTTGCGGCCGAAACAGAAACCGTAATCGAATTTTCGGTGGTTCTATTTTCGGCCGAAACCGAAACTTACGATATTTAGGTAAATTTAGGTTAAACGACAAATCACTAGTCTTTCCATATTTTGCAAGATCCCCTCCCAATACTACGCCTTCTTGAGTGTGTGTAAGCCTAGCCAGGAGGCCGTAGAAGACGATATACGAGGCATACAGATTTACTGGCCTATTATTTCCATCCGACAGTTGTGAATATTGAGCCGAACACTCCGTACGTTGGACTTGTGAGGCAGCGCATACGAATATCTCGTTGCTGCAGAAGTATTTTGAAAAATAAAGTCACAGTTCCGACTAACAGTATGATTGTTGTCGGTGTAAATTTACGCAAATTGAACTAGGAAAGCTGTGTACCACATGATCAAAGAATGTTCAAATGCGTGTGAGTTCTTATGACACCTAACTGCTTAGGTCATCGGTCCCTAGACTTAAAAACTACTTAATCTAACTTACGCTAAGGACAACATACACAGACATGACCGAGGGAGGAGGGAGGACTAGAACCTCCGACTGGAGCAGCCTCGCTTCCAAGGAATCACATTAATAAAACTTCTTAGCATAACAATATGACAATACATTAAAAGTTATTATTCCAAGCTTACATAATAGGTATATGAACTGAATTTACCTTCTCTTCCAAGAAACATTTTGGATGCCTTCTCCTTAAATGACCCAGCATGTTTGTAGTACCTCAACCCGTTTTCAGCTTTTTAAAGCAAATGGAGGATTGTACCTCACTGCTACCGTATTTCTTGAAGTACGTCCACACTCGGGATGGTGCCATTTAAGACACAACCGATGTCTGGCGACGACAGCAAGGAACTGCCGCAGACCAGACGGAGGCGAGTCTTGTACACTGCCGGTGCGCGCGCGTCGTCTAATAGGCCACGCCACACGGCAACAGGTGCATCGATGCCTCAATAGCTGCACCAGTTTTTAAGTTCTTATGCCGCGCGTTTGTTGCGCGTTTCTGACTGCCGGGATTGTTTTTAAATTATCACTGATCGCTTTTCTTAGTTACTGCGATGACCTAATGTTTCACAGCAGTGGAAATTATAGGAATAGCCCTAAATATTAGGGTATACTAGTTTTAATTTTTTTAAATTATTTAAGAAAAACACATTTTGAACCACTACTACAGGAAGTAGTCATACCGGTTTTTTACCCGGTTCTTGGCAATAACTAAAAAAACCTGTTACAACCGACACCAAATAAATACCGGAAAAACCGGTTATTCAAAACTAAAATACCGGTATCGGTTTTAACCGCTCGGTTTTTCCCATCCCTAATCTAAACCCGGCAGTCACAGAAACCTGTCTCAATGTGCGCCTGGCCTTAAGGCGCACATTTAGACACAGGCGACGAAAGGCAGGGCAGGGCAGCACAGCACAGGTTTCTGTGACCGCCGGGTTTGCCAGGCGCACAGTGGGACACAGTCGATACAGGGCAGGGCAAGGCAGTGCAGCAAAGGAAAGACTTTGCGACACAGCGTCTGCGCATATGGGGAGACAGTTTGTAGTCATTGTCACACAGTCGTTGTTTGTTGAACCAGAGCACAGTGTTTCCTTGTACAGCTATGGCTGAACTCTTTGACCTTAGTTCAGAGAGTGATTCTGATGAGGTAATAGACATTCTGATGTTATTATATAATTCTTCAAAACGAGAGAAATCGGAATGGAAAAGCAGTTGCATCGACAAGAGAAGCACCCATGGCGAATTCGCTTGGACATCAGAGTTTTCTGATAAACAGTTCACGAACTACTTCTGTTTAGACTCGAGTCAATTCCACGAGGTTTACGAACTGCTGAGGAAATCTATATTTTCCGAAGGATGTAATGCCCAAAAACCAGTTGCAACTGAAGAAAAACTCGCTGTGTTCTTGAGGTAAATTTTATCGAAATTTATTACAAACTAAAGACGTAAACAAAAGATACAGAGATTACTGTGAAAAATTAACTACACAAATTGTCGTTCTTATTCATCAGTTGTATGAATGAGTTCAGAAAAGCTAGTTACAAAAATCATGTTTAGTATTCATGAGTTGATTGAAAGATCCAGCAGCTTCAGTAGAATGCAAGTTCACTGCATTCTGCAGAAGTGTCAGAGATGTATTGCTGGCTTCCGACGAGTACGATGGGTCGGATGTACAGCACTTGTAGCTTGGTAATTTCGAGGTGGTTGCAGTTCTTCAGTTGTAGGATTGTGAATTCCTAGCAGAGATGCCTCAGTTTGCAAAACCACTTAAAATATTTTACCTCGGATGAAATGTTGCTTCACTGGTGGCATTTTTTGTTGTTGTTTGGTACATCGACATGAAGAAATGGTAAAGTGGATCAGTGGCAGATTTTGTGTGTACAATCATTTTGCGTTTGAGATGGCTCTTTCATTTGCCCTACGGTCACGCTGCAAAATGGACTGCTGTATCAGTGTGGAAACATCAGGTTTCTTCGTTAATGGAGAAATGTCCAATTCTGCAACACCTTCAGTTTGAGATACAATTTCGTCACAATTATCAAAATTTTCAATCTCTTCACCTTCGGAGTCATCATAATCAGATACCACTTTAGTATCTGCCATATTTTCCTTCGTAACAGTGTCTGCATTTTCAGACCTGGCATGTGAGTCATCACTTTCCTGAAAATTGTCGTCACAGTTTCTGTTTGTCATGTAAGGCAACAAGAAATCCATTTGTTTTTGGAATTTCCATTGCTTTATTTGGTTAGCTGAAGCTCCACTTTTGTAACATTTCCTTGTCTATTGAGCACATCTCAGTGACAGTTCCTTAATTTAATCCAAATGGCTTTGACTTCACCACCTGCAAGACAATAATGTACAACTTTATTGCGATTTAATAGTCAGTGTGTCATAGCAAATATTCGTATTATACCTATGGATAAAAATTTAAAGTTTATGTAATCTCAATGCTCTGACATTATTAGTTTTCGTTCTGTCTGTGTAGGTATTACATAAACGTAGTACTATACAGGGTGTCCCAGCTATCTTGTCCTCCCAAAATATCTCTGGAACAATAACAGCTATTGGAAAGAGACTTTCACCGGTATCAATGTACAGCTGGGGCCCATGAATATACATATTTGGAAACATTCTAAAACGAAAGCAAATGTGTTTTTTAACACAAACTTATGTTTTTCAAAATAGACACCCTGTATTTTTTTCTTCAGCAATCCATAGCATGACAAATCACATAAACAATGGCGTTGATTGCATCGCAATATTCCAATTACATCCCGAGATATTGCGACAAGAAGTTAACGCTAGAAAAACCCGAAATACGCTGCTAGCGCACGGTCTGAGACTCAGGCGTGAACCCCATGCTGCCCGTAATCGCGATGTGATTGACATGCGTAATCGCACTTCCATACTTACCAAGAGGTCCGAAACGAATAATACGGTATGCTGCCATCCTGCATTAAAGTCGTACGTTCCAGCAGGTATAGGGGTGATGCGGTTCTGTAACATATCTGTGTACCGCAACGTTAGTCACAAAGTTAACTTCGCTTATCGTTAATCCGTTACTAAAAAGGTAATGCTGTTCAACGTTAAAACTTTACTTTACCGTAGATCTAGCGCAAGTGACAGTGAATCATTCACTCATAATAGTAAAATTAATGTTGATGGTTTTAGTGAAACGAGCAAGTGGACTAAAGGTTTTACCGTTGTTTAGGTAAAAAATTTTTGATTTGGGAAGTTCAGGTAAGACTTAGTAGATGAATGTAAACATGTTTAACCAATTAGTTTTATTATCACATAATTATCAATGTAATGTTTATCTAATGCGTTACATGACAAATTGTTTCAAACAAATGTTTCTGAACATCACTGGGTAAAATGGCCCTTTGAAGAAACTTGCACTGTGATAACAGCACTACATACTAAAGATAGCGTTCACATATCATGCTCAAAGTGATAACCATTGGCTTGCATACATAGGGTCACTCTGCGGATGAAGGATGCCCTACTTCATGCTACTGGTCCCTCGTTGATGACTGTACAAGCATCAATAATGCGTTGCTTCATGTCCTCTTGTGTTGTTGGTTCATGTTGGTAAACAACATCCTTCACTGCTCCCCAAAGAAAAAAATCCAGCGGGATAAGGTCCGGAGATCGGGCAGGCCACCTAACTGGGCCACCACGTCCAATCAACCTACCAGGGAACTTACGGTTCAGAAGTCGTCGTGTTCTTAAGTCGTTATGTGCAGGGCATCCGTCATGCTGATACCACATGACCATTCTCCTGTTCAGAGATACGGTGTCCAAGAGAACAGGAAGATTGTGTCGTATAAATCTGGGGTACTGTCTGCCATTTTGGACGCCATTTACAAAGAAAGGTCCGATAATGGTATCTCCAATAATCCCACACAAACCATTCAATTTCCACAGACGTTGATGCTCTACCTGACGGAGCCATTTTGGATTGTCTGCGGACCAATAATGCATATTCGTCATATTGACAATTCCATTGTTGGAGAATGATGCCTCGTCGGTAAAGACAACATCTGCGAAAAAATTTGGATTAGTCAGAAGATTTTGTTAGCCCACTGACAAAATGTTATCCTGTTGCTGAAGTCATTTCCATGAAGATCCTAGTGTAAATGAACATGGTAAGGATGAAATTTATGACGTCGAAGAATACGCTGTGCACTTGATTTCGACGCATCAAATTCACGTTCAATTTGACGTGTGCTGATGTGAGGATTCACAACTACGGTAGCGAGCACAGCAACTTCAGCACGTTCATCTGTGCGTGTTCTAGGACGATGTCTACGTCTTGGATTTAAGCTTCCCGTTTCACGTAGACGAGATGTGAGACGACCAAAGATCCGGCGCGAAGGCGATGGCTTGTCAGGAAATCATCTTCTGTACAGTCGTTCTGCCTGAACAGAATTGCGCCCACCTACAACAGGGTACAGTACAGGTATGTAGAGTAGGGTAGAAAACAGACATATTAACGTAATAATCATAATGTTCTCTAACAGTACTATAAACAAACAAGCAATCTAATAACGTATTTCCCGTCAACGTACATTCTCCATAGATCAGCAGCATTTCTACCATATCTTCATGTGTGTACATAATACAGTATAAGTTCCACAACACAAAGTTTATTAACAATGTGTACTACCTCCGTGCCGTCGCTAGATTACTCTGATGCACGACTACACTGGCAAGCGATGTACTGCACGCCAAAGCAACAACAAATGGGATGCTCGGAGAGTGATGGAGTACAGGAGTTTGCATGGGTCGCAAATCACAAACAAGGCGAAGTGGTAACTGTGGCTGTAGTGGGAACTACATTGGACACTTGTCTAGGTAGAGCTAGGCCCTGGATGCGCGAAAGGCACAATGGGTCATTGAACGCCTTCGATAAACCTTATTTTGAGGTGTAGGATAAATAAGACAACCTGGCTGGTGTTTACCGATCGGTACTGGTTCATATTGTGTACGTAGACACACAAAACGTGCAAGAGGGAAACCATTATGTGCTTATGAGAGTTGATGGCAGCAGACGTATTATTCGTTTCGGACCTCTTGATAAGTATGGAAGTGCGATTACGCATGTCAATCACATCGCGATTACGGGCAGCATGGGGTTCACGCCTGAGCCTCAGGACGTGCGCTAGCAGAGTATTTCGGGTTTTTCAAGCGTCAACTTCTCGTCGCAATAACTCGGGATGTAATTGGAATATTGCGATGCAATCAACGCCATTGTTTATGTGATTTGTCATGAAATGGATTGCTGAAGAAAAAATATAGGGTGTCCATTTAAAAAAACATTAGTTTGTGTTAAAAAAACACATTTGCTTTCGTTTTAGAATGTTTCCAAATATATACATTCATGGGCCCCAGCCGTACATTGATACCGGTAAAAGTCGTTTTCCAATAGCTGTTATTGTTCCAGAGATATTTTGGGTGGACAAGATAGCTGGGACACCCTGTATATGATAATGACGACAGTACATCTACAGCACATACTATGACAGTTTCCTTAAATACATTTTTCTCCCCATAGGTATTTAGCCACAGGATACAGTTACAAAAGTATTGCCTACAGCTGTGTCAGATATAATTAGTGAAATCTCGCATGCTATGTGGGACACCATGCAACCACTATATTTACCGCAACCCGCAGCACAGATGTGGAAAACAATAGCAGAATGTTTCGAACAGCGATGGCAGTTTCCACAACGTATCGGGGCTATTGACGGAAAGCATACTGTGGTTAAGAAGCCAACACAAAGTGGTTCATAATTTTTCAACTACGAACTACACATTTTGTAGTTCTAATGGCTACCGTCAATGCAAACTACAAGTTCATCACTATTGATGTGGGGTCAATGGGGAGGTTTAGTGGTGGGAATATTTTTTCAAGTAGTACGTTGGTAAAGAAGTTACAGAGACAAAATTTAAAGTTACCTTCACATTCTGAAGAAGAGCTTCCCTATGTTTTTGTAGGAGGTGAGGCCTTTCCTTTATTTGACAATTTAATGAGACCATATCCAAATAAAAGCGTTACAGGTAATTATAGAATCTAAGTTTTTCAATTACAGACTTTCACGAGCCAGTCAAACATGTGAATGCGGCTTTGGATTTGTAGCATCATGATTTCGCTGCTTCAGAAAATCATTCGAGATAAAAATAGACGGCTTTGATGGTGTCGTTCAGGTGGCATGTGTGCTATGCATCTACTTCAGACTTGATGAACACGCCGGCCGCGGTGGCCGAGGGGACTGAGGCGCTCCAGTCACGGTCTGCACGGCCACTACGGTCGGGGGTTCGAATCCCCCCTCGGGCGTGGATATTTGTGCCGTCCTAGTTCGTAAGTAGTTTGTAAGTTTAGGGACTGATGACCCCGTAGTTAAGTCTCATAAGCTTAACAAACATTTGAACAAACTTGATGCACCTGCCGGTAACAATGGAAATGATGTAAGTGTTGTGATGCCAAACAATCAACTACTTCCATTGATACCTAACAATAGTGGGAGTGCTTCAAGTGCTTTTGTTGTGAGGGAGAAGTTTACTTAATATTTTAACAAATGTTGAAGTGTATCTTGGCAAGCAGACATCATTTCAAAAGGAAAATACTAGAGAAAATGTTCAAATGTTTGTAGGGCTTATGGGACTTAACTACGGGGTCATCAGTCCCTAAACTTACCAACTACTTATGAACTAGCTACTACTAAGGACGGCACAAATATCCATTCCCGGGGGGTGATTCGAACCCCCGACCGTAGTGGCCGTGCAGACTGTGACTGGAGCGCCGCAGAACGCTCGGCCACCGCGGCCGGCAAATACTAGAGAAAACAACTGACATTTTTGCGACTGTTATTTGAATAGACAAATAGGTTATCAAATTCCCTTTAAGCATGTCAGCTGGTTGCTTTGACGTTTAATGCGATGTGTTTGAATTAAAATGAAGTAATAAAGCATAATGCTTACCATTCTGCATATGGAGATCTTTTGCAATAGAATCCCAAATTTGTTGTTTCAATAGGGTTTTCACGTAGTCATTGTGACTGGTATCATACAAATCCTGGTTCGGACGAACTACTTCAATTATTTTTTCCTCCGTTTCAAACACAGACTGATGAAAATGCATGGTAAGTAGATGGAGAAGACTGGAAGCGAGCAGGCAGTGGGGCAACAAACCCTACCGCCACCCCAGCTGCTGGTCTGCCTCCTGCCAAAGCTGTGCGGCACTCGCTCAGTAATCTGTGTCCCGGACACTGTCGGCCCAGGGAAAGACAGCAACTGCACTGCCCTGCGCCACAACTTGCGCTGTTGCATTTAACACCAGCAGTCACAGAAACCTGTGCTTGCGCTGTCGTGCCCTGCCCTTCGTCACCTGTGTCTCAGGCCGGGCGCAGAATGAGACGCAGGCAACGAAGCCGGGTTTAGATGCAGCAGCGCAAGTTGCGGCACAGGTTAGGGCAAGGCAGCACAGCTGCTACTTCCGCCTTGACCGCACAATGTCCGGGAGACAGATTGCTGTGCGAGTGCCGTGCAGCTTTGGCGGCAGGCAGACCACCTCGTGGGCTGGGGTTACGGTCTGTTGCCCATTGCCCTCTCGCTGCCAGTTTTCTCCAGATACTTATCGAGCGTTTTCACCACTCTGTGTTGCACATGGGAAAAAATACTTCCGTTTGATTCACTTACATTGTCTTAAAGATCAACGTGCTGTCCTGATTACAGGAAATTACAGACTTCACTTTATGCCTATAACCTATTTGTCTATTCAAATGAGAGTCGTAAGAAATGTCAGTTGTTTTCCCTAGTATTTTCCTTTTGAAATGCAGCGTGCTTGCCAAAATGCTCTTCCAACTGCGTTAAGATACTCACAACAAAAGAACTTATAGCATTCCTACTATTGTTAGGTATCAATGGAAATAGCTGACTGGCATCACAACGTTATCATCATTTCCATTGCTATCAGCACCTACATCACTTCTCAAGCAGTTGTGTAGCACACATGCCGCCTTAACGACACTGTCAACAGTGTCTATTCTGTTTCAAATTGTTCTCTAAAGCAGCGAAATTGTGGTGCTAGAAATCCAAAGGCGCATTCACATGTTTGATTCGCGAAAGTCTGTAATTGAAAACTTTGTTGCTATAATTACCTGCAACGCATCTATTTGCGTATGGTCTCACTAAATTGTCTAATAAATGAAAGGCCTCATCCCCCCACAAGGAATATGGAGGTAACTGTAAATTTTGTCTACGTAACTTCCATGCTGACGTAATGGGAGAAAAACATTCTCATGCTTACTATGTTTTGTTGTGTGGCCATCTTCCTCAGCAGCTGTTAAAATTCACTGCAACAGGTAATTCGTATTGTGATGACTGCAATTAAAGACATTTGTTTTACACCAGACGCGTTTCTCTTTCTTATTTTAAACGCGTCTTCTGTTGTGGTGTTGTCTCTTTTTTACATCTCGCTGCTGTTTCTCCGTCTTGTTGGCTGGAGTTGGTTGGTTCCTGACGTGCGTTTTCCGGTTGTGTACGCTTCTTTTCTGCCGTTTTTGTGGCATTTCTTCCGTTTCTTTTATTATCAATTCACTTATTTGAAACTGTACATCGTTTGCATATTGCCCGTTTTAAGTGGAATGCCTTTCGTTTTGTTTATCACTTCACAACAGTGTCGCAACACTAAATACCTGTGGGAAAAGAATGTTTATACGGAAACTGCATGGTATGTGTTGTAGATATTCTGTCATCATTATCACATATAGTATTAAGCTTACGTAATAATCACACAGACTCCAGAAAGAAAACTAATAAGGTCAGGGGAAGGTGAGGGGATTGAGATTACATAAACTTTAATTTTTTATATAGCTGTGATGCAACCATTTGCTGACTATGATTGGGCATTACGTTCTTCAGAAAATATATATTTTCTCACCAACTCGTGTACCTCGTTGAACTCACTCTGATCTAAACGGAAGTAGTTATATTGTTGACTCCCACTTACATAGGTAGAAATGACCATCAGAATAAAATATGAGAAATAAGAGCTCAAACGGAGAGATTCAGGTGTTCTTTCTTCCGGCGCACTATTCGAGAATGGAGTGGGAGATAAATAGTATAATGGTCGTTCGATGAACCCTCTGCCAGGCACTTAAATGTGATTTGCAGAGTATCCCATGTAGATGTAGACGTAGTTCGTGAACTGTTTATCAGAAAACTCAGATGCCGAAGTGAATTCGCCATGGGCGCTTCTTTTTCTCATGTAACAGCTTTTCCATTCTGATTTCTCCCATTTTGAAGCGTTATATAATATCAGCATCTCCAATTCCTCATTAGAATCTGACTCTGAACTAAAGTTCGTGAGCGCACCCATAACTGTATAAGGAAACACTGTGCACTGGTTCAACAAGCAACAACTGCGTGATAATGACTAAAAACTGTCTCCCGATATGCGCAGGCACTGTGTCGCAAAGTATTTCCGTCGCTGTGCTGCCCAGCCCTTGCCCTGAATCAGCTGTATCCCAGTGTACGCCTGGCCTCAATGTGCGCCCAGCATAAACGCAGCAGCACAAGTTGTGGCGCAGGGCGGGCAACGCAGCCGCTGCTTACGCCTGGGCCACACAGTATCCAGGATACAGATTGCTGTGCGAGTGCCGCACAGCTTTGGCGGCAGACAGACAACCTGCTGGGCTGGGGGTTCGGTTTGTTGCTCAGCCCTGCCCTGAATCAGCTGTATCCCAGTGTACGCCTGGCCTCAATGTGTGCCCAGCCTAAATGCAGCAGCACAAGTTGTGGCACAGGGCGGGCAGCGCAGCCGCTGCTTACGCCTGGGCCACACAGTATCCAGGACACAGATTGTTGTGCGAGTGCCGCACAGCTTTGGCGGCAGACAGACAACCTGCTGGGCTGGGGGTTCGGTTTGTTGCTCAGCCCTGCCCTGAATCAGCTGTATACCGGTGTACGCCTGGCCTCAATGTGTGCCCAGCCTAAATGCAGCAGCACAAGTTGTGGCACAGGGCGGGCAGCGCAGCCGCTGCTTACGCCTGGGCCACACAGTATCCAGGACACAGATTGTTGTGCGAGTGCCGCACAGCTTTGGCGGCAGACAGACAACCTGCTGGGCTGGGCGTTCGGTTTGTTGCTCAGCCCTGCCCTGAATCAGCTGTATCCCAGTGTACGCCTGGCCTCAATATGTGCCCAGCCTAAATGCAGCAGCACAAGTTGTGGCACAGGGCGGGCAGCGCAGCCGCTGCTTACACCTGGGCCACACAGTATCCAGGACACAGATTGCTTTGTGAGTGCCGCACAGCTTTGGCGGCAGACAGACAACCAGCTGGGCTAGGGGTTCGGTTTGTTGCTCAGCCCTGCCCTGAATCAGCTGTATCCCAGTGTACGCCTGGCCTCAATGTGTGCCCAGCCTAAATGCAGCAGCACAAGTTACGGCACAGGGCGGGCAGCGCAGCCGCTGCTTACGCCTGGGCCACACAGTATCCAGGACACAGATTGCTGTGCGAGTGCCGCACAGCTTTGGCGGCAGACAGACAACCTGCTGGGCTGGGGGTTCGGTTTGTTGCTCAGCCCTGCCCTGAATCAGCTGTATCCCAGTGTACACCTGGCCTCAATGTGTGCCCAGCCTAAATGCAGCAGCACAAGTTGTGGCACATGGCGGGCACCGCAGCCGCTGCTTACGCCTGGGCCACACAGTATCCAGGACACAGATTGCTGTGCGAGTGCCGCACAGCTTTGGCGGCAGACAGACAACCTGCTGGGCTGGGGGTTCAGTTTGTTGCTCAGCCCTGCCCTGAATCAGCTGTATCCCAGTGTACGCCTGGCCTCAATGTGTGCCCAGCCTAAATGCAGCAGCACAAGTTGTGGCACAGGGCGGGCACCACAGCCGCTGCTTACGCCTGGGCCACACAGTATCCAGGACACAGATTGTTGTGTGAGTGCCGCACAGCTTTGGCGGCAGACAGACAACCAGCTGGGCTAGGGGTTCGGTTTGTTGCTCAGCCCTGCCCTGAATCAGCTGTATCCCAGTGTACGCCTGGCCTCAATATGTGCCCAGCCTAAATGCAGCAGCACAAGTTGTGGCACAGGGCGGGCAGCGCAGCCGCTGCTTACACCTGGGCCACACAGTATCCAGGACACAGATTGCTTTGTGAGTGCCGCACAGCTTTGGCGGCAGACAGACAACCTGCTGGGCTAGGGGTTCGGTTTGTTGCTCAGCCCTGCCCTGAATCAGCTGTATCCCAGTGTACGCCTGGCCTCAATGTGTGCCCAGCCTAAATGCAGCAGCACAAGTTACGGCACAGGGCGGGCAGCGCAGCCGCTGCTTACGCCTGGACCACACAGTATCCAGGACACAGATTGCTGTGCGAGTGCCGCACAGCTTTGGCGGCAGACAGACAACCAGCTGGGCTGGGGGTTCGGTTTGTTGCTCAGCCCTGCCCTGAGTCAGCTGTATCCCAGTGTACACCTGGCCTCAATGTGTGCCCAGCCTAAATGCAGCAGCACAAGTTGTGGCACAGGGCGGGCAGCGCAGCCGCTGCTTACACCTGGGCCACACAGTATCCAGGACACAGATTGCTGTGCGAGTGCCGCACAGCTTTGGCGGGAGACAGACAACCTGCTGGGCTGGGGGTTCGGTTTGTTGCTCAGCCCTGCCCTGAATCAGCTGTATCCCAGTGTACGCCTGGCCTCAATGTGTGCCCAGCCTAAATGCAGCAGCACAATTTGTGGCCCAGGGCGGGCAGCGCAGCCGCTGCTTACGCCTGGGCCACACAGTATCCAGGACACAGATTGCTGTCCGAGTGCCGCACAGCTTTGGCGGCAGACAGACAACCTGCTGGGCTGGGGGTTCGGTTTGTTGCTCAGCCCTGCCCTGAATCAGCTGTATCCCAGTGTACGCCTGGCCTCAATGTGTGCCCAGCCTAAATGCAGCAGCACAAGTTGTGGCACAGGGCGGGCACCACAGCTGCTGCTTACGCCTGGGCCACACAGTATCCAGGACACAGATTGTTGTGCGAGTGCCGCACAGCTTTGGCGGCAGACAGACAACCTGCTGGGCTGGGGGTTCGGTTTGTTGCTCAGTCCTGCCCTGAATCAGCTGTATACCGGTGTACGCCTGGCCTCAATGTGTGCCCAGCCTAAATGCAGCAGCACAAGTTGTGGCACAGGGCGGGCAGCGCAGCCGCTGCTTACGCCTGGGCCACACAGTATCCAGGACACAGATTGTTGTGCGAGTGCCGCACAGCTTTGGCGGCAGACAGACAACCTGCTGGGCTGGGGGTTCGGTTTGTTGCTCAGCCCTGCCCTGAATCAGCTGTATCCCAGTGTACGCCTGGCCTCAATATGTGCCCAGCCTAAATGCAGCAGCACAAGTTACGGCACAGGGCGAGCAGCGCAGCCGCTGCTTACACCTGGGCCACACAGTATCCAGGACACAGATTGCTTTGTGAGTGCCGCACAGCTTTGGCGGCAGACAGACAACCAGCTGGGCTAGGGGTTCGGTTTGTTGCTCAGCCCTGCCCTGAATCAGCTGTATCCCAGTGTACGCCTGGCCTCAATGTGTGCCCAGCCTAAATGCAGCAGCACAAGTTACGGCACAAGGCGGGCAGCGCAGCCGCTGCTTACGCCTGTGCCACACAGTATCCAGGACACAGATTGCTGTGCGAGTGCCGCACAGCTTTGGCGGCAGACAGACAACCTGCTGGGCTGGGGGTTCGGTTTGTTGCTCAGCCCTGCCCTGAATCAGCTGTATCCCAGTGTACACCTGGCGTCAATGTGTGCCCAGCCTAAATGCAGCAGCACAAGTTGTGGCACAGGGCGGGCAGCGCAGCCGCTGCTTACACCTGGGCCACACAGTATCCAGGACACAGATTGCTTTGTGAGTGCCGCACAGCTTTGGCGGCAGACAGACAACCAGCTGGGCTAGGGGTTCGGTTTGTTGCTCAGCCCTGCCCTGAATCAGCTGTATCCCAGTGTACGCCTGGCCTCAATGTGTGCCCAGCCTAAATGCAGCAGCACAAGTTACGGCACAGGGCGGGCAGCGCAGCCGCTGCTTACGCCTGGGCCACACAGTATCCAGGACACAGATTGCTGTGCGAGTGCCGCACAGCTTTGGCGGCAGACAGACAACCTGCTGGGCTGGGGGTTCGGTTTGTTGCTCAGCCCTGCCCTGAATCAGCTGTATCCCAGTGTACACCTGGCCTCAATGTGTGCCCAGCCTAAATGCAGCAGCACAAGTTGTGGCACAGGGCGGGCAGCGCAGCCGATGCTTACACCTGGGCCACACAGTATCCAGGACACAGATTGCTGTGCGAGTGCCGCACAGCTTTGGCGGGAGACAGACAACCTGCTGGGCTGGGGGTTCGGTTTGTTGCTCAGCCCTGCCCTGAATCAGCTGTATCCCAGTGTACGCCTGGCCTCAATGTGTGCCCAGCCTAAATGCAGCAGCACAATTTGTGGCCCAGGGCGGGCAGCGCAGCCGCTGCTTACGCCTGGGCCACACAGTATCCAGGACACAGATTGTTGTGCGAGTGCTGCACAGCTTTGGCGGCAGACGGACAACCTGCTGGGCTGGGGGGTTCGGTTTGTTGCTCAGCCCTGCCCTGAATCAGCTGTATCCCAGTGTACGCCTGGCCTCAATGTGTGCCCAGCCTAAATGCAGCAGCACAAGTTGTGGCACAGGGTGGGCAGCGCAGCCGCTGATTACGCCTGGGCCACACAGTATCCAGGACACAGATTGTTGTGCGATTGCCACACAGCTTTGACGGCAGACAGACAACCTGCTGGGCTGGGGGTTCGGTTTGTTGCTCAGCCCTTCCCTGTATCAGCTGTATCCCAGTGTATGCCTGGCCTCAATGTGTGTCCAGCCTAAATGCAGCAGCACAAGTTGTGGCCCAGGGCGGGCAGCGCAGCCGCTGCTTACGCCTGGGCCACACAGTATCCAGGACACAGATTGCTGTCCGAGTGCCGCACAGCTTTGGCGGCAGACAGACAACCTGCTGGGCTGGGGGTTCGGTTTGTTGCTCAGCCCTGCCCTGAATCAGCTGTATCCCAGTGTACGCCTGGCCTCAATGTGTGCCCAGCCTAAATGCAGCAGCACAAGTTACGGCACAGGGCGGGCAGCGCAGCCGCTGCTTACGCCTGGGCCACACAGTATCCAGGACACAGATTGCTGTGCGAGTGCCGCACAGCTTTGGCGGCAGACAGACAACCTGCTGGGCTGGGGGTTCGGTTTGTTGCTCAGCCCTGCCCTGAATCAGCTGTATCCCAGTGTACGCCTGGCCTCAATGTGTGCCCAGCCTAAATGCAGCAGCACAAGTTGTGGCACAGGGCGGGCACCACAGCTGCTGCTTACGCCTGGGCCACACAGTATCCAGGACACAGATTGTTGTGCGAGTGCCGCACAGCTTTGGCGGCAGACAGACAACCTGCTGGGCTGGGGGTTCGGTTTGTTGCTCAGTCCTGCCCTGAATCAGCTGTATACCGGTGTACGCCTGGCCTCAATGTGTGCCCAGCCTAAATGCAGCAGCACAAGTTGTGGCACAGGGCGGGCAGCGCAGCCGCTGCTTACGCCTGGGCCACACAGTATCCAGGACACAGATTGTTGTGCGAGTGCCGCACAGCTTTGGCGGCAGACAGACAACCTGCTGGGCTGGGGGTTCGGTTTGTTGCTCAGCCCTGCCCTGAATCAGCTGTATCCCAGTGTACGCCTGGCCTCAATATGTGCCCAGCCTAAATGCAGCAGCACAAGTTGTGGCACAGGGCGAGCAGCGCAGCCGCTGCTTACACCTGGGCCACACAGTATCCAGGACACAGATTGCTTTGTGAGTGCCGCACAGCTTTGGCGGCAGACAGACAACCAGCTGGGCTAGGGGTTCGGTTTGTTGCTCAGCCCTGCCCTGAATCAGCTGTATCCCAGTGTACGCCTGGCCTCAATGTGTGCCCAGCCTAAATGCAGCAGCACAAGTTACGGCACAGGGCGGGCAGCGCAGCCGCTGCTTACGCCTGGGCCACACAGTATCCAGGACACAGATTGCTGTGCGAGTGCCGCACAGCTTTGGCGGCAGACAGACAACCTGCTGGGCTGGGGGTTCGGTTTGTTGCTCAGCCCTGCCCTGAATCAGCTGTATCCCAGTGTACACCTGGCCTCAATGTGTGCCCAGCCTAAATGCAGCAGCACAAGTTGTGGCACAGGGCGGGCACCGCAGCCGCTGCTTACGCCTGGGCCACACAGTATCCAGGACACAGATTGCTGTGCGAGTGCCGCACAGCTTTGGCGGCAGACAGACAACCTGCTGGGCTGGGGGTTCGGTTTGTTGCTCAGCCCTGCCCTGAATCAGCTGTATCCCAGTGTACACCTGGCGTCAATGTGTGCCCAGCCTAAATGCAGCAGCACAAGTTGTGGCACAGGGCGGGCAGCGCAGCCGCTGCTTACACCTGGGCCACACAGTATCCAGGACACAGATTGCTTTGTGAGTGCCGCACAGCTTTGGCGGCAGACAGACAACCAGCTGGGCTAGGGGTTCGGTTTGTTGCTCAGCCCTGCCCTGAATCAGCTGTATCCCAGTGTACGCCTGGCCTCAATGTGTGCCCAGCCTAAATGCAGCAGCACAAGTTACGGCACAGGGCGGGCAGCGCAGCCGCTGCTTACGCCTGGGCCACACAGTATCCAGGACACAGATTGCTGTGCGAGTGCCGCACAGCTTTGGCGGCAGACAGACAACCTGCTGGGCTGGGGGTTCGGTTTGTTGCTCAGCCCTGCCCTGAATCAGCTGTATCCCAGTGTACACCTGGCCTCAATGTGTGCCCAGCCTAAATGCAGCAGCACAAGTTGTGGCACAGGGCGGGCAGCGCAGCCGATGCTTACACCTGGGCCACACAGTATCCAGGACACAGATTGCTGTGCGAGTGCCGCACAGCTTTGGCGGGAGACAGACAACCTGCTGGGCTGGGGGTTCGGTTTGTTGCTCAGCCCTGCCCTGAATCAGCTGTATCCCAGTGTACGCCTGGCCTCAATGTGTGCCCAGCCTAAATGCAGCAGCACAATTTGTGGCCCAGGGCGGGCAGCGCAGCCGCTGCTTACGCCTGGGCCACACAGTATCCAGGACACAGATTGTTGTGCGAGTGCCGCACAGCTTTGGCGGCAGACGGACAACCTGCTGGGCTGGGGGGTTCGGTTTGTTGCTCAGCCCTGCCCTGAATCAGCTGTATCCCAGTGTACGCCTGGCCTCAATGTGTGCCCAGCCTAAATGCAGCAGCACAAGTTGTGGCACAGGGTGGGCAGCGCAGCCGCTGATTACGCCTGGGCCACACAGTATCCAGGACACAGATTGTTGTGCGATTGCCACACAGCTTTGACGGCAGACAGACAACCTGCTGGGCTGGGGGTTCGGTTTGTTGCTCAGCCCTTCCCTGAATCAGCTGTATCCCAGTGTATGCCTGGCCTCAATGTGTGTCCAGCCTAAATGCAGCAGCACAAGTTGTGGCCCAGGGCGGGCAGCGCAGCCGCTGCTTACGCCTGGGCCACACAGTATCCAGGACACAGATTGCTGTCCGAGTGCCGCACAGCTTTGGCGGCAGACAGACAACCTGCTGGGCTGGGGGTTCGGTTTGTTGCTCAGCCCTGCCCTGAATCAGCTGTATCCCAGTGTACGCCTGGCCTCAATGTGTGCCCAGCCTAAATGCAGCAGCACAAGTTGTGGCACAGGGTGGGCAGCGCAGCCGCTGCTTACGCCTGGGCCACACAGTATCCAGGACACAGATTGTTGTGCGATTGCCACACAGCTTTGACGGCAGACAGACAACCTGCTGGGCTGGGGGTTCGGTTTGTTGCTCAGCCCTGCCCTGAATCAGCTGTATCCCAGTGTATGCCTGGCCTCAATGTGTGTCCAGCCTAAATGCAGCAGCACAAGTTGTGGCACAGGGCGGGCAGCGCAGCCGCTGCTTACGCCTGGGCCACACAGTATCCAGGACACAGATTGCTGTCCGAGTGCCGCACAGCTTTGGCGGCAGACAGACAACCTGCTGGGCTGGGGGTTCGGTTTGTTGCTCAGCCCTGCCCTGAATCAGCTGTATCCCAGTGTACGCCTGGCCTCAATGTGTGCCGAGCCTAAATGCAGCAGCACAAGTTGTGGCACAGGGCGGGCACCACAGCTGCTGCTTACACATGGGCCACATAGTATCCAGGACACAGATTGCTGTGCGAGTGCCGCACAGCTTTGGCGGGAGACAGACAACCTGCTGGGCTGGGGGTTCGGTTTGTTGCTCAGCCCTGCCCTGAATCAGCTGTATCCCAGTGTACGCCTGGCCTCAATGTGTGCCCAGCCTAAATGCAGCAGCACAAGTTGTGGCACAGGGCGGGCACCGCAGCCGCTGCTTACGCCTGGACCACACAGTAATCAGGACACAGATTGCTGTGCGAGTGCCACACAGCTTTGGCGGCAGACAGACAACCTGCTGGGCTGGGGGTTCGGTTTGTTGCTCAGCCCTGCCCTGAATCAGCTGTATCCCAGTGTATGCCTGGCCTCAATGTGTGTCCAGCCTAAATGCAGCAGCACAAGTTGTGGCCCAGGGCGGGCAGCGCAGCCGCTGCTTACGCCTGGGCCACACAGTATCCACGACACAGATTGCTGTGCGAGTGCCGCACAGCTTTGGCGGCAGACAGACAACCTGCTGGGCTGGGGGTTCGGTTTGTTGCTCAGCCCTTCCCTGAATCAGCTGTATCCCAGTGTACGCCTGGCCTCAATGTGTGCCCAGCCTAAATGCAGCAGCACAAGTTGTGGCACAGGGCGGGCACCGCAGCCGCTGCTTACGCGTGGGCCACACAGTGTCCAGGACACAGATTGCTGTGCTAGTGCCGCACAGCTTTGGCGGCAGACAGATAACCTGATGGGCTGAGGGTTCAGTTTGTTTCTCCACTGCCCGGTCGGTGCCAGTCTTCCCAGCTACTTACCATGCGTTTCCACGAGTCTGTGTCGGACATGGAGGAAAAAGTAATTGGAGCACTTTGCCCGAACCTGGTTTTGTACATTACCAATCAGAATGACTACATGAAAACCAAATTAAAACAACAAATTTGGGCCCAGAACACAAATGTCTGCTAACGTCCATCAACAACAACCTTTGGCGTCGAAAGTTTTTCTCTCATTCATCCACAGTATCACGGACCGCATTGGGAAAGTACTGGCCACGTTTAGAGTCGAAACAATATTCAAACCCACCAAAAAGATCAGTGAATACTTACGATCAACGAAAGATGCGCGACACCCTTTGGCTACTCCGGGTGTGTATAAGATTCCATGTAGTTATGGGTAGTTTTATATTGGAACAACGAAAAGAATTATCAATACTCGCCTAACGGAACACAAGAGGAACTGTCGACTGGGACACACGGACAAATTGGCTGTAGCGGAACATGTTTTTGAAAACTGTGATCACAAAATAAAATTTAGTGAGACAAGCGTGCTAGCTAAGACATCGCATTATTATGCACGTATGAATAGAGAGGCTATAGAGATCTTTAAACACCGCAGTAATTTTAACAGGAAGGAAGAAGGCTTGAAGTTGGACAAGATATGGCGGTCTACTTTGTACCAAAGATGTGACAATCGATTACCTTTGATCGAGAGTAATGACGCCAGCCAGAGAAAGTTTTACTGTTGACATCACGTGACGAGTGGTGGCGCCCTCTATGCCCTATATATAAGCAGGATCTCCACGGCCCAGCAGCCAGTCGTCGACTCACCTCAGAAGATGTTGCCCGCAGCCGGCAGCTAAACGTCAGGTGAAGAAATTTCTACTGTTCGACCACGGCCTCTCAGCCCGGAAGTTTTCATTACTGAAAAAATTTGGGATTCTATTGCGAGAGATCTGGATATTTCGAATGTTAACTATTAAGCTTTATTACTTCAGTTTGATTGAAATACATCATGTTAAATATCAGAGCAACGTTCTGTTATGTTTACAGGAAATTACAGAACTTCACTTTATGTCTGTGACCTATTTGTCTATTCAAGTGACAATTGTAAGAAATGTCAATTGTTTTCTCTAGTATTTTCCTTTGAAATGCTCTCTGCTTGCCAAGATACACTTCCAACTATCTTAAAATACCCAGTAAACTTCTCCCTCACAACAAAAGCACTTATAGCGCTCCAACCGTTTCCATGTATTAATGGTACTAGTTAATGGCCGCGGTGGAGTAGCCGAGCGGTCTAAAGCGTCTCGCTGCGGAGCGCGCGGTTGCTCGCCGTGGAGGTTCGAGTACTCCCTGGGGCATGGGTGTGTGTGTGTTGTCCTTAGGTTAGTTTACCTAGGTTTAAGTAGTTTGTAAGCTACGGACTGAAGACCACGCAGTTAGGTCCGATAGATTTACAAACATAAGAACTAGTTAATGTTTTGCGTCACAACATTATCATCAGTTCCATTGCTAACGGCAGCTACATTACTTCTCAAGTAGTTGTTTAGCAGATATTCTGCCTTAACGACACTGTCTATTTTTATCTCAAATTGTTTTTAGTGAAGCAGTGTAATCATGATGCTAAAATTCGAAAGGCGCATTGACATGTTTGGGTCGCGAAAGTCTGTAGTTGAAAACGTTTCTGTATTACCTGTAAAGCTTGTATTTGGATATAGTCGCATTAAGGAAAGACCTCTTGCCGCAAAAAGACATATGGAAGTCTTGTTCAGAATGTGGAGGTAACTACAAATTTTTTCTCTGTAATTTCTTTGCCAACGTACTTCTTGAAAATATATTCCCATCGCTAAACCTGCCCACTGTCCCAACACCAATAGTGATGAACTTATAGTTTGTATCGAGGGTGAACATTAGCACCACAAAATGTGTATGTTTGCAGTTGAATGATGGACCACAGTTTGCAGTGTGAAAAATGCCATCGCTTTTCGAAAATTCAGCGATTGTTTTCTATGTCTGTGATGTGGGTTTCGGTAAATATAGTGATTGCATCGTGTCCCACATTGCATGTGAGACTTAATTAACAATATTTGACACATTTCAATCGCCCATACTGTAGTTGTAAGTAATACTTTTGTAACTGTCTCCTGTGGCTAAATACCTGTGGGAAAAAATGTATTTAAAGAAAATGCCATGGTATGCGCTGTAGACTTTATGCCGTCATTATAACATATAGTATTAAGTTTATGTTATAATTATTCAGACTACAGAAAGACAATAAGGTCAGGGGAAGGTGACGGAATTGAGATTACATACATTTTACATTTTTATTCATAGCTGTAATACAACCATTTGCTGACTATGACACACTGACATTGGGCATTACAGCCTTCGATAAAATATAGATTTCCTCACCATCTCGTGAACCTCGTGGAATTGACTCCGGTCTAAACGGAAGTAGTTCGTGAACTGTTTGTCAGAAAACTGATGTCAAGCGAATTCGCTATGAGTGCTCCTCTTGTTCATGTAACTGCTTTTCCATTCTGGTTTCTCCACTTTTGAAGCGTTATATAATATCAGCATGTCCATTTCTTCATCAGAATCCGACTCTAAAGTAAAGGTTCATGAGTGCAGTCATAGCTGTACAAGAAAACTGCGCACTGGTTCAACAAGCAACGACTGTGTGACGATGGCTAAAACCTGTCTCCCAATATCGCTAAGTATTTCCTTCGCTGTACTGCCCTGCACTGCGTCCCAATGTGCGCCTGGCCTAATTTGAGCCGCGGTGGAGTAGCCGAGCGGTCTAAAGCGTCTCGCTGCGGAGCGCGCGGTTGCTCGCCGTGGAGGTTCGAGTCCTCCCTGAGGCATGGGTGTGTGTGTTTGTCCGTAGGTTAGTTTACCTAGGTTTAAGTAGTTTGTGAGCTACGAACTGATGACCACGTAGTTTGGTCCGATAGATTTACAAACATTAGAACATTTTTGAGCCTAATTTAATGTAGCGCTTACCGCTCTGCCACCTGTTGTTAAGATGGCGCACTCCGCAGTGCGTCCGTCGATGCAAACTTCCTGTACGCACTTCCCCTCCTGAGTTTGGGTCTCTTTCGAATATCCGCGTTTGTCCGACCCGAGCGGTCTGCGGCGTGCCAGTCACGGTCTGCACGGCCGCTGCGGTCGGGGGTTCGAATCCCCCCTCGGGCATTGATGTTTGTGCCGTCTTTAGTATGAGCTAGTTCATAAGTAGTTTGTAAGTTTAGGGACTGATGACCCCACAGTTAAGTCCCTTAAGCTTAACAAACGTTTGAACATTTGAACTACCATTGGGGATAGGCTAAAACGCTGCCTTACTTCCTCTTCAACTATGGCTGCCTCTAAATGTTCTTCAACTGTTATAACTGCTGCCTCCCTCTCTTCCCCCCCACCCTCTTTCTCTCTCTCTCTCCTTCTAATGGTTCGACCGATTTGAATACTTTCAATTTGAAGAAAGAGAGGGAGAACCCTAAAGGAACATCTGAAAAATCTCAAAATTAGAAATTGGTAATTTTGTATGGCCAACGCCACTTCGAATTAGCTTCGTATGTTATACTCTGCCATGATGTTCATTCGAATGCAAGAGAATTTTGAACACTTAGTCCGCCTCCGTAGCTCAGTGCCAGCGTCGCTGACTACTACGCATGAGGCCCGGGTTCGATTCCCGGCAGGGGACTGGGTGTTGTGTGTTGTCCTAATCATCATCATCTCATCATCATTGACACGTAAGTCGCCCACGTGACGTCAACTAAAAAGACTTACACTAAGGCGGCTGAACAATCCCGCAAGAGATCTCCCGACCATGAAAGTCATACGATCATTTCCATTTTTGAACACTTACCTTCAAATCTTTATTAATCTTGTTTTCGCTGACAAGCGTAGAAAAATGATGAAAGGAAAAAAGTATCTCGCTTACTACTTTTCCGCTTTTTATGTAATAAAACTACGGCATTCGGCATGACGTTACAATTCATAATTTGTACACTACAAATTGTATCCGCAGGAAATTTCACAGACAGTATACACGCATATATTTGAATGTACCTTCTAAATAGTATCACAGTACGACTCGTAGTTCATGAGAAATGAGTACATAAACAGTAACGTTTCGCTGTTCATGGACTAAAACTAGGCCGGCCGCGGTGGCCGAAGGGACTGCGGCGCTTCAGTCACGGTCTGCACGGCCACTACGGTCGGGGGTTCGAATCCCCCCTCGGGCATGGATATTTGTGCCGTCCTTAGTTGTAGCTAGTTCGTAAGTAGTTTGTAAGTTTAGGGACTGATGACCCCGTAGTTAAGTCCCATAAGCTCTACAAACAGTTGAACAGTTGACTAAAATTACGGCTTTCGGTATGACGTTAGGATTTATAATTTTTACACTACAAATTGTAGGAGCAGGACATTTTACGCGGAGCGGCTAGCGCATTGAGGCGCTATGCTGCGATGCGCTAGGCCGTTCCCGGTCGGGGTTGGAATCCCCCCTCGGGCATTAATGTTTGTGCCGTCTTTAGTATAAACTAGTTCATAAGTAGTTTGTATGTTTAGGGACTGATAACCCCGTAGTTAAGCCCCATAAGCTTTACAAACATTTTAACATTTGTTTGTCAGACCCTCAACGTACTTGTAATTTAGTTTTCCGAAATATTTCCGTCAGTATGCGATCCTCTTCCTTTGCCTTTGCCACAACTTGCGTTACCACCGTGATTTATTCCACGACCACTTTGCGCTACATGCACATGATAATTATTGTTTATCCGTGATTCCTCTATCCGCTGGTAGGCAAGGATGGGGCCCCTCCACGCCCACACCAACGTGGTGACCATCACAAAAGTTCTACTGTCACCTCCATAATTTGGTTAGTTTGCTAAGGTGGATCACGGGATGTGGGAACCGTGATGTTATCCGTACGTGTGGGCGCGATCACCCATTAATACGGTGCATTTGGAGATAGAATTGGTCGAAAGGTATATGAAGGGTAGAGGTATGTAAGGGCAGAGGAAAAAAAGTGCCAAGGCAAGAGCAAAGGGAAAAAAACCTCTGCGACAGTGGGGTAGGTATGAAGGGCAGTAGCGGTATGCTATCTGCGACAGATCATGCAAGGTTTGGTAATATTAGTAATGGATATTTTCTCAGTACCGTTAACTTTGCTAGGTTCGTCATAAAGAATCAGTCCTTTTGATGCGAGGTTCTGCTGCAGCTGAGCTCCTGCGAAGTCTCCTGTGTCGGCTGCGGCATATTACCTGTGAACATCGGCTGTGGCAGAATACCTGTAACATAGCCAAGTTTGTCATGGTAGTTAGGCAGTTCTGTCATAGAACTGGCTAGATCTGTGGGACTGTTTAGGTTTGTTTGTGTTTAGTGCGCTGAATATGGTTTCCCTGCTTTGCCTGTAGGTCGGCTGTGGGCTCAGCTGGCATTGCCAGTCAGATTGCTGTTCTGCAGGGGTTTGCCATGTTCATCGTGTTTGCGAGTTGGTGTTCCCTATGACCGTAGGTGGTTAGTCTCTGAGGAGAAGTGTTTTGGGGCGTTTATGTTTCCACCTATGGTTGTGATCGTAGTTCCCCAAGCGTAGGATGAAGGGGTCGTTCGAGTGTCTCGAGTTCTTGTACAGTCGTGTGGCGAGTTTCTTGAATACCACCGAGAGGCGCTCTAGGCGGTATTCATTGTGAAGGTCCACGGTGCGTGTGTATCGTGGAGCGTTGCTGATGATGCGTAGTACCTTGTTCTGCATGAGCTGCAGGCGGCGCAGCCGTGTTGGCGCCGCGTATGCCCAGCACGGAGCACCGTACGTCATCACAGGTCTAATATGTGTAATGTAGAGGTTCCTCGACACCCGGATATTCAGTTTGCTTTCCCTGTTGAGCATCGGGTAGAGTTGTTCGAGCCTCGCGTTTGCTCGGTTGGTCATGTGTTGTATGTGGTCCCCCCATGTGAGTTTCCGGTCCACCCAGACACCGAGGTATATGACTTTCTCACGAAAACGTATTGGGCGTGTTTGTGGAGTAATTGGTGTACAGTATTGGTGTTTGCGCAGGTGTTTCGCTCTGTGTGTGAACAGAACTGCCTCACACTTGTCGACGTTGACTTTAACACGCCATTTCTCCAACCAAGGTTTGGCAGTTCTGAGTGCTGTGTGTGTGTCCGCTTGTTGTGAGGACCGTTATTATATACGTCCGGGCCCCCGGTCTCGCGCCACTGGTCCTCATCCTCGATACGTTCTAAAAACTATTCAAAGTTTCTGTGGGCACTGCCAACAAACCTTCGTGAGTCTGCTCGTAATTTGAGCCAGCATTTCTAAATCAAATCGGATTCTGACCGACTGTCCGGCAGGGGGGCTAACGTCCTGTACCACATTTCGAAAAACTCTTTCATTGTGCCTCAGTGTTTACCATCGAAAAGTTTTGCGCGTTCAAATTCACTCTATATTAACTGCTGTTTGCTTTCTGACCAATATTCACTTTTGAAAGCTTCTTTAAAATCATTAACGGACATGTTCGAGATATTTAAATGTAATCCCCATCGCTTGGCATCTCCTGCCAAAGCACTAATGGTAAGATTAATTTTCTCGTTGAACAGTTAGATAGTCAGGGAAAATTCTTTCGCAATTTTTCAGAAAATCTAGGGGATGCCAACCATCATGTTTCTTGGATGGATCAAATTTCTCCTCTCTTCGAGCATTTTGTTTATATTGACTTGTTTAGTTACATTCGGTGTTTTATTTTGTAATTTCCTTTCCAGTTCTACAACTTTGTCTTGGAATCTCGTGATATTTTTAGAACATTATCTTTTCCATTCGTCTACTCGAGCTTCCAAACGTTTTTCGGACTCGTTAATTGTTTTACATAAGTGTTCAATGTGAACAGTGTTATCTTCATAATTGCGTAGGCTTCCGCGACCAGAGTCAGATGACATAAACGTTTTCTGGGTGTTGTGCCGCGTCATGTTGTAAGAAGGCTATTACTTTAATAACCGACGTTTCGGCCAACGTTACAGTGGCCTTCATCTGGATATACTGATGTAAGCTACCAGCCATCACAGCGAAATGGGCGCACTGACAACACATCACGCGAGCGTCACTAGTAAGCAACTGCCGCCGCGCGGCCCACGGCCAGCAGGAGAGAAACGGAAGCCCTCACCTCATTCGCTAATTACCACCAATCATGTCTAGCTATGCAAGAAGCAATAGGCAACGGCTAACCCCCCTCCCTCCTCCTCAGCATCCTATCATAATACAGTTTCCATTCTTCCGCCAAAAAACCACCAACATCGTTGATTATGACGTAATGTCTAGTTGACAGTAAATATAAAGTACTAGCCGAAAACCCGGCGTTGCCCGGGTATTTATTCCTTTATTCGTGCCATTTTTCAGGTATATATTCATTTGTATAAGGACTGTATGTAAAATCTCTTGGGAATACAGTTAGTAGTAAAGAAGTAATAGATTAAAACTTGGTGAGAGAAGGGGCGGTTTCCCATGAACGTTACTGTTTATGTGCTCATATCTCATGAACAACGTGCCGGAATGTGATACAATTTAGAAGATACATTCAACTATATGTGTGTACACAGTCTGTGAAATTTCCTGCAGCTATAATTTGTAGTGTACAAATTATAAATTGTAACGTCATACAGAGTGCCGTAGGTTTACTCCATAAACAGCGGAAAAGTAGTAAGCGAGAAACTTTTTTCCTTTCATCATTTTGCTATGGTTGTCAACGAGAAAAAGTTTAATAAAGGTTTGAAATTATGTTTAAAGTTCGTTGCAAGTCGCTTAGTACTGTCATTCTCATACAGGGTATTTCGAAAGTCTCGCCGCATTACATGGCATTTTTTGCGATTTCTATTGGCTATGGCGTAATATCTTTAGAACCACATGGCGTATATGATTCTTAACCCTGCAGCAGTTGTACCTCACGGCAAGGAATGTGTGTACCAAATTTGGTTGAAATCGGTCTAATGGTTTAGGAGAAAATGAGCAGTATTGTCGCTAAATTCAGCAGTATTCCGCGCATGTCATTGTTTATGACGTCATATCTCGTGAACTATGTATCGTACGTGATTCTTACACTTACGGCGACCGTTATCATGGATTGGAGCTTACGTGTGCAAAATTTCATAAAGATTTGAACAAAATTGTATATTTGTATGCAACACGTACAAATATACGGACACTCTGCTTTAGAAATTAGATAGTAACTAGCTCACATCAGTATACCTAGATGAAGGCTACTGAAACGTTGCCGAAACAACTTTAATTTCTGTAATCTTTTCCTCCAGCTCATAAGGAATTAACCGTTCCATCTCTTCCTGAATTTTCTCTATTTCATCGTCAAACATTTGATTAATATCGGTGACTTGCTTCTGAACACAGTTGTATTTAGAGTTCACTGGCACCATTTCCTCTTGCGAACTTTTAACCAGTCCATGGTAAACGTTTACCTCTTTAGTTACATTTCGACCTTCCTATCAATGTTGACAGTTTGTTCTTTAATTTGAGCAACAACTTTACTTTGCGTTTCAATTTGTTACTCTATGTTTCAATTTGTTTACTTCACGCTTTTAATTTTGTGGAAATCTTTTCATTCTGAACTTCATCTTGTTTACTTTGGTTCCTTATACTTGCAAATATGGTTTCGAACCAACTGTTTATACAGGGTGTTTCAATAAGTGTGTTTGCCTCCGTAACTTATAAAATAATAGGTGACGGGAAATTTTAATGCGGTAGGTCAACACAAGAAATGTTACTCTTTCTGCGGAGCTATGAACATAGTTTATTGTATCAGTTTCCAAAGAGTTACAGCACAAAGATATAATGTTTTTAATGGAACAATAGATTTTTCTATCATGCATTGGATTCGTTGAAACCAGCTGCGTCCAAATCAATTTAAACTACATTCCTATCACTGTTAGTTTGGGAGCTACAACCCTTCAAAGTTTAGGGGCGGAGGCTACGACAGCGTAGCTGACTGGCTGGTGGTCATGAGACAGTGGGCCGTGCCCCAGGGGATAGCCACTCAGCCAGTCAGCTACGCTATCGCAGCCTCCGCCCCGGCAACTTTGAAGGGTTGTAGCTCCCAAACTAACAGTGATAGGAATGTAGTTTAAATTGATTTGGACGCAGCTGGTTTAAACGAATCCAATACACGATAGTAAAAACTATTGTTCCATTTAAAAAAATATATCTTTGTGGTGTAACTCTTTGAAAAATGATACAATAAACTATGTTCATAGCTCCGCAGGAAGTGTAACATTTCTTGTGTTGACCTACCGCATTAAAATTTCCTGTCACCTATTATTTTATAAGTTACAGAGGCAAACACACTTAGTGAAACACCCTGTATCTTTGGGAGCTTCCTTATTTTGGTTGGAAGTATCGTCCCCTTCTGAATCACCGTCCTCCGGTTCCTTTTTAACGCGGAAGGGTGTCAGTAACTTAAAATTTTCCTCCGCCAGTCGCTGCCTGTCAGTGAAAGACTTGCTGTACACCAATGTTTTCCAACCCAGAGGAGGTGGGGTAGCGAAAGCTACAGACGCCGAATCCGTGAGAGTGCCCGTTGCTGCCGCCGCGCCTCTAAGCCTGGGAAGTACGAAGAATATGGCACGAACCTAACATCTTTAATTTATTAATATTTTTATTTAACAACGTTTTGGTGGCATACAGACATTAGTAGCAGATTAGGGGTCAACAGAAGTAGGTGCCGATCATTTCATATTCTTTAAAAAGTGTTCAAATAAATAAATGAATGAGTTACAACGCCGTTAACGAACATTTCCGAACACCTACGAAAATGTACGAAGGTTATAGGTGGTCTCAGCTGCGCGCCACTGTCGGTAGTCGGCGTCAGGACCTAATCCAGTGTTGCCACGACCTCCGAAAAATCGGAAGATCTTCCGATTATTAAAAAAAAAAAAAGTTCAAATGTTTGTACAACTTATGGGACTTAACTACGGGGTCAGCAGTCCCTAAGCTTACAAACTACTTATGAACTAGCTAAGACTAAAGACGGCACAAATATCCATGCTCGAGGGGGGATTCGAACCCTCGACCGTAGTGGCCGTGCTGACCGTGACTAGAGCGCTCAGTCACCTTTTTTTTTTTTAGGGCCTCCAACCTCCCCTCACAGCCCCTCCTTTCGCTCTCCAAATGTCGCCTTCTTTGGCGTGGTTTTTTTTTTTCCAGCTCCGGTCTGACCTCAAAGCTCGTCTTCTCGAAAAGTGAGCTGCCTGTGCAGTAGGATTCCTGGTCGCTTTCTCTTGTTAATCAATAATATTTCGTTTTTGCTTTATTTTTGTCTTCTCTAAAACTCCGAAGTCACCCGTTGCTGATTTTTTTTTTAAATAATAACAAAATAATTATTCTCCGTAAATGAGGACGGTCATGCTACTTTCGATTTACTTCAGGAAAGTAATTTCCTTAGAATAATTTATTTCTGCTAGGACGTTGTATTGTTTATATATCAAATAATCCAACCAAGATTCCCATGGTGCTGTTAATTTCTTCTTGACGATATAACACAATACAGTTTTCTGCACTAAACAAAATTCTAATTTTAAAGGAATAAAAAGTTCTTACGATTTCAGGAAAATTAAACGAGAAATGAAATCCAGCAGTCTCTACTGTGATGAAACGAAATGTCATTGCCATGACCAGTCCAAAAATATGATACAACTTCTTGTATAACTGAATTTTTTTTCCTTGTAATATGTTTCAAATATATATATATATATATATATATATATATATATATATATATATATATATATATATTTGGATCAATCTCATCATCAATGGGTTCGTCATTTTTTTCCTTCTACTTCGTCTTACATTATCTTCTTCAACCAATTCCCTCCTTCTCGAACAAAATTCCTATCATGTTCCCAAAGTTGTTTTTTATCTTTGGATATTGTCGTACTTGTAAATATGCTGCTGCCATGTATAAGAAAAATTCTACACTGCTGTCACCTCCACATCTGTTGACTACAAAATTGACGTAGTTCCCGAGGAGCCATATCACTGTGTTATTTTTTGTTGATGGATAAAATTCGGTGTCGGGCCACAATAATATATCTGTTGAATAAGACGTTTCCGAACGTCCTGTAAGTAGCCCTAACTTTTTCTGAACCCACTTCCAATTTTGTAGATGGTTGCCACAAGTGAATCGGTGTTTTAATGTGTCCACGAGGCCACATTTTGAGCATTTGTCTGTGTTACTCAAACCAATTTTATATAATTTTTCATTGGTTGAAATAAGATTGTTCACGACTTTATACCAGGACGAGACGACATCGGAACAGTGAATGTGAAGGCTAAGATTTTTCCAAACAGTTTTCCAGTCTACCAACGGATACTTTGATTCAATATTGTTAGGACTGTGGGATTGTTGCCATTTTTCAATAACTTCTTTAGTTGTTAGATGTCATTTTTTCATCGTGGCCTCTCCTATGTAGCTAAGTTCAAGGTAAAAATCTTTTATATGTTTCAGTTTATAGTTTAAATTACCGACATTAATGGGCTGTTGCATACTTACAGGACGGACAGCTGGGAAGAGTTTGGCAGTTATGGTATGAGGCTCGTTATTTAAAAGTGTTACTATTCTTTTTATGTAAAGTGCCAAAGCCTTTCTGCAGATGTCAGTTAGACCAAGACCTCCTGCTTTTCTGGACTTGGCCAAATCGCTAGGTTTTAGTTTAAAAATACTTTCGTGCCACACGTACCTGCTTGCAAGTTGCATAATGGTTTTTCCTTGCAATTTCGGCAATGGAAAGATCTGTGCTAGATAGTAAGCTTTCGAAAAAATATACGTATTTATTATTTTAATTTTCTGAGTAAGGTTCACTGAGCGGCATTTGTTGTCCATTAGTGCACCACGAATTCTTCCAGCTGTCTGCTTCCAGTTTATAGCGGACATTTTTATGGGGCACTTATTAATGATAATACCCAGAGTTTTGTGAGTTTCCACGAAACTTGCCCACTCTATATCTAAATGTTCGAGTCCCCTAAGATTTAAAATTTTACTTTTATCAGTATTGATTTGCGCCCCAGAAGCTTTACAATAGTTATCAATTTCTTCTTTCAGAAGATCTACTTCATCCTCCCGCCGTATAACGATGCCCACGTCGTCTGCATAGGCTCTCGCTACAAAATTTGTGCCCGACATTGTCACTCCACTTAGTTTTTCTTCTATCGTGCGAAGTAACGGTTCAAGTGATAACACGTATAGTAACATGGAAAGAGGACTTCCTTGGGGAACACCTCTCCGTATAGTTATTGCTTTTGACAGCTGGCCATTTATGGATACGGATGCCTTAATATCAGTTATCATATTGCGTACCACCCCAAGAGCTCTTTCTTCTATTCCTATTTGCTGTAGTATACACTCGATGTATCGATGACTAACTCGATCAAAGGCTTTACTAAAATCTAAAAACAGTAACGCGCACTTAATGTTGGTAACGGCGACTATCGAAACCAGATCTCTGTATTCGGAAGTTGCTGTCATAATAGATCGCCCTGGGAAACAGGTTTGATGTGTGGTGACTGCTTTCCGTATTAATGGTGTCATCCTCTCATTGATCGCTCTAGCAATGGTTTTATAATCGAAGTTCATCAGTGTTATCGGCCGAAACCCGCTGATTTTCTTCCGACCTTTACTTTTCGACACCAAAACAATTTTTCCTTCTTTCAGCTCCGGGGGTATGATTCCTCCTTTCATTATTTCATTTAAAACTGCTGTAAAAGTTGATCCAATTATATCCCAATAACTCAAATAAAATTCTTTTGGAAGTCCATCCGGGCCTGGTGATTTATTTGAGGGTGATTTGGACTCGAGTTCGAAAACTTCTTCCACTGTAAAATCAGTTAAAAATTCAGTGTTATCCTCTGGTGTTATAATTTTATTCAAGGAATTCACTACTTGCGATAATGGAGCGTCATCAATATCGTTTGCTGTATACAGTTTTTCGTAATACTGGAAAATTTCTTGTACAATTTCTGGGTGGGTGGTGAGTAGGTGCCCGTTTTCTGTGACGAGGTCATCAATAAACGTGCGTTTACGGAGAGATTGATGTTTTATCAAATGGTATAATGACGTAGTTTCTTCCTCTGCAAGACATTTAGATTTAGATTTAATTTTCAGACCTTCTAACTGCTTTCTTTTTATACTTAACATTTTAGCTTTTATTTCTTTAATTTGTTGTAATTCTGTGTTTGTTAGTTGCTGCTTCTCGTAGAGATCTCGTAACACACTGTAGTAAAATTCGAAGGTTCGCTTGTTGTCTCTGACTTTTTCACGACTATAGATAATTAAGCTTTGCCTCAACTTCTTTTTGCCTACTTTTGTCCACCACTCGGATTTGGACGGGTACCTACACATTGACCGCAAGCAATAATTCCATGATGTCGTAATCTCGTCACGTAATTTTACATCATTTAATATCGATGTATTGAGGTGCCACTGAGTTCGATACATTTTTGTGGGCTGTCGTGGTAAATTTATTGTTACTGACCGCGCGGAATGATCTGAAAAACAGGCCGGGATGACGTCCGCTACTATAACTTTTTCAGTGAGTGGATCAGAGATGTAAATTCTGTCGAGTCTGCTACTCGAAAATGAAGTAAAGTGCGTAAATTTTACTAAAGTTGGATACTTAATTTCCCAGGCATCTTTAAAGTGCATTTTTTGTACTAAGTCATGAAGCTCTTTACAATAATTAAAATTAGGAGTCTGGTCCTTTCGGTTAAGGACACAATTAAAATCGCCTCCAATAATTACATTCTGCGGATTCTTTCGTAGCAGGTAAATAAGTTCATCTCTAAAAAAATTTGCTCTCTGGAGTTTATTACTGTTTCCGGAAGGGGCATACAGGTTAACAAAGGTGACGTCATAAATTTTACATCCTATACCTTGTCCTGATTCTAATTGTTCTAAGTCTTTGATGGGAATACCATCCCTAATCAGGAGCGCTACTCCCGTGCTATATTCAAAAGCTACATTTAAGATAATCTGAAAACCAGGAATATGTAGGTTTGTTGTCATAACCTCTTGGAGAAACACTATGTCAGCATCATAGTCATATATGAATTGTTGCAAGGATGTTAATTTGAGATCTGACCATATTCTATTGATATTAAGTGTGACTATTTTATAAGCTTGCTGCATTTAGTATTATAAAAAGAGGAGAAAACATTGATGGCATCACCGTAAAGCATTCGTACATGATTGTAAAGTGACTACAATTGTAATCCAATTTTTTAAAACACATTGTGCCCCCTCGCTTCTGGACTCCAATGGTATGGTACTGTGCAGTTTTTGCTAACACCATAATCATGCACTCATACTGTCGTACAGGATGAAATTGCAAATACACCTTTAAGAAGCCTAGGTATAAGTGGTTGAATTATACGCTTCTTACTTCATCCGTGTAAAATTAGTAAAAATCCATGTCGCTGGTGTCTTCCCTTTCCGGATCTTGATCTTCTACTTCGTCAGCCCACTCCTTTCGTCCCTCTTGATTGTCATCTCTTAACCGAGATCTTTCTTCTTGTTCTGTAGTTGGTGGGTCAAGGGTCATTTGTTTTTCAGCGCTGGAACTCTTGTGTGAGGTTTGGCTTTGTTTCTCCTTCTGTAAGTTCATAGCAGACTCCTTTTTCTGCGTTCTTGGTCCTTCTTTAATATTCCGCAGCTTTTCCCTTATAGCTGGGGCTATACTCTCAGCTGCCTGATGGGCTATTCTTCTTTTATTACTTTTTTTTGGCGATTTAGTAAGAGATTTTTCTGAAGAAACGTCTGGAGATTTCTCACTCAACTCCTGAGGTAGTATCGGAGAACGTAAATTTTCTGTCCTGTTTGAGGGTTCCCCCTGAGACTCAATGGCTTGCTTCGGCGACGAATCTTTCCCCTGCACACTAAGACTTCTGGAGCATAGTTCACCATCTACATTCTGTGCCTTTTCGGGGCTGACCCTATTGATATTGTCGGGCCGAATTATTGCAGAAGTAGCACTGTCACGCTGGGGATCCTCTACTACTGCAACGTTTTGTGCAACATCATTATGGGACAAATTTGTCGTGTCTTCTGCATTTTGCTCAAAAGCCGATGTACTCTGTCTTTGAGATTCATCTCTCAAAGTGTCGGATAGGTGTTCAGAAGGAGTTTCATTTTGACTGCTGATGGTTGCATACGGGACTGCCTTTGTTTCCATCCTTTTGGCTACCGGACTGATTTCGTGTTCTCCTAAGGCTACGATCTGCTGTGTGGACGCCGTGCCTTGGTCCGACAATGCGCGTTCGGGTCGTTTCGGGGAGACTGCGGCGGCAGCGTATGTCAGCTTCATCGCGGTTACCGGCCCAGAAGTTACCTCTTCCGCGGAAGGCAACTGAGCCACTCTTTTTTTCTTGCACTCAGCGCGTACATGGCCAGTAGAGCCACATAACGCGCAAGTGCGAGGCTGACCGTCATATATAATCAAAGCTCGATAGCCACAAATATTTATATAGGATGGTAAATGGCGTAACAGTTCGATTTTTACTTGTCGTACACCGTTAAGGACAGGAAACATATGAGCTTCCGCCCATTTTTCGGCTACATTTGAAATTACACGCCCATAAGGTTTAAAAGCGTCATCAATTGCCTCCGCCGGTACCTCAAAAGGCAGTTCAAACACTTTCACAGTTCGTATTCCTAGTCCTGCATGGCATACTAGTACGTCACTAACATGTCCGTCAGAGTGATTAAATTTTATTCTATCACCAATCCTATCAACAATAATGTTGCACATAGTAGGATCTTTCAATTTAACATACATAGCACATTGAACAAAAGATAAATGTACTCCTTCAATATCGTCTTTAGTAATCCTAACTTTTTCAGATAGCCATATTTTTATCTCTAAAGGCTTGGGTCTTACATAGCTACGATCAAACGTACATTTTATCGTATCTTTTCTCAAATAAGATTGAGATTCCATCATGTTTTCCGGCATACAATCATTTCAAATAGGAGTTAAGCGTAAGTGCAGCCAAGACCAACCTGTCAACAGGTAAACAGCCTTTGTTTACACTCGGTGCCTCGCGCTGCCGCCGCAAGTCCGTCGTCCGCCACGGCTGCCTCGAGACTATCACCTCGGCCACCGCGGCCGGCTCCGATTATTCCAGAAAATACGAAATTTCCACTGAATCTTCCTAAATATTGAAAACTTTCTTCGCTAATAGTATAATGTGCTGCTACATAACACAAACCGTATCAGTTCGACGGAGTTGCGCAATTGCGACGCCAGGATTTTGGTCTGGAAATAATGATTTCGAATAACAGTAGATTGAGAAGGTTTCTACATCTACATCTACATGGGATACTCTGCAAATCACATTTAAGTGCCTGGCAGAGGGTTCATCGAACCACAATTACACTATTTATCTCCCATTCCATTCTCGAATAGCGCGCTGGAAGAAAGAACACCTGAATCTCTCTGTTCGAGCTCTGATTTCTCGTATTTTATTCTGATGATCATTTCTACCTATGTAAGTGGGAGTCAACAATATATTTTCGCATTCGGAGGAGTATGTTGGCGATTGGAGTTTCGCAAGTAGCCCACGCCGCAGCGATAAGCGCCGTTGTTGTAACGATTCCCATCCCAGATCCTGTATCATTTCCGTAACGCTGTCTCCCCTGTATCGTGACAATACGAAACGAGCTGCCCTTCTTTGGACTCTTTCGATGTCCTCCGTCAAACCCACCTTTCCCACGATATTATATACGTGTTCTTTCCAATTGAAGTCTGAAGTAATAGTAATTCCTAGGTATTTTGTGGATTTTACAATCTTCACAGTTGATTGATTTATCTTGTAAACAAAGTTTAACGGTTTTGTTTTCGCACTCATGTGGACGACTTCACACTTCTCATTATTTAGAGTCAATTGCCAATTTTTACACCATACTGACATCTTATTCAGATCGTTCTGCAGTTGGTTTTGATTTTCAGATGATTTTACTAGACGATAAATGACGGCGTCATCTGCAAACAACCTAAGAGAGCTACTTAGATTTTCCCCTAAATCGTTTATGTAAATAAGGACCAGCAGAGGTCCAATAACACTACCCTGTGGAACGCCCGATATCACCTCTGTTTTAGTCGACGCCTTACCATCGATTACTACGAACTGTGTCCTCTCTGACAAGAAATCCCCTATCCAATAGCAAATTTGGGCCGATATACCATAACCACGTAATTTGATTAAAAGCCGTTTGTGAGGTACGGTGTCAAAAGCTTTCTGGAAATCAAGAAATACGGAATCTATTTGCGAACCTCTGTCGATAGCACCCATCACTGAATAAAGAGCTAGTATACGACTACAGTACTGTTTGAGCGCAAGGACCGCCAAAGCCACGAAAAGCACTGAATCAAGGAGACGCAGCATGGACCGTCATCTGTGAGACAACCTTGACAACATAAAGTGAATATGAATAAAGAATAAATTGTCTTATTTTCAGTCCGTCATCTCTAAAATAAATGACTGGCCGCCTCCTTTTTCCCTTTCTGTCTTAGATGTTGTATACCTTTCGATTTTAATCGCATCTTCCGAAATTTTAAAACACCATCTTTCAAAAAACAAATTTCGGATCTGCCAACACTGACCCAATCCGAATCGGTCTCGTAGGAACCATACTCTCAATATCAGCTTAAAAACTATAATTCGTTATTTCAAAGTCAATAATCAGTCTTGTATTACGGTGTGGCTAGTAATGAAGCCCCATAAATGGCATCTCGGATTACATTAAAAAAGAATTACCTACCCGTAACAAGTTAACATTTCAGCTCTTTTAATAGCACTTCCAGCTATACTCCGCCGCAGCGGAGTGGCCGAGCGCATTGAGGAGCTATTAATTTTGACAACATTGTCATAGGAGAAAAACAGCGATCTATTTGGTAAGATCAATATACAAAAAACAGTCTTGATCGCAGAAATTAACAGCTTCAATTAACCGGTTTCAACCTGATGTAGGTCATCAAATGTTCAAATGTTTCGCCGGCCGTGGTGGCCACGGGGACTGAGGCGCTTCAGTCACGGTCTGCACGGCCACTACGGTCGGGGGTTCGAATCCCCCCTCGGGCGTGGATATTTGTGCCGTCCTAGTTTGTAATTAGTTCATAAGTAGTTTGTAAGTTTAGGGACTGATGACCCCGTAGTTAAGTCCCATAGACTATACAAACGTTTGAACGTTTGTTTCAAATGTTTGTTAAGCTTAAGGGACTTAACTACGGGGTCATCAGTCCCTAAACTTACAAACTACTTATGAACTACCTACAACTAAGGACGGCACAAATATACATGCCCGAGGGGGGATTCGAACCCCCGACCGTAATGGCCGTGCAGACCGTGACTGAAGCGCCTCCTACGGTTGGGGGTTCGAATCCCCCCTCGGGCATGGATATTTGTGCCGTCTGTAGTCTTAGCTAGTTCATAAGTAGTTTGTAATCTTAGGGACTGATGACTCCGTAGTTAAGTCCCATAAGTTCTACAAACATGTGTGAAGCGCCTCAGTCCCCTCGGCCACCGCGGGCGGCCTGTAGGTCATCTTCGGAATTATAGAAAGCCCATGTGGCCAGTTCTGCACTTGGCACAACAGTTACCTACTGGCAGCAGAACAGCCCAGGACAGCCCAGCCCAGCCGAGTGCAGCACTGGCCACATGGGCTTTTTGTAATTCCGAAGATGACCTACATCAGGTTGAAACCGGTTAATTGAAACTGTTAATTTCTGCGATCAAGACTGTTTTTTGTATATTGAGGAGCTATGTTCCGATGCGAGAGGCCGTTCCCCGTCGGGGGTTCGAATCCTCCCTCGGGCATGGATTTTGTGCTGTCTTTAGTATAAGTTAATTCATAAGTAGTTTGTAAGTTTAGGGACTGGTGACCCCGCAGTTAAGTCCCATAAGCTTCACGAACATTTTGAGCTATACTCCAGTGTGCTGTCTAGGTGCGCAGGGACTACATAGTCGAGAGCACTTCCTACAAAACAGGTAAGAGGAATGCCTACACGTCGGCTCACAAGTCTGACTCGAAGGTGGGGCAGCGTAATATTGCAGATCCCGGATGGACAGTGTGGGCCGGTAAATGCGCACGCCCCCTACGCCATCTTCTACGGACTCCTAATAACACCTACACTTTCACGATAGGTTTAGTCATTAGGAGGGGATTCTTGCATAACTCGCTATACCAAGTTATGACATGTTCTGACAGTACTGATTACTGATTTGAACATGCATTAACAAGGTACTAGGTAACGAACCGTGGCTGACAGACGGCAATTACGAGCCGTGGCCGCTGATACGTTACGGTCTCGGCGGCACGTCGAGGCGCTGCTACTGCAGGTTGCCTCGTCGTGATTATCGTTGCGATGCAGCAAAGTTCAAAGTGACAAGAACGTCTGGCTCCCGCTATAGAGACCAGGGAGAACTTCGATTGTAAGAATTGTTTCCTCGAAGGTGAAGACAAGTTCGCTCTTCAGGAAGGAAGGAAGCTTAAAGTTTAACATCCCGTCGACAGCTTGGTCATTAGAGACAGAGCTAACGCTCGGATGGGTAAGGATGGGGAAGGAAGTCGGCTGTGTCCTTTGAAAGGAACGATCCCGGCATTTGCTTGGAGTGATTTAAAGAAATCACGGAAAACCTAAATATGGATGGCCAGAGGTGGATTTGAACCACCTTCCTCCTGAATGCGAGTCCAGTGCGTTACCATTGCACCACCTCACTCAGTAAAGAATTGCTTCCTCGAAGGTAAAGACAAGTTCGCTCTCCAGAATCTAAACTGGAACTCCCCAGTCTAGCTTCCAACTTTAAGTCGAGACGCAGACCGAGCATCTCCGCATATCGTCCACGAGGATCCGTGGCTGTCGCCCCCGCGTTCGGAACGGCCAATCGCCAGGTCAGCACTAAGAACCGGCCAATCCCGACTGTTAAACGCGTTCCCTTGCAGACCGCGCGGAGTAATACTGTCTCTACGCCGTTTTCGGCAAATTAAATTGCTGGCTCGCGTTTTGCCTGCGTAGCAAGTGTTTACGCCTACTTTTCCCATGGGCGTTGAACACCTGCATGTTTATCGCCTAGGATCTGAAGGATGCCGCTGGCGATTTCCACCGAAATCTCTGGAAAGGTTGCAAACAGTGGTGGACGTGAGCGGTGGAGATACGGGCCGCCAGAGGGCGCACGCGAGTGTGAGCAGAGCGCTCACGTGTAGAGGCCTGCTGACTGCTGACTGCTGAGGCCACAGCCTTTCTCTCAGTCGCTCTCCGTCGTTCTCAATTGCTCTTGAGATCTACTAGCAGTCGTTTTTACTTGCAATTAGATATTGGATTGCTGCTAGTATCATTTTGTCTAAGATGAACTGTTTAGTTATTTATTTATAGTTAGCAAATGATGAGTTGTAGTTTATGCCAGTTTTGTATGGACCGCACGTGTTGCGCACTGATGGTTACTTGCTATTAAAATATTATGATCTCAGTTTCAGACAGTAACCAACTGTACTTAATACTCCCCTGTTCTAATACGTGTTAGCCTGTCCCGAATCCATGGCATCGAACATGCAATTTTATTAATCACCATGCTAAATTTGGGCTCAGGGGCTTGGAATTGTAAGGAAACGGCGTTGTTGCCCTCCACACGTAACTAATAAGGTAATTATGTATTTTTACGGAAAAAGGGGTGTTATACCTCGCTATGGCACCCACTCCACTTCCAACTGTACACTGGCGAGTAAGCTGCGCCAGTCGCTAAGGGATCGACTCGTCACTCATCCCCAGTCGCGGCCTCTCCGCAGGCCTATAGCACAGTACGGTGCCTGTTTCAAGGGACTGTAGGGCCAGACCGGCGCTCGTGAAGTATGGACACTCGGAAATTCTGAACGGACACTCCCTGTCTCCCTGTTACAGAGTCCCTCATACCACAGAGTAACATAACATATACAGAGAAGCACCCCCCCCCCCCCTAAACCACTGTCATGTGATCCCCTTGTAGTTCCGTAAGATGCTAGCAGGTGTCAGGTGGTTCCCTGGCTTAGTACCGGTAGACCACACTAGAGGCACTTCTGAGGGTGCCTCTCGCACGTCAGAGGGTAGCGTGGAGGGGAGGCTGAGGGGAGAGCTCGTGCCGCCTGCCACGAGGCCACGGCTGTGTCCGGCTTGCTGGCGTTTGAGGGGAGGTGGTGGTGGGGACAGCCGCTACCTGCCGCCTGCTGTGGCCACTTTAAAGGGCTGCTTCTGACCGCAGCGCCATCACGGGACATCTTACGGAACTGCTGGAAACCCTCCCTCCCTGAGCGTAGGACCGGGCCCTTACGGAGGTTTCCCGTCTGTATATATGTGTGCTTATACTGAGAACGCCATAGCCGACTGAGGGCTAAACTGTGAAAAGTTGTGCAGACATATACTCTAGGCTTTCCTGTATCGCTAACAAGCCGTGCTTTGAGAAGCAAATATTTCGTTGTCGGCCAGAAGCCTGTCTCCTCACATCAAAATTTCCCAACACCGTGCTAACTACTATCGTCCACTGTATACCGTCTCTCACAACAAACCTTTAAATTAATTTAGATTCCGCTAGGGAATGGAATGGGATATGAATGTATTTAAGAGAGGTAAAACTTTTACCACCTTACAGTGTTCTGTTCACCGACTCAGTGATTGTGGTCTTCACGTCTTAATAAAACTCCACAGCATCAAAGTTCAGGACAGTTACCTTGATATCTCGTGGATGTAGAATCTTCTTAAAACACAGCATCTGCATAACCTGCTTACAGGAATCCCTAGAATTCATTCAGAATACGAGCAGCTAGAGAAATGTTCTCTATTTTATGTGTGCGTCAAAATTAAGGCAAGAACTCAGAGCAAACACCAGGTATCTGAAAAGCGGTGTAATTTCATCACTTTTACACTACAATGCATTACAATAATACGTACATCGGTGCCCAAACCGGCATAGTGGTGGCTTAGAAAGCTGTTACAAGACTGCCTTTTTCGATCTTTTTGTGGCCTCCTTTTATAGTCTGGCCTACAATACCATACATTGTTACAACTATTAAACATATGAAAAACAATTAGTTTGGCCATGTTACGGCAAGATAATTGCAGCTATATATTCAAAATTGAGGTAATTATCAATTTACATCGATTCATAATAATCCTGCTCTCATATATTCGTTTGCGGATCTGAAATATGCTTAACTATATAATATCTTGAAAAATAGTGAAGGGCAAATGTTCCTACCATGTACAGAATAATGAAATAAACTATTAGTTGTTTTGCTGTATACAAGAACACGGGAATATTTCAGATAGGCTTAGTCAATCTACAATGTTGTCCATGCTGGCAAGTTTATATTCGAAACATTTATTATATTTGTGTTTTCATGGCCAGTTCCTACTCAAATATACAATCTAATATATCTCTAAGCATACTATTTCACTTTATATTTTCCTAAAGTGTATATTAGCAGGTTTTAGTTTCATGGCCATGTGCTCTTGTTTATTTTCCTATTTTATGATGAAATATTATTTGTTTGTTTTCCTAGCAATGTATGTATCTTCTCTTAACCATTACTTTATCTAGAAATCATGTTTCTTATATTACACATACTGTGAGATCACAAACTGGCATTTGACAGTTGAGGTTCTAATAAAATAATTTGTTTAATTTGTTATTTGGGTGATGAAGCAGTAAACATTTAGCTCAGTAGCTTGCCTATTAAATCTCATCCTCACATCAAAATTTCCCAACACCATGCTAACTACTATCGTCCACTGTATACTGTCTCTCAAAACAAACCGTGAAATTACTTTAGATGCCGCTAGGAGATGGACTGGGGTATGAATGTATTTAAGAGAGGGTGAAAAAATGGTGGCACCTCTCAAGGTTCGTAGGAGAACTTATTTGTAGTTTGGAACGTGGGAGACAGAGTACTGTGCGAACTAAAGCTGTGAGGACGGGGTGTGAGGCGTGCTCAGGTTGCTCAACTGGTAGATTGTAGGGCAGAAAAAGGGAAAGGTCTTGGGTTCGAATTCCGGTTTGGCACACAATTTGAATCTGTCAAGAAATTTCATGTCAAAGCACAGAACGCTGTAGGGTGAAACTTTCATTCTAGAGCAGTAAGCTTGACCAGGGCTTCCGATAAAATGGTCTGATGGTGGGTCCATAACGTAGCTATCATACTGCCACGAAGGACAACCGCTTTGCCGCGGTGAAGTAGCCGAGCAGGTGGGGCTAAACGCCCTCTGTAATAAAAAATCTGAGCCAAATATTCAATGAACAACCAAGAACGAACTCAACCAACGACCGCAAATCATAGATATACACGGAGAAATAAAAAATAAAATAAAAAGCAGTCTAAAGCGCCTCGCTGCGGAGCACGCGGTTGCTCGCCGTCGGAGGTTCGAGTCCTCCCTGGAGCATGTGTGTGTGTGTGTGTGTGTGTGTGTGTGTGTGTGTGTGTGTGTGTTGTCGTTAGGTTAGTTTAACCCTCTCATGCGTCGCGTCCTCAAATGAGAACACTTAAATTTTGTCTCATTTCTGTCACCTTTTACATCTGAAGGGACCGTAAAAAGGACAGGTACCTCATATGAAGACTATTAATGAATGCTAAACTGTCTCCTAGACGTCAGTGGTAGTCGTTGGGCTAACAAAGAAACGGAAAGTAGAGAATACAAGAAAGAGTTGAGACAGGTATTCAGATGAAAGTACATTGCTGTCTTTACATCGAAAAACAAGAAAGTCTGTCATTCGTTACCCAACACTGGCCAGCCAAGTCAGTTGATTTCAATGCCAAGACGTGTCATGGTAGGGACTGACGACGGAAAACACGTTACAATTGAGAAAAGTGTAAACTTGCTGTGCGCCCTGAGTGCCTGAAACAATTTCATTGTACGAAAAATACAAAATAGCGGATACTCTTCATGTATTCATATTATTCACAGATGTACAATGTAACATGTAGCAGTTTTAGTACTCACTGTCCTCTTTTGAGGGCACCTCCAAACTGGTCGATGAAACTTTTTTTAAAATTTTTTTTAGATGAATTATGTCCAAGATAGGTCTTAAGTTACCAAATAATGTATTAGAAATTTTGTTCTTTGTTGGGTTGATAATTCGTGCATGAGGGGGTTAAGTAGTTTGCAAGCTACGGACTGGTGACCACGCAGTTTGGTCCTATAGATTTACATACATTTAAACATTTTTTGACAACCGCTTTCATTATACACACTAAGTCCGGAACCGCCGTCCCGAAGAGGAAGACGAAGTTTGCCTTATCGAACATTAAATATAGGTCTTTCACATAAAAGTATCCAAACACTGCTAGCAGTCATTGTGCTATCATCTTCGCCATTGGTAAAATCGGACCATGTGCGTATCTTATATGGCAGATGGGTGCTGAAGGAAGCAACTCGTTGTATTATGCCTAATAACCGTAGCTGTCACCATGGGCGTTTGTGCTAATCAGTCGAAAGAGGCATTTAACCCTCTCATGCACGAATTATCAATCCGACAATGAATAATATTTCTCATACCCTATTTGGTAGCTTAAGACCTACCTTGTGCAGAATTCATCATAATTTATCTAAAAAAGTAGTTTCATAGACCAATGGGAGGTGTCCTCAAATGAAGACAGTGAGTACGAAAACTGATATATTTCACATGAAATATCTATTAATAATATCAAAGTATACATATAGAGTATACACTATGTTTTGGTTTTCGTACAATGAAATAGCTTCAGGCACTCAGGCCACAAAGCAAGTTTACACTTTTCTCAAATGTAACGTGTTTTCCGTCGGCAGTCCTAGTCATGACACCTCTTGTCATTGGGATCACCTGACTTGGCTGTCCAGTGTTTATACCCCATAGAAGCGTAATCCATTAGCTACGGAATGACAGGATTTTTTTTTTTTTTTTTTTTTTTTTTTTTTTTTTTTTTTTTACGATGTACAGGCAGCAATGTACTTTTACCTGATGGTCTGCCTCTACTCTTTCTTGTAATCTCTGCTTCCCATTTCTTTGTTATCCCAACGACCAAAACTGATGTCTAGGAGACATTCTAGCATTCATTATTAGTTCTCATAATGTATATGTACTTTTACGGTCACCTCAGACGTAAAAGATGACAGAAATGAGACAAAATTTAAGTGTCCTCATTTGAGTACGTGACGCATGACAGGGTTAAACCTAACTGCCGCCGTTCACTATGTGTTGCGCGTGAAGTTAATCCACAAATACATGAGCAGCTCCAGTGATGGTACACTCTCTTCTGGAAGGCGTCTCTCAATAGTCGTAGCGGCTGCGGACAACAGTTTTCTATAGTGCGATCGATTCCGATTCCACTCGCACTTCTATCGTGCACTGACTACTGGCTGACTGATATACGGTTAAGCGCTAAGAAGTGCCTGTAAGAAGCCGAAGTCAAATTCCAAGCCAAGAAAGAAGACTATAACAACAGTCAAAAATAGCAGAATTAAGGTTACATGACGCGAACAGTAAGGTGAGAACCTTGTGGGGTGCAGGCGGTCTTAGGGAGGATCTCAGGTTAAGAGTTTCGGATAAAAGAATAAATAGATTACTTCATACAGCGGGTAGACAATGTTGTAAAGTGTTCACCAAAGGTACGTTCTAGGATACGTAAATATTTTTCATACTAGCCCTCGACAATACCGATGTTAGTCTATTCAAAAGTGTGTGACAGAGAGGTAACAGGCAAATGTGCTTCACCATTGTCAGCTCTCAGGGTGAGGCCGTTTGACATGTGCCATTGTTGTTGGCCATACCTTGTAAAGCACTGACGTTCAGCTTTCAACTTAACAATATTGCTGCCAAGTATAAACTTGGTTAGTGTAAAGCCCTGTAACATATGTGCCGAAGGAGTAACAGACGGGTTAGAACTTAAATCTAATTGTCGAAATTTTTAAAACAATTTATTATCTTAGAATCAACCAACAGTTGCATTGTTTCCATTTACATGTTTCATTTCTTCTGGATCATCTTCAGAATCTAAAACAAGATATAAACGAAACATGAATTAATCAAATTAATCAGCAAAAAGATTATAAAATGAATAAAATTTACATTTAATTGAGTTGTACATAACTGAAGAGGTTTACCTAGTAGTTACGTCCGCAACCCATCTCGTCTCTTTTGTAACAATTACTGTTTTTCATGAGTTGGTTCAAATTTTTATATATTGTTTCAAGAAGAGAAACAATGTATAAAATTTTGAATGCACTCATAACGCACAATACTTGTCACAACAGAGACGAGACGGGTTGCGGATATCTGCAAGATAAACCTCTTCATTTATGTCCAACTTAAAATGTTTTTCTATTTATAATTTAATTAATGTAAAAATGGCCCTTAGTACTTGTTTAGTTATTATCTTATTTTAGATACTGAAGATAATCCAGAATGATTGAAACGCGTAAATGTTAAAAATAAAACATCTGCAATTATTAGTTGATAATAAGATGTTTTAAAGGCTATCAGTTGCTGAATCTCAAAAATCTATCACGTCGACTATAGTTGAAAATTTCTGTCGGGTGGAACTCGAACCCAGATTTCCCGCTTTGGGCTAGCTGACATGTTTCGGCATTTCTGCTACATAAATTTACAGTTGTAATGTCAACCGACGGTGTCTGTTGTTTACGACATGTCCGAAACAACAGACACCATATCTATTATTAAATAAAACGTGATTGGCCCGAGCCATCAAGGAGATGAAATGACACACGTCAGATTTGCTGAAGTACGTCAGGGTCTAGCTGGACTGACAGGGCGCCTACAAGTAGGGGAACACACGCGCCTATAAAATCCCTGGTTTATGTATTACGGAGATAGTTCGTACTACCTACATCTACATAAATACCCTACAAATTACATTTAGACGCATAGCATAGGTTTCATCGAACCGGTTCCTTAATCGATGTACTAGAGTTACGACGTACATGGATTACACTGTCGATTCAATTTTTCTTGCCCCTTTTGCCGTACAAGTAGCTTTCATGTTTAACTGGAACTAGAAAAGATAGAAGAGAGGTAGGAGGTACAGTTCCTAATCTTTAACTGTGGGCCTTCTCAGTAATGGAATGTGATGTTATATTTGACTATTCGTAATTTTATTTTAGCGGTGGACTATAAGTCGTGATAGCTGTAACTTGAACGGGCTTAACTGTATTATAAGAGTACGATAAGTGGAATTTTGTTGGATGTTAAATATGACGTGTGATACGACAAAGTTATTTTGGATTCATGTGTGTGTTATGGTCTTCAGTCCGCAGACCGGTTTGATGCAGCTCTCCACGCTACCCTGTCCTGTGCAAGTCTCTTCATCTGAGAATATGTTCGGCAACCTACATTCTTTTGAATATGCTTACTGTTTTCGTTCCTCGCTCTCCCTCTACGATTTTTACCCCACATACTTCTTTCCAATGTTATGTTGACAATTCCCTGATGCCTCAGAATGTGTCCCACCAACCTATCCCTTCTCTTAGTCAGGATATGCCAGAAACTCATTTTCTCCCCAATTCGTTTAAGCACCTTCTCATTAGTCACGTGATCTACCCATCTAATTTTCATCATTCGCCTGTAGCACAGCATTTCAAAAGCTTCTATCATCTTTTTGTCTGAACTCCTTATCGTCCACATTTCACTCCCATACAATGCTACACTCCAGACAAATGCTTTCAGAAAGGACTTCCTAACATTTAAATTATTATTGGAGGATAACAAGTTTCGCTTCTTTAGAAACGCTTTTCTTCCCGTAGCCATTATGCATTTTATATCTTCTCTACTTCGGCTATCAGAAGTTATCTTGCTACCCAAATAACAGAATTCATCTACGACATTTATTGTCTCATTACCTAGTCTAATTTCTTCAGCATCGCCTGATTGTCTTTAGAAACGCTTTTCTTCCCGTAGCCATTCTGCATTTTATATCTTCTCTACTTCGGCTATCAGAAGTTATCTTGCTACCCAAATAACAGAACTCATCTACGACATTTATTGTCTCATTACCTAGTCTAATTTCTTCAGCATCGCCTGATTGTCTGACATTCCATTCCATTACCCTCGTTTTACTCTTGTTAATGTTCATCTTCTTCCTTTCAAGAGACTGTCCATTCCATTCAATTACTCTTCCAGATCTTTGCAGTCTCTGAAAAAATTACTATGTCATCGGCAAAGTGTAAAGTTTTTATTTCTTCTGCTTGAACTTTAATTCCCTCTCCAAATTTCTCCTTGCATTCCTTCACTGCATACTCATTGTACAGATTGAACAACATTGGGGAAAGGCTACAACCCTGTCTTACTCCCTTCCCAACCTCTGCGTTCCTTTCTTGCCCTTCGACTCGAATAACCGTTGTCTGGTTTTTGTATACGTTGGATATAACTCTTCGCTCCCTATATGTTACCCCTGCTACATTCAGAATTTGAAAGATTCTATTCCAGTCGACATTGTCAAAAGCATTCTCCAAATCTACAAACGCTAAAAACGTAGGTTTGCCTTTCCTTAGCCTATCTTCTAAAATAAGTCGTAATGTATTGCCTCCCGCGTTCCTACATTTCTCCTAAATACAAAATGATCTTCCCCGAGGTTGGATTCCACAAGTTTTTCCATTCGTCTGTAAATAATTCGTGTTAGTATTTTGCACCCATGACTTATTAAACTGATAGTTCTGTAATTTTCACATTTTTCTGCCCTTGCTTTCTTTGGAATTGGAATTACAATATTATTCTTGAAGTCGGAGGGTATTTCCCCTGTCTCATACATCTTGCATACCAGATGGAACAGATTTTTTTATGACTGGCTCTCCTAACGAAATCAGCAGTTCAGACAGAATATCGTCTACTCCAGGGTCCTTGTTTCGACTCAAATCCTTCAGCGTTCTGTCAAACACCTCTCACAGTATAGTATCTCCCATCTCATCTTCCTCCACTTCGTCTTCCATCTCTACAATACCGCCTTCAACCTTATTTCCCTTGTCCCTTGCATAGGCCCTCTATATAATCCTTCCACAGTTCAGCTTTCACCTCTTTGCTTAGTACTGGTTTTCCGTCTGAGTTCTTGATATTGTTACAGCTGCTTTTCTTGTCTCTAAACATCCCTTTTATTTTCGTGTAGGCGGTATCTATCTTTCCCCTAGTTATACATTCTTCTACGGTTCTGCATTTGTCCTCTAGGCACTCGTGCTTCACCAGTCTGCACTTTCTGTCAATATCAATTTTCAGATGTTTGTACTCCCTTTTGCCTGCTGGACTTGCTGTATTTTTATATTTTTTCCTCTCATCAATTAAGTTCAGTATATCCTGTGTTATCCAGGGATTTCTATTAGGCCTTGTCCTTCTGCCTATATGATCCTCTACGGCCTACACTATACTATCTCTCAGAGCTACCCATTCTTCTTCTACTGTATTACTTTCCCCCGTTTCAGCGAATCCTTGCCTAATGCTCCCTCTGAAATTCTCAACCACCTCTGGTTTCTTCAATTTGTTCAGGTTCCATCACCTAACTTTTCTACCTTTCTGCAATATCTTAAGTTTTAATCTGCTGTTCATAACCAATAAGTTATGGTCAGAGTCTGTATCTGCCCCTGGATATGTCTTACAGTTTAAAACCTGGTTTATAAATCTATTCCTTACCATTATAAAGTCAATCTGGTACCTTTCAGTGTCTTCTGATCTCTTCCACGTACACAGCCTCCTTTCATGATGATTACACCAAGTGTTGGTGATCATTAAATTGTTCTCTGCGCAAAATTCTACCAAGCGATTTCCTCTCTCATTCCTTTTCCCGAGTCCATATTTACCTAGTACATTTCCTTCTCCTTCCTTTCCTACTACCGAGTTCCAGTCCCCCATCACTATCACGTTTTCGTCTCTCTTAACTTTCTGAATGATTTCTTTTATCTCCTCATACATTTCTTCGATATCTTCATCATCGGCCGCGCCAGTTGTATAAACTTACAGTACTGTGGTCGGTGTTGGTTTCGTGTATATCTTTGCTACGATGATGCGTTCACTACGCTGTTCATAGTAACTTACCCGCATTCCTATTTTCTTATTCATTATCAGACCTACTCCTTCGTTACCACCAACTTATTTTGTATTTATAACCCTGTACTCACCTGACCAGAAATCCTGTTATCCCGCCACCGAACTTCACCAATCCCTACCATATCTAACTTTAACCTATACACTTCTCTTTTCAAATTTTCTGTCCGCCTCCGTAGCTCAGTGGAAGCGTCGCTGACTACCACGCAGGAGGTCCGGGTTCGATTCCCGGCAGGGGATTGGGTGTTGTGTGTTGTCCTAATCATCATGTTCTCATCATCATTGGCACGTAAGTCGCCCACGCGGCGTCAAATAGAAAGACTTACACTCAGGCCGCCGAACAATCCCGCAAGGGATCTCCCGGCCAAGAAAGCCATACGCTCATTACCATTTCAAATTTTCTAACTTACCTACGCGATTAAGTGTTAGAACATTCCACGCTCCGACCCGTAGAATGATTCTTGATGACGACATCCTCCTGATTAGTCCCCGCCCGGAGATCCGAATGGGGGACTATTTTACCTCCGGAATATTTTACCCGAGAGGCTGCCATCATCATATGTTCATACAGTAGAGCTGCATGTGCTCGGGAAAATTAACGACTGTAGTTTCTCCTTGCTTTCATCCGTTCGCAGTAACTGCATGGCAAAACATGTTAGCTGATGTTACAAGGCCAGATCAGTCAATCATCCAGACTGTTGCCCCTGTAACTACTGAAAAGGTTGCTGCTCCTCTTCAGGAACTACACGTTTGTCTGGCCTCTCCACAGATACCCCTTCGCTGTGGATGCTATCAGCATCGTTGAGGCACGGAAACCATCCCACCTCAGCAATGTCTGTGATTCATGGGGATAGGGATTCGAGTAACTTGTAGGTTCTTAGTGGTTTTCGAAATTCTTATGATGCATACGGCAGTGGTTTCCGTGTTGCAACATGTTTTAGATGTGGTGGATGTGTACTACGTGGTAGTGACATTTTCGAGGCTGTATGGTGTATGCTTAAATGGAACAGGAGCTCAAATTTAATTGATTATTGGATCAAGCACGAAAACACACGGATCTAGATTTGTTGCTACTAATGCAGCCTTTACCCGCAGATGTGATAGCTACTTCCACACTTAAAAGCGTAGTAAACTGAGACGAATGTCGTAGCATCCCGTATGAAGTATTCCTGCACTGAAAATACAGTAAGCTAAAATTTTTGAAGTTTTGTATTTGACGACTAGCAGTTTCATTAGGGTTGATAGCGGGAATGCCTAAGGCCAACACCTGAAGAGGCTAAATGTTGACAAGTTTTAAGTTTTCAATTTCCCTTTTTGATTTATGAGCCGCGCTGCAGCAGCCGAGCGGTCTGGAGCGCCACGTTGCGGATCGCGCGGCCTCCCGCGTAGGGGGTTCGAGTCCTCCTTCAGGCATGGGTGTTTGTTGTGTTCTTAGGTTAGTTCACCTTAGTTTAAGTAGTTTGTAAGCTACGGACTAAGAACCACGCAGTTGAGTCCGATATATTTACAAACATTTGAAAATTTGATTTGCTTTCTTAAGTTTTGTCTCTTCTTGCTGTGTTGGGTGCCTTTTTTGATCCTCCTATGTCTATATATTCACCTAGGTACTTGAATTTTTCCGCGCTTTCAATCTTATCGTATTTTGTGTGCATGCTTGGGTATTATTTCTCTTTCTTTCCATGTACTAAGTTTCTCATATGATTTCTGTAGACCCGTATTTCAACAGACGTCGTGTAAGCATTCAAGTTCTTGTGCTTTTTGCCTACTACCATATCATCTGCAAACGCCAGGCATTTTGTGATTGTTTTGTTTGCACGTATTCTTCTTAAATGAATCCCTTTTACTTTCTCTTCCCATTGTTTTTTTTAATTTTGTCTAACAATATGTTGAATAAAAGTGGTTAGAGCCATCTTTTCCGTGAGCTCTGTTGTTTGTTGTTTTATAATGTCCTTCACTTGTGTGATTGTTGGTGTTTCCGAATCGGATTTGGGATAGTCTCCGTGAAGTTTAATTGGTCTGTAGGTTTCTCGCAGTTCAGGAATTTATCAAAATAATTTAAAGAATTTTGTAGTTTTCTTTGGTATTTGGTTCTAGAGATCGATCAGTTGTTGTGAAGCAGATGTTTGCAGGCTGATAACCTTTTATGTTTTCCCTGAATATTATTTAGAAATTTCTCATGTTATTTCTTTTGCAATCTGCTCCAATTTCATTCAGTCAACTTTGGTCATATGCCCTTTTCACTTATCGAATATATAAAACTTTTTGCCATTGTCTGTAACAACATTTCCTCATTACAAACTTGAAATAAATTCACACATGACATACATTTAAGAAATTGGGTGTATTAAAACATGTTTGTATTCCAGGAAACCTTATCTAGCACTTTCGGAGATTTGCGGTATATGCGAAATATATATGTAATAAATGGGGAATATTAACAACTACTATTAGTGAATAAAACGGTAGAGAAGTACCACAAAAGCTGTTCGATGAATTTCCTGCGACACAATTTAATGTGATTTCCAGAGTAAACATGTAGATGTAGATTTGCGTTGTTATTAGCGTATATTTGTAGATCCACTAATAATTACGAAAAAATTTTAAGCTATTTTATTTTAATTTTCTCTCGATTTTCTGTCGAGCTGGAACGAAATAATACAGAACGGGGCTATTTGAGTTGATAAGCGCGGATAGCAATTTATGAACAGTGTAAGCTTCGCAGAAGTCTGCACATTCACTTGGAGTGCCGACCCTGCTACTTGCATTCCCATAATGCTGGTAGTGTAGCCTCTGGCTACTGTAGAGGTAACAACGTTTTTGGTTTTGTTTTCTAAACTAGCCTCCATGTCTAGTTGTTGGATTGAATAATAATAAAGATTATATCAGATCATACTGTTCCGACGCGACGGATTAGCCATGAGCACAGGGCGCCGTGCTGCGGTGCGCGCGGCCGTTCGCCGTCGGGGGTTCGAGACCTCCTTCGTGCATGGGTGTATGTATTGTCCTTAGGTTAGCTTACCTTAGTTTAAGTAGTTTGTAAGCTAAGGACTAATAACCAAGCAGTTGAGTCCCATAGATTTACAAACATTTGAACATTCAGTCCCCAGACTACTACCGAGTCCTAACGCATCATTCACAGTTTGTTATTCTTAAGCACTGAATCACGTCATCATATGCGTTCTCTGGAAGACCCTCTTCTTCGTTTGCTCCTAACTTATCGGGAAGTGCAGACTAACCCACAACCCCTTATTCCCTCTTCGTTGTGCCAGTACACGACACAGGTAAGCAGTTTTGAGGTTCCAGATAGGGTTGATTTTGAGGTACGTAGATATTTTATTCATACGTACCCCGACCTCATACAGGACTGACGACTATGGGACTGATTGGAAGCAGCATTTACATTCCATTGTGTGAGAAGAACGAAAGCGAGAAGCAGAGGTCAGGAGTTTGAGGCCGGGCGATCGAAGGCGCGACCAGGGCAGTAGTCAAGGGCGATGTGCGAAGGGCTACCTCGACATTGTCCGTTGTGGCCGAAAGACGCATCCACGTGTCATCGTCAAGGATCCCTGGTGCGTGTCAGAACAGCGGACGCATAATTTCTGCTTGACCCCGCACTTCACACCAGTAAACAATGGAAGTCTTGACCTCAACTAACAAAGCAGTTGGTCAGAATGAAATTTCACTCTGCAGCGGAGTGTGCGCTGATATGAAACTTCCTGGCAGAGGTCCCAGGTTCGAGTCCCGGTTCCGGCACGCAATTTTAATCTGCCAGGAAGTTTCAAAGCAGTTGGTGATAATCATGTGACACCCTCTAGCGTAACTATTAGCGACGATTTAGAACATATCTCTCATGTATTCGAAGGTGCAAAATCAGCATTACATGCATCTTCTTTATATATAAAGCAGAGTATCCGTATGTTTGTGTGCATGTGTTGCATTCAAATCTAAAGTTTTGATCCAATGTTTTTCAAATTTTGTACACGTAATCTTGAATCCATGAGGACGGTCGCCGTAAGTGTAATAATCACGTACGATGCATAGTTCACGAGATATGACGTCATAAACAACGAGATCGCTGCCAACGGGAAATACAGGCCTGAGCGCGCACATCATGCGACGTAAGCAAGGTAGTTGGGAGCCGGCGCGATCGCTAGCTCAGTGGCTGCCCGCTATGAGGCAGTGGGCAGTGCCCCAGCGGCCGGCCAATCGGCTAGCGATCGCGCCGGCTCGGAACTGCCTTGCTTACGTAACATGAAGTGCGCGCTCAGGCATGTATTTCTCGCCGACCACGCAACGAGATGCGCGGAAAACTTCTGCATTTAGCAATGCCGCTCATTTTCTCCCAAACCCCTGGACCGATTTCAAATCAAATGTTCAAATGTTCGTAAAGCTTAACTGTGGGGTCATCAGTCCGTAAACGTACAAACTACTTATGAACTAACTTATACTAAAGACAACACAAACATCCATGCCCGAGGGAAGATTCGAGCCTCCGACGCGGGAGGCCGCGAGATCCGCAACGTGGCGCTCCAGACTGCTCGGCCACTCACGCTCGGCGGACCGATTTCAGCCAAATTTGGTACACACATTCCTTATCGTGAGGTAACAATTCCTGAATTGTTAAGAATCACATAAGACACGTGGTTCAGAAGATATGACGTCATAAACAATAAGAATAGTAAAAATCTACCACATAATGCGGCGAGACTTTATAAATACGCTATATGAGAAAGCGACTTGCAACAAACTTTAAAGGTAATTTCAAACCTTTATTAAACTTTTTTTTCGCTGACAATCGTAGCAAAACGGTGAAAGGAAAAAAGTTTCTCGCTTACTACTTTTCCACTTTTTATGGAGTAAAACTACGGCATTCGGTGTGACGTTACAATTCATAATTTGTACACTACAAATTGTAGCCGCAGGAAATTTCACAGTACGACTCGTAGTTCATGAGATATGAGTGCCGCGGTGGAGTAGCCGTGCGGTCGCCGGCCGCCGTGGCTCAGCGCGCCCGGTCAGGGGCCAACACGGCCTCTGTAATAAAGAAAAGCTGAGCCAAAGATTGAACGAACAACAAAGAACAAACTGAACCAACGTCCGCTAAGCGTAGATCTACCTAAAGAAAAAAAAAAAAAAAAAAAAAAAAAAAAAAAAAAGCGGTCTCAAGCGTCTCGCAACGGAGCGCACGGTTGCTCGCTGTGGAGGTTCGAGTCCTTCCTGGGGCATGGGTGTGTGTGTTGTCCTTAGGGTTGTTATCTAGGTTGAAGTAGTTTGTAAGCTACGGACTGATGACCACGCAGTTTGGTCCGATAGATTTACAAACATTTGAACATTTTGAGATATGAGTACATAAACAGTAATATTTCGCTGTTCATGGACTAAAACTACGGCTTTCGGGATGACGTTACAATTTATTATTTCTACATTACAAATTGTAGGAGCAGAACATTTTACTCGGAGCGGCCAAGCGCATTACAGCACTATGCTGCAATGCGTGAGGCCGTCCCCGTCGGGGGTTCCAATCCCCCCTCGGGCATGGATGTTTGTGCTGTATTTAATACAAGTTAGTTCATAAGTAGTTTGTACGTTTAGGGACTGATGACACCGCAGTTACGTCCCATAAGCCTTACAAATATTTGAACTTTTTTTTTTTTTTTTGACATTTTACAGACATTATACACGCATATAGTTGAGTGTACCGTCTAAATTGTATCACAGTACGACACGTAGTTCATGAGATATGAGCACATAAACGGTAATGTTCATGGAAAACCGCCTCATCACACACCAAGTTTTTATCTATTACTTCTTTACTACTAATTGCATTCCGAAGAGATTTTACAGACTTAAAGCCCTTATACAATTGAATATATGCCTGAAAAATGGCAGGATCAAATAAATAAATACCCGGCATGTAAAGTAGAGTGTCCCTATGTTTTTGTGTACGTACTGCATACAAATCTACAGTTTTCTTCCAATGTTTATGATATTTTGCACACGTATTCTTCAATCCATGAGGACGGTCGTCGTAAGTGTTAGGATCACGAACAATAAACTGTTCACGAGATATGACGTCATAAACAATAAGATGCGCGGAAACCTGATGCATCAGACGAGTGTTTCACATTTCCTCCTAAACCAACGGACCGATTTCAACCAAATTTGGTGTACATATTCTTTACTGTGAGGTAACACTGCTGTCGGGCAAGAACCACATACGACACACGGTTCAGGAGATACAACGCCATAAACAATATAATTGCAAGAAACTGCCACATAATGCGACGAGACTTTATTCACCCACTGTATAGGAATGACAGTAGTTAGCGACTTGCAACCAACTTTAAACGTAATTTCAAACCTTTATTGTACTTTTTCTCGCTGACAACCATAGCAATATTATGAAAGGAAAAAAGTTTCTCGCTTACCACTTTTCCGCTGTTAATGAAGCAAAACTACCGCATTCGGTATGACGTTACAATTTATAATTTCTACACTACAAATTGTAGTCGCAGGAACATTTACAGACAGCATACAAACATATAGTTGAATGTACCTCCGAAATTGTATCACACTACGACACATAGTTCATGAGATATGAGCACATAAACAGTAACGTTCATGGAAAACCGCCCTATCATGCACCATGTTTTAATCTATTTCTTCTTTACTACTAATTATAGTCGCAATAGATTTTACAGGCATACAGCACTTGTACAAATGAATATATACCTGAAAAATTATACAATTGTACAACATATAACTCAATAAATATGAAATCGTGCGAATTTTATATGCCATTTGTATTTTGATTGCTATCTTTCTTTGTTTAGATACTGCATGTATAATTTTACACTTTATGCAAGACAGCCTTATTTTTTATATACTCTCCGATAAATATAACATGTTTTTAGAAAGAAGGAGATGGACTGAGATAGAAACGATAAGAGAAGTACTAACTTAAGGCAGGAGTAAATAAATAAAAACCCGGGCAACGCCGGCTTTTTAGCTAGTTTATAAATAAAGCGCACAATGCTTTTGAATTAGTGAGAGAAGCGGACCACCCAATATTACTAAAGTTTGTCGAAACTCCTATTCAGTATCCAGAAAGAAGAAAACTCGTTTTACGTGAGGTATCTTCCATAACTTCATCATGCGATGGTGCAGATCTTTCTTCCGTGCTTGCTGTAATAAACTGGACAGGAAATCCGCGTTATAAAAGAAATTTTTTTGGTTTATTTTTATCACACAAAGATGTTTCGGCACTTACTGTGCCATCATCTGAGGGTTTTTTGCCTTAACTTTCTGAAATTCATTTACATGTTACAGTGTTTTTGAAATGTACAGACATTTGTCTTTTCATCTGCAACTCGTCATTGCTTAGTAAAAGCAACATTTAAATCCTGCTAATAACTTCACGTAGGTATGTAAATAATCGTAGGCCTAATATATTCAATGTAAATCTCAAATAAAAAAAATTTTAATTTTTGACGACGCAGCTTTATTTGTGTTGGGGAAAGGTTTGAATTTTGCACCGACGCCTAAGCGTTTACCGATAGTTGATTTCATAACTTGTATTGGACAGGCTGTCTCTAAACTACCTTCCGATGCTGCGGAAGAGGCTAGGAGGGACGTTATACGTTTGGGATGGCAGTTTTAGATATCGGAATAGGTTGTGAATTACGAGTGGCATATCAGTTTCACCTATAGGTGAATACTATCGAGCCAATAGTTAAATTCATTGTTTCAGATTATTTTCCCCTTATCATTTACAGAAGAATAGAAGAAACAGCAGAAGAATGCCGCGGCGAAGACCAGTGTGAGTTCCGTAGAAAAGTGTGAAGGTACCAGGCAATACTGCCCGTAAAACTATCTTTCAAGACCAAGACTAGTTGAAAAAAGGCAAACGTGTATTTTTAGCGTACTAGCGAACCCGCAATGATTCTCAATTTCTAAATATGCATGGGAATTAAGTATACTTGCTAAACTCTTTCCTCTAATTTCCCTGCCCATAACATCCCCTTCTCTGTACCTATATGTTACCTTCCCCTTTCGCATCAGCCAGCTGAAAACGCAGCGTTGCTCCGGTATTTATTTATTCAAATATTCATTCCTTCCTTCTCTCTCTGTCTACCTGCTCCTAACTCTGGTTCTGTCTACCTACTTGTGCCTCCTCCTCCTCCAGTATTACTTCCTATTACAACCCTTTATCCACCAATTCATACCCCCTCCCCCCAGCCGCTTCCATGTGCTAATCTCCTCCTATCCCCTCTCTGTTCATCTTCTCCCTTCCCTGTGTATGAAAAATTACAAAAATGTTTAAATGTTTTTGATGCGTAAGAGACTTAACTGTGGGGTCATCATTCCTTAAACTATTTCTGAACTACCTTATGCAAAAGACGACATAACCATCCATGCCCGAGGGGGGATTCGAACCTCAGACGAGGAACGGCCTCGCGCATGGGAGCATAGCGCCTCAATGCGCTCGGCCGCTCCGCCGCGGCGAAATATTACATATATCTATGGTATCTGATCGAATGATATCGGCTTCTAGAGTAAGGTTTCCTCCACAGTGCACTGTTCGAAACCTTACGTAGACAACGATCTTTCTCTTGTTCTGAAGGTCAATTGTGCAAAAATTCATAGATATCAAAATAAAGCTGCAGATTGGTGACGGAGTCTGTTGTAAAGTACCCTCCACCACGCGCCGTACGAAATCGTAAGCAGACAGTTACCCTCCTGTTGACTTGAAGGTCAGGTGTGAAAAATTTCATCAAGATCGGAATAATACCGTAGATGCGTGTCGGAAACTTTTGTAAAGTACCTTCCGTCATGCACCGTACGAATTATTGTGTATTCAATGGCGTTCCTATTGTTTTGAAGGTAAGTGTTCAAAATTCTCTTGCAGTCTAATGAATGGCATGGTAGAGTATAACATACGAAGCTAATTCGAAGTGGCATTGGCCATACAAAATTACCAATTTCTAATTTTGCGCTTTTTCAGATGTTCCTTTTGGTTTCTCCTTCTCTTTCTTCAAAATAAAAGGGTTCAAATCGGTCGAGCCATTAGAGAGAGAGAGAGAGAGAGAGAGAGAGAGAGAGAGAGAGAGAGAGAGAGAGAGAGAGAGGGAGAGAGCGGTTATAAGAGTTAAAGAACATTTAAAGGGAGCCATAGTTGAAGAGGAAGTAAGGCAGCGTTTTATCCTATCCCCAATGGTAGTCAATCTATACAGTGAGAAAATTGTGAAGGAAACAAAGAAAAAATTGGAATTAATGTTCAGAGAGATGAAATAATAATTTAGTGGTTGCCTGTTGACAGTGTAATTCTCTCGCACACGGCTAAGGACTTGGAAGAGCTGATGGACGGAATAGACGGTATTTTGAAAAAAGATAATTAGATAAACAAGAATAAAAACAAAAAAAAGATACTGGGATACAGTCAAAGTCAGTCAGACATGCCGACGGAATTACATTAGTAACTGAGACACTAGAAGTAGTAGTTACGTTTCGTTATTTTGGCAGCAAAAAGAGTAATGTTTTGAAGAAAGAGGAATATGTGAACACCTAATAACATTTACGTGTTTGGAAATCTTTCTGGAGGTCTGGGCAGTTGACTTGGTCAGAAATGAAACGTGAACGAGATGCAGTTCAAAAAAGAAGATGATAGAAACGTAGTTCCATAGAAAAATGCTAAATAGTAGATGTGAAGATCGAATAACAAATGAGGAGGTTCTCAGTTTTATGCAAATAAATACACAGAAACAAAAATTTTAGCACAACTTCACTAAAAGAAGGAATCGACTGATACAAACATAAAGTCACTTTGATAATGGTGGGTATCTTCATTTCAGTGTAGATGTCCACCGTGCTCGAAATCTTACGGGAAGGGCGAAATGCCGCGAGTAGAGAGGAAAATATGCATGTAAATTTGAAATTTGTATTTTACGTAGTAAGATATTCCCCGCAGTTATAGTGATTAGTGTGTCCAGGTGGTTTAGTAGTTAGCATAAATGCCTAGTAAACAGGAGACACGGGTTCCAAACCAAATCCGGGACAAATTTGCAAATTTCCCCATTGATAAAATTCAATTCCCGGAGGCAGCAAAAGTCTTCAGTTCCTTCGTGCCTTAAATTGTGTTAGTTACACACTGAAGAAGCAAAGAAACTGAAACCGCGCGGGTGTGGCCGAGCGCTCTAAGCCGCCTTGCTGCAGAGTACGCGGCTGCTCCCGGCGAAGGTTCAAGTCCTCCTGCGGGCGTGGGTGTATATATTGTCCTTAGCATAAATTAGTGCAAGTGGTTTTTAAGTCTAGAATCTGATGACTACTGACGTTTCGTTCTATAGCTTTTCAAACATTTGAAAGAAACTAACATAGGCATGCGAATACAAAAACAGTAAAAGTCGGCCCTGCGTTCGGCTATGCGTATATGAAGCAAAACTTGTTTGTCGGAGGTGTCAGATCAGTTACTGCTGCTGTAATGGCAGGTTATCACGATTTAAGTGAGTTTGAACGTGGTGTTACAGTTGGCGCACGAGAGATGGAACACAGCATCTCCGAGGTAGCGATGAGGTAGGGATTTTCCCGTGCAACCATTTCACGGGTGCACCGTAAATATCGGGAATCCGCTAAAGCATCAATTCTCCGACATCGCTGCTGTCGTAAAACACCCAGCAGGAACGGGATGAACGATGTCTGAAGAGAATCATTCATCCTGACAGGAGTGCAACCGGTCCGCAAATTGCTGCGGATTTCAATGCTGGGCCATCAACAATGGCAGCGTGCGAACCATTCAACGAAACAACATCGATTTGACCATTTGGAGCCGAAGCACGACACTCGCCAGGGCTCGTCAACACCAACATTGGACTGTTGACGATCAAAAGATGTTGTCTGGTCTGACGAGTCTAGTTTAGAACTGTATTAATTCCAATGTTTGTAACTACTGGGTCATCAGTCCCTAAACTTACAAACTACTTATGAACTAGCTTACACTATAGACGGCACAAACATCCATGCCCGAGGGTAATTCGAATCCCTAATCGCAGCGGCCGTGCAGACCATGACTGGCACGCCGCACACAGCTCGGGTCGGACAAACGCGGATATTCGAAAAGACCCAAGCTCAGGAGAGGAAGAGCGTACAGTAATTTTGCAACGATGGACGCACTGCGGAGTATGGAGACAATTTCATGAATCCCTGGACCCTGCATGGGAGTAAGGAACGTATCAAGGCGGAGGAGGATCTGTAATGATGTAGCGCATGTGCAGCTGGACTGATAAGGGACGCATGATGGTCTACGTAAGACTCTGACAAGTGACACATACGTAAGCATCCTGGCTAATCATCTGCATCCACTCATGTCCATTGTGTATTCCGACGGACTTGGGCAATTCCAGCACGACAATGCGACACCTCATGCGGCACAAACATCCATGCCCGAGGGGTATTCGAACCCCCGACTGCAGCGGCCGTGCAGACCGTGACTGGCACGCCACAGACCGCTCGGCCACTGCGGCCGGCGAACTGTATCGAGTGGATGCACATGTACGAGCATGGAGACAACTTCATGAATCCCTGGACCTTGCATGTCAGTAGGGAACTGATCAAGCTGGTGGAGGTTCTGTAATGGTGTGGCGCATGCGCAGCTGGAGTGATAAGGGACCTGTGATGGTCTACGTAAGACTCTGACAGGTGACACATACGTAAGCATCCTGGCTAGTTATCTGCATCCACTCATGTCCATTGTGTATTCCGACGGACTTGGGCAATTCCAGCACGACAATGCGATACCCCACACGTCCAGAATTGCTACACGTTAGCACCAGGAACGGAGTTTAATACCATCCGTTGACCATCAAACTCACCAAATAGGAATATTATTGACCATAAGTAGTGAATGCCTTGTAACGGGCCGTTCAGAAGAAATCTCCACCCCCTTGCACTCTTACGGGTGTATGGACAGCCCTGTAGGATGCGTGGCGTCGATCCCCTCGAGCACTAGTTTAGACATTAGTCGAGTCCATGTCTCTTCTGTGTGCTCGCGGTGGCCCTATACGATATTTGGCAGATACACCAGTTTCTCTGGGTCTTCGGTGTAAGTTATGGAACATTGTTAATTCGTTTCTGTCCTTTTTCCTACAGTTGTTTTTATATTAATATGCTGGTACTTATTTATAAAAATGTCTATGCAACTGAAATAAGACAAGTTATTTTAGCATACGAGTTTCACCTTCATTTGCAAGGCGTCTTCAGTGGCCTGGAATAAATACACGATTCTGTTTTTTCGTCTTTATTACTTTAGGTTGTAAACAGTTGTGTCGCGTTAAGTATAGTTAATGATATTTTGATATTATTATTTTCAATTTTCGTAGACGGTGGCTACAAGTCCTGTTTATTGAATAGGGTTGTTGTGTTTCATTCAGCTTTTGTTTCATTTCAGCACTGCAGCACTAGGCACATGCCATTTTGATTGTGTTGTGTTTTTCTTTTTTTGGGTGGTGTTGCTAACTTTTGAATGTGTGTTTGTCCTATCTTTGCTTTATGTCATTGTGGAAAATATTGCACCAGAAATATTTTGTTTTGTTATAATAATAATAATAATAATAATAATAATAATAATAATAATAATAATAATAATTATTATTATTATTATTATTATTATTATACTCCTGCTAGTGTGTGTGTGTGTGTTTGTGTGTTTATCTCAAGCCTGGATATGTGTAATTTTTATTTTCAATTTTTTTTTTTTTTTGCTTTTCCCCTGTGAAATGAAGTGTATGTATGTGTGTGTGTGTGTGTGTGTGTATGTGTGTGTGTGTGTGTGTGTGTGTGAGAGAGAGAGGGAAAATTTGTCTTTTTAATTACCGTCTCATTTCCTTGATTAGGTTTAGCAGTGAGTTTTCATAGATGTTTATCATCTAATTTATTGATTCCTTGTAAATAAAGATCAAACGCGTATGACAAAATAACTTGTCTTATTTCACTTGCATAGACGGTTTTTATAAATAAATATGCGCAGTGCCGCTCCCCTTCGAGGGTTCGAATCCCCCCTCGGGCATGGATGATTGTGTCGTCTTTAGTATAAGGTAGTTCATAAGTAGCTTGTAAGTTTAGGGACTGATGACCTCGCAGTTAAGTCCCATAAGCTTTACAAACATTTCAACATTTTGATAAATAAATACATGCATATCAACTTATGGAAATTGTTTACATGAACTTGAAATAACTCCTGTGAACGTTTAGAACTTTATCCAGAGATATAAGTGACACAGGATGGTATTTCGGTTCAGACCAGCCTTTTGTTTCGGAACAGAATTTAAATGTTAACCGTTTAATTAACTGTCTGCAGATCATTGAAATACCAGACATTATTACTGCTATCAAAAGCAAGATATAAATTATTACTTATCGATTGTAAGCGCTGCACATTGTGACACACTGAACGAAACGACAGTTCATGTACTAGAGGGGTGAAAGGCAGATTTCCTGAATATCTTTGTATTGTGCGTCTGCGAGACGAAGACTGCTGATTTAAAACCCTAAAAGTCACCTTCAGAAACCATTACCATATGTAGACAGTTCTTGATTGGCACGATACTTACAAGATTTTGAAGGCATTGTGTCGTTGTTGTTCGTTTTATTAACCAATGGGGAAAATTTTAGTACTTCGTAGTATTTGAGTCTTATCGTTGTATACGTAATATTTTCAGTGATTGAACTAGGCTAATTGTCTGCCTTAATTTATATATTTATTCATCTGTAACACACTGTACCATGAATGGTTGTCATCGGTTATCATTACGCAGTTCTTTACCCTTTTTATAGTTCTATAGCTCTTCTAGTTATTTCAGACACTGTTAACTAATGTATGTTCATGGGTATTCAAGTAAATGTCACGTATCAGATGTTCAAGGATATTAAGATAGCTGCGCGATGGCCTCGCGCTCTAAGGCTCCTTGCTGTGGACTGCGCGGCTGCTCCCCGTCGGGGGTTCGAGTCCTCCCTCGGGCATGGGTGTGTGTGTTCAAATGTTCAAATCTTTGTATAGCTTATGGGACTTGACTACGTGGTCATCGGTCCCTAAACTTACAAACTACTTATGAACTAACTAATACTAAGGACGGCACAAATATCCATGCCCGAGGGGGGATTCGAACCCCCGACCGTAGTGGCCGAGCAGACCGTGACTGGAGCGCCTCAGTCCCCTCGGCCACCGCGGCCGGCATAAAAATGTTTGTAAATTTGTCGGATCAAACTGCGTGGTCATCAGTCCGTAGCTTACAAACTACTTAAACCTAGGTAAACTAACCTACGGACAAACACACACATCCATGCCCCAGGGAGGACTCGAACCTCCACGGCGAGCAACCGCGCGCTCCGCAGGGAGGTGCTTTAGACCGCTCGGCTACTCCACCGCGGCAGGTGTGTGTGTGTGTGTGTGTGTGTGTTGTCCTTGGAATAAGTTAGTTTAAGTAGTTTGTAAGTCTAGGGACTCATGACCACTGCAGTTGCACCTCTTAGTTTTACAAACATTTGCTTGTATGATATATATTACATATAGTTCGTTGGATAGTAAATGGATGTTTTACTTATTTACCTTGTGATGACTTGTTTAGTAAACGTTTTGGAATATTTGTCTTAGCCTGTCAGCACCATTTAAGTATTAAATTGCCTTCAATGAAATACGACACTGTTTCGCGCTTTAATGAGGTGTTTTTTGTTTAGTAGCAAACTGAAGACCGTCATTGGTACTGTTAAGTATTTGCATAATTTTGTCGACCACAAATGGTGGTTGATGACGCCTCCCGCCTGGATTCAGAGCCCATCCTCGTTTTGTAGAGGTGGCGGTGTGATTTGGCCGCTCGCGCGGTGGAAGCGGAGCTATCGATCTGTGAGCTTCGTTCCCGGAACTGATCGCATCCTCTTGCTTGGAACCGAGTGGGAGGCTTAACGCGCATGACCTCGCGCTGTTACGCGATTCGTCGTGTCTAGAGCACCTCGCCCACGCTCAATAAACAGTGTGAAATGTACGTAATATGTCTAAACACGTATTTTTTTGTTGTTTTTCAAATGATCTTACGAAAATAAAATCTAAGACAGATACAAAAATGTAAAAACAAAACAATTATTACTTATTATTTGACTATTTTTACTTAATTTTCGTCATGTAACTGAGCTATGCACATACTACACAATGCTGCAGCATGTTTATTACACACGAAATTTTCACATTAGGTACACGCTTTTCTTCTCAATCGATTCTTGCGCCTTGTGTAGACTTGACATATACCATCGGGCTTTTCAGCATCTATGACCTTAATTTTATCGCAAAATCATTTTATAAGTTATTGTAGAGGATTAGACCAAATTTTGTGTTACTACTAAGCACAGCCTGCGGTCGTTTCACCTGTAGGGTTTGTGTTTTCAGCAGTTTTAGTGTGGCTCTGCAGCACAGTGGTAGAATGCCAGGCTATGTTTCCAATGGTCCCGGGTTCGATCCCCGCTCAGTCCTAGGATACTTTTCTGTCACTTTTGACTTCTTTCCTGTCTGGCTATGTTGCCAATGTGAAAAATGTCGAACAGCATCGTGGTTCGAAATCCACGTTAAACTGTAGGTCCCTCTTATAAATGTCTGGGTAAGTCAACTCGGAAGAAGGTAACTGCGTACCACCTCCAAACAGGACCATGCCTTGTAAAGAACTGTGGTGTTCTAACCAATCTTTGGATGGTTGACTGCTTTACTTTTTTTACCATTTGGTAACAAAAGATCGGTATTTTCCTTGTATATTATTTGACTATTTATGTCAGTAACATTTCAAATAAAAAAACCTCTGGTCAGTTTATTTACTATGTACATACGGAATATACAGCTACCCCGAAATGATTACAACATTTTATCGATTTTTACATTTTCTCCACCCTGATGATTCGATCTACAGTTTACAACATGACAAATATTTCAGAAATCGTGGTGATATTTCCCAACTTAGCCTCTCTTCAATATCGCGAAACCTCATAGTTCTCGTCAGAAAAAGAAATCTAGTTCTTCTCATAACGGCACGAAAAATGTCAGGAGCTGTGCCGACGATGTCTTACAGTCCATGCTCATTTACGAACACACATTTTTTTCGGCGACGTATAAAATTCCAATAAACGCTTTGAGTTCTGTGACGTATATACTCTATCTTCCTTGAAAATTGATTCTTGACTATCGTAATACGAATATTCGTATACGTAACTATGTTAGTTAGAATTTAAGTACTTACATAAAAAACAAAGGACTCCAAAATATCTTTGGCATCTTTTGCTATAGATTTTACACCTTCTCTCTATCAGTAACGATATTATGAGCTCTAGTCCTCACACTGCAACGACCTGGATTGTAACTCCACGTAACTCCACGTTTGTGTGTGTTTCTATACGTAAAATGACTGATCTCGTGATTGCACTGAAGAAATGTCACCCTAATCTTCTTCTGATAGCTGCTCCGTTTCGATACAGCGGTAATTATGTTCACTGTCTAGATCGATTTCAGTATTATAGGCTTGAGCAAATGCTAGTTCAACATGTTCCAGGTGTTTTCTTAAAGTAACGACAAAATTCTTTATCTCTATTTATATAAAAGCGAAAGGACACTAATTCATACACTCACTCACTCACTCGATGACTAAACATGAAATCTCGAATACTACTTCACCTATGGAAACTATCAGGAGATAGCGCCGCGTATTAACCAAAGTCCCAGACTCATCGTGTGGCTGGCTGTGTGGTTCTGCTCGTGTCTCGCGATGCAACTGTGCTATGAGTGGCGGTTCTAATACTGGTTGGAGACAGTGCGTTTGGGGATGGTATTTCGTTTTACTTTGTTCTATTTTACTTTATACGCTGCAGATTGCAAGAAGAAACTCTTTAATGAAATCAGAAGAAAAGCTTTATACAATAAGGCATTCAGAAAGGTCGACTCAAAATTACGGAAATGGTATTAGATATCTTCTTTGCTTCACCACACAAACGCCTTTGAAGGAATTCGATTTGACCTCCCTCGATACGAATTTTTACTCTTTCCTTAGGACCCACATGCTAGGGGATGCTTACAGAGGAAATATAAAAATTAATTGCTGTTCGTTAATCTCGCTAAAACTCAAGAACGGCTGAACCGATTTGTCTAATTTTAATCTTGAAATATCCGGCGTAGGTTTAATAACTGACTATTCGCACGACGGAGAGGGGTTTGTTTTGTTTTGTTCATCATGGTCATGGAAAAGTTTTCAATATTAAAAAAAAAGACAGTTAAAAACGAAAGTCGCAAAATTCAAACCAAGTTCCTTTTTCAATGTGTTTCTAAATGTACTAAACACTATAAGCTGAGAACCGTTCATCCGACTGCGATAAATTTTTGATCATTTCACGTTCTTATGAACTAACAATTTGGGAAAGTTACCCGGAATATTGGAAGATTCACGAGAAACTGAAACAGTTTTTTCAATGGGATATCAATATAATTCGTCTGATTGCGATAAAATTTTGCACATTCGACGTCCATAGCGAGAGAAAAGTTTGAGTGAAGTAAAAGTTGTGGAAAACTAACGAGTACTTCTGTTGTTCTGTCGTTCTATCCACTTTTCACAAAAGGGACAATGCATTTTTGAAAGTCAATTATAACTTCTGAAAAATAGTTAAGAAGTCAGAGTAAATAGTTTTTCCAGAGAGTAAATATTGTTCGATATTTCGCTTTATATACTTCAAATCAAAAAATATCTTGAATGACACACTTTCTAAAGTATCTTATCCAGTACTTCAGCGCAGAAGCTATCATCACGCCAGATTTCCTCACAATAGATTCAGTGGTTTATGTAATGTTATATAGCCAAATCGGTTCAGCCGTTGTCGAGTTTTAGGGAAACTAACGAACAGCAATTCATTTTTATCTTTGATAATTCATATACTGGTTCAGATCGTGTAAAGCGAACCTTACTCTTTCGAAGCATATTTCTGAACACACCCAACACAACAACCAAGTAATTATTTTAAATCTAAATTTTCCTTGAAATTTTTCCATATTTTATCGCCGTTTGAACTTTCAAGACACTAAAAATTGTAGTGCAGTTACGCACTGTGTTTTGATGAAAACATAGAACTGATGACAATAACAAATTACATGAAGGGCTTTCCTGGTAGGAAAAAGATCGCGATTTAAATCACAAATAAGTATTTACCATCGTAGAGTGCCATTTGGTTGGATCAATGACTATGACAATGTTTTGCCGCCGCGGCGGAGTAGCCGAGCGGTCTAAAGCGTCTCGCTGCGGAGCGCTCGGTTGCTCGCCGTGGAGGTTCGAGTCCTCCCTGGGGCATGGGTGTGTGTGTTTGTCCTTAGGTTAGTTTACCTAGGTTTAAGTAGTTTGTAAGCTACGGACTGATGACCACGCAGTTTGGTCCGATAGAATTACAAACAAACAAATGTTTTGCCTCTCTAATGTATTATGTATTAGTGTAATAATATGCTCATCATTCAAAATGGGTGGTCTGCTCCATTGATATCGCGTCTGAAATACACATGGCAACCTTTTTTGTGGATCAGCACTCAACAACACTACAGTATTTTACATATCCAGGGCGATGAGCGGCAGCAGGCGCTGTGGGCAGAGGGCGAGGCAGCGCTGTGTAGCGCCGCCACCGCTGCTGCCGGCGAGGTGTATGGGCCGCGGAGAGCTCTGCCAAGTGCTGCGGCCAGAGGCAGCAATGTTATTGGGTCGAAATGTTATTACCAGTGTACCAAAAAATGAAACACGTCACGCATATGCTCACCTTACACACGTGGCATCAGCACGCACGAGGGACGTGAAATTAAAAAAAATTGTCAACAGTCGGTTTCGATCGCTAATACTTTCATGTGCAAGTCAGGCACTTTACCGCGAGACCACGGATGTAGCTGACTTGCAGATCTTCTAACGGCACATAAGAAGTACTGTATGAACTCCAGCAGTCTACAGTGTTGTCAGATTGTGCAGATAGACGGACTTAGAGCGAATCAGCGCGGCCACTTTTATTGTCTCATGTCGCGATTGGCTCGGACTTAGGCTCAGCGACGGCCAGCCGGCGGCCAGGTTTTTTGTCAAAGAGTGTAGCTTCTTAATTGTATCACAGTGCGACACGTAGTTCATGAGATACGAGCACATAAACAGTAACGTTCATGGAAAACCGCACCACACGCACGAAGTTTTAATCTGTTACTTCATTACTACTAATTACATTCGCAACTGAATTTTTAGACATACAACTGAATATATACCTGAAAAATTATAGAATTGTAAAACATATAACTCAGTAAATATGAGATCATATATACTGCGATGGGTAAAACTTTTCACATCAGGCATCAGGTTTTATTACATTTCTTATTTACTGCTAAGACACTCCTGTATTCCAGTGAGCTTAAGGAAATTCCTGAAAGATGACAGTGCTGCTGAAAACTTTGAAGCAACTTTGAACTGTGAAGCGCATATCGCTGTAGGAAGAAGCAGTAGATATCCATAGAGCTACAAGGAAAGGGAGAGAATGAAACAGAGTACATCCGACCAATACCCATTATTTCCGACAGATCTGGCTTTTAACTTTAAGAGACTGCAGTTTGTAGTGGGACTTGCACTTTCTATTACGATTAATAAATCACAGGGCAATCTACTCAATACTGTGGAGTGTATTTGAAATCTCCATGTTTCTCACACGGACAGCTTTATATCGCTTGCTCAGGCATGGGCTCTCCATTGAAAATATTCATGTTATATCCTGGACAAGTCACAAGAAATATTGTTTATAGTCCGGAAGAAAGGGAGGACTATTAACGTTTAACGCCCCGTCGGTGTAGTACAGAAAATCTCAAAGAGTAATATACGAACTTTCATGGGGATTCATAGGTCAATTGAGAGGATCTTAGGGCAACGTATAAGCTTTATTCCATCAAATTTGCATAAGGAGAAGAAAAGATATCGTAATTTATAGTTTCTGCTGGCGTATGCTTTGTTTGAATTGCAGCGTAGTATAGCAAAGATCCGATAGAGGCGCTGTTACTTACGTAGTATACCAAATAACTAAAATAGCGATGCTGCATTTTTATTCACATAACTAAGGTGTAATACACTGAAACTAGAGCTACGATTTTCCTTACGGCAGCGGTGTAGAGTATTGATGTTGGCAACGGCCGTTGAATCCTATTTAAAAATCAGTCACGTACGATTAGGGGAATAATTCTTTGTGTTGGTAATGAAATAAATAATTAATGTTGTTCCGCTCAGTAAATTAATGATCCCCCTAAAGCGAATATTTTGTTGCCAACGTTGACATAGTAAACCGCTGCCACGGCAAGTAAAATTTGACCTAGGTTGGACACAACAAAATATTTTGTTCCCATCTGTATCAAATATGCTTTGCAATGTCATGGAAAGAAAGGAAGTGCATCCACCGACGGGTATCATTTAACTTTAAGACATAACGACGTTCTTTCGCGACTATCGACATTTTTATTTACTATGAATTCTTCGCGATGAATCGAATTTATGTAGTTTCCTTTCTGATTTTGGTGTATCGTCATTACATTTTGAGTGCGTTCTGCTTAGGAATGCCTCAAAAACGACATAGTACAGGAAAGGACAAAGCGAGGCGACGTTATTTACATAGTGCACCAAATAACTAATTAGGGCGTTTCTGCGTTTTTTTTTTAAATTCTTTTTGTTTTTTCGTTCTTGTAACTATGGTATAATACACTACAAAAACAAGAAAGGCTACAATTTTACTTTCGGCGGCGGCGTTGTATGCGGATGTTAGCAACGACCGTTGAATGCTTTTTAAAAAATCAGTCACGTAAATTGAGGGGAATAATTCTTTATGTTCACGATGAAATAAATAATTTATGCTGTCCTGGTCAGTAAATTAATCATCCTCCTGCAGTGAATAGTTCATTGCCAACGACAGCAAACTAAGCCGCTGCCACTGCAAGTAAAAATTCCAGGTAGGATTTTGCTGACCTAGGTCCGGAACCCTAAAAACCATGATATACACAAGTCGCTCTTTAACAACCGTTGCGAAGCACGGGCATATAGGCTAGTATATATATATAAAAGTCGCGGTTTGTTTCAGGGAAAACTGGTTTGCAAAACGCAACTAATTTGTCGTAAGCTTTTGCCTTTAAATTCTTGTTTATATAGTCCTTGGATCTTACTTTCGACAAGCACTGCTGCTCTTTATACATGATTATAAATTCTGTCAAAAAGTCTTTGATCCAGCAGCGAGAATCTACCACGATCGTCCTACCGTAAGACTGTAAGAGTGTATAGTAATCGCGTCCCGCACTGTAGGCCACTAACAAGGGGAGGTCGCCAATTGTGAAAGTCACATTCCCTTCATACTGTGCATAATAAAAGCTCATGGCCAGAGCTGTAAATTGGCAAAGCACCAAGATGCACTTCTCAGCCGCTGTCGAGAAAATCGACAGTTAAAAAAAGTCGTTGCGGTCAAATACTCTCTACGATTAGTAATATTGTACAGAGGCGTGGCGTAGCGGTAAGCTCTCGGGTTTGTAATGCGAAGGTCGCCGGATCGAATCTAGCGGTAGGCAACTTTTTTATTATTATTTTTTTTTAATTCAAATATCTCAGGAACCAGTTGATAGTTATCATAGAAATATGGAAAGCAGAAAACAGCACGACATCGAGTACATCTGATAAACGATGCGTTTTTACAAGAACAATTGTTTCTGTTTTAAATTATCTGTTGGGAAACACACCTGATTGACATTCTGAAAAATTATTCTATCGTTCGTCAGGTTTGACTTACACTATACGTATTCGTTTCGGAATTTCGTTTACACTTCTTCCGTTAACTATACGTGGTAAACATTATGAAGACAATTACTAACATTTGTGAAATACAACTTTGTTTGCGGAAAACATAATGATGTTCGAAGTCGCCAGTTGCATATAATAAGTCGTTTGTCGTGGAAAAACTGGCGACTTCGAACATCATATATATATATATATATATATATATATATATATATATGTGTGTGTGTGTGTGTGTGTGTGTGTGTGTGTGTGTGTGTGTGTGTGTGTGTGTGCACATTTGACTTACAAAAAACAAATAAAGTTGCATGCCGCGAATTTCGATCCGGCCACCTTCGCATTACCAACCCGAACGCTTACCGCTGTGCCACGCCTCTGTACAATATTACACATCGTAGAGAGTATTTCACCGCAACGGCTTTTTTTAATTGTCGATTTGCTCGACAACGGCTGAGAACTGAATCTTGGTACTTTGCCAAATTACACCTCTGGCCATGAGCTTTCATTGTGCGCAGTATGAATCGAATCTGTATTTCACAATTGGCGGCCTCCCCTTTTAAGAGAAACTCCGCTCTAGAGCAGCAGACGAGACGCGTGAGACTGAAAACGCCAGGCTTGTATGTGTGAAGGCGCTGGCAGGTTGGAACGGGCCGCATTTGACCGCCTGCCTGTCACTGCAATGACGCTGCGTTCACACGGACGTTCTAGCGCGCGGATCTGCGTGGCTCGCCGTACATCGCGCGGTTAAGAGTGTCCGTCCCAGGGCCCCTAATGTTTTTTAACTTTCCCTGACAATGTCCCACAAAGTGAGATAGAATTCGGACGGCAACCCGTCCGGGCCAGGCGACTTACCCCTGGGTCTTTGGCGTGACGTCACGAGTGCTGGACTGCTGTGCACATCGCTCTCGATTTTTTTATATAATTTTAGGATTAATATAATTATTTTAATTGTTATTTCGTGACAATATTCAATCTAGAGGTGTTCTAGTAAAGGTTCGTCAGTTATTTTAGCGTTTGTTGTGCCGTAATTGCTTTAAGTGGTGTTATTTGTGTTCGCGTGTGCGCCGGCATCGACGTCTTACTGCTTTGTTTACATCTGGTGGCGAGTGGTTCCAGCAGTAGCGGTCTCCGAAAGCTAAGTTCTAATAAGTGTTTGTAGTTAAATTATTAAAGTTTTAGATTTCAGGAGGTGTTATCGCGCTAGTTGTTTATTAACTTTAGTACTTTTCAACAGGTGACTTGCTGTTTTTAACGTAGTTGAGGTTGGGAAACTTTAAGTTACGATATTTGATAACTCTTGTACTCTCACAGTGTTTAGTTGTTAGTGACGCTTGAATTTGAACTTGTTTATACAAGCAACAGTGTAAAGTTTCTGTGGTAGTGTTATTTGCTCTTTTCTGATACTATTAGTTGTTGTTACTTGATTTGTAGAGACTGAGGTCTGTTGATTGCTGTAGTTAAGAGGTACTTCCTACTTATTTTGTAGAAACTTAACTTCATAACGTAGACGTCTAGTTTTTCTTAACAAATTATTGTAAAATTTTACCATGAGTGAAAAGTGTGGGCTCTGTCGTAGGGTCGTGCGTAGTGGGCTGCAGTGTGGGATTTGTAGTAAGTATTTTCATGGGGGGGAGTGCAGTGGGGAAGACAGTGGGCATTGTGGTGAGGTTCTCTCCTGGAACTGTAGGATTTGCAGCAGGAATAAGTTGATAGAGGAGCAGGAGCGTTTGATCTGCGCCCTTCAGGTGCAGTTGAAAAACGCTGAAGAGGAACTAGGTAGGTTGAGGAGGGGAAGGGGGGCTGGGGAATGGGAACTGGCAGTTGGCAAGAAGGTAGCTAGGAGAAGGTATTCAGATAGCTTTACATTGCAAGTTGCAAATAGGTTTGACCAACTGTCAGAGTTGAGTGGAGATGAACCTCCTATAGCTGTAGGTGTAGGAAGTACGCAGCAGACCTCAGCTTTTGGTAAGCCGAAATCTGTAGAGAGGTCTCTTAGGAAGAAGAAGGTTCTGCTGCTAGGTAGTTCTCATGGCAGAGGTGTTGGCCAACAGTTGCAGGAAGTACTTGGGAGTGAGTACCAGGTCACCAGCATAGTGAAGCCTAGTGCAGGGTTAGATCAGGTCACTTGTAACATAGGGGACTTATGTAGGAATTTTTCAAAAGAGGATCAGGTAGTTATAGTGGGTGGGGCCGGGAACAGTCTTGATAGGGACGGGGAATATGATATAGGTGGTGATCTGGAAAGGATAGCAACTGAAACTGGTGGCACGAATGTGCATTTCGTGCAGCTGTTTCAGCGTCATGATAGGCGTTGTCTTAATACGGCTGTCAGCCGTCTTAACATGGGGCTTGAGAAGGCGCTGATAACGGAGGGCATGGATCACATTGCAGTGGTGCCAGTTGAAACTATCCAAAGGTCGGATTTTACTAGGCACGGTCTGCACCTCAATAGGTATGGGAAGGGGAGGTTGGCAAAGCTCATAGGTGACGGTGTAGTAGGGGGTGGGGGTTTCACTCATGGAAAAATTCCTGTATTAGTTGGTGTTAGGGCTGCACCTTTTTTAGACTGAAGACAGCTGATAGATATTCCTGCTTAAAGGAAGTCCCTCTAAGAAATGAACCACCTTTGACAAAGTCTAAGAATATAAGTAATAATGGAATTACTGTTTTTCATCAAAATATACAGGGTATCAGAGATAAAGTTAATGAAATGCTTATTGATACTGATTCTGACATTATTGGAATTTCAGAGCACTTTTTAAGTAGTGTGACAATTAAGAGAATTCCTTTGCCAGGATACAGGTTAGCTGCCTTCTACTCTAGGAGTTCTTTGCAGTGTGGGGGAGTGGCCATGTATGTAAAAAACGATTTTTCATCGGAGTCAATCGATTTTTCTAAACACTGCACAGAACAGATATTTGAATGTTGTGCAGGAGTTGTTAATGTTAATGGAACTAAACTAGTAATAGTTGTTATTTATAGATCCCCTGACTCAGATTTTAAAATGTTTCTGCCCAAGCTGGAATTGGTTCTGGGTTCACTGTATAGGAAGTATAAAAATTTAATTGTGTGTGGAGATTTCAACATTAATTGTGTAGGTGATAGCTCAAGGAAAAGTCAGCTGTTAGATCTATTTAATTCCTATAACATGATGCAAACAGTATTTTTTCCAACGAGAGTGCAAGGAAATAGCAGTTCTACCATTGACAATATTTTTGTTCATTCTTCATTATTAGAGGGGCACTCTGTCAGCAGAATAGTAAATGGCCTATCAGACCACGATGCCCAACTTTTAATTCTAAAAAGTATTTGTTCTCAAACAAATGTTAAACATAAATATCAACTACTCAGAAAAGTTAATCCAGTTGCAATTGAGACCTTTTTAAGCCTAATTAAGGAACAAGAATGGCAGGATGTTTATAGTGCTGATAATGCAGATGATAAATATAATGCTTTTCTTAACACATTTATTGTGCTGTTTGAAAGTTGCTTTCCGCTAGAACGCTCAAAACAGGGTACTTTCAGTAACAGACAGCCAGGGTGGCTGACAAAGGGGATAAGAGTATCATGTAGAACTAAGCGGGAGTTGTATCAAAATGTTAGAAGCAGTCAGAATGAAGATGCAGTAGCTCATTACAAACAGTACTGTAAGGTTCTGAAAAAAGTCATTAAGAATGCAAAAAGTATGTGGTATGCAAAAAGAATAGCAAACTCTCGGGATAAAATTAAAACTATCTGGTCAGTCGTGAAGGAAGTGTCTGGTCAGGAGCAGCAGGTAGAAGATATAACGTCAGTGCGTAGTAGGAATGTTTCTGTTACTGACAAGTTAGATATATGTGCAATATTCAATAATCACTTTCTGAATATAGTAGAGGAACTAAACAAAACTCTAGTTTCTACAGGTAATTATATAACGTTTTTAGAAAATGCGTTTCCGAGGCTGTTACCTGAAATGATCCTTCATGATACTTCCATAGGTGAGATTAAGTCAATAATTAAATCACTAAAGACTAAGGACTCTTGTGGATATGATGGGGTATCTAGCAGAATTCTAAAGTACTGTTCTCCATATGTTACCCCAGTACTAAGCCATATTTGTAATTTTTCCTTTCAGAATGGTCAGTTTCCTAACAGATTAAAGTACTCAGTAGTGAAACCGCTTTATAAAAAAGGAGAAAGGGATAATGTAGACAACTATAGACCTATTTCTATGCCATCGGTTTTTTCCAAAGTTATTGAAAAGGCTGTATATTCAAGATTAATTGATCATTTCAGTTCACATAATTTATTGTCAAACGTACAGTTTGGTTTTAGAAGTGGTTTAACGACCGAAAACGCTATATTTTCGTTTCTCTGTGAGGCATTTGATGGGTTAAATAAGAGGCTACGGACATTAGGCGTCTTCTTTGATTTAACAAAAGCGTTTGATTGTGTTGATCACAAAATATTGTTGCAGAAGTTGGAACATTATGGAATACGGGGAGTAGCCCACAACTGGTTCACCTCTTACTTTAATAATAGACAACAGAAGGTAATTCTCCGCAGTGTAGAAAATGGCTATGACGTGCAATCCCAATGGGGCACAATTAAGTATGGGGTGCCCCAGGGGTCTGTTTTGGGACCATTGCTGTTTCTTATTTATATAAATGATATGCCTTCGAGTATAACAGGTGATTGTAAAATATTTTTGTTTGCTGATGATACCAGCTTGGTAGTGAAGGATGTTGCTCGTAATATTGACACAGTATCAAATAATGCAGTTCAAGAGATAAGTTCTTGGCTAATAGGAAACAAGTTGCTGTTAAATCACAGTAAAACTCAGTTTTTACAATTTCTAACACACAATTTGATGAAATCTGACATTATGATTACACATAATGGGCATGTGATAAGTGAGACTGAACAGTTCAAATTTCTAGGTGTTCATATAGACAGTAAGCTGTCATGGAAAGCCCATGTTCAGGATCTTGTTCCAAAACTAAATTCTGCTATATTTACCATTAGAACAATATCTGAGATAAGTGATTTTTCAACACGAAAAGTAGTCTATTTTGCTTACTTTCACTCACTTATGGCGTACGGCATTGTTTTTTGGGGTAACTCGCCTGATGCAAAAAGGATATTTCTGGCTCAAAAACGGGCGGTTCGAGCAATATCTGGTGTAAGTTCGCGAACGTCATGTCGACCCCTTTTCAGTAGTCTGGGAATTTTGACTCTGGCGTCACAATACGTTTTTTCTTTAATGTCGTTTGTTGTTAATAATATCAGCTTATTCCCACGAGTTAGTAGCTTTCACTCGGTGAATACTAGACAGATGTCTAATCTACATTTGCACCACACCACCTTAACACTTGTGCAGAAAGGGGTGCAGTATTCTGCGGCATCCATTTTCAATAAGCTGCCACAAGAACTTAAGAATCTTAGCACTAATCCACATGCTTTCAAATCTAAATTGAAGAGTTACCTCGTGGCTCACTCCTTTTATTCTGTCGAGGAACTCCTAGAAAAGTTAAACAATTAAGCTGATTTATTTTTTCTTTATTGATTCTTTTCACTTTGTCTTAAGATTGTCGTGTGCAAAGGACTACTTAAAATTTTTCTATTACCATTATTGTGTAACAATTAATGTATTGACTTGTTCCATGACCATGGAGTCTTACTCCTGAAGTGGGTCCTATGGAACAGTAAATAAAAATAAAAATAAATAAAATAAAATAAAAAAGACACGATTTCAGAATGTCGTTTACGTCCTGACGGGAGAAGGGAGCACTCAACTCCTACCTGTCAGAATCAGTGAGGGCAGTAGAGACCTCCTGTAGGTGCAGCCGGGTGGCATCTACGTCGTAGTGTAAACGATCAAACAGCGTGGCGTATCTCCGGGTGACCTAGGTGTCAGTGAGACGGTTGCCGGTGTCCGTCACGATCTCCTTCGCCTGAATTGGTACTGGATTCCACTGCCGCATCCACCTAGTACGCTTTGCCGGTACACTAACCAGTCAACGTTACTTCTCTTTAATTTTTGGAGGCTCTTGTCTTTAAATACTTTCGGAACTAAAGAGCAGCAAGTGTTACACCTCCAAGCGTTCCAAAGACTGAACAAAAAAGAAGTCTTAGGTCATTCCAGTTTTTAAAAAATGCCGTCGAACAGACGTAAAAACTATAGGTCTATGTCTCTGACAGTCTGTTGTAGGATTTCGGAAAGTTTTTTACTCGTGCATTAACAAAGTTCTGGAGATCGAAGCCGCGGTGGAGTAGCCGAGCGGTCTAAAGCGTCTCGCTGCGGAGCGCGCGGTTGCTTGCCGTGGAGGTTAGAGTCCTCCCTGGGGCATGGGTGTGTGTGTTGTCCTTAGGTTAGTTTACCTAGGTTTAAGTAGTTTGTAAGCTACGGACTGATGACCACGCAGTTCGGTCCGATGATTTACAAACATTTGAACATTTTGGAGATCGAAAATCCACTCAAATCAACATGGTTTCCGAAAAAAATTGACTGTGTGAAAACCAGTTTACTCTATTCATCGACGAGACATGGAAAGCAGTAGATAGAGGCATTGGAAAATTTCATCGGCATGCAAGATCTGCGGTAGATGACATTTGGGACAAGAAATGTTCATATGTATCTAAACCGATTGGACCAAACTGCTATAGTCATCAGTCCCTAGATTTACAAACTACTTAAACTAACTTACTCGATGAACAACACACACACACACACACACACACACACACACACACACACACACACACGCACGAGGAAGGACTCGATCCTACGTCGGGAATGGCCGTCCCGTCCGTAGACATTGCGGCCATTCCGCACGGCAGCGATATTAGAGATTTGGTAATTTATCGGATTGCCGATATTTCTGTCGCACTCGTGAAATAGTCAAACGGGAAAATATGCACCTCATCTATACCTCGGAAATGTTGTGTGCCATCTCGCGTGCGCCGACTTTAACACCACTTTCCAACTCATTTAAATCGTGATGATGTGCCACTGTAGCATTAACCGATTTAACGCCTGCACCAGACACCTATTGACTTATATATCGTTGTCGAACACAGTTTCGTCCTCTGAGTGTTTACATATATCTCTGTTTGCATACACATACGAGTACCAATTTCATTGTCTCTTCAGTGTATAATAGAAGTGTTGCAGGGTACTATATATAAATGTTTGTCTGTATATCCTCTATGTGTTCATAAACCATTCATTCGATTGTAATGAAACTTTACTGAACTGTTCACCGTACGCCCACGAAGGTTCCTGACCCGAAACAAAAGAGCGCGACACATAGCTGAGGAGATATGACGTCATAAATAATGAGAGGCCACCGCGTGAGAATACCCAGATTTATGTGTCAATTGTTGGAAAATGGGAGTAGTTAGGGGCCTGCAATAAAGTTTGCATGTCATTTCGGATGTATATGACGCGTTTTGTAACTGACTCCCCCACCACACACACACACAAAATGATGAAACGAAGTCTACCGTTCACAACAGTTTCGCTGTTAGATGCCGTAAAACTGTCGCATCAGGCATGACCTTGTATCAAATAAAGTTAGCATTACAGATTTGCATGTTACTATTTATTTTTGTCTGCAAGACTCCCTTAATTCTCTTGCATCCAAAATTAAGCAATCTGTTTACTTAATCTCTATCCAAATAAAAGCGAAAGGACACTCACTCACTCACTTACTAAACACGAAATCTCGAAAGCTACTTCACCTACGAATCTGAAATTTGGCAGGAATGTAGTTTATAGGTAGGAAACGTCAGCTAAGAAAGTATTTTGTGGTAGGTGCATGGCGGAGCATACTTTTTCTACAGACTCACGAAATCTACAGTTTCATTCCGATCTTCACGAACTTTCGCACGCTTGACTTTAAAAACATGAGGAAGGTCACCATCTACCTTAAGTTACATACGGTGCATGGGGGAGGGTACTTTGCAACATAAAATGGATCCCTAAATACCTTGGTTGCGCCATACCTTGAGAACGGCTCGACCTATTTCTCAGATCCTTTCTTTGTTGTTTTCGTTAGTCTCAGAACAAGGGTTGTATGAAATAAAAATGGAATATTTGTGACAACAAAGTGCGTTTTTAATGTGACCCTGCGTTTCTATTGCATAGAAATCTATAGTTTTGTTCCGATATTGATGAAATTTTGCACACTCTCCTTAAAACAAGAGGAATTTCACTGTCTTTATAAATATCGTTCGGTGAATGGTAAAGGGTACTTAACTTACTCAATTTTACAAAATGCATAGTTTTGCTCCAATCTTTATGAATGTTTGCATACATGACCATTAAACCAAGAGGAAAGTCACTGAGTACATAAATTTTTGTATGGTACATGATAGAGGGTACCTTGCAGAAAACTTTGCCGAGAGAGGGAAAGGTGGAAATGAACAGAGAGATGGGAGAGAAAGATGTGGATGCAGACAGAGAGAGGGGAAGGGGATGTGGATTATGAGAGGGTAGCATAAATGAACACCCGGGCAACGCCGGGCTTTCAGCTGGTTCATAATATGTATAGGTAATGACACAGTCTGGTTCTATGCACATGTACTGAGCTGTTGGTTGCATTCGGAAGAAGATTTTTCAATGCACGTACATTATATTGTTAAAGACATATTCACAATGAACAGACGGAATTTCTACCATCTTCAATATATCGGTGCGAAGTTCTTCTTGCTGTTCTTGATCATTACTCGTGCAAACTTTTCAACGCCTTGAAGACAGATGAACATTTCCAGTACCTCTAAAGACATGTACTATAATTGGGGGCTGAATAAATGCGACAGTAAAAGGACACTTGAAGAAATGAAATGGAACAAGAACTGTAAGTGCATATGACATGCTATACATACCCTCTTTTTCAAAACGATCACATTTTCCGTCTTTATTAGCTGGCAGTACACAATCATTCAAAGAACTTAATCTCTCTTACGCGTTATAATACAGCGCATTGACTTTTAATATAAAGCAGTTGTAGTTTTCTTTATTCTGTCATGAGTTCGTGGGGTTTCCCTTTTTCACATTTAATGTCACTCTATTGTCCATTGACCAGTAGTGGACATCACTGAGAGCACCATCCACATTTCTGCCAATTGCTTTGGTGTTTAATCAACGATAATTAACCATCTGTCATAGGCAAAATATGTTTTCTGCCCATTTTTGCAACCTATGAAAAATAATTAATAAGGATTTTCTTCGAAAAGAAAATGACATCTCTAAAGTTTAGCAACCCGTTTGCGGCGAGTTCATTATAATCGCAGCACAAGGGCGGATAAGTAAATTATCCGGAAATGGACCTGTGTTATTGATACGAACCTGTATTTGCCACAGTCGATTGAAGGAGACTACAGGGATAGGATATCTAGACGGCCAGTCGTGGATTTGAACATCGCTCCTCGTCAATTGTAGTGTAGTTTTTTAATTATTGCTCCAAGTTGTTCATAGCAGTTTCATTACGGGAAGAGTTCGTATCAAATGAAGATGAATGGTGTAAACATCACCTAACCTTCTGACAGTGAAGATTGTTGTTGTACGTGGTTCTGATGGTACTCCGTACTACCACATGTAGTAGTATTGAAACTTCTGTATGAAAGTTTTAAAGTTTACTTACTCATGAAACAAATATCCCGTGCCAGGGAAAGACAATTCTTACCGAAATTATTCACTCGCTTCATTTTTTAACATTTTTAGCTGTATAGGGGAATAATTGATTGACGCCGCGGCGAATTAGCCATGCGTACTGGGTCGCCGTCCTGCGGTGCGCACAGGCGTTCGCCGTCGGGGGTTCGAGACCCCCTTGGGTATGGGTGTTTGTGTTGACCTTAGGTTAGTTTACCTTAGTTTCAGTAATTTGTAATCTACAGATCAATGAACACGCAGTTGAGTCCGACAGATTTACAAACATTTGCAAATGTTTGACTGACAGTGTGTTATTAAACAGGCTATGATCCCTCTTATGTTGTCTTTCAGCTATCCTCAGCTCGAAAGATGGTTTGAATGTCACAGTACTTTACTGACTGAGTTCCTACTGGAGGTGATATGACCTGGTCTTCCTTGAAATGACATCGCCGCGCGGGATGGCCACGTGGTCTAAGGCGTTATGCCTCCCGCCGGAGGTTCGAGTCCTCCCTCGGACAATGGTGTGTGTGTGTGTGTGTGTGTGCTGTCCTTAATGTAATTTAGTTAAGTAGTTTGTAAGTCGACTGATGAACATAGCAATTTGGTCCAACATGTTTAAAAATATTTGAACGTTTTTTAAATGACTTCCCCATTTACAGTAAGACATAGAGTTTTACATGGATTCCGAACCGAACTGGTATTTAACATGTAACGCAGTCGGTAGAACAGTCAATTATCTGTCTCAGATACTGATCTTAAAGTATCAGGAGCATCTCATGTATGTGGTTATATTCACATGTGCCCGTTCCACTAAGGTCGTTAAAAGAACCATCTGTGGATAACAGGTTACCCTCACTGCTTATCATTACTTTGTTTAAAGACACAAACACATGGGGAATACGATAAATGTACCTTACTGTGAATCTCCTTTCACTGAAATAAACATAAAAACACAGACAGGTGAAATAGACAAAAATATTATAAATGACAAGTAATAAATTTGGAAAAAAATGTTGTATGCCACAAGAATGATTATGGGGACAAAGTACAAAGAGTACTTTTAACTAGTCATTAGACGTACTTGAGAATGTACCAGTAACGTACAGAAATAAGTAACAGGAAAAGTATGTTTTTGTGCACGAAATGTTTCTTATTTAATAACGTATAATAAATATATTAAATGAAATACAAAACCACTAGTAATATTATGGTTAAATAAATAAAAAACTCTTCCGAGAACAGTAACGGAAAAAAAGTACTGCAATTATCTTTAGACTCATTTTTAACCGCATCGTCACTTAATACTATTTATCGGAAATCACGTTACCGTCCTTCAGTTCTAGATTATTTATATTTTACGTAACACTATCGCAGTGGTTGAAATACTGTTTCTGTTAACGCCTGAGGAACTCATTCTTTCAGTTATTTCTTTCCTATTCAAAATGGATGATTCTGCGTCCAGAGAGAAAAAGAATTCAACGAAAATCTTCGAGCACTATGTAACGAGTATTTAATGTTGCAAAAGATCGGACAGTAGGTCGATGAGGAATTTTCATTGGATAATCTAAATAAAAAATTATACTCTCAGTTACAAACATATTATTATGACTTGTAAGTACAATCTAATTGAAGTTATGCAAGTAGCAAAGCGTATTTGTTCGAAGCAAATTGATTTAGTTTCTCTCAGATATGATGTACTCCGAATTAGTTAAATACAAGGAATTAAAATGATCTGGATTCTGAATATAGATAAGTTACCTATAAAAGTAGTTGTGTATTTCATCGAAAGTACGGTCACAATGACAACGTTATGGGCAGTGAATGAAATAAATTTTTGTGACGAACGAATTATTTGACTTATGACTGTTGCAAATAATTAAAAATTATCATGCACATCCTAATATAATATGTTTAGTTACGTTGTGTAAACTAAACTAAATATTATTTACGAAAAGAAAATGTTCAAATGTTTGTTAAGCTTATGAGACTTAACTACGGGGTCATCAGTCCCTAAACTTACAAACTACTTTATACTAAAGACGGCACAAATATCCATGCCCGAGGGGGATTCGAACCCCCGACCGTAGTGGCCGTGCAGACCGTGCCTCAGTCTCTTCGGCCACCGCGGCCGGCTTTCCGAAAAGATCCATAGAAGGTGTTTTCAATATTATTATAGTGAATATTGTAAAATAAGCACATGAGGTATTTTAAGTTGCTGTATTTATTGACATAACATGAAGACTAACAAATTCCCACTTGTCTTTGTTACTTTATTAAAAAATTTCTGCGAAAGACTGAGTGTGATGAGTATCAAATGGATGTTAAGAGTGCTACAGTTGTGAATCGATATAAATGTAGTCTGCTGTTTACTCTCAATATACGAAATCGTGCAACTTTAGCGCCCGTCTTGACGTGGAATAGCAATTTGTCGCGTTTCCATTCTTCTCAAGGTGTCATATTTTGTGACACACACTATGTGATCAAAAGTAACTGAACACCTCCAAAAACATACGTTTTTCATATTAGATGCATTATGCTGCCACCTACTACAAGGTACTCCATACCAGCGACCTCAGTAGTCATTAAAAGTCGTGGGAGCAAAATGGGGTGCTCCACGAAACTCACGGACTTGGAACGTGGTCAGATAATTGAGTATCACTTGTCAGAATGCTGTACTCGAATTTCCACACTCCTAAACATCCATAGGTCCACTGTTTCTGATGCGATAGTCAAGCGGAAACGTGAAAGGATACATACAGCAAGAAAGCGTACAGGCCGACCTCGTCTGTTGACTGTAGAGGTCTGCATTATGTCCGATTTTTACCGGCGAGTCCCGCTCGGCCCTCTGGCTCTCGGGAGTATGCGGCCGAGCGTCCTCTTTAACCGGTTGCGGGCAACCGAGCGCCAGCTCTCGGCCGAGCGCGCCGGACGCTCGGTCGGTCACCAGTAACCGGCGCACTCAGCGCCAGCCAGCTACACTTCGTCAGACTGGTTACATTAATACTTCTTCCATAGATCATGAATACGACACTTCGTAATGATGTGGAACTTGTCAGTGTAATAAAAGGTGTCTGCACAAGATATTACATTACACAAAATGTTATATGACACAAATATATTTTGTATTCTTTTTATTATTATTATTATTTTTTATTTTTAGTTTTACTAATTTATATCTAAAAATTCATCCACTGAGTAGAAAGAGTTGTCATTCAGTTATTCGTTTAATAAATTTTTAAATGCTAGTTAGCTATCTGTCAGGTTTTGATGCTGTTTGGTAGGTGACCGAAGACTTTTGTGGCAGCGTAATTCACCCCTTTCTGTGCCAAAGTGAGATTTAACCCTGCATAATAATATCATCATTTCTCCTGGTGTTATACCTACGCACACTGCTATTACTTTTGAACTCGGTTTGCCGCGGCGGATTAGCCATGCGGGATGCGCACGACCGTTCGCAATCTGGGGTTCGGGTCCCCTCTCAGGCATGGGTGTCTGTGTTATCCTCAGGTTAGTTTACCTCAGTTCAAGTTGTTTGCAAGCTACGGACTAATAAAGCAGTATAGTCCGATAGATTTACAAACATGTGAGCATGTGTGTGAACTAGGTTGGATAATTAACAACAAATTTCATAAGTGAATATATATACTCTGAAATAACTGTGAGGATGCCTAAATCCTTAAATAGATGTCTCCAGAACGATCTTGGGCGCGCTCCAGTAATTATTCTGATTACACGATTTTGTGCAATGAATACTTTTTTACTTAATAGTGAACTACCTCAGAATATGATGCCATACGAAAGCAGTAAATGAAAATAGGCGTAGTAAACTGTTTTACTGAGATTCTTATCGCCAAAATTTGGTAAAACCCTAACAGCATACGTAGCTGAACCCAAACGTTTTAGCAGACAATCAATGTCTTGCTTCAAGTTTAGTCTCTCATTAATTCACACATCTAAAAATTTGAAAGACTCTGGTTTCCCTTCTAAACGAACGAATAATTTCGATGAATCTTAGCTACAGACTTCTGTTCAAAGTCTATATTTATTACTGGAGTTGTGCCATTTATTGTACGGAACTGTATATGCTGTGTTTTATCTAAAGTTAATGAGAGTCCGTTTACTTAGAACCATTTGTGAAAGACGTTATTTACGATTACATCAGTTAGTTCTCGTTTTATGGTTGTGATTACTATACTTGTATCATCAGCAAAAAGAACTAATCTTCATTGCCGGCCGCGGTGGCCGAGGGGACTGAGGCGCTCCAGTCACGGTCTGCACGGCCACTACGGTCGGGGGTTCGAATCCCCCCTCGGGCATGGATATTTGTGACGTCCTTAGTATTAAGTAGTTCATAAGTAGTTTGTAAGTTTAAGGGACTGATGACCCCGTAGTTATGTCCCATAGACTATACAAACATTTGAACATTTTTTTTAACTAATCTTCATTAATGTAGAATGGCAAGTCATTAATGTATTTCAGAGATGAGAGACCACCGCTTCATATTAACAACTTAGTAATTTCTTTTACAAATGTCTTTCGTTGTTTACTATCAGTTCTATAACCCACATACTACAACTGTATATGTCACATTTGATGTTTGATAGTTGTAAGTTTAGGAATTGATGATCCCGTAGTTAAGTTCCATGAACTTTACAAACATTAAACATTTTTAAATATACTTTCTATGAGTTTTACCATTTTTATTTTAAGTCGTATGTATTCCAGAAAATTCCCCATTACTGTATGTGACATGGTGAATTTTCTGGAATACATAAGACTTAAAATAAAAATGGTAAAACTCATAGAAAGTATAAAATTCAAGAAGACCTGTCTCAAGAAGTAAATTTTTAAATATTTTGCAAACTACTGGAGTTTCCACCATTGAGGTGATCATGTCTTCCAGTAACTGCAACGTTAAAAACTGTAATTTCTGTATGTAGTATATCGTTTGTTTTGGTAGACAAGCGGTAATACAGTAGTCTAACCTTGCGTTATGTGCAGCGTATCTCCAGACCACAAAACAGCGTTTAAAGAGCACATTTTGTTCTTTAAAGCACATATTAGCTTGGACACCATTGTCAACCGTATTTTGTCTGCCTTTTCTCTAATTTGCCGCGATACAGTGGTGGGGTGCGGAAGAACATCTTCTATATTGATTTTTCCATACGTGGCGCGAACATTGATGAGCTCCTGCGAATAATTCTTGAAGCTAATCTTACTGAAAGTATGTAATGGTAGCAAACCTAATCTGCCCATATCGACCAACATATCAACAAGAACTTTCTTTATGCCAGTTGGTACTGCAAGTGGTCGGTGTAATTCTGCTCCGCATTTACTTTTGCAGTGCCGAATTATACCTGTTGTGCTTGACTGGTACGTAAGTATAGTATCGCATGTGGTACATTGCACGAAACCAGCAGAAACCTGTGTGACAGGATCCACTACAAGTGCAAAAGATTTCCAAGGTTCACTTTTCGGCTCCTCTTCCGACATGTCTTTCTTCTTCAGGACTAACGAGCCCCTCCTAATTGTCTCCACAATACTTCTTTTTGTTTCATGAATGGAGCCTTTACGACCTGTAGTTCGTTGATCCACAACGCTGTCTGCGCTGCTCAAAGCCAGGTCGGTCTCTAATACGATTCCACAGTGTTGAGAGCTCGGCGGTCGCGCTGTCACCGGCCGAGACTACGAGCGCGCTCGAGCGCCCGGCTGTGCTCGACACTCCCGCCGGTAACCGAGAGGCGGAGGGCGACCGGCCGGCCACACGGGGCATTAGACGGCCACAGCGTGGGCCTACCCCAGCCGTCGAGCAGCGGCACGAAACGGGAAATGCTCGAGCGGTTATTTTCATCGAAATGCAGAGCTCTAGTTGACTGACAGAGACCGCCGTACAGTGTAATAAGCATAATAAGCAGGCATCTATTCAGACCATCACACAGGAATTCCAAACTGCATCAGGATCCACTCCAAGTACAGTTAGGCAGGAAGTGAAGAAACTTGGATTTCATAGTAGAGCGGCTGGCCATAAGCCATACATTACGCAGTTCAATGACAAACGACGCCTCGCTTGGTGTAAGGAGCGTAAACATGGGACTATTGAGCAGTGGAAAAACTTTGTGTGCAGTGACGAATCAAGTCTGTGGAAGAAATATATCTTAGGAAAAGATAGGTACTACCTAAAGGAAAATAAAATGGACATTTGGAGACAAGAATAGCAGCTGTATTAATATAAAGAATTCAGATGGAAAACCTGTTCTTAAGAAAGGCGGAAAGAATATATAATAGGCTCTACAAAGGAAGTGAACTTGAAGACAATATTGTAGAAAGGGAAGAGAAAATGAATGAAGATGATGCAGGATGTACTATACTGAGCGAAGAATTTGACACAGCACTGAAAACTTACGTGGAAACAAGGCCCCTGGAATAGAGGACTTCTGTCAAGCCTACTGAAGTCTGGGAGAGTCAGCCATGAAAACACTGTTCCACTTGGTGTTCAACATGTATGAGACTGGATAAATACCCTCTGACTATAAGAAAAATATAATAACCGAATCTCCAAAGAAAGGAGGCGCAGACAGATTTCACAACTACAAAATCATTAGTTTAATAAGTCATGGTTGCAAATTTCTAACACGAATTTTTACAGGTGAATGGAAAAGCTTGTAGAAGTCGACCTCAGGGCAGATCATTTTGTATTTAGGACAAATGTAGAAACACGACTTATCATAGAAAATAGATTTAGGAGCGGCCAACCTACATGTCTAGCTTTTGTAGATTCGGAGCAATATTTTGATAATGTTGACTGGAATACACTCTTTCACGTTATGTAGTTAGTAGGTGTAAAATATAGGGACCTGAAGGACATTAAAGGGAAGTATTGGCTGGGAAGAGAGTAAGAAAGAGTTGTAGACTTTCCAAATTTTATTGTCTGTATATCGCGCAGGCTGTGAAGGAAAGCAAGGAGAAATTTAGGGAAGGGGTTTAAGTTCTGGGCGAAGAAATCCAATCTCTGCGATTTGAAGATGACGTTGGTGTTCTGTCAAAGACGGCAAAGAACGTGGAAGAGCATTTCAACGGAATGGACAGTGCCTTGAAAGGAGCGTATAAGATGAACATTAACAAGATCAAAACAGGCTAATAGATATGTAGTCTAAGAAAATCAGGCGATGTTGAAGGAATTAGATTAGGCAACGAGACAATGAAGGTGGTAGAAGAGTTTTGTTACTTGGGCAGTAAACAAAACATACGATAGCCGTAGAACTGGTGATATAAAATGCAGACCGGCAATGGTAAGAAAAGCATTTCTGAAAGAGAGTAATTTGTTAATATCGAATATTAATTTACGTGTTAGGAAGTCTTTTCTGAAAGAATTTGTGTGGAGTGTTGCCTTGTGCGGTAGCGAAACATGGAAGATATATATTTCAGATAAGATGAGGGTAGGAGCGTTTGAAATGTGGTGTTGCAGACGAATGCTGAAAATTAGGTGGGTAGATCAAGCAACTAATGATGAGGCAATGAACAGAATTGGCGAGAAGAGGAATTTCTGGCTTACCTTGACTAAGGTAGGGATCGAATGGTAGTATATATTTTTAGACATCAAGGAATCGCGAATTTAGCATTGGAGGGTAGTGTGTGGGATAAAAATCGCAGAGACAAACCCAGAGGCGATACTGTAAGCGAGTTCAAATATATGTGGGTTGCCGTTCTTCTGAGATGATGCGGCTTGGTCAGGATAGAGTGGAGTGGACAGCTGCATTGAACCAAAACAACTGATGCGGACCGTCAATAATTTCTGTTCCTTGGGAACAGACGTTTCATAGTAAATATGCAATATGCGGGTGTATAGGACGGGAGAGTTAGCCGGGAAACAAGGATGAGACATTAAAGAGACTACATTTATGGAGATAATTCGTTAATTTTTAACATGTCATTCACCTGGTATTACTAGAAGTAAACAACATTCTATCCCTGTTGTTGTTGTGGTCTTCAGTCCGCAGACTGGTTTGATGCAGCTTTCCACGCTCTCCTGTTCTGTGTAAGCCTCTTCATCTGAGAATACGAACGGCAACCAACATCCTTTTGAATCTGCTTACTGTATTCGTCCTTGGGTCTCCCTCTACAATTTTTACCCCACACACTTCCTTCTAAGGCTAAGTTGACGTTTGATTGATGTCTCAGGATGTGTCCCACTATCTTTTACTTAGGATATGCCAGAAAATCCTTTCCTTCCTAATTCTGTTGAGCACCTCCTCATTAGTTACGTGATCTACCCATCTAATCTTCATCATTCGTCTGCAGTACCACTTTTCAAAAGCTTCTATCATCTTTCTGTCCGAACTCCTTATCGTCCTCGTTTCACTCCCATACAATGCTACACTCCAGAAAAATGCTTTCAGAAAGGACTTCCTAACATTTAAACTACGCCAAAAGAGACTGTAAGTAATTGATAGTAGGTGGACGATCGAAATATCGCCACATACCAAATATACGTTTTCACACTTTAAGCAGCGTTTTTTTTTTTTTAAATCCTCATAAGTTTCAAAGAGATAATTTGGTTGCAGATGACAACGCTACCAGTACATAACTGTGTAGAAAGGGTCCCACATGACCACAGAAGTAAAAGAAAGTAAAAAAGCAAAATAAGATTCACGATTCTTTAGGCCAAAATTTACACATAGTGCAGTATTAAAATCAATGTATTTTGTTTCCATAGCATTAAATAAATGGAAAACCCACTGATGGTGGCACAGAGGTGTTGAAACTAATTGAGATGTATAATGAAACAGTGTTTTGCATATTAGGCGGACCTTATAACCAGAAATTTAAAGTAATATTTCATGTCAACAAATTTCCCTTCTTCTCATAGCCATTCTGCGTTTTATATCTTCTTTACTTCGGCCATCAGAAGTTATGTTCCTACCCAAATAACAAAACTCAACTACTACTTTTATTGTCTCATTACCTTATCTAATTCCTTCAACATCGCCTGATTTTCTGACATTCCATTCCACTACCCTCGTTTTACTCTTGTTAATGTTCATCTTATATCTACCTTTCAAGACACGGTCCATTCCATTTAATTGCTGTTCCACGTCCTTTGCAGTCTCTGACAGAATTCCTATGTCATCAGCAAACCGCAAGGTTTTTTTATTCCCTCTCCATGGACTTTAATTCCCTCTCCAAATTTCTCCTTGCATTCCTTCACAGCTTTCTCAATGTACAGATTCAACAACATTGGGGAAAGGCTGTAACCCTGTCTTACCCTCTTCCCAACCTCTGCGGCCATTTCATGTCCTTTGACTCTAATAGTTGGTGTCTGGTTTTTGTGCAAGTTGAATATAACTCTTCGCTTCCTACATTTTACTCCTGCTACCTTCAAAATTTGAAAGAGTGTATTCCAGTCCACATTGTCAAAAGCTTTCTCCAGACCCACAAATACTAAAAACGAAGTTTGCCTTTCCTTAATCTATCTTCAAGAATAAGTTGTAATGTATTACCTCGCCTGTTCCTACATTTCTTCTAAATCCAAAGTGATATTCCCCAAGGTCGGATTAGACCAGTTTTTCCATTCGTCTGTAAATAATTCGTGTTAGTATTTTGCAATCATGACTTATTAAACTGATAGTTCTGTAATTTTTCACATTTGTCTGCACTTGCTTTCTTAGGAATTGGAATCACACTATATTCTTCTTGAAGTCTGAGGGTATTTCTCCTGTCTCGTACATTTTGCTTACCAGGTAGAACAATTTTCATGACTAGCTTTCCTAAGTATAATACCAGTTCAGGCAGAACATCATCTACTCTACGGCCCTTGTTTCTACTCAAATATTTTAGTGCTCTGTCAAATTCTTCTCGCAGTATAGTATCTCTTATCTCATCTACCTCTACTTCGTTTTTCATTTCCAGAATACTGTCTTCAAATTTATTTCCTTTGTACAGGCCCTCTTGTATCTCTAGAAGTACTAAATCAAAATGCAGATGTTTGTAAATCTATGTAACTTAACTACTATAGTTATCAGTCCCTAGGCTTACAAACTACTTGAACAAAGTTAATCTAATCAACGAACAAACACACACACACACGCACACACACACCCATTCCCGAGGGAGGACTCGAACCTCCGACGGCGAACAACTGCGTGCTCAGCAGCAAGACGCCTTAGAATGCACGGCCGCACCACCGCGGCCTAGAAGTACTAATTACTGCTTAAACGTCAACGTATCATTCAGCAATATAAATAATAAAAGACCTCCTATGGGCCTTAAATTGCGGTCAAAATATGCTAACCTGCAGCCACGCAGGCACAGTTGCAAGTCTGCTGTACTCACTGCTCGTGCCGTGGTTAGCAATTAACGAGAGGGAATCTGGCCGAGACAATCGAGGCTCCCTGACTCACATTCGCGTGCATAACGGAAGCCGGGTTTCAAGGCCACGGTTCGGCGCGCAGCTGCATCACTATGACGTCATCCGCCACGCTTGACTGCAAATGCTGCATCACATAACACGGCGATACACATGCCACGAAAACGTTCGTTTTAAATGCGACGGGGAGGGGCTTCAAACAAAGGAATGTTCTTCATTTGCGATGCGTACGTATTTGTTAAACCTGTGGTTTTACGACTTGTATCATCCTGTGAAATAAAAGTAAGTGATTGAGTTCTTAAATTCGAAATTTTGTTTGAACACACGTTCTGCACTCGGGTTAGGTCTGCAGCATGCGGTGTCCTTTTCTTCTCGTGACCAGTAAAAAGTCACAAAGTCATTTATCCAGGACTACACTTTAACGTGCGTGCTATGCGAATCCCAGTAGCCTGAAGAGATTCCACCAGTCGAGTAACTGAAACCTTAGAACTACAATGAAAGAAGTTTCATAATCTCTGAATATCGAATTATCAAACCATATACAATACCAATATGTAGAATATCAGCAAAGGAACTAGAGCACCAAGTAACACCGTCTTTCGATTTTCCAAAGAAAACGGAGTAAATCTGAGTTAATAGAGATTTTACAGGGATAATACGAGTGCGTCTTCAAATTCGTACCTTACTAGAGAGTTTGTTTTCGCTGTTAGAAACGTATCAAATAACAGATAACTGTCCGTGAAATGTGTGCGAAAAAATGGGCTAACGGATCATCACAAACCAGTCAATTAGGACAATACAGCTCGCCTGAAAATTAAAATTCAAGCGAGGTGGCGCAGAGGTAACAACTTGACTCGCATTCGGAAGAACGGCAGGGTTCAAACAACCCTTCGATCATCCTGATGTAGGTTTTCCCTGATTTCCCTAAATCAGTGCAAACGAATGTCGCAATGGTTACTTTCTTGGGACGCGGCCAGGTTTACAAAAACTACCCGAGCGTAAGCTATGTCTCTAACGACCACGATGTCGAGGTGATGTTAAACCCTAATCTTCCTTACTTTTTGAAAATTAAAAAAACTTGAGTAAAGCTAAACGCTAAAATAAAAAGTTACGTAAAATTCAAAAAAATGATGTCGACCACTTACTAGCTGACTAGATTTCTGAATTAAATCAAAGACAAGACATACAGAAAACCAGAGGGAAAATGTCAAGAACACGAAGGGATCAGCCAAAATGGACAAATGTACATTTACTTTCTGATATGTAGACAACAAATCAAATACTAAGAAAATATAAAAGTGAGAGCTAAACAAGAAGCAATATAGGCCTATATTAAAAGAAAAAACATTATTCGAAAACAAAATAACATAGTTCGGCTATGAAGCACTAGAAAACTAGCTACTAGAAGTCATAAACAACTCAGGTGCTAAGAAAAATTCAGAACTTTTAGATTTTGATGAAATGAAGCGCTATAGCGTCACTATAATGTCGGTAGCAGATTTTCAAAAATTGATTATACTGCTGCACTGAGCTTGTAAAATGGGAGAAAAAATTATAGCTCTGACTAGACAGAAGAGCCACAGCAATTCACCAAATTAAACAATGGGCGCTTCGCAATATTAATGCGTGACGTTTGCACAGATAGCAAACAAATGCTTTTTGTTCAAATTCTATGTATTTGTCCAACTCATATTAAACGCAGAACATTGGTGATCGCATCAAAGCCGTCTCGTGAAGAGCAAATATTTCAGTATGAAAAAAATCTGTGGTATAATTTTATTCAGAATTGTCAGCTAGAGAGACTGTCTGTTGTTCACGAGCTCATTATATAGCTGATTTTAAAATGACATCAGGAAAACAGCGCAAATATGCGGATTTTAGCATGAACATCGGAAGCACATATCGTGTGAATCTGTCAACAAGTATTTGGTTTTAGTTTTGTTTTGTTTCATTTACTTTGAGAATTATGTGACCGTGAAACAAAATCTACTGTATGTCTTGACGACTTTTGTATTCGTTGAGCCAATAGCTGTCACGGTTTACGATTCTAGCAACGCCTCAAGTAAATATCTACTTTTAAAACAGAAAAAACCCAATTCAAATGGCATAGAAGTTGTTAAATTCTCCCGTTTTTCTTATAAGAATAATATAATTATTATAATAATTCCATAGAATGAACAAAGAAAAAAATTATATTGCGTCTACAATATAAAATCATAAACATATAGCGTTATGACGGCAGTGAGGGTGCTATTTGTGATGACACATTCCGACATGAAAAAGGTCTGCTAATGTTATAAATAGCACGTATTGCGAATCCGTAACATTTTAAACAGGTAAATTTTGATATACGTATAACTGAGTCCGTCTGTGTAATTAATGCTATTCCCTCTGCTAAATTTTGGTGGTTAGAAAAGCTGAAAGACATATACACGCAATGACGCAGGCAAAGAGAACAAGGGAATGAGCCGGCCGCGGTGGCCGAGGGGACTGAGACGCTCCAGTCACGGTCCGCACGGCCACTACGGTCGGGGATTCGAATCCCCCCTCGGGCATGGATATTTGTGCCGTGCTTAGTCTTAGCTAGCTCATAAGTAGTTTGTAAGCTTAGGGACTGATGACCCCGTAGTTAAGTCCCATACGATCTACAAACATTTTTTTGAACAAGGGAATGACGGGCATACAGTGTCCATGAAAAGAATGAAGCGTATTGCTTACTTGAATTCTTAGACTCGCCTGCAAGGCATACACACACCACAGTAGCTGGCACGGCTATAAATTGACTGTCCGTGAGTGGCGGTGATCATTATTTGTCGTGTGGGCCAGCACATAAACACTTGTGCACATACGTGCCAGTCTGCCTGTATTGCTTACCTCGACTGGCTAATGTAAACACTAACAGTAACATATCACCAGCTGAGATATGCCTAACGACCTTCAAGTTTTTGAGTTAGTGCGAGGTATAATATCTTCACAGTGGCTGATATATATGTATGAATAAGCTTCTCTATGTGTTAACGTCTCGCAGACGACGAAGACATTAGAGACCTATCAGAGCATGGATAGTACAACAATGCGAAAAAAAAATCGGATGTGCCGTTTTAAGGGAGTCATCAACAATACATTCTGCACTGATTTGGTGGGACGCACACCGACATTGGAAATCTGCCTTTTGAAGACGTTAAAGAAGTAGAGGACACACTGCATTGCATTTTGTTTCCGCAATACGTACAGTATCTAATCAAGTTGTCCGAACACTAATTATTGGACATTTTTATGGAATGAGTCCACTTGTCCACTCTATGATAGCTTTAATGAGGCGGCCTAAATGTGTGTAGACGAATGACAGTCAATTCTTCCCCAAGACCCGAAAGAAGAGAGAAGTTCTAAATCATCCGAATCGTGTTCCACTGGAACTAAATTCAGGACTGTTATTGTCCACGAACCATTGCCTCAGCCATGGCAAGGCATCGAATAAATCAAAGGCTTTCCCGAAGGTAGTGTTATTTGTCCTGTGTTGTTCCTCATTTGTATAAACGATCTGGCAGAAAACCCGAGCAATCTTCTTAAGCTATTTGCAGATTATGCTGTATACTATCATCTAGTAATGTCACACGAAGATCAAAAGCAACTGCAGAAGTGTGAAGTCGCCCATATGAGTAATAAAGGAAATCCGCCAAATTTCGTCTACAACATAAAGTAATTAAACCTTAAGGCCATAAGTTCAGGATACCCAGGAATCACAATTACGACAAATTTAAATTGAAAAGAACGCCTAGGAGGGGAAGGCGAGCCAAAGACTGAGAAGATGCATCAGAACTACGTAAGAAACTGCATACACTACTCTTGTCCGATCTCTTTTGAAGTATTGCTGTACATTGGGGAATCCCTGCCAAGTAGGAGTGACGTAGGACATCGAAAGAGTACGGAGAAGGTCAGCTCGTTTTTTTTTTTTTTTTTTTTTCTATCCCGACACGGGGAAGATGGTATCTGACAAATGGCATAATAGTTGAGAATAATTACATCAACGGCGTTTTTACTGCAGCGAGATCATCTGACAAAATTTCGATTGTCAGTTTCTCCCCGAATGCAAAACTTTACTGTTGAGCCCCATGTTTATCATAATAAAATAAGAGAAATAGTGTTCGAATGGAGAAATGTATGTGTTCTTTCTTTCCACACACTATTCGAGAATTTTAGGTAAATTTTATGAAGTTGGTTTCATGATACTTCTCCCATGCACATAGATGTGATTAGCAAGAGTCCCCAATGTAATGTAGTTGCTTCCTTACGACAGGACGTAGTGTCATGCTCCTCCAATCATCGTTCCCAAACTGTTCCTCTACAATAAGCAGTACAGAAAGCTGTGAAGTGCTTGCGTATCCTTTTACATTTAGCAGTTTTTAAGCACAATAAAAGGACCACATTCTGACAACGTAAGACACCTACAAATCTTAACGCTACTTCTCCACACTTGACTGTATGCATTAAAGATTAGGTAGGTAAGATGCTGCAGCATTCGCCAAACCAAAACACTTCCTGCGGACGAGCGCACGGTATAGCATGAGTCATCGCTGCAAATCACTTTCTTTCAGAAATACACTGTCCAATGGCGTTGTTGTTTACACCACCTTACGAATTTACTATCACTGACGAAAGCAATATGTGCTATCTAAGCAACTATTAGAGCGTTCTATCCCTTTCTTCGTAACTCCATACGCACGGTCATTGTGACAGATGGACTGCTGATAGCACTTAGGAAATCACAAGTGAAAACATGGAGGAAGAAAGATTAGGGTTTAACGTCCCGTCGACATCGTAGTCATCTGAGACGGAACACTCGCAGGGATCGTTTTTGTCAAGGATGGGGAAGGAAATTGGCCATGCCCTTTGAAAGGGACCATCACGTCATTTGAATGGAGCGATTTTCACGTCATTTGAATGGAGCGATTTTGGGAAATCACAGAAAATCCAATTCAGGACTGCCGGAGGCAGGTTGGAACCGCCCTCCTCCCAACTCAGTACTGATTCTTAATGCTAGTTGCTTGGTGCTTCCTTGCAACCATTCCCCGAAGTGTTCCTAACTGTCAGTATACGAAATTCTTTGTCTTAGTGTAGCTGTATTGATTCCATCCCATTTCATAATCATATCACTGACAATCGATTTGGATGGGGTGAAAACTCGCTGATGGATTTTTTTAGTTAGGGGACATACAGTGAGTTATCTACGTTCGAAGTCTATGAGCTCCTCTGATCGACCATTCCTACTCCTATAGCTTCTGTTAACAGCACAATAGTTAGCAATTTTTTATACTGACCGTCCACCCAACCCTCGCTACGTCTAGTGGTCGATAGCACTTTACATTTGGGTTTCCTAATACTATTGATTGGTGTTTCCTTGAGCAGAACATAACAACGTAATAGTGAAAACCCTAAATGGCTCATCAGTGCAGACAGGTTTAGTGTGACTAATATCTGCGTATAAATACACAGCTGGCCACCCAAAATGCAACATCATGAAGGACCGGAGATTTCACAACTAAATTTATTTGAGAGGTAAACGTTGTGCCACAGATGACATAATTGAAAATACAGCTCCATGTGAAGTGAGGAAGATGATGAAATCAGTATTGAGTGTTGCCACCTCTTCTGGCTATGAACCCCTGGTATATGCTCGGTATTGAATCAAAGGCACTTTGGATGAGTTGCTACTGTGTAACAGTTGGTGCTGCTTCAACATATTGTCAAAGTTGATCTGATATATTAGCTGCAGGTGGTATAAACAGGGCCAGTCAACCCATGAAAATCTACTAGACGACTGAGAGAGGCGAGAGATCGGTATTATAGTGAGGCCAAGGCAGCAGTTCAATCCGATGGAAGACGATGAAGTATTGAACATTACGAGTCACGCGTTATCCTCTTGCACTATAGCTGTCGGCAAGTTCCGAAAATATAATTTCAGACATATAACGCTAGATGGTCAGTGTGTATCGGTAATGTAAACTATGGGGGTGGGGGATGCGAAGAAATTCAATAGCTCCCCAAACCATAATACCGGATTGCAATAATAGTCTTTTTAGCCTGCATCTCCACGATGTTCGGATTTGAAGCTAGAGGAGACACCATGGGGAGAGACTGTTGAACTGCTGCCTTATGTATGGACATACTGGTCCTGCATTCGGTATTATGGTTCGGTGTGGTACTGGATTCCACTCCCGCATCCCCGTGGTATTAACAGCCGATACACTAAGCAGCCAGAGTTACGTGTCTGAAATGTCGAAGCCCGTTGTTCTCCCACACATTTGGAGCTTTCCCATGACCACACTGCAACAGGACAATGCACCCATCACACGTGCCACGCAATGATCGAGACTTTTTAGTCGCCTATCGGATTTATTGCTTCCTTGGCTTCCTCGTTCTCCCGATCATCAAGTAGAACATACGTGATAACTGGCGTTCCACAGGGAAGTGTTAAAGGGCCCCCACTGTTCCTTATTTTTATTAACGATTTATAAGACAATCTGAGTAGCTCTCTTAAACTGTTCGCGGACGATGCTGTCATTTATCGGTTTGTGAAGTCACCAGAAGGTCAAAAGCAACTGAAAAATGATTTAGATATCTGCATGGTGCCAAAATTGGCAATTGGCCGTTAATAATGATAAGTGTGAGATCATCCATAGGACCACTAAAAGAACCCCGTTAAACTTCAATTACACGATAAATCAGTCAAACCTACAGGCCGTCAATTCTACTAAATACGTAGGAGTAACAGTTACGAACAACTTAAATTGGAAAGAACACACAGAAAATTTGGTAGGGAAGGCGAAACAAAGAGTACATTTCCTTGGCAGAACAATTAGAAGATGCAACAGTTCTACTAGATAAACTGGCTACGCTACACTTGTGCGTCCTATTTTCGAGTATTGCTGCGCATTGTCGGATCCACACCAGGTGGGACTGAAGGACGATTTGGAGAAAGTTCAGAGATGGGCAGCTCGTATTGTATCATCGCCATATATGGGAGAGAGTGTCTCGGAAATGATGCACGAGTTGGAGTGGAAATCATTAAAAGAAAGGCGTTATTTGTTGCAGTGAGATCTGTTTGCGAAATTTCTTCCACTAACTTTCTTTTCAAAATGCGAACATATATTGTTAGCACCCACATACATAGGGAGACATGATGAAACAGAAAGATTTAGGTGTTCCTTTTTCCCGCGAGCTATTAGATAATGGAACTATATAAAAATATCATAAAAGTGGTTCGATGACCCCTCCGCTATGCATTTGAATGTGACTCGCAGAGTATCCATGTAGATGTAGATGATTCACTTATTGAAAACTTCTGATCATTAGCGGCAGAACGAATGGAAGGCAGGACTGAAACTTAGGTTTCACGTCCTGTCGACAGCGTGGTCATTATAGGGCCCCCACTTACGCTCGGATTTTGGGGAAGGATGGGGGAGGAAATCGGCCGTGCCCTTTGCTAGGAACCATCCCGGCATTTGCCTGGAGTGATTTAGGGAAATCACGGAAATTCTAAATCTGGATGGCCGGAGGTGGATTTGAACCACCGTCGTTCCAGAACGAATGGCCCTGATACATCCCCCACTGCTGCACCAGATCAGCTGTGGCAATACGTGGATGCAGGATGGACTGTTATACCCAAATAACACACCCAGAACCTCTTCGATTCAATGACGAGCTATGTAGCTGCGGATATAGCCAGAAATAGCTGCAAAACTTGATACCGATTTTAGCATATTTCACTCTTCACATGAGGCTCTAATTTCAGTTTGAAAAAATTCATACAATATTTTCATTTATTAGAGCCTCCCGGTTTCCGCACTGTCTGTTATTAACAGGAGATTGAAAAGATATTGCACATCAATTACTTTTATAGATAATTTTGGCCAAATATGGCAACGTCAAAATAAAAATTATATTATGAACAATAGCGTCATTGTCACTACTTTTTAATATATGTACAGTGGAGGACAGTTTCCGATGAACAATCGCAAATCTAATTTTAATTCTGATATGGCCACATTTGGCAAAAATGATCTATTGTACAAATTGATGTGCAATATGTTTTCAATCTCAGCTGATGGCAGAGCCGAAACCAATAAAAGGTAATAAATAAAAATATTGTACACCTGTTATCGCAAGAATGATTTTTTCCCAGATAAATTGCGGCTGTAGATCACCACTTGAAAGCAGTCTATTTTCAATAACGTGATCTTTATAGAAGGTGTTATCTGTCAAATACACTTCGCTCTGATCACTCATGTCCTTCTTGGCATTGTGTTTTGTATCGCCAGCAGTGTATATAGTCTGTAAGCCACCATACGCAGCATTGCAGAGTATCTTGTAGATATTTCCTTCTATGGTTAACTCAGATATTAACTGAGGGAAAATGGCTGTTGATCTGCTCTCGTAAGAACCGTGATTGATCTCGTTTTCAGGATACTTAAATGACCGTTATGCTGGTGGCATTAGGACCGTTATTAATTCAGTCGCGAATGCTGACTCCCTAAACTTTGTCAGTACTATTTTGCGAAGTGATGTCCTCTTCCCAATATGGATTCCCATTTGAGCTGACGGATGGTACCAATAATATCTGTGCGTTGCTCGAAACTGCCAATAACAAATCTAGCATCACGCCCGTGAAGTTTCTCAATATTTTCCCTTGAACCGTCCTGATGTGAAATCACAGACTATCTAACAGTACTCAGTAATTGATCGTTCAAGTATTCTGTAAGCAATATTCTGTGAAAGGCAGCCGTCTTCAAAAAAATAAGTCTTACTGAATTTGTTGTTATTGGGGCTTTAGGGCGCTCAAAATCGTGGTTATCAGCGCCCGTCTTACTGACGACCTACGTACATTTAAACTGCCACAGTCATCATCAGAGCTAAAAAAAGCAGTTGTAAAATAGAATTCTGAACATGATGTGATCCTTACAGTTAAACATAAAACTTTGCTGTGGACGGGGTTCCAGACTTAGAATTCTCTTTGACGTGGTGTTGCAAGAGCTGTGAGTACACCATTTTATAGCAAACAACGAATTGTTTTAAATCAGAAATGAAATGTTTTGTACATATGTAAGAAACCTAACCTTTATGTGTAAACAAAAACATGTAAATATTTCAGGACACCCACTGATGATGCCTTGGGACAAAGGCGAAACGCGTATGGGTGACTTATAAATATAAAAATAAAACCCTTCATTCGTAGTAGCAAAAGGCGTTTACTTTAAAAACATTACAGTGAAATAAATCTAAGTCTACCAGTTGCCTTCACTTCATCCGCCTCTACGTACTCATTGCACTTCATATTACATATTAAATGTCTAGACATTTAGTCTAGGTAACTTTGACAAGGGAACACAGCTGATACTGTATTCAAACATTAAATGACTTTTCTTCTCATCCGAATTTTCTTACATATTCGGAGCAAGCTGCCAGTCATCACTTCAAATAGAAATTCTGTATATGTTATCTCGCATCTTCGTACAATGATACAGAGGCGATATTTTCTTGTAATATATAGTGTCATCAGCAAATGTTCAAATGTTTGTAATTATTATGGCACCAAACGACGTTGGTCATCAGTCCCTAGACTTAAAAACTACTTAAACTACGTTAAAATAACCTAAGGACAACAGAAACATCCATGTCCAAGGGAGGATTCGAACCTCCGATGCGGGAGGCCGCGCGATTCGTAACGTGGCGCTCCAGACAGCTGTGTCATCAGCAAAGGGTTTATTTATATAACGAAGAGCAGTTCTATTAATCCTTTCTTGGGCACTTTAGGCGATGTCTTGGTTAGGTACGAACAGGACAACGTATTGAGTTCGACTGCTTAAGAAGTGTTGGAGTATCTCATATATTTACGAATATGTTTCGTAAGTTCGGACGTTCGATAACAGCCTGCAGTGTGGCACTGTGCCAAACATTTTCTAGAAATCTAGGAACATGAAATCTGTCTGTTTCTCTTCATGCGCGGTTCATAGGATAACGTGCAAGGAAAGCTACTGGATAGATAGATCCGAGATTCCAGGCGCTGTGCATTCTAGGTTTACTTCTTACGACCAAGTACTGATCATAGTTTCAGCTCTGGCATTCCGGTGGGACGTACGGCACAAACGGTCTGAATAGTGATGCAAGAGCTGTTGCTTTATTCTGCGCACTCTCTGCTGCTTCTCGATGCACCGACGAGTGAAACGGGATAAACATCCGGAACAACTTCGGAACTCAAATAATGAAGATTTAACTTCAATTTTTTTTTTAATTTAGTAGCACAATTATTACAATAACGACCTTTATCATTTTTCTCGTAATATTACAAAGATTAAAATCACAGTTCTTTTTAATGAAGCTATATGTACTTTATCGTGGATGGTAGGAACCTAGCAACTGTAGGAAATATGGCTTATACTTTACGCTATGATGATACGAGGGACCATATTAACACGGAGGCAACAATCAGTTTATTATGTGCTAATCAAGAGAGAGAGAGAGAGAGAGAGAGAGAGAGAGAGAGAGAGAGAGAGAGAGAGAGAGAGAGAGAGAAATAGGGGGTGGGAGCATGAAGTCAGAGAAAAGAAAAATAAACTCGCTGGAGGAGGAAGAGGGTGTAGTATCCCTTAATATCCCTCCACAAATTATTTCTATCATTTCGTAATTTTCCTTCATTTAATTGCAACAAGTACAGGGTAATCAAAAAGTCCGTATAAATTTGAAAACTTAATAAATTACGGAATAATGTAGATGATAGAGAAGTAAAAATTGACACACATGGTTGGAATGACATTGGGTTTTATTAGAACAAAAAAAAAAAAAAAGTTTAAAAGTGTCATCTGATCAGAAAAACAATAATCAGCACAACAAATTAAGACAAAGCAAACATGATGTTTTTTTACAGGAAATGCTCAATATGTTCACCATCATTCCTCATCAATAGCTGTAGTCGCGGAATAATGATGTGAATAGCACTGTAAAGCATGTCCGGAGTTATGGTGAGGCATTGGCGTCGGATGTTGTCTTTCAGCATCCATAGAGATGTCGGTCGATCACTATACACTTGCGACTTCAGGTAACATCAAAGCCAATAATCGCACGAACTGAGGTCTGGGTACCTGGGAGGCCAAGCATGACGAAAGTGGCGGTTGAGCACACGATCATCACCAAACGACGCGTGCAAGAGATTTTTCACGCGTCTAGCAATATGGGGTGGAGCGCCATCTTGCATAAAAATCGTACGTTCCAGCAGGTGTTTATCAGCCAGTTTGGGGATGATGCGATTCTGTAACATATCGGCGTACCTCTCACCCGTCACGATAGCAGTTACAAAACCAGAATCACGCGCCATCTGTCGGACTTTTTTTTTGTTCTAATAAAACCCCTTGTCATTCCAAGCATGTGTGTCAATTTTTACCTCTCTATATACATTATTTCGTTATTTATTACGTCTTCAAATTTATACTGACTTTTTGATCACCTGGTATTTAGTCCATACAAACTAATCAAAATACTGTTGAACGTCCATGGCTTCATTCATTCGCTGGGATACCAACATAGATGCTACACACTTTATTACTTATCCAAATATCTGGGTTTTGGTCGTAACTGTAATCGTACGGAGACAATGACCACAATGCAATACAAAGTAAGTGCGTTGACAACATCTTTCCAACTCATTGAACATATTTATTCAAACCTGTGAATGCAAATGTCGTAACAATGCGGGATCTATCTGGCTGGCACATCACGAACCAGCGACACGGTCAAATAATTAATTTCTTAAGGAAAGTGTCGGAGAGAATTCATGCGATTCTTAACGCTGTTTTCCAGGATTGATAGTGTTCGACTTTGATTTATGGATTACTGTTCGACATCCCTACGTTTTACAAATCTCTCTGTGAGAATTAATTTCAGAACCAACGATACCTTTACAACGATACCGGCAGAATCAGCGGCATCGCATCATGCCATCGAGCTGCGAGATAACGTTATAATCGCAAACTCTTTCTGTACAGAAATTTCCATGCTTTTGACCTTAACGTAATGGAGACTAAATACCGATTAACTTCTTGAAAAGAGACTTGTATTTAAAGCTAGTAATTGCACTCATGCTAGAGTTCAAACCTAAATTTCAAACATTACAATTTTAACAGTCTTTAACTATTCAAAAGAAGTTTCCGAGACTGTCTAATATTTTCACTATGGGATTTAGAAATGGCGACAGAAAAGACTAGTAATAGGAAAAATGAAGAGCTAAGACGGTACTGAATACAAAGAGTAAACGTCTACCTCGGTGTAATTGTATTAATTATCCTTCTGCTTATGGCTCATTCATATTGATATACAACTGAGTCACTCTCATGGAGAGCGTTTTATTCCAAGATGGTTTTATTAAAAACTACCTGAAAACCCGGCGTTGCCCGGGTACTTAATTATTCCGCTCTTAAATTAGTCCATCTTTCCTTGCGTAACGTTAGCGCTAGGAAACAATTCCTTACCAAGCCCCGCCTCTAGAGGCTTAACGCCGCCTCCGAAAAAAAAATTCTTGTTTAACATATACCTAACCCTTTTAAGACTACGCTACAATGCTTTCCACTGCAGCATATTTTTAAAAAAATTCTTACTTTAAATTTCTTACATAAAATTCACGTCGTGTGAACAATATTTATGTTTAAAATGTTTCTTTGACGATTATCACCCTTAAAAATGTAACGTAACTTCCAGAGAGAGCTGCCAGAATTTTCAGAAATTTTATTTCATTCAAACATCGCCGAAATCTGAAAATTAACTGTTTAGTCAGGTTAATTAATTGAAATGATTGTAGGCAATATGAATATATTAATACTGCACTGATAAACTGAATTATTCAATCATATTTAAAAATTTCATCAGGATCGGAATACAAGTGTAGAATCTGACGAAGTCCATATGTAAAGTATGCTCCGTCATGTACCATCGAAAATTTTATGTGACAGTGAACTTCATCTTGTTTTGAAGGTCGTTTCCAAAATGTCATGAAGATTTTAGGATGAATGAAGTGTCCTTATTCGCATATTGCATGATGCCACATGTTTTCAACCATAATTATAATTGTTTATGACTTCATATCTCCTGAACTATATGTCGTAAGCAGTTCTTACCCCTATGTCATTTGTTACCTCATGGAAGGAATATGTGTACCAAATTTGGTTGAAATCGGTACAGTGGTTTAGAAGCAGACGTCGCATGATGCAGCACTTTTCCGCGCATTTCGTTGTTTATTACGTCATATCTCCTGAACTATTTGCCGTACAGTCATTTAATGGGGCCTATGGCCATAGCGAAAGTGCAAGCAATATATTGACAAAGTTTGATCACAATCGGTTAAACGGTACGGCCACGCATAAAATACGAACACACAAACATATATTTTTATATATTAGATAATTTTGTGAAGCTAAAAGCCAAAATGCAAAAAGAAAAGAAAATATTCTTCGATTAGAAAAGAATAATTTTTCAAGGTATTATGCTCTTAAGTTATGGGCCTGCAACGAGGCAACTGTAATTTAAAATTAATTTGTGAAACGTTTTCCTTAAATGTCATTCTATGCATATAATAAAAATATTGATGTCAACATAAGTTTATTTTCTTTAAATATGTCGAATGCGCTACGTCACATTTAGTATACCGAGAAACACAGTACAAGGATTGTGGAACAGTGGGAAAATGATATGTCTGGATAAATTCTCAACAAAATCTTCCTTGAATTGTTGTGAAATTAACTATAGTTTTTATTGCGTGCAAAAATAATTTGGCATACACCAGAAAAATACTGTTCATTATCTCCTAGAAAGAATGGAAATGTCACTTTTCGCTGTGTCATAGTTTACTGGAAAGTCTTTCTCTGCGTCTTATCTGTGAAGTGTACCAAAATGAGATTTTGCAGGGCGTTCGCCGAAGACTTAAGAATAGGCTGCAAAGCGTGACAGACACGTATATTATCCCACTTACGATAATACTGATTCTTTGAATTGTTAACACTTCACTGTTATTAATTACACCATGATAGATGCTGAACGACTGATGACTGAAAATATTTTTTTTTCCTATGGCAAAAACACGCTCTAAAACTTGTGATAAGCACTCTGGATTCGACCTTTCTAGTAAACGAAACTTTTCCTGCACACTCTTTCCTAATTATTTGTGGATCATTTTTTTTAGTAAACTGTCTGCGGCACTTTCTGCAAGTGTGGTAGCCATTTCGTAAGGAGGTGCTGACTGATAATAGTAGAGTAAAATACTGAAATTACTTTTGAGTTTTTTCGGATGCAGTTTGAATATCATATTAAAAAGTAGCGTAGATAATCGATTCTGAAGCACATCAAAATTATTCTTACAGTTGGCTTCAAAGAAGACCTCACAGGCATAATAAGCAAGATCGAAAACATCAGATAGCACTGGTATAGTAACACATCTGTGAAATAACTTCATTTTGAAAGTAGGGAATCAAAGGCAATGTTAAATGTATCGGCAGAATACAGCCGGATAAAAGTGTTTGTTTCACATCACCTCTATGTCTGACGCTTCTCACGAAATCAGTTTCATACTCTGGGAATGGGAGCTATATTTATAATTCTTCGGACTTTTAAAAGTGTTATCCCCAAATCGCGAATAGCGTCCTCGAAAGGTTTAGATGCAGCAGATAATTGATGATCAATCAGTAACTGCAGGGAAAAGTGACAATCTTGAAACATTGGCATGCAGGTCGAATGGCGTTAAGAGGTGGAACGTAGACCGCTAACGTGAGATACTGCAGATATATTCAAGAATCGAGATTAGAGTTTAGATAACGTCCTAATTATACATCATTTCACACCTCGTCGAGAGAGATTCTCCTGCGCACTTATCTTACTAAATTCACCTGAACGAGTTTTACGAACAGCTCGCTTGTTGCGGTGATGCGATCTTGCATCTTCGATAATTTATCACAGCGTGGAATCTGTCGTTAATATCATGACCACCACCTGACTTTCTCTCTGCTATATCGAAGCTACTTTTTTCGACTTGAAAGACGAAGAGATATTCTTGAATCTTATATGTTATTTAGATTTCTGATTTTATGAGCTGTTCGTTGTTATGGAATAAAACTTAATTGCTAATATAAGCCACTGATTTAACTGAGGGTTCTTAGGCTAAGTAACTATGATAAAAAATAAATGTAAGGTTAGATTTCACTGTTTCCAATACACGTCAAAGGTTTAGACGATATTTAGACACTGGAACAACAAGTATGAACTTCGAAAAAATTTACAAGCATACCGATGACTGGAGTCTATACTCCAAGAATTTACTGAGACAAAACTGGGATCTGATTACGATGACTGCAAATGTTCAAATGATTGTAAAGTTTATGGGACTTAACTGCGGGGTCATCAGTCCCTAAACTTACAAATGTCTTATGATCTAGCTTATACTAAAGAAGGCACAAACATCAATGCCCGAGGGGGATTCGAACCCCCGACAGGGAATGGCCTCGCGCATTGTAGCATAGCGCCTCAATGCGCTCGGCCGCGGCATGATGTCTGCAAGAAGCAGCATTCACTGCTGCACCCTTAAAAAATTAAGGTCTGGTGAACTTACGCCATGTCACGATAAATAACAAGCATAAAATCCTCGATGCTATCATCGATGAGAAAATTTGAAACACATGTGACCGTGGATTGTTGGTGATCAGAAATTATTGGCAACACAATGACAACTGCACAGATTACGTATTACAGATCTGTTGAGGCCTTTATTAGCTTGAAAGAAACCGATGCTGTTTACGTTATATAATCTCTTGGGATGGAGCTGGGTTTGAAATAGCAGCCGCGGTGAAATGTCCGTGCATTCTTAGACGCCTTGCTGCGGAGCGCGCGGTTCCTCCCCGACGGAGGTTCGAGTCCTCCTTCGGGTATGGGTGTATGTGTTGTTCTTAAGTTTTTTTGAGTTAGTCTAAGTAGTTTGTAAGCTGGGGACTGACAATCACAGTAGTGGTTAGAGTTGTTTTATGAAGAGTTTTACTAATGAATGATGTTTATTTAGCTTGATGACGATATTCAAAGGGACGTAGTTTATTCATTTGTTGACGTTACTGAGTAGTGAATGCTGGGAGATCTTCTACATGTTTGGTCTCTGAACTTACAATAAAATCACCAGGCCACACAGAATCTCTGCTGATGTTATTTTTTTCCCTCACTGCAGTCCCAGACAAATTGCAGGAATTTTGTCACTCCAGTTATTTTTACCGTGTGCTATGATGATTGCTTTCAATGTTCGAGTAATCCTTTGTATCTTGCCATTTTATTGAGGATGATATGCCATGGTTGGTGTTAGTTTCAAACCACAAATCTGAGCTAATGCGAGGAACACCTCTGAATGTAGCTGTGCCCCTTGGTCTGTCACTATTTGATTCGGTGCTCCAAATCTAGTGATGCAGAAATTATAAAATATTTATTCCACTGTTTCTGCTCGAACATCACATAATGAAATTACTCGGTCAAAATATTGAAGCGATCGATGTCCATTAAACAATAGATGAATTCTTCAGGACACAGTGGACCTATGAAATCAATGTTTGCGACCTTAAAACGTCAATCTATGCTTGGAAAAGTGCTTACAGGATATATAGTATGTCTAATAACCTTGTTCCATTAGCTTGCTATGCATCCACCAGGAGTTTCATGTTGTTTAAACTTCTTTGAGGTATGAGGACCCAATCGAGGATTCTCGAGCTCTTCATCACTCACTTGAGCATCTACTAGCTTCTCGTAATTTATCGGTACCACTTCTTCAAGTCTGGATAGGTTGTTGGCCACAATATTTTCTTTTCCAGAATTGTGTCTAACATCTTTTGAAAATTGTGGTACGTACTATAGGTGACGCAGTTGCATAGATGTTGCCTTTTCATTCCGTTATCTAAAAGCATGAGTTATAGGAGCGTGATCAGTATACAATGTAAATACTTTATTGGCATGTACAAGTTGATTATAAATCAGATTCGGACATAGCGCTCATGACAGGAGTTCATTTGAAGATATTTTCAGCTTGCTATGACTATGCTACGTAATTACCCCTGGTGATGATGCTAACAGTGCAACGACCATTCTGGTGTAACACAACAAAGGGTCTGAAAGGGTAACGAAGAGCCTCGAGGAAGTGGCCGAGCGCTCTAAAACGCCTTGACGCGGAACGCGCAGTTGCTCTCTGGCGGTGTTTCGAGTCCTCTCTTGGGCATATGTATCCTCTCAGAAATTTTTCTACATTAAGTGCCTTTAGTCAAACGAATTTACTTTTGAAACTGAAATTCAGTACAGACTTTGTATAACAGTTGCCCATTCAAATCGATTTAGTCCAATATAAGCGCGCCTGAAGGTGGCCGAAGAAATTAACATAGGACCGAGGCTGCTCGTCGAGCCAGGGACGTAAGCAAGCCACGTACACACCGCGAAAATGGAACACGCAGACAGCTGTTCGGCTAACCAGACACGATTTCCATCCTTCCTAAATTCTATAGTGATGCTTGTCACGTCCATTTCCCCTTTGCTTGCGGTCTCATTGTATTTCCGAAAGAGAACGAACGATGATATGCAGGTATGCATCTGCTCTGAAGAAGAGTCCCTGTTGCTTGTCTAGGCGTGTTTATACAATTATAAGTTTGATGAAACATAAATAATCCTCACTTAGAAAGGAAGGAATGAAGGTCAGGGTCTAATGTCCCCATTGACAGCGTGGTAATTAGAGACTGAGCTCGGATTGTTTGACTATGGATGGGGAAGGAAATCGGCCGCGCCCTTTCAATTGAACCATCCTGGAATTTGCATGGAGTGCTTTGGGGAAACACGGAAAGCCTAAATCTGAATGACAGGCGTTGGATTTGAGCCACCAACCTCCCGAATGCGAGTCCAGAATGTTAAACTGTGCACCACCTCACTCTGTCCGTGGGCACGCTTTTGAGCATGTCACTAGATCGCGAGCGTTTGTTAAGGTATGTCTCACAATTCATCTGTCGTGTGCACAACGGGGTGATTTGATTTTTGTTCGGTGAACTTAAATTGCTGTTGGTGTACATCGTCTTTAGATTATACGTAATTTTATATTTCGATGTAAAATGCTTTGATCGATAAACTCGTAACTCTTTATGGGCCAGAAGATCCCAATTTCAGTTCTTTTCAGACTCCATCATTCGTTAAATGTTTCAAGACAATTTTGAAAACAATCAGTGACACGTTTTTGACACTCAGACCTTTTGGAAAATGAAGTTTTTTTATTTTTTATTAATTAATTAATTTTATTTAATTATTTTTGTAAAATATGTGAGAACATACATCTCTTGTATTTTGTTTATAAGATGTTACAAGTGAAGAAGTAACTACTATCGAAGAAACACAACGGAGGTCGGAAATGATTTTAAGTAACTACTATCGAACAAATTCATCAGAAAATTATTCGTTTATGGACATGAAAACGCCGTCTTCCTGACACACTTTATTTATTTTATTCGGACGCGTTTCACCTACTGTGCTAAGGCGTCATCAGAGGGTTTTTCTATCGAGAATTTACATTTTAGTTACCACTTGGAGCATTAACGGATTACAAACAGTTCACGTCATTTTATTCAAAATAAGTAAGTGGCCACTCATGGTTTATAGTTTCGTCGTCGTAGCTCCTCCCACCCGGTAACGTGCCGATGTCGCACAACTCCTCCATTTACGCAATTTCTTGCGCATTTCTTCAGTTTTTGAATTTGTTAAATTTATCCAAAACGTGAAGAAATGCACAAGAAACTGAGTAAACGGAGGAGTTGTGTGATGTCGTCTTGTGAGCTACGAAGACGATACTCGCAGTACTATAAACCATGAGTAGACACTTATTTATCTATCTAAATAAAAGCGAAAGGACACTCATTCACTCACTGACTAAACACGAAATCTCGAAAACTACTACATCTGTTGTTGTTGTGGTCTTCAGTCCGGAGACTGGTTTGATGCAGCTCTCCACAATACCCTATCCTGAGCAAGCCTCTTCATCTCCACATAAGAACGGCAACCTACATCTGTCTGAATCTGCTTACTGTATCCATCTCTTGGTCTTCCTCTGCGGTTTTTACCCCACACACTTCCCTCCAACGCTAAATTCACGATTCCTTGATGTCTAAGACTGTGTCCTATCAATCTATCCCTTCTTTTAGTAAAGGTACGCCAGAAATTTCTTTTCTCCCCAATTCTGTTCAGTACCTCCTCATTAGTTACGCGATCCACCCACCTAATCTTCAGCATTCTTCTGTAGCACCATATTTCAAAAGCCTCAATCCTCTTCCTGTCCGCACTGTTTATCGTCCATGTCTCACTCCCATGAAGCTGAAATTTGGCAGGACTGTTGTGTATAGGTAGAAGACGTCAGCTAAGAAAGGATTTTGAGATAGGACCGATAGTTCAGGACATATGACGTCATAAACAATGAAAACGTCCCCGTCTTGCGACACGTGATAGTGTGTCTTTATGAGTCCACTATTTGAAAAAGAGAGCCCTTAGCGACTTGAAACAAACTTTAAACAAAATTTCAAACCTTTAGGAAACTTTTACTCGCTGACAACCCCAGCAAAATGATGAAAGGAAAAAAAATTGTCACTTTCTACTTTTTCGGCGTTCATACTGCAAAATTACAGAATTTAGCATGACGTTGCAATTTATTACTCTTACGCTATTAATTGTATTCGCGAGAAGTGTTGCAGACAGTACACACACATACCACTGAGTGTACATTCGAAATTTTATCATAGTACGACACACAATTCAGGAGATATGGAGTCATACTCAATTAAGTTCTTGAAAAACCGCCTTATCACGCTTGACGTTTTGATTTATTACGTCTTTCCTACTAACTCTATTTCCGATGTATGTTGCAGACATTTTACACATATAACCCTTGATGTACCTTCGAAATAATATCGTATTACGACATCTAGTTCAGGTGTTATGACGTCAAATACAATGAAATGTCTGAAAATTCGCCCTAATCAGCATGAGGTTGTAATTTAGTACCAACTCCATTTACAAGACATTTGGCGGGCAGTTTCCTAATATTCCACTCTACGAACCTGGCAAATACAAGCGAAAGGTCACTCAAGCACTTACTCACTCACTGACTAAATAAGAAATCTCTAAAACTACTACACCTTTGAAGCTGATATTTTGCCGGTATGTAGTTTATAGATAGGAGACGCAACCTAAGAAAGTATTTTGCAATAGAACAGAATTCATGTGCATGGCGGAGGATACGTTTCCTACAAACTAACGAAATCTACAGTTTGATTTCGATCTTCATGAAATTTTGAACGCTTGACCGTCAAAACAAGAGGAACGTCACCGTCTACCAAAAGTTTCATAAGTTGCATGGGGGAGAGTACATCGTTGCAACGAAAAAATGGATCCCTAAATACCTTGGTCGCGCTATAACTTGAGAACGGCTTGACCGATTTCACATATACTTTTTTTGTTGTCTCAGTTGTTCTCAGAACAAGGGTTGTATGAAATAAAACTGGAAAATTTGAGAACAAAGTGCGTTTTTCAATGTGACTCTGTGTTGCATAAAAAACTATAGTTTTGTTCCAATTTTTATGAAATTTTGCAACACGTGGCCTTAAAATCAAGTGGAATGTCACTGTCCGTAGAAAATTTCGTTCGGTGCATGGTGGAGGGTACTTAACTTACGGACATTGACAAAATGCATAGTTTCACTTCGATCTTGATGAATTTTTGCACATACAACCTATAAACCAAGAAGAAGGTCACTGGGTACATAAATGTTTGTATGGTACATGACAGAGGGTGCCTTGAAAAAAGCTTTGCCGAGAGAGGGAAATATGGAAACGAACAGAGCGATGGGAGAGAAAGAAATGGATGCAGAGAGAGGAGAAAAGGGGAGACGGACTACGAGAGTGTAGAATACATAAATACCCGGGCAATGCATGGTTTATTGCAAGTTTTGAATAAAACGACGTGAACTGTTTATAATCTACTAGCTGAAAACGCGGCGCTGCACGGGTATTTATTTATTTATTCCTGCCATTTTTAAGGTATATATTCATTTGCATAAGGGCTGTATGTCTGTAAAATCTCTTGGGAATACAATTAATAGTAAAGGAGTAATAGATTAAAACTTGGTGCGTGATCGGGCGGTTTTCCATGAACGTTACTGTTCTTGTGCTCATATCTCATGAACTACGTGTTATACTGTGATACTATTTAGAACGTACATTCCATTACATGTGTGTATACTGTCTGTAAAATTTCCTGTGGCTACAATTTGTAGTGTAGAAATTATAATTTGTAACGTCATATCGAAAGCTGTAGTTTTAGCCCATTAACAGTGGAACGTTACTATTTATGTGCTCATATCTCATGAACTACGTGTCGTGCTGTGATACAATTTAGAAGGCAGTTTCCATTCTTCCGCCAAAAAACCACCAACATCGTTGATTATGACGTAATGTCTAGTTGACAGTAAATATAAAGTACTAGCCGAAAACCCGGCGTTGCCCGGGTATTTATTCCTTTATTCGTGCCATTTTTCAGGTATATATTCATTTGTATAAGGACTGTATGTAAAATCTCTTGGGAATACAGTTAGTAGTAAAGAAGTAATAGATTAAAACTTGGTGAGAGAAGGGGCGGTTTCCCATGAACGTTACTGTTTATGTGCTCATATCTCATGAACAACGTGCCGGAATGTGATACAATTTAGAAGATACATTCAACTATATGTGTGTATACTGTCTGTAAAATTTCCTGCGGCTACAATTTGTAGTGTACAAATTATAAATCGTAATGTCATACCGAATGCCGTAGTTTTACTCCATAAACATGGGAAAAGTAGTAAGCGAGAAACTTTTTTCCTTTCATTATTTTGATGTGGTTGTCAGCGAGAAAAAGTTTAATAAAGGTTTGAAATTACGTTTAAAGTTGGTTGCAAGTCACTAAGTACTGTCATTCGCATATAGTGTATTATTTAAATCTCTTCGCATTATGTGGCAGTTTCTTGTAACTATATTGTTTATGACGTTATATCTCGTGAACCATGTGCCGTATGTGGTTCTTACTCCTACACCAATTGTTATCTCACGTAGGAAATATGTGTACCAAATTTGGTTGAAAGCGGTCCAGTGGTTTAGGATAAAATGAGTAGCATTGTCGCATAATGCACCAGTTTTCCGCGCATCTCATTGTTTATGACGTCATATCTCGTGAACAATGTATCGTATGTGATTCTTACACTTACGGCGATCGTCCTCATGGATTGAAGCTTACGTGTACAAAAGTTCATGAAGATTGGAAGAAAACTGTAGATTTGTATGCAACACATACAAATATACGGACACTCTGCTTTGTATATTAGAAGATTAATGCTATACGCGGGGGAAAATGTAATTTCTACATAAACCAGCCCACTGACGAAAACGAATCTCAACTCAGTAAAATAAATAGATTGCAGGAGGAAAACAACGAATAATTCGAAACTTGTTGCGGAAGATGGCCACACAAACAATCTAGTATCAGAAAGTGGTTGCTATTTTGAGTTTATTGTCTGGAAGAGGTTAGAAATAAACGCTGCAGGGTGCAGCGTGCAGTGTGGTGTCGGTGTTGTGAGGCTTGGTGCTCCAGTCAAGTGGATGACGCCGCCGCGACGCAAGCGCAGTTTCACAACGCGAGCAAACACCGCCGGCTTTCTCAGCGCTAATACCTCGTTACGTCAGGAGCCACTCTCTACGTCGATCCTCACCAAAATCTATTCCTCTGTTTACGCTATGGATTTCTCCCGGAGATTCGTGGAAGAGCTATAGTTCGTGCTGAATCCGGGATGCACGTTGCCCAGATGTTTACAAAAGCAATCTCTATTATTATTTTCTATCAACTATGTGATGAAAGATCAACATCCTGGCCGTACATGAAGTGTAACTATCAATTTTCACTGCCACTGAGTTGGGCTATAGTCAACAGATAAAAAAAGAAAAAAAAAAGATCGTCAACTTCGCCACCTTCATAACAATCACCACCACCACCACCGGCACCAACACTGCCATCACTCTCTTGATCAATATTATCACTAACACAAGCACCATGGCGTCTGTAAAACACAGGAACAGCAGCGGCGGAGTGGCCAAGCGCATTGAGGCGCTATGCTCCGATGCGCGAGGCCGTTCCCCTTCGGGGGTTCGAATCCTCCCTCGGGCATGGATGTTTGTGCTGTCTTTAGTATAAGTTAGTCTATAAGTAGTTTGTAACTTTAGGGACTGATGATCCCACAGTTAAGTCCCATAAGCTTAACAAACATTTGAACTCGCTTAGTTTTATTTTTATTCGCCAAAATTATCTATAAAAGTAATAATACAGTTGAGAAACAACACACTATCTCCACAGTATTGAAGTACATCAGTAGCGGAATCCCTCATATTTGTTAAACTATGTCATGCTCTCTGATTTTAGTTGTTCGTCCTTCTCAAATCATTGGTCTTCAGGTTCGTTTTCCTACTAGAGTCTTTTCGTGTGATCCTTCCATTTTTCAGCCTTTTCTTCAGTGTTTAAAATTAGTGCTGGCTGTTACTCGTCCTCTTGACATATAGCTGCTTCACTTATCTTCAAAAGTCTCTTTAATTTCCTTACATCTGTTATCTATTTTCCGATACTTACATATACTTCTACGGTTTACGGTTCTCCTGGTTTCCCATTTTTTACTTGCTAGAATTGTTTTTTACATTTGTGACAAATTTATTCTATTTTACTTGCTTCACTTGTTAGTTTTTATATTTAGCTTTTTGTGAATGAAATTCAACATCTCGTATAATCGATGGTTTTCTTCTGGACCTTTTATTTGTCGCTAGTTGTTTCTCTCAATGCTCCTCATTTGTCTTCCGCTGTATTCCTGTCCCCTGTTTGGAGCAATCATTCAGTAACTCTCTACAGAATTTTGTACTGTCCGATTATCTAGATCCTTCTCCATTACTTTCTCACCTTTCTGCAGTTTCTGTAATTTTAATCTACACCCCCTAACAAATAAGCTACTATCAGGATTCGCATCTTCTCCTTGAAATGTTTCACATGATGAAACCTAATTCAAAATCTATCTCTTGCCAGTTTACAATGTATTCGAAACCTTCCGGTATTTTCAGGTCTGCCCCGACTGTACAGTGATCTTCCATTCTCGTCTCTTCCCGTACTCCACTTTGTCCTACACATTTTCTTCTCTTCCTGTTTCTGTTCTTGAATTCCATTTCGCCATTGCTGTGGCGTCGCTGTTCGCCACAACGCCGGCGGTCTACACAACGGCGGTAAGTGGCTCCACAATATTTCGGCCGCTTAGGGCGCCCGCAGTCTCGTTGCCTGATGCTCGCGCCGGCCAATAGGAAGACAGAGACTCGCCTAGATGTGTCGACGCACCAGAGCAACGACAGAAGCTTTGCTTCTGTGACGTCACCTGGCAGCAAGCTCCGAGCAGCTGCCGCAGTACCCTTATGAAACGTGCAAGTTCAAAAATATTCAAATCTTTGTTGTTGTTGTTGTGGTCTTCAGTCCGGAGACTGGTTTGATGCAGTTCTCCACAATACCCTATCCTGAGCAAGCCTCTTCATCTCCACATAAGAACGGCAACCTACATCTGTCTGAATCTGCTTACTGTATCCATCTCTTGGTCTTCCTCTGAGGTTTTTACCCCACACACTTCCCTCCAACGCTAAATTCACAATTCCTTGATGTCTAAGAATGTGTCCTACCAATCGATCCCTTCTTTTAATCAAGGTATTCTAGAAATTTCTTTTCTCCCCAATTCTGTTCAGTACCTCCTCATTAGTTACGCGATCCACCCACCTAATCTTCAGCATTCTTCTGTAGCACCATATTTCAAAAGCCCCAATCCTCTTCCTGTCCGCACTGTTTATCGTCCATGTCTCACTTCCATACAAGGCAACACTCCATACAAATGCCTTCAGAAAGGACTTCCTTAGGCTTAAATTAATATTCGATGTTAACAAATTTCTCTTTTTCAAGAACGCTTATCTACCCATTGCCATTCTGCATTTTATATCATCTGTACTGCGACCATCATTTGTTATTTTACTGCCCAAGTAACAAAACTCATCTACCTCCTTTATTGCTTCGTTACCCAATCTAATTCCTTCAGCATCACCTCATTTTCTTACACTGCACTCCATTACCCTAGTTTTGCTCTTGTTAATGTTCATCTTATATGCACCTTTCAGCACACTGTCCATTCCGTTCAATTGCTCTTCCAGGTCCTTTGCTGTATCTGACAGAATTGCTATGTCGTCGGCAAAACGCAATGTTTTTAATTCTTCACCCTGAACTTTAATTCCTTCTCCAAATTTCTCCTTGCTTTTCTCTATAGCTTGCTCAATGTACAAATTTAATAACAATGGAGAAAGACTACAACCCTGTCTTACTCCCACTGCATCCCTTTCATGCCCTTCAACTCTGACAACCGCTGTCTGGTTTTTGTACAAGTTGTAAATAACCTTACGTTCCCTATATTTTACTCCTGCTTGCTTCAGAACTTGAAAGAGTTTATTCCAATCAACATTGTCAAAAGCCTTCTCCAAATCTACAAAAGCTAGAAATGTAGGTTTGCCTTGTATTAATCTATCTTCTAGGATAAGCCGTAAAGTGAGTATTGCCTCCCGTGTTCCTACATTTCTCCTGAATCCAAACTGATCTTCCCCGAGGTCGGCTTTTCCATCCTTTTGTATATAATTCGTGTTAACATTTTGCAACCATGATTTATTAAACTGATGGTTCTGTAGTTTTCACATCTGTCTGCACCTGCTTTCTTTGGAATGGGGATTGTAACATTTTTCTTAAACTCTGAGGGTACTTCACCTGTCTCATACATCTTACACATCAGGTGAAACAATTTTGTCATGGCTGGTTCTCCCAGAGACTTCAGTAGCTCTGAGGGAATATCATCTACTCCAGGGGCCTTGTTTCGACTTAGGTCTTTTAGGGCTCTGTCAAATTCTTCTCTCAGTACAGTTTCTCCTATTTCATCTTCATCTACATCCTCTTCCCTTCCTACAATATTGTCTCGAAATTCATTTCCTTTGTAGAGCCCCTCTATATACTCTTTCCACCTTTCAGCTTTCCCTTCTTTGCTGAGAACTGGTTTTCCATCAGTGTCCTTGATATTAATAGAGCGTTTTTTTTATCTCCAAATGTTTCTTTTATTTTCCTGTAGGCTGTATCTATTTTTCCCTATTTATACATTCTTCTACATCCTTGCATTTGCCTTCTAGCCACTCCTGCTTAGCCGTTTTGCACGTCCTGTCAATCTCATTTCTTAGTCGTCTGTACTCCATTTTGCCTGTTTCATTTACTGCATTTTTATATTTTCTTCTTTCATCGATTAAATTTAGTATGTCCTGTGATATCCAAGGATTTTTGTAGGCCTTGCCTTCCTACGTATTTTGTCCTCAGCTGCCTTCACTATTTCATCTCTCAATTTTACCCATTCCTCCTCTATTGTTTGATTTTCCCCTGTTTCTGTCAATTGTTGCCTAAAGCTCCCTCTGAAATTCTTAAGAACTTCAGGTTCCTTCAATTTATCCGGATTCCATCTCCTTATTTTCCTACCTTTTTGTAGTTTAGCCGGCCGCGGTGGCCGAGGTCACTGAGGCGCTCCAGTCACGGTCAGCACGGCCACTACGGTCGGGGATTCGAATCCCCCCTCGGGCATGGATATTTGTGCCGTCGTAGGTCGAAAGTAGTTCATAAGTAGTTTGTAAGTTTAGGGACTGATGACCCCGTAGTTATGTCCCATAAGCTTAACAAACATTTGAACTTTTTTGTAGTTTCTTCAGTTTCACCCTACAGTTCATAACCAACAAGTTATGGTCAGAGTCTATATCTGCACCTGGGTACGTCTTACACTTTAAAACCTGGTTCCCAAATCTATGTCTTACCATTATAAAATCTATGTGGTATCTCCCGGTGTCTCCTGGTCTCTTCCACGTATACAAACTTCTTTTGTGATTCTTAAACCAGGTGTTTGTAATAACTAAATTATGTTCTGTGCAAAATTCTACCAGGCGGATTCCTCTTTCATTCCTTTTGCCCAGACCATATTCACCTACTATCTTCCCTTCCCTTCCTTGTCCTACTACCGAATTCCAGTCTCCCACAACAATTAATTTTCTTTCTCCCTTAATTGTCTGAATAATTTCCTTTAGCTTCTCATATATTTCTTCGATTTCCTCATCATCGGCAGAGCTAGTTGGCATATAAACCTGTACTACTGTTGTCGGTGTTGGCTTCGTATCTATCTTGACAATGATAATGTGATCACTGTGCTGGTCATAGTAGTTTACCCGCATTCCTATTTTCTTATTCAATATCAATCCTACTCCTGTGATACCCCCAACTGATTTTTTATTTATAATCCTGTACTCACCTGACCAGAAATCCTGTTCATCCTGCCACCGAACTTCACTAATTCTCACTATGTCTAACTTCAACCTATCCATTTCCCTTTTTAAAATTTCTAATTTTCCTACTCGATTAAGGGATCTAATATTCCACGCTCCGACCCGTAGAATGCCAGTATTGTCTTTCCTGATGATCACATCCTCCTGAGTAGTCCCCGCCCGGAGATCCGAATGGGGGACTATTTTACCTCCGGAATATTTTACCCGAGAGGATGCCATCATCATATGTTCATACAGTAGAGCTGCATGTCCTCGAGAAAAGTAACGGCTGTAGTTTCCCCTTGCTTTCAGCTGTTCGCAGTAGCTGTGTGGCAAAGCCACATTAGCTGATGTTACAAGGCCAGCTCAGTCAATCATCCAGACTGTTGCCCCTGTAACTACTGAAAAGGCTGCTGCCCCTCTTCAGGAACCACACGTTTGTCTGACCTCTCCACAGATACCCCTTCGCTGTGGTTGCACCTACGGTACGGCTATCTGTATCGTTGAGGCACGCAAGCCACCAAACCTGGGCAATGTCTGTGGTTCATGGGAGTGGCAAATGTTTGTATACAAATCAAAAGTTTGTATAGCTTATGGGACTTAACTACAGGGTGATCAGTCCCTAAACTTACAAACTAATTATGTACTAGCTAACACTAAGGACGGCACAAATATCCATGCCCGACCGTAGTGGCCGTGCAGACCGTGACTGTAGCGCCTCAGTCCCCTCGGCCACAGCGGCTGTTTGTATAGCTTATGGGACTTAACTAGTGGGTAATCAGTCCAATAAACTTACAAACTACTTATCAACTAACTACTACTGAGTACGACACAAATATCCATCCTGAGGTGGGATTCGAACCCCCGACCGTAGTGGCCGTGCAGACCGTGACTGTAGCGCCACCTCGGCCACCGCAGCCGGCCCTAAACGTGCAAGTAGGAACTTGTGTTTTGCGCTCGCTCGTTTCGTGACCTTTCTTGTATTAGGGAACAATTTTTCCATATATTCTTTCTGTAATTATGAGTAAGAATACTTCTGCAGTGCTGTTGCGGAGTGCAATGACAGCGGACGCAAGACGGAAGGCATTTTTTACCATCGGTTTCCAAAAGACGAGGAACTTCAGCGCATATGGATCTCTCGCTGTAAACGGCAAGACGTTATAAATGTAAATAATGCCAGAATTTGTTCTGAACATTTTTGTGAAGCCGATTACAAAAGAGACTTGCAGAATGAATTGCAAGGATTCAGATCATCGATATTTTATTGATAAAATTGCATGTATGAAAGTAGTGTGCTGTTCAATGTTAATAGTAATTAAATGAGTAAGACAAAAGCATCAATGTGAAAATCTGCTGCCAAGTTTGCCTTTAACGAAAGTTTCTTTATCTAATATATAAAAATGAAGGCCTCTGTTTGTGCGTATGTAATGCCTGTAAATGTCATTCAGTCGATTGCGATAAAACTTCGTCAACTTATTGCATGAACTAGCGTCACGGTTATAGGCATAGTACAATTTTGAAATTCACGCTCTAAGGAGGTGAAATCATGATATTATATAAAACAGAAGCACATTTTCCCTGTCTGTCCCTTTAACCTCCTATAACTCGAGAACTACTGAGCGTATCGTGATGAGGTTTCTTTTAAATTTTAGATCTCACAAAGGTCTAAAAAGAAAAGTCAGCGAGAGCATATGTCTAACTTTTACGAGTGAAGCTTATGTACCATTTTTCTCTCCTAAGTCGCTGACACCGGATGGCTTCAGACTAAATAAATAGTTATTGTGGTAAATCTATAAAAGTTAGACATGTCCTCTCCGGGACTTTATTTTAGATCTTCATGAGCGCTACAATTTAAAAACAAACCTCATCACCATACGTTCAGTGGTTCTCGACTTAAAGACGTTTAAATATTACCCGTGCCAAGTCGCGGGTCGGGAGGGGTTAGCTAGTTGTTAATAATGTTTGGAGATTTTCTCTTTCACGCCTTTGTATGTTAGTATACATGTATATTAATCACAAGCGTGTTCCAGCGCTTAAAAACAATGTTTTTTGTAGAATGATAAAAGAAAAGACGGAGAAGATGTGTTCACGGCGGCCTTATAACACAGCGGCTTGCTGGCGAGTGACGTAATACAGCGCTAACCAATGACAGTGAAGAAGCCCAAATTGGCATACCTTTCTAGTCTACGTGCCTTGGTACAGGAATACGTAAGAGTACGGAAGTTCCAGTACGTAGGAGGCAGTCTCAGGAATACGACAGTTCATCATAGAAGAGCCAGCCTTCTGTCTATGCACAAGCCGGCACAGTTACCTATAGCGTAGAAGAACTATGTAATAGTACAAGGAATTTGCGCTATCACAAGCACATCAAAGTTGAGTATTTATCTGATTGTATTAATAAATCCTTTGTGGAATAATCACTTCTTTTACTTGCAGACCTTGTTCACGTCCTTGCTAGCCACGTCCCACCTTTCGAACCTACAGCATCCTGAGGCGCAACACGCATCACAGTTAAATTTTCGTCTCTCATCAAGGTGTGAGATATTACTCATATGTTGTTTTACTCTCTTCCCCATCTGCCAAAATTTAAAATGTACTTGAGATGCTACTAACTATGAAGTGTTGGTTGTCTTCATCTTTTTCGTCTATTTCTGTTACTGTTGAAGTTGATGCATCAGTATCTGTAACTATACAATAATATCGTCAGCATACAGTCAGGATACCTCCAAATATCATATCGGAGCTAATTTTGACCAGCTAAGTGGCATGGCTCAACAAGTCGCTTTGAGGAATATTGGACCTGCCGCGGCGGAGCGGCCGAGCGCAATGAGGCGCTATGCTACGATGCGCGAGGCCGTTCCCCGTCGGCGGTTGGAATCCCCCCTCGGGCATGCATGTTTGTGTCCTCTTTAGTTAAGGTAGTTCTACATCTACACCTACATTGGATACTCTGCAAATCACATTTAAGTGCCTGGCAGAGGGTTCATCGAACCACCTTTATACTATTGATCTCCTATTCCATTCTCGAATAGCACGCGGGAAGAAAGAACACCTGAATCTCTACGTTTTAGCTCTGTTTTCTCGTATTTTCTTCTGATGGGAGTCAAAAATATATTTTCACGACGGCCGCGGTGGCCGAGGTGACTGAGGCGCTCCAGTCACGGTCAGCACGGCCACTACGGTTGGGGGTTCGAATCCCCCCTCGGGCATGGATATTTGTGCCGTCCTAGTTCGTAAGTAGTTCATAAGTAGTTTGTAAGTTTAGGGAATGATGACCCCGTAGTTAAGTCCCATAAGCTTAACAAACATTAAACATATATTTTCGCATTCGGAGGAGAATGTTGGCGATTGGAGTTTCGTAAGTAGCCCACGCCGCAGCGATGAGCGCCGTTGTTGTAATGATTCCCATCCCAGATCCTGTATCATTTCCGTAATGCTGTCTCCCCTGTATCGTGACAGTACAAAACGAGCTGCCCCTCTTTGGACTCTTTCGATGTCCTCCGTCAAACCGACCTGATAAGGATCCCACACTGGGCAGCAATGCTCCAAAAAAGGACGAACAAGTCTAGTGTATGCAGTTTCTTTAGTAGTTCTGTTACATCTTTTAAGGGTTCTACCAATGAAGTAGTCTGTATGTTTAGGGATTGATGACCCCGCAGTTAAGTCCCTTAAGCTTAACAAATATTTGAACATTTGAATACTGGACCCTGCTGCCTCTATTATTCGCCCATAGTTGCGAACGTGTTGTCGGTGCAGGATTATGTGCTCTAATTGACCTCTCGATTGTGTCCTATATGTGCCGGGCGATCTACATGGCTAAATCATTCGCTTGTCCAAAATATTCTTCAAAACAATAGCGAACAACTGTGGTGCAGTGTCATCCGTAAAGCCGCGGTGGAGTAGCCGAGCGGTCTAAAGCGTCGCGCTGCGGAGTGCGGGTTGCTCGCCGTGGTGGTTCGCGTCCTCCCTGGGGCATGGGTGTATGTGTTGTCCTTAGGTTAGTTTACCTAGGTTTAAGTAGTTTGTAAGCTACGGACTGATGACCACGCAGCTTGGTCCGATAGATTTACAAACATTTGAACTTTTTTTTTTGTCATCCGTAAAAATTTCATCGCTGTTTGAGAAAATGAAATGCATGAATGCTGTTGCCATTGCACATTAACGTCAAAACTGCGATTCTCTTACATAATGGATACGTTAATCGTTCGTCCCATGTTGAATACGGCTATTACCCCCCGTGGTGTTGGTTGTCTGTTCACAGTGACTGACATTTCTACGCATACGACGCTGCTCTCCGTCATTATCTGCAGGTCGTCCGCCCCTGCTTTGTCCGTGGTCAGGGCTAATGATTGAAATTTGGTATTCTCGGCACACTCTAGACACTCCGGATATCGGAATACTGAATTCTCTAACGATTTCCGAAATTCAGTGTCCCATGCGTCTAGTTCCAACGAACCATTCTTTTTTTTTAAGTTTTTTAAATCCCGTAGGGGGACCCTTAATCGCGTCCGAAATTTTTTCACGTGAATCACCCGGATTAAAATGACACTAGTGCCAATGCATCGCCGTTTATACTTTGTGCACCAATTACTACCGCCATCTGCATGGTGCAAAACTTGGCAATGAACCCTTAAGAACGATAAGTGTGAAGTCATCCATATGATCAGTTAAGGAAATCCGTTTAATTTCAGTTACACGATAAATCAGTCAAACCTACAGGCCGTCAATTCTACTAAATACCTAGGAATAACAATTACGAACAGCTTTAATTGGAAAGAACACATAGGAAATATTGTAGGGAAGGCGAATCAAAGGCTACGTTTCATTCGCAGAACACTTAGAAGATGTAACAGTTCTGCCAAAGAAACTGCTTACACTACACTTGTGCGTCGTAGTTTGGAGTAATGCTGCGCATTGTGGGATCCACACCAGGTGGGACTGACGGACGATTTAGAGAAAGTTCAGAGAAGGACAGTTAGTTTTGTATTGTCGCGATATAGAGAAAAGAGTGTCCCGGAACTGATGCATGAGTTGGGGTGGAGATCATTAAGAGAAAGGCGTTATTCGTTGCGGCGAAAACTATATGTGAAATTTCCTCCGCCAACTTTCTCTTGCGAACGCGAAAATATTTTGTTAGCACCCACCCACATGGACAGACATGATTATCATAATGAAATAAGAGAAAACCGAAAGATTTGTGTGTTCCTTTTCCACACTACCCATTAGATAGTGGAACTGTAGAGAATCAGCATAAAATCAGTACGATGAACTCCCTGCCATGTACTTCATTGTGACTTACAGAGTATCTATGTAGATGTAGATCTGAACCTGTTCAGTTGGTTATCCCGTGACCATTGTTACCTCACTGAGGTGAATACTCCGCTTCGTAATATGAGTATCCACTTTCCTGAGCACTTTCATCCTTTGGCAATTAATTTTCATACGACTTGTAGCTCCCGTAACTAGTTTGGTTGGAAGTTGTTATTATCTCGCCGTGAACCCACGGCTCCGAGCATGTTCGTTTCCTTTTTTTCCTCTCCGCATCCAGTGCAGTGCGACTGTAGTACACGCAGCTGCAGAGATTTATTACAAGTCATTATCCTCCATTCTGAGGGAAATTTGATAAAATATCGATGGCAATGTAAAAAACTTTCGTGCACTTCGTAAAAGAAATATATGCAAAACTTTATCATGATACTTCCTGGAAGATTAAAATTGTTTGTCGAAACCGGGACTGGAACCTGGTACCTTTGCCTTTCGCGGGCAAGCGTTCTACCAGCTGAGCTATTCCGATACGAGTCAAGATTTTGCCCTCACAATTTCACTTCTGCCTGTTTTTCGCCTCCTACTTTCCCTTATGGGACTTAACTACGGGGTCATCAGTCCCTAAACCTACAAACTACTTATGAGATTTTTTTACCAAGGAAACTATAAATAGACGGATAAGATTTAATGATTCTCCATATCGATATGACCAGTGGCGCATCGCTCTCTCAATTTGGACAAAGTGTGAGATGGGATCCCCGATGGTAACTGCCATAAAACCGTCCGGGACACAGGGAAACCACACGAGAACCCTACATTTGGAAATTCAGACGTTAATTTCAACCCAACTCTTAGTCAATGTAAGTACAATGTCTGATATAATGCAACAAATATTATGTACAAATCGTACATTACTTAATACATTCTCCTCCACTTAACATAACAAGTTTTGTGTGGAGTGTACGGCAAAATTTATGATCGATGCTATATTGAAAACTTCTGATACAGTGAAGAGCCTAAAAAACTGTTATAGGCAAGCGTACCAAACGACAGAGATATATAAACACTAAGAGGACGGCGCCGCGGTAGACAACGCCTATATAAGACAACAGGCGTCTGGCGCATGCGTCAGATTGCTGACTTTTGTAACAATGGCAGGATTTCACGATGTAAGTGAGTTTGAACGTAGTTTTATAGTCGGCGCACGAGAGATGGGTTACAGCATCTGCGAGGTGGCGATGAGGTGATGATTTTCCCGTTCGAGCCACGGCGGAGTGGCCGAACGCATTGAGGCGCTATGCTCCGATTCGCGATGCCGTTCCCTGTCGGGGGTTCGAATCCCTCCTCGGGTATGGATGTTTGTGCTGTCTTTAGAATAAGTCAGTTCATAAGTAGTTTGTAAGTTTAGGGACTGATGATCCCGCAGTTGAGTCCCATAAGGTTTACAAACATTTCAACATTTTTACTTTTGTGTGGATAGACACCTCACCGTATTTTTTTATACTTGCGAAATGGAGCAGCGATATTGCTGTTGTTTTGATGAGACAACGTTACCAGTAGATCCGATCACCTTGTCTAGGCCCATGTTGAATGCCGCCAACAGTAATACACACTGAGGCTTATGTTTAGACATGTTCAAATGTTTGTAAATCTATCGGACCAAACTGCGTGGTCATCAGCCCGTAGCTTACAAACTACCTACACTAAGGTAAACTAACCTAAGGACAACACACACACCCCCATGCCCCAGGGAGGACTTGAACCTCCGACGGCGAGCAACCGCGCGCTCCGCAGCGAGGCGCTTTAGACCGCTCGGCTACTCCACAGCGACGCTTATGTTTAGAGTCAACGTCGCTGTGCCAGTAGCGACGCCTAGCAGTAAGTCACGCTGTTAAACCAATAAAAACACATAACCTGCTGCATACAGTCCAATGAAATTGTATATCCAGGCGGTAAATAGTTTTCTGTTTACAGTGTCCCAAGTGCCGAAAGTTTAATTTTATCACACTGTATACGGGAGCAATGTTGCCGATACAGGATGTGTATTTCAAGGAATAAATTGATTTCTATTTCCAGGTTGGGCCCTAAATACTTTGAAACGAAGTAGCATTTTTTTTCTTCATGGAGTAATAGCCTGTGCTTTTTCCAACCTTTGAATAGTTAAAAGGTTTTGAATAATTAATAACCTTTCTGTCGGTTAAAAAGCCGACCACTTTTCTTTGGCTTCCTCTTCTACTCTGTGAGAGTACACGTAAAATCTCTGGGAATCGACGCCCAAAGAGAATGACTGGTCCCCTTTATGTTCCCCACCGAGGCTTTTCCGACCCGATTCTCAGCGGCGGCCACCCGAAGGAGAGATACTGGTTTTAACGTTGGGTGCCGCAACTCTGATCTTCATCGCAGAAGCTTCAGAGTATGGTGTGAAATGTAAGTGATAAGAGGTATGATGACCTTCTCATCACGTCACAGTATACAGTGGCATTCGGCAGCATTGTGTTGAAATTTGGTGCTTGTGTGACATCACTAACCCAAGCTAAACAAATGTTCAAATGATTGTAAACTTAAGGGACCAAATTCCAAACATCATCGGTCCCTAAACTTACAAAATATCTTAACCTAACTTATGCTAAGAACAAGACACACACACACAAAACCGAGAGTGGACTCGAAACTCCGACGGGAGCGGCCGCGCAATCCGAAACATGGCGCCCCAGAACGCGCTGCCATTATCGCGTTGAGCCAAATTTCAAACATTTGCGTTGGAGTGGGAGACAATTATGGGGTTTCCAAAAACTGACTATTTAAGGTTATAGTTTCAAACACTTCAACGTACATCAGAAAACAGCAAAGAATTGTTGTTTCTAAATACACTATGCCTACGAATATGGTTTCTAAATAGCGAGATTCTCCAATTCAGGTTGGCATAACACTGCTCTAACAGCATCGATGTGCACGCCCTGCAATTTTTGTCTAACGATTTCACAGAAATTACATGACAGAAAATAATTATTTTTATTATAGCTTTATATGTCTGCTTCATGTTTAAGTGCCCACTACGTCGTTAAATTACTGTTATTGTGATATTTTCACCGAAGTAAGAAACTGTGCTAATTACAAAAAAAATATCTTTCTAAAATACGAGTTGTTAAGATTTTTCGTTTAGTGCATATTATAACATAAATGAAATTTTCCAACACAGTGAACTTTATTTTAGACTTAGCACAGGATCCTATTTATCACCCATTTAGCGAATATTTATTTTATGTAGCGAACTTATTTTCGAGTGCGTGCACCAGTGTAAAACTAAAATTTAGCAAATGTTTGTATAGTCTATGGGACTTAACTACGGGGTCATCAGTCCCTAAACTTACAAACTACTTATGAACTACTTACGAACTAGGACGACACAAATATCCATGCCCGAGGGGGGATTCGAACCCCCGACCGTAGTGGCCGTGCAGACCGTAACTGGAGCGTCTTAGTCCCCTCGGCCACCGCGGCCGGCAAAATTTAGCAGCTACGATTAAATATATCAAAACGTTATTTTGTCAGATCATAAAATTTTCATGTGCTTCACACGCAAAACTTCATTATCCTCCACGTAATTCAAATAATTATAGATTTTTTTAATAAAAATTGCAAAGTTAGGGAATTATTAATGTTCAAATGTTGGTAAAGTTATGGAACCTAACTGCAGTGGTCATCGATCCATAACCTTACAAACTACATAAACTAACTTATCTTAAGAATAACACACACACCCATGCACGTGGGAGACTCGAACCTCTGACTTTATTAAATCGATACATCGGTATTCCGTGATGAGTCAGAAATACACTACTGTCCATTAAAATTGATACACCAAGAAGGAATGCAGATGATAAACGGGTATTCATTGGACAAATATATTATACTAGAACTGACATGTGATTACTTTTTCACGCAATTTGGGTGCATAGGTCCTGAGAAATCAGTACCAAGAACAACCACCTCTGGCCGTAATATTGGGCTTGATACGCCTGGGCATTGAGTCAAACAGAGCTTTGATGGCGTGTACAGGTACAGATGCCCATGCAGCTTCAACACGATACCACAGTTCATCAAGAGTAGTGACTGGCGTCTTGTGTCGGCCACCGTTGACCAGACGTTTTCAATTGGTGAGAAATCTGGAAAATGTGCTGGCCAGGTCAGCAGTTGAACATTGTAAGTATCCAGAAAGGCCCGTACAGGACCTGCAACATGCGGTCGTGCACTATCTTCCTGAAATATAGGGTTTCGCAGGGATGAATGAAGGTTAGAGCCACGGTTCATAACATGTCTGAAATGTAACGGCCACTGTTCAAAGTGCCGTCGATGCGAACAAGAGGTGACCGAGACGTGGAACCAATGGCACCCCATACCATCACGCCGGGTGATATGCCAGTATGACGATGACGAATACATGCTTCCTATGTGCGTTCACCGCGATGTCGCCAAACACGGATCCGACCATCATGATGCTGTAAACTGTACCTGGATTCGCCCGGAAAACTGACGTTTCGCCATTCGTGCACCCAGGTTCGTCGTTGCGTACACCATCGCTCGTGAACTGCTGTTTGTGTATCAGAAATGGGTTGTAAACTTTTCTCATGTCAGTACGTTGTAGGTGTCGCCACCGGCGGCAACCTTGCGTGACTGTTCTGAAAAGCTAATCATTTGCATATCACAGCAACTTCTTCCTGTCAGTTAAATTTCCCGTCGGTAGCACGTCATCGTCGTGGTGTAGCAATTTTAATGTCCAGTAGTGAATTTATTGTCCTACTCGTTTGGGAGCTCTAACTCCATTTTAAAGTGCCAAGAGGCATCTCCACTAGCATATTGATGGCGTGACTGAGCAAATTTTGCAGCGTTTTGGTACAAAAGTGAATTTTAACGTGTCAGTATGAGTTATGTAGGTGTTAGTCAAAATTCGCCACTAATTACTCTGTATAGATATACTTGGAATGGACATTTCATATAACATAGAAACTGAAATTTAACATTAAATTGCTATAGAAATGTAGGCACGGAACCTTGGAGGTAGTTTTATACTATTCAATGTAGTGACTTTAAAGTCGGTACCAATGTCATCAAGTATCCGTGTTATTAATTAAAAAGATGTACCTGCACTTCTCCACAACGTATCCACCTACCTAAAGGTAAAGAGCCAACAATCTGAAGGTTGGTTTGAACACCACAGTGCTTTACAAGGCATGGTCCTGTTTAGAGGCGGTACACCGTTGCCTTCCTCCGATCTTCGAACTGACTTATCCAGCCAGTTTAACGTGGATTCCGAACCATGGTCCTACCCGATACTTTATATATCGGAAACACTGCCAGAGGTAAAAGAAGTGGAATAGAAATCCCAGGAGCTGGCGGGGATCGAACCCGCGTCCTTTGGATTTATAGCTGGCATCACCGAGCCGCACACCCCTCTACCTATTAGCCGGTATATTCACCTTCAGTAACGATAACAGCGGCGCCGTTGTGTAAATTTAATACCACATCTGCACACACAAGTCACCCACTTCCAGTAAATTCGGGGAAGGGGGCCGATCATCTCTAAAACTACGTTCAATCTCATTCCATATAGCCGCGGTGGAGTAGCCGAGCGGTCTAAAGCGTCTCGCTGCGGAACGCGCGGTTTCTCGCCGTGGAGGTTAGAGTCCTCCCTGGGGCATGGGTGTGTGTGTGTTGTCCTTAGTTTAGTTTTCCTAGGTTTAAGTAGTTTGTAAGCTACGGACATCGCAGTTTGGTCCGATAGATTTACAAACATTTGAACATTTCGTTCCATATATGTGAGATCGTGTTCAGATATGACAAGTTAGGTGTGCAGCACACCAATTGCAACTCGCCACTGTGTTCCACAAACCACTCCGTCATACCCCTGGCCTTGTGGCATGGCACATCGTCTTGTCGAGAAGTGTCGCTGGCGTTGGTAAACATGATTGTCATGAAGGAGTGTACGTGGTTTTAAACCACTGTACGACACTTCTTGGCCAGCCTGGTGCGCTGTTATAGACCCAAAGACACCCATATGAATATTCCCCACAATATAATTTTGCCACCGCCAATTTATCTCCGTTTCGTAGTACAGGTGTCAAAGAGCTGTTACTCTGGAGATTTGCGCTCTCATACCGGTTCCGCCAGCGCTCTGCCACTGCGAGACGATGGTCATGTGCCCAGTCCAGTGTAGTTGCTGATGTCGTGTTGTTAACATTGATATGTCCATGACTCGTCGGTAGCGGAGGCCCATTGTTAGGAGTATCCGATGCTGCCAGCCGCGGTGGCCGAGGGGACTCAGGCGCTCCAGTCACAGTCTACACGGCCACTACGGTCGTGGGTACGAATCCCCCCTCGGGCATGGATATTTGTGCCGTCCTTAGTATTAGTTAGTTCATAAGTAGTTTGTAACATATGAACATTTTTTATTCGATGCTCCGTGTATTCAGACTCTCTTGTACTCTACCCAGCATTCAAGTCTGATGCTAATTCCACCACAGTTCTTTGTTTATCCTGTTTTACCAGTCTGCCCAGCCTACGACGCCCGACATCTATAATGATGGGTTACCGCCCAAAGGACAGTAGGACGTGAATTCATATTAGTTTCGTCACGTTGCTGTAGACACTCACCGAAGCACTCCTCGAACACCACACAAGACGAGCAGTTTTAGAAACGCTCGTCCTAGCCTCCGGGCCATCAAAATCTCCCCCGCCAAATCAGCCGCGCTGGGATGGCTGCGTGGTCTGAGGCGCCGTGTCACGGATTAGGGGACCACTCCCGCCGGTGGTTCGAGTCTTCCCTCTGGAATGGGTTGTCATTAACATAAATTAGTTTTGGCGCGCACTGACCGTTCCCCGTCGGAGGTTCGAGTCCTCCCTCAGGTATACACTATCCTTCATAAATTTGGAAACGCTTAGTAATTATAGACAATGTAATGGAAATACAGTATAAAAATACATATTGTTGTTTTCCAAATGTTCATTAAGCTCAAATAATACATATGGAGATGCAACAATTAAATTTTCGTTTCCTCAAAATAGCCACCCTTTGCTTTCATTACTGCCTTGCACACTCTCGGCATGCGCTGCGTCAGTTTTTCCAAGGTTTCAGTTGGAATTAATCTCTATTCTTGCTGCAGGACCTCACGCAATTGTGTCCCACTCATGATTTCCCGTTTACGGATCCTCTTGTCCAATTCATCCTACAGCAGCTCGATTGGGTTACAATCAGGGTATTGGTCCGGCCATTCCATGTTTTTCAGTATTTTACAAATCTCTAGAGACTTCACATAGTCCTGACAGAAGCGAGACGTATGTTTCGGGTCGTTGTCTTGCTGCAAGAGAAACCATTACCCAATCAGACGCAAACCACGTGTCTTAGCATGTCGCTGGAGAATGGCATGATAATCCTTTTGGTTCATTTTCTCATCTATTTTCACAGAATCTCCGATTTTATTCTCTCCAATCGATCCCCATACCATCACAGAACCCTCTCCATGCTTTACAGTTGGAATTACAAACTGAGGATTCAAGCGTTCATGGAGTAAACGGCGTACAAATTGGATCGAACTCGGATTCATCAGTGAATAAGACTCCCAATCCCCCACTATCCAATGTCGGTATGTGTTAGCCCACTAAAGCCTTTTCTTCTTGTTAAAAGGGCACAACAGTGGTTTACTTGTTGCTAAATAACCTCGGAGGTGGTTGTGTCACTGTTGACTCACTCACTGGTGTATCCCTCGTTGCTTTTATTTCAGCAGTCAATTCACGGACAGTATTTAATCTGTTACGTTTACTGATCATTACCAAATACTTTTCCTGGCGTTCTGATATTTTCCTGGGTGCTCCTGAGTGAGAACGATCTTCACAGGAGTCTGTTTACCTATGCCGGTGTATGGTTTTGACAACTCAGCTAATGGAAATCTTCAGTTTCTTTGCTATTTGTCGGACACTATTACCTTCTTGGTGCAAAGTGATTATCATTACCCGTGATTCATAAGGAATCTGGTACTCTGTGGCCATTTTCAAATACTTTCGTGGCGTGTTATATCTTGATGAAAACGCAACTGCTAGTGAACAGAACTGTAAACCATGATGGTGAAAGCTATATATAAAAACTGGAAACACACCGAGTAGTTCATTTTCATATCACTATGGACGCTAGAGTGATCAGGGAAGCGATGTAATTGGCTGACAACTGTCCAATGAGATCTGTGCAATGGCGGCTGCAAAGGCGGCTTGCTCTATTGTGACGTTCTGAACTGCAATCTTCAAATCTTCGTCACAATAATATTCCATACGATATTTCAAAGCCTTCACCGTGGAGCGGAAGATAATTCATGCTAAAAATGTCCACAGTTAATACTAAGGTATGATATGTAACTGACAATATTTTAATTACAGATGAATTAAATGTATTTTCTTGTAGTATCACGAATTAAGCTGTGTGACTTCCGTTAGCTTTTTATGTATCTTTAACAGCTATTCTAGTGAATATAATCACGATTTGTGTTTTCAGGATATCGGCCCAAGAAATTGACGTTGAAGTACTTCTGCAAGTTCCCCGGTTGTTCATCTGGATACTACGTATGTTCAGCCGAGAAATTAAACAAGCATTTCTACAGGCTTCCAGCCAACCTCAAGAATTGCTTCAGATGTGGAAGTGTTTGTGAGCTATCACCTGAAGTGGACTGTGGTAGTTTTCTTGTTTGTGAGGATCATTTTTCTGACAAATATTTTATGAATGCAACTACGCATAGGCTAAACAGGGGTCTGTTTCCAAAACACACGACAACTGTTCCTTGCATAGCTATTAATACCAGAAGTGGATCAGGTGTATCTGGTGTTAGTGATTTACCAAGCTCTAGCTGTGCCATGTCAAATGTTAATCACATACCTCCTAATACTAGAAGTGAAACTAATGCTACTATTGAATTACCCGGCACTAGCTGTGGTGCACACAGTTGTAATTTGAGTGATACATGTACAGTTTTCGTTCCCTCTCAAAGTAAGTCTACACATGGTGAGAACTCATTCTATTTCTGAAACATCTTTTAATGAGGAAAGTGGTGGTTTGGGTACGGGGTTTTCAAAAGCAGACTTAAGTCCAATCAAATCTAAAATGTACAAGATTCATAGGAATACTTTAGTTAGGCTATCAAAACTTTAAGCGAAATTACACCACGAGAAATTTGTACTAAAACACTCAAAGATTTATATGACAACAATATTTTGTTTCATAGAAAACCATTTAAATTCTATAGCGAGAAATTTCATAAACAGCCAATTAAGAAACGGTCATCGACCAACAAATGCAAGGTGATGGACAGTTGAGGATAAGGTATTTGCTCTGTCCTTACACAAGCGAAGCGCTCGGTTATACACTTATTTGTCAGTTCATTTTTCTCTTCCTTTTGTGAGGCATCTGTTATCATACCTTTTGAGCCAGGATTAAGTCTTGCTGTGTTGAATGTAATACAATCAGAAGTTGAGGCACTGTCTAACAGTGATAAATATTGTGCTTTGTTGTTTTATGAAATGTCTTTGGAGAGAGTGTTGTATTATGATGCAAGCAAGCAACAGTTGTCAGGGTTTCAGGATTTAGGACACTTAGGAGGGTCAAATTTATACGCATGTTATGCATTACTATTTTTGGTCAGAGACCTATATAAAACTTGGAAGCAGGTTGTTGCATATTACTTCACTCAGAACTCAGTTTTAAATACTACTTTAAAAGTTCTCATTACCTATATTATAGGGCAGTTGCAAGAAATAGTGCTGAAGGTAGTTTGTACAGTTTGTGACCAGGATGCAACCAACCGAAAAGCACTGATAAAACTTTGTAGTGAAAATTCTTCCGAAATTTGTCAATTGCAGTTTTTAGTCAATGGTGAACCTGTTGCAGTGGTTTATGATATTCCAACCTTTTAAAGAATATTAGAAATGCTCTACTAGGAAATAAAATACAAGTTGGGTTTAAAAAAGAGGCCAGTTTTGGATTTATTCACAGGGCTATTCTTAAGGATCAACAGAATATGTGTAAGACTTTGCCAAAGTTACATAGCAATCATTTTGATTTTAAGACAGATCTGTGTGTCTTCTGTGATGGAACTTGGATGAAGAGGGGCTATACATCAATTCATGGTGTGTCATTTGTCATCACTGTGGACACAGGGAAAATCTTGGGCTTCAAAGTAATGACAATAAATATTGCTCTTATTGTGACAAAAGAAAAAGAAAGACTATGATAGTAGTGAAGAAGGAAGGTGGCAGGAGATTCACAAGAAAGAGTGCAGTAAGAATTATCAGGGGTCAAGTGGTGGGATGGAGGCAGCTGGGATGAAACTAATTTTCCAAAGATCTGTAGAACAATACGGAGTTAGGTATGGCAAGTACCTACGTGATGGAGATTTCAATGTTTTTAAGAATCTTTTAGAGAGCAATCCTTATGGTTCATTATGGTTCACAAGTAAAAATTGAAAAACTTGAATGTGTGGCACATGTTCAGAAGCGAATGGATAGCAGACTTCTCAGACTGAAGAAAGAAATGAAGTACAAAATATTAGAAGATGGAAAGCCACTGGGAGATGTTTAAAGACGGACATACAAATAAATTCATACACTACAAGTGTATTGTGGGAAAGCAATAAGAAACAATGTACACAATGGGGAAGCAATGCAGCAAACAGTGTGGGCAATGTTCTTCCACAAACTTTCCACAGATGAGACTCCTCAACACCCCCATATCATGGTCAAATATCCTCAGGCAAAAGCCAGTGGAAAGCCATACACCCATAAGCATGGTTTGCCACTTGCTGTTTAAATATTATAAAGCCAACTTTCAGATACCTAGCCAACCCTGGACTTCTGAAAAATGTGGGCATGGGAAAATACTAATGAGAGCTACAATCACCTTATATGGGTGAGTTGTCCCAAAACAGTGTTTGTGTCCTCAGATGTTGTGAAGTAAGCTGCATGTGTTGCCTGTCTAGTGTTTAATAGTGGAAATATAGGTAGGATTAAGTGCTTTCAGAGATTGGGCTTCCATTCAGGTGCATTGACAATGAAGATACTCCGAAACATCGATGAAGCGTGGCTTGACAGAGCACAGGAGAGGAAAATATCCAAAAGATGGCTAAGCAAAGGAGACAAGAAAACAGAATACTTCAAGAAGACAAGGAAGAGAATGAAGATTATGGGTATGGACAGTATTAGTGTGTAAAGGTATGGCAATATTGTTAAAAATAAAAATAAAAACTTTAAATGAGATTTCGCATAAAGTGATTTTTGGAGATGTACCTTTTCTCAGGAAGCACAAAAGCTAACTTCCTGATATTTGGCAGAGTTCTTAAAAATCACTTACTGAACAATCCTGTGCAGCATGTTCTCTTTATCTTGTGTCTGAGAATAGATCTTCTTTCCGGCATGAGGAAAGTAGATCAGCCTCAGTTAACATGAAACTAAAAACGTATTTGAAAGTAACCATGACCTTAAACAAGAATCTATTGCACACGTTTAAAAGCCTTCAATGCAGAAATATACTGCAAAGTTTCATCTTTAATGCTTGAATAGTTTATGAGAAAAGGTACATTATATGTACACCGGTAATTAAAAAGTCAAATCCTTATAGAATGAAATTTCATGAACATGATCAAACAAAAAATTCACTGAATATTGTACATTATATACTACACAATAGTGCAAAGTTTTGAATTTGTAACTATAACATTGTAAGAGATATCAAATTTTATATGTCAGTATGCATTTTGTCCTGCGTCTGCCCTTAACCAATTGTTTTTTCCCCCTGGGTAGAACGATGCTTTGCAGTCGTTTTGGTCGTTGAGTATTTAGCTCAGCTTTTTATTACAAAGTTCGCTGAGCCCTCGGACAGAGCGCATTGAGCCACCGTGTTCGGCAACCAATTAGGCTATCCAGGCACGCGTCCCTTTCTGCCCAAATTTTCAACCTATAGCACACTTCGATCGTAGTGCCCCCTAAACATTAGCTCCTCCTCTTCAAAAGCTATACTGGAGTCCCGTAAGGGATCGAGTGCATCAATGCGTCCTTATTGAAATTGTCAATTACCTGTTGGGGACATATATATAATGATTGATATAACCGATAATTTGGGCAGGAAGGGAAGTGCGCCTAGATAGCCTAATTGGTGGAGGCGACCGCTGGTCCGAAGCGGGAAACCCGGGTTCGAATTCCGGTCGAGCACAAATTTTCAACCTCGCCGTCGACTGTATTTCAATGCCCTGAAACGGTGGAAATGTTTCAGTATTTGGCATTGGTAAAATTACGGCCGTTAATGTCGACTAATTGGGAGTTAGACTAACCGACCGGTGTGGCAGACCCTGGCACACAGGAGAGAGCCGCAGCCTGTCACTCATGGAGGATAACCGGCCGACCTGTTTGGTGGGTTCTTTCCACATCAAAATGTCAAAGAGTTCTTGTAGGGCGCGTTTTGCCAACTACTGGAGAATTCCGTCAACTACAAATGCTAGATTGAGTAGCTAGATTAAATAAATTTGTCTCTCATCGTTATCGCAGTATACAAAAGTAGCAAACATTTTCGTACGAGATGAGCTCTTGTGGAAAATGAAGTGGACGACAATGCAAATAGTACACCTTTCTTGAGACACAACTGTACACAAATGGAACGGTTTTGTGTACAAATCCAAGATTAAAAAGTGCAATTACTAGCAACGATTCAGAGTATTCCTGATAGTGTCGGAAAAAAGTCATCGCTTACAATTTGAAAACGTTAGAAAGTACGAACCGATTATATCATTTATTAACAAGATTACACACACTGAAGACTCATTTAGACTAATTTTCGATATGTTGAGCTCATAGCGTAGTAAGCGTCTAGCAGGAAACAAAAACACGATAAGTCCAAACTATCTAGAATAGGGTGCGAAATTTCACTTCTGAAGTTACCAGCCAGTCCAACAACTTTGTTCGCCACAACCCCTTTATCTGAATGTGCAATAATCCCCATTCCTCCTTCCTGACACTGTTCGAACAACATCTTCACACATAATACCATATCAAATTGTATAATAGGCAAATACTCACTACGGTCGGGGGTTCGAATCCCACCTCGGGCATGGATATTTGTGCCGTCTTTAGTATAAGGTAGTTCATAAGTAGTTTGTAAGTTTAGGGACTGATGACCCTGTAGTTAAGTCCCTTAAACTTAACAAACATTTGAACATTTCAACATTTTGCAAATACATACAACAGCCTAGGGGTGCACTTCATTTTTGTGTAGCGTTGTCTTTCTGCGGAGAAGTACCACTTGTCAGTGACACCTGTGGGACGAACTCAGACAGAGGACGTCCATTCACAGATATTACCAGCAAATCCCCAATGTATCTGTCTTCGGCCAAGTCCTGTACGCTGTTTTTATAATTTAGTTGTTGTTGTTGTTTAGAGGGGACTAAACTGCTTCGTCATCAGTCTCTAGTATTTAGTATTTGTTGCTTGCTCTGTTAATACGTTTTTCGCGGCATTTACGACTGAATTCTCGCGGATGAGTCAGCTGACGATGTGTAAAGGTGTTTTATAGGATTAAATAAAATAAAAATGACTGCGAAACATTGCAACAGCTTTCAAGACTTTTAAGAACCCGACTCAAATAAAAACACGAATCACGTGAATCTAACCGCACTCCAACTCAAACATTTCTGCACATTCGCATATCTGACAGCTTGGAAGCGACAGAAAAAAAATTGCGCGTAGAGTCCGCTAGTGTGCTTAAGTGCTGTCATTGCTTATACAGAAAGAAAGCGTAGGAGAAGACGCAGCTCTGCACATGTGCGTGAAACCGCTGACATCTGCCTGAACAATCCAGAAGTGTACGGAGAATGTACGACAGCCGTGATGCCAAAACAAAACTGTTATTTGCACCAATACTGAGGAAGGAAGTTAAAAATAGAAAATACTGATACAACAACCTGTAAATGTAGGCTTGCATTATTCATCAGTAAAATTACTTCTTGCCTCTTCGGACTTATGCAGTTCTGAAACCAGGTCTACAGTTAAAAGAAAAAAAATATATTTGTAAGTCGAGATCGCCAACTGCCAATTTTCGGTCGCCATTGGCGAGCTGGCGACCGTAAATTTTGCACCCTGATATACAATAAATTTATATATTTCCCACAAGATCCCGGCTTCGCCTTGAGTGCTATTCTCAAACGACCTGTGAAAGTAACGTATTCAGATTATCTGCACTGAAGAGCCAAAGAAAATGGTACGCCTGGCTAGTAACGTGCGAGCTCCCACGAGGACGCAGGCTTGCTGCAACACTACTTGGCCTTGCCTCGAGGAATGTCTGAAGTAGTGCTGGAGGGTACTGACATTACGCATCCTGCAGGACTGTCCATAAATCCGAAAGAGTACGACGGGGTGCAGATCTCTTCTGATCTGGACGTTGCAAGGCATCACAGATATACTCAATAATGTTCATACCTGGGGAATTTGACTGTCGCCGGAGGTGTTTCAACTCGAAGAATGTTCCTGGAGCACGTCTGTATCAATTCTGGACGTGTGGGTTGTCGCCTTGTCTTTGTGGAATTTCCAAAGTCCGTCGGAACGCACAATCGATATGAACAGATATCATCAACCACGAGGCGTACGTAAATGCCACCTATCCAGAGTCGTATCCAGACTGTCAGGGGTCCCATATCACTCCAACTGCTCACATCCCACACTATTACAGAGCCTTCAGCGGCATGAAGAGTCCTCTTCTGACAAACAGGTACCATGGATTCATCTGGTTGTCTCGTTACCCGTACACGTCCAACCACTCGATAGTATTACAAACGAGACGCGTCAGACCAGTCAACATGTTTCCAGACATCAACAGTCCAATGCTGGTCTTTAGGGGCCCATGCGAAGCGTGAAGCTCTCGAGTTGTCAGCAAGGGTACACGAGTCGGCCTTCGGCTCCGAAAGCCCATCTCGATGATGTTTCGTAATTTGACATTTTAATAAGTATAATATTCTTTTCTGCTGCTTATTAGCTTTATTTATTTGTCCACTACAGCTGTTTCCCCGTATTTGGCATTGTCAAGTGGTTTTTCATTTGATGGTAACACACACACAGCATCTGTACCTCCATATAATTTTTATAGGTACCTTTCTTAGAAAGTCGTTTTTTTAATAATTTTTAATGAAATGACTTTCTTATTTGACAGCTGTCAGGTGTTTATTAAAAAATGTCATATACTCACTGCTGCAGGCCCATTTATGAAAAAAGTTTCGATGATGTTTCGTTGCACGGTTCACACGCTGACATTTGTTGATGGTCAGCACTGAAATCCGCAGCAGTTTGCGGAAGGATTACGCTTCCGTCATGTTGATCGATTCTCTACCGTCGTAATTGGTCTCGTTATAGCAGGATCTTTCTCCGCCCGCAGTGATGTCGTAGATTTGATGTTTTATCAGATTCCCGATATTCACAGTGCACTTGTGAAATGATCGCAAGGGAAAATATCCACACCTCATCGCTACCTTGGATATGCTGTGTCCTTCTGCGGCGACTATACCACGTTCAGACTCGTAAACATTCTAGCAGCAGTGACTTATATAACACCTGGTCCAAACACCTGTTGTCTTATATAGACCTTGCCGATCGTAGCGTCTTCCTCTGAGTGTTTACATATCTTTGTGTTTGCCTATATTAGTTTCTTTTGCTCTTCAGCTCATATCCTTGATTTTCCCCCTGATACATTTTCCTCCCGCTTGTTATCATATAATCTACATTGTGAGTACCCCACATCAACTTTCTTCTCCTTATCCTTCTTTCTACCCTCCTCTCTTCATCTTGATGAAGGAAAAAAAAAATCCAATAGCGAGGTCTAGTATTCATGCAGGATGTAAGAATGTGTTGCAATGCAGTTTGGTTTTCAAAAAAGCTATACAACTGAAAATGCTATATATACCTTCACTGATGAAATATTAAATGCTTTGAATAACCGGACATCACCAGTTGGGATTCTTGGTGATCTCTCAAAAATTTGATTGTATAAATCATGGGATTCTTCTAGATAAGCTTAAGTATTGTGGTATGAGTGGGACAGTGTACAACTGGTTTAAATCATACTTAACCGGAAGAGTGCAGAAAGTCGAAATAAGCAGTTCACATGATATAGATGAAACAATTAATTCCTCTAACTGGAGCGTTATCAAAAATGGGGTCCCACAAGGTTCGGTCTTGGGTCCCTTGCCGTTCTTAATATATATTAATGACTTGCCATTCTACATTCACGAAGATGCTAAGCTAGTACTTTTTGTTGATGATACAAGTATAGCTATCACACCTGACAAACAGGAATTAACAGATGAAATTGTAAATGATATCTTTCAGAACGTTATTAAGCGGTTCTCAACAAATAGAACACTCGTTAAACTTTGATAAAACCCAGTATATACAGTTTCATACAGTAAATGGCACGACACATTAATAAATTTAGACTTTGAACATAAATATGTAGCTAAGGTAGAATATTCAAAATTTTTAGGTGTTTGCATTGACGAGGGACTGAATTGGATGAAACATATTGAAGATCTCCTGAAACGTTTGAGATCAGCTACTTATGCTATCAGAGTCATTGCAAAATTTGGTGACATACATCTCAGTAAATTAGCTTACTACGCCTATTTTCATTCATTGCTTTCATATGGGATCATATTCTGGGGCAATTCAACATTGAGTAAAAAAGTATTCATTGCACAAAAGCGTGTAATCAGAATAATTGCTGGAGCCCACCTAACAGCATCCTGCAGACATTTATTTATGGATCTACGGATCTTCACTGTAGCTTCACAATACATATATTCACCCATGAAATTTGTTATTAACAATTCGACCCAATTCAAAAGTAATAGCAGTGTCCATAGCTACAACACTAGGAGAAAGGATGATATTCACTATTCAAGGTTAATTTTAACTTTGGCTCAGAAAGGGGTGAACTATGCTGCCACAAAATTCTTTGGTCACTTACCAAGTAGCATCAAAAGTCTGACAGATAGCCAACTAGTATTTAAAAAGAAATTAAAGGAATTTTTTAATGGCAACTCCTTTTACAATGTAGTTGAATTATTAGATAAAACTAAAAAATTAAAAATAAATAAAAGTAAAAAACCAACAAAAAATGTAATAAAAAATCCTTAAAATATTAATTGTCAAGTGTAGACATCATTTACTAGATTGACACGTTCCAAATCATTACGAAATGTCGTGTATATGATCTATGGAACAAGTATTAATCTAATCTAATCTGCAAGTTATGGTCCCCGCACTTGCGTCAGACCGGTGTTGGATATCCTTGCTGTAGCAGGTGCCTACGTCATAACTCTTTGGATTCAACCTATGTTCATCCTTTGTTTCTGTATGTTTTCATCTTTCCCTTCTTACTTATATTATCTGCTTACTATTATTCACCTCTTACATATACCTCTTTACTTCTTAGTCGATCTTCTATGCTCCGAAGCTGGCAAAGTACTTGCTGTTTGATATCTTTCATCTACATGTGTAACTTCTACTTTATACCCTTTCTTCCGTCTTTGATTGCCTTCCCCTTTAATGCTTCATTTCTCCTCCATGATAAAAGAAAATTGTTTCGAAAAGTAGATTCAATACTTATTTTCAACGGTTTTTTGTGTGATTATCGGCTACACTGAGCTAAAGTACGTAATAACACCCATTGTTTAGAAATTATGCACATCTCAATGAGACTTTCCTTTTAAATTATTTAAATTTTAATATCAGATTTGAGGAGTAATCAGTAAAGTTTCTACTTAAAAGGGAATATTCAAATTCACAAAGCCGAGAAAACTGAAACTAAAAGCTACCCATACAATGCAGCAAGAAAAGCAAACAGTTGTGGTAGCTACTTACTCTCTCCGTGAGATGATTGATGTAAACAGGAAATAATGTCGATTCTATCACGCTTTCCTGGGTCACACCTGACGATACCTTGTTTCTGATGACCACACATCGTCGAGAATAACGAACTTCCTCTGTTTAACACGTTACAACACGGAAACTGATTACCGTTCGAGTAACACACTTGGTAGCATTAATGCAATGACAGGGGGAAGAGAAATAATGCAGAATGAATTCAACTGAAACACTTTTGATGACCTGCTACGGTAAACAATACCATTACGTACCGGTACCACTACTGCTACAAAAGGGGCTCAATATGGCTCCCGCAAGTGTCCAGATGAGTGTGAAAGCTCAGGATCGCATCTTGTACGGACGCTATTTGAGAGCGCGGCCGTTCGCCGTCAGGGGTTCGAGTCCCCCTCGGGAATGGGTGTTTGTGTTGTCCTTAGGTTAGTCTACCTTAGCTTAAGTAGCCTGTAAGCTAGGGACTAATAACCAAGCATTTAAGTACCATAGATAAACAAACATATGAACAGTTTTTTACTATTTGAGAACGGTTCGAAGCACGTTTCGTACAGTGTACCAGGGGATGTTCAAGAGTTGTGACACAGTGCGCGGGCTGCTTGACGATGTGGAAATGCGCACAGCGTTGTTTGCAATAGCAACAGCGATTTCATCAACCACTTGTAGTGCAATCGGCCGTAGGCATCTTCCCGGACGAGGGTCCTGTTCACAAAATTTCATTTCATTTTGGCCTGCAGAATATAATATATCAATAACTTGACAAGCAAGAAGTAATATAAATACAATCAAAAGAATATTGAGACTGCAGTTATATGTAGTTATCGAAATAAAATTATATCTCCACGATGCAATATGGACGTAAGTGTGGACTAATATATCACGAAAAAATGTACCAAAATTGTAATTAGTACCAGTTTACTTATTTTAACCTGAAGTCTTTATTCGCAGATAGCCTGATGATAGTCACAGAGCCCAAATAGGCCTATTGCTGTATTTATGAGCATTAAATATCATCTACCACATAAAGCAGCATTTAGGTATTATTTATATTATCAATATTCTCAAAATGTTCAAATGTTTGTAAAGCTACGGGAGAAAACTGCAGTGGGCGTCTTTTCCTAGACTTACAAAAGAACGTTCATATGTTTGTGAACCTTATGGCACTTAACTGCGGCCGGCCGCGGAGGCCGAGCGGTCTGCGGCGCGCCAGTAACGGTCTGCAAAGCCACTACGGTCGGGGGTTCGAATCCTCCCTCGAGCATGGATATATGTGCCGTCCTTAGTACTAGCTAATGCATAAGTAGTTTCTAAGTTTAGGGACTGATGACACCGTAGGTTTTTTTTTTTTTTTTTTTTTTTTTTTTTTTTTTTTTTGCTTATGGCACTTAACTACGGGGTCATCAGCCCAGAAAATTACAAACTACTTATGAACTAACTAATACTAAGGACGGCACAAATATCCATGCCCGAGGAGGGAGTGGAACCCCCGACCGTAGTGGCCGTGCCTCAGTCCCCTCGGCCACCGCGGCCGGCGGGACTTAACTACTATGGTTGTCAGTCCCTAGGATTTCGTAAACTAACCTAATGACAAGACACACACTCACAGACACACATACACACACACACACACACATGCCCGAGGTATGACTCTAACCTCCGACGGGTAGTAAACACGTGATCCGCAGCAAAGCGCGTTAGAGCGTTCGGCCATTCAATCGCTGCTTAATAAGTGTGTTACGATGACTGGTCACGACACCTGGTGGCCACAGTTAGAACTGGATGGTGAGATGTGATGCATGTAAATCGTGCACCCCGCACTCTGGACTTTTATGCTACCAAATGTGGTACTCGTACGGTAATTAGTGCCCTAGCAGGCAGTGGCGGCGCTAGACGAACACTGAGCGTCGGCGAACTCGGCTTTGCGAGGCCCCTTTCATTTTTTCATTAATGAAGAAAATGTTAAATGAGCTTAATTACACATCAATAATCATTATACTAAAATTCTATTAGTATAATATACAAAATATCCACGGGTGTACTGCCGGTCTATAGTGTCCAACGGGCACAATATTTCGGCGATCATACATGTCGCCATCATCAGGTGAACTGACGGACTGAGCTCCTGGAAACGCGCCGGCACGGAGATCCGCACGCTACGGCTGCTCGAAGGGAACTGGGTTCTAGCCCGGTAGCGGGCCATTTAAATACCCTCGGCCCGCGGAGCGACCCCTCCGCGGTCCGCGCCCCGCGCCGCGGCCGCGCAGTGGAACCGATTGCGCCGGCGTCTGAGAAGACGTCGGTGTGAGGGCTCTGACAGCCGTGGTCGTCACTTCGTTACTTTTGCTAGATTTACTCTTAATTAACCCAATCGCTGGTTCCCAAGCTTTGCTAAGATTATAGCCAGAGTCACGGTTTATGAGGTCGTCACTTGTGCGAATTTCAATGGCCTCTCTAACGACGCAGTCCCAGTATCTCGACGTCTGTACCAGAATCCTAGTGTGTTCATATTCCATGGCGTGATTCTCCGACAAACAATGTTCAGCGACCGCCGACTTGCTCGGATACATCAATCGTGTGTGCCTCTGGTGTTCAACGCATCGATCCTCGACGGTACGCATCGTCTGTCCAATATATGACTTTCCACACTGACACGGAATCTGGTACACGCCCGCCTTCCTCAAACCGAGATCATCTTTAGCGCTCCCCACCAGTGCACGAATTTTATTCGGCGGACAAAAAACAATTCCAACCTGGTGTTTTCTCAAAATGCGGGCGATCTTCCCTGAGAGTGCGCCGGTATATGGAACGAACGCAGTGCCTACATCCTCCCTTGCGTTTTCATCCGTTTCCACAGGTTGTGTTGTAGTGGTTGGGCGGAGAGCCCGCTGAATCTGCCACTCTGAGTACCCATTTTTTTCGAAATACAGTTCTCAGGTGTTCCAATTCCTGGGGTAGACTCTCTGCGTCGGAGATAGTGCGCCCCTATGTACTAGAGTTTTAAGTACCCCATTCCTCTGTGAAGGGTGGTGACAGCTGTCTGCGTGTAAATACAGATCAGTGTGCGTTGTCTTCCGATATACACTATGACCCAAGGTGCCATCAGCTCTTCTCTTGACCAAGACGGCAATTTACCCTCCGTTTCAGTCTCCATAGTGAATTTGATATTGGGGTGTATAGAGTTCAGATGTGTAAGGAAGTCAAGGAGTTTATCCATACCATGTGGCCATCGGCGGTGGCCGATAGTCTTTCATGGATCATTTTGCTTTTCAAGTTAGTCTTAATCAGTTTTAACTTTGTGAAGCTTCTCTCGGCCGAAGCTGTACTGACAGGAACGGGGGATGATTCTGATTGTTATATAAACATTTGGATATACTTCTTCCAAATCGTTTTCTAAAATGTACTGAAGAAATTGTTATGTAAGTATTTAACTAAAAATTGCATCACTACTGCACTCATACGGAAATGACCGAGCGCACTAAGGCATCATAGCACGGTGAGCGAGAGCGCTCTCGCCGGGATTCGAATCCCACCGTTGGGTCCATTGGTTAGGCTAGTGTAAATTAGATGAAGGTCGTCGCTATATAACCTAGCAGTTGGAAAGCGTCGTTAAACATCAAATTAAAAAAAGAAGAGACAAAAAAAACTAAAATTTTAACAATGCTTTGCGAGGCCCACACAGGCGCGAGGCCATCGGCGGTGGCCGATAGTCTTTCATGGATCATTTTGCTTTTCAAGTTAGTCTTAATCAGTTTTAACTTTGTGAAGCTTCTCTCGGCCGAAGCTGTACTGACTGGAACGGGGGATGATTCCGATTGTTATATAAACATTTGAATACACTTCTTCTAAATCGTTTTCTAAAATGTACTGAAGAAATTGTTATGTAAGTATTTTTTTTTTTTTTTTTTGTATAGCTTATGGGACTTAACTACGGGGTCATCAGTCCCTAAACGTACAAAAAACTTATGAACTAGCTAATCCTAAGGACGGCATAAATATCCATGCCCGAGGGGGGATTAGAACCCCCGACGCTAGTGGCCATGCAGACCGTGACTGGAGCGCCTCAGTCCCCTCGGCCACCGCGACCGGCTGTAAGTATTTAACTAAAAATTGCATCTCTACTGCACTCATACGAAAATGGCCGAGCGCACTAAGGCATCATACCACGGTAAGCGAGATTGCTCTCGCCGGGGTTCGAATCCCACCCTCGGGTGGCCCACCAGGGGGGTGAAACTCATATAGGGATTTCCGGTAACACTATGGTGGATCGCTGCCGGGCAACATATAGGGATTTCCGGTATCACGATGTTGGTTCGTGTGGTGTCGCACCAGTCTAAAGTGCGCGCCACCTACTTTCGCCGCGCGCCGCCATGCACGCACGGCGCGGCGTTCTTACGACGTCAGCCACGAGCGTCCTCTGCTACAACTCCGCTCGTGGCCACCACTGAACGACATCGTTCACTTGGGACTGAGATAGGAACCAGTTAACACTTCGGAATCAGATAGGCACCAGTGAAGACTTGGCTATCAGATAGGCACTAGGCAGGCCCCTAGCTCAACTATGTATCAGCATTCTGCCGTACTGAACTATGTAAAAGTTAAGTATTGTATAAATTCGGTGCAATATATATCTCGTTCTAATTTACTCTAGTGTTTCTAGTTTCTGCTGTCCCACTGGCTGGTCACCTCCTACCTGCACAAGTGTGCATCCTTTATTCCTGTGTCGGTCTTTCTCCTCGGCCACCAACACCTACCACGGAAACGAGACACAAAAGCGGCGACGAGGCTGGGACACAAAATAAACAACAGCCACAACCAATTAATATTAGTTTTTGATTTAAATTTCTCGTATATATTACTTTGCAAGGTCACAAAAACACTTCTATGAGGTCCACCCTCAAAGAATAAATGAAAAATATTGTCATCTAACACCAATATAACGTTTTCTCATTCGTGTATTTAGAAGTAAACATATGGATTTTCGCGCCACATTTTTCGGAATGAAAGTTCACTGCCAGGCCGCTAGTAGCGCTGCTGTCGTTCTGTTTCCGTGTGATAAGACGGTCTTTGCACTTCTGTTATTTTTGGTGTTATGTGTGGCCCACACTCCACGTCTCCAAAAAATGTTTGTAATTCTATCGGACCAAACTGCGTGGTCATCAGTCCGTAGCTTACAAACTACTTAAACCTAGGTAAACTACCTACGGACAAACACACACACACACACACATGCCCCAGGGAGGACTCGAACCTCCAACGGCGAGCAACCGCGCGCTCCGCAGCGAGACGCTTTAGACCGCTCGGCTACTCCACCGCGGCCCACGTCTCCAGTGCTGCGTGTCTGGACGCAGGTGCTCTTTGTCATGAACTCATGCCACTACAATCTCATTAATTTAGTTATGCCATAAACGAACGTCCCTGCATAGTGGTGTCTACAGCTGTAGATGCCGCGGTGGAGTAGCCGAGCGGTCTAAAGCGTCTAGCTGCGGAGCGCGCGGTTGCTTGCCGTGGAGGTTCGAGTCCTCCCTGCGGCATGGGTGTGTGTGTGTTGTCCTTAGGTTAGTTTCAAAAAAAATGTTCAAATGTTTGTAAAGCTTATGGGACTTAACTACGGGGTCATCAGTCCCTAAACTTACAAACTACTTACGAACTGGGACGGCACAAATATCCATGCCCTAGGGGGGATCCGAACCCCCGACCGTAGTGGCCGTGCAGATCGTGACTGAAGCGCCTCAGTTCCCTCGGCCACCGCGGCCGGCTTAGGTTAGTTTAGTTTACGTTAGTTTAAGTAGTTTGTAAGCTACGGACTGATGACCACGCAGTTTGGTCCGATAGAATTACAAACATTTGATTTTTACTGCTGTAGATGAGCAGTAACCGTCATCCTTTGCGCAGCATGCGGCCCACGATCGTCCTCCTTACGGCTCCCGTCTAATTTCTAAATAATGAATGCCATGTAGCACGCGCTCAGTAGAAGCAATCGTGCGTGTAAAGGCTAGTCTACACGACGACACTACGTTTCATGAAACTGCACTACTGGCCATTGCGCATGCGCGGCAGGCGTCCGCGCAACTCGGCGAAACTAAATAGTTTCGGCACCTTCCAGCTTTGGTGAAACTGATTGCGCGTGTTTTTAGGTTAGGTTATGACCAATACAGAACAAAATATAATATACAGGGGAGAACGGAAGAAATAATTCGGTTTTTGAACATATATACGTTGCGTAGGTGTTTGTGCGATTTTAACGGCGTGTTAGTGCTCTTTTAGCAATTATTTGTGAAACTAAATATTGATCTGTTGACGATTAGTGAATTGCAGACTAAAATACATCCAATTCAACATACCTATACAAACATTTTTAATCCCGCCACAAACCCAAACACGTTTTTATTCTTTTTATGTTTAGTCTTATGCAGCGACTTCACACAGATTTCGGAACACGGTAGAAGTACTGCAGAGACGAATATCTACTTGACAAGAAACGTAATGCATTTTGTAATTACAGTTCTGGTAACAATGCTTCACGCATACCGGTAACTTGTTTCTTTATTGAATTACTAACTCTGTTTATAATGAACGTGAACTTCTCTGGTGACATGCAAAGTTGATTAAAATAACTTCTAGGGTCTTCGGTAACAATTTCTTTCAGAAAGGTCGTTGAGTAACAGAGCTGACGTCTTTTTTAAATCCATTCACGAACTCAAACACATTTCTTATTCTTTTTATGTTTAGTCTTATGCATCGACTTCAAATAGACAAGCAATAGATTCGCCACACCTCTTACAGCTACCAAAACTTTCATTTTACGGCGACTACGGCACTCACAAAACAACGAAACTGAAGTATATAGTATTGGCGCCGTGTCTACAGACAAACACGAAACAAGTTGCGCGCAATTCATTTCATGCAATGAGTTTCGCAACCTAGTTTCGTCGTGTAGACTAGCCTTAAGGCTAGTTTACACGACGACACTAGGTTTCATGAAACTGCGCTACTCGCCATTGCGCATGCGCGGCAGGCGTTCGCGCAACTCGTTGGCGAAACTAAACAGTTTCGGCACATTCCAACTTTGGTGAAACTGATTGCGCGTGTTTTTACGTTAGGTTATAGGCAATACTGAACAAAACACAACATAAAGAGGCGAACGGAAAAAATAATTCGGCTTTTGAACATGTATGCGATGAATAGGTGTTCGTGCGATTTTAAGCAGCAGCGTGTTAGTGCTCTTGAAGCCATTATTCGTGAATTAAATATTGATGGGTTGACGATTAGTGAATTGCAGACTAAAATTCATTCAATTCCAAATATTTATACAAACGAACTATGGCAATTGTGGATTTCGAAACACGGTACAGGTACTGCAGAGACGAATATCTACTTGACAAGAAACGTAATGCAATTTGTAATCTCAGTTCTGGTAACAATGCTTCACGCATAACAGTATCCTGTTTCTTTATTGCATTACTAACTCTGTTTAAAAGGAACGTAAACTGCTCTGGTGACATTCTAAGTTGATTAAAATAGCTTTAGGGTCTTCAATTACAATTTCATTCAGCAAGGTCGCTAAGCAACCGAGCTGACATCTTTTTTTAATCCAGTCACAAACCCAATCACGTTTTTTTATTCTTTTTATGTTTAGTCTTATGCAGTGACTTCACACAGAGAAGCAATAGCTCCGCCACAACTCTTACAGATACCAAAACTTTCATTCTACGGCGACTACGGCACACACAAAACAACGAAACTGAAGTGTATAGTATTGGCGCCGTTTCTACAGACACACACGAAACCAGTTGCGCCAAATTCATTTCTTGAAACAAGTGTCGCAACCTAGTGTCTTCGTGTAGACTAGCCATTACTATACACTTCAGTTTCGTTGTTTTGTGAGTGCCATAGTCGTCGTAGAATGAACGTTTTGGTAGCTGTAAGAGTTGTGGCGGAGCTATTGCTTCTCTGTGTGAAGTCACTACATAAGACTAAACATAAAAAGAATAAAAATCGTGTTTGGGTTTGTGACTGGATTAAAAAGAGACGTCAGCTCGGTTGCTTAGCGACCTTGCTGAAAGAAATTGTAATTGTAATTGGAGACCATAGAAGCTATTTTAATCAACTGAGAATGTCACCAGAACAGTTTACGTTCCTTTTAAACAGAGTTAGTAATGCAATAAAGAAACAGGATACTGTTAAGGCTAGTCTACACGACGACACTAGGTTGCGAAACCCGTTGCATGAAATGAGTTGCGCGCAACTGGTTTCGTGTATGTCTGTAGACACGGTGCCAATACTATAAACTTCAGTTTCGTTGTTTTGTGAGTGCCGTAGTCGCCGTAAAATGAAAGTTTTGGTAGCTGTAAGAGTTGTGGCGAATCTATTGCTTGTCTGTGTGAAGTCGCTGCATAAGACTAAACATAAAAAGAATAAGAAACGTGTTTGGGTTCGTGAATGGATTAACAAAGGACGTCCGCTCTGTTGCTCAGCGACCTTGCTGAAAGAAATTGTGATTGAAGACCCTAGAAGTTATTTTAATCAACTTAGAGTGTCACCAGAGCAGTTTACGTTCCTTTTAAACAGAGTTAGTAATTCAATAAAGAAACAAGTTACCGTTATGCGTGAAGCATTGTTACCTGAACTGAAATTACAAATTGCATTACGTTGCTTGTCAAGTAGACATTCCTCTCTGCAGTACTTGTACCGTGTTCCGAAACCCACAATTGCCATACTTCGTTTGTATAGGTATTTCGAATTAGGTGTATTTTAGTCTGCAATTCACTAATCGTCAACCCGTTAATATTTAATTTCACAAATAACTGCTAGAAGAGCACTAACACGCCGCTAAAATAGCACAAACACCTTCGCAACGCATATATGTTCAAAAACCGAATTATTTCTTCCGTTCCCCCCTGTATATTGTATTTTGTTCTGTATTGATCATAACCTAACCTAAAAACACGCGCAATCAGTTTCATCAAAATTGGAAGGTGCCGAAACTGTTTAGTTTTGCCAATGAGTTGCGCGAACGCCTGCCGCGCATGCGCAATGGCCAGTAACGCAGTTTCATGAAACCTAGTGTCGTCGTGTAAACTAGCCTTAAAGCGAGCGCGCCACCTTTAATTTGATTTTTAAAGAGAAATAATTTTTTCAAAGAAGTTTCCGCTGGTGGAGGTGTTTGGAACGATATTCTTATAATCAAAACAATAAAACCACAAGTTTTATTTTACACAACAGGCGCTAAGTAATATTCCCAGAAATGTTGCCAATTACGAGTGGCCGAGCGCATTGAGGCACTGTGCTCCGATGCGGTAGACCGTTCCCTGTCGGAGATTCTAATCCTCCCTCGGGCATGGATGTTTGTGTTGTCTTTAGTATAAGTAAGTTCACAAGTTTTTCAGTTTAGGGACTGATGAACCTCCCATAAGCTTAACATACATTTAAACATTTGAATTGCGAGTGCCGGCCATATATCATCGTGGATGGCCCGTATTATGTAGCGGAATCCGACTTAGATCTCTTCCCATGAATGATAACAAAGGAGAAGAAGAAATGTAATTAAAATGAACTGTGTCTGCCTCCTGTCCCCGTTCTCCACGAGTATGTTCGGAGGTTAGCGATAACAAAGCCGAGCAAGGAAACTTAATAAAACCAAACTTCTCGTGCCTTATTGTCCCCGTCCACATATATACGACAGTAAACAAGAAATGAAAAGCGATAAAGGCACATTGCTTTATTATTTCACCATTGATAAACGGTCTTTCTGAAGTGGCAAGAATTTCCGCTACCCTTAAACTCGTAAGTACATCCGACTCTTTACTTTCAACTTGAACCTTATAAGAATTTTGTTGGCTCTTTACTGAAGATTTTATTGAGTTGAGCAACAATTAACGAAAACTGTATTTATTTATATCGTGTTTGTGGTAAGGTAACCGCGTATTTAAAATACTCAATATATTTAACAACGTTTTAAACCTAGCTCAGTAACAGATGAAAACGGAATAGCAACTCGCTTTTCTTGACGTTATGTTCTGTAGGTGTCAGCGTGGAACTGAACACGTTTGGTAATGCCTGACAACTTGGATCTCTAGCATGAACAGCTTGTTGTGTATGTAGTATCGGAACCAGTTGCGCGCAATTCATTTCATGAGACGAGTGTCTCAACCTAGTGTCGTGTAGAAAATAGACCGTTTTGCGTCTCATGGAAAATGTAATACTTTTTATTAAATCTTTTCTATTAATTGTAATGTAAATCCTTAGTTTAATTTTAGACAAAAGCTCTCGGTGGTGTCCTTTAAAAGAAATCATCCCTGAATTTGCGTGGTGTGATTCAAGGAAAACACTGTCTAGAACAAAACCAAAATACAATCCTCAGGTAACAATAAAGAAATAGAATGAAAAAGAAATATGAATAGGGAGATTTGAGCAATCAGAAACAACTCTATATGGTCACTGAAGTACACTGAAATATATAATGTACCACGACTAACATCACAAGCATTTTACAAAGTCTGAATTTTCTTTATCAGATAGAAGTCACAGAAAACTGAAGAGATTAGGAGTTTATATCGTCGCAACGTCATAAGTAATGGTCGCGCGGGAATTGTCACGTTGTCCAGAGGTCATACTACGGACTGTGCGGCTGCTCCAGCCGGAGGTTCGTGTCCTCCCTCGGAATGGGTGTATGTGTTGTTCTTAGTGTAAGTCAGTCAAAGTAGTTTGTAAGTCTAGGGACTTATGACCAAAACAGTTTGGTTCAATTGGTACACAAAAATTTGTAAGTTGTGACTGTGATGTAATGTGTGGGCTAATGTAAGCAAAGTCTTTCGGAATCAGTCGGCGCCAAGGAAAAATGTCTGTGTATCTATAGTTTTATGAACATGGATGATAAAAATCCCACGATACATGGTCCTGCACTGTTCGCCAGCTGTTCGTTTTAGAAGCCGCGTCTTAACATTTCGGTGATTGGACTCAGGATATATAGGAAACAAGAGTTACAAACGAAATACCATTACTGGCCGTCAAAGTAATCACCATTGGCTACATTACACTTTCATCGGTTGTACAGCTGTTGGAAACTGTCAGCAAATGCTTCTTGTGGAATCGCTCGAAGCACTGAGATCACGCGTTGTTGAATCTTCGCAACCACTCACACACTTTTTACTCACTGCTTCAAGACATCCCGTGCATCTCCGCATCTCCGTCGCCGTTTTGCCTAATTTGAAAGAAAACTTGATGTTAACTCGTTTCTCCATTGCTCCATTTTGCGCTCCATGTTGCAGTGACACGAGTTCTCACACTGACCCTGTTAGCGGGATCGCAGCGTGTACCACCGCTCCACTGCAGTGCTTCGCACGCTACGTGGATCTTGTTGACATTTCCCTCAATGTGTGTGCTGGGGCATCTTATCCAGCCGGCCGCAGTGACCGAGAGTTCTGCAGCGTGCCAGTCCAACGCCACTTAGATACAAGGCCTGTGCGCTGCCTGCCAAGAGTAGTCATAACACAAGAAAACTGTTTGTCTTACGTAGCGTTGTGCTCAGTTTGGGAATACATGCACGTTGTACAGTACGTTTCAGAATGTTCTTAATGTTATTTATGTGATTCACAGAGAAATTTGTCTTGGTATAAGATATTTATGAGCTGTTAGTAAGATATCTTACCGATATTGGCATCGCACAATTCATATTAGGCATTTTGTCCGAAAACAGAAAAAATCTGCATGAAGAATCACATAAATAAGTTAAGAATCTTCTGCAACACACTGTGCAACGTGCAAGTATTTCGAAACTCATCACAACGCTACGTAAGACAAATAGTTTGCTTGTGTTATGACTACTCTTGGCAGGCAGCGCACAGGGTTTGTATCTAGCAGGTGGCGTTGGCCAGTCACGGTCTGCACGGCCGCTGCGGTCGGGGGTTCGAATCGCCCCTCAGGAATGGATGTTTGTGCCGTCTTTAGTATAAGCTAGTTCATAAGTAGTTTGTAAGTTTAGGGACTGATGACCCCATAGTTAAGTCCCATAAGCTCTACAAACATTTGAACATTTGCATCTTATCCTCGTCAGCGTGATTTGCAAAATATGCGAGCATTCACCGAACTTTACAGACGCATCTTGTAGACCTCTTCATTGTCTGACAGTACAAGCAAAATACGCGCGAACTCCGTTATCGTGCGAACGTGGCATTGATTCCATTAAAACAAGTATTTACTCGGGAGGAACGACGATATCAGTGTCAATAAACTGTTTTGAACTTTTAGCTTAATTTCACTTGCAGTGGAGATCGTCTAAATCGTAGTGATCCGTTATCTGCTCGCTGTCACTTTTTTCAATACACAATTTGAAGATCAAGTGCCCGTGCTACACTGCTCGCTGTCACTTTTTTCAATACACAATTTGAAGATCAAGTGCCCGTGCTACACAAGGGGAAATTCCTAAAAGTATTTACAAATACGAAAAGGTAAAAGGTTTATTGAGAATCTAACGTTCCACACTACCGCTTGTGAAAAAATGAGATAGTTTTACGGCTGACATTCTCCAAATCAGATTGGAGAACATTGTTCAAATTAAAACCGTCACCATCGTTTTTTTTTCTTTTTCACAAAGAAAGTAAAATTTGGAATGAAAAAATAAGTTCATAAAACGTGCTGTAATATATTATGCCTTTAAGTGTTTTTACAGCATGAAAATCGGACCAGCAAATGAGTCCCCGTACCGAGATTTTACGGGTGGTCATTTCGAACACGGCATGCTCGAACGAGCATGAGGAAAGTCGAATGAAATTGCTCCTCGAGTGCTAAACGACTACATTGGTATCTGCCGCATTTTCACGGAACTACGTGCACCTTAAGTTCGAGCGAGAATAAACGCCAGATGCAAATCTCTTGTCAAGACTTTTCGCATTGCGCTACCTGAGGTCTACAATGTTTCCCACTGCTCGCCGCACTTGACAGTTTCGGTTTTCTTAGGTGATTTTTTTCAGGAAAACGTCTGCGATAACTGAGCGTGTACCGTGTAACTTACATTTCGTATAAACAAAGAGAGAGCTCAGCATTTGAGATATATGAATGGATTCTCGAATAACTTAGGTCGACTGATAGTGGTATATCAGATATTTAAAGAAATATTATCAATAATTGCTTATTTATGGAGCTACCTTTTAATAGGAGACTTAGAAAATTCAGTTTGCTGCTACGCCGAAGTAAGTAAATTTCGACATAGAGGTGGTAAATTTAGCAATATACCGAAGATATACTGGGTAAAATATTCTTCGAAGTTCTCTGTCTCTCAACACCTGATGCTCCGTTCCCCATCCAGCAACACAAGAAAAGCATATTATTACACGAAATGCTGTAGTGATTACAGTTCATACGAAAAATCAAAATTAAGTATTAACTTATCAGTATTCGCTTTTGAGGAATACATATTTTACCAAAAGGAAAGTAACAATTTAATTTGTTTGACTTTAACCTCACGAATCCATAATACTTTTGACTCTATTAAGAACAGATGAAAATCAGTATCATTTGCACAGAAACGCGATAAACCATTTACAATAAGGTAATAATAGCCACGCCGCCGCAGAATAGCCGTACGCACTAAGGCGCCCTGCTACGGTGCACGCAGCCGTTCCCCGCCGGAGGTTCGAGTACTCCCTCGGGTATGGGTGTTTGCGTCGTCCTTAGCTTAAGTTACTTTAAGTTAGTGTAAGTAGTTTGTAAGCTTAGGGACTAATGACCAACGTAGTTATGTCCCTTAGATTTATAAACATTTGAACATTTTGTCAAAAGCCATTGGATACCTTCAAACGTTGTTCGTTGGAATTGTTACATAGTGAAACGGCACATCGTCATCCATAAAATTTCCGTCGTTGTTGAAAACCTGAACTTCATTAATCGCTGAAAATGATCATCAAGTAGCCGGACATAACCATTTGCAGTCAGTGATCGATTGAGTTGCATCAGAGGACCAAGTCCACTCCATGCAAAACATCCCACACCATTATACAGCCACAACCATCTAACGCGGTGCCTCGTTGACAATTTGGATCCATCGCTTCGTGGGCTCTGTGATACACTTTAATTTAACCATCAAGTTTTACCAACTGAAACTGGGGCTCATTTCACCAATCCGAGGATACCAAGTCAAATAGGGTCCAATCGATGTGTTCGGGAGTCCAGGAGAGGCGTTGTAGGCGATATCGTGATGTTTGCCAAGGCACTTGAATTGGTCGTCTGTTATCGTAGTCCATTAATACCGAATTGCACGTTACTGTCCTAACGGGTATGTTCACCGTACGTCCCATATAGATTTCTGCCTTTATGTCAGGCAGGTTGCTTGTCTGTTTGCAGTGACAACTCTACGCAAACGCCACTGCTGTCGGTGATTAAGGGCGGGTCGTCGGCCACTGCGTTGTCTGTGATGAGAGGCAGTGCCTTAAATTTGGTTTTCTCGGCACTGTATATCTCGGAATGTAGAATTCCCCAACGATTTATCAAATAGAATAGCTCATGCGTTCAGCTCCAACTACAAGTTCGCATTCAAAGTTTAATTATTCCCGCCGTCTGTGACTCATAATCACGCCGGAGACCTTTTCACTTGAATCACCCGACTACAAATAACAGCTGTATAAATTTAGAGCCCTTTTATAAGTTGTGTACGGCACACCATCGCCTTCTTTATCTTTTTCTGATTCTATGCGGGTTTTAGTGCTGCATAACATTTTAAAAATACCGGTATTGGGAATTTACCGTTAATTCTTCATGTACGCAATTTTTCGGTGAGTAAAATGCTATACATAATGATTAGCCAAAATACGACACAGATAGATGAAAAGAAGTAAACTATTTGCTATTTCTAAGGTAATTGCCATAACGGTTACTATATTTATCTCACTGTGAGACTAGATGGTCAGTGCTTTCACGGAAAAATGTTTACGTTTGCTTCCAAAAAAAAAAAATATTCAAATGTTTGTTAAGCTTAAGGGACTTAACTACGGGGTCATCAGTCCCTAAACTTACAAACTACTTATGAACTGAAACTTCCTGGCAGATTAAAATTGTGTGCCGGAACCGGGACTCGAACCTGGGACCTTTGCCTTTCGCGGGCAAGCGCACTACCGACTGTGCTATCCCGACACGACTTATGATGCCGCCTCAAAACTTTACTTCCGCCAGTACCTCGCCTCCTACTTTCCAAACTTCACAGAAGCTCTACTTATCAACTACCTACAACTAAGGACGGCACAAATATCCATGCCCGACGGGGGATTCGAACCCCCGACCGTAGTGGCCGTGCAGACCGTGACTGAAGCGCCTCAGTCCCCTCGGCCACCGCGGCCGGTACGTTTGCTTCCGGATCCACTATTGTATCCATGGGGAGAGATCAGTACTATAGGGAAGATATGTAAGAACGTAACTGACGAACTTCTGCAGCTTAACTGAAACAACGTTGACAACATTTGGTGGGCATTATTCTTCAACATAGTGATTCTGTTTCGATTGCGCTGCAGTTTTGATGGGTAACTCATCCTCCGAACAGTCCAGATATAGTCCCAAGCTACTGCCGTATTTTTGGAGCTCTAAAATAGAAAGTTGCGTCCGTCGATTTTCTTCGGACGAAGAGGTGCACACCGGATACAATAATCGTTCTGAAGGCAACACCAAAAGTTTCCATTACGACTTTTATTGTCTTGCCTCGCATTGGGACTTTTTGAAATAATAATGGGAGATATATATGAGAAACGAATAGAATGTCTGATGTTAAATACAAGTTATACATTAGGACGTGGAAGTATGGAACAAACCACTCCAAATTTTCTGAATACTACGAGTACTCAATCACAAACTAACGGCTAGTGAAGAAACCATAAAAATAATTAGTATAATGAACAAAAGGGACCTTCTAACTATACAACAAAATTATCACATTCAAATAGTCAAAGCAGAAACGAAAATACTGTTTGTTAACTGATCAAGTTATACATACCAAACAACTCATAACTTACATTAACAGAAAATAAATAAATAAACAGAATTAAGCCCACTCCCTTCACTTTCCCATTAACCAGTTCGGAAAACATTTATAACTAAACTGAATTCATGAAAAACCAAGACATTTCTACCACTAACTATCACAGATTACAGTTACACACATACAGACAGAAAAAAACAAAAGATTTTACAATATCTTTTTCGTAGAGACACAAATACACAAGACGCGCTTAGTCAACACACACACCGTTAAGTGAACAAAACAAATGAATTTCGAAATGAGTTGTAGCTGCAAGACATCCAAGAATAAAAAAACAATTTAAAAAATGCACAAGAAATTACTTACAGGGAAGAATTGTACACTTTCATCCTGTGACCAGGTATGAAGAACAACAAAAACAAAACTCCAAAGAAGATAAACTGTAAGTAATTACTGGTTTATTTTAAATAAGTCATGTGAAGTATTTAAAATCTTTTAATACTAAATGTCACAACAAAGTTTTAACTTTTATATAAACCAATCCAGTAACGATCCCTTGAAATAAATGAAGACGAAACACGTCTGAATGAAATAAATAAATTGCAATAAAAAAGCAACGGTTTTATTAAAAAAAACTAATAGTGAGTAGGATTTTTTATTTCTCTCCCATCTGCATCTTTTTAACGAGACTGACCGTTATATTTTTGGAACTGTTCATACAAATATGTAGGCGTTTAAATCATACTTCGTTGGACGTGCGCCATCATTTTGCCTGAAACACACGAAAAAGTCTTTTGATGTGGAACATGTGATATGTGAACATGTATTGAATTTCTTTCTTGCCTGAATAATTTGACCTGTCCTGAATGTGGAAATTTGTCTTAGTTTCCTTTCGCAGCAATTTAATTTCCATTTGCAAATAATTTTCGAAATCACTTCTCTTTAATTTGATTCCAGTTACAATTTATTGGTATGTAGTACCGTATAAATGGAACAGAGAGACAAATAGATATCGGCAAACTTTTCTCATTTGCAACGCTTTTAAATTTCAATAGAATAGGCACATGCCCACTTTGTATCTTGGAACATGTTTTCACCTTCTGGGTAACATACATTTTCTAGCGTAAAATTTGTAATTTCCGAAAAACTTAGTAGCGCTTGAAAAGTAAATGCCATAATTTAAAAAGTAATTAAGAAAATGTATTAATCTTCTATTGCAGGACGGTGTCGAGGCGAAGACTTAAAAGTTTAGCCACGGACTTGGCCTCACTCCGCTCTGTGATAATCCAGCAGAGCAGAATGTTCTTCGTGAAACAAGAGTTACTTCCTCGTCTGAGGCTACAGCTGAAGTGTTCTTAACGCAGCTAGGCTAATTATGAGTTGGCAATATCGTGGGAAATGTTTAGCATCCGTATGACACTGCACTTATTTTCATTTGTATCACTAAATGATGCCGCCAAATTCGCTTTATAAATTGACTATCACGTCGATGACTAATTCCCACTAATGATTTTATACTGGGTGAGTAAGTTCCACTTTTTATATTTGCGTTGTCTGTTCTGTTTCAAATTTATGTCCGAAAGACGAGACTCCGCAAATATAAAATGGATATAGCTAGAAGAGGCCGAGTGATTATTTGAGCGGAGGTGCTCTCCAGGGCCTGAACGAAATGTGCATTTCTTAAATTTTATTTTTATTCTTGGATGTCTTGAAGCTGTAACTCATTTCGAAATTCATTTGTTTTGTATGTGTTGCCAACTTAACGGTGTGTGTGTTGACTACGCGCGTCTTGTGTATTTCTATCTGTACGAAAAAGACATTGTAAAATCTCTTCTTTTTTCTGCCTGTATGTGTATAATGGAGTCTGTATCGGACAGGAAACATGTCAGGATGGCTGAGTTTGCCAGGCAGAGCACACGCAGAGCGCGAGTCTGTGTTCAAGTCCCTGTTCGGGACATATTTTCCTGTCTGGCTGTTTGTTCTCTCAGCACCCACATTACAACGAGAGCGGAAATTCTGTTTGATTCGTAATTCAAATTCTGTCTGCAGGAATGAATTTCTATAAGAAAGTTATAATTGAATCAGGAACTTCAAAATGGACCAAGGCAAAAAGAAAAAAAAGTATGAGACTCATGGCATATTTTTTGCGCTTATTATAGTATTTCATGTAAAGTAAGGCCAGTGTAAAAGTATTTTTATTATTTATTCTTTATTTATGCATTTTTTTGAACTTTAGAAAGGCTAGATCTAGTACCTTTCTCATGTGAAGATATACTCGTATTTTAGTGAGATTATTGCTTGTAATAAATTTTGTCACAATATTTATGACAAATATTAAGTATATTCTTCACAGAAAAATCTCATTTTAATTTACATTGTATTGTAACACACTGAAAATATTTTCTGGAGAACTGAGCACAACGCGAATTTTCCAAGAACACTCATTCTCTGACTTGGCAAGTATTTCGTCATACATTATAGTTTCATCATTCGCTGTAGTATACTGCAGGCACTTTTTAATATCAGGTGTATATAACAGCAATTGGTTGTAATTTGGAAATAGCAGACTGTTCTTTTTTCTAAACATTTGGCTGTTTTATTGATACAGCAGACACGAGCTTTTAATGTCAATGTCTTCAGCTTCTGCTAAGACATCATGTTTTAATAAGAAAATATTTAATAAGAAAATATTGCAAGATTTTCTCAAAACGACCAGTTCTTGAGTTGCAAATTCTGGAGGAATTTTCACGCCATTATAAAATTAATAATACACGGGAATCGGGTCAATTTCTTGCTAAATCTAACAAAAAGTATATTAAAAGACAAAAACCGTTAAGAACTCATTTCTGTAGAAATATGGACTTCGTCTCTTTTGCATTCAGTTCATTCGGTTCTTACTAACTTTAACCTTCCAAATGAAATGCCCTAATCTCTGTTGTAGCCACAGAGTTCTCCGTGCACCACTGTCTTTTTGACTGATTGGTGATACACCATGGGAAGGCGTGTCAAAGATCTAAATTATTAATATTGCTAAGCTCTGTAAGTTTTTACGTTTTCTTTAACCGAATTCAAGATGATATTGGTCATGTCGAATACCACAGCTGATAATTTTTGTATTAAGTAATGAACATCAACTCAGCTGTGACGTTACAACGATCCCTTTAATTAATGCAACATCTACAGGTAGCCGAATGCCGCTGAACTCATAACATTAATGATGTCGTATGCACTGTTAAGGATCAAATCTAGAAAAAATTACGACAAACATTAAGCCGGTCACGTGGCCGACGTTCGACGAACAGGCTTGCTGTGGTTTATTACCTAACTTCAGCCAGACTGTCGACCCTATGTATCTCGTAAGTGTTTTTTATTTGGTGTTTAACAGTACGAAATATTTGTATTACGATTTGAGATCACCAATAGGACGGAGTAAAGGAATTCATAGAATCAATTTTTTGACATGTTTTTGTTAGTTCGTTCAATGTCCGTCTGTCGTCTGGCTGAAAATTCTGTACTGATTCTGAGCAACAGCCGCAGCGGATTAGCCGTGCGCACTCTGCCACCGTGCTGCGGTGCGCGCGGCAGTTCGCCGTCGGGGTTCGAGTCCTCCCTCAGGCATGGGTGTTTGTGTTGTCCTTAGCTTAGTTTACCTTCGTTTAAGCAGTTTGTAAGCTACGGACTAATAACCCAGCAGTTGAGTCCGTCAGATGTACAAACATTTGAACATTTCTGAGCAATAACAAAGTATTTTTCGAAAGGGCTAGGGTACTCTATGCCCAGTCTAAACAAATACATTTTTCTCGTTAATTAATATCAGTTATAATCTATGTTTGTGTATATTTTACAATTGTATGCCTTTTAGATGTTCTACCCTTGCAATGCAATTGCCCTAAGACAATATTTTACGTATATAAATGGATGCCACAGATGAATATGAATAATAGCTCACAAATAACAGTGACTTGCTGCAGAGCACGCCGTTGCTCCCCGTCGGATTTTCAAGTCCTTTCTCGGGCATGGGTGTGTGTGTGTGTTGTTCTTAGGTTAGTTTAAGTTAGTTTAAATAATTTGTAAGCCTAGGGACTGATAACCTCAGTAGTTAAGTCCCATAGATTTACGAACTTTTGAACATTTGTTTCACAAATACCAAATGACATTCAAATATACTATTTTAGTTAGCAGGCAGCTATATGTTTACACCAAATCACAGTTCATTCATGTTTGTAGGAATGTCACAAAATAAGATCAACTAACATTAAGTCATGTCTGGTTACTGTGAGGTAGGACTAATTTAAGCTCAATCATATTAATACAGACGTAGTTACGCTTGGGTTGCAGATATCAATATACAAGTTTATGCTCTCAGGTAGACAGACTTACGTTTCTGCTGTTTTACAGACAGTTGTCACAAAATAAAACTCTATAAGCATGTAATGAATGTTCATCGTCAATGATCAAACAATTATTCATATATCATTGTATAAACAAATGTATATACATTTATCGGAGCTATTAAATGCCACTGATGATGGGTTAGACTCCCAAACACCTGTCTGGCCAGTAAAAAGGTTTAAAAGCAGTTAATAGTGACATTCATTGTTCCTTAATGTTGATTTGTTGTAAGAACATACTTTTTATAGATTTACTGCTGTTTAAGGAAAGTATGAAGGCTAAAAATACCTCATAGAAGACATAATTTCAATAGCGTGTATTACCAATACGTGGGTACCTTACCACAAACACGATATCAATAAATATAGTTTTCGTTAATTGTTGCTGATCATTACTCACAATATATTTTAACGACGTTTTAAACCTAGCTCAGTAACAGATGAAAACGGAATAGCAACTCGCTTTCTTGACGTTATGTTCTGTAGGTGTCAGCGTGGAACCGAACACGTTTAGTAATGCCTGACAACTTGGCTCTCTAGCACGAACAGCTTGTTGTGTATGTAGTATCAGAATGCATTTCAGGCCGTATGCTAGCGCTCAGGCACGAATGTGTAGAGAAAACTGGAAGAGGAGATGGACGCAAAGAGGGTGCGGGGAAGGGAATGTGTGCATTATAGTTGTACACCGCCGAAGTCACGGGTAAAAAGCTAGCAAATTTATAAAGGATTATTTAAGCAAAATATATGGCATTAAAATGTCCACTGATAAATTTTACGCACACAAGACTAACAAGCAGAAAAATTGTCATTTTAATAAAAAATATTTTTATATAACTCGATTTCACTGAAAAGTAATGAAATAATTAGTTTCTAACCCAATACAGATAGTTCGGGATAATGTTTTTTTACTCATTTACTTGTGAGATTCTGTACGAAGAATGCAGGGCGCATACAATACAGATTTAGTAGAAAGTGAGCTGTTCAACCATTTGTTATGTATTGTATGCACCCTATGATTTTCAATGTACATCCTACTAGTATAGTCATAAATATTAAAAAATTCAAAAGCAAAACATCTTCGGTACTACTTGTCTCTATAATTCACTCTGCAGCGTAGTGTGCACTGATATGAAACTTCTGGCATATTAAAATTGTGTGCAGGAACCGGGACTCGAACCTGGGACCTTTGCCTTTCGCAGGCAAGCGTTCTACCGACTTTTTTTTTTTCTTTTCGTGTGGTAGATCTATGGTCCGCGGTCGTTAGTTTAGTACTTTCGTGGGTGTTCGTTGAATGGTTGGATCCGGTGTTTTTTTTTTTTTTTTTTTTTTTTTTTTTTTTTTTTTTTTTTTTACAGAGGGCGTCTGAGCCACGGCGCCCGGCATCCGACTGAGCTATCCCACTGCAGAGTGAAAGTTTCATTCTGGAAACATCCCTTAGGCCTCTACCATACCCTTTCTTCCAGGAGTGCTAATCCTGCAATCGGTAGAGCGCTTGCCCGCGAAAGACAAAGGTCTCAAGTTCGAGTCCCGGTTCCTGCACACAATTTTAATCTGCCAGGAAGTTTCAAAATGGCACTTGTTTATGATTTATAAAATCAAATGGAAAGGTATTTCTTTACAAAAATCACATTACATAACAAAATTACATTACACCAATTACTTTTTATAATCACAAGTAATTAGCATTCCGAAATACGCGATGCATTTGACGCGTTTCTTGTTGAGACGTCATGTCAATATCGTCATGAAACTCTTCTTCAGTAAATCAAATGTGTGTAAATCTATCGGACCAAACTGCGTGGTCATCAGTCCGTAGCTTACAAACTACTTAAACCTAGGTAAACTAACCTACGGACAAACACACACAACCATGCCCCAGGGGGAGCAACCGCGCGCTCCGCAGCGAGGTGCTTTACTCGGCTACTCCACCGCGGCTTCTTCTTCAGTAAATAAATAAGATATATGTACTCGAACAGTCCACGGGTGTACTGCCGGCTCAGAGTGTCCAACGGGCACTATGAACCAGCAGTACATCCGTGGACAGTTCGAGCAACAAATACGCCGGGAGAAACTGAAGAATCACAAGATATATGTACAACTCGATAAAGTGTCTTATCATTAGAAGTCTACAATACATTACAAGAAATATACACAGCAAACGTGTACAAAAGGCCTACTATCAGCAAACGTGTGGAAGAAGCCTACTATTTCTACATATTTCAAAGAACCACAAAGTCGAAATTACAGTAAATATGTTATATTTACCTGCAATATGTCATCTTCAGAATCGTCACAAAATTCTCCTTTTGACCCCGAATAACTGAATAGATCTGTAAGCGATCGTCTGTACTGAGACATCTTGGCGACACTGCTTACGCATCGATGTGTCAGAACATTTCTCTTGCTGGCGCTGCCTTAAAGAGAATTTTTTGCATAACTAAACAATCAAGCTGCGTAACGAAACACACGAACTGCGGGTATAGCCCGTAGTTCGTTTTCTGTGCATTTTTTTATGTCACTGCATGTCACTGCGAGCATAGCTCGACGCTCGTCGGCAACACTTACTGCACGGACTGCGAGCACAGCACGCAGCCAGGCTGCAATGTGTTAAGTCAGTGTAAACCAGAGAACTCTGCGCCAGATGTCAGCGACAATAATCAAGAAACTATGGCCACGGTAACTTTTGCTGTGTAAACACATTTCCTATCTATGATATTACGAAATGCAAACATGACTATTTTATATTAAACTGAAATTAACTTATTCTACAACGTATCGCTGCTTCTAGAGGGGGCCGAAGTAAAAAATACAGCAGCAAAAAGAATTTAACTCGAAGCAGCTGTTTTACTGATAGGTGTATACCTTGTTTGATGTGAGTAATACGTTTGTTGCCAGGGAAGTGTGGTATTAGATGTGACATTTATTGGGGAGGAAGGGCAATAGGCATTCACTTCTCAAGGAACATTCGTCAGAATGGCTTTTGAGAATTGTTCCAGTTAGAGTCATTGGTAGTAATTCCTATTTACGGTAACTTTTTGGGCCACTTTAGGTTACGGTAGTAACACTAAAAGTGGGCCTTTGCGATCGTCTTTTGACAGCTCGAAATTTAAATGAAAATAACGGCTTAACCATTCATTTTACACGAAAACTGAATAACCGAATTTGTAGAGGAGAAAATTCTCTACAACTTTGCTCTCTTATATTTTTTTCTTATCTCGTATCGTTTCGTAGACATTTGCACAAATAACGGCGATTTTGGGATGTATGACTGTCTGTCCGTAACGTATTCCCTGTTTTTAAGACGAACCGTTCAACCGATCAGCACCAAATTTTACAGAACCAATTGTAGGCCGCCAGAGACCAGAACTTCCCTTTTTCAAATTTTTCGGACAGAAGATACGGTAGTAATACTAAAAAAAAAGCCGTTTGTAATATAATTGTAATTGCAAACGAACCGTTCATCTGGCAAGAAAATTGAATAACCTAATTTGTAGAGGAGAAAATTCTCTACAACTTAGCTCCCTTACATTTGTTTCATATCTCGTATCGTTTGAGACATATTTGCAAAAATAACGGCGATTTGACGATGTCTCTCTGGCTGTAACGTGTCCCCACTTTTTAGGTCGCACCGTTCAACCGATCGGCACCAAATTTTACAGACATAATTGTTGACTACCAGAGGCCAGAACCTCGCTTTTTGAAATATTTCGGACAAGAAATCCATTAATAATACAAAAAAAGCCGTTTGTAATATAATTTTAATTGCAAATAAACCGTTCACCTGACGCTAAAATTGAATAAACGAATTTTCAGAGGAGAAAATTCTCTACAACTTTGTTCCCTTGTGTTTTTTTCATATATCGTATCGTTTGAGAGATATTTGCAAAAATAACGGAGTTTCGACACCCTCCATTGAATTAACGGAAACCAGCCGTTCGCAGATATAACGTGACATTCCTGGCCCAGAACTCTCCGTGGCATACGCCATCTTGCGTTGCGCATTTGATTATTTTCTTATTGTAACTTACACGTTGTCATTTCAAAGCAATGGAGCACTGCAGAATTAACAAAAACACGTCGTCCTTCGTACGATAAATGATAATCTAGTGCCTACAAATGCCATATTAGCATCAGTTAACAACGGTCATTAATAGTATGAAAGGTAATCCTAACTGCCAGCTGTAGCGTAGTGGGCAATGCGTTTGGCTGTGACGCTGAAGGTCATTGGTTCGAAACGTGTCACTAAATAAAATTTTATTTTCCTGAAAGGGTTTCAGACACTCTTATTAATTAATGTTTTATCATTTAGATTATTATTTTGGTCAAAAATGTTTGCAAAAACTTATAAAACAACAAATCTAAAGTGGGCCGTAAAACACGTCAGTGCAATTTTTCAAAATGTAACACAGTTCCATTATTAGCGGGTTCACAGTTTACCACATGATAAATCAGCGCCTCATTTGCCAAAAGCAGCAGGCGATCTTCGTAATTTCTGGTTCGGTGAACAGGACTGTGCGACTGCAGAAATGAAGGTTACTACTATATGTACTGTCACCACTGAACCCGCCTTTACCGACGCAGCCAGGGACAACGCGTGCTCCATACCCGTGAAACCTGTTGCAGGCGTAGCGAAGGCCTTGAAATTTCTAAGGCTAGTTGTAGGCAAATGACGAGTCAGACGTATGCGGAAAATGTGAAAGGATACCAACAGGCCGGCCGCGGTGGCCGAGGGGACTGAGGCGCTCCAGTCGGGGTCTGCACGGCCACTACGGTCGGTGGTTCGAATCCCCCCTCGGGCATGGATATTTGTGCCGTCCTTAGTCTTAGTTAGTTCATAAGTAGCTTGTAAGTTTAGGGACTGATGACCCCGTAGTTAAGTCCCATAATCTATACAAACATTTGAATTTGAATTTGATACCAACAGACGTGGAGCTACACTTTCATAGCACAACAGCTGAATTTTGTGTCCCAGCCTCGTCGCCGCTTTTGTGTCTCGTTTCCGTCGTAGGTGTCGGTTGCCGAGTAGACAGACCGACACAGGAATAAAGGACGCACGCTTGTCAGGTACGAAAGTGAGCAGCCAGTGGGACAGCAGAAACTAGAAACACTAGAGTAAATTAGAACGAGATATATATTGCACAGAATTTATACAATACTTAACTTTTACATAGCTCAGTAATGCAGAATGCTGATACATAGTTGAGCTAGAGGCCTGCCTAGTGCCTATCCGATAGTCAAGTCTTCACTGGTGCCTATCTGATTCCGAAGTGTTAGCTGGTTCCTCTCTCAGTCCCAAGTGAACGATATCGTTCAGTGGTGGCCACGAGCGGAGTTGCAGCAGAGGGCGCTCGTGGCTGACGTCGTAAGAACGCCGCGCCGTGCGTGCATGGCGGCGCGCGGCGAAAGTAGGTGGCGCGCACTTTGGACTTGTGCGACACCACACTGAACACATTCGCGACAGATTTACATGCGTACACTTAGTCTTATAAGGTATATTCGCAAACTTTCTCGCCGATAATGAAGTTAAATTAATTACACTCGAAACTCCAGTTGTAATCAATAATCACTACACCAATTTTAGCAGAGCTTATCAGTAATAATAGCCAATGGCTTTGCCGCAATGGATACACCGGCTCCAGTTCGATCACCGAACTCAAGCTCTGCTGGGCTTGGCTAGCACTTGGATGGATCACCGTCCGGGTCTGTCGAGCGCTGTTGGCATGCGGGGTGCACTCAGCTCTTGTGAGGCCAAATGAGGAGCTACTTGATTGAGAAGTAGCGGCTCCGGTCACGAAAACCAGCACAAAGGCCGGGAGTGCGGGACGCTGACCACGTCTCCCTCTATACAACATGGATTTAGAAAATATCGTTCATGCGAAATACAACTAGCTCTTTACTCACACGAAGTGATGAGTGCGATCAACAAGGGTTCGCAAATCAATTCCGTGTTTCTTGATTTCCAGAAGGCTTTTTTGACAGCGTACCTCACAAACGGCTTTTAATCAAATTGCGTGGTTATGGTATATCGCCCCAAATTTGCGACTGGATAGGGGATTTCCTCTCAGAGAGGACACACTTTGTAGTAATCAAGCTAAAGCATCAGCAAAACCAGAGGTTATATCGGGCGTTCCACAGGGTAGTGTTATTGGTCCTCTGCTGTTTCTTATTTACATAAACCATTTGGGAGAAAATCTAAGTAGCTATCTTAGGTTGTTTGCTGATGACGCTGTCATTTACCGTGTAGTAAAATCATTAGAAGATCAAAACGAACTGCAGAACGATCTGAATAAGATATCACTATGGTGTAAAAATTGGCAGTTGTCTAAATAATGAGAAGTGTGAAGTCGTCCACATGAGTACGAAAAGAAATCCGTTAAACTTTGTTTACAACATAAATCAATCAAAAGCGAAGGCCGTAAACTCCACAAAATACCTAGGAATTACTATTATTTCAGACTTAAACTGAAACGAACACGTAGATAATCTCGTGGGAAAGGCGAACCAAAGACTGCGTTTCATTGGTAGAACCCTTAAAAGATGCAACAGAACTACTAAAGAAACTGTATACACTACGCTTGTCCGTCCTTTTTTGGAGTATTGCTGCCCAGTGTGGGATCCTTATCAGGTAGGTCTGACGAAGGACATAGAAAGAGTCCAAATAAGGACAGCTCGTTTTGTACTCTCACGATACAGGGAAGACAGCGTTACGGAAATGATACAGGATACGGTATGGGAATCATTACAACAACGGCGCTTATCGCTGCGGCGTGGACTACTTACGAAACGCTAATCGCCAAGATTCTCCTCCGAATGCGAAAATATATTGTCTCCTCCAACTTACATAGGTAGAAATCATCATCAGAAATCAGAGCTAAAACGAAGAGATTCATGTGTTCTTTCTTCCCGCGTGCTATTCGAGAATGAAATGGGAGATAAATAGTATAAAGGTGGTTCGATGAACCCTCTGCCAGGCACTTAAATGTGATTTTCAGAGCATCCCGTGTAGATATAGATGTAAATATACCTCATCCGTTGATGCCTTCGGGGGGCCGATTACACGGGGACCGGTCGGTACCCGATGGGACTTTCAAGGTTTGTGAGGGACGGAGTTTAGATTATCGGTAATTATACATTTTGGTCAGCATTGTGGCATCGTCATGCACTCATCTAAAGTCAAGTCAGTGCACCCATATTTAACAACATATTCAAGTATTCGTGGAAGAAAGCTACACGTCCAGTTGCATGTTATGCGGAACTGCATCATTTATCCAGTGCGCATATGTCGGTTGCATTTGTGGTAACAAATTTAACAAGATCCACAAACATACTTCGTCGTAGGTACTTACAGCTGAATGGAATAAGTAAATAAATTATAACAACCATTAAATTATATTGCTACCTTTGTTTCCTGTCTTATTGATTATAACACCACTATGTATAAGGCGGACCAACATGTATAATTACCATTATGGGCATCTATAATTGGTGAAGTAATTATTAATTACTCCTTAAATTCGTATTATATCAGAATCGGTGTGACACTTTGAGAATATACCTTATTATAGGCAGGTCTTATTGATCGCAAGCAAGCAAAATAGCAAAAATTCGTAAATAAAGAGTAGTATGAATTTTGTATTACTAACTTTACCATTTGTACGTTCAAAATAGAATTTTGATGTTGTAGTTGTCGAAATAATGTGCTAAATGTAAAAGGATACAGTACCTTTATACTTATTTTACTAGCAACGTTTTCTTGGGTAATTATTATTTACAATACTGCTGAAATGTTGTTTGAAAAATGAGTTTTGTCCTCCGCGTCCAAATCCAAAGAGTGTAGCTAAAGAGATACGTCTTCTCCCTGTACATTTTTGATGGTGCACTGATTCCCATAATTATTCTGCTATGTTTACTGAAACCTCGGGAAACAATTTTTATGTATCCATGGTCGGCATTTTAATTTAGTAACTATGATGGTGTTAAGACGTAAGTAAATTTCTATACTACAGAAATAGAGCGAATTTTTATAGCACCAAATATTACTCTGCTACGGATATAGTGCAGTGCACTCATTCTCAAAGAACATGGTTAACGCCCCTCCTCCTGCTATGATTCCCAGCAGTCACTGACTACCATTACTTTCCTTACATACTGTGCGGCGTATTTTCTTTCTTTTACATTAGTCTTTTAGAGTGTTTTACTATTTATTCCTCATACTAGTACTGATCGTTTCAAAATGCATTAAACATTGACACATTGTAACTTATTAGACCTTAATTACTCATTTTTATAAACGAATTAGGTTGTTGTAATTAATTACTAAACATAAAAAATGAATTATATTTTTGAATCACACCCACCTCTTCTGGTTCTTCTTCCTCCTCTTTAGCATAACAGCCTTCGGTGGGCCTTCACCTCCTCATCAATTTTCCTCCATTTCTCTCTGTTTTCAGCTTTTCTCTTCCGTCCTCGGATCCCCATTTTTGGTAACGCCAGCCAGCACGTTGTCCATCTATCCATCTCTTGGCTACCTTACCTTACGGTGAAATAAATCTAGCATTTATTATTCATATGGGCATCATGTGTTCCTTCATCCTTTCCATATATCGTAACAAACGTGTTCTTTGAGATTTAATAAATTTCAGTATATCTTTCCCTACTGTAAGTTCTTGTATATCATGGTTGTATATCACTCTACAACCTTCTGCCTCTCTCACGGGCCCATAGATTTTTCACAACATTTGTCTTTCGAATGTCCTTATTTTGTTAATATCAGCTTCCATCATTGTCCACATTTCGTATCCATATGTAACAACAGGTCGCACAAGGGAATAATAAACTCTTCATTTGGTTGTTCTTTCAATTGGCGAATTCTCGAATACCGGTAAGTTCGCATAATAAGCTCTGTTTTCTGATTGTATCCTTTCTCGAATACAATGTCTCATATTATTATCATCGGTCATATTATTATCGAGGATACCTAGGTAATGGAAGCAGCTGACAGGTCTGAAATATTTATCAGATGTCTTCAGGTCGTGTGCTGTTCTTATTGCTTCAGAATTTGACATCACCTTATATTTTGTTTCACTCTCATTTATAGTAAGTCCGAGTTTTATTTCTTCTGCTTCCATTAGGTCATATATTTATTTAAAAGTGTTTATATCTTTTGCCACAATGGCAAAGTCATTTGCATATGCACATATCTGACTGCATTTCATCATTATAGTTCCTCTCTTGTCTATATTTTGTGTGACACTACAGTGCTAAGTTAAGCAGGACTGCGGAAAGGCCATCACAATGTTTCACTCCACCCTTAAAGTTAAATTGCCTGTTCATTCTGCTGTTCACTTTTGCCTTTGTGTCCTTCATCGTTAACGCAACTAACGTACTCAACTTATCACAGATGCCCAACTCTTTCAGTGCCTCGTACAATGCAAGCCTATCAACACTACCGAAAGCTTGTTTAAAATCAACAAACAGGAAGTGGAGATCATAAAATTTATTCATTATTTGTCTAACAACAAACAACGGATCGGATGTGCCTCCGTTAAGCTGGAATCCACATTGGTATTCTCCAAGGATCTTTTCAGCGCACTTCTTTATTCTTTCATTCAGTATTCGATAGAAAAGCGTATAAACTGTATTCAGTGAGGTTATTTCTCTATAATTTTCACAGGCTAGCTTTTCCCCTATCTAAAATATTTGGCATATTATTCCAATATTCAGTTCCTCTGGCATGCATTCACTTTCCGTTATGTTATTTATTAGTGTATATAAAACTACATCCACGTCTAAAAAAAGTTACTATGGAAGTAACATATTGAGTACTCTTGTACATAGCTACACCATTAGTTCGTAGTTTTGATAATAATGGTAACAGAATAGAAACAATGTCAGGATTTGTGAAAATTATAAAAATGAAACAAGGAATACACCATACTTTTTAATGGAGAACATGAATTCGAAGAATTCAGAACAAAAAGTACTCACGGTTGCATTAACAGTGTCACACGGGCTTACGTGGTCTTCTATTGGCATTTCGTGTCCGGCATTTTGGTAGCTTCACGGGACGTAATCATCAGTGTGAGGCCTCAGCTTCATATGTGATATTTGTGAATAATCTCTTGGACTCAGTCTCACTGAATTTAGGCCATTAGGAAACGCAGATGTGGCGTTATATGGTATTTGTGCGATTTCTTCTAGGGGTAGTAGGTGTTGTGACCTTTGTTATAGGTGAATGCTTGCCCTCAATGGAGATAAACTTTAACAATTAATTCTATACTTAATACAACAAGTTTGAAAGTAGACAAAGAAAAAAATAACAATACAGAAATAATGTACTACAAACCCAACCAGATGAGAATTGTACAAATTTATAGAGGAGTGATAGGATCTTTTGAGTGTTTTTATATCTCCGGCAGTGTTAACCGACGATTGTGTGGATTGTTGTGCGTATACCGACAATCCCCGAAAGTTTGACTTACAATGAGTTAGGATTTTCTAGCTGATATGGTGCTTCTTGAGACTTCGCTATTTTGATTTAGTCCCCACTCTATGGTTCGCAAATCGTTGTACTGACTGTAGTATACTTCTTGGCGTGGGCTAAGACCTAAACTAGCACTGGTACAATGAAAAGTTTTCAAAATGCTATCAGTAGTTACAACATTTTCTGCAGTTTGAAGTGCGAAAACAGCTGCTGTGTTCATAAAACATAATGTAAATATTTATTAAATTTCTCAGAAATTTTGAGGATGCAGAACTGCCGCTTGTTTCAAAAATTTCGACTAAACCTTGGGCAATTCGATACTTGGTCATTCTTTTCGACACGGATTTTACTTCCCAAACTGATAGCGCAGTGATCTGAAATACTCAAGGCTTGGCAGCGGTATGTGTCTCTCGTCCTCTACGTTGACTCTCGTGAAAATTCGCTTTTTAATACAGAGAAAGGTCTAAAAGATTTTTTTTTTTTTTTTTTAGGGAACTAGCTGAAGACACCACCTAGCCTGGGTATTTGGTCAAAACAATTACATATAGTAACGTATTTTATTCAGATAGTGGTTACAATTGTAATTTATGAGTGATATAGAACGATATTTTGCTGTCTCAACTTTTTATTTGAGGTTTACGCAGCGTTTTCTTAGACCGAGAACAATAGGGCTACCATAATAGTGAAAACGTAATTCTCGTTACCCTCTAACATTGTGTGTGATCACCTCGGACGCCCAGTACAGTTGCACACCTGCGTGGCATGGACAGCTCTTGAGGGATATTTCACCATTCTTCCATGAATACAAAACCATTGTGGGAGGTGTTGTCTGCCGCGCGTGAGTAGCCGCGTGGTCTGGAGCGCCACGTTACGGATTGGGCGGTCTCCCGCGTCGGAGGTTCGAGTCCTACCTCGGGCATGGGTGTGCGTGATTTGTCCTTAGGTTGGTTTAAGTAAATAGTTTGTAAGACTAGGGGACTGATGATGAGATGTAATAGGAAAGCTACAGAGCTAAATGTTTAATGCTTCATCACCCAAATAACAAATTAAACAAAATATTTTATTAGAACCTCAATTGTCAAATGCCAGTTTGTGATCTCACAGTATGTGTAATATAAGAAACATGATTTCTAGATAAAGTAATGGTTAAGAGAAGATACATACATTGCTAGGAAAACAAACAAATGATATTTCATCATAAAATAGGAAAATAAACAAGAGCACATGGACATGAAACTAAAACCTGCTAATATGCACTTTAGGAAACATAAAGTGTAATAGTATGCTTGGAGATATATTCTGTTGTATATTTGAGTAGGAAATGGCCATGAAAACGCTAATATAATAAATGTTTCGAATATAAACTTGCCAGCATGGGCAGCATTGTAGATTAGCTAAGCCTATATGAAATATTCCCGTGTTCTTGCATACAGCAAAAAAACTAATACTTTATTTCATTGTTCTGTACATGGTAGGAACATTTGCCCTTCACTATTTTTCAAGATATTAGTATAAACAAACAATGTATTGTTGTATTTTATAGTTAAGCATATTTCAGATCCGCAACCCAATATGTGAAAGAATGATTATTATGAATCGATGTAAATTAATAGTTACCTTAATTTTGAATGTAAAGCTGCTATTATCGCTCCATAACATGGCAAAACTAATTGTTTTTCATATCTTTAAAAGTTCTAACAATGTATGGTATTGTAGGCCAGACTATAAAAGGAGGCCACACAAAGTAAAAAAGGCAGTCTTGTAACAGCTTTCCAAGCCGCCACTATGCCGGTTTGGACACCGATGTACATATTGTTGTAATGCATTGTAGGGCAAAAGTGATGAAATTAAACCTTTTTTCAGATACCTGGTGTTTTCTCTGAGTTCGTGCCTTAATATAAAATAGAGAACATTTCTCTAGCTCCACGTATTCTGTATTAATTCTAGGCATTCCTGTAAGCAGGTTATGCAGATATTGTGTTTTAAGAAGATTCTACATCCACGAGATACCAAGGTAACTGTCCTGAAATTGGATAGTGTGGAGATTTATTAAGACGTGAAGACCACAATCACTGAGTTGGTGAACAGAACATCCGTAAGGTGATAACGTTTTAATGACCACAGTAGTTTTGTCTCATACAATTACAAATATTTGAACTTTTTTGTGTTGGTCTGGCTTCAATGCGTCTGCCAAGTGAATCGCAAACATACTTAATCGGGTTCCAGTCCGGTGAACAAGCTGGCCACTTCATTCATTCAAATGCCTAAGCTTCAAGAATGTTGTCCACCAGTGCAGCTATTTGGGGACGACTAATCGTCCGTCCACCAGAAGGAACCCAACTCCTATGCCACAACAGGAGGACGAAGGATGTTATTCTATACCTCTGAGCAGTCAAAGCGACATTCTCAACGATACAGAGATCTGTACGTCCGCCAACACCATTCGTTCACCACCTTCATAAGATGACGTTTCCTGCGCATGAGCAGGACTGTCCCGAGTTGCACGTTCTCGCCGAATGAGGGAACGATGATTTTCCGTCTAAACACAAAATCTTGACTAATCTTTGAACATAACCCTACGCCATTCCATACGACTCCAATCTTGAGCCGGCCGCGCTGGCCGAGGGGACTGAGGCGATTCAATCACGGCCTGCACGGCCACTACGGTCGGGGGTTCGAATCCCCCCCTCGGGCATGGATATTTGTGCCGTCCTTAGTCTTAGCTAGTTCATAAGTAGTTTGTAAGCTTAGGGACTGATGACCCCGTAGTTAAGTCCCGTAGGTTCTACAAACATTTGAACATTTTTCCAATCTTGATGTTCCTCCACCCAGTTTCTGCGGGCTAAACGATGTCGTGGTTTTAATTGGACACACACCATAAGCCACATTCCCGAAGGCGATTGGTCTGTATTGTGTTGATATTGGTCGTCTCATTTCTGCCTGGAGGGTGCGTTGAAGCTTAGTTGCATTCACCTTTTGTCTTGACACACTGTCAACCGGGGGAAACGGTCACCTCTTGCTGATATTACCCGTGGACGACTTGGCCTTCAGATAAAAAGCGACGCTTTGGAATAACTTAGTGCGACATCTAGGGACGCGAAGCATGCGTCGTCACCTACACCTAAAAAATTCAAAGCTGTCTCCTCAGCAGGCAATGTGATGCTTTTTCGATGTCCGAGGTCCGATACTCATTGAATTCCTTTAGTACGGAAAAACCATGAACAGTGGCGTGTACTGTGAGACACTCCGTAGCCAACTCAAGTCCATCAAGAACAAACAGCTTGGGGTGCTCTCGGAGGGAGTGACTCAGCTGCATGCTAATGCGCGTTCACACGTCTCCAGAGTCGCCCAAAGTGTACTTACCAAGTTCAATTAGGAGCAGCTTGAAAATCTGCCCTACAGCCCGGACATTTAGCCCTGTGAATTCCATGTGTTTGGTTCGCTTAAAAATCCTCTGAAATGGAAGCGCATGGTTATTTGTGCCGTCTTTAGTATAAGCTAGTTCATAAATAGTTTGTAAGTTTAGGGACTGATGACCCAGAAGTTAAGTCCCATAAGCTTTACAAATATTTGAACATTTGATTTTGACACAGTTGTTTGTAGAGCTTATGGGACTTAACTACGAGGTCATCAGTCCCTAAACTTACAAACTACTTATGAACTACCTAATACTAAGGACGGCACAAATATCCATGCCCGAGGGGGTGGGGGATTCGAACCTCCGACCGTAGTGGCCGTGCAGAAAGTGACTGGCGCGCCGCAGACCGCTCGGCCACCGTGGCCGGCTTTGACACAGTAGAGGACTGGTTCTTGTCACAGCCACAGGAATTTTGAGAACAGGGAATCCTCCGGCCCGTTAAACACAGGGATAGTTTTGCTCAGGCCTATGGTAATTACTTTTGAATAAAGACTTCAATTATACCCACAGTGTCATTTCGTAGCTTTTCATTTGAACACCCTTCATATATAAAGATCACTGTCCTAAGTGCACACGAAATCACAGTAACAATTTCGGCTGGCAAATTAGTAAATTAGTGTAAGGTATGTCAGAGATTCAGAATACTAACATGTTTCACGTACTCTTTTCATTCTCTGAAACTTTGTTTTAATGAGAAACTTTGTTACCCAATTACAACAATTTACTAATCAACTCTTCTTCTTTTGCATTGCCTGATGACATGTTTAGGAACTGTTTACAGCAATCACGTGTTCAAATTAATGCAAAGCTGCCTAAGAGGTCAGTTGTCGTTTTCCTTGCAGAATTCAAGAGTTCAACAAATACGTCTTGTCCAAACAACAGTCGGCTGAACACGTGCGAATAAGACCATACCTCCTTGCAGCGAAACCAGATTTACTGTCACCATTTGCTTTGATGCATTTTCTCGAAGTCGTCGAACTGGAAACAGAGGAATTTCCGGTTCGAATATAGTCGAAGGTCAAGAATTTCAAAGACTCTCTACGTGGAAGCCTCTACGTTTCATGTTCAGGTACACCACACAGGACAAATGACTTTTGGAGAGTTCCAGATACTGCAATGCCATTATTGGCTTAAATCAGTCTGTACAAGTGTAGAATGACACAAAAATGGTGAACAGTACGTTTCTGGTAAACCTTTTCTCGGGAAGTATTGTTTATTCTCGACTGAATCGCTAACAATGATTACATAAATAAAGAGTTTTAACTTCCATCTGTTGGCTTATTAATTTCTTTTCTGGTGAATTATCATACTTTATGCATACTCCTGTTCGTCACTGACTTACAGTTATAATAAATAAGCGATAAGGGTACGAAAATTTCATCAGTAATAGCGTATAATAGACGAATAACCTTTAGTATAATACAATTAGGAGAGCTCATTAAATCATCTCACCTAATTAACATCAGTGGCGTAGCTATGATAGGGCTAGGCGGGGCAGTGCCCCGGGGCCCCCGAGATCAAGGGGCCCCTCGGCCTCCGTGAGCAAAGTTCGGAAAAAGTTACAGTAGAGCGTCGTTTTTAATTTTTATTATATTTTATTTATTTATTTTTACCTTCCCACCCTAACGTCCATCAATTCCTCCTCCCGTCAAACTAAGCTTTCCATAGTAACCGCACTGGGTCACAGGGTGACGGAACATTGCTTCTAGTGGGGCCTGCTGACAGGCCAATCCGACAGTCGCTGAGTACAACAGTCGGCACACTCCAATCGGCAGAAGTAGCTACAGCCTAAAATCTGTTCACAGCAACAGCTGCGCCTTCCAAGTGCTGCGGCGTTCCGTTCGGCGCATTGTGAAGGATCGCGCGACTCCAAATACTGTATAAACACATTTACTGTACAGTACTTCTTATTGGCAAGTAGAAGTGTTTTCCGAACATCCATGTCCCCCAATTACACTGCGGATAATCAACTTTCTACTGTATATAATATTTCAGCTGAATGAAGGATTTTCGACTTGTAACGTTTTGAACACTGCCAACAAACGTCAAACGCACGAAGTTAAATCCAAAAATTTTCCCATCTCAGAATATAAACATAAAAAGGTATTGCTTGTCCGCTAAGACGTGCACCCTGCCACCTGCTGAATTACTACCAGTGTGTGAGAATATTGTTCATGGTTTGATTCGCGGCAGGGGGCCATATTTTCGTGGTTGAGTATAACTTCAGTGTTAATTTTTACTAGCTTCTGCCTGCGACTTCATTCACCTGGTATAGAGCAACTTCGAAAACTATTCCATGGTAGTTTTATCTGTATGTCCTACCCAGGTCCAACTCTATGCCTCTTCATTCATTCAAATCCACCCAGTAATTTCTGCTTGAAAGCATAATTAACTTTCACAGTTATAATTATATTAGAGAGTACGATTAAATATTATGTGCTGCGTGACACACAGTAATTTACTTAAGAGTATTTAGGTTTGCCTTATTATGTCTTCCAGTAAGCCGTAAGGACCTGACGAAGTAGTATTGCATCTGTATAGTTCATAGGCGCCGATTACGGGTATGCTCGGTCGCTCAAGCATACCCCAAAATTTGAGTGGGTATGCTCGGCATACCCCACTAAAAATTTCGGTATTATTTTTTTCTGTACGATATATATTTCTTGATTGTAATTAAATTCGACCCTCTCATTTCATTGATGGGCGGCTGGCTTTTGTAATATACCGCTGTAAAAAGATTATCTAAAACAAACAAGTAATTGAATTTGTAGGCATTAAAATTCATGTTGACATGTGAGTGAAGTGGTCATTTTTTAAATAGTCCGAATTTTAATGGAATGCTGCTTCTAAGTTCAATATCGTAAACTGAAGGCGGTAACCTTTAATTGTTGTATTAAATAACTAGAAATGAAGTGGGATTGGTACGATACGATGAAAATGTGTATACTACTAATTTAACGTTTATGTATTCTCTTAGAAGTCAGTTTTCTTCAAGGAATCGTGTTAGTGTTGTGTCGTGATATTTTTCATCCTGTTTACTGAATTGGTGTGTGATGTAACAATGGGTTGTAAACCTATTGGTATCGACAGACATGGTATGACAACAGAAGTGGTTATGGACTATTTTCGTAATACTGTATAGAAAATAAATCTGCAGAAGAAAGAAGGCAGGAAGACCATCCGATGTTAATTTTTGCGATAATGAACACAGTATTCGCAATACAGGCATATCATTATCTGATATGTATGTCTAAGAAGACGAAAACTCTGAAAATGATTTCTGTACTTACTACAACGGGAAAACAGGTTCAAATGGTCGTAAAAGCCGCCCAGTAGTTCTGAAATGTGAAATTGATATAAATGGCTGTTAATTTCTTTACTGTGTGTCAAAAAATTACTTTTCTCCTTTCAGAGATTAAAATTGTCCTAAATTAACAACAGATGAAGCAAAAAAGAAGAAATACTGCTAAAATAAAACAAAATTATTACTTTACCTTTGTACGAGTACCTGGTATTGGAAAAACATAATAAAGATTTTTTTTTTTTTTTAGAAAATCCTGTCTGTGGAGGGGGGGGGGGGGCTGAAGGCCGGCAACCACGTCCCCCCTATTGGGAATGCCACTGAGCATTCCTCAAGATTTTCAAAAGTCGGCGCCTGTGGTATAGTTTAGAGTGGGCCCCAACGTCATTATTGCCCCGGGGGCCCTTCATGCAGTAGCTACGCCACTGATTAACATACAGGGTATGTTGAATAATGTCATTACAGCTAGTCAAAAATATGGTCTGACACTCAATGTTAAGAAGACCAAATACATGATTGTCACCAAAACTGAAGAGCCTAATGAACATCTTTATGTGGAAGGCGAAAGGCTGGCAAGAGTCGAGAAGTATGAATACCTAGGTAGGAGTGTCAATTTCTACATGGATTACTGTCAGGAATGAAGATTGGCCTTGAGAAGGCTCGTACGTCCTTTTTGAATATCAGGAAGCTGCTCCGTAGTCGCGATTTGAGGCTGGACCTAAGAACTCGGATGATCAAATGTTATGTGTTCCCAGTCCTATTGTATAGAGTAGAAGCTTGGACCCTGAACATGTATTGCGAGTGAAAAATAGAAGCCTTCGAGATGTGGACCTACCGTAGGATGTTGCGAATTTCATGGACAGAACATACTACCAACGTGGAGGTTCGGAGAAGAATGGGGAAAGGCGCAGAGATCCTACAGGAAGCGAAAAGAAGAAAACTACAATATCTCGGCCACATCATGAGAGATCCAAGGTATGAGACTCTGCAACTCATAATGCAACGGATGATAGGAGGAAAGAGATCTGTTGGAAGGAGAAGAATTTTCTGGTTTGGGAACCTGCAAAAATTGTTTAATTTCTCGAATCTGACCTATTTAAGGCCGCAGTTTCCACAACTAAAATTTCTATGATGATAGCCAACCTCCGAAATGGAGACGGTACATGAAGAAGAAGAATTAAGATTTTCCAGCCATATAATGGACATTGTAAAATATTTCAAGCGCATCCGATGTACTACTATCTCTTATTCCGATGTTTCGTCCGATAAACTTACTGCCATCTTAAAGGTGGATAACAGACAGAATTTTTACCAATAGACACAACACTGTGGAATAAACCTGCATGTCAGAAACAAAGATGTTGGTGAGAAGAGTGTTTATCATAGATGAAACTTTATACAAAAGATAAAAGTTTTTATGAGACTGACTGATAGTGGGCAGTGAATAAAATGAGTGGGTAATGATGAAAATTCGTGCCAGGCGGGATTTGAATCCGAGCCTCCTGCTTTCTAGGTTCTCGCGCTGGGCACTACGCTACCTAGACACAGTTATAAGCACGACTTAACGGACACCACAGCACGTCTCTCTTCGGACTTAAATTTTTAACTTTTACACACACACATGACGTAGTGCCAGACACTGTTTGCATCCCAAAGGCATTCTATACGATTCAAGTCAGGACTCTGTGCTGGCCAGTTCATTAAAGGGATGTTATTTTCGTGTAAACACTCCGTCGCATTATGAACAGGTGCTATATCGTGTTGAAATAAGCAATCTGCATCTCCTAATTGCTCTTCAACAGTGGGAAGCTGGAAAGTGCTTAAAACATCAATGTAGGCCTTTGCTGTGATAATTCCATGCAGAAGAAGAAGGGGTGCAAGCCCTCTCCGTGAAAACCCACGACCACACCTTAAAAACCACCGTCTCCGAATTTTTCGCCCAGGGATTCGCGGTCCTCCACCGTTGTCCAATCACCACCAAGCAAGTGCCAACCGTAAGGGACGTGCGAATCTGAAGTCTCCAGTGATATCAGGGATCCCAGACGGCGCTGTAGCCTCCAGAACGGCCAAAGCATTCGCGTCCCTTGCCCCAGGCTACCGGAGCCCAAGGCAGCAGCCTCAATCCTGTCGACCGTGACCAGCACAAGATCGAAGCAGAAGTGTGCATTTTGTCGAAGTCCGTATGCAATGTAAACTCCGTCGTGCACCACAAAAACTTTTGTATAGACAGTGACCTTCGTTTTGATTTGAATGTGAAGTGTGCGGAAATTCATGAAGATTTGTAAGCACTAAAAACACACAAATTTATCTACACTCTATGTATAAAAATTATCTGGTGTAGGATAGAGGAAGTGTAGCAGCTGTCCATTGGACATAGCGAGTAGTCGATTAATGAATGGAAGAAAACGTTCACTCATGGGAAGGGATTACGCGTGTTGTTTACGGATGCAGGGGAAGTGGCCTCCGTCAGAAAACAGCTGGAAGCTGAGTCGGTCACGGTCGACGGGTGTCCGGCTGTTGCCTTGGGTTCCGGCAGCACTGGGGCAAGGGACGCGAATGCTTTGGCCGTTCTGGAGGCTACAGCGCCGTCTGGGATCCCTGATATCACTGGAGACTTCAGATTCGCACGTCCCTTACCGTTGGCACTCGCTTGGCGGTGATTGGACAACGGAGAAGGACCGCGAATCCCTGGACGAAAGCCGAAAATAGGCAACGACCGCAAGGCTGTCGCAATGTGCCTCAGTAAAAGGTATTTGCCCACTGCTGACAGCACTTTTGAATCAGCGCAAGCTGTCTCCACCACGTCGACAGTTTTCTATCTTTCTGAGAGAGCAGAAAAAGCGCAGAGAATGGGATTGTTTATCACAGGGAGCTTCAGTGCTTACCGGATAAATTAGCTCCTTATAATTATATATATGGTCTGTTCTCCCTGATGCGGGAATACTGTATAGTGGCTGCGAGCATTATAGAATAAATAGGCTGTGGTATAGGAAAGAGACAGCGTGGAGAATGGAGATTTGTGTGTGGCGGGAGACGTGCAGGGAAGAGTCCTCTGCAGTCGTGCTGATTACTGTGTCCTCGGTGGCGGAGTGGTCAACGCGTCTGCCTAGTAAGCAGGAGATCCCGGGTTCGAATCCCGACCGGGCACAAATTTTTATTCGCCACAGTTTGGTATTTCATCTAAACCTAATAAAGTGATGCCATAACATCGCAAATTGCGATTTAGCTCCTTATAGTAAAGATGGAGAAAAAGGCCACTGTCCACAGTTTACTTGCCGGAGGATCTCGTTCGAGACGTAGAGGAGGCTATGACGGCAGAGATTGAGCTCAGTGGGTACTTACGATCGCAAATCGCGGCAAAGAAAATGTTAATATAGTAATGGATAACTGCAAGAGCAAGGTAGTACACTGCAACAGCAACGTAACTTAGCCGAAGGCCGCACTCGGGCATGGATGGTTGTGCTGCTTTCGTATAAGTTAGTTCATAAGTAGTTCGTAAGTTTAGGGACTGATGAAAAAAAAGTTCAAATGTTTGTATAGTCTATGGGACTTAACTACGGGGTCATCAGTCCCTAAACTTACAAACTACTTATGAACTACTTACGAACTAGGACGGCACAAATATCCATGCCCGAGGGGGGATTAGAACCCCCGACCGTAGTGGCCGCGGAGACCGTGACTGGAGCGCCTTAGTCCCCTTTTTTTTTTTTTTTTTTTTTTTTTGTAGTTCTCTTTGTTGCGGACGCTGATCGTTTTCGTTCGTTCTTGTTCGATGTGTTGTTGGCTCAGCTTTTTTATTACAGAGAGCGTTGAGCCCACTGACCAGGCGCGCTGAGCCACGGCGCCCGGCAGTCCCCTCGGCCACCGCGGCCGGTGGGACTGATGACCCCGCTGTTCAGTCCCCTAAGCTTAACAAAAATTTGAACAACTTAACCGAAGCTATGACACGGAGAGTCAAAGGAAGGTTGGAAGCAAGACAGACACACAGCGGGAGCTGGTTTCAGCTATTGAAATGTCCCAAAATGTAATTTCCAGAACCTGAACGCGATTTCGGACAACAGGAACCGTTAAAAGAAGGCAAGGCCAAGATCGCCCACGAGTTGACCGTTATCTCCGGTTAGCAGCATGCCAAGATAGGAGGCTGAATGAAACTCAGCTAAACGCAGCTTCCAGACAGCAGCAGGACACGCAGTATCAACACGAAGAGTCTGAAATCACATTCGGGAATGTGGCCTCTACGCACGGAGGCCTATGGCGTGTGTCATATTAAAACCACGACATCGTTTAGATCCAAAAACTGGGCGGAGGAACATCAGGATTTGAGTCGTAACTAACGGCGCCGGGTTTCGTTCACAGATGAGTAAAGATTTTGTGTTTACGCGGGCAATCTTCGTATCCTCATCAAGAGAGAATTTTGAACAATCCTGCTTATGTGCAGGAAACGTCACCATTGGCGGACGTACGGACCTCTAGGTCGTTCAGAATGGCAAGAAGAGATCATTCGACCTTTTGTTGTGTCCTGTGTTGGTGCCATAGGAGATGGGTTCCTTCTGGTGTACAAAGCGCTTGTCTCCACAGAGCTGCACTGATGAACAACATTCTTGAAGCGCAAGGATTTTAATGAATGGCGTGGCCAGCTTGTTCACCGGACTTAAACCCGGTTGAGCATGTCTGGGATAGACTTGGCAGATCCACTGCAGCCAGGCCAGCACCCCTCACAATGGTTGAAGAGCTGGATATTGCACTCATGGAAGAACGACGAAATATCCCTCAAGAGCTGATTGAGGGCAGTGTTATTGGTCCTCTGCTGTTCTTTATTTACATAAACGATTTAGGGGAAAATCTAAGTAGCTCTCTTAGGTTGTTTGCAGATGACGCCGTCATTTACCGTCTAGTAAAATCATCTGAAGATCAAAACCAACTGCAGAGCGATCTGAATAAGATATCTGCATGGTGTAAGAATTGGCAATTGACTCTAAATAATGAGAAGTGTGAAGTCGTCCACATGAGTACGAAAAGAAATCCGTTAAACTTTGTTTACAAGATAAATCAAACAAAAGTGAAGGCCGTAAACTCCACAAAATACCTAGGACTTACAATTACTTCTGACTTAAATTGGAAAGAACACGTAGATAGTGGGAAAAGCTCAAGAGCCCTGTACGATAAGAAAGATGGGAAACATCCACAGTGGTTTCACAACGGAATTAGAAAATTTCTAGAAAAAACATTGAAAGCTACATGAAAATTTAAATGTAACCATAGTCTCGTAGACAAACGATGGAAAAATTAAGGTAAGAAGTACTGTATGTAATACGTCCAACGTTTGTAAAAGTGAAGTTCTATATACAGACTTGACAGAAATCACACGAATTTTAGTCTTATTTAGATTTAGTTAACGGATATGAAGCGCATCCAAAGACATCTGTCGCTATCGTGATGTTGAAACGGACTATTACACGCACCAAAAGGCCGAAATACTAACCATCTTTTTAAACTGTTTCTTAGGCAGAAAGGTGGCCAGTAGATACAGTCTTGCAGGTAGACGCTGTGTTCCATCATTTCCGGAATGAATTCGATGTGGTTCCGCACTGTCGGCTAGTGACCAATATGTGGTTGGAATAAAGAGTTTCTAGCGAACAAAATACATTATGTCATATTCAACGGAGAGCATCCTTCTGGTGCGAAAGTAGTTTCTTATGTTTCGCACAAAAGTGTTATAGGACCATTAATTTTCACAATACACAATCTCTAACAATAAATTTCGCTTAATAGTCATGTAACATTAACGTAGATGACCTATAAACTACAATTACATTACTGTCCTACGAAATAGTCACCTCCCATAACCTCTCGCAATTGTGGTTTATCGTATCGCGACATTACTGCTCGCGTTGTTCGCGAACCAATGGCTGTTAGCAGGATATAGAATCGGTGGGTTCAGGAGGGCAATACGGAACCCCGTGCTGGATCTCAACGGCCTCGTATCACTAGCAGTCGGGATAACAGGCATCTTATCCGCATGGCTGTAACGGATCGTGCAGCCACGTCTCGATCCCTGAGTCAACAGATGGGGACGTGTGCAAGACAACAACCATCTGCACGAACAGTTCGACGACGATTGCAGCAGCATGGACTATCAGCTCGGAGACCATGGCTGCGGTTACCCTTGACGCTGTATTACAGACAGGAGCGCAAGCGATGGTGTGCGCAACGACGAACCTGGGTGCACGAATGACAAAACGTCATTTTTCTGATGAATCCAGGTTCTGTTTACAGCATCATGAAGGTCGCATCCGTGTTTGACGACATCGCGGTGAACGCATATTGGAAGAGTGTGTTCGCCATCGCCATACTGGCGTATACCCCGGCGTGATGTTATGGGATGCCATTGGTTACACGTCTCGGTCACCTCTTGTTCGCATCGACGGCACTTTGAACAGTCACCGTTACATTTCAGATGTGTTACGATCCATGGCTCTACCATTCATTCGATCCCTGCGAGACCCTACATTTCAGCAGGATAAGGCACGACCGCATGTTGCAGGTCGTGTACGGGCCTTTCTGGATACGGAATATGTTCGACTGCTGCCCTGGCCAGCAATTCTCCTGATCTCTCACCAAATGAAAACGACTGGTCAAGGTGGCCGAGCAACTGGCTCGTCACTATACGCCAGTCACTACTCTTAATGAACTGTGGTATCGTGTTGAAGCTGCATGGGCATCTGTACCTGTACACGCCATCCAAGCTCTGACTCAATGCCCAGGTGTATCAAGGCCGTTATTACGACCATAGATGGTTTTTCTGGGTACTGATTTCTCAGGATCTAGGCCCCCAAATTGCGTGAAAATGTAATCACATGTGAGTTCTAGTATAATATATTTGTCCAGTGAATACCCATTTATCACCTGCATTTCTTCTTGGTGTAGCAATTTTAATGGCCAGTAGTGTATAAATCTAGTTAAAAATCAAATTTTACACATAGATCGATTTAGTAATAGAATAATAGTAGGGATTATAAGGTTAGGTCAGCGTCTTCCTATACTGATAATTACTCCGTCTTTTGCGACTGAAATAAAACCAATATTTGTGATTGGCACACACGTTTCGATTTTATAATATAAAAGCTATATTTATCAATATAATATTATTCATTAATTTTGACAACATTGTCAGAGGAGAACAACAGCTCTATTTGGTATGATCAATATGACAAAAAAACAGTCTTGATCGCAGTAATTAACAGTTTGAATTAACCGGTTTCGACCTGATGTAGGTCATCTTCGGAATTTCAAGAAGCCCATGTGGCCAGTGCTGCAGGTACCTGGTGGCAGCAGAACAGCCCAGGACAGCCCAGCCCAGCCGAGTGCAGCACTGGCCACATGGGCTACTTGTAATTTCGAAGATGACCTACATCAGGTCCAAACCGGCTAATTGAAACTGTTAATTTCTGCGATCAAGACTGTTTTTGTAATAGTAATATTACTCAAATGAGGAAGACAGAACAAATAATAAAAAAAAGTCTCCGACCTCTTTTTTATATTGTACGAGACGCGTCCAGAAAGTAAGTTTCGTTTCAATTTATCTCCGCTGTAGCGCTGCGATTGCAGTTCCGCACATGCGCTGTAGACGATGTGTATCAAGGAGGAGAACGTGCGCCATTTGGAGATCGCTGTCAGTTACGTACGCTTTGTTGTGCTTGTTGCAATGTTGGCGTTGATTGAAAATCCCGCCGCCTGTGAAATCAGGTCGGTGGTTCGGTTTCTGAATACGAGAAAAGTGAAACCAACTGAAATTTATCGGCAAATTTGAGATGTTTACGGACCAAATGCGATAAGTGATTCGATGGTGAGAAGATGGGTCCGACAGTTCAACAGCGGACGTAGTGATGTGAACGATGAAGAACGAAGTGGGCGTCCACCTTTGGTTACAGAAGAACTGGTTCACGCGATTGATGACAAGATCAAGGAAAACCGTAGGTCTACAATTAGTGCTCTCGCTATGGACTTCCCCCAAATTTCACTGGTTGAAGACACAGGCGGCAGATTTCTATGAAGAAGGTATACAAAACCTGGTGACACGGTATGACAAATGCCTGCAAAATTTCGGCAGTTATGTGGAAAAGTAGTTTAAGAGTTGTAGAATTTTGTGCAATAAAAATTTCTTCTGTATCTGCGTACAATTTCATTTTATTACCAAACGGAACTTACTTTCTGGACGCGCCTCGTAATTAATAGAATGGTCTTACGTAGAGGTTAAACCATTCGCTTGAATGAATGACTTCCGGTGGGCCGGCGAGAACGTATGACCAAAGATGCTATAATCGGAAAAACAGGATGGATCACTGACCTCACTGGGTCAGGTAGATGGCCTTTAGGCATGATGTCACCTATCAGACCCTGTTAGCGTTCACATACGACGAGCAACGTAAATACGAAAAAAAAAAAAAAAAAAAAAACCGAAACCCCGAGCGCCGTTCATACGTAGAACCTAAGGAAATTCTCTCTGTATAGAAGCAATAAACTTTTTCACGATAAAAAGCGTGGTCTGCTTTCGGCATCGTCGTGCTTCTGACGAATTCGTGGTAGGCAGTAGGAGGAGGACCCAGCTTTACTAATGGCCATTTTTCATCGAGAACTGAAAGTACACCAGCGGAAAAACACAATACCTTCACTACGTGATAGCAATGGTAATGCTACTGATGACAGTTCTGCTAAAGCGAAATTGAGAATCACAGCTCTTCAAAATTCCTTCACCAAAGAAGACGAAGCAAATACTCCAGAATTAAAATAAATTATAGCTGCCAGCTTGCGTAATTTAGAAGTAGATATCTCTAGAGTATTGATGAAACTTAAATCACTTAACGAAAGTAAGTTTTCCGGTCCAGATTGTGTACGAACTGGGATCCTTTCAGTCAATGTGCTGATGCAATAGCTCCATAATTACTTATCATATACCGTACTATCGCTCGCTCAGCGAAAGGCCCGTACCCAAAGACAAGAAAGTTGCACAGATCACTACAATATTCAAGAAAGGCAATACGAGAGATACACAAAATTATCCGCCATATCACTGACGTCGATTTGCAGCAGGACTTTGGATCATATACTTTGTTCGAACATTATGAAGTAACTCAAAGAGAACGACCAATTGAGCCACAGACAACTCTGATTCAGAAAGTATCGTTCTTATGAAACACAACTGACTCTTTACACATATAAATTAATTAGTGCTGTCCAAAAGGGATTTGAAATCAGTTCCATTTTTTAACCGACTTAAAATAAAAGGAGGTGGTTCTCAATTCGACTGTATTTTTTATGTTTGTTACCTTAAAACCTTTGACTGTGTGAATCGATTTTGATAATTTTTTTTATTTTTATTTATTCTTTTTTATTTTTTATTTCTATTTATTTATTTGAAAGCTTTGAAGCTGGTGCCTCCCGTGTGGTACCATTTCAATTTGGTCCAGTTCTGACAATATCATCCATAAGAAAACCATATACCATATAATTCTTAAATTTGTATTAAGTATGTGGGCGACAAATAGATGAATAACTTAATATCACGCCAACCGATTTCGATGATTCTTTTTTTTTTTTTTTTTTATTTTTTTTTTTTTTTTTATTGGAAAAGATGTACTTCAAGGGTAGTTTCATGAGCATATTAACGATACTCTTCCCAATCTTTTATAGGCTACTTGGGTATTTGAGTCACCTACCGTAACATCGTTATGGTCATGTAATTCCCTGTTCAAAACTTTTTTCATGTAACGCCGCATTTTTGAAAGTCTATTTTTGCGCTCTACTACGTAAAAGTAAATCAAGTTATTACGATAATATAATGTAGCTACAATTATTGTTATTTTTGGAGTCGGTGTCAGCAAGCCGCGGCGGAGCGGCCGACCGCATTGAGGCGCTACGCTCCGATGCGCGAGGCCGTTCCCCGTCGGGGGTTCGAATCCCCCCTCGGGCATGGATATTTGTGCTGTCTTTAGTATAAATTAGTTCATAAGTAGTTTGTAAGTTTAGGGAGTGATGACCCCGCAGCTAAGTCCGTTAAGCTTTACAAACATTTGAACTTTTTTTTTTTTGTCAGCCAAGGAAAACACTACAATATACCTAGCAAGAACGAAGTCGGATCCTATGTTTCCTTGGCTGACAAAGACTCCAAAAATAACAATAAATGTAACCACATTATATTATCGTAATAACTTGATTGACTTTTAAGTAGTGTAAAATTTTTAATTTCATTTTACTTAGGAGAACTGTAAAAATATTTTGATCATTGTTTATTATTCATAGGTATGTGTTGAGTTCGATTTAAAGTTGATAGGTACCCATCTATATTCTTGCGTGGTAAACTCATAGATTGTACCTACATACTGATGAGAAGAAAAAGTAAGTTGATTATTAAGTTGTAGATGAATACACAATTATTTTTTTACTTTTTAGTACATATTAATTTTTTTGGAATATTTTTTATGTTTTAAGTGTTTTTTTTCCCTAGATTTCTTAGAGGCTTTTGTTACTGCACCTCACGAGCGCTAATCACAATGCGTGCTTATGGAATACTCTCTGAGTTGTGTGGTAGGTTTCGTGATTTACTGTCCAAATTGTCATAGTGCGCAGTAATTGACGAAAAGTTATCGAGTAAAGCAGAAGCGATAGGCACCCTAACGTTACTTGTTTTTATAAACGGTTTAGAAGACACTATGAATAGCTCTCTATGACTGTTCACGGATGATACTGTTATTTATCCGTTAGTAAAGTCACCAGAAGATCATGAACAACTTTAAAACGATTAAGATAAGAAATACGAATGGCGAGGAAATTGGCAATTGACCCTAACTCAGTAGCGTAGCTAGGGGGGTGCGGGGGGTGCGGTCCGCACCGGGTACCAACTCCAAGGGGATGACAAAACTTGCCAGAGGTTTCTTTTTTTTTCTCTCTCTCTCTTTTCTTTTTCTTCCCACGCTAATGTACCATTGTTAAAGGTCTGAACCGTTGGGGCTGTTGCCATTCTTCGTCTATTATCGTGAGTGACCGGACGGCGGGGTTTTCTTCCGCAATATTCAGAAGATCGAATGAAATATTTCTTCATTTGCACGTAAGTAAATGGAATTATTTATGAATTTTTTTAAAACAACTTTTTCTTCCCATAGTCGCAAGAAAGATAACAAGGGGTTTCTTTTCTGATGATGGCAAATGCCTTAATTTTTTCTTTTAATGATTTTTTGAGAATCAGATGTTTCTCTCAGCTTTAAAACTGATTACGATTCTTATTCAGATGTTGCTGTCACTTTTAGAGTATAAACGGTCACTGTGTTCCTTTTTCGTGATTTGAACGTTAAAATAAACGGCCATTTAGCCAAACCAGCCGTATTAATTATGTATCACGAATTTACTTTGTGCTAGGGTGTTCAAGTGGTCAAACGTGCATGAACTAGTCTAGCATAAAACCAGAACTGTTTTCCGCCGTGGCTATCAATGTGGTACGTTATAATGTACAGTGCAGAGCTTTCCTAGCTGGATGTCACGACACCCACGGGTGACGCGTAGTGCCACTACGGGTGTCGCAACAACAGCAAAATCTTAAGATAAAATAAGACAGAACATTGTGGAAAAAATACTAAACATCCTTCAGTTCGTTCAGTGTGCACTGTAAGTACAAGTGAATCATGAAAATTACTATTTCTTCAAAGTATCATTTATATAGGTAAATCTTTTTAATTAAAATCAGAGTAAGTGTTTCTTGTAAAACTTTATATGTACGAAATGGTGTCGCGACTAGGAAGAGTTTGGAAAGCTCTGATATAGTGTGTAAGGAAAATCGTAGAAAATTACAAAAAAATACCATATGGGTCTATTATTTAATGCAACTGTGACGTCAAATAGAACAAAATGTTCAAATGTTTGTAGAGCTTATGGGACTTAACTGCGGGGTCATCAGTCCCTAAACTTACAAACTACTTATGAACTAGCTAATATCCATGCCCGGGGGGGGGGGGGAGGGATTCGAACCCCCGACCGTAGTGTCCATGCAGTTCGTGACTGGCCGCTCAGCCTCTGCGGCAGGCTAGAACAAATCTCCTTACTGTTTGCTGTTCATGAATATCTGACCTCCGTAAAAAAATGCATAAAAGCATTTTCTCCTATACAACAACAGACAACTGATTACTCACTTAATGCATTTCAGAAAAATTGCTATTTTAAGCAATATTTGCCTAAAAATCTAAAGACAACTTAGAAGTGTTTAGTATAAATCAATATGGAAATTTCTATTTGCTAAGGACACATGTGACGAGATGGGTATTCCTGTCGAAAAAATAAGAAATATTAGGAAGAAGAAAATGATGCCTGGGGAAAAGGCTGCAGACGAGACGCTGACTTTGCACTAGAAACTGAGAAGGTCAATGTTAGAGTGCATCGGCAGTTCCAACAAGAAATTGATACACGTTGCAGAAACATAGAGTGTATATGAGAACATTTTGCTGTTTTAAAGCCCAGTAATGCGATTCAGAAAAGTAACTTCCCATGATTGTAAAATGTTTAATTGACAATTACTATGACATTTCTGAAGATATCCTCACAGAAACTCTACGGCTGCGAATATTTCTGCAGGCTGCTAATGTCCCAAAAGAAGAATCTCTTGGATGAACATCTTTAAGAGTTTTACAGTTTGTTGTTGAATATGAAATTTCTGAATCTGTTCCGAACCTCACTTTATTAACTTATTAACTTCGTGTGTTTCGGTAGCGAGCTGTGAGAGACGTTTCTCAAAACTGAGACTCATTAAAAATTACCTTAGCTCTACTATGAGCCAAGCTAATTTGGCGCCGCGGTGGAGTAGCCGAGCGGTCTAAAGCGTCTTGCTGCGGAGCGCGCGGTTGCTCGCCCTGGAGGTTCGAGTCCTCCCTGGGGCACGGGTGTGTGTATTGTCCTTAGGTTAGTTTTCCTAGGTTTAAGTAGTTTGTAAGCAACGGACTGATGACCACACAGTTTGGTCCGATGGATTTACAAACATTTGAACATTTTTCTAATTTGGCAATTTTGTCAACTGAAAATAGTGTGGCTAAAGCTACTGACTTTGACCATGCAATTTCAAAATTTTCGCAGAGAAAGTTAGACGGCTGAGATTGTAAAGTGCATGTGAAAGTCACCAGTCATTAAGACAGTCTTTAGCTATTTGTTTTGCTTGATTAATAATCAATTAAACTAGGTCATTTATAAAAACTAGTTTTATTTATTTCCTTTCATACAGACTGTTTACAAACTAATTAACTTTCTATTTTGCTCATTTCATTATGTGTATCAAAAATTTATTCCTCTCTCTTTGAAAATTTTTTTCCATTCTTTCTAAGGTTGGCGAGAGTGGTTGTGGTGGTGTTGGAGGGAGGGGGGTGACGAGTTGGATCACCGCACCGGGTGCCAAACTTCTTAGCTACGCCACTGTTACTATGGATGTTTTCGTTGGAGTGGGAGAGCGTTCTAAACCTCCTTGCTGCGGAGTGCGTGTTTTTACTCGCCTTAGGTGTTTTGAGTCCTCCATGGGGCATGGGTGTGTGTGTTGTCCTCAGATTAGTTTAAGTAGTTTGTCAGCCTAGGGGCTGATTAGCGTAGCAGTTTGGTCCAACAGGTTTACGAACTTTTAGATGTTTTCGTTACTTAACGGCCCAGTCTTAAAGTAGGATATCGTGTGCGGTAGGAGTCACGGGTGTACACGTTCAGATGAAGGAAGCTGTAGACCCAAAATATATGAAAACCACCAATTCGATTGTTTTAGCTATAGATCCAAAATGTTTGAAAACCACTAATACAGATGTCGATTTATATGACTGTATTCAAAACTAAGGAAAGAAAAATAGACTGCAAGATGTGTATGTGTATTTTAATGCCAAACTTGTGTGATTCCATCAAACACTGTTTTGAGATATATTGACTTTTAGCGGAACAGTAGTTGAAATTTCCACGATATTGCCAAACGAAAATTCGATTGTTTAAGCCCTTGTATGCTTTATTAATCTTAATGCTACTTTATAAATATGTTATAAGAGCTTAGGTGAATTCACCCACTTTTGCTTTATTCAGATTGAGGGTATGGTTCAATAAAGAACTTGAATAATCAATGAAAAGTATATTTCTCTTTTTATTTAAAAGGTATATATATATATATATATATATATATATATATATATATATATATATATATATATATATATATATATATATAAGTTAAGAAAATCATGGAAATAAATGTCATTTAGTTTAAGATCAGGCGCAAAAGTTTCTGCTTTCCAACATTCCTATTATTACTAGCATACAATGGTCAATTTTCTTAAACAGAGTTAGAAATGTGATGTTTTAAACAGTAAGCACTATGGATAGGAGAGTGTAAGTTAAAATGTGCATAACTGTGTGCCTCTCCTGCCACAAACGTTAGTCCACTGTGGAGGCAAAGATACATTTTTCAATGATAACAGACGTCCCTGGTTTCCAGTTGGTTTGAGTTCAGCTCGACAAACGGAAACTCATCAGACATGTTCACCATGGAAAATATTGGTACGAAATTTTGATACCTAATCGACAGCATCCTTAGCCAAGAAACTGGATGGTTTTCTTCATCAACCATTATCTTGGTAATGTTTTTTTCATATTTTATGTAACTAAAACTCTTGGCCAGACATTATGCCGCGGCAGAATAGTCGTGCACGGCCGTTCGAGGTCGGGGGTTCGAGTCCTCCCTCGGACATGGGTGTTTGTGTTGTCCGTAGCATAAGTCACTTTAAGTTAGTGTAAGCTTAGGGACTAATGACCACTGTAGTTAAGTCCCTTAGATTTACAAACGTTTGAACATTTGAACCAGATATCACAGTAAGATAGAAACTTTTTTCCTTGCATGTTGACTCTTACCGTATAATTCAATAAAGTCAAGATCTGAGTTATTTCGACGATAGGAATGACCAATGCTCAAACTTTTGATCTATGGTTTCAATATTGTTTCGTCAAAACTAGTCTCAATAAACTTAATGGCATCTCCCAACTCCAGTTTATTCACTTGCATGTTTCGCTGTATAATGCTATTGGTTTTGCTGTTGTCGCTCTGCCTACACATGCTCTGATTTTCTGTAATTCTCAAAATACTACAGTTTCATCCCGACAGTGCATGTAATCTCGTACTGTTGATACGTCATGGCAGACTTACTTGATTTGGCATGGAATATAAAACCAGTAGCACGCAACATTCATGACATTCAAACGGAACAGTAGCTAGACTAATGCAGTAACTGCTACTTACACCAAGTTGAGTGCTAATAGATACATAACACTGTTGACTGTATCAACTTTTCTTGCCATCTTTCTACCTGTATTGGGAGCTAGGCACAGAAAGTGGTGAATTATGCTGTTACAAAAGTCTTTGGTTGTTGTATACGATGTTTGAGGGGACTAAACTGAATGGCCTTCAGTCCCCAAGCCTTTGGTCACTTACCGCATAACATAAAATGTCTGTCAGATACCCAACTACAGTTTAAGAACAGATTGAAAGAAACTTTGAATGGCAACTCCTTCTATGTAGATGACAATTAGTTATTTTACAAAATAAAATAAAATAAAAAAGAAAATTAAGAGAAAAAATGAATGTCTTGTAATATCTTGTACAGTTATCTTTTATTAAATTTACTCATTAAAAATGTTCAAATATTTGTAAATCTATCGGACTCAACTGCTTGGTTATTAGTCCGTAGGTTACAAACTACTTAAAATAAGGTAAACTAACCTAAGTACAACACAAGCACCCATGCCCGAGGGGGAACTCGAATCCCGACGGCGAACGGTCCGCGATGACGCATTTCACATCATTACGAAATGTCGTATTCTACATCTACATACACACTCCGCAATCCACCCAAAAGTTCGTGGTGGAGAGTACGTAGTACAACTACTAGTTGCTTGTTTTTCTGTTCCACTCCAATATAAAACGAGGGAAAAACGGATGCTTGTATGCATCTATACGAGCCCTAATCTCTCTCATATTTGTGATGTAGTTTGGCGGCAGTAGAATCGTTCTGCAGTCCGTTTCAAATGACAGCCCTCTAACTTTCTTAAACAATGTTACTCGAAAAGAACGTCGTCTTCTCTCCAGTGACTCCCATTTGAGTTCCCGAAGCATCTCAGTAACAATGATCGAACCTACCAGTAACAAACCTAGCGGCTCGTTTCTGAATTGCTTCTATATCTTCCTTTAAACCGATCTGGTGGGTATTCCAAACTCTTCAGCAATACTCAAGACGGGGTCACACAAGTATTTTATTTGCGGTCCTCTTTACAGACGAATCACATCTTCTGAAAATTCTCTCCCAATAAATCGAAGTCGACTGTTCGACTTACTCACGACTGTCCTTACATGTTCGTTCCATTTCATATCGCTCTGCAATGTTAAGCCTAGATATTTGAACGACGCGACTCTGTCAAGCAACACGCAATTAATGCTGTTTTCTAACATTACGGGACTGTTTCTCCTACTCATCTGCATCACCTTACATTTTTCTGCATTTAGAGCTAGCAGCCATTCCTCACACCACCTAGAAATTTGGTCCAAGTTATACTGCATCCTACGACAGTCATTAAATGACGACACCTTCCTGTACACCACAGCATCATCAGAAAACATCCGCAGATTGTTACTCACTCTGTCATTCTTGTCATTTATATAGATAGAAAATAATAATGGTCCTATCACACCTCAGTAGGGCACTCACGTTACCCTAGTCTCTGATGAACGCTCGCCATCGAGGACAACGTACTGTGTTCTATTACTGAACCCTTCCATTCCCGCATTATGAATTCAGCTTTGGAAAAATAAAAATTCAATTTTTTCTGTATTAATACAGTGCGCTAAACATAAAAATATGTGTTTTTAAATTTTTGATTGAACTGTTTTTTTATGTCATGTGTTTCATGCACAACAAAGACGTTCGTATCGAGGTATTTTATTACTTGGTAAGTTATTTTCTTAATACGAGGTACATCCAGAAAATAAGTTCCGTTTGATTATATAAAACAAACGTGTACAGATACAAAAAATATTTATTGTACAAAAATCTACAACTGTTAAACTACTTTTCTACATAGCTGCCGAAATTTTGTAGGCACTTGTCATAGCATGGCACAAGTTTCTGTATGTCTTCTTCATGGAAGGTTGCCGCCTATGTATTCAGCCATGTGGTAGCATGTTCTTTCAGCTCGTCATCGTTGAAGTGTTGACAGGACAAATTTTAGATGTAAGAAGAGGATTTCCATCAAAAGGTGGTGTTTGGTTCCACGATAGTGCCCGACCTCATGTTGCGAATGTGACCAAACAACTCTTACGGGAATTTCAATGGGACGTGTTTGATCATCATCCGTACAGCCCGGGCCTCGTTCCTAGCCACTTTCACCTCTTCTTACACCTAAAACTCTGTCCTTGGTGGTCAACATTTCAACGATGATGACGAGCTGAAAGAACATGCTACCACATGGCTGAAATCACAGGCGGCAATCTTCTACGAAGTAGGCATACAGAAACTTGTGCCACGCTATGACAAGTGCCTACAAAATTTCGGCAGCTATGTAGAAAGTAGTTTAACAGTTGTAGATTTTTGTACAATAAATATTTTTTCTGTATCTGTACACATTTGTTTTATATAATCAAACGGAACTTACTTTCTGGACGTACCTCGTAGTTAACATTGTCAGATCAATAATGCTAGCATAATCTTCACCTAAGCACCAAAGAGAAGACAATTCACTTCTGAAATAAAATAACATGAGCTAAACTCACGCTCACACTCACAGCCACGTACAGACGGCAACGTAACACAACTTCCAAGTGCGCCTGTCACAGTCTGCACAGCCACTACGGTCGGAATCCCCCCTTGGGCATGGATATTTGTGCCGTTCTTAGTATTAGCTAGTTCATAAGTAGTTTGTAAGTTTAGGGACTGATGACCCCGTAGTTAAGTCCCATAAGCTCTACAAACATTTTTTGAACAACCTCCAAGACGGATAGAATAGTGCCTCAGAAGCGTGCAACACACAGTACCAAGCGGCAAAATATCGTACTAGGAGCATGGTGTTCATCAACAACAATGCGACTTTGACTGATACACAAAATACGGCATAAATCAACTTCTAATACGTTGTTGTCGAGGAACAACACTGGGAATGAAAAGGTTATGTAGTCTTCGAACCACTCACATATTTGGGTACCTAATCATGTTCTATGGAACAATATTAATCTAATGTAATCTAAGAGATGAACCACTATTGCCGCGATGGAGTAGCCGAGCGGTCTAAAGCGTCTCGCTGCGGAGCGCGCGGGCGGTTGCTCGCCATGGAGGTTCGAGTCCTCCCTAGGGCATGGGTGTGTGTCTTTGTCCTTAGGTTAGTTTACGTAGGTTTAAGTAGCTTGTAAGCTACGGACTGATGACCACGCAGTTTGGTCCGATAGATTTACAGACATTTTGAATCAATATTTCTCTGAGTGGTTTTTACATGTTGAGAAAGCTTTCGTTGTATTAACTCATATGTTTTAAAAAAAAGTGGAGTTATAACACTTTCGCTTTAAGAAGGCTCACATCCTTCTCGACTAGAGACATAAAAACAACCGTAAATCGAATGAAATTGAGCAAGCGGAAAAATTAAATGCCCCGTGTTTATTCCATGAAATTCTGCTAGGTACGGAACGGCATTCTTGTTTAGAGTTTTAAGACACCTTTCGCATCTGCAGTACTGCCTTTCTCACCGTTCCGCAGGCCGGTCACAATTCAAGTCAGGTACGATATTTATTTTCACGGCAATCAGAGAATTAGGCACTTTTCCTACCCCCGCGAATCAATCTGCGGTAATTGCGTGTGAAGCGAGATTAGGAGTGCGCCGCTTCCGCCTCTTTCCCGCGGTGTTACGCAAGGCGAGAGCGGCGGGCGGGGTCGGCCTACATACGGCAGCAATTAAGGATTTCGTGGTAGTGAGGCAGTAGCGCACGAGGAAGCAACAGGCAGCGGGAGCCAGTGCGCATCTTAACCGTTCAGCCCCCGGCGTGCCATTCCCTAGGCTGTATTTTAATACAGCCGCCAAATCGACTTCACGGTTTCTGATAGCGGAACGGACATATTCGCATCGGCGAAAACGTGTGCTTACAGAACGCATAATTTCTCGTCTCGCCAGTCACACTTGCTCTATTAGAAGTTTCACTCGTTTGGTTATTAATGTGAAAGTTCCTGCGGGATGGGTTCGCGTACGTAATTGGAGGTAACGCAAATGTAGTCTTGCACCCAACCTGAGATTTAACGCCCTGGCGTGCGAACTGTTATTAGAATACGAACTGTGGTCATTAACATAGTGATGCGATAAAGTCTCCTGGAAAAAAGAGACTGAAGTTACTGTCATTTTCTAGCATCTTCGCAATACTGTTTGAGAGAAAGGCTGTCAGTGAACGTATTGGGGATGAAAGTCGACTCTTAATCAGTAAGGAACCAATTCCCTTACACCTTTCATAAAATGACTTGGTATCACTCCACTAAATTGCTATTTTTACCGAATCATACTCTACGTCATTTCATCATTTTTCTTTTGCTTCAGTCATCAGGGAGTAAGCTATGAGAACCATTGTGCTCAGATAGATATAATTGGAGCAGGATTGGGGTCATCAATCAGTTTGCATTAAGATCGTGTAATAACATACATTTATAAGTCTGTTGAGTCTAAATTACTCGCTTCAGATAATCTGATCATATATATATATATATATATATATATATATATATATATATATATATATATATATATACAGGGTGTCCAGCTATCTTGTCCACCCAAAATATCTCTGGAACAATAACAGCTATTGGAAAACGACTTTCACCGGTATCAATGTACGGCTGGGGCCCATGAATGTACATATTTGGAAACATTCTAAAACGAAAGCAAATGTGTTTTTAACAGAAACTTATATTTTTTTAAATGGACACCCTATATTTTTTCTTCAGCAATCCATAGCATGACAAATCACATAAACTATAGCGTTGATTGCATTGCAATATTCCAAAAACATCCCGAGATATTGCGACGCGAAGTTGACGCTTGAAATACGCGAAACGCGCGGCTAGCGCACATCCTGAGACTCAGGCGAGAACCCCATGCTAACTCAGGACGTGCGCTAGCCGCGCGTTTCGCCTATTTCAAGCGTCAACTTCGCGTCACAATATCTCCGATGATTTAGTTGTGATGTCAGATTCGATAGAAAGGTTGCAAACTAATACTTCACGGCTAGATCAGAGGTGCAAGGATTATGGTATGAAGATCAGAATCTTCAAAACGAAGATAATTTATGTGGGAAAGAGATTTAAATAGACTGAGTGCCAAATAGGCGGATTAAAGGTAGAACAGGTGGGCGATTTCAAGTACTCAGCGTGTATTTTCTCACAGGATTACAACATAGTGAGAGAACTGGAATCAATATGTAGCAAAGCTAATGCTGTGAGTACTCAACTCAACTAGTTTAAGTAGTTTGTAAGTCTAGGGACTGATAACCTAAATCGTTGAGTCCCACAGGCTTACAAACATTTGAATTTGAGGAATTCTATTAGGAGGACTATGCTCCAGACCGATCGTAGAAAGGCATAATCAGTATCTAATGATGATGATAATGATGAAAATGCACGAGTTTTAGTTACCAACTTTGCACGGGTGTGTATTTATTCCATTCTTATGTGAGTCCACTTCCTTCTTCCCCCTTTTCCCACTGTCCTCTGCGCCAAAATCCTTCCATTTCAGATCCATTTTCAGTTAGCTAAATCCTTATGACATCATATTTCCTGGACTATGAGTCCTATAAAATATAATTGTGCAGGCACTTAGAGTGGAATATTTGGAAGCTGTGAAAAATGCGTTGCGACTGGAGGTGACAGTAAAGATTTAGTCTGTTACAACTTCGTGCGTGATGTGGTGGTGTTTCATATACATCATTGTCTATGACGTCATATCTCCTGAACTACGTGTCGTACAAGGATATCATACCGCACGTACGTTCTGTGGTATATGTGTATATCATCTGTAGAATGTCTCACAAATATAACTAGTAGTGAAGTGTTAAGTTATAAAATCATGCCGAATGGCGTGGTCTTATGTGTGAACAGCATAAAAATAGCCAGCGATGAACTTCTTCCCTTTCATCACTTTCTTGGTCGTCAGCAAGAAAAAGTTTCGTGAAGGTTTGAAATTACATGCATAGAGTTTTGAAACTAGCTAAGTGATCTCGTTCTTAAACAGTGCATGAGTAAAATCTCGTTACTCACGCATGAGTTTTTTGTGATTCTCATTGTTTATGATGTCATATCTTCTTTACTCTATGTCGTAGGTGTTTTCTTAGCCTTACAGTGATTAATTCCTGATGTTAAAGAATATTTGTATACTAAGTTTCGTTCAAATCGGTCCATTAGTTTAGGAACAGATGTTAAACATTGTCGCATGATGTGACAGTTTTTCATTAATCTCATTATTTATGAAGTCATATCTCATGAACTGTGTGCCGTACGTGTTTCTTAACTTCACAGGAATTGTTGCCTGATAGTGAGGAAAACGTGTACCAAGGTTGGGTAAAGTTTATCCACTAGATTAGGAGCTGCAGAACACACAAACAAACGTCAATTTTTGTGATATTTATAGATAACTAGCTTAAACCCGCGGCTCCGCTCGCGTGTTGGTTGATTATGATAGATAAGCTATCTTTCAGTAGTGTGCTATGAGACTGGTTTTGAAGGATTTTTTAATACGTTTTGCTCCAACAGTGTTTCTGATAATGACGTTTTCCTTTTTCGAGGCATGTTGTCTGAATGTGATCTATTAAAAGTAGATGTACTATTGTAATACGTGTAAAGTAACGCAATGCAGATTTATCTACGAAGTTTAAATAACAAGTAAATTAATGTAATTAATTTCACTCATTTTTAAGGAAATGTCTTTGATAAAGCGGAACTGAAACGTATTCCTATCAGACTGCAGAAGTCTAACTACTTACCGTTTATCAGGGAAGTAATTAGTGTAGATCAAATAACACTTAAAAATGCACTCATTTCGAAGAATCCAATCAAGAAATTCAACAATAATGATTGTAATAATATCAGAGATCGATCACTTGATGTAATGCGCGAAACGTCAAATCGATTGTTTTTAAAGAGATGTATTAAAAGAAATTTCTTTTTTACTGCTTTATGTATTTATTCTTATATTTCCTTATTTGTATGCCAATCCTTACAGAAAAAGAGCTGAAGACATCGTAGCACGCATAGAGCAAAGATATGGTCTGTGGCATCATGTTTCGCTGTATGTAACCTTTCTATAGAGTCGTAAACGTCATCGCTGGCCTTCAGTCCGAATGTTTTTATAATTTGACGACTTTCAACCACCATATCTTCCACCCTCTTATAGCTATCGGCATGGAACTGCTATGGTGTACAATGGTAGACTTCGGACAATTACACACAGACCATTAGCTTGCGAACTGTAGTTTTCGCTGCAGAGCTAAATATTAAAACACACACACACGTAGAATTTATATACACCGATAACTTTCCATCCCAATAGACTTCAACCTTTTATCATTATCAACCCTCAAGCAACAATGCAACCAATAAAACCAGAGTAAATATAATTTTCAAAGGGTAATTATTGTTCCGCTTTTCGCGTTATATTCTTCAAATTACGAAATATCTAGCATATCGCTATAAAGCCGTGTCTAATACCTTTCTCAGGTATAAATTAGTAACTGTACAAATATTTTAAGGCTCTGCGTCATGTCGTTCGGACGTGATAAGCGTACACCGAACAGACATTCTCGTTAATATATATAGATAAATAGCTATCCGATCGCCATAAAACCGTGCCTAAAGCCTTCACCGGGTAGACATTAGTAACTGTACAAATTTTTAGCTCTTTATGTCTTGTGGTTCAGACGTGATAAACGTACACCGAACAGACATTCACATTTATAGATATAGATGACAGAATGCTATGCTATTCTTCCTATTTATTTTATTAATGCGTTTTTGCGACCTAGATGTATTATTCACATATGTTAGACTCACTGAATGAATTTATGCTCGTTATTCAGATATTACTACTGCCGAAGTCGTTACGAAGAAATGCGCATTACTTTAACCACGTTCTAGTTAGCAATACGTCATCATTATCAAAGATAGGTTTCTTTCTCAGTAATAGAGAACCAGAGGAAGCCTAAGTCCTCCATATTCTGCTGAAAGTAAATTCAATTTCTTACCATCGCGTTTTAATTTGTATAACGTTTCTATTCTTCAGATCTGATCGTTTCACACACATAAGAAATTAAATTCCAAAGAGATAATTTTCAGTTTTGATTAATGGTGTATGGGTAAGAAGTGCGAACTCAGGCAGCGAGTGCAAACTGCGTGTAGCACTTGCTTGTTTTAGTCAACCATTGCATCCCATGTAGGTCTATGACTTATGCTTGTAAAATAAAATTAGGAATTTGAGCATGATTTCTGGTAAATATTTTGTATGAAATTTCCAACATTAGACAAAGCTATTTCCCGTCTACAGCTCTTATCAGTCCTATAATGACTTCAATCTCACACCGATAAGATCCCATGAGTTTTAATTTAAATTTATTCGTAAAATATGCAACGATTTTCTTCTGTTATCTAGGCCACTTTATTGGACCCTGTGCTTTCCACACTGTACATTTGCACCTACAATAACGATTCGATATTGATCAGTACGCTGTATCGGGAAAATGAAGTAATTAACACATCATCCGTACCACAGATATCCATATAAACAACGAGAAAATAAAACTAAGTACTGGAACATTACTATAGATATTTTATTACGACTGTTAAAAAAAGATGTAGAAACTGGAGTGGAAAAAATTTAAAAAAAGGGGTCACAGCTTTGATAAAATTATTTAGGTTTTAAAAAGATATACAGTTTCGACGTTCCAGCCATCGCTTAATCTTACTAAGTTCAGTGAACCACAGAAACTCCTGTCGTAAACACATTAAGAAAATTCGTACACGGAAGAGCCAAAATGTTGAAATGTTTGTTAAGTTTATGGGACATAACTGCGGAGCCATCAGTCCCTAAACTTACAAACTGCTTATAAACTAACTTATACTAAATACAAAAATGTTCAAATGTTTGTAAATCTTATGGGACTTAACTACGGGGTCATCAGTCCCTAAACTTACAAACTACTTACGAACTAGGACGGCACAAATATCCATGCCCGAGGGGGGATTCGAACCCCCGACCGTAGTGGCCGTGCAGACCGTGACTAAAGCGCCTCAGTCCCCTTGGCCACCGCGGCCGGCTACTAAATATAACTGAAGTATCCGTACCCGAGGGAGATTCCAACCTCCGACGGGGAACGGCCTCGCGCATCGGAGCATAGCGCCTCAATGCGCTCGGTCACTCCGCAGCGGCATGGAAGGGCAAAAGATTGTAGGGCCCCAGAAATCACGCAGAAGGGCTGTAACACGACGTGACATGGACTCGACTACTGTATGACATGTGAGGGTACTGCCGCCAAGCATCCTACATGGCTGTTCATAAATCTGTAAGATTTCGATGGGGTGAGATCTCTTCTGAACAGCACGTTGCGAGGCATCTCAGATATGCACAATAATGATAATGGCTAGGAGGTTTGGTGGCCAGCGGAAGTGTTTAAACTCAGAATAGTGTCCCTGGACCAACTCTGTAGCAATTACAGACACGTGGGATGTCGCATTGTTTTACTGGAATTGTCCAAGTCCGTCAGAATGCACAAGGGACATGTATGGATGCAGGTGATCAGCCAGGATGTGGGCCACCGGACAGAATCGTATCCAGACGAATCAGTGGCCCTATGTCACTCCAAATGCACACGCTCCACGGCCTTACAAAGCCTCCACCAGATTGAACAGTCCGTCAATGGATTCATGAGTTGTCTCTACAACCGTACACGTCCATCCGCTCGATACAGTTGTAAATGAGGCTCGTCACACCAGCCAAAATGGGCCTTCGGCTCCGAAAGCCCATATCGATAATGTTTCGTTGAATCGCACGCATGTCAACACTTACTGATGGCCTAGCAATTGCGGAACGGCACTTCAGTCACGTTGAACGATTCTCTTCAGTCGTCGTTGGTCCCGTTCTTGCAGGATTATTATCTAGCTGCAGCGGTGTCGGAGATTTGATGTTTTACCAGATTCTCGATATTCACATTGCAAACGTGAAGTTCTCGAACGGGAAGTTAAATGAAATGTTTGTAAAGCTCATGGGACTTAACTGTGGGGTCATCAGGCCCTAAACTTGCAAACCTCTTATGAACTAACTTATACTAAAGACAGCACAAACATCCATGCCCGAGAGGGGATTCGAACCCCCGACGGGGAACGACCTCGCGCATCGTAGCATAGCGCCTCAATGCGCTCGGCCGCTCCGCCGCGGCTCGAACGGGAAAATCCCCACGTAATCGCCACCTCGCAGATGTTGTAACCCATCTCTTGTGCACCGACTATAAAACTACGTTCAAACTCACTTACATCGTGAAATCCTGCCATTGTAACAAAAGTAAGCAATCTGACGCATGCGCCAGACGCCTGTTGTCTTACGTAGGCGTTGTCTACCGCGGCGCCGTCCTCTGAGTGTTTATATATGTCTATCTTTTGGTACGCTTGCCTATACCAATGTATTAGGCTCTTCACTGTATCTGAGAAGTTTTCAATATAGCTTCGATCATAAATTTTGCCCGACACTTCACACAAAACTGTTATGTTAAGCGGAGGAGAATGAATCATTAAATCTTATCCGTCTTTTTATAGTTTTCTTGGTAAAGAAATCTCAGTATTTGTCTACAGAGATTCAAAGCCTGTGGAAGAAGCATTAACTTTCGGTAAACATCGATATTTAATTGGTGCTTTGTCCACTTTACACGCTCACCGTGATGTAAGAAGTACCTGTGGAATGCCGCTAAAGAAAAGAGCAGCGTAGTTTAGGATCGCGTTGCGTAGTCGTAGCCAAACGTGAAACTTGTAAGTTGAATCGAGACCTTCAGCGGGCAGGTTGGCTGCTGTACTTGGGAGAACGTGAGTTGTATAATGGATGCAGAGAATCTGACCGGATGAGGGTGAGCAGCTCCGAGAAGTTCAACTGGAATAGCACGTTATTCCTCTTGCTACCGGGTAATTACCACTTTTTCCTTTACTGGCACAATCCCTAAAAACTTTCTATCGATTACGGCATTTGATAGCACGTGAAAAATCTTGTCTATAATAGATAATGGAGTAAAGGGTTTTGACTGTATTGTTGATAACATTGGTCTGAATGAATGTCAAAGTCTATAGCAAAATAGCTCCAATAAACCCAGTATTGGAAATAGTAAAAAGCGGAAAGTATGGAATTACGGAAAGTGGAATGGCGACAGAAAATGGATTGAAGGTAACGCATACGTCAGGTTGGGAAAATATTAAGAAAATATAGTTTATCCACAAAAGAAATGATTTGCAAAGGATTTGTTTGGCTGCCTCTGGTATATTTTATTACTCCTGGGCCTCTTCCAGGCTTGACAAGCTTGACAACTGATAAGGACATTTGTCTACCAACGTTCCTCTGACTTACAAGTCGCGAGTTGAATTATGAATAAAGGGATCAGTCTGTAGCATCAGAAGCACTTTTCGTTGCTCACATTAATATGATTTCCGGAGTGTAGGCACATAAAACTGCTACTCGGAATGTATGGAAAAATACAGATCGGATTAAAAAAATAGCACTGACGTGTTTTACGGCCCACTTTAGATTTTTTGTTTTATAACTTTCTGCAAACATTTTGGACCAAAATAATAATCTAAATAATAAAAAATGAATGAATAAGTGTCTGAAACCCTTTTAGGAAAAAAAAATTAGGTAGCGGCGGGTTTCGAAGCACCGACCTTTAGCGTCAGAGTCCAACGGTTTACCCACTACGCTACGAATATCCAGCAGGACGGGAGACCTTTAATCTCAGACTATTGATGACCGTTGTTAACTGGTGCTAATATGGCATTTCTAGGCACTAGATTATCATTTATCGTTCGAAGAACGATCTGTTTTTGTTAATTCTTCGGTGCGCCATTGCTTTGACATGACAACGTGTAAGTTACAATAAGAAAATCATCAAATACGCAACGCAAGATGCCAAAGAGACTTCTGGGCGAGGAATGTCACGTGACATCTCCGATCGGCTGGTTTTTGTTAATTCAATGGAGGGTGTCAAATCTTCGTTATTTTTGCAAATATGTCTGAAAAGATACAAGATATGAAAAAAAAAACGTAAGGGAGCTAAGTTGTAGAGAATTTTCTCCTCCACCAATTAGGTTATTCAATTTTTGGTCAGATGAACGGTTCGTTTGCAATTACAATTATATTACAAAAGGTTTTTTTTTTTTTTTTATTACTACCGTATTTTTTGTGCGAAAAATTTGAAAATGGGAGGTTCTGGTCTCTGGAGGCCTACAATCATGTCTGTAAAATTTGGTGCTGATCTGTTGAACGGTTCGTCTTAAAACACGGAACACTTTACGGACAGACAGACAGACGGATCGACAGACAGACATACATCCCAAAATCGCCGTTATGTTTGCAAATATCTGTGAAACGCTACGAGATATGAAAAAAATACAACAGAGCAAAGTTGTAGAGAATTTTCTCCTCTACAAATTCGGTTATTCAATTTTCGTTTCAGAGGAATAGTTAAGCCGTTATTTTCATTTAAATTTCGAGCTGTCAAAAGACGATCGCAAAGGCCCACTTTTAGTGTTACTACCGTAACCTAAAGTGGGCCAAAAGTTGCAGTAAAAGTTGTTCACCTCCAAGTAGCACATCCATTAACATAAAGCTCGACCCTCCCCCCGCCTTCACCACCACCAGGGTCGGGAGGGGGTAACATTGAAGTCTTAAATAGGAACCCCTATTTATATTTATTTTCTCTGGAAAAATATATAACTTGTGCATGAAACATTTTTTCGTTTCATGGGAAATGCCGTTGTAGTCGTAACAAATAAAACTAAGTTGAAAATAGTTAAGAAAGAAATGGTAACATCTAGAACAAATAGATATGGGACTCTCTCTATGTTTAACACTTCCAGCTTGAGCAAACCGTTGGGCAATACTGCGTAAAGTCGCTGCAGAAAGAACATTCCTATCAGGGAATATATTAGCATTCGTTTGATGAGCTTCTTCAACATTTCTCTGAGCCTCAAAATACGAGGAAATGATATCCACTCTCTCTGCATCCGTTAACATTGTGACACAATTGCGTAAAGATGTGTACATTTCGAATCATTGAAGTAGAATGAACAGTCTGACCATAGACTAAGAGCATAATAAGATTCGTTCGATTGTAGGAGGAGTCACGTGTTAGCATTATTAAAAATATAAAAAAAACTGTACTTTGATTTTCCAAACTGATGTGTATTTGTTTGAGGTATTACCGTTTTTCAGCAACTCATTTTTATTTTTGCCGATTTTGTACAAAAGTTACATTTCATTCATGGAGAAAACAAATCTGCATTAAAAAAATAGGGATTTCTATTTAAGATTTCAAAGTCCCCCCCTCTGCCCGGGGTTGTTGCAGGGAGTTTGAACTTTATGATATCACAAAATTTTTAATCCGACCTGCATTTTCTAAATATTTCGCAAAACGGTTTTAAATTCCTCACCCTGTAGAGGCGGTGATTCATTAGGTTTGCTATCAACAGCAAATTATGAGGGACATTCAATAATTAAAGAAATAGGGTATTACATAATATTTTTATGGAGGGGGGAATTAGGTCTCTTCTGCGGAGGGGGTTCAATTATCTTAAGTACAAGAATTTCAGGGACCAATCTCTAAAATTTAAAATTTCTTCAGGTGAACTGTCAAGCCGTTTCAACATTTATAACGGGAACACAGGTCATTTTGTAAGCGATGATAACAAGGGTGAAAAGGCTCCAGGTGTGGGTAGCCCCCTCATTTATATACGCCCCTGTTAGCTGCTGAGAAAGCAAAGGCTGTTGCACTCTCGATTCAAAAAAGAACACGCAAATGATGACAGGCAAAAGTTAGTAGAGATTCGTGCGTCTATAAAAAGATCGATGCGTGAAGCATACAATAATTATCACAGCCATACCTTAGCAAAAGATCTTTCCGAGAACCCGAAAAAATTCTGGTCCTATGTAAAATCGATAAGCGGGTCAAAGCCCACTGTCCAGTCACTAGTTGATCATTCCGGGGCAGTAATAGAAGAAAGCAAACGGAAAGCTGAAGTTCTAAATTTAACCTTTAAGAAATCTTTCACGCAGGAGGACCGCACAAATATACCATCATTTGATCAACGTACAATTTCCGAAATGGGGGACATAGCAATAGGTATTTCCGGTGTAGAGAAGGAGCTGAGAGAGCTAAATACGAAAAAGTCTGCTGGTCCGGATGGAATACCAGTTCGGTTTTACAAAGACTATTCTGCGGCATTGGCCCCCTACTTAGCTTGCATTTATAGCGAATCTTTAATTCAGCGCAAAGTTCCTAGTGATTGGAAAAAAGCGCAGGTGACTCCAGTGTATAAGAAAGGAAAGAGAACTGACCCATACAATTACAGGCCAATATCGTTGACATCGGTTTCATGTAGAATTTTGGAGCATATTCTCAGTTCGAATATAGTAAATTTCCTTGAAACGGAAAAGCTTCTTTCCATGAATCAGCACGGGTTTAGGAAACATCGTTCATGCGAAACTCAGCTTGCCCTTTTCTCACATGACATCTTGCGAGCCATGGACGAAGGGCAACAGGCGGATTGTGTTTTTCTCGACTTCAAAAAGGCGTTCGACACGGTGCCACACTGCAGACTGCTAACGAAGATACGAGCTTATGGAATAGGTTCACAGATTTGTGACTGGCTGGAAGACTTCCTAAGTAATAGAACGCAGTACGTTGTTCTCGACGGCGAGTGCTCATCAGAGACGAGTGTATCGTCAGGCGTGCCCCAGGGGAGTGTGATAGGACCGCTATTATTTTCTATATATATAAATGATCTGATGGACAGAGTAAGTTGTAATTTGCGGCTGTTTGCTGATGATGCTTTGGTGTATGGGAGGGTGTCGTCTGTAACTGACTGTAATAGCATACAGGTTGACTTAGACAAAATTTCTAGTTGGTGCGAAGAATGGCAGCTAGCTCTCAATGTAGAAAAATGTAAGGTGATGCGCATGAGTAGAAAAAACAATCCTATAATGTTCGAATACAGCATCAGTAGTGAGCTTCTTGATGCGGTCGCGTCGTTCAAATATCTAGGCGTAACATTGCAGAGCGATATGAAATGGAACGAGCATGTAAGGACAGTTGTGAGTAAGGCAGACAGCCGACTTCGGTTTATTGGGAGAATTTTGGGAAGATGTACTTCACCTGTAAAGGAGACCGCGTATAAAACGCTTGTACGACCACGTCTTGAGTATTGCTCAAGTATTTGGGACCCGCAGCAGATCGGTTTGAAGGAAGACATAGAGGCGGTTCAGAGGCGAGCAGCTAGATTTGTTACCGGTAGGTTCGACCAATGCGCGAGTGTCTCGGAAATGCTCCGGCAACTCAATTGGGGATCGCTGGAAGAAAGACGACGTTCTTTTCGTGAATTTCTGTTAAGTAAATTTAGAGGGCCGGAATTTGAAGCTGAGTGTAGTACGATCTTGCTGCCGCCTACTTACATTTCGCGTAAAGATCACAAAGACAAGATAAGAGAAATTAGGGCTCGTACGGAGGCATATAGGCATTCTTTTTTTCCTCGTTCAATTTGGGAGTGGAATAGGAAAGGAAATGCCTAGTAGTGGTACGGTGTACCCTCCGCCACGCACCTTACGGTGAATTGCGGAGTATGCATGTAGATGTAAAGCGACAAATTAACCTAGAAATTAAATAGTGTGTAGGAAGAGCTTTGTATTTTCATGACTTTTGGTTAGCCTCACTTGTGTGAGCTTCTGAGAACAGCTGGCAGATAAAAGTTGGTTTGCTTATAACCTCAATATTTAACAAGGGCATGTCCATTTAAAGTGTCCACATTAGTTAAACAACATTCAATGAACCAGTTTTTTTGCTTTCTTAAGGTTCAGAATCGGCAAAATTGTGGTCTGAAACGATGTTGCAGTATGCGAGTGTTTTACGAGGATCGTAAATTCTAATAAATAAATGAAACAGTTCAAAAATTGTCAAACCCTTGTGATGGGTGGGCAACGTTGTGATTGAACAATTGAAGTGTCAACTCTTTCCCTTGAAACTCGCACTAACGACAGTATTCATGAAAAGCAACGATGGCTTATGTGATCTTTATTTCTAAACTGGAAACGTACACGTGACGCAGCTAGTGGCGAACGGAAGAGATTCATGTTCTTTCATCCCAATAAAAAAAATACTTTTAAATTTTTTTACATAATTATGACGTAAGTGGTCCAACCTATTTATACAAATACGTTCTTGTTCCTCAATAAATTCCAAAGCATTTGATTTTGTTTTACTTTTGATTGTATTACATTTTAAGTTAACCAGGTTCAAATCTACTTTGAAAAGCTAAACCAATATGTACTCCCCCATTTTTAAACTAGTGTGCCTATTTCCACTAGGAGGGTGATAATAGAAATAGCTGTAGGCGCTATTAGAAACCCACTCTCGGAAAATTTCCTTTCAACACTACCTAATTTAAAAAAAAAAAAAAAAAAATAAAAAAAAATCGAATTCGCGTACCTGTGGAACCAATTTCGCTTATGTAATCAAAAGGAGAACAGTCCCTAGTAATATTAATTTAGTTTCATTCTTGATTTCTTAAAGCAGGAAGCTGATAAACAGGGAAATAATCATGGTAGGCGATATTTGTGGTTCTTGCTGTACCTTCTTTTGGTGTGTCGTACAATTAGGACATGAGCATGCCTAAAGATTTACTCAATTGCATGAATGTGGAAAATACCTTGAAGAATCGAAGAAACTGTTATAGTCATGTGTATGTAAACACAGAGATATGTAAACACTCAGAGGACGGTGTTGAGGTCGGCAACGCTTATATAAGACAACAGGTGTCTGGCGGAGACGTTAGTTCGCTTACTGCTGCTATAACGGCCGGTTATCACGATTTAAGTTAGTTTTAACGTGGTGTTGTAGTCGCCACACGAGAGGTGGTACATGCATCTCGGAGGTAGCTATGAGGTAGGGAATTTGCCATACGATAATTTCACGAGTGCGCCATGAATACCGGGAATCTGGTAAAACATCAAATCCCCGACATCGCTGCGGTCGAAAAAGATCCTGCAAGAACGGGACCAACGACAAGTGAAGAGAATCGTTCAGGCTGACAGAAGTTCAAACCTGCTGCGGATTTCAATGTTGGGCCATCAGCACGTGTGATTGTGAGAACCTCTGCCGGCAACGGTGGCCGAGGTGACTGAGGCGCTTCAGTCACAGTCAGCACGGCCACTACGGTCGGGGGTTAGAATCCCCCCTCGGGCATGGATATTTGTGCCGTCTTTAGTCTTAGCTATTTCATAAGTAGTTTGTAAGATTAGGGACTGATGACCCCCTAGTTAAGTCCCGTAAGTTGTACAAACATTTGAACATTTGATTGTGTGAACCATTCAACCAAATATCATAGACATGGGATTTCGGAGCCGAATGCCCATCGCGTACCTTTGCTGATATCACGACACAAAGCTTTACGCCTCGCCTGGACCCGTCAACACCGACGTTGGACTGTTGATGACTAAAACATATTGCCTGGTCTGACGGGTCTCGTTTCCAATTTTATCGACGGGTTCGACGTCTACGGGTATGGAGACAACCTCATGAATTCATGGAGGCCGGCCGCGGTGGCCGAGGGGACTGAGGCGCTCCAGTCACGGTCTGCACGGCCACTACGGTCGGGGGTTCGAATCCCCCCTCGGGCATGGATATTTGTGCCGTCCTTAGTATAAGGTAGTTGATAAGTAGTTTGTAAGTTTAGGGACTGATGACCCCGTAGTTAAGTCCCATAAGCTTAACAAACATTAGAACATTAGATTAGAATTCATGGAGCCTGCGTGTCAGCAGGGGACTATTGATGCTGGTGCAGGCTCTGCAGTGTTGTGTGGCGTGTGCAGTTGCAGTGATATGGGACCCCTGATACGTCTAGATACGACACTGACAGATGACTCGTCGCATCCTTGCTGATAACCACCATCATGTCCATTGGACAATTCCAGAAGAACAATGCGACACGCCATTCGTCTAACATTCCTACACAATGGCTTCAAAACCACTCTGCTGGCCACCAAACTCCGCAGACATGAACATTATTCCAGAATGAAACACTCACTCTGCAGCGGAGTGTGCGCCGACATGAAACTTCCTGGCAGATTAAAATTATGTGACGGAACCGGGACTCGAACCTGGGACCTTAGCCTTTCGCGGGCAACGTCCTACCGACTGAGCTATCCCGACCCGACTCACGGTGCTGCCTCACAACTTTATTTCCACCAGTACCTCGCTCCTACTTTTCAAACTTCACAGAAGCTCTCCTGCGAACCTTGCAAGACTAGCACTCCTGGAAGAAAGGATATGGTGGAGATATGGCTTAGCCACAGCCTAAGGGATGTTTCCAGAATGTAACTTTCGCTCTGCAGCAGAGTGTGCGCTGATATGAAACTTCCTGGTAGATTAAAAAGTAAGAGGCGAGGTACTGACGGAAATAAAGTTGTGAGGCGGCATCGTGAGTCGTATCGGGATAGCTCAGTTGGTAGAGCGCTTGCCAACGAAAAGCAAAGATCCCAGGTTCGAGTCCCGGTTCCGGCATACAATTTTAATCTGCTAGGAAGTTTCATGAACATTATTGATCGTTCAAAAAATGTTCAAACGTTTGTAAAGTAATGGGACCTACCTGTAGTGTTCATTGGTCCCTAAAATTACAAACTACTTAAACTAACTTATCCTAAGAACAATATACACTCACAAACCCATGGCCGAGGGAGGATTCGAATTTCTGACGTGGAACGGCCGCGCGCACCTTGGTAAGACGCCTTATTGCGCACATCTACCCTCTCGCTTTCGACGATATAAAATGATGCAAAATGTTAGAAATTCTGAGAAAGATAGGAGAGGAAAGATGGGTAACGTACAATATGTACAAAAACGAACAGAGAAAAATAGGACTGTTTAAAACGGAGAAGGAAGTGCTCGGACAAGAAAGGATGTAAATGGAGGTTCGAATCCCCCCTCGGGAATGTATGTTTATGTGGTCTTTAGTATAATTTAGTTCATAAGTAGTTTGTAAGTTTAGCGACTGATGACCCCGCAGTTACATCCCATAAGTTTAACAAACATTTGAATCTTTGATTTTTATTCAATATATGCATCGAAGCCGGCCGTGGTGGCCGAGGTGACTGAGGCGCTCCAGTCACGGTCAGCACGGCCACTACGGTCGGGGGTTCGAATCCCCCCTCGGGCATGGATATTTGTGCCGTGCTAGTTCGTAAGTAGTTCATAGATAGTTTGTAAGTTTAGGGACTGATGACCCCGTAGTTAAGTCCCATAAGCTTAACAAACATTTGAACGTTTTTATGCATCGAAGAAGCAAAGCCAAAAATAAAAGTAATGTACAATGTAGAATAAAAATTAAGGATGAAAGGATAACGATGATAAAATTAGCTTATAGCATTGCTATCCTTAGTGAAAGTAAGTAATAATTACAGTAGCTGTAGATGGGGATGAATAGTTTAATGAGTGCATAATATTGATTAAGAGTACTCCGCAGAGAGGCAAAAGTAATGAGAAGTAGCAAAATGAAAATAGCGAGACACCTAAGATCAAAACTAGTAAGCACGACGTAAATGAAGTTAAGAAATTGTGATACTTTGAAATCAAAATAACTCATGACGGACGAATCAAGGAGGACAGAAGTCGATTAGCACAAGCAAAGAAGGGATTCATGGCCAGGAGAAATCTACTGGTATGAACCGTAGGATTTCATTTGAGGACGAAATTCTTGAAAATGTACATTTGGAACACATAATTGTATGATAGTGAACCATGGACAGTGGGAAAGCTGGAACTGAAGATAATCTAAGCATTTGAGAGTGGAGATTTTGGCGGTCATAATCACATGTCACGACGGAAAAAAAATCTTGTCAGTGGGCTCTACATGAAAGCAATAAGTTTAAAAGATCTTGTAAATAGCAGTCACGTGTTTACAGGTAGGTTCGAAGAATTACTATCATGAACTACTTGGTTACACTAGTTGATGCAGGAGAAATGAATGAAACATTCTGTGTGCTTCAATAAAGCGATGCATGACGAGTAAGCTCAACATCTACAAATAATTGACTACATACTTTCACCAAATGTGTCACAGGAAAATAGCATCGCTGGATGAGCCTACCACAATAACGGACTACTTACAACGTTTTACACTCCAGTTTTTAGATGCAGATACGTGTTCATTACATAGGGATAATACACGTCAATATCATATGACAAAATTAGTGAGAAACATGAGTTCATCTCACTTCTTAAATGTTCAGGATATTACTATGAAGCGACAGGAAACGTGATAGCAAGTCATCCGAGAAAGCCGGCTGCTGTGGCCGAGGGGATTAAGGCGCTTTACTCACGGTCTGCACGGCCACTACGATCGGGGGTTCGAATCCCGCCTCGGGCATGGATATTTGTGCTGTCCTTAGTATTAGTTAGTTCATAAGTAGTTTGTAAGTTTAGGGACTGATGACCCCGTGGTTAAGTCCCATAAGCTTTACAAACATTTGAATATTTGAACATACGAGAAGAAGGGAAGAGGAACTGAATACTTAAGGTTTGCGGGAAGATTTAGAAAAGTAGCTATCCGTGAGTAAGGGAAAGCGTATCCAAGAGATGAATGCTCAATTGTATGGAGTGCTTATTAAGTAGCATGGTGTTACACATCGAAAAAGTGTAGAAAATCCCAGATAGTATTATAGTAAAAGAGTACACTAAGTAAAAAGGTGTAATGGTGATGTTCAAGGAATTTAAATGGGAGAAAGATTACATTATTATAAGGAAGCACTGTTTACGTATAATAAGGGAAAACCAATTTCAAGTAACAACTCTATCGCAATTCCCAGAAGGTATCTTCACAAAATAGCGTCATACACATAGGTTTTCTTGTTCAAGCCTAGTAATTAATTTTTCTTTCAGTTAATATAAGAACAGTAAAAAGATGAAAGTCGCTGACAGATGTATGGGTTAGCCTTCAGCATACAAAGATGCAAGGCGTATAATTAACAGTGAAACCTGACAACCGTAAAAGTACACCATAATAGAATTAAATTATTTCGGTAAACATGGCTCCATAAACAGGCTGGAAAATAATTGTGAATGTATTATGATGATGTGTGGTATTTTTCGGCGTTGGACTACGGCTGGAATCGTTTTCGGCCTGCCTGGTGTAAGTCTCTTTAGGTAGGCGCGTCGATGATGAATAACCACAACCAGCCCCGAGCGGAGAAAACCGGGAGTCAGCAATAGCCGTCAGGTGGGTTCGACCTGCAAGGCAGCTTTGATGTCTCGCAATTATGGCCGCCAACAAGACTGATCATGAGCTGTTTACCACCTGTGCTACTATTCTGTAATCACAGTTAAGAAACGTTATTGATCAGAGCTTATCCATCCGGAAACATTCCGACTTTTGAAGATCAACACAGGTTTAGATACTTTAAAGGAGGACGTGATTCAGCAACAATGCAGTACCTCATTCACTATAAAAGTTATAATATCCCATTTGAAAGGCCAAAAGTGAATATAAAATTCCTTTGGAAGATTACCTAAGCCAAGCGATTTGCGGGAGGAAGAGAGAGTGATAACATGAAAGATCGTCGCGATGGAATACCGAGAAAAACTCCTCCTGGGTTTCTACATCTACATTCATACTCCGCAAGCCACCCGACGGTGTTTGGCGGAGGGTACCTTCAGTACCAATATCGGTTCTCCCTCCTATTCCAATCACATATTGTTCGCGAAAAGAAAGATTGTCGGTATGCCTCTGTGTGGGATCTGATCTCTGTGATTTTATCCTTATGATCTCTTCACGAGATATACGTAGGAGGGAGCATGTACTCCTAGACTCCTTGGTAAAGGTATGTTGCCGGCCGCAGTGGCCGAGGGGACTGAGACGCTCCAGTCACGGTCTGCACGGCTACTACGGTCGGGGGTTCGAATCCCCCCTCTGGCATGGATATTTGTGCCGTCCTTAGTATTAGCTAGTTCGTAAGTAGTTTGTAAGTTTAGGGACTGACGACCCCGTAGTTAAGTCCATTAAGCTTAACATACATTTGAAAGGTATGTTCTCGAAACTTCGACAAAAGCCCGTACCGTGCGACAGAGCGTCTCTCCTGCAGAATCTTTCACTGGAGTTTATCGATCATCTCCGTAACGCTTTCACGCCTACCAAAAGATCCTCTAACGAAGCGCGCTGCTCTGCGTTGGTTCTTCTCTACCTTCTCTAGAAACCCCAGCAAGTACGGATCCCACGACGGTGAGCAGTATTCAAGCAGTGGGCAAACTGTACTGTCCTGTACTGTTACCTACTTCCTTTGTTTTCCGACTGCGTTCCTTAGGATTCTTCCAATGAATCTCAGTCTGGCATATCCTTTACCGACGATTGATTTTATTTGGTCGTTTCATTTTAAATCACTCCTAATGCCCAATCCCAGATAATTTGTGGAATTAACTGCTTTCAGTTGCTGATTCAATTTCCATTCACTGCACCGTGCGTCAATTCGATGCAGATCCTCGTGCATTTCAATATAATTTTCCATTGTTACAACCTCTCTACATACTACAACATCATACGCAAAAAGCCTCAGTGAACTCAAAAATGTTCAAATGTTTGTACAGCTTATGGGACTCAACTACGGAGTCATCAGTCCCTAAACTTACAAACTACTTATGAACTACTTACGAACTAGGACGGCACAAATATCCATGCCCGAGGGGGGATTCGAACGCCCGACCGTAGTGGCCGTGCAGACCGTGACTGAAGCGCCTCAGTCCCCTCAGTCACCTCGGCCGGCCGTCAGTGAACTGCCGATGTTATCCACAAGGTCATTTATATATATCGTGAACAGCAAAGGACCCACGACACTCTCCTGTAGCACACCTGACATCACTCTCACTTCGGGTAGCTGGAATAACGATTCTATCAAGGAGATGTCTGAAATAAGCCGATGATAAACTTTCGTAAAAATACTGACAAATTTCATGCATGATATCACGTTGGGAAGACCACTCGCACTCATGTCCTCTGAGATCGCTATTGCATAAGGTCGCTTTAGGTTAAAATGATGCCTGGATACCGGTAATTATAGAGCTAAAGACCTGAAGTCCAGCATCATTAAAATCAACAGCCTTCTTCCTGCATATTTTAACGAGGCTGGGAACGCACGCGAATACCATCCAATTGTATTCGTTTACGCTGCAGGAATTTCATCTTCACTCGACGGACTTCGTAATTCTCAAGGCGCTGTTTCGATCACTATCGCAAAGATCCCGAAGGACATCATACTAAATTTCCCTAGTCCGCCTTATTTCAGCAACTTTTTCGGCGCTAAGACGCGTGAGTGCAGATCGCAGCCGGGATAAAAGAAATGGTAAAGTTTAGGGATATTCCGCTTGGGAACGGTCTTCCGGCCTCCAAACATCATCGATCACATCGTCGGGATAGAAATCCGTCAGATGTAAAATGTTTAGCGTCCATAAAGGGGTGCCGGCCGCGGTGGCCGAGGGGACTGAGGCGCTTCAGTCACGGTCTGCACGGCCACTACGGTCGGGGGTTCGAATGCCCCCTCGGGCATGGATATTTGTGCCGTCCTTGGTTGTAGGTAGTTCATAAGTAGTTTGTAAGTTTAGGGACTGATGACCCCGTAGTCAAGTCCCTTAAGCTTAACAAACATTTGAACATAAAGGGGTGAAAGGTGTACCCGCTGCGGTACGTGGTTAAAGGTGATTGAAACCGCCAGTGATCAGTTAAAATGGCAGGAAGGACAGTCGGCCGCAGTGGCCTAGCGGTCTGCGGCGCGCCAGACACAAGTTGGCATTGCCGCTACGGTTGGGGGTTCGAATCCCCCCTCGGGCATGGATGTTTGTGTCGTCTTTAGTATAAGGTAGTTCATAAGTAGTTTGTAAGTTTAGGGACTGATAACCCCGCAGTTAAGTCCCTTAAGCTTAAAAAACATTTGAACATTTTTGCAGGAAGGACAGGAATTTACAGAAGTTGACAACATATCGGGACAGATATATAAAAACGGTCCAGCCGACTACTAGAGGTAGCTGCAAAATATGTTGACCGCACCAGTGTAGGATATTTGCAAATCCAAGCATCCTGGTGAGCCAATGACGTCACCGTGTAATTTAAATGAGAATCTGATGTGCAGGATATAAGTCGCAGTTAAAATCTCCCTCCCAAAAATAAATAAAAATTAAAAAAAAAAATCCACGGATTCCGTCGGAGTAGATTAACGGAATCCTCTTCGTAGAATCGCGCGCAGTCAGCCGAACGATTTTCTCCAAATGGAGCATGAAGGAAATTAAGACGAAATTATAAAAACTACACCGCATACCCCTCCATCGTCAGGCATTTCGAAGTCCGCCAACGGAATTGCATCTCGATAAAACAAAGCCATACCGGTAGATATTACGGGGAAGGGGGGCGGGAGAGAAAAAATATCAGGTAATACTTCGTGTAAACATACATCAGCGTGGGAATCGTAACTAAGCTGGCTTAATGCGGTAAGCCATATGGAGAACCTATCTTCTTGGCATTGAGGGTAATAAACGTTTCTATATCTACATCCATTCTCCGCAAGCCACCTTGAGTAGCACTATCGATTCTCCCTCCAATTCCGATCGTATTGTTCGTGGAGAGAAAGATTGTTAGTGTGCCTCCGTGGGGGCCCTAATCTCTCTGACTTTATCCTCATGCATCCATCCGTTAAATCTAGCAGCACCTATGGAATTATACCAATTTGAATTTAAACATCACTTGCGACACACATTAACGTATTCTGACGGTGTAGAAGAAGCCGAAGTTTTCGAATCTTACCCACCGGCATTTGGTGAATTCTAACTACTTTTTGGTCCACTTTAGGTTAGGGGAGAAACACTAAAAGTGTGCCTTTACGATCGCCTTTTGACAGTTCGAAATTTAAATGAATATAACGGCTTAATCATTCATCTGACACGAACATTGAATAACCGAATTTGTAGAGGATGTAATGTATATGGCCTGGAAAGTCTCGTTTGTTTCAATTAATGCAACATACGATACCATAGTTGGCCGTTGCATTATGCCCTAATATTCCATATTTATATTATATAAACATTTTATGGCGCTTCTGGCTGGTCACATTATCACTTTCATTACTTGGCTCTTTTAATGAACTAAATAAATTAATTAATCATTGAAAGTCGTAAGCTTAATGTTGGACAACAATGTGTTTGTGAATCAAATTAATAACTAAGAATATCTGAAGTCCTCTGTAATTTATTGACCATTATGTAATACTTTGTCGACCGTAAAATTAAATAACAACTACAACTTAACAATCTTAAATAACGTAAACATGTATTAACACTTCACTAATTGTTATTTACTTACGATCTTTTGTATTGTTTTGTTTTGATATGAAAAACTTATTATAACATTTGTCATAATTTTGTGTATCTTTACATAAAGCAAGATTTATTTATGTTTCATGAACAAATTGTTTTATATTAAATATTGTAACTTCCGTGTTCTAGAATGTTCTCAAAATTATAAATGTAGTAATACGCGCGAATTGGCGCGAATGCAGTTAGTTGTGAAGTTAGTATTACTTTGGACACAGTCAGTCTTAAATCAGTTTTGAGCCAGGATGTAGTCAGTATAATTTTGTCTCAATCAGTAGTAAAAATGAAAAATAAATTTATTTAAAATGATATGTGTCACATTTATGTTTCATTCCAAACAACATCTACCACTGAACAACCGACAGATTAAGGTGAAGTATTCATAATGTGGCTTTAGTATTGTGCATAAAAAGCACCACAAGGAACATTCTCTACAACTTGGCTCTCTTATTTTCTTTTTAATTTTTTTTTCATAACTCGCACTGTTATAGATATATTTACAAAACTGGTGGCCATTTGACACCGTCTCTTGATTTTACACTGCTAGCCATTAAAATTGCTACACCACGAAGATGACGTGCTAAAAGACGCGAAATTTAATCGACAGGAAGAAGATGCTGTGATATGCAAACTAGCTTTTCAAATGTTCAAATGTTTGTAGAGTCTATGGGGCTTAACTACGGGGTTATCAGTCCCTAAACTTACAAACTACTTATGAACTACTTACAACTAAGGACGGCACAAACATCCATGCCCGCGGGGGATTCGAACCGCCGACCGTAGTGGCCGTGCAGACCGTGACTAGCGCCTCAGTCGCTTCGGCCACCGCGGCCGGCAAACTAGCTTTTCAGAGCATTCACACAACGTGCTGAAATGAGGAAAGTTTCCAACTGATTTCTCATACACAGACACTAGTTGACCGGTGTTGCTTGGTGAAACGTTGTGATGCCTCGAGTAAGGAGGAGAAATGCGTACCATCACGTTTCCATCTTTGATAAAGGTCAGATTGTAGCCTATCGCGATTGCAGTTTATTGTATCGCGACATTGCTGCTCGCGTTGGTCGCGATCCAATGGCTGTTAGTAGAATATGGAATCGGTGGGTTCAGGAGGGCAATACGGAACGCCGTGCTGGATCCCAACGGCCTCGTATCACTAGCAGTCGCGATGACAGGCATCTTATCCGCATGGCTGTAACGGATCGTGTAGCCACCTCCCGATCCCTGAGTTAAAAGATGGTGACGTTTGCAAGACGACATCCATCTGCCCGAACAGTTCGACGACGTTTGCAGCAGCATGGACTATCAGCTCGGAGACCATGGCTGCGGTTACCCTTGACGCTGCATTACACACAGGAGCGCCTGCGATGATGTACGCAACGACGAAACTGGGTGCACGAATGGCAAAATGTCATTTTTTCGGATGAATCCAGGTTTTTATCAAAGCAAGACTTATTGGTCTTCAGTGAGTTATTGCGATCGTTATATGAATAAAATTCTTGAATATCCGTCTCCAGATCGCTTATATTTTCTAAAACATTAGCGGTTTCGGGACAGCTGCCCATCTTCAGATCAACGACTGTGAACATTCGTTCATTACAGGACAGCTTACTCTGTAACTTCAAAATTTTGATCTGAAGATGGGCAGCTGTCCCGAAACCGGTAATGTTTTAGAAAATATAAGCGATCTGGAGACGGATATTCAAGAATTTTAATCCAGGTTTTGTTTCAAAGTTCAAATGTTTGTTAAGCTTGTGGAACTTAACTACGGGGTCATCAGTCCCTAAACTTACAAACTACTTATGAACTACTTACGAACTAGGACGGCACAAATATCCATGCACCTCGGCCACCGCGGCCGGCCAGGTTTTGTTTACAGCATCATGATGGTCGCATCCGTGTTTGACGACATCGTGGTGAACGCACATTGGAAGAGTGTGTTCGTCATCCGTATAACTCGGCGTGATGGTATGGGGTGCCATTGGTTACACGTCGCCGGCCGCGGTGGCCGAGGGGACTAAGGCGCTCCAGTCACGGTCTGCACGGCCACTACGCTCGGGGGTTCGAATCCCCCCTCGGGCATGGGTATTTGTGCCGTCCTAGTTCGTAAGTAGTTCATAAGTAGTTTGTAAGTTTAGGAACTGATGACCCCGTAGTTAAGTCCCATAGACTATACAAACATTTGAACATTTGGTTACACGTCTCGGTCACCACTTGTTCGCATCGACGGCACTTTTAACAGTGGCCGTTACATTTCAGATGTGTTACGACCCGTGTCTCTACCCTTCATTCGATCCTTGCGAAAGCCTACATTTCAGCAGGATAATGCACTACCGCATGTTGCCGGTCCTGTACGGGCCTTTCTGGATACGGAAAATGTTCGACTGCTGCCCTGGCCAGCACATTCTCCACATCTCTCATCAACTGAAAAGTCTGGTCAATGGTGGCCGAACAACTGGCTCGTCACAATACTCCAGTCACTACTCATGATGAACTGTGGTATTGTGTTAAAACTGCATGGGCATCTGTACCTGTAAATGCCATCAAAGCTCTGTTTGACTGAATGCCCAGGCGTAATAACGCCGTTATTCCGGCCAAAGGTGGTTGTTCCGGGTATTGATTTCTCAGTATCTATGCACCCGAATTGTGTGAAAATGTAATCACATGTCAGTTTTAGTATAAAATATTTGTGTAATGGATAGACGCTTATCATCTGCATTTCTTCTCGGTGTAGCAATTTTAACGGCGAGTAGTGTAGATTTGGTGCGGTTAGTGAAGTTCAGTGGCAGGATGAACAGGATTTTAGGTCAAGTGAGTACAGGGTTATAGATACAAAATGAGCAGGTGGTAACGCAGGAGTAGGTCTGATAATGAGTAAGAAAATAGGAATGTGGATAAGTTACTATGAACAGCAGAGTGAACGCATTATTGTAGCACAGATAGACACGAAGCCAACATCGACCACAGTAGTGCAAGTTTATATGCCAACTAGCTCTTCCGATGTTGAGGTGATCGAAGAAATTTTTGAGGAAATAGAAGAAATTATTCAGACATTTAAAGGAGAAGATAAATTAATTATGATGGGGGACTAGAACTCGGTAGTAGGAAAGGGAAGAGAAGGTAATGTAGTAGGTGAATACGGACGGGGGATAATGAATGAAAGAGGAAATAGCCTGGTAGAATTTTGTGCAGAGCAGAATTTAATCAACACAAACACTTGATTTCATCATAATGAAAGAAGGTTATACACGTGGAAGAGACCAGGGGACATTGGGAGGTTCCAGATATACATTATAATGGTAAGGCAAAAGTTTAGAAACGAGGTTTTATACTGTAAGACACATCCAGGGCATATATAGACTCTGACCGTAACATTTTGGTTATTAACTGTAGATTAAAACTTAAGAGACTGCAAAAAGGTAGAGAATTGAGGCGACGAAATCTGGACAAATTGAAGGAACCAGAGTTGGTTTAGAGTTTTCAGAGGGAGCATTAAGTAAGGGTTGTATGAAACAGGGGAAATAAAACAGTAGAAGAAGAATTGGTAGTTCTGAGAGATAGAGAAGTGAAGACCGCAGAGGATCAAATAGACAGAAGGACAAGGCCTAAAAGAAATCCTTGGATAACACAGGAGGTAACGAACTTAATTGATGAAAGGAGAAAATACAAAAATACATTAAGTGAAGCAGGCAAAGGGGAGTACAGGCGTCTGAAAACTGAGGTTCACATGAAAATCAGACTGGCTAAGGAGGAATGGCTTGAGGAGAAGTGCAAGACAGTAGAAGATTGTATAACTAGGGCAATAATAGATACAGGAAAATAAAAGAGACATTTAGAGACAAGAAAAGGAGCGGTATGAATATCAAGAACTCAGGTGGAAAACCAGTACTAAGCAAAGAAGGGAAAGCTGAAAGATGAAAGGAATATATAGAAGGCCTGTACAAATGAAATAAACTTGAAGGTAATATTCTAGAAGTGGAAGACGAAGTAGAGGAAGTGAGGTAGGACATACGATACTGCGAGAAGACTTTCACAGAACACTAAAAGATTTGAGTAGAAACAAGGCCCCTGGAGTAGATGATGTCCCACCTGAACTGCTATTATCATTAGGAGCGCCAGTCAAGAAAAATTATTCCAGCAGGCATGAAAGATGTATGGGACAGGGGAAATACCCTCAGACTTCAAGAAGAATAAAGTGATTTCAATTCCTAAGAAACCAAGTGCAGACAAATGTGAAAATTACAGAACTATCAGTTTAAGGAGTCATAGTTGCAAAATACTAACACGATCTATTTACAGGCAAATGGAAAAACCTGGTGGAATCCGACGATGGGGAAGATCAATATGGATTTAGGAGAAATGTAGGAACACGATGCAATGCACGCACTACGATTTATCTTAGAAGATAGAGTAAGGAAAGGGAAACCTACGTTTTTAGCATTTGTGGATCTGGAGAAAGCTTCTGACAATGTTGTCTGGAATACTCTCTTTCAAATTCTGAAGGTAGCGGGGGTAAAAAATATAGAGCGAAGACTTATATTCAACTTGTAAAAAAACCAGACAGCAATTGATAGAGTCGAAGGTCGTAAAATGGTCGTAGTGGTTGGGAAGGGAGTAATAGTTGTAGCCTTTCCCCATGGAGCAAGCTGTGAAGGAATGCAAGGAGAAATTTGGAGATTGAATTAGTGTCTAGTGAGAGGGAATAAAATCCTTGCGGTTTGCTGACGACATAGCAATTCTGTCAGAGACAGAAAAGGGCCTGGAAGAGCAATTAAACGGAATGGACAGTGTCTTGAAAGGAAAGTATAAGATGAACATTAACAAGAGTAAAACAAAGGTATTGGAACGTAGTGTTAAAAATCAGGCGATGCTGAAGGAATTAGATTAGGTAATGAGACAATAAAAGTAGTTGATGAGTTTTGCTATTTGGGTAGCAAGATAACTTCTGATGGGGGAAGTAAAGAAGATATAAAATGCAGAATGGCTATGGGAAGAAAAGCGTTTCTGAAGAAGCGAAATCTGTTGACATCACATATTAGTTTAAATGTTAGGAAGTCCTGCCTGAAAGAATTTCTCTGGAGTGTAGACCTGCATGGAAACGTGGACAATAAGGAGTACAGACAAAAATATAATATAAGCTTTCAAAACGTGGTGCTACAGACGAACGATGAAGATTAGATGGGTAGATCACGTAATTAATGAGGAGGTGCTCAATAGAATTGGGGGAAAAGGAGTTTGTGACATAACCTGACTAAGAGAAGGGATAGATTGGTAGTACACATTCTGAGACATCAAGGAATTGTCAACATAGCATTAGAGGGAAGTGTGTGGGGTAAAACTCGTAGAGGGAGACGGAGGGATGAATGCAGTAAGCAGATACGAAAGGATGTAGGTTGCCAATCGTATTCTCAGATGAAGAGGCTTGCACAGGGCAGGGTAGCGTGGAGTGTTGCATCAAATCAGTCTGCGGACTGGAGACCACAACAACAACAAAAAAGAAATGTCTGACCGCTTCCGATTGCGGTTTCAGTAAAGCGAGCTTGGTTTTGTACTTGAGTTCCACAAAAATTATAGGCCTATGTACCGACATGTTTGGCGGTTACCTGCTAGTTTTGAAAAGTGAATGCGCACCTAGAAATGAATAATATGTCCGTGTATAAACTGTTAATGTTAGCACGTCATAGTATTGAACCTATTCAGTTTGATACCTGCCAAGTAGCTAAAAAATCATTATAGATACACGAAAGGCAGAGAAGCAAGGACAAAGTGAAACGATCGTTTATAAGGAGATGTAGAACAGAGTTTCCAAGAAGTCTAGTATTGAAAAATTTTACAATCTCCAAGTTCAGTGAAAACAAAACTCATGAATGTGTAAGTACGTACCGACAGCACGAATATAATCATAATCAGTTCCTTTTCTATTAAGCACATTATGTTGCAATTAATTTCTCCTCTTTAAACGTTTTTGAACGATACGACTATGATTCAGCTAATGTGAGCCGTAAGGATTACAATGCACTGACTTTTTGTTATTATAGACTGTCATTAGCAGAAGCAGTGATATTAATTCAATGACGGTTTCATATCTGTATTAGAAAATTCACAACAACATTTAGCTATTAGGAAGTATGAAAGTAGCAGCATAAAAGCAACAACTACTCCTTTTGTATTAATCCATTCTTATGTAAGTACCTTCTCGGCGCTCGGAGCGGTAGTATCGTTTCAGCTGCAGTTTCTCCCCTAGAGAGTTTCACGACTTACTGTGTTCGACAGTGCTACCATAACCACGGCGCCACCTATGCGCTATAATGCACCACACGGATGTCTTGCGGTCAGTCTCAGAAGTTCTTGAATGCATCACGTGTATTGTTGTGGTGTCTGTTCTTTCGGGCCGGGGGACTGAGACTGTAATTAATAATATGTTGTCCGATTAATAATATGTTGTCTGATCGGCTTTGGTAACTTTGAAAGTAGCCTATTATTAAAATAAGCAAGAACTCGGGCAGTTGAGATCTTGGGGAGCTGTAAGTTGCCGGCCGCGGTGGCCGAGGAGACTAAGGCGCTCCAGTCACGGTCTGCACGGCCACTACGGTCGGGGGTTCGAATCCCCCCTCGGGCATGGATATTTGTGCCGTCCTAGAACGTAAGTAGTTCATAAGTAGTTTGTAAGTTTAGGGACTGATGACCCCATAGTTAAGTCCCATAGACTATACAAACATTTGAATATTTGTTCTTTCGGACATGTTGATGCGCTAACATTGTTCGACCTCGTGCGGGACTGCCGCTGCGGATTAGCCGTGCGCAATGGGGCGCCGTGCTGCGGTGTGCGCAGCCCTTGGCCGTCGGGGGTTCGAATCCCCCCTTGAGCATGGATGTTTGTGTTGTCCTTAGGTTAGCTTACCTTAGTTTAAGTAGTACGTAAGCTACAGACTAATAACCACGCAGTTGAGCCCGATAAATTTACGAACATTTGAATTCGTGCGGTCTTTCGGCATGGCGAGCCTTTGATGTCTCTGAACGATAGGAGGGCCACAAGGAAGGCGGGGCACAAGGAAGGTGTTTTCGGGTTAAGACAACCAGTGACCCGAAGTGGAAGAACTGAGATCGAACCCCGTGGGGGTTAATTATTCATTTGTCAGCACTGAATCATTTGAATGCCCTCATGCAGCCAATGATAACCTTTACTATCCTTTTCCCTCTTCCCTCTCCTCCATCACCGCCTCGCATAAGAGGTATCTGTAGTAGCGTGCGAATATGAATGTACAACAGCCTGAAACTCTCCACCGCCCAACCCTGTTCCCAATGTGTGGTTTATCCGTGTGTAGACCCCGACGGCCAGTCCCCAAACGTAACCCCAAATGACTGCGTCAAGTGTAAAACATGGCGGATATGGGCAGAAACTGCAGACACGGTATAACTGAGGCGAAATAGGTGAACCGGCCGATATTAAAAGAGAATATGGAAAACCACCCAAGAATCACACTCAGGATGGCCGGCATACTAATTCACGCTATTATTCATCCGAGAGGTTTCCACCCAGAGTTGCCATACCTCCCCGACCCTTGAAGCTGTGCTTAAGCCTTGTAGCTAACCGGGTGGGTAAACACACCTTGCATAGTATTCCGTTCATTAACTTCACTGTATTACGTCACACTTTACTTGCTGTTATAGGTTTTAGCTTGAGAATTACTGAATTTCAAGCAGATGGCTGATATCTCCTCTGAATCGTGTATTTGAAATCTGCATTAGGATCAAACAGACCTGTTGCCAAATTATAGCACTACAAAAAGACTTTCTTCAAATAAAAAAAAAAAATTATAATAAAGAAAAAGGTTCAAATGTTTGGTTTGTAATTATGTCGAACCAAACTACGTTGGTCATCAGTCCCTAGTCTTACAAACTACTTAAACTAAGTTAAACTAACCTAAGAACAAAACACACATCCATGCCCGAGAGATGATTCGAAACTCCAACCCAGGACGTCGCGCGATCCGTAACGTGGCGCTTCAGACCGAGACTTTCGGGGATATTCCAAGTATTGGGCACTGACCGTTAAAATCACACATAAAATTACAGTGCTTATTAACGGCAGGTATAACAGCAACTACATTGCTCGAAACGATTAGGGGATCAGGTAAGATATCATATACAATATACATATGGTAACGCATTTTCTTCTCATATTGGTTACAGTTGTAATTTGTGTGTGATACAATACTATATTTTGCTATCTCAACCCTTTACTTGAGATTTACTTGGCGTTTAATTAGATAGAGGTACCAAAGGGCTATCATAATAGTAAAAAATTCATTCTCGTTGTCATCTTATATGACGTGTGATAACTTCGAACGGCCTTTACAGTTGCACGTCTGCGTGGCAAGGGATATATGAGATTATCAATCAGCTCTTGAGGTATATTTGGCCATTCTTCCATTAGTGCTATCTCGATCTCTACATCCGTTGTTGGAGCTGCTGGTCTGGCTGTAATGCGTCTACCAAATGCATCCCAGACATGCTCAGACGAGTCCGGTGAACATGCTGACAACTCCTATTTTTCAATTCTCGCAGCTTCAAGCATGTTGTCCATCAATGCAGAGCAGAGGGGACGAGCGTTATCGTCCACCACAAGGAACCCATCTCCTATGGGTAGGCCACAACATGAGGTCGAAGGATCTCGTCTCTATACCTCTGAGCAGTCAAATCGCCATGCTGAACGGCGTAGAGGTCAGTACGCCCGCCATTACTGACTCCTGCCCCCACCATTCGTCCATTACCATGATATGGTGATTATCCTGCAAGTAATCAGGGTTGTTCCGAGTTCACATTCTCTCCAGATTAGGGAACGGCGATTGTCCGGCTCAGCACAAAATATTGACTCATCAGTGAACAAAACCTGCGCCTTTCGTTACGACTCCAATCCTGATGTTCCTACGACCAGTTTCTGTGGACTTAACGGTGTCATGGTTTTAATGAGACACACATAATAGGTCTCCGTGTGTAGAGGCCACATTCCCTAAGGCGATTTGGGACTGTCTGTGTTGATATTGCGCGGCCTGTTGCTGCATGGAGGATGCGTTACAGCTGAGTTGCTTGTAGCTTCCTGTCTCGACAGTTGTTAAACGGAGGTAATGGTTATCTCTTGCTGATGATACTTGCGGACGACCTTTGCCTTGCCTACTTCTAACAGATCGTATTGTCTGAAATCGCGTCTAGGTCCTGGAAATTACACTTGGTACACTCCAATATCTGCAGCCACATCACTCTTTGTCTGTCCAGCTTCTAATCCTCCTATGGCTCTCCGTGCCATACCTTTGGGTAAGTCACGTTGTTGTTGCATTGCACTACCTGCTTACTTCACTATCTGAACCCAACTGCTTATGTAATTCCTTTGGTAGAGTAAACCCAAGTCAACACCAACCCCCTCTGCAGCAACTTTATTTTATTACCACTATCTTGGTTGTCGTAATGTTGTTGTCTCCACATCGTAGAACGGACAGAAAGTCGTCGAACCATTTTAGTTCATCCCGGCGAAGACAATACTCCAGAACCTACAGATCCATATGCCCTATTTGTCTTGACCAGTGTAGGTGCTGATGGAGTAACTGATTCTTGCGGCAGTATTAGTGTGTGCCCTATTTTACGTCGGTTAGCGAAGGATAAGCCAATAAATGAAAACCGATATTCAAAATGATCAAATGTTTCTAGAGCTTATGGGACTTAACTACGGGGTCATCAGTCCCTAAGCTTACAAACTACTTATGAAATAGCTAATACTAAGGACGCCACAAATATCCATGCCCGATGGGGGATTCGAACCCCCGACCATAGTGGCCATGCAGAACGTGACTGGCGCGCCGCAGACCGCTCGTCCACCGCGGCCGGCAATACCGATATTCCCCAATAAACAAAACCTGTTTGGCGACAGACGCAGGTATGGCAATGGTAAGTTACGTAAAGCACTTGTTCGTAGTCCTTCCAGTGTCTGCATCAGTGCATGTCACCTTCAAATGCTCTTTGAAAACTTGCTTGTGAAATATTTGCTCAGAAGCGTACACAGTCGATAATTGCATTATCAACTCATTACTTGCCTGAAGCCTGCAGTCCTTACTGCAAGCAACGAGGAACAAGAACAACTTGTGAGTACAAAGTCAAGGAATACTTGCTAATAGCGTGTCAGACTTCCTGTTTCTAGGTGAATTGCAGCCAGTTAATGTGACACGAACTCAACAAGTTTCTGCAAGTGCCCTGCAGAAGTATTGAGCAATGCTACCACTATAGCCGGACATAATTGCGGAAGTGTTGCTGGTGAAGGACTTTTTTATTTATTATTATTATTGAAAGTTGCTAAGTGAAAGTTGTTAATACAAAGACATGAATGATAAATAATGATAATAATAATTATGCTTCTGCTGAGTCAAAGTTGATAAGAAAAAGTATACATGATATAAATGATGGTAATAATAGTAATTGTATTGCATTTACTAAGTGAAAGTCGCCAGTTAAATGATCTTAAAAGCTTTTCCGTTGTTGTAGGAACTTGTTAAATAATAATGATAGTTGTTAACAAAACTAAGTATCAAACGATTAGTGCTGTAATTACAGCTGATTAATAATATGTTGTCTGATCGGCTTTGGTAACTTTGAAAGTAACCTATTATTAAAATAAGCAAGATCTCGGGCAGTTGAGATCTCGGAGCTCACTGCTGCTCTATATTACTTTTGAGTGGCCACAGTATATGCACAATGGAAATTCATCTAACTGCTCACTCCTTAACGGTGCAGTCAACGTTTTAACAAATACAAAATCAACGTTAAAAAATAAATGAATAGATAATTTAACATGGGATGGGGAGCGTTAAATCATAAAGCAGAGGTTTGATACTTTAAAATCATAATCTATTTAGCAAAATAACAAGCAAATAAATGTGGGGAGACCAAATTAAGCACACACCTTGTACAAAAGTGAATTAAATCATATAATTACTGCCTGTAATAAAAAAATTTCTTCCCTTTATGAATATGGAGGTAACGTGGGAGGAAATTTGCAAATACACAATGGGTAGCTGAAAGCACATTCATTCATTCACAGACACACATATACTGCTTAGCGGTACAGTACTCTCTGGGGACACTTGTAAGCAGCAGCGAAACAAAGCGTCGGCGGCTTCTTGACGAGATGGCAGGTGTCTTCATCACAAATTTTTAAATATACTGTGCACTAAACGAAATTCATGTTCAGGGAGGCAGTGACTCACTATTCTTAAGTACCATATGGTGTGCGACCACGCCAAATTTCGAACCATTTACAAACAGAAATTAATTTAGAATGAAAGAGTAAACCACACACGAGAATTCATATAGAAGAAAGCTAGTATTGACAAAAGCATGGCTGAAGACCGAAGTAACGACCATTACAAAAGCACGTGGTGCAATCGGTCATACAAGACAGGAAAGACGGAATCAAATCAGAAAATTTGAGAAATATTTAGCATACTCGCGGACACGGCAATGACGCAAAAATGTTAGTTAAACACACGAAGGAAATTCAAAGGTACTAGGTTTACACAAAGGCTGAAGGCCACACACTTGAACAAAACCGGACACAAAATCAACACTGGAATGAAAATTCAAATAACAAATTTACACTGAATTTACTCATGTTCTGTAAATTAAGAAACACTTCGCCTCTCATAGCGAAAGAATTAATCAAAAGGACTATCACTGAAAAACCAAGATTGCCTGATCACAAATAAATCAAAGTCCTTACAGCATGCCTTCCCCTTAGCATGATTCAGCAGAGTAATTACTTCCTCAGTCGTCGGAACCAGAATGAAGAGTGGAGCTCTAAGGCCACGGAAAAACCTCCCCCGCCACACACCGGATGTAGAGCGCGCTAAAAGCGACGCAGAGTGCGTTCAGAGACTAGTGTTTACCAACCATTGCTACTTGTCCAAGACAATTACTTAAACATCCGCTTCCAGAGAGGTCTCCTGTCACCTCTTTCGTCCAAGATTAGGTTGGTACGACACTAAGAAAACGGCCACCTCGCCATCTTGCCAAGTAAGCTTGTCTCTGGCCACCCAGCAGACGCCAGCGCAGACGACAAACGAAGCCATGCGTTCTTAACTACAGCAAAACCTGGCCTAAAGCGGGAGGCGGCGGCTGTAAGCTATTTCGCGGCAGTCAGTCAATATTAACAGCATACATTCACAGTCACATGAACACACAAGTTCAATCACACGGGTGGAAACATTATATATATATATATATATATATATATATATATATATATATATATATATATTGATCATTAATGAAAAGAATAAAATAATTAACACACAGATAGATAACATTAATGGTGCAGAAACACTGTAGGTTAATGAATAAATGAAAATGGAACACGACCACATAATCAATGAACTTGTTTCAACTTCTCAAACAAGTTTCCACATGCGCTGTGTAATATGATTATTTCTTGTGTGTGTATAGGTCTGAGACTAATTCTGCACTTCAACTACAACTCGTTAATTTGATTGTTATGAAGTTGGTTAAAGTATACTTTGAAAAGCAAACAAAAATTATAAGTACGCAGTAAAGGAAGTTCAGATCCTGTAACTGTGTTCATGAAATAAGCATCTTGACCTCTGGTAATAAATGTTAGACATGACTTGAACAATAAAAGATGGGTTCAGAAATGATTGATTGACAATAATATGGCGGTAAGACAATAAATCCTGAAATATTTCAGTCAACTGTTAACATTGTCCTTTTTGTGGCCTATCTGTGCCAAGGATAACCAGCCTGTGCACCTGCTCTCCAAATTACTGAGAGATAACACTAACTACGGAATTCGCGAAGGTGCCATTCGAATTCACTAACTACCACACAAATATAGTCCATGTTTTTTGTCTTCAAAGAAAAAATAAATTAATAGACTTTTTTTTAGGTGAATGACCGAATCGACACAAATATGAAGTAAGTTTGAAGTATAATTCTTTATCTAAATGAAATCCATTATCATATGCGGCAAACACCTGTTAGACAATATCGTACAATTTTGTCAATTAATTTCTTACAAGTTTGTTTATTACATATTTTCCTTAAAGCCATAATTGTAAAACAAAACCATCCTTACTTTCTAGGTTTTCAAGGTGATATTCAAATTCCTGCATTACACTCTTGCTGAATTTAACGACAAACATGGATCACAACTACGCAACACGTACTATAATGAAATCATAATTCTCCTTTCCTCTAATCATCGTCATGTTTCAAAAACAGATCAATTGAGCTATTTTCTTTATATTGTTACATAAAAAGAAAACACATGAGGCAAAGAGCTAAGCTCGTCCAACAAATTTTAACTTCATTGCATTACTTCTCCCTGTTCACTCTTCCGAGTCCAGGCGACAACTACTACTTCTCAAACGCGGGACAGCGAGAACTAAAGACTGCCCTCGCGGAGCCAAAGAAATGAGTCAGAGATATTCAATCTAAAATGTTTAAGTTTCATTATTTTTTACACGAACGTATCTCTCGCTAATGTTGCATAAATGTTCGATGGATTTCACATCAGGAAATCTGGGTGGCCAAATCTTCCACTGAAACTGTCCATAACATTCGTCAAACCAATCGCGAACGGCTGTAGTGCGGTGACATGGTGCATTGGATCCATAAAAACTCATCGTTTTTTGGGAACATGAAGTCCGCTAATGATTGCAAATGATCTCGAAGTAACGGCACATAACCGTTTCCAGTCAAAGATCAGTTCATTTGGACCACGAGACAGTCCACTCCACGTAGCAACAGCCTACAGCATTATGCAGCAACTCCCACGCTTGTTTACAACTTGAGTCCATAGATCAGCGGGGTCTGCGACAATACCGAACCCTACCATGACCTCTTAATAACTGGAACCGTGAATTATCTGTCCAAGGTTTTTCAGCCGTCTAGGGTCCAACCGATATGGTCACGAGACTAGGAGAAGCGCTGAAGGGGATGTGCTGCTGGCAAAGGACCTCGAGTTGGTCTTCTGCCTGCTTCGCTATTTGACGACAAATTGCGACGCACTGTCCCAACGGATGTATTTGCCGTAGGTTCCAAAATGATCTATAGAATTATATCATGCAGTGTTCCTTGTTTGTAAGCACTGACAACCCTACGCAAATGCCGCTGTCTCCATCATTAAGTGCTGGCCATCGGACACTGTATTGAGACATTTGGTTTTGGTATTATCGGCATACTCTTGACACTATTGGATCTCAGAATATTGAATTCCCTGACGATTCCGAAATATCATTATGATGTCTAACAAAAGCACGTAAGCTGAGCGGAATGGCCGCGCGGTCTAAGGCGTTATGCTGAGGACTGGACGGCCCTTCCCGCCGGAGTTTCCAGTCCTCTCTAGGGCGTGTGTGTGTATGTGTTGTCTTTAGTAAAAGTTAGTTTAAGTAGTTTGTAAATCTAGGGACTGATGACCATAGCAGTTTGGTCCAACAGGTTTACAAACATTTGAATTTGAAAAATACGTAAAGCGCGTTATGACAAGTGTTGAAATCATTGCTTCAAATTCCTATTTCGTGTATCTATACTCTCGATGACTTCAGGTCACAGAAACGTAGACCTACATTTACAATACGTAAATCACCATATCGTTTATGTCGGAGGGTATTTTGTTTACGGTTGTCACGTACTGGCGAACGAGGATTTTCTATAATACCTGTTTGTGAATGGATTACACTTCAGGGGAGTTGTTCTTGTGAATCTGCCTCGTACGTGTCTTAAGCGCGTCGCATTGTTTTCAGAGATGAATCACTCCATACGCTTATCCCTAGCTGCTGAATGGATGTTACTGTTCCCAGTGGTTGTTTTGTAATCGTGTAATCATGACACTCGGCTTCTTAATGTCTATTTTTAAGTAATTATGAGTAATACGCTACATTTGTTTACGCTGAGCGTTAATGCCAGTACTTGCATCAAGCATCGGTACTGTACAGAGGTCCTTACATTTCGGTAATATTTGATATCGTTCCTTCTTCTATGTAAACTACAGAATCATTCGGGGAAAGACTAAGAATTTCTGACGATATCCACCACTCAATTTATATAGGCTGTATTCTATCTATCTCTTTGGCCCTTCTTCCGCACATGCAGCATCGTCACTGAGTTAAACGCGGATTTGGCATGTGTTAATATTTACAGGGTGGCCGGATGCCCTTCCTGCCGCCACCCATGCCACTCCAGGAGGAAATGTGTATAGAGAGACATGAGTGTCTGCGAATCGTGTAACTGAGGCGGGACTTGGGGATCAGCCCGGTATTCATCTACGGGGATGTGGAAAACCACCTAAAAATCACATCCAGGCTGGCCGGCACACCGACCCCTTCCGTTAATCCGCCGGGCGGATTCAAAATGGGGCCGGTACGCCTCCCCGTCTCGGAAAGCGGTGCGTTAGACTATACGGCTAACCGGGCGGGTTATATAGCATGTATTGCGAACAGTAAAACCCTATAACGCTTCCTTGGGACACTCCAGCAGTTACTTTCACATCGGATGGCTGTTGTTGGTTGGCAATAACATGTGTTCTGTATGCTTGAAAATGTTCAGTCCGATCATACAGTTGGTCTGTTAATCCCTACGCTCATATTTTGTTCATTCGGGGACAGTGCGGAATCGTATGGAACACATTTCGGACGTCTAGGAATGTGGTATAAACCTGGGCGTCAGTGTTATTTTTCTCTGGGGCTCGTGATCGTACAGAGAGAGAGAGAGCTGGGTTTTACATGATTTTTGTTACCATAACATACGTTGATTCCTACATGAGAGATATTTTGGTCTCCAAAATAATCATACTACTCGAGAATAAAATCTGTTCCAAAATTTTACAAGAGACCGTCATTAGCGATAAAGGCCTCTATGGCGTATGTTTACGAAAAAAAGGAATGCGCAGCGGTTTTTATGTTTTTTTAATCACGGCAACGGAGGTGCAACGTCGACTGAAGATCATGCAGACAAGGATGCTTAGCTGGATGGCTGCCGCGCGAGAAAGGCAATGTGATCTTAAAGCGCCATGATATGGATTGCGCGGTCGCTCTCCGTCGGAGTTTCGAGTCCTCCCATAGCATGTGTTTATGTGTGTTGTCGTCAGCTTAAGTTAGTTTATGTACTATGTGAGTCTAGGGACCGATGCTCCATATGATGGCAAAGTACTAAACATTTGATGTACGGGTGGCGTTGCAAACGATTATAGTCGTAAACGCTTTGGAGTGACACCGATCCATCAGGACATGAGGAAAATCAGTTTACAATGGTTTAGGCATGTGATGTGCGCAGAACGCAACACAATACCCAAGTCAACATACACCATTAAAGTCGCAGGAAATATTTTCAACGTACTACCACGGTAGAAGTGGGCTGATGCACCACACAACGACCTTAAGAAAATCAAATGTTCAAATGTTTGTAAAGTCTATGGGACTGAACTACGGGGTCATCAGTCCCTAAACTTACAAACTACTTATGAACTACTTACGAACTAAGACGGCACAAATATCCATGCCCGAGGGGGGATTCGAACCCCCGACCGTAGTGGTCGTGCAGACTGTGACTGGAGCGCCTTAGTCTCCTCGGCCACCGCGGCCGGCCGACGTTAAGATGTTTATCATACATCCATTCATACAGACTTAAGGAATTGGAGAGAACGAATGCTCACAGCTTAGTCCTAAGCCGAGGCATGGGAATTTTAAACGGCAAGCAACAGTTGTCATCCCACCGTGCAAACCGAAAAATGTTCAAATGTTTGTAAATCTATGGGACTCAATAGCTTGTCTATTAGTCCCTAGCTTACACACTACTTAACCTATGGTGAACTAAACTAAGGACAACACAAACACCCGTGCCCGTGGGGGGAATCGAACCCCCGACGGCGGACAGCCGCGCGCACCGCAACACGGTGCTCCAGTTCGCGCGGCTAATTCGCTGCGGCGTCCAAACCGAATTATCTAACAGTTGTCTCCCAGCACATAACACGCAGAACCTGTAGGATGTGGAGCAGCAATCAATACGTAACAAACTCGCCGCGCAGGTGAGTCACTCCGCGAGAGTGGAATCTCGAGCGTTAACGGTCATTAGACAGCTATTTGCAAGTACTAGGGCGTGCTCAGAAGTGATGCTTTCGCATTTCAGATTCTACTAAATATCGTTGGATGTGTTGTATCTTCTCCATAGCTTCACTCAACCGTACCTGGTACGGATCCCACAATGATGAGAAATACTCAAGCATGGGTCGGACGAGTAGTATTTTGTAACCTACTTCCTTTGCTGACGAACTACACTTCCTGGGGATTCTTCCCTCAGTCTCCCATCTACCATACCCAATTTAATTGTACGTGGTCATTCCATTTTATATAATTCCGTATGTCTACGATCATATATTTTATGGAAGTACCTGCTTCCAGATTTTGTCCACCTATTGCGTAATTAAAACTAATTATGTAATAAAGCATCTTTATTTCTATCTAATCGCAGCACTTCACATTTTATTATATTCAGAGTCAATTGCTTTTCTCTGTACCATGCGTCAATAACTTGGAGATTCTCCAACATTTCTCAGCCGTTTTCGTGCGTTTCGATTTTTCCATATACTACAGTATCATTCACAAAAGCCTCATTGTACTCCGGGTGTTGTCCACTAGATTATTTATTTACGAGGGTGAGTTGGACAATGAGTTACCCTTGTCGACTGTGGTCAGAGTTGCGTATGGAAGAATGAGATATAAAGATAAGACATATTTTTATTTTTCTACATAATTTCCAAGTACATTGAGACATTTGTCAAACCACTTTGTAAGCTTCAAAAGCAAGGAAAATCAAGGAAAAAATCAAGGCGTTGCATACGGAAAAAGCGTTGAACGGCTTCTTTGACGTCAGCATAGCTTCCAAAGCGCCTTCCACCGAAAGTCTTTTTCAAATTTGCAAACAGATGGAAGTCACTTGGTGCGAGATCAGGACTGTATGGAGGATGGTTTAGGCACTCTCAACCAAGAGTTGCAATATGGGTTTGCGTTGCCGCACCGAGTGTGGTCTTGCATTGTTATCCAACAGTAGAAAGCCAGATCTGAGAAGGCCAGGCCTCTTTTTCCGAATCGCCTCTTTTAATTTCGACAGAGTGGCACAATACCGCGCACCATTGAGGGTTACATCCTCCAAAACGTCCAGCAACAAAACTCCGTGGGCGTCCCAGAAATAAAATGAGCGTATGGCTTTCTTGGACGGGAGAACCTTTGCGGGTTTGTTCGGGCGCCTCAGTGTAAGTCTTTTTATTTGACTCCGCGTGGGCGAGTTACGTGCCAATGATGATGATATGATGATGAGTAGGACAACACACAACACCCAGTCCCCAGCCGGAAATCGAGCCCGGGCCTCCTGCGTGGTAGTCAGCGACGCTACCGCTGAGCTACGGAGGCGGACGGCGTCCCAGAAAACGGTGAGTAGCACTTTACCTACACAGGGAGTGCTTCTGAAATTCTTTCGGACACGTGATGACGGATGTTTCCACTCCATGGATGCGGGCTTTGATTCGGGCGTGTAATTGGTGGACACACGTTTCATCTCCCGTCACAATCCGAAACAGAATGTCATTGCCATACTCATGGTCGACCTCTACCCAAATGTTTATCGGTGTTTTGCTCGTGCGCGTTCACCTGCTGTGTCGTCTTTCGCCCATAGCCCTTCAACGATTCTTTCGTATGCAACGCCCTGATTATTTCCTGGACGACTTCTTGAAGCTCATAAAGCGGTTTGACAAATGTCTCGACGTACGTGGAAATTATGTAGAAAAATAAATATATGTATTATCTTTAATGTCTCATTGTATATGTTTTCTTTCATACACAACTTTGACCATAGTCGACAGGGGAAACTTATTTTCCAAATCCCCCTCGTAGATAGAGGAAAGCAACAGTCCTGTAAGACGCCCCTAGGCACTCCAGAAATCTCTTTCTAGTCGGAACACGCCACTCCGTAGAGATTCTGTTACCTAGAAACTCTTCAATCCTGTCGTGCAGTTGGTCTAATGTTCCATAGGCTCACACTTTGTTCCTCAGCCAGCCGCAGTGGCCGAGGGGACTGAGGCGCTCCAGTCACGGTCTGCACGGCCACTACGGTCGGGGGTTCGAATCCCCCCTTGGGCATGGTTATTTGTGCCGTCCTCAGTATTAGTTAGTTCATAAGTAGTTTGTAAGTTTAGGGACTGATGACCCCGTAGTTAAGTCCCATTAGCTATACAACCGCCGGCCGCGGTGGCCGAGGTGACTGAGGCGCTCCAGTCAAGGTCAGCACGGTCACTACGGTCGGGGGTTCGAATCCCCCTTCGGGCATGGATATTTGTGCCGTCCTAGTTTGTAAGTAGTTCATAAGTAGTTTGTAAGTTTAGGGACTGATGACCCCGTAGTTAAGTCCCATAAGCTTTACAAACATTTGAACATTTTTTGCTATACAACCATTTGAACATTTAATTTTGTTCCTCAGTCGACGGTGCGTAACCACAGGTGGAATTGTGTCGAACGCCTTGCGGAAGTCAATAAGCAGGACAACTTCGTGGGGGCCCGCATTAAATACCCTCTGGGCCTCTTGGATGAATAGAGCGAGCTGGGTTTCGCATTGCTGAAGTACGCAAAACTTTTTAAGAATGCTTACTCCTGACATCAAACAAACGGGAATGGACTTCTGCCAATAATGTATTTCACATTCAGAACGTGTGGGTGATGGGGCACTTAACAACATTGTGGCAGATTATGAAAACAAGCTTCACCACTTTGAGCCTGAAAACACGATAAATGGAATTCTCTCACAAACGATCAATGACGCCCTTAAGGTTTCAGAATGTGCTATCAGCGGCGAGAAACTCGAATACGGTTCACTGTTTCTCAGCATAGACGTCTTTACGTAACATATTGCCGCGAGTCTTGCGACGGAACGCCTGGTGCAGTGGTTAGCATCACAGATCGAATTCCGGACTCCCTGTAGTTACCTGTAATTACGCTACAGTTAGTAACTGTCTAGAGGTCGAGGGTTTCAAGTTGCATCATTGAAGCGGAAGGTTGGCCGTGATACGCTTGACAGGAAACACACCTCGACTGATATTGAGAACAGAATAAGAAAGTCGGAGGCATTGCTTTTCAGCACGGCCTCGTACGCTTTGATTCCGCTTCCTTCGCCGGAAGAATCCACACCTTGGCGTTGTATGAGCCCTCAAAAACAGACTACATGGTACACGTTTCCGTCCATTCACAGCTCCTAAGTGGGTTGTGATATACAACAGGCGTTGAAATTTGCTACAGAATAGTCTTTGCAACCTTCGGCATATATGGCTTAAATGGTAGAGTCTTTAGCTTCATTTTCTTTGCCTGCATTCTATACATAAAGATTATTTTCGTTAATGAGGGACAAGGTGTCTTGCACTTCAACTCAGTAGGACACTAGGTCCCAATGGGCTTCTTCACGAAGTTCCTTAGAAGCTTCTTTCCAGCGGTATGAAATAGCTCAACAAATTTCAAATGAACACGATGTAAGATATAATACACAGTTCATCTCACAGTAAGTTGGAAATTCTAATCCAAGGCTTATAGAGCTCTATGTAATTACACAAAATCCTATACCTAACGTCCTAAAGATATAAAAGACATGTATGTCCGGACAAGGTACGTTCGCGATGTATCTCACCGATAATGAAATTAATTGTAATGGAAACTTAAGGTGTAATAAATAATCACTGCACCAATATTACCTGCCCATAATTCTAATTACAGATGATAGCTTTAGAGATAGTGGTGTAACAATGAATAGGACAGTAAACACAGTTACCAGTACAACATAATGATTTTTATTATTTATTTACTTATTCCATTTAGTTGTATGTAGAACCACTTGGTTCACAGATGACAATAAATAGTGGAGGAAGAAGTCTGCCTTACATAAAAAAAAACATAAAAAACTGGTTGAGTTGTATACGAATGTGATGTAGCAGACGCCGATTTCACCCATATTAGATCTTTGAATGTCATACTCACATAGACATTTGTCGGTATTGAGAATTTCAGCTGCAGAATAATTAGGAACTATAGTGTCCGTGAATTCAATACCAAATGCAGTTACAGAGTTCACCATCTTTTCTAGCGATTGAGCATGTTTTGTATGTTACAAATTGCGTAACAATGCGTCTCAGAATCTTGTGAACTGCCTTAAAATTCCACACGCGGTATTGAGATAAGTCAGTTCAAGCGCTCTAACTTTTGTGTATGCACAATGCCATATATCAACATCATGCACAGTCATGACATTAGGCCTTGCCTCTTTCAGATAAGTCCAAAGTACTCCGATATGACCTTGAATATCTCACCTTGTGTTCCTTGTTGTTCAAAATACCTATAATAAAGAGATAGGTAGATACAGTCCTTGACCCCTTGACCCTTCTGAAGTGAAGCACAATTGTTTTCAACCAGTCTTTCAGGTTTGCTTCAGTTGCCTTGGCATTCTCGAAAGGAACATAATCATTAGCTACACAACAGTATATCCTCGGAAGACATTTGCGTTAGTTCTTCACCGTACAGGATGTCAGTGATAATGGCATTTTCAAGTTTCTTGATCAAACCGAAGACGTCGTTTATAATGTCTCTTTCTCTTTCATGTACCGCACGTAATGAAGACGGTTATTTAGTCTGGTGTATAACTTTGTTTAGGTGTATTACCGTTGTGCACAATACAAAATGTCCACTTACAATTCACTGTAGCACTCACACACAAATACGAGGCGCATCCAGAAAGTAAGTTCCGTTTGGTCATATAAAACGAACGGGTACAGATACAAAAAAAAATATTGATTGTACAAAAATTTACAACTGTTAATCTACTTTTCTATATAGCTTCCGAAATTTTGTAGGCAATTGTCATAGCATGGCACAAGGTTTTGTGTGCCTTTTTCATAGAACGTTGCCGCCTGTGTATTCATCCTTGAGGTAACATGTTCTTCCAGCTCGTCATCGTCGTTGAAGTGTTGTCCACCAAGGACAGATTTTAGGTGTAAGAAGAGGATTACTGTCAAAAGATATTTTTTCACGATAATGCCTGACATCCCACATCGAATGTGACCAAACAATTCTTACGGAAATTTCAATGGGACCTGTTTGATCATCCTCCATACAGCTCGGACCTCTTTCCTAGCGACTTTCATCTCTTCTTACACCTAAAATCTGTCCTTGGTGGTCAACACTTCAACGATGATAAAGAGCTGTTACCACATGGTTGAATACACAGGCGGCAACCTTCTGTGGAGGATGCATGCAAAAACTTGTGGCACGCTATGACAAATGCCTACAAAATTTCGGCAGTTATGTGGAAAAGTAGTTTAAGAGTTGTAGAATTTTGTGCAATAAAAATTCCTTCTGTATCTGTGTACAATTTCATTTTATTACCAAACGGAACTTACTTTCTGGACGCGCCTCGTACAATAGAGTCAGAATATACTTCTCTGACACTGGAAAGGCACTATGCTGCTGCGCGCGCGGATTACCTGCAACTGATGGTCTGTCACTCAGCAGTCAGCATGGGCAGCTAAAATGTTCAAATGTTTGTGAAGCTTATAGGACTTAACTGCGGGGTCATCAGTCCCTAAACTTACTAACTACTTATGAACTAACTTACAAAACACAACACAAACATTCATGCCCGAGGGAGGATTCGAACCTCTGACGAAGGAGGGAGCAGCTAAAAGGTGCGTTGTTCCCATCTAGTGGATCGATTATGTCTACGTACCAAATGTGGGGTCAATTCCCGCGAGACGCTTCATTAATGTTCCTTGTGAGTCGTCTTATGATTGGTTTGATACGGTCTGCGAATTGCTCTTTATTTCTGAGCATCATTTTCACTCACCGTCATTTACCATTTGCTGGCTGTATTCCAGTCTTCGTCTTCTGCTAAAATTTTTACTCTGGAGGTTATCCTCTGATGTATTCAGAAACCCTCAATTATTCTGTCCCTTTCTAAATCAAATGTTCAAATGTTTGTATAGTCTATGGGACTTAACTACGGGGTCATCAGTCCCTAAACTTACAAACTACTTATGAACTTCTTACGAACTAGGACGGCACAAATATCCATGCCCGAGGGGGTATTCGTATCCCCGACCGTAGTGGCCGTGCAGACCGTGACTGGAGCGCCTCAATCCCCTCGGCCACCGCGGCCGGCCTGTCCCTTTCTCCCGTCAATGTTTTCTCTGTGGCCCTTTCTTCGCGGAATCTACAGAGGACCTTCTCATTCAATAGCGACCGGCCGCGGTGGCCGAGCGGTCTGCTGCGCGCCAGTCACGGTCTGCACCTCCACTACGGTCGGGGGTTCGAATCCCCCCTCGGGCATGGATATTTGTGCCGTCCTTAGTATTAGCTAGTTCATAAGTAGTTTGTAAGTTTAGCGACTGGTGACTCCGTAGTTAAGTCCCATAAGCTCTACAAACATTTGAACATTCATAAGCGTGTCAGTCTACCTAATTTTCAATATTTATCTTCAGTACCACATCTCAAATGCTTCGATTCTCTGACATTCCGGTGTTCCCACTGTCTTCGCGCCGTCTTCATCTAAGACTCTTCGATTGGCCTTCATTAGGCCTTCACCGGCCGCGGTGGCCGAGCGGTCTGCGGCGCGCCAGTCACGGTCTGCACGGCCACTAAGGTCGGGGGTTCGATCCCCCCTCAGGCATGGATATTTGTGCCGTCCTTAGTATTAGTTAGTTCATAAGTAGTTTGTAAGTTTAGGGACTGATGACCCTGTAGTTAAGTCCCATTAGCTCAACAAACATTTGAACATTCATTAGCGTGTCAGTCTACATAATTTTCAATATTTATCTGCTGTACCACATCTCAAATGCTTCGTTTCTCTGACATTCCGGTTTTCCCACTGTCTTCGTTTCACTTTCCTACAAAGCTGTCCTCGAAACGTACATTCTCAGAAATTAAAATTACGGTCATTGTTTCATAGGGGTAGACTTCCCTTCGCCACGAATTCCCTCTTAGCCTGCGTCAGTCTACTTTCGATGTCCTAATTGCTTCGCCCCTCTGGGTTATTTTATTTTCAAGGTAGAAGAAGTCATCTTCCTCTGGAAATGGAAATGAGCGTATGGCTTTCTTGGCCGGGAGATCCCTTACGGGATTGTTCGGCTGTCTGAGTGTAAGTCTTTTTATTTGACCCCGCGTGGGCGACTTACGTGCCAATGATGATGAGATGATGATGATTAGGACAACACACAACACCCAGTCCACTGCCGGGAATCGAACCCGGGCCTCCTGCGTGGTAGTCAGCGACGCTTCCACTGAGCTACGAAGGTGGACTCACCTTCCTCTACAAAGTAATCACAAATTTTGATGTTCACTGTATCAAAATTCAAATGTTTGTACAGCTTAAGGGACTTAACTACGGGGTTATCAGTCCCTAAACTTACAAAATACTTATGAAATAGCTAATACTAAGGACGGCACAAATATCCATGCCCGAGGGGGGATTCGAACCTCCGATCGTAGTGGCCGTGCAGAACGTGACTGACGCGTCGCAGACCGCTCGGCTACCGCGGCCGGCTTCACTGTATACCTATTTTATTTTCTCCTTTACTTTTTCCCGTATCTCCTACAGGATCGGCATATTTCATGGATTAAGGGAATGTTAGTGGTTTTTGGTGAGTCGATAACCTTGCTGAGATAACCGTTCACAAAGAACGAAATTAGTGTATATCATACTCATGTGTCTGAAACAGCGCATGAACCAGTTTCCTAAGTTTTTATGTAGAGTTTGGGGACACATGGTTACCAGTCTGGTATATAGCTAGCTGGCTCTGTGTAAGCACCCACAATTCACATGTACAGCTTGCCGGCCAAGCAGCCCCAGACATTTATCCAGCGCATGATCACCGCACCATACCTAGAATGTGGCGCATTAACGCCCTCGGCAGTACGTGCGAGATTTCGTCACTTTATACTGAATATAAACAGAGAAAGCTGCAATCAGTGACTTTTTTATAATTATTCCACTATTTCCAGAAAATAAAATTTCCATCTTTTTCAGGATCATCTCCAGGTGGGGTACATGAGGGTACACGAAAACATATATATTTCGGTAGCAAGTCGTGGGTTTTAACTATGTTGTATAAATGCAGACAAAGAAACCTCTAATGTGTAATAGTTATAAAATTTAAATGTTTGTAAATCTATGGGAGTCATCTAATATGGTTATCAGTCCCTAGGCTTACAAACTACTTAACCTAATTTACCGCCGGCCGCGGTGGCCGAGGGGACTGAGGCGCTTCAGTCACGGTCTGCACGGCCACTACGGTCAGGGGTTCGAATCCCCCCTCGGGCATGGATATTTGTGCCGTCTTTAGTTGTACGTAGTTCATAAGTAGTTTGGAAGTTTAAGGACTGATGACCCCGTAGTTAAGTCCCTTAAGCTTAAAAAACATTTGAACTTTTGAACCTAATTTACCTAAGGACAACACACACACCCATGTCCGAAAGAGGACTCGAACATCCGACGCTCCACACCAAGGTGCCTTACAGCGCTCGCCCATTCCACGGCACCTTAAAGTTATAGGACAACTTGCATCGCAAAGCTAATTTAAAAGGTGTCAAACCTTTGATACCATTTGTAATATCAGTGTTGATGATAATCGATAGCTCATTCATATTTCCAAATAGTGTACAGTATATGTCACATAAGTTACGTCTCCTGTAGCAGTAGCAGTACAGAGTTAGTTGGGCGCAGAGAGTCACAGAGTTAACATTGATCAAACATGGAGGCTGGCCTTTCAGAGGTGGAAGCACTGTTAAAAATGAAAATAAAATTTTATAGAAGTATTTTTGGAAGGATTACCAATGTTCAAAATGTTCAAATTTTTGTACATCTATCGGAACAAATTGCATGGTCATCAGTCCATAGCTTACAAACTACTTAAACCAACCTAAGGACAAACACACACACCCATGCCCCAGGGACGACTCGAACCTCCACGGCGAGCAACTGCGCGCTCCGCAGCGAGACTCTTTAGACCGCTCGGCTACTCCACCGCGGCATTACCATTGAGATCATACAATTTATGAAAGGAATTTGCAGGTATGAAAATATCAAGAGGTGATGTAAGATTACTTTCTTCTGTAATTGTAAAGACATTGTTAATCATTTTTATAAGAGAGGACCTCACTAATGAAATAATAATAATGAAATTTTAAACTGTATTAGGTATTCTTTCAGTAGCAAGCAGCATTTTACTTCCAATTTCAAAGATTTTTTTAATAAAATGAATTACGTTGCTTTGTTTTGACGTGTGTGTGTGTGTGTGTGTGTGTGTGTGTGTGTGTGTGTGTGTGTGTGTCTGTGATATTGCTACATGTCACGTGCTAATCACGATAAAGAATAGTAATTAACTGTGTGTAAATGAATGTAATAATGGAATCAGATTTTGAATGGAATTTGTTGCATGACAAGAAGGATCGATTCTGTGTGCACAGGACACCAAACTAGTGATGATTTAAATTCAAATCCATTACAAGTTCAGTATTGTTCAGCTACTTTTGCAAAAATCAAATATTAATAATAGTTTTATGGATTTTATAATTAAAAGTGTTGTGTTTAACTTTCGGAGAAGGTCAGAGGCAAACATTCATACAACAGCTACGTAATTACATAATTAATGTTTACAGTTTAATAAAACTACAATGAGACGCAAGTCGCATTTTCAAATGCGGTCCAAACACGACAATATTTCATGTAGTTTCCAATTCAAGTTTTCAAACAGTCGTACCAGACTAGCTTTTCAATCAGAAGGATATACCCTTTCCCAGTTCTCTTATTTATTGTAACACAGCTTACTAGTTGTTGGTATCCACCGGGAAATCAAATCTTCAAATGTTTGTAAAGCTTACGGGACTTAACTACGGGGTCATCAGTCCCTAAACTTACAAACTACTTATGAACTAACTAAGACTAAGGAAGGCACAAATATCCATGCCCGAGGGGGGATTCGAACCCCCGACCGTAGTGGCCGTGCAGACCGTGACTGGAGCGCCTCAGTCCACTCGGCCACCGCTGCCGGCCCCACCGGGAAACTTTCAATATGATTGCCTATTGTCGACATATTACTCAGTTTCCACTTATGAGTATCAACATATATCAATTTTCACGACAAATTCGCTGTTATCCAGGTAGTGTTTTGCAACAAATGCAAGTTACAAAGATCATCACTGACAGACATGACACATAGCACTCATAGAAAGATGTTTTGTGCACATGCTACGTTAATCCATATTAGTGATTACTAAAGGTGGGACACAGTCCTCTATAGGTTGCATGCATATAACGTGCTCTGCAACATGCTCCCATGTTGGCCGCAAGATTGGGAAGGAGTTCTTGTGGCAGGGGTGAGCACGCGAACGTTCCACACTACATCCCATACCAGCTCTATGGAATTTAAGTCAGGAAACGACCGGACCAGTCAACTCGCCGAATCTCCTCTCTTTCCAAAAGCTCCTCTACCTTCGATGAGATCATGTGGTCAAAAATTACGAGGTCATTAAGCTCATGCCTCTCATCACCGCAGGAATGGGATCAAATAAATGATGATATTTACAATGTTCCTGGGAGCATACCACTCGACAAAATACGGTATGCCCAGAACCACTAAGAAAACTGAATTTGTTCTCTGTCGAAAAGAATACGAAATTCCACTCCTTACTCGTCCAGTCTCTACGCTTTTGGCACCATAACAAATCTCTGAATACAGCCCTCCATTCCAAAAGACGGTGGTTAAAATCAAAATATGTTGGTGAACCTGAGAGACCAAACTGAAAAGATCTTCGGTTCATAGACTTATAGACTACTTATAAACCACTTAAACTAACTTACACTAAGGACAACACTTTGTCCCAGGGCCGAGGGAGGACTAGAACCTCCGACGCGAGCGGCCGGGCGATCTGTAAATTGGCGCCCCAGATTGCACAGTCAATTCCGGACAGCTGGTTAGCCGCGCGGGAATAGCCTAGCGGTCAGGAGCACCACGTTGTGGATCGTGCGGCCTCCCGCGTCGGAAGTTCGAATCCTCCCTCGGACATGGATGTTTTTATTGTCTTTAGTATAAGTTAAATCATAAGTAGTTTGTAAGTTTAGGGACTGATGACCGCGCAGTCACGTCCCATAAGCTTTACAAACATTTGAACATTTGACAGCTAGTTTAAATCCACTTCCGACCATCCTGATTTAGTATTTCCCTAAATCGCTTCAGGAACATTCTGGAATGATTCCTTTGAAGCCGCGGTGGACTGGCCGAACGTTCTAAGGCGCCTTGATGCAGAGAACGCGGGTGCTCGCCGTCGTGAGGTTTGAGTCCGCCATTGGGCATCCATATCTACATGGGATACTCTGCAAATCACATTCAAGTGTCTGGCAGAAAGTTCATCGAACCACCTTATACTATTTATCTCCCATTCCATTCTGGAATAGCTCGCGGGAAGGAAGAACACCTGAACCTCTCAGTTCGAGCTCTGATTTCTCGTATTTTATTCTGATGATCTTTTCTACCCATCTAACTGGGAGTCAACAATATATTTTCGCATTCGGAGGAGATTGTTGGCGATTGGAGTTTCTTAAGTAGCCCACGCCGCTGCGATAAGCGCCGTTGTTGTAATGATTCCCATCCCAGATTCTGTATCATTTCCGTAACCCTCACTCCCCCGTATCGTGACAATACGAAACGAGCTGCCCTTATTTGGACTCTTTCGATGTCCTCCGTCAAACCCACCTGATAAGGATTCCACACTGTGCAGCAATGCTCCAAAAACGGACGGACAAGCGTAGTTACTGCAGTTTCCTTAGTAGTTTTGTTGCATCTTTTAAGGGTTATGCCAATAAAACTCAGTCTCTGGTTCGCCTTTCCCACGACATTATCTACGTGTTCTTTCCAGTTTAAGTCTGAAGTAATGGTAATTCCTAGGTATTTTATGGAGTTTAACGGATTTCTTTTCGTACTCATGTGGACGACTTCACACTTCCCATTATTTAGTCAATTGCCAATTTTTACACCAAACAGATATCTTATTTAGATCGATCTGCAGTTGGTTTCGATCTTCAGATGACTTTACTAGACGATAAATGACGGCGTCATCCGGAAACAACCTAAGAGAGCTGCTCAGATTCTTTCCCAAATCGTTTATGTAAATAAGGAACAGCATATGACCAATAATACTACCCTGTGGAACGCCCGATATCACCTCTGATTTAGTCAATGCCTTACCATCGATTGCTAAAACCTGTGTCCTCTCTGACTGGAAATCCCCTATCCAGTCGCAAATTTGGGGCGATACACCGTAACCACGGAATTTGATTAAAAGCCGTTTGTGAGGTACGGTGTCAAAAGCCTTGCAATAAATGGCAGGATCGTCATTACAATCACGTAGTGAGGGTATTGTTTGTGCTTTGCTCTAGTATATTTAACATGTGACCAAAATCTCTTGGGGTTTTCAGTCAAAATTCAAGACTGAGTTTCGTTGTGAAAAGTATTGTAAGCATCTCGCTTTGATGTCCTCACTAAATATCGAGCTTCTGTGTAGGATCGCCGATCTTAGGGATTTTGTGTTCGTTTAAATTTAGCATGGGAGAAATATGCATCGGGCATGCATATTTCTCTAAGATTCTGTACTGTACTGTAGCTATTCATTTTAGGTGTTGTCTAAATTTAATCGAGCTATGTCACTTAGCAGAGACACATCATGCGAAAGTTTATTTTGTGTTAAAGTTTTTTCACCAGTGTAGACGCAAAGTGTACACGATTACTATTTACGACGCACCAAAGTTATGTAGGCAAAAGTCTGGAGACGAATAATTATTTGATATGGTACAACCGCGGCCTATGAAGATTGTCAGACATTATACATGTAATTCTGATAACTAGACGGGTTGAGAGAGGTCCCTACGCGGCTCATGCGCATTTCCAGAGCCGACCCCCTTTGGAATTCAATGAAGAGACAAGTGGTGGAGAAACCGATAATCCACACATTATTCCGTTAATATGCGACATACGGGAGAGTAGAAGGGGCTGGAGGCTTCCAGGATAGCTTGCGCCGTTCTGCGAAACCACTCTGCCTATGTTGCGTAAGTGGTTTGTGGAAATGCAGTGATAGTCCTTGTATTGAGATTTACTTATCGCAATTCCGCAGTCCACTAGTACCACTACTAGCCATTTCCATTTCTGTATCACTCGCAAATACGAGGAAATTTCGGATGCCTGTATGCTTCTGTACGAGCCCGAATGCGTTTCATCATTGTAGTCTCTATGCGAAATGTAAGTTGGCTTCAGTAGAATCGTTCAGCAGTATGCTTCAAATTCCAACCTTCAAAATGTTCTCAACAGTGCTTCTCGAAAATAAGGTGGCCTTCATTTCAACGACTCTCACTCGACGTCCCGAAGTATCTCTGTAAAACTCGTGAATTGATTGAACTAACCAGTAATAAACCTAACAGTTCGCTTCTGGAGTGCTTCTATTCCTTCCTTTAAACCGATCTGGTATGGATTCCAAACACTTGAGCAATAATCGTTGCGAGATCGAACAACAGTTTTATACGTGGTCTCCTTTACGGTTGAACCACATCTTTCTATAATTCTTCCAATAAAATGAAGCTGACCATCAACCTATGCCACTACTGTCCTTACATGCTCGCTAAATTTTATATCGCTCTGCAATGGTACGCCTACATTTTAAATCGTAGCGACTGTGTTCGAATGCCCAAATACTTGTATTTCTGTGCGACTTAACTACTTTGGTTATCAGTACGAAGGCTTACAAACTAGTTAAACTAACTTGAACTAACCTAAGGACAACACACACATCCATGTCCGAGGTAGAGCTCGAACTTCCGACGGCGAGCAACAGCGCGCTCTGTAGCAAGGCGTCTTAGAGCGTTCGGCCATTCCACCACGGCTCCGCGACTGTGTCAAGTAACTCACTACTAATGCTGTATTAGAAAATTATGCCACTGTGGAGTTGCCGAGCGGTCTAAGGCGTCTTCGTTGCGGAGGTTCGAGTCCCGCCTGGGGCATGGGTGTGTGTGTGTTTGTCCTTAGGTTAGTTTAACTTAGTTTAAGTAGTTTGTAATCCTAGGGACTAATAACCATCGCAGTTAAGTCCCATAGATTTACAAACATTTGACCATTTAGAAAATTATAGGGATTGTTTCTTCTACTCATCTGCGTCACCTCACATTTGTCTACATTTAGAACTAGCTGTCACTTCTTATACCAACTAGAAATACGTAACGTGTCTAAAAAGTTCGGTGAATGGTGTCATATCTGAACTTGGCGCATGTGTGCCCTCTTGCGCAAGGGTCATCAGAGACTTGAAGAGAATCCCGTGTGACTGCCAGTGTAAACAGACTGCGACCAGTTGAGCGTAGTTAATGTGATAGGAAGTGTCGCAGCGCATTGGAGCACGTCCTGCTACAAAATGGGGAATACGTATCCGACGGGTATCTGAATAATTGATGCTGCCAAATGGCAATGCACCTGCAAACGGCACAATCCGGAAGCGTCAGTTTATGGCGTTGTAGATGGCAACTGTTCTTGAATATCTTCTGTACTCCCCTTATCTGGCTCCTGTGGTCTTCTTTCCGTTTCCTCACTTGAAGGGCCCATGATACGAGGGGCATTTGAAAACCCCGTGCAAAAATAAAAACTACTAACGTGTTTGGGGAAAACCATTTTTATTTTACGACATAGTCTCCTTTTAGACTTATACATTTCGTCTAAAGTTGTTCTAATTTCTTGATCCCTTCCGAATAATACGAATTGTCCAAGCCTCCTAAATAGCTATTCGTTTTTTGCAATTACTTCCTGTCCGAATGAAATCATCGTTCCGCCAACCCTTTCTTCAAATTGAGGAACAGATAGTAGTCAGAGGGAGCCACGTCTGGAGAATAGGGGGGGATGTGAAACGAGTTGGAATCTTATTTCCAATAATTTCGCGTCCACAGCTGCTGAGATGTGTGCTGGTGCACTGTCCTGATGGAAAAATACTTGTTTGTGGGCCAATTGCCGGCGGTTTTTCTTGCAGATCGGTGTTCAAACGGTCCAATAACGATGAATAATATGCTCCTGTAATAGTTTTGCCCTGTTCCAAATAGTCAATGAGGATTATCCCTTGCGAATCCCAAAAGACCGTCGCCATAACCTTTCCGGCCGGAGGACCGGTCTTCGCCTTTTTTGGTACAGATTGTCCCTCGACAAACCATTGTTTAGATAATTCTTTTGTCTCAGGAGAATAGTAATATGTCCATGTTTCATCCACAGTGACGAATTCTGCTGATTCTTCCTGAACAGCTGCAAACCTTCCTTCCAACACTTCACACGATTCCGTTTTTGGTCAAGCGTGATCAATCGTGGCACAAATCTTGCTGAATCAAAATTTTATGTACCCGATCATTAGAGATTCCCACAGCACTAACAATCTCACGCACCTTAACTCTTTTGTAACGCATCACCATATCATGGATTTTATCAACGATTTCTGGAGTCGTAACCTCCACAGGGCGTCCAGGACGTTCAGTGTCACTTGTGCTCATATGGCCACTCCGAAGATTTTGAAAACCCTTATAAACTGTTCTATTCGAAGAGCAGAGTTACCAAAAAGTTTCATCAAGCTTCTCTTTAGTCTCCTGGCCGGCCGCGGTGGCCGAGGGGACTGAGGCGCTCCAGTCACGGTCTGCACGGCCACTACGGTCGGGGGTTCGAATCCCCCCTCGGGCATGGATATCTGTGCCGTCCTTAGTCTTAGTTAGTTCCTAAGTAGTTTGTAAGTTTAGGGACTGATAACCCCGTAGTTACGTCCCATAGACTATACAAACATTTGAACATTTGATTTAGTCTCCTGAGGCGTTTTGCCTTTAATAAAATACTGTTTAATCACCACAAGAAATTCTTTCTCGTCCATTCTTTGACAATCACTCGACTTCTTTGATTAATACGAATGCCAAACACAAAGAAATAGATCGATATGGCTGAAACTTGATGTGCGTTCTTTCTAAAGGTGCTAATAACTAGACCTCGATACGCGCCGACAGTGCCATCTCTCGGACTTAGCACGGGATTTTCAAACGCCCCTCGTAGGTGGACGTTTTGCGGACGTGAATGCCAACAAAGGTGGCGTGACAGCCGTCCTGCGTCCGATTTCACAGGAAGCCTTTATTGGTAATTGCCAGAAGCCATACGAGCGTTGTCAAAAGTGAGTTGTAGCTTGTGACCACTATTTTGAAGGTCAATAAATAACATTCGTTTCCATCTTTTTTTCTGATAGCATTAACCGAACATTTTAGACACACCAAGCATTTCCTATATTCGCCTGCATCTTACAACAATAAATCAATGACGACACCCTCCTGTACACCACATCATTTATAGTTCTTGGTTCCATCCGATTTTTTTTTGCGTGGGTGAATGACACCACTCGCACTTATCAGCCGTCTGTTGATTCATGACTTCCTCCAGAAGATCTTGCAAATAATTTGGGACGAGGTATACTTTCCTCTATCCTGGTGCCTTATTCCCTCTAGTATAGTATGGGCGTTAACAGGCATCACTGGCAGTGGAAGCACTTCACTTAAAAATCAAGAAAGCATCATTAATTTCTTCCCTAGCCTCTCCTTGCAAGTGTTTCACCATTTCACCAAGTGCAGAATTTATACCAACGTACTTGTGGCTTTGGTCATTACTCGACCTGTTCGCGCCGTCGTCATCTAAGACACTTAGTCTGGCCTCCATGAGGCCTTCTAGCAAGTGAACCTAGCTTATGCAGAAATTGTCCAAACTCACTCCATTTCTGTCTCTGATGCGAACTTCCTTGTAGGTTAACACGCGAATTAATGTTTACTGTTTGTGTACGCAGTTTAGTTGGCAACAACATGATAAAGGACGCACCTTGCGACATTATTTCACTTGCAGCTCTCTCCCCTAGAGAAAATACTGATGCTCCAAGCCGCGCGGAATGGCCGAGTGCTCTAAGGCGTCATGCTACGGACTGGGCGGCAGTTCCTGACGGAGGTTCGAGTCCTCCCTAGGGCAAGGGTATTAATTTAAGCAGTTTGTAAGTTTAGCGACTGATGACCATAGCTGTTTGGCTCAATAGGTTTACAAACGTATGAACATATATGACCCTCTAACTTTAACTGTACAACGTAATATTTATTAAGGAAATCGAAATCGCCGACCGCGGTGGCCCAGCCGTCTGCGGCGCGCCAGTCACGGACTGTACGGCCACTACGGTCGGAGGTTCGAATCCCCCCTCTCGGGCATGGATATTTGTGCCGTCCTTAGTATTAGCTAGTTCATAAGTAGTTTGTAAGTTTAGGCACTGATGACCCCGTAGTCAAGTCCCATAGCCTCTACAAACATTTGAAAATTTTGAAATCGAAATCAAGAATTGTAAATTATCCCTCATCAAAATTTAGGAACACCTCCATACGCTTTTCATTTTTTTCATTCCTATACTGAAAGAGAGAAGTGTTGTTCCCGATGTTTCCACATTATTGTTAACTACTCCATATAACTTATAGCAGAAAAGTGAAGTATCTGTTCCATCCAAGGGATCCAAACTAACAACTGACGTATGGGAAACCGTATAAACCAAAGCTATACAACCTCTGACAAAGTTCGCTGAATAGTCCTGTAACATTAATGTAGATGAACTGTGAACTACAATTACCTTACTGTCCTTCGAAATAGTCACTTTCCATAACTATGCATCACTGAGCTCTGCGATACATTCCCTGGAAACTTTGCACGAAATCCTGCAAAAGCCTTGTCACGTTTCGTTGGATGTCAGGGATATCGTTAAATCCCTTTCATTTAAAAGCTAGTTTGAGTCGAGGGAACAAGACTAGGAAGATTGAGATCCGGCGAGTATGGTCGATGTTCAAGCTGGAACTCCCCCCCCCCTTTTTTTTTCAGAAACTGTTTGACGATATTGGCTGTATATGGACGAGCGTTGTTGTGAACACAAAATCAAGAACCCAGTTTTGCGGACTAGGGTGGACGTTTCATGAGATGGGTCAAAATTTCAACGTTCCTTGCAGCGTTCAACGTTGTTCCCTGAGGTAGTAATTCCTTGTGGATAACACCTTAACTATCTAAAAATGTAATGACCAACGTTTTGGTTAGTGATCTTTCGGTCGGATTATATTCCGAGGAGGTGATGTTGGAGAACGCTTTGCCGTTTTGTTTCAGGATCGTACCATAGATATCACGTTTCATCCTCAGTGACAAAACGGTCAAAGAAAATGGGTGTTGCATCCGCCGTATCGACAAAATCTTGTGAAGTCTGATTCTGATTGTCAAAATAACGTGGCACAAGACGACACACGTTTGCCTCTTCCCTAACTACTGAGTAATGATTTGTCGCTCGGATTCACGGTTAAGCCGTAGTTCATCCGCATGTGTACAGTTAAACGACGGTCGTTCATCATTAATGTCATCAGTTTCTCAATATTTTCACCAATGACGGTGGTCGCTGCTATTCCACTATAGGGGTTGTCAGAAAACAAATTTCGCGGCCCACCACTCGCACACACAATTCAGGGACCGTGCTTGATCCCCATAAACACCTACCAGTACCTCATTCGTTTCTTTAGGTGCCCTGCCATATTTAAAACTTTAAATTGATCCTTTGCTCGTTCATTGTCCTGTTCTTAGTTCAGAACCAACCCACTAAACAAGCACTTCGCAGGTGTAACACGGAACACACGCGATGCTCAACGGGACTATGTTGGGGGCAGTTTGTCAAATCCAGCCGCTATGCAGATGCAGCATTGTGATTCGCCTGTGTTGGCCGATCGACCGTTCTGACTTCATTCTCCGAACTTTATTTTCAGATGTTGTATGTTTCTTATTGGCTATTTCATCAATCAAGTAAATATCCGCCTTTGCGCCCTTCCTTGCAGTGTACTGTTCTGCTGGGAACGACCTCCTACGGTCTAAATAACCCAGTCAGAGTTGAACGTATGCTTCCTATTATGCTGGAAACCTTCACCCATATTCTTGCAGTTACTCGTTTTGTGCCCAGCCTCGCTACATTACAAGCATTGCGGCTGACGACACTGCTTTTTTAAGTGGCGCATTCACCAAAATTTGGGCGCGATGGAGTTTCCGAGCATCTTGATGCGAAGCGCGCGGTTGTTCGCCATCGAAGGCTCGAGTCCTCCCTCGAGCAGAGGTGTTGTGTTGTCCTTAGGTTAGTATAACTCAGTTTAACTAGTCCGTAAGCCTAGGAACTAAACACCAAAAACGTCCCTCAGACTTACAAAAACGTAAACGTTTTTACCCAAATTTGTAACATGTCAGAGGAAAATACCATCCTGACTGCTGAGTACAGAACATTACCATTTTCCACCTTCACACGCCATTATGTATCTGTCGGAATGCGCCGTACGCATACATCTACGGTTCCATTCTCTATTTCCCGCAAGTGGGCTGTATCCGTCTTTGCGTTATCCATAAATTCGTAAACTCGGTCGTTCAACTCTCGAATTCCATAAGAGAATGCCTCAACAGACTCATTGTGGTTTACATTAACCCCTTGAATTCCTCCATGAAAAACTTGTGATATTCTATTAATGAGAGCTTCCCAAAGTGTTTGCAAATGATTGGTGAAGGAAGGGAAGGAATAAGGATAGGAAAGAAAGGATTGACAGTGGCCACATTTGGGCATTGATATTAAGCAATGGCGACAAGTGAAAATGTGAGCCGGACCGAGAATCTAACCCGGGTCTCCCGCTTCGGGCCAGCGGTCGCCTTAACTACTTGGCCACCTGTGCTTGCCTCCCATCTGTCTCAAATCCTCACACGTCGCACGCTATATTTGTAGCGCCCCTATCGTCCATGCCCTCTTACGGATTTCCGTGCGAGTATTTAAACGCGACGACGGCGTTAGCTTCAGTTATTTCGCTGCAGATGCGGTCATACGTCCGACCTCGCACGGGAATTCGTAATGGCGAGTGTATGAGGGCATGGACGATAGGGGCGCTACAAACATAGCGTGTGACTTGTGAGAATTTGAGACGGACGGGAGGCGAGCACGGGTGGCCAAGTGTCATTCCTTCGGTGGCAGCCGTGCGGCTCGGACGTGCGGAGCGGCTGCACCGTTGTTTACATCGTCGCTGGCGGCCGTTGGCGGTGTTTACTGGTGAGTGCACGCTTTCGCGTTTGCTGTAGCGCTGAAAATGACAAAATGAACGACTCAATGGAGCGGCTAGAACGAAAAGATACTTTAAAGTTGACTTTTGATCCGACATTACCACGACCTAAACCATTCCAAGTTGAATTATTCATTAGAGATGTCATGAAGGTACTTTAGATGACTTGATCGGTATTCATTTGTCGATCGTTAGCAGCACTGTCTGCCTTAAATTAGTTAGCCTCGAAAAATGCGTGCAAATAGTCTTGTGGTGGACTCCTACAATTTAAACACTCAAACGGTCATGTCGGTGAAGTGACAGTTACACAAGCCGGTCTTGGACTCAGAACCGTCCGAATCTTCGAATTACCTTTCGAGATTACCGCCGAGCAGACTAATGATAAACTGAAGGATTACAGGACAGTGATCAGTAACGTAGCTGAAAAGTGGTCTGGGCAACACATTTTCCCCATCCTAAACGGCCTCAGGCAGATAAAAATCGATCTGGTAAAGCACATCCCGTCCTGTATCGTTGTCTGCCGATTTAGAGCCATAGTTATATTCGATGGGCAACAGAGGACTTGTTCGGCGTGTGGCTCCACAGAACATGTACGTGCGCAGTGTATTCAACGGCGCGTCGCGCAGATACCGATAGGCGAGCGAGAGGCAGGGCTCAACGTCTACGTTGCCACTGACTTACGTAGCCGCCGCCCGGGCGAACACCGCTCCAGAGCCTAGTTTAGATGTTGCGCTGGCTGCTCTAAGTGACCAGACGGAACAATCAGTACCGATGGAGACTGTTACTGTACCAGAAAATCCCACAAACACCTCCACGGAAGTAGGGGAGGGGACTATGAAGGCGCAAGACCAACAACCGGATGATGACTTCGCCTCAGGGAACGTGCAAGCCGAGGACGACGCTTGCAGAGAGGACCTATCCGGCACAAACGAGAATGAGGAACAGAAGGCAAGAGCCCGTCACCGAAAAAAAAAACAAAGAAAGAAAAAAAAAGCGACGGAGAGCACACCAAGGGGCGGCTGAAAACGCGCAGACATTGCGCGAGAAATCCATCCAGATCCTCCATAAAATGACGGAGGAGACAGCCGGCACTTCTCCGTGCAATTCTCAAACTTTCAAAAAGTCCCGGGCTGACGTATCCGAGTCTGGCCAAGGGAGGAACAACCTAGAGACTACCACAATGGACCAGGATGTTGAAAGCCAGCAACGCGAAACAACAGGAAAAGACAGAAGTGACAGTAGTCCTCCACTGAACTGGGCAGATGATACCGACGAGTGCTCTCCTGATGAAGATATGTCCGAAGTACAGAAAGATACTGGAGGAACTTCTGCTGGAGCCCGGACAACGGACTCAAACCAGCTACAGAAGTCTGCTGCTGCTGCAGTTGAGGACGACCCTGACTTCCTCTAAATGGTGCTCGCTTATAAAAAAAAGCAATGGTATAAAGCATACCTCTATCAAATGACACCCTTACAGGCCTATCGTATTGCGACAATAAACATCAACAAGATTAGCAGCACTTTCAACTTACGGAATCTTCAAGATTTCTCGTACGCGGCCGAAATCGACATTGCCATGTTGCAGGAAGTAGTAGCAGGAATTAGTCTCGACCACATAACGGTCTATAATGCTTTGATTAATCCCGGACTTGGCAATGACCTCGGGACTGCCATAATGACGAGAGAAGGCATAGTCGTCACCAATGTGGAACGACTCACCAACAGCAGAGGTATTGCTGGCACTATTAATAACACACGACTGATTAACGTGTATGCACCATCCGGATCAGGGAAAAGGCAACAGAGAGCACAGTTTTTTAAAGAAGACATTGTGCCACTCTTCAAAACCGTTACCGACAAAATAATCTTCCCAGGCGATTTCAACTGTGTAATTAGCCCAAAAGATCAGACTCCCAATTTCAACACCTCCACGGAGCTTCAAACCATAATTAGAGACTTAAACCTAGAAGACACGTGGGAGCTAAAACACGGTGATGCGCCGGGGTTCACTCATGTGACCAATCATTCCGCCAGTCGCATCGACAGAATTTACACAACGTCGAACCTGCGAACATACGTCCTGCAAGCAGAGAGATGGCAGACTGTGATTTCCGATCATGCGGCGTACATATGTACTGTCAACCTTGACAAACAAGGTACCTTCGGAGCACGGGGATCATGTAAAGTGAAAGCTTCACATCTTGCGGACCCAGGCTGCCACGCAGAATGCGAAAAGAAGTTTCCGAGGTTCGATTCAGCCATTCAGTGGTGGCTCAAATGTGCCAAACCCGCACTAATAGCGGCTATCAATCAATATTCCCGCGAAAAACGCTCCTGGCAGAAAGACACAATGGAGTTCTATTTTCACTGTCTGCGAGATTTATATAACCAAGATACTACGGTAATGGAAAATTTCACTCAAATTAAAAGAATAAAGGCCACAATACTATCACTGAAGAGGAAACAATTAGAAGGCTGCAAAGTTCTAACACGTCTTCATAATGCGGTACATGAGGAGACAACGTCAATGTACCATGTAATACAAGAGCAGAAAAAGAGCAAACGGAAAATACTGACTGAATTGAAAACTACGGACGGACGACCTCTAAAAACACAACCGGACATACGGGACGAAATTTATAAACATTTTACTGTATTACTAGCTGATAAACCAGCGGATTAATCGGCGCAACAAACCATTTTGGCAAAGATGTCGAGGAGATTAATTCCAGAAGAAGTTGAAACCCTTGAGACAGAGATCACAGAAGACGAAGTAATTGACGCCATACGACACAGCCCGAAAACCAAATCGCCCGGTCCCGATGGACTGCTGGCGGAGTTCTACGAAACTTTTCGACAACAGCTCATCGGTCAGATGACTCTCATATGTAATGACATTATCAATAAGAGGGCTGTCGGCATGACAGAATTCTGTGAAGGAATAGTTGTATTAGTCCCTAAAACCTCAGCAGGCAAGTCAGTCGACAATCTTAGACCTACTCCTTTACTTAATACTGCCTATAAAATTTTCGCACGTATCCTCATGCAGAGACTAAATTCGGTGATTAACACTGTTACAGGCGCGTACCAAACAAGCGTTGGTAAAGACAGAACAATCTTCCAAACATTAGCCGAATACAGGGACATAATAGCGACAGCAGAAGCCTGCGACATAGAAAGCGCCATAATGTCGCTTGACTTTGAAAAAGCATTCGATAGAGTTAACCACTCATATCACTTCCGTACCATGGAAACGATGAGCTTTCCACAAAAGTCATCGGCGCAGTAAAAATCCTTTTGACAAAAAGCATATCAAGAATTTGTGTCAATGGGCAACTCAGCAGAAGGCGAGCAACTAAAAAGAGCGTTGCAGATTATTTCGACTAATGAGGCCGCATCAGGGGCGAAATTGAACCGGCACAAATCTGGAATTATGAACAGTGGTAGTGGAATGGAGATGAGAGTTGATACGCCGCTAAAGAGCATGGCCACACTAAAATGCCTCGGAATTGAATACACGAAAAACATCCCTCATACGGCTGCCCTAAATTATAAAAAATTATTGACAAAAATACGGGCCGGCATCCAACAACACAGTATGCGGAACCTAAACTCCATACAAAAAGTGACGCTAGCCAACGTCTTTATTACAGCTAAAGTAAATTACGTCGCCCAGGTACTGCCATTACCGAAAATATTATCAGCGCTAGGCCACTTCGTGACTAGAGGTCAAATATTCAAGGTACAATACGAAACCTTAACACTACCAACTGCGAGGGGAGGTCTTAACCTTACATAGGTTTACCTGAAAGCGAAAGCGCTCTTTACCTCCAAGATGTACAAACAGTGCGACGCTCGCCCAACACTCTAATGGCTCACCTCTTAAGTGAAATAGAACCGGGCAATATGGAGCCGCCCATAGACGTCCACCACATTTCAAATGCGCTTTATCACCTAAGATACTTCCTACTGGAGCTCAGCTATCTCCAGAGAAGTACTCCCGAGAAGAACCGCTACACGGTAAAGTTAGTCTTTAACAGCCTGACGAAAAACAAACGGGGAAACATAGCAGAACAGAAGTATAAAGGACATGACTGGCAAAAAATCTGGGAGAATATCCAGGACCCTGACTTACAATCTAATGTGAGGTATAACTGGTACATGGCGGTAAACAGGAAGATCCCGACAAACACAAAATTACATAAAGTTCACTTGTCTGACAACCCATACTGCAGTAGTTATCAATTAGCCGACACGGAAGAATACAGATTTACGTGTATCTCCGTTAAAGATATCTGGCAACTCTTTACTCAAAAACTCGCAATCATACTACGCATGTCAACTAGGTCAATCATACCAAGTCGATTACTGAACCCGGACGAAGTCCCTTATCCCAATGCTAAGAGGAAAGCTGTCAACTGGCTAAAGGGACAGACAGTGAACTATATTTTATCAGAAAAAGAAAAATGTAAAGAAGATTATTGACTAATATTATTGACAGAGCACCAGAAACTTCAAGGAACAGAGAAGTATAGAGAAAAATATGGATTATTCTTAATTAGAATCTTAACTTGAACAATTACCCTTGAAGAAAGTTTTATTTGTCTTTCCATTTTATTTTTAACAGTTTAAAAACATACATTATTTTACAATTTTTAATTTATCATTCTACTTGGAGTGGAGTACTCCACATTTGGTTTTGGAGGAGGAATTCACAGCTAGGGCAGCACGGCAGATTTTGGAGACCAGCGCTTCGAGGTTAATGAGAAGTCCAATTAAGAACTAAATGAATTAGGCTGACACACGAACGAGCAAATCACGGCAACTTTGCGATGGCAAACATTTTCGAGAAGACGACCTTCGAAACTGCCAGTACGCCGAAATCGATACACCGTGCACTTACGACTCAATGAGAGAGAGAAAGAGAGAAAAGAAGCAGCACTGTTATTTTTATTTCTCATCGAAGAAGGAAATTTTGTTTTTTTATTACCACAAGAAGAAGTACTGTTATTTTTTATTTCTCATGGAAGAAGGATATTTTGTTTTTCTCCCCAAATTAATGGAAACTTATAGCAATAGAAGCTAGACGAAGAAGGCTGAATTGGCAAGCGGAAGGACGGCCTGAAGAGCCGGTCCGGCTCACATTTTCACTTGTCGCCATTGCTTAATATTAATGCCCAAATGCTGACACTGTCAATCCTTTCTTTCCTATCCTTCTTCCTTCCCTTCCTTTACGAATCATTTGCAAATGCTATTTGGCTGCGAAGCAGGTGAGGTGTCTGTTCTTTCGGACGTCACCTGTCACCAAAACTTGTAAAAGAATGAGTAACATTATTAATTAAAATAATGTGAAAATCAATTTCATCACTATTTCCTTAATTTCAAAAATACGTTAACCCTTGCATCAGGTCGTGTTCCCAAGCAGTGATTACGGTTCCCAAGTCAGGACGTAGATTGAGACACACTCTCCTGCAACAAGCCGGGGGTAAGTGCGCGCAGTATCGTGGCGCTCAATGCGCAGTAACCGTCTGACAATGTTATTCCACAATGGTGGGAGCTCACTAGACCTATCAGAATTCAAATGTTCAAATGTTTGTTAAGCTTATGGGACTTAACTACGGGGTCATCAGTCCCTAAACTTACAAACTACTTATCAACTACCTTATACTACGGACGGCACAAATATCCATGCCCGAGGGGGGATTCGAACCCCCGAACGTAGTGGCCGTGCAGACCGTGACTGGAGCGCCTCAGTCTCCTCGGCCACCGCGGCCGGCGACCTATCAGAGCGCTTTCTCTCAAACAAGTGGTCCGAGACATCATTCAATGTTAAATTTTCTTCGTCAGTGCACATCTTTCATCATACCCTTTTTCACCAGTAAATTATTTACATCATGGATGGATGGCTGAAGTCGGGATCATTGAAGAAACGGACAGTTTCTTCATCGCCTACACAGCAGGGGAAACTCACGGTGAAAATCAATGAGGAGGGAGGATGACCAAATGAAAAACAATCCCATGAAGTGCCAAAGTCAGATTTATTAAGTGAAGATTCTGGAAATGCTCTATTAGTCACTCTATGGAAGTGGAGTACAAAAAAAATCGTAATTATAACAGAAGATATCTACAGCTGGGCTTTATCGAAACAGAGGGTAAAACTAAGTGTGTAATTTGCGCGCGAGTGCGTCCGAACAGTTGGATTGTTCCAGTTAAATTGCGCCGTCATTTTGAGGGTACTCATCAGCACTTCCTGACTAAAGACATTGGAAATTGACTTTTGAATTAATGTTTGTAAATCAAAAATGTTCAAATGTTCAAATGTTTGTAAAGCTTATGGGACTTAACTACGGGGTCATCAGTCCCTAAACTTACAAACTACTTACGAACTAGGACGGCACAAATATCCATGCCCGAGGGGGGATTCGAACCCCCGACCGTAGTGGCCGTGCTGACCGTGACTGTAGCGCCTCAGTCACCTCGGCCACCGCGGCCGGCGTTTGTAAATCTATCGGACCAAACTGCGTGGTCATCAGTCCGTAGCTTACAAACTACTTAAACTAAGGTAAACTAACCTAAGGACAACACACACAACCATGCCCCAGGGAGGACTCGAACCTCCGACAGCGAGCTACCGCGCGCTCAGCAGCGAGGCGCCTTAGACCGCTCGGCTACTTCACCGCGGCGACTTTTGAATTAGCAGCGTCGCAAAACTACATGAAAACTCATACAAAAACTATTAATGAAAACATCTCAAAAGATTCCGTCTTGGTAAGATATCAAGCGGCAAAGGGAGACAAAGCTCATACCATTGCAGAAACTCCCATAAAACCGTGTGCTAACGATATTGTTTCCTGTATGCTAGACTAAAACGCAGTAAAACTTGTATATTCTGTGACGCCATCAAGCAATACAATCAAGAAACGCAATGATTACATGCCAAACGACGTAAAAGAATCTCTGGTTTCTACATCCAACACATTCATTTTCTCTCCAAATAGATAAATTTACTGACGTTGTAGGATCAGCGATTTTATTGTCTTCTATCCATTATGAATACTAAGCATTTTTTTTTTTTTTACAGAGGACGTCTTATTGTGAAAACCACTACTTGCTGTAGACATGAGCTCTCTGCACACATTCTTTAGCTACTAAACAAATGCCTGCTTCCTTCAGTAAGGTTTAAGACAAATCCGTTCATATTATTAATTATATAATATCACGGTCATTGTAGTCAAGACTTGTCTCAAAACTGTGCGAAGATATGGGAAACATTCATCCTTCATACAGAACTGTGGCCGCTCCCGTGTGAATGCATTCTCGTGATTATATTAATTACCCTCAGAAGTCGTAGCTTTCTTTTTCGACTACAATCCCAAATTAGCAGTCCTTATTAGTTGCGAAAATTGGCATTGTAAAATAGCTTATTTGGCAAATATTTTCTCAAAAATGAATGAAATGAATATTTCATTGCAAAGGAAATGTATAACAACGATCGAGCGTTCAAGAGGAAAATCAATTTTTGGGTTGTTAGTATCGTGAAAGGTAAGGTGAAGTGTTTCCTCTTCTCAATGATTTTGTGAAAGACAAGACATTGGATTTTGCGATCAATTTGTTTCATCAAGTTCTCGAATATCTCCGAAGCCTGACGTCATTGTAGGAGAATTACTTCTCAACAGCAGAATATAAGACGCTGTAGGAATGTGAATGGGTGGTCAACCCATTCACTGTATCTAAAAAGCCAAACATTCTGTCATCGGATGAATATGAGTTGTTGACAGAAATTACCACAGACTCCACCTTGAAATCTACTGTCGATAGTGACGCTTACCCACACTTTTGGATCAGTTTGGAACACAAAAAATTCTATCCCCTTGTTGAAGAATCGAAACGTATTCTACTTCCATTTGCCACAACATATATGCGCCAATCTGGATTCCCGATCTAACACTATGCGGTTTGTTCACGGAGCTTCGCCAACATCTGAATGGAGAATATTTAAATCTAACCTCTATGATCACATTCGAAATACAAATCAACGCTTAAAGCATACTGCTTTCGTTGGTTAAATTATTATTGTCACACTTTCTTCATGGTTTGACGTGTTAGAGATTATAAGTGACACATACATTGGATAAATATAGCATACTTTTCGAAAGTATTGAAATGTATCTGCTTACATACCTCCACCTAATGCTAAGTGTAGGCAACTGCATCGTTAGAAAGAGGCAAGGTACCACTTGTTTCAAAATGACTGGGACTTTCCGAAGTGGCTGAGCAGCTAGAGGTAATATAATTTCCGTTACCCTTTCTTCGAGAAGACCATTCATCAATTACTCGCTTCGTCTGTATCACAACAGCCCTCCCATCAATTACGTTGACATTTTCCAGGTCATGATTAGTTAGGTTTTTAGCTTCACCTACAGTAAACGTTTTTTTTTTTTTTTTTTTCAGGAGAAATATATTCTTTTGCATACGCCCAAATAAGTTGAATTACATTAAAGTGGTACTGATATGGTAGTAGTCGTATCACTAGGTGGCTTTCGAAGTGATACGAGTTCTAATAATTCGACTCTTTTCAGTGTATTGTCGACAGAAATTTTGTATTATTTTAACCACTGAATAATGTCTTCTTTCGATAGGACAGGGTCGGAGTTTTGTCTTTGGAACTGAATGGTATGGAACAGTGACGATCATAACTACTCATAATTTTTCTAAACTTGGCAGCAATATGTTTTGAAACCAATTTAGAAATTTTTCTCGATTTATTTCTTCATGGTACTGTGACGTTTTCTTAGATCCGGATAGCACGGCTGTTCCCCGTCGGAAGTTGGAGTCCTCCTTCGGGCATGGAAGTGTGTGTTGTCCTTAGCAGGAGTTAATTTTAGTAGTTTGTAAGCTAGGGACTGATGACCATTATAGTTTGGTCCCATAGCTTTACAAACATTAGAGTTTTAATCTGAACGTGAACTGTCAATGAACAAGTAAATTTTATAAGGCTGTAGCGTGTCGAAGAACAGGAATAAATCCAACAGTAAAATATCTGAATATACTGCGAATATTGTTCATTTCAAGTCGTTTCCGTTTATTTTTAAACCATACACTCTTGATTCTTAGGTGATTTATTGAAAAAATGGAACTTGTATTTATAGGTTTTGATTCTCATGGTTTCCGCTCTGGATTTTAACAGTTACTATGCGATTGACGTACAAGGGGTCCGCTGTGGACTTTCGCCTAAAAAATGGGTCCGCCAGCTAAAGATTGGGAAACCCTGGAATAAAGTAAGACCATTTGGTTGTTGGTGATTCGTCTCACAGTATTCGATTTATGTTTTCGCGTCACCAGATAACCGCAGCTTTGCCAATGATTGAGCGAAGCCTCTGATCAGTTACCTAACCGGGCTACTTCCCTGACATCGTTAAGAAAGGCTGATATATCCTCGAATGCTTACCCCCCTCCCGCCCCCCCCCCCCCCAAAAAAAAAGGCGCAATGAAACTAACAGCTGCGGGATAGATGAAAGAAGCAGATCCTTTTAAATATTAAAAACAATAATGTTTGTAAACCGATTGGACGAACCTGCTATGATAATCAGTCCCTAAACTTACAAACTACTTATGAACTAACTTATACTAAAGACAGCACAAACCTCTATGCCCGAGGGGGGGATTCGAACCCCCGACGGGAAACGGCCTCGCGCATCGTAGCATAGCGCCTCAATGCGCCCCGCCACGGCTTGTGGTCATCAGTCCCTAGACTTGCAAACTACTTAAACTAAGTTCAACTAATCTAAGGATACCACACACCACCATGCCCGAGGGAGGAATCGAACCCCCGGCGGAAATGGCCACCCCGTCCGAAGGATGACGCCTTAGTTCGCGTGGCCAGCAGATACCTTTACCATGTGTTTGTTTCCGCCCGTGAAACGCAAAGCTTCTAGTTCTTACTGAATTCTTTCGCTATCTAGATCCTATACCACTTTATCCTGAGTGATCTGACGAGCATGACAATCGTACTTGCGGCATGTGCAGGGGCGAAACGTCGACGTACGCCCATTGTGGTGGACCCCATGTTGCAACTGACGTATCTGACTGCCCTCCTAAAACCATTGCCACACAGGTGGTGGGCTGTCAGTCCCAGTAGCAAGAGAAGATGGAGAAGACGCCAACCGACGCAGCAGAAAGAAGTACTTGCGGTATCACCACCAAACGCGACCCTTCTGAACATCCCAAAAATGGCAGTCGAAACCGCAGCAAACGGAAGTGCGGACAAAGCTGCTTGCTCCCGATAAGACAGGGACAAAACGTACGCTCTACACTAAGCGATGTCACCGAGAAGGCAATGGCAGCCTTCAAAGACCCCTTGGTGACGGAAAGAGCTTATTTTACGACCGACCTAGATGCAGAAACAGATGGGGAATACCAGCAAAATGAGATAGCTACGTGTGGAACTTACGCACGCCATTAGATTTGAAGAAGAAGTGAGCGCTCCAATCACGACGCAGAACTCAAGAAAAGGCGCCTGTATGTCAACAACCACTCCTGTGGCACCAGCAGAAAAGCGCAAAGCCACTGAGGTGGCTGACAAGATCACTGCAGCTGATGTTCACGCGAAAGCGGAATGGTTTGCTACCCATATACTGAAGTTACCGAAATAACCGAGAGCCGCCAACATAGCCTAGAGAGATAAAGCTAACTGAGGTGGGCTATGAGCGCGCTCGGGGAACATGCGACACTAAGGCAAATTCTCGGGAAATTGTCGTATACTCTTGAGAAGTTTTCGACAATGCTGCGCTCTCGTAGGCAGGGCGAAACTACTCTACAAGAAAGTCATTGAGCAAGAGTAGTCGTAATCGTCTTCCGTATGTGTAAGGAATAATTTGTACTTTACACATTGCTGTCAAATATACGGCTTTCTTTTATTTGTATTGACTTACAAGGAAAGTACTTGGACACGAACAAACACATATACATCAACATCGTACGAGAGATAATGTAAAGTTCCCTTATTGCACTAGTGACACTCCCGCATCTGCAAAACTCAGCAGTCGTCCGTTAGAGGCCTCTGCGTGTGTCATGCCGCATTGCACTTTGACCTGTCGGTTCGCCAGTAGGGACGGTGCAGTGTGCCTCTGAAGTTGCGTTTTGTGACGTTATTTGCGTGGTGCAGCGTCAGATGGGGCGGCGATTGGTAATCAATACTGCTAATGTATTGCGATTGGTTGAGATGAAGTTACGAAGATCCCATATTCGTGAAGATGGTATTAGTGTAAAAGATGAATCATTCGCATGCTTTCTCGTATCTGTTATAGTACAGAAATATGAGCATAATTTAGATACTGTTGTAATACTAACACATAATGATGATAATAGGGATGATAATGACGAACAACTCATTGCAAGCGGTAGTGCCACGGTAAGTGCGGGAAGAGGCGATGGAAGCAGTGGCAGTGAATACCAACAGTCTTCTGAGAAGAAGGTTAAAGTTGCAACTATCATCACGGCTTTTGATGACAGTACGCTAGAGAACATGTACGATGATTATTACATAAGTTATAGTTAAGATATCTGCATTACGTATGGCGTCTATAATTACATCTACAGTGCTATCTAGAGCATGATTGCAAAGTTTTGCATAAAAACGACACTCAACAGCACATTGAGATGTACGTAGAGATCCTGTAAGCAAACGTTCATACAGATATGTTTGTTCGAGCCCATGTACTTTCCTTGTTAGTAGTAATTGTAGAATGTTTCTCAGAAGAAAAAATCATGGGACTCCTATTAATTAAAACAGGCATCTTGCACGAAATAAAACACTATTCTTACAAAAGAAAGCAGTAGCACAATTTTTGTCAGAAGACAAAAGAATGATAGGACTATTATTAAAACTCGTACCTATCTCACACGAAACAAAAACTTTATTCTTAAGAACAACAAATATGCATTCCGCATGTATTTATACTTAAATGAGAGAGAAATGCTACAAAATATTACACCCAAAAATTCCTTACATACATTTAGTTACTGTAGGAAAATTTCAGCTGCTTACAGTATCTTCGGTTTTAGCCAACTTCCGTCCTTATTTAAAGCGCTGGCACAATCTGAAAGCAGCTACCACAATTTACAACTACAATACTGACTACTGGTTGTTCTATCCTCACTTTTCGTAAGTTTAGATAGTGTTAATTTTGTTCTATGTTATCGGAGCCAAATTAAAACTCAAAGTTTTCTGATGCTGGCGGACTGTTTCCGATACTACCCAACCTTTTATCCCAATTTCCTTGTAATGTAGTTTGAATGGACGATATACACACATAGTTGGGTATTTCGTCTGACTTGCATTAATAAAAGAATGCCCTTGTGTATCTGAGGACGTATGTGTTTGATTGGTAGATTTTGTAATTTTACATGTTTTGCATGATTTCTACATTACAGAACTTTTTAAGGAGTATGTTGCAACAGACTATCTCCATCCTTCGTAAAGCACTGCCAGGTGCGTGACTTCGGTTTTCGAGCATACTTATTTGAGTGACAAATAGTCTTGTGTAGTTCGCGAACGAACTAGTTCGGAAGAGCGCTCCCACAGGCGAACTACGCGAACTAGTTCGCAGATCCCTCGCCTCTTAGTTCGTCCGCTCCTTTTCCAAAGACTGACTGGTAACAGCGAGAGGAGACGAGAGGGCGCAGAATCGTATGATTCCCTTCTGCCAGTTGCCGTCATTTCTAGCTGATATGCAGCTCAGCTGTAGTTTTAGTAGCGGTAGCAAAAGCCAAAATGAGCGGACGAACTAAAAAGAAGGACCTACTTCGCGACCGAGCTGCGAACTAAAAGGAGAGCTACCGGTCGCGGACTAAAATATGCGCGATAGGTCGCGAACTAAAATATGCGTGATAGGTCGCGAACTAAAATATACGCAATAGGTCGCGAACTAAAATATTCGTGATAGGTCGCGAACTAAAATATGCGTGATAGGTCGCGAACTAAAATATGCACGATTGGTCGCGAACTAAAAGATGCGCGATAGGTCGCGAACTAAAATATGCGTGATAGGTCTCGAACTAAAATATTCGTGATAGGTCGCGAACTAAAATATGCGTGGTAGGTCTCGAACTAAAATATGCGCGATAGGTCGCGAAAAGAATTAAAAATCACGTGTTTGCCTTATGCTGATGAGAGCCATTTCGAGGTTAGCTTCTGCCTGCTAGATTACATAGTTCAGTGCTATAAAATTTCTGCTTTGAAGTATTCTGCACTCTGCAATATCTGACTAATAAATTCCATAATGCCAAGATATAGAGGTAACGCTAAATTAAACGCTAGAAATTATCCACAAACTGTTTCTTTTGGTTTGCGTGATATCGTTAGCGTCTCAAGCAGCAAGCGCATGAAGCAGCTGGGTGGGGGAACTTCTCTCTCCACCTCAATGCGCAGGACACGCGGCTCAGCCGTCACTGGGAGCGGACGAACTAAAAGAACGAACTAGTTCGCGGCTCCTAAAGTGAGAGCTCCCGATCGCGAACTATTATGCGCAAGTCTACTGACAATTACAGCCAGCTGCGAGTATTGTCTGTCAGCGTCAGCAGCCAGTTCAAGTGACGGAGCGCGTGCTGCCCCATTCAACCAACACCGACTGAAGAGAAGGCAAGCGCGCTGGCGTGCCACGTCACGTAGAGTAGGTCGTGATCACGTATCTGAGTGGCCGGGCGATGGGGCACAGCCCACTGCTTCACATGAGCTTCGCGATCGCGGCCTACTCTGCGTGACGTGGCACGGTAGCGCGCAGGCCTTCTCTTCAGACGGTGTTGGTTCAACGCACCTCACCACAGCGCTGCTTCTCGTGAGTTTCTCTCGAATCGCTTGAGCACCGGCAGCTCGAAACATTCTCGGCGCTCTCCAGCCGCCGCGCCTCACCGTCCCGTCCCTATAGCTAACGGCTGCACCATGCAGCGGGCAACCCGGCCCTGCTGCTGCGTCAAGTCACGGTTGACACCGTGTTACACGGAGGAGCGTCACTGTGACCAACGCCACCAAAAGAGAAGGCTCAGGCACTCACGTGTGACTTCACGCAGACAAGGCCGCGATCGCGTAGCTCACTGGCTAGCCACCAGGGCGTAGGGGTCTGTGCTCTAGCGGCCAACTAAGGTAAAGCAGTCAACAATCCGAAGATTGCTTTGAACATAGTGCTTTACTAGGCGTGGTCCTGTCCGGAGGTGGTATGCCGTTGCCTTCCTCCGACCTTCGAACTGACTTACCCAGCCAGTTATAGGGGGACCTACAGTTTAACTTGGGTTCCGAACCACGGTGCTGATCGGTATTTTTCACATGAGCGTTACTGCCAGAGTTGAAAAAAGGGGAAAGTGACAGATAAAAATCCTAGGACCTGGCGGGTATCGAACCAGCAACCTTTGGACTTGTAGTCTGGCATTCTACCACTGTGAAACCGAGGCGCACCCAGCGGCCAACTACAGTCTTATTAAAAATACCCCCTAGTTGACAATTCACGCACTGGAGCTGCTTTCCTCCAATCAGAGCGCTCAATGTCACACCCGAATCGTTCCCTGTTACCAAATTGCCAAAACAAGCGGTCACTTCAATTCCGTTCCTTATCTGGCTCTCTCCCTCTCTCTCTCTCTCTCTCTAGAGTTGTTTAGTTGCCAATTCAGAGTTCTGCCTTGTTTTATTTCGAATGTTATCACTTACTTATAACCATATGAAAAACAAGACACGGGCAATGGTTTTAACAAATGAGAGGTTAATGTGGTAACATCTCATTAACTACTCCGTCAGTTACATAATTACAGTGTTTGACTTAGAAATTTTGTATATATATATATATTTTTTTTTTCTTATTCAGATTGATAACTTTGTTCTTTGGAGGGAAGATGGACGATATTAGTTGATTTATTATTGCATTCAATCAATCCTTGGAGCATATCCTGTTATCCTCTTCGCATACTGCCTTATGTTGATTAACAAGAATGTTTGTGAGGTATGAGTGCATCTAGCAGAAGGTTTTCTGCTAGCCAGGAAGGCAGTTCAGAGTAGGGATGGCGGTTATTGCTGAAACAACCAGTTTTAGGTTATACCGGTTCTTTTCATCACCAATTTAACCGCACTGTAAAACCGGTTTTTTAAATAACCGGCTTTCGGTTTTTTTATTACTATTATTTCTAACAGAGTTCGACCGAAACATATTTTGCGGCCGAAACAGAAACCGTAATCGAATTTTCGGTTCTTCTAGTTTCGGCCGAAACCGAAACTTGAGAAATTTAGTTAACATCTAGGTAAATCACTAGTCTTTCCATATTTTTCAAGATCCCCTCCCAATATTACGCCTTTTTGAGTGTGCGTAAGCCTAGCCAGGAGTCTGTAGAAGACGATATACGAAGCATACAGATTTACTGACCTGGAATTTCCATCTGGCAGTTGTGAATATTGAGCCAACCTCTCCGTAAGTTGGACTTGTGAGCGAGTGCATACGAATATCTCGTTATATACACAATTATATAAGTTACAGTCAGTAAATGAACTTCAATCAGTGCTGCAGAAGTATTTCGAAAAATAAAGTCACAGTTCCGACTAACAGTATGATTGTTGTCAGTGTAAATTCACGCAAATTGTAGGAAAGCTTTGTACCACATGATCAAAGAATGTTCAAATGGGAGTGAGTTCTTATGAGACCTCACTGCTTAGGTCATCGGTCCCTAGAATTAAAAACTACTTAATCTAACTTAAACTAACTTACGCTAAGGACAACATACACACCCATACCGAGGGAGGACGGAGGACTCGAACCTCCGACTGCATCAGCCGTGCAGTCAGTAATATGGAGCCTCAGACCGCACAGCTAACTCGCGAGGCACCACATGATCAATGTTACCTAAACCCATATTGGTTATTAAAAAAGCCCCTCGCTTTCAAGGAATCACATTAATAAAACTTGTTAGCATAACAATATGATGATACATTAAAAGTTATTCTTCCAAGCTTATAGTACATCACTTACATAATAGGTATAGGGGCCTATGAATCGAATTTACCTTCTCTCCCAAGAAACATTTTGGATGCTTTCTCCTTAAATGACACAGCATCTTTGTAGTACCACCATCCGTTTTCAGCTTTTTAAAGCAACTGGAGCATTGTACTTCGTGAAGTATTTCCACACTCGGGATGGTGCCATTTAAGACACAACCGATGTCTGGCGACGACAGCAAGGAACTGCCGCATGACCAGACGGAGGCGAGTCTCGTACACTGCCGGTGCACGCGCGTCGTCTAATAGACCACGCCACACGGCAATAGGTGCATCGATTCCGCAATAGCTGCACCAGTTCTTAAGTTCTTATGACACGCGTTTGTTGCGCGTTTCTGACTGCCGGGATTGTTCTTAAACTATCACTGATCGCTTTTCTTAGTTACTGCAATGACCTAATATTTCACTGCAGTCGAAATTTTAGGAATAGCCCTAAATATTAGGTTCTACTAGTTTTAATTTTTTTAAATTATTTACAAAAAACACATTTGGAACCACTACTACAAGTAGTCGTACCAGCATTTTACCCAGTTCTTGGCAGTAACTAAAAAAAACGGTTACAACCGACACCAAATAAAGACCGAAAAAACCGGTTATTCAAAACTAAAATACCGGTATCGGTTTTAACCTGTCGGTTTTTCCCATCCCTAGTTCAGAGTAGTTGCAACCGAAATTACTGGATGTTCTTAGCTTACGATGAGTAGGCTAGAGAGGCTGCAGCCGGCCGAGAGGTCAGCGGAAGCGACTGGTACGTTCCCCCTCCCTTGTGCTCAGGGTCGCCGCCAAAAGTTGGGTCCGTCGGCTTCTTCGCCATTCGAAAAACGACACTGTCGCAGGAACCCGAAGATGTAGGTAGCTCCTTGAAATCGCTTATAGAAGATTTATAGAAAGTTGGTAAATCTGGTGCTAGTTGTAGTTGAAATATTTAACGCTATCTGTTTCAGCTCTACGACAGTGGTTTTACAGTCAGAGTCATCAGTTTCGATATCAATTAAATCCAGTTTCGTCACTTAGGACTCAGTTCATTGTGTCGCCCCCTGCTCACTTGGAGCAAAGGGAACGACTAGTATTAACCATCCCATTTGGTTTTCCTTACTATTAAAATGTGCCAAAGAGCAGAAGTTTAATGCCCCGTTAATTTTGTGAACGTAATTAAATTATTTCACCCCCTTCACTTTGTCTGGTAGGACAAAGTGTGTGATTTATTTAATTAATATTGCGTGGGATTTATTTAATTAAGATTACTCGTGAAGTTTGTGTTCTAGATGTTTTTCCATGCTTTCATTATGTTACGAGTAAACCATGTTCTTATCATATATTGGCTCAGCCACCGTCCTAAAGTTAAATTTTAATAGGAATGCGTGTGAACTTTCATATTTGAATACTGATTCGGATGGTGAGGTGAGTTAAATATTGCCTTGCAGGTACATTGTACGCAAGAGCTTCTGTCCTTGAGTACAGGCTAAAGATTAATTAATTAGGTTTGCGTGTGAACCCTTGATCAATTAACACGCAGAGATTCAGGTGGGACCTCACATTAGCCTTGCAGACGCAGAAGTCAATTGCATCTGGCCATGTTTGGGTTAAAGCTAGGACATTATTGTGAGAGCGTGTGATGAACAGATAGGAGATATTAGATTTAAGAGTGTTATTTACTTGTGTGTCTCATATATTTGCCTGTTTCGTCATTTATTAATTTCACCTTCCCTCACGATGCTATTCAGTATGGAAGGTCAAGGCAGTACACCCGAAATAAGTGTTGAATGATCAATTCACCCCTGTGCATGCTACCATACCGCCGAAATATTATCCCACACCCCAAGCTCCTGTGAGAATAGATATAGATTATGAGACTCTATAGGACTATGGCAGTATTTTGTCTGTAAGATTTTGTAGTAATTTACCCCATTGTGTGCAAGGCAAGATGTTACAATAAATGTAAAGGTTTAATCCACTTGTTAAGAGAAATAATTTCAATCGACGAACCACCTGAAAATTCCATAATGTTTCATTGTTCTTCCAATCACCACCAAAATAGTTGAGATGTGACCATCCATTGTCAATTCATTGATATGCGGTTATCTATCGGTACGTGGTCCCACTAGTTGCGGGGTTCCCCATTTTTGTCAGATTGCATAGTATTCCGTTGCGCAAGTTACTAAAATTAATATCACAGGCTACCCCCTTTTGGAACCAACCTGCATGAATCAATGTGGCTGCAGTGATCGTTAGAATTCTTACAACCCATGTCAATCAGAGAAAGAATGAAATAACGTGTCAAATTTCAGTTCCCAATTTCTGTGCCCTTCTCCATTAAACCCTGAGAAGGCACACAATTTACCCGGCAAACTAAAACGCAAAATCGGGCTCCCTTGCACAAAATACGTACTACCTTGCACTAAGCATACACTACTGAATCCTTTCGTTAAGGCCGTGATTTGATGTCTCATATGTGCGCCTCGGTTGCACAGTGGTAGAGTGACAGACTACAACTCCAAAGGTCGAGGTTTTGATCGCCGCCATGTCCTACGATTTTTATCTGCACTTTCCACTTCTTTCAAATCTGGTAGTATTGCTCATGTGAAAAATACCGAGTAGCACCGTGGTTCGGAACCTAAGTTAAACTGTAGGTCCCCCTATAACTGGCTGGGTAAGTCACCTCGAAGGTCGGAGCAAGGCAACGGCATACCACCTCCAAACAGGAACGTTGGTGTCAAACCAATCTTCTGATTGTTGACTGCTTTACCTTTTTTTACCATACGAGTATTATATCACACATACCAGCTTATATTTAGAGAGGCTTTGCATTATTTACGTGAATAACTTTCCGAAGGCTATAGTACAGAGTTGTTACTGGATGTGTATTGTGACTTAGAAGGAAAAAGAAAAGTGGCTGCGTCGCGCAGTGGTTACGTCATTTTTAACGCGCTGCGGTTCCGGGCTCGAATTCTGGCCACGCCATATATTTTCGTATGTCCATGTTATATGGTTACAACACCTACCAGCAGCTGACACTAAGAAACACGGCAATTGATATCTTACACGAATGGTATCCAGAAATCGGATGATCCAATTTTATCAGCGACGGAACATTCTTATTAGTAATTCCGTAATATTTTTAATAAGTTCAGGGTTAGATTTATGTTTGGATGTCAGTGAACTCACAAGGAGAGACGACGGTGCAAGTACATCTACATACATATTCCGCAATCCACCCAAATGCGCGCGACGGAGGGTAGTCGGTACCACTACTAGTTACTTACTTTCCTATTCAACTGCTATATAGAACGAGGGAAAAACGAATAATTGCAAGCATCCATACGAGCCTTAATCTCTGTAATCTTATCCTTGTGGTTTTTATACGAAATGTAGATTGGCGGCAGTAGAATCGGTCTGCACTCCGTCTTATATTCCGGTCCTCTAAATTTCTTCAACAGTGCTTCTCGAAAAGAACGTCACCTTCCCTTCAGCGACTCCCAGTTGGATTCCCAGCGTTTCGGTTACACCCGCGCATGCATCGAATCTACCAGTTACAAACAGCGCTGCCCGCCTCTGAACTGCCTCTATGTCTTTCTTTAAACCGATCTGGTGGGGATTCCAAACACTTGAGCAATACTCAAGACGGGGTCTTACAAGCGTTTTATATGCGGTCTCCTTTACAGACGAATCACACCTTCCAAAAATTCTCCCAATCAAGCGAAGTCGACCATTTGCCTTTCCCACGACTGTCCTTATATGCTCGTTCCATTCCATATCGCTGTGCATCGTTACGTCTAGGTATTTAATTAGCGCTACTCTGTCAAGCATCACACTGCTAATTCTGTATTCGAACATTCCGGGTTTCTTTTTCCTACTCATCTGCATCACCTTACGTTTTTCTACATTTAGCGCTAGTTACCATTCCTCACACCATCCAGAAATTTGGTCCAATTTATCCTGGATCCTACTACAATCATTCAATGACGACACCGTCTTGTACACCACAGCATCATCAGCAAACAGCCGGGGACTGCTACTCATTCTGTCCGTCAGATCATTTGTAAATATAGAAAATAATAGTGGTCCTATCACAGTTCCCCGGGGCACGACAACGTGCTGGGTTATATTACTTAAGTAATCTTGGAGCCACTCACATATTTGGGTACTTTATCCATAGCTCGTGCATTCATTAGCAGTGTGTAGTACGATACCGTGTCAAACGCCTTTCGAAAATCGAGAAATATGTAGTCTGCCTGTTGCCCTTCAACCATAGCACGCAAGATGTTAAGAGAGAAAAGGGCAAGTTGGGTTTCGCACGATTGATATTTCCTAAAGCCGCGCTGATGCATGGACATGAGCTATTCCGTCTCAAACACATTTATTATATTAGAATTCTACAGAAATTCATGTTAATGATATACGTCTGTAATTTCGTGGGTCCGTTCTGTTGCCTTTCTTACGAACAAAGAACCTCCGAATCACTGCGGGAATACATGTTTAAGCTGCGAGCAAGCGGAATACTTTAACGGGGACACCATGTCAGTAACGTGTCGCAGTTGGGCACTTTGTCGGACGGGACGTGTGTCATGAAAGACTGATTTTATAAGGTTCTGCTCGCGTAAAACGGTAATTCAAGGCTCGAATTTCTTTCTTTAGTGAAAGAAAACAGACGAAAAAAATTAGTTAACACGCCACACTGGACTATGAGATATGTTGATGGCTGATGATGCATTGGTATGGCACCTCGACGGCGGCGACAGCTGATGACGATACTTTTTGTTCAAAATTCGTAAAGAGTCAGAAATCACAGCTTGTGGTAACAAATTTGTAAGAGACTTCTGCATTCTGCGCACGTAAGCTTTTCGATCAAGGGTAACGGTGATGTTCCTGTAGGGGAGAGTGGGGCACATTGAACCATAAAAAATATTTTTCAGTTTTACTCATCCAATAATTTTATTACAGAGTTGTAATTGTAAATTTATAAAGTTTAATTATTTAAGTATCAAATGGTCTTATATGACTGCTCCACGAATAATTCGTTTTAAGCTACAAGCCTTTGAAGAAAAATTTGTAAATGGTTAATAGTGCTCCACATATGGGGTACAATGAACCAGTTTAAACAGTTTCTTAGTAGAACCTATTTAGCATACAAAGTAAGTGTCAAATGTAATTTAAAACTAATGTTTACATATATTCCACTTACACATCATATAATTAACCTGTAGGCACAAAATTGTAGGTCTTCTTTTGAAATTAGCGAACATCAATGGACTAGAAGCTGATTCCAAATTTGAAATATGATTTTTGTCTCTTTGTCACACCATCTTTAATAGGTTTTGGAAGCACGTGAAGTATATTGCTAGCTGGAACAAATGCTTCATCCTTTACTTGAGGGAAAAAGAACTTCCCTCCCATTTTTTCACTTTTTCTCAAAAATGATACCAGATAGTCTCCTAAGTCACCCTATGGTTTCAAAATTTTCCCCACATAGTAAACTGGTATTTTGTTTTTAAGTTCAAATTTGGTCAAAACGAAATCATATTTTTCTGGTAATTTGACCAATTCTTCAAAGTTGTATTCAGATTCACCAGACTCATCCAGGTTGTCATCGCTCTCTTCATAATGAACCTCACTATTTTCTTCATCTGATTCCTGCTCATAAAGCTTCCTATTGGCCTTCTTTCTCCTGGCACAGAAAATACCCTGCGATTATCATAGTTTGGTGTCAGTCTTCCACTGGAACCACATTTAATGTTTTGAACGTATCGCCGAAGAGAAGGGTAAGGTATTGCATAAGATTTAGCAGCTTGGCGAATTGAGTTGCCCTTATCCAGAACATCGTGTACTGCTTCTTGCATTACATCATGGTCAGTTTTACCCCATGTTGGTCTTCCTGCGGTATGAACGAACCATCTTCGAACCTGATAAAATAAAACAAGACTGTTGAACTTCTGCAATTTAAAACCCCTAATTACCTAACGTACGTTTTTACCCATGCTAAGAAACCAGCAAAGTACAGAGTTATTATATTTGACAATTAAATCACGCATGGGGCAGAATGAATCACCCTGGGGCACAATGAACCATGGGTCATTGTGCCCCGTGAGAGCTTGTTTAAATGTGCCCCAACAGTAGATATTTCAAACAAAGCTCAACTGAGGTTATGTATGAACATTGTAATTATTTGAAGATATGTGACATTAAACACAATATTCATATTGTTATAATAACTTACTTTCTTTTTACTTTATTCAATCCTTGGTCACCAAATTTTATTCTACCTAATTCGCCGAAAAATTACTTCACTGTAGCAAAAATAACATAACACCTGCAGAAACCTAATGGTGGGAGCCAGATCCTGCAGAAAACAAATGGAAGTCGGTAGAGCAGTACTGCCAACATATGCAGAGATAAAAAAATAATTTACCACCTCATACTGAAATTATGCTACCTGATTCATTGTGCCCCGCGGCTCAATGTGCCCCACTCTCCCCTACTGCAGCGAATCGTCAAAGTAGTATTATTCAGTAAAGAGCGTTCTATTGAAGTATGTTTACCCTTCTCTCCAGGCAGTCGGAAGCGACCGTCTTGTGCTAGCAGTGTTCGCCGAGGCGTCAGAGCGGCCAGCGAGAATCACAATTTGCGAGACAGTGTAATAAGAGCAGAAGCGGACAAACGCGGCATTCCAGTGGTATAGTGTGTCGTCAGGGAAATAGAAAGGGCGTTGGACCCGTAGGCCCCTGCTGTCCGTCCCGCTTTGTTGAGTTCGGCAAGCCATCGCTGAACACCGGGCTGTAGCTCCTCATAATACGACAAACTGTTTTTGTGCCACAGGCAAACTGTGATACTCGTCGACGACCAACGAGGTCGTTATGTGGTGCGACATCTTACACGTCTATATTTGTTTTACGCAGTCAGCCTTACGATGAGTGACGGAAATAGGTTCTTCTGTTGTTATGGTATTCTGAAAACTGGTTTGATACAGCTCTGTAAGCTTATGTTCAAATGTTTGTATAGCTTACGGGACTTAACTACGGGGTTATCAGTCCCTAAACTTACAAACTACTTATCAACTAACTTATCCTACGGACGGCACAAATATCCATGGCCGGCCGCGGTGGCCGAGGGGACTGACGCGCTCCAGTCACGGTCTGTACGGCCACTACGGTCGGGGGTTCGAATCCCCCCTCGGGCATGGATATTTGTGCCGTCCTTAGTCTTAGGTAGTTCATAAATAGGAGGCGAGGTACTGGCGGAAGTAAAGTTGTGAGGCGGCATCGTGACTCGTGTCGGGATAGCACAGTCGGTAGAGCGCTTGCCCGCGAAAGGCAAAGGTCCCAGGTTCGAGTCCCGGTTTCGGCTCGCAATTTTAATCTGCCAGGAAGTTTCATATCAACGCACACTCCGCTGCAGAGTGAATGTTTCGTTCTGGAAACATCCCTTAGGCTGTGGCTAAGCCATGTCTCCACCATATCCTTTCTTCCAGGAGTGCTAGTCTTGCATGGTTCGCAGGAGAGCTTCTGTAAAGTTTGGAAAGTAGGAGGCGAGGTACTGGCGGAAGTAAAGTTGTGAGGGGGCATCGTGAGTCGTGTCGGGAATAGCGCTGTCGGTAGTGCGCTTGCCTGCGAAAGGCAAAGGTCCCAGTTTCGAGTCCCGGTTCCGGCACGCAATTTTAATCTGCCAGGAAGTTTCAGTTCATAAGTAGTTTGTAAGCTTAGGGACTGATAACCCCGTAGTTAAGTCCCATAAGTTCTACAAACTTTTGAACATTTGATTTGAATATCCATGCCCGAGAGGGGATTCGAACCCCCGACCGTAGTGACCGTGCAGACTGACTGGAGCGCCTCAGTACCCTCGGCCACCGCGGCCGGCTATAAGCTTAGCTATCGCAGCCTATATCCATTTGAATCTGATTACTGTATTCGAGTATTGGTACTATGAAACAGACAGTTGCTTAATTCTTCAGAATATGTTCTGTTAGCCAGCCCCTTCTTGTAAACAATTTGTCCCTTAAATTTCAGTGTTTCTGTATTTGTTACTCAATCAGTCTATATAATATTCAGCATTTTTCTGCAGAACCATATTTCAAAACCTTCAACTCTCTTCTGGTCTGAAGAGCCTACATATCAAATTGCAGAAAAATGCGTTCAGAAAATATTTCCTAACACGTAACCTTCCAGCATATCTCACAGGAGAATGAATTTTCAGGTTAGGTCAGCACTACCCCGCCCTCGGATCGTATCAGTTCATGCGTTTAGGAGACTTAATAAACTATTGCAAGTCAATCTTTTTTACACTTTCAAATGCACTAGTGCTCAGTATATACATAAAAATCGTTATTTCCTGCTTCATCCATGGGCTAACAAAGTATGCAGACTCTAGGGAATAACTATTACTCGGTAATAAGGCATGTCACAGGTGCAGCGCGGAAAAAAGGGGCTTTGAATTGCAGGGTTAAACTTCTGCCAGATTTCTATGAGATACACATTTAATTTGTTTCACTCAATCAGATTTGTTGTTCCACATTGCTGCTGACAGCCTCACCCCGCATCTCCTCTCCCGGCCATATTGAATGAGGGGTTTGAAATAACAATATATATATATATATATATATATATATATATATATATATATATATATATATATATATATATATATATATATTAAAATTGGTACACCAAGAAGAAATGCAGATGATAAACGAGTATTCATTGGACAAATATATTATACTAGACCTGACATGTGATTACATTTTCCCATAATTTGGGTGCATAGATCCTGAGAAATCAGTACCCAGAACAACCACCTCTGGCCGTAATAACGGCCTTGATACGCCTGGGCAATGAGTCAAACAGAGCTTGGATGGCGTGTACAGGTACAGACGCCCATGCAGCTTCAACACGATACCACAGTTCATCAAGAGTAGTGTCTCCCGTATTGTGACGAGCCAGTTCCTCGGCCACCATTGACCAGACGTTTTCAATTGGTAAGAGATCTCGAGAATGTGCTGACCAGGGCAGCAGTCGAATATTTTCCGTATCCAGAAAGGCCCGTATAGGACGTGCAACACGCGGTCGTGAATTATCCTGCTGAAATGTAGGGTTTCGCAAGGATCGAATGAAGGGTAGAGCCACGGGTCGTAACACATCTGAAATGTAACGGCCACTGTGCAAAGTGCCGTCGATGCGAACAAGAGGTGACCGAGACGTGTAACCAATGTCATCCCATACCATCACGCCGGATGATACTCCTGTAAGGCGATGACGAATACACGCTTCCAATGTGCGTTCACAGCGATGTCGCCAGACACGGATGCGACCATCATGATGCTGTAAGGAGAAACTGGATTCATCCGAAAAAATTACGTTTTGTCATTCTAGCACCCAGGTTCGTCGTTGCGTACACCATCGCTTGCTCTCCTGGCTGTGATGCAGCGTCAAGGGTAACCGCAGCCATGGTCTCAGAGCTGATAGTCATGCTGCTGCAAACGGCGTCGAACTGTTCGTGCAGATGGTTGTTGTCTTACAAACGTCCTCATCTGCTGTCTCAGGGATCTAGACGTCGCTGCACGATCCGTTACAGCCATGCGGATAAGATGCCTGTCATCTCAACTGCTAGTGATACGAGACCGATGGGATCCAGCACGGCACAGTCATTGGATCGCGACCAACGCGAGCAGCAATGTCGCCATACGATAAACTGCAATCGCGATAGGCTACAATCCGACCTTTATCAAAGTCGGGAACATGATGGTACGTATTTCTCCTCCTTACACGAGGCACCACAACAACGTTTCACCAGGCAACACCGGTCAACTGCTGTTTGTGTATGAGAAATCGGTTGGAAACTTTCCTCATGTTAGCACGTTGTAGGTGCCTCCACCGGCGCCAACCTTGTGTGAATGCTCCGAAAAGATAATCATTTGTATATCACAGCATCTTCTTCCTGTCGGTTAAATTTCGCGTGTGTACCATCTCATCTTCGTGGTGCAGCACTTTTAATGGCCAGGATTATATAAATTGCTATATTTCATAAGTGGTGTAATTCACACCGGCCAAATAGCATAGCTCATTTACTACTTTCAGCGCTTTATTTCCGAAAACGAACATACGGAATAACTTGTGTTAATTCCATTGTACTCGTTTTACTTTTAACGATGTTCATCTTATAATCTCCCTATTCATTACCTTCAACTTCCCATCCAAGTCCTTGCTCCCATCTTACAAAATGACAGTCTCATCGGCAACATGAATATTTTCAGTTCTTCAGCGCAGTTTTAATTCCTCTTCCAAATTACTTATTGGCTTTCGCACCATCTTGCTCAGTGCACATACTGAATAACCTGGGGGTTAGGCTTCGATCAAGCCTCCATGTTTTCCCTTGCTTGTCTTTCCACTCGTAACTGCAGTCTAGTGTCTGTACAAGTTGTAAATAATCTTTAAATCCCTGTATTTTTATCACAACCGTCTTTAAATTTTCAAGGTGCATACTTCAGTCCATGTTGTCAGAAGATTTGTTGGGAAATGTTGTCTACTTCAGGGACCTAGTTTCCACTTACATCTTATCTTTGTTTAATATTTCCAATTTCACCTTCACAAACTATCTTTTTTCTAATGGTGTCCTCAAGTTTGTTTCATTTGTATAAAATTCTCCTCCCGAACAGACCTTACAAGGCCCGACAGTACTTCCAGGCCGCTATGTCATCCGTAGCCCAAAAGTGGCAGAAGTTGTATGAAGAGGTATGTGATCATCACACTGCTCTCCCGGGTGTTTAAGTATTTTTGCCCGAAGCCGCTATTTCTCACCTGTCCCTTCGAGTCTTTTGAGGTCACAATGAACGAATCCCTTGTCCCCAGGTGCGACGATTAAAATTTTCTCAGACTAGCCATACGATTAATGTAATGACACAGTGGTTATAAAGTTTTAAATGTCAAGATGATTAAAATTCTTTTGAGTGATGTACGCATCATTCCAAAATGTTCAAATGTTCAAATGTTTGTATAGTTTATGGGACTTAACTACGCCGGCCGCGGTGGCCGAGGGGACTGAGGCGCTTCAGTCACGGTCTGCACGGTCACTACGGTCGGGGGTTCGAATCCCCCCTCTGGCATGGATATTTGTGCCGTCCTTAGTTGTAGCTAGTTCATAAGTAGTTTGTAAGTTTAGGGACTCATGACCCCGTAGTTAAGTCCCATAGACTCTACAAACATTTGAACATTTTTGAACTTAACTACGGGGTCATCAGTCCCTAAACTTACAAACTACTTATAAACTACCTTATACTAAAGACGGCACAAATATCCATGCCCGAGGGGGTATTCGAACCCCCGACCGTAGCGGCCGTGCAGACCGTGACTGGAGCGCCTCAGTCTCCTCGGCCACCGCGGCCGGCTCAAATGTTTGTAAAGCTTAGGGGACTTAACTGCGGGGTTATCAGTCGCTAAACTTACAAACTACTTATGAACTAGCTTATACTAAAGACAGCACAAACATCAATGCCCGAGAGGGGATTCGAACCCCCGACGGGGAACGGCCTCGCGCATCGTAGCATAGCACCTCAATGCGCTCGGCCGCTCCCACCGCGGCGCATCATTGCATAAATACTTTAAAATGTGAACTGTAAAAACAGATATTTTCACCGTATTACACAGACATTCCTCAGGGCAAGACTGATTCACTGGTAGGAAACTTGGACTACCCATGTTTACTGCAGATAACCGGAGACGATACATCACGTTCGTGAACGCTTTTCTGCCGTAGAGTGTGATACGTTAGTCGAAACAAAACGGGAGAGGGCATAGAGGATGCTATTCGTGGACTCTCAGGCTATTCAATGATCCTTTTAATTGTCAATTACTAAAAAAATCGTCCTGACGTGTTTTACGGCCCACTTTAGGTTTTGTAGTTTTATAAGTATTTGCGAACATTTTAGACCAAAATAATAATCTAAATAATAATTATTAATCAATAAGAGTGTCTGAAACCCTTTTTGGAAAAAATTTCAGTTAGTGGCAGGTTTCGAACCACCGACCTTTCGCATCACAGTCCAGCACCTTGCCCACTACGCTACGACTATAATTCAAAACAGTAGATCTTTAATCTCCTACTATTGATGGCCATTGTTAACTGATGTTAATATGGCATTTGTAGACATTAGATTATCATTTATCGTACGAATAACGATGTGTTTTTGTTAATTCCTCAGTGTGCCGTTGCTTTGAAATGACAACGTGTAAGTTACAATAAGAAAATCATCAAATACGCGAGGAATGTCACATGACATCTCCGAACGGCTGGTTTTCGTTAATTCAATGGAGGGTGTCAAATCTCCGTTATTTTTGCAAATATGCCTCAAACGATACGAGATATGAAAAAAAAACCATCAGGGAGCTAAGTTTTAGAGAATTTTCTCCCCTACCAATTAGGTTATTCAATTTTCGTGTCAGGTGAACGGTTCGTTTGCAGTTACAATTATATTACAAACGGCTTTTTTTGGTTTTACTACCGTATTTTTTGTCCGAAAAATTTGAAAAAGGAAGGTTCTGGTCTCTGGCGGCCTACAATCATGTATGTAAAATTTGGTGCTGATCGGTTGAACGGTTCGTCTTAAAACTAGGAAACACGTTACGGACAGACAGACAGACATACATCCCAAAATCGCCGTTATTTTTGCAAATATCTTTGAAACGCTACGAGATATGAAAAAAACATATGAGAGCAACGTTGTAGAGAATTTTCTCCTCTACATATTCGGTTATTCAATTTTCGTGTCAGATGAATACTTAAGCGGTTATTTTCATTTAAATTTCGAGCTGTCAAAAAACGATCACAAAGGCCCACTTTTAGTGTTACTACCGTAACCTAAAGTGGGCCAAAAAAGTGAAGGCCTGCAATTAAGATATCTTTTGTTTGTGGGCAAATGACTGCAGATTTGGTATATAGCAATAAGCGTCACAGATCTGTAGCACACCATTATTGGAGATGCTGTGAAGGAGAAGAGTCGTGGAAACCTATCCAAGCTTCTGCATTGGCTCCACTATGACATCATACTACTACCTGCACAGCGCAGTCAGTCACATTTGCTGCAGCTCTGGGATATCAGTTGTACCCCATCCTCAATCTGATGCTGAGATGGCACCCAGTGGTGTTCAAAAGTTTGTAAAGCTGTGCTAACAAACTACTGTGGCCATGAGTCCCTAGACTTTCAATCTACTTAAACTAACTTATGATAAGGACAACACACGCACACTACTGCCGGAGGGAGGACTCGAACTACCGACAGGGTGCAGACGCGCATTTGGCAGCAAGGCGTCGTGGACCTGCAACAAGGTCTAAAATTGCTGCAGAATGTCACAGGGGAAAGCAATAGAGTAAACCTATTGTGGGTCCCTGGCCACTCGGGGATCAGTGGCAACGAACATATCGACAGATTAGCCAGGATGGGGGCAGAGACTCCATTTATTGGACCAGAACCTGTCCTCACAATCACCAAGGCAATGATCAAATAGGAGCTACGTAACTGGGCCAGAAGACAGCACGTAGAATATTGGACCAAAGTCTATCAACAAAAACATGGCAAGGTAATGATGCCAAAGCCATATTTTAAAAGAAGCTCTGCAATCCTGGGCCTGAACAGGAGAGATATTAGACTCATGGATGGATTGCTGACAGGCCATGGGAATTTCAAAAAACACCTACATACAATGGGAATAACAGAAGAGGACCCTAAATGTAGGATCTGTAATGACGGTGATGAAACTGCATCACATCTAATCTTCAAATGCATTACATTGGAGAGTAAAAGGCACAGAACATTTGGGACAACCAGACCCGAAGAAATTGTGTCTAATAAAGAAGTGGTAAAGGGACTCCTTGCGCTGTTCAAGGGCATTAGTTGGCTTTACTAGATATACAGGGAGCGATACCGCACAACAAACTTAGTTTCGGTGCGGGCAGTGGCGGGTTGGACCAAGACTGTTTTGGCTTCTCTGAGAAAATCAATCAATCAATCAATCAAGGCGTCGTGGAACGCACGGCCACTCCCGCGCGGCCCAGTGGTCTCTTTTGTCTTCAGATGAATATTTGCAGTGTGAACGGTATTTCAAGACCGACTACCATGCGTGTTTTGAGGTAAGAATCTTCCTGAACAGCCAAAATGCAGACTTCCACAAACTGTGACGTTACGTTGTCTGCATGTATTGACCAAACTATGCTGTATTGGCCAAACATAAACTTACACGTATAAGTCTCTGTTCAAGAAATATGATTCGGTGCAATCTAAGGTCAAACCGTACATGTCTCCTTTCAAACAAATCAACTCGCTGCAAATAGTACCTTCCTCTTGTCATCCTACATTCAGACACTCTACGCACGGGCTATCATTTACGAAATAATAATGAAATATAAAATAAGGATAAATTATTAATTAATAAAAGTGGATTTATTAGAACTTTTGCAATTGATGTAGGCAACGTCACATAACTCAGTTGAATAATGTGTATTCAAACACATGGTTTTATTTATGGGAAATATTCTTACACAAACATTAGTAATAAATAGAAATAAAGTTTATAAAATTACCAGAAACGAATGTGTTAACTGTGTTATGAGAATGGTATCAAAATCGCCAAGTAATCATCGACGATCTTTCTCTTTCGCCATGTTCCCCCACATGCAGGGTCGGCGTTGTTATTCGGATTTGGCGTGTTAATATTTACGGGGTGGCCGGATGCCCTTCTTGCCGCCACCCCATGCCCCCAGGAGAAATGTGTTCAAAATGTTTCAAATGTTTGTAAAGCTTATGGGACTACGGAGTCATCAGTCCCTAAACTTACAAACTACTTATGAACTAGTTAACACTAAGGACGGCACAAATATCCATGCCCGAGGGGGGGATTCGAAACCCCGACCGTAGTGGCCGTGCAGACCGTGACTGGCGCGCCGCAGTCCCCCCCCCTTTTTTTTTTTTTTTTTTTTTCGTTAAAGGCAACTGTTAAAAAAAAATCTAGTAATAAACAGCAATATCCATTGCAAAACAGAAACAAAAGTATTCTTCTTTAAAAGGAAACCAACACCTGGCCGCGTTTAAGCAGTGCACTCACACTAGTACAGATTAAAGAAACGAAACAAAACTTGTAGAGAGGAGGGAGTGCGCGGTGCCGCGGCTGCAGGAGGCCGGCGGCAGGCGTCTGGCCGCCCACACAATCCACCGTTACCATATGCAGTAGACTGCTTTTTTTTTCGTTAAAAGCAACTGTTTAAAAAAATCTAGTAATAAACAGCAATATCCATTGCAAAACAGAAACAAAAGGTTCTTCTTAAATGTAAGTAAAACTGTTGCTGTTTTAAATGGCGTAGTAGCAGTAATTACAGTCCCAAGACAAAAAAAATATTTTATCCTATTCCAGCCTTTTCAAATGCTATATTTAGCATGTTGCTAAACTGTTTTTTCTCATCAATAGTGCGTATGATTCTCCATCTCGCAGTGTTCATGTACGATTGAAAACTTATGGGATTGTCTTCTGCAGGTCCGTGGAATATATAGTTTACATAATTACCGAGAAGCCACATAATTGTATTGTTCTTTGTTTTCGGGTAATAACTTGTTTCCGGCCACATCATAATTTCTGAAGTGTAACTAGTTTCGGAGGTTCTTGATAGTAATGCTATTCGTTTCCTCGCCCACTTCCAGTTGTCGATATGTCCGCTACAAGTGAATCTATGGATTATGGTGTCCAGTAGTCCACATTTTCTGCATTTGTCTGTATCACTTTTTCCGATGCGATGTAGCTTTTCGTTCGTTGCTATCGTCTGGTTGACGACTTTATACCAGGTGGACGCAACCTCTGACGTGTGGATTTTAAGGCTGATGTTTTTCCACACTGTCAACCAGTTTCTATGTGGAAACTTTAGCATAATACTGTTTGGCATATCTTTATGTTGCCATATCTGTAGGATTTGGGTTGTAGTTAAAGTCGTAGATGGTCCACGACTTTCTTTTAAGTAACTATACTCCAGGTAAAACAGACTGATATGTTTCAGACGGAAGTTATGATTGCTGATATCTATCGGCGGATTCATGCTCTTTGGCTGCAGTATTTTAAAGAGTTTTTCTGTAATATTACTGTGGTTGCCATATATTAATCTTTCTGTTCGTCTAAGGTATAAAGCAGTTGCCTTCCTATGAATATCAGTGAGTGCGAGTCCTCCAGTCAATCTTGGTTTTGTTAATGTTCCGGGTGTGAGCTTGAAAATGTTTCCTCTCCACACATACCTGGCTGCTAACTGCATTACTTTATTTGCCTGTACTTTTGGAATCGGGAAAATCTGAGCCACATAGTAGGCCTTGGACAATAGATAGGTGTTGACTATCCTCACGGCTCCAATAATGTTTAGTGATCGCCACGTTGCTTCTAAAGTAGTCCCTTGCATTTTGTTAACTGTCGATCTCCAGTTCAGGGCTGCCATTTTTAATGGACATTTATCAACGATGATCCCTAAAGTTTTGTGTTGTTCGACGGTTACGGCTACGTCGTCGAACCCTCTGATATTTACTAATTTACACTTTCCCGTGTTAATTTTTGCACCTGAAACTGCACAGTAGGTGTCAAAGTCCTCTTTTAGGCTTGTGACCTCATCTACTGTTCTTAGTAGCACTCCCACGTCATCAGCATACGCCCCTATAGTGAATTTAACACCCGAAAGTTGTAACCCAGAGAGTTTCGTGGTAACCCTTTTGAGTATTGGCTCCAAGGAGAGCACATACAGCAGCATAGAGAGAGGACTGCCCTGTGGGACCCCCCTTTCAATGTTTATAGCCCCAGTTAATTGTCCATTGACAGCTATTTTAGTCGTTATCCCTGTAATCAAATTTCGTACCACTTTTAAAACTCTTTCTTCCAGGCCTACTTCCTTCATTACTTTTTCCAGGTATTGGTGATTTACTCGATCAAACGCTTTATTAAAATCTATAAAAAATAGAGCACACTTTATATTTGTAACGGAGGCTATGGATATGACATCTCTGTAGGCAGAAATTGTGTTCATGACAGTTCGTGCAGGGAAACAGGATTGGTGTTTTCCAATAATTTTACTTATGGGATGACTCATTCTACTGGCAACTGCCCGGGCGACGGTTTTATAATCAAAATTCAGCAAAGTAATAGGCCTGAAGTTGTCGATGCGTTTTCGTCCCTTGTTTTTTGGAACTAAAACAATTTTCCCTTCCTTAAACTCTTTAGGAACTACGACACCTTTTAATATTTCGTTTAGAATATCCGTAAAAGTTGGTCCTATAAGGTGCCAAAATTTACAATAAAATTCTTTCGGCAACCCATCAGGTCCAGGGGATTTGTTGGGCGGCGACCTTGAAATGAGACCTAAAACTTCACGTTCTGTAAACGCAGTTAATATGTCACTGTTATCATCAGAGTTAATTTCCGGAGTAAGTACTTGAAAAAATTCACCTACTGCACCATCATCAACATTTTCCAGAGAATACAATTCTCTATAATGTTGATGTATTTCCTGTACTATGTCGTTTTGGTTTACGAGCAGTCTACCATTTGACGTCAATAGCTCATCAATGAATGTCCGTCTTCGGTTCGTATTATGTTTAATTAAATGGTACAGAGACGTTACCTCTTCAACTACCAGAGAGCGTGATTTGAACTTTATTTTCAGACCCTCTAACTGTTTGCGCTTGATACTAAGTAATTTTGCTTTGATACACTTTATTTGTTGAAAGTGCGATCCATTGTTGTCAGATTTATCATAGAGCTCTCTTAATATAGAGTAATAAAATTCTGTGGTGTTTTTTATTTCCCTAGCTTTTTGTCTGCCGTAGTTTATCACACACTGACGAAGTTTTCGTTTTGCGTGATTTGTCCACCAGTCTACTTTGGATTGATAGCGGCTGAGGGATCTGAGGCAAACGTTCCATGTGTGCCTGACGTCGTCTTCTAATTCTCTGTCTTTCAACAGCGAGATATTAAGCATCCAGTGTGATCTATATAGTTTGGTGGGCTGTTTATCGAGCTCAAGTGTTACAGCAAGCGCACAATGGTCAGAGAATACTGCAGGGATTACTTCCACGGCGCGAAGCCTGTCACTAATGTTATCTGTCACATATAGTCGGTCAAGGCGGCTGCATGAGTGGGCGGTGAAGTAGGTGAATCTCACCAGTGTGGGATATTTCACTTCCCACGCGTCCTGCAGCTTTATATGTTTTACAAGTTCGTGCAGCTCTTTACAGTAATTGAAATTAGGATGCTGATCTTTCGCATGTAAAACGCAATTAAAGTCTCCACCTAATAATATGTATTGCGGGTTTTTCCTTAGAAGGTAGATAATCTCCTCCTTGAAATATCTGGAACGTTCAGTTTTAGTAGAATTCCCCGACGGAGCGTATAAATTTACCACGGTGACATTATACAATTTAAAACTTATACCTCGACCGGATTCCAATTTTTCAATCTCTTGAAATGGAATACCGTCTTTAATTAAAACTGCAGTACCGGTACTGTTCTCCAGGGCTATGTTTTCTATGGTGTTGAAGCCCGATATACGGAGGTTCGTTGTTAACACCTCCTGTAACAGCAAAATATCGGCTTCAGATTCGTAAACAAACTGTTTGAAGGCCGCGAGTTTCAGGTCAGAGGTGATTCTACTGATGTTCAGGGTTACAACTTTATATGCCTGCATCTATCTAGTCCAGAAAAGCACTACTTTTTAACTTTCCCCCCTCCTGCGTCCGCGTCCCAATCCTTTGATGCTTTGCCACTTGTTTTCTTAGTATCAGTCTTGTATTGAGAGTCAGAGTTTTTATTTTTCTTTCGCGCAGCGTTCATTTTCGGCTGTACTTTACTCCTACGCCTCCCACTGGTGGTGAAACCCACATCAGAAGGCGAGGTTGGCGGCTCGCTGCAGACGTCCAGCTCCATATCAGAGTGCGACAGTTGGCGGGCCACCGCGGCGGCAGGCTGCGGCCCCGCCGGCTCGCCACTTCCTGCTTCGCTTTCCATTTCCGCGTCCCTGTTTATGTTTACGTCCGCTCTGTTTTGGACGCTGCTCTGACTTGACGCAGTTTGTGCATTGACAACAGTATCACAGTCCGGGTTGTCTACTATCACTGGTTCGGTTTGTTGCTCTCCACTAACAACAGTGTAGGGTTTGTCTGGTGTCCCTAGGTCTACGTGCTGTATTTCTTCTACTGATGTTTGCAGCACGGGTAATGGAATTTCTTCCCGTTGCTGTGGCTCGGATCCGATACTAGAACTGTTTGAAATCTCTGTGTCCGTACCGGGTGTAGGAACTTTAGTTTCTAACACGGTGTTAACGGTGCTTTTCCAGGTTATCCTGCGACGAATATTCGAATTTGTCATCCACACTACTTTCGTCAGATGTCCGTCTCCGTTTGTTAGTTATGGACTGGGTTACAACTGGGGTAATAACTTTAGTGGGCACCTGATCTACGTTTACTTTTGGTGTCAGTGGTGGAAAGTCTGCCGGGACGACAGGTGGTTGCTCAGAAAAACTGCTACTGGGTGTTGGGTCATCAACTTCCCGAGTGGGTGCTACTAATTCAGCTAACGTTAGTTTTTTGCGTTGCTGCAAGTTGTTTCTTAATATAACCGGTTTTTTCGGGCAATCCTGACGAATATGTCCGCTTTCGTTACAGATGTAACACGTTTCTTCCTGACCAGAATATGTCACATGAGCCCTGTACCCACAGACAGTGATATGAGAGGGAATATTAGTTCTAACGTGCATTTCTACTGATCTTATACCACTGAAACACTGAAGTTTATGTTGCTTTGACCAGCGCTCGTTTCTAATTTGTTTAATATCGCCATAACATGATAACACCTCTCTAAGATAACAATTTTCTACTTCTGGCGGCAAATTGAAAACGCGAACATTCTTATATTCAATACCGGCATTAGATATGGAAACTGTACTCACCGTTGAGTCTCGATGTCGAAATTGAGCAGATGTTCCGTGTTTCATCAGGATTTTGTCTAGTTGAACGGGTTCCAGTAACTTGACGTAAAAGCAGTATTCATCCAAATCGTAATAAGCGGTATGTATTTGTTCAGAAACGATTCCAAAAACGCTGTCGATCCAATCATGAACTTCTACCGAACTCGGTTGCTTATTCCTGGTTGCCTTATCAAACTCGAAACGCAGAGTGCACTTCCTGGGGACCTTCTTTTCCATATTTACGGTTTTAGCGGCCGAGACCGCTAACATTTACACAACCACACGCACCAGAACACTAAGTGACGATACTGCACAACAAGTTAACACTTAACACGAAAGAAAGCTGTTCGCGACTTGTGAACGCTTTAAACTGTGAGCACACTCCCGGACGTCCTCACGCTACCGCGACTCAAGCGCCACTATCCCCCTCGGCCACCGCGGCCGACAGGAAATGTGTACCCCAAATGTCTGTGTGTAGTGTTATATATGTGAAAGTGAGTGTATAGTGTTGCGAAATGTTTGCGAAACGTGTAACTGAGGCGGGACTTGGGTAACAGCCCGGTATTCACCTAGGGGGATGTGGAAAACCGCCTAAAAACCACATCCTGGCTGGCCGGTCCTCCGACCCCCTTCATTAATGCGCCGGGCGCATACGAACCGGGTCCGGTACGCCTCCTCGTCTCGGAAAGCGGTGAGTTAGTAGTCATTGATGATATTCAGACACTAAGTATATTTCACTATCACACAACACGAAGTAATCGTCAGCTCAAAATAGTTCAAATCTTAGTTCTACGAATAACATATCAACACTCGTAAAATCTGTTGTAGAGTCATGTACACTGTTCATTTAAAATTCCGTAATGAATCGTAAAAAGTTAAGGTTCTCAAACAGGCACTCAACAGTCGACAAAGTGGCTGTTTGCCACGAATATTCTAACACCGTCGCAGACGAAGCTCTTAAGCTACCCAGGGAGACCCTGTGTCTTCCAAGACGAGACAAAGTACTCCTGTAACCCCAGGTAGCTCTCCATTTGAACAGTTCAAATATTTCACTTGACCACAGCAGTATTCTGCCTTAGCCACTCTCTCATTGGTATATAGCCATCCCCTCCAAATGTAGCAGACTCTTAACATAGAAGATTTTTTTAAATTTAACTTTTACCGTTTCCACACTAACTTAACATTTTGATAATATTAAATAGAAAGTTTGTAAGCTTTCAGTCACATTGGGAGTATTTATCAGCAGTTAATATAACATATGAAATAAATATATAAACAAGCTCCTTTCATGAGCTTGACATATCATACTGCACAATATTTACGCAAAGTTACTATCATAATAAAAAAGTATTCATTAAATAGTTATACGGACATGAAGATAAGAAAGGCATGTCACGCTGCTTGCAATGTCTCAGTTACTGCGATGATACGATGATCTGACTATAATTCGTTCATAAATTGATAAAATGAGTGTGATAAATACATAAATACATGGATACAAGTGTGAAACTTTCTGGCAGATTAAAATTGTGTGCTGATACCGGGAATCGAACTTGGGACCTTTGCCTTTCGCGGGCAAGCGCTCTATCGACTGAGCTATCCCGACACGACTCACGATGCTGCCTCACAACTTTACTTCCGCCAGTAAAACATCCCTTAGGCTGTGGCTAAGCCATGTCTCCACCATATCCTTTCTTCCACGAGTGCTAGTCGTGCAAGGTTCGCTGGAGAGCTTCTGTGAAGTTTGGAAAACAGGTGGCGAGGTACTGGAGGAAGTAAAGTTGTGAGGCCGCATCGTGAGTCGTGTCAGGATAGCTCAGTCGGTAGCGCGCTTGCTCGCGAAAGGTAAAGGTCCCAGGTTCGAGTCCCGGTTCCGGTACATAATTATAATCGGCCAGGAAGTTTCATATCAGCGCACACTCCGCTGCAGAGTGAAAGTTTCATTCTGGGATACAAGTGTGTTGCTTTGATGATGGTTGCCTTAGGTCAGGGTTTCTCAAACTGTGGTCCGCGGACCCCTTAGGGGTCTACCGATTCTTGGAAGGAAGTCCATGGTCACCTGTCACGAATTTTTTAAAAGACTGTATAACATTATTAACTAAAAGAATATGAAAATAAGTCCCGCAGGATGTGGCCTCGTTTCTCCACTATTCTGCGAGCCGTATCATGGCGCGCAATGGGCAGTAAACCTTCTGTGCTACATATTCCGAAATTGAGGGACCTCACTCGACCAATCACGGCGGTCGCTGTCATATATGCGGTCCGAGATATCATCCAATGTTAAATTTAATTACTTCCAACATGAATCGATGACTGATATCGGGATCACTGAAGAAGCGAGCAGTTTCCCCATCGCCTCCACAGCAAGGAAAGCTCCCGGTGTAAATTAATGTTCAAATGTTTGTAAAGTCTATGGGACTTAACTACGGGGTTATCAGTCCCTAAACTTACAAACTACTTATGAACTACTTACAACTAAGGACGGCACAAATATCCATGCCCGAGGGGGGATTCGAACCCCCGACCGTAGTGGCCGTGCAGACCGTGACTGGAGCATCTCAGTCTCCTCGGCCACCGCGGCCGGCGTAAATTAATGAGGAGGGAGGATAGTCACATGAAGAACAGTGAAATGAAGCGCCGTAGCCGGATTTATTATGCGAAGACTCTGAAAGTGCTCCATAAGTCTCAGTACGCTGTGGAAATGGAACAATAAAAAGCCAAAAGAGTACATCCAAAGATAATTATAAATGGCAGGGTAAAGCTCAGTGTGTTTTTTGCGCGCGAGTCCGTCAGAACTTTTCGGTGGTTCCACTTAAATTGCTGCGTCATTCTGAGGGTCCGAGTGAGTACTCACCCGCACTTCCAGACTAAAGACATTGATTTTGCAAGAGGAAGGGAATTAGCTGCTTCTTAAAACTGCATAAAACTTATGCAAAAGCAATTAATGAAAACTCCTTAAAAGCTTCCTTCTTGGTAAGCTATCGAGCTGCAAAGCGCATACCATTGTAGAAACTCTTATAAAACCGTGTGTTAACGATATTGTTTCCTATATGCTAGTAAAAGTTGAATCAACTGTGCCGCAATTAAACAAATGTTCAAATGTTTGTAAATCTACCGGGCCAAACTACGTGGTCATCAGTCCGTAGCTTACAAACTACTTAAACCTAGATAAACTAACCTAAGGACAACACACACACCCATGCCCCAGGGAGGACCCGAATCTCCACGCGCCGGCCGCGGTTGCCGAGGGGACTGAGGCGCTTCAGTCACGGTCTGCACGGCCACTACGGTCGGGGGTTCGAATCCCCCCTCGGGCATGGATATTTGTGCCGTCCTAGTTCGTAAGTAGTTCATAAGTAGTTTGTAAGTGTAGGGAATGATGACCCCGTAGTTGAGTCCCATTTGAATCTCCATGGCGAGCAACCGCGCGCTCCTCAGCGAGACGCTTTAGACCAGTAGGCTACTCCACCGCGGCCCGCAATTAAACGATACCATCAAGAGACGCATTGTTGACATTTCAGATGACGTGAAAGGTAGTCTGATTTCTCGCATCCAACACAATTAATTTTCTCTCCAAATAGATGAATCTACTGACGTTGCGGGATTAGCGTTTTTATTGGCTTTGTTCCTTATGGATACTCAGGATGTTTCAGAGGGAACCTAATTGTGGAAAACACTACCTGCCAATACAGCAGCTGTGGAAATATTCCGTTTATTCGACGATTTTTTGAAGCCAAACGAAACTTCATTGTCTAATTGCATCTATATGTGCACTGATGCTGCAAAAGCTATGACGGGTCCAAAGGTTGGAGCGATCATGAAAATAAAAGAAAACACGAAGAACTTCAGCAGTATTCATTGCTCTCTACACTGCAATGCTTTGGATACGAGAGAAATGCCTGCTTCCTTTGAGAAGGTTCTTAGACGAAACCTTCGGAATGATTAATTACATAAAATCACGACCGTTTAACTCAAGAGTTTTCTCATCACTGTGCGAAAATGTGGACAGCCTTCATCGTTCTCGCGTGGGAATGCACTCTCTAGACTGTATCAATTATTTTCGGAAGTTCTTCTGGACTATATTAGATTAGAATAGATTAGTACTTATTCCATAGATCATGAATACGAAACTCCGTAATGATGTGGAACGTGTCAGTTTAATGAAAGGTGTCTTTACAAATTATTATTTTGTACTAGATATTACATGACAATATTTGTTTTAATTTTTTTATTTTATTGTTTTTATTTTTTTCAGATTTACTAATTTGTATCTAAAAATTCATCTATTGTGTAGAAGGAGTTGTCATTCAGAAAATCTTTCACTTTATTTTTAAATGCTAGTTGGCTATCTGTCAGGCTTTTGATGCTGTTGGTAGGTTGCCAAAGACTTTTGTGGCAGCATAATTGACCCCTTTCTATGCCAAAGCTAGATTTAACCATGAATAGTGAAGATCATTCTTTCTCCTGGTGTTGTAGTTATGTACGCTGATATTGCTTTTGAACTCGGTGGGATTGGTAATAACAAATTTTATAAGTGAATATATATACTGAGAAGCTACTGTGAAGATCCCTAGTTCTTTAAATAAGTGTCTGCAGGATGATCTTGGACGGGCTCCAGCAATTGTTCTGATTACACGCTTTTGTGCAATGAATAATTTTTTACTAAATGATGAATTACCCCAGAAAATGATGCCATAAGATAGCATAGAATGACAACAGTCATAGTAAGCTAATTTACTCAGAGGTATATCACCAAAATTTGAAATTACCCTAATAGCATTAGTAGATGAACTCAAACGTTTCAGCAGATCTTCAATGTGTTTTTCCAGTTCAACCCCTCATCAATGCATACACCTAAAAATTTTGAATATTCAATTTTGCTACAGATTTCTGATCAAAGTCTATATTTATTCATGGTGTTATTCCATTTACTGTATGTACTGTGTTTTGTCAAAATTTAATGACAGACAATTTTCTGAGAATCACTTAATGATTTTCTGAAAGACGTCGTTTACAATTTCTTCAGTTAGTTTTTGTCTGTTGGCTGTGATAACTATACTTGTATCATCACCGAAAAGAACCAGCTCAGCATCTTCATGGATATAGAATGGCAAGTCATTAATATATAATAAGAACAGCAAAGGGCCCAAGACCGAACCTTGTGGCACCCCATTTTTTATTGTTCCCCAGTTTGAGGAATCAGCAGTTTTTGCATATTATGTGAATTACTTATGTCAACTCTCTGCACTCTTCCTATTAGGTATGATTTAAACCATTTGTACACTGTCTCTTTTGTGTCTCGTTGCCGCCGGTTGTCCTTGGTGTCGGTAGCCGAGTAAAGAGAGACCGACACAGGAAAAAAGGATGCACGCGTGTGCGGGTACAGAGTCTGAGGTGACCAGCCAGTGGGACAGCAGAAACTAGAAACACTAAGCTAGATTAGAACAAGATATATATTTCGAAGAAATAGTACAATACTTAAATTTGTTAACTGCAGACTAGTGGAATGCAGATACATAGTTTAACTAGGTAGAGGCCTGCCTACTGATGAGAGACTGTTCGAATGCCTGTCCTAATCCCAAGTGACCGATACAGTTCAGTGGTGGCCACGAGCGGAGTTGCAGCAGAGGGCGCTCGTGGCTGACGTCGTAAGAACGCCACACCGTGCTTGCATGGCTGCGCGCGGCGAAAGTACGTGGCGCGCACTTCTGACTTGTGCGACACCACATCCCTCCCTCCCACACCGCCGCGTCGTCATGGCGTAGGGCTGAGGGCCACGGCGACGGCACTGGGAGGAGGGCCTGGGCGGGGGCGTTACTGGTGGGACGGGTGGCGTAGCTGAGGCTGGAATCGAGACGCCATCCGCGCCCTGGTATCCACCTTGCGATCCCCCGGGAAACCCACCAAAACGAGGGGAAGGGCGCACACCTCCACCCAGAGGGAGCAGGTCATGTTCTTCTGAGGTGCGTGGCCCATGTAGGGGGGGGGGGGGGCACGCACGGTCGCGGAGTTCCTCTCGGTGACGCAGTCAGCTGCGGCGGCGACAGCGGCGGCGGTGGGGGTGCGGACGACTGCATCAGAGGCGCGTTGACCTCCATGGGTACGATCTCGTAGTCCGGGGACGCTGAGCCAGTCGGCGAGTGGTGTGGCTGTGCTCCCTGGTGGTGAATCAAGAAACCACAGACAGGATCGCGCGGCCTGTGCAGGCGCAACTGGTTTGCATGGCGCCGCAGCTCCGACCATGTGGAAGAATGTAGAACATACATATTGCGACCGAGCACGCGCTGAATGGTGCCCGGCATACATCTCTTGTTTCCAGCAAACACCTTTTACAGCACCGGCGTAGAAACCTGAAAACGCGAAGCGCCATACGAACCGACTCGGTGCGTGGGAGGCTGCAGCAGGTGATGGAGAGTGCGGTGACGGCGGCCGTGTAGCAGCTCGGCAGGAGACGGGCCGTCACGTGGCAAGCACCGATACGTAGACAGGAAAATTTGAAGAGCTTGCTGCCTGGAGTGCTGACCTTTCATATATTCCACGTGAGACTTGAATGTTCGAACGAAACGTTCTGCTTCACCATTGGACTGAGGGTGAAAAGATTCTGTGGTGATATGCTGAATGTCATTCACACGACAAAACTGTTGAAATTCCGCACTAACAAACTGAGGTCCTTTGTCAATGACGATAGTTTCATGCAAATCTTCGATGCAAAACATTGATGTTAAGGCACTGATTGTACTAGACGCCGTAGTTGAGTTCATGGCAATCACAAAAGGAAACTTGCTGAAAGCGTCTACAACTATTAACCAGCGCGTATTCCAGAAAGGTCCGACAAATTCAATGTCCCTTGTGGTCCCTTGTGGTGTGGCCAGTCCGAGAAACTTTGCGGAGGAGCTGCCTGATGCTCTGCACAATCCATACACTGTGACGTGATGTTCTCTATCTGAGCGTCCATACCAACCCAGGTACAATGACATCTGGCCAATTTCTTTGTCTGAACAATACCCCAATGTCCTTGATGCAGGAGGCGTAAGACTTCTCGTTGCAGGTAACGAGGAACAATCACTCTTGTTTGGTCGTTGTGTATATGTGTATATGTAACAACAGAACACCCTGACTTAAAGACAATGCATGACGTTGTGCAAAATAACGTCGAACCAGAGGCAGCTCAATGTCTTTGGCTCTGGCAGGCCACCCTGAGCGAACAAACCGTGCTACCACACTTAGGTCCCCGTCCGCAGCTGTTTCCTGTGCAACCCGACGAGAGTTCAAAGGGAAGTCTGCGACAGCGGAAGCATCTCTGGAGTCTATCTGACAACATGCCATTTCTGAAGAATCAAATGACACATCCTGGCCAACCGGAAGTCGGGAAAGTGTGTCCGCGTTGGCATGTTGAGTGATAGGTCAGTACAAAATCTCATACTGATAATTAGAAAATATCAAGGATCATCGCTGAAGCTTTTGTGCCGTTCGTGGCGGAATTCGCTTTGTGGGTGAGCACAATGACGTGAGAGGCTTGTGGTCTGTCAACAAATAGAATTTTCTGCCATAGAGATAATGATGAAACTTTGTGACGCCGTAAATGATTGCTAAGGCCTCCTTTTCTATCTGACTGTAATTCTGTTGCGTTGGCGTCAGTAGCTTCGATGCAAAGGCTATAGGACGATCGTGAGATCCAATACGATGTGACAATACTGCGCTCAGACCGTAATACGAGGCATCCACTGCTAGCACTACAGACTTCTGTGGGTCAAAAGGAATCAAACATGCATCACTGAGTAGTGCATACTTTAATCTGTCAAAGGCAACCTGATAATCTTCAGACCATACAAAAGGAACATTCTTCCTACGTAAGCCATGCAGTGAAGCTGCAATCTTAGAGGTATTGGGAATAAACCTGCAATAATAGTTAAGCTTTCCCATTCCTGCTTGCAATTCGTGCACATTCTTAGGAGGAGGCAATTCTTTGATTGATGTGACTGTAAGGGATGGATTCCTTGGACATTAATCACATAGCCTAGATACTCTATTTGAGTCTGAAAAAAACGAACACTTTGCTTTATTGCAACGTAGACCTGCTGCAGTCAACACTTTGAAAAGGCACTACAGGTTTGATACATGTTCTTCAACTGTGCGCCCTGAAACTACAATATCATCTTAATAGTTCGAGCAGCACGGTACAGAAACTGTCAGCTGTTCCAAAAAACGATGAAAAATAGCGGGGGCGGAAGAAATGCCGAAGGGTAGGAGTTGAAATTGAAAAAGGCCCATGTGAATATGAATGACGAAAAACTTTTTTGACTCGTCATCGAGCGGAATCTGTAAGTATGCCTCTGCTAAATAAATTTTAGAAATGAAGCGAGACTGTCCTAATTTGTCCATCAGTTCCTTAGGTCGGGGCAGGGGATAAGTTTCTACAGTTGTTTAAATGTTCACTGTCAATTTGAAGTCCGCACAGAGACGAGGTTTTCCTGATGGCTTGATTATAATTACTAAAGGCGAGGCCCACTGACTCGCAGAAACAGGAAAAATAACCCCACTATCCTGCCAACATTTATGTTCTTCAGCAACTTTATCCCGAAGGGCGATAGGGACTAGTCTAGCTTTACGAAATATTGGTACTGCAGTTTCTTTTAAAGTTACTTGTGCCACAAAGTCTTTTGCACAACCTAGTACTGACGAAAACAAGTCACTGTATTTTTCACACAATGCATTGATTTTGGTCTACATCTACATCTACATGGGATACTCTGCAAATCACATTTAAGTGCCTGGCAGAGGGTTCATCGAACCACAATTATACTATTTATCTCCCATTCCATTCTCGAATAGCGCGCGGGAAGAAAGAACACCTGAATCTCTCTGTTCGAGCTCGGATTTCTCTTATTTTATTCTGATGATCATTTCTACCTATGTAAGTGGGAGTCAACAATATATTTTCGCATTCGGAGGAGAATGTTGGCGATTGGAGTTTCGCAAGTAACCCACGCCTCAGCGACAAGCGCCGTTGTTGTAATGATTCCCATCCCAGATCCTGTATCATTTCCGTAACGCTGTCTCCCCTGTATCGTGACAATACGAAACGAGCTGCCCTTCTTTGGACACTTTCGATGTCCTCCGTCAAACCCACCTGATAAGGATCCCACACTGGGCTGCAATACTCCAAAAATGGACGGACAAGCGCAGTGTATGCAGTTTCTTTAGTAGTTCTGTTGCATCTTTTAAGGATTCTGCCAATAAAACGCAGTCTCTGGTTCGCCTTTCCCACGATATTATCTACGTGTTCTTTCCAGTTTAAGTCTGAAGTAATAGTGATTCCTAGGTATTTTGTGGAGTTTACGGCGTTCACATTTGATTGATTTATGTTGTAAACAAAGTTTAACGGATTTCTTTTCGTACTCATGTGGACGACTTCACACTTCTCATTATTTAGAGTCAATTGCCAATTTTTACACCATACTGATATCTTATTCAGATCGTTCTGAAGTTGGTTTTGATCTTCAGATGATTTTACTAGACGGTAAATGACGGCGTCATCTGCAAACAACCTAAGAAAGCTACTTAGATTTTCCCCTAAATCGTTTATGTAAATAAGGAATAGCAGAGGACCAATAACACTACCTTGTGGAACGCCCGATATCACTTCTGTTTTAGTCGATGCCTTACCATCGATTACTACGAACTGTGTCCTCTCTGACAAGAAATCCCCTATCCAATTGCAAATTTGGGGCGATATACCATAACCACGCAATTTGATTAAAAGCCGTTTGTGAGGTACGGTGTCAAAAGCTTTCTGGAAATCAAGAAATACGGAATCGATTTGCGAACCTTTGTCGATAGCACCCATCACTTCGTGTGAATATAGAGCTAGTTGTGTTTCGCATGAACGATATTTTCTAAATCCGTGTTGACCTTGGGTCAATAGATCGTTCTGTTCGAGATAATTCATAATATTTGAATACAGGATATGTTCCAAAACCCTGCTGCAAATTGACGTCAATGAAATAGGCCTGTAGTTAAGTGGGTTACTCCTACTGCCTTTCTTGAATATAGGTGTGACCTGTGCAACTTTCCAATCTTTTGGTACAGATCCTTCTTTGAGAGAGCGGTTGTATATGACTGTTAAGTAAGGAGCTATCGCTTCAGCATAATCAGATAGAAATCTAATGGGTATACAATCCGGACCAGAAGACTTGTTCTTATTAAGTGATTTTAGTTGCTGCACTACTCCGATGATATCTACTTCTATGTTACTCATTACGGCATCTGTTCGTAATTCGAAATCTGGAATATTGGTTTCGTCTTCTTTAGTGAATGAGTTTCTAAAAGCTAAGTTTAGTAACTCTGCTTTAGTAGCGCTGTCATCGGCAGGATCGCCATTACTATCACGTAGTGAAGGTATTGTTTGTGACTTTCCCCGAGTATATTTAACATATGACCAAAATCTCTTTGGGTTTTCAGTCAAATTACGGGAAAGAGTTTCGTTGTGATAAATGTTGTAGGCATCTCGCATTGAAATCCTCGCTAAATTTCGAGTTTCTGAGTACAATCGCAAATCCTGGGGATTTCGTGTTCGTTTAAATTTAGTATGCCTTTTCCTTTGCTTTTGCAACAGTGTCCTAACCTGTTTTGTGTACCAAGGGGGATCGCCTCCTTCTTTTATTAATTTATTAGGTATAAAACTTTCAATTGCTGTCGATACCACTTCTTTGAATTTGAGCCACATCTGGTCTACACCTACGTTTAGTGTTAGAAACGAGTGGAAGCTGTCTTTCAAGAAGCAATGTATTTTGTTTCTATCTGCTTTTCTGAACAAATATACTTTGCGTTTATTTTTGGTAACTTTGGGACTTTCGATATTCAATTTCGCTACTACAGCTCTGTGTTCACTAATACCTGTATCCGTTTTGATGCTCATTATGAGCTCAGGATTATTTGTTGCTAAGAGATCAAGTGTGTTTTCACATCCATTTACAATTCTAGTTGGCTCATGAACTAATTGTTCGAAGTAATTCTCAGAGAATGCGTTGAGTACAATTTCGGACGATGTTTTATGCCTACCTCCTGATTTGAAAATATAATTTCGCCAACAGATCGAGGGTAAATTAAAATCACCACCTACTATTATCGTGTGAGTCGGGTACGTTTTTGTAATTAACCTCAGGTTTTCTTTGAACCTTTCTGCTATTGTATCGTCAGAGTCGGGAGGCCGGTAAAAGGAACCGATTATTAACTTCTTACGATTTTCGGGTACAACCTCTACCCATAATAGCTCGCACGAACTATCAACTTCAACTTCGCTACATGAAATACTACTTTTGACGGCGACAAACACGCCCCCACCTATTTTGTTTAATCTATCCTTTCTGAATACCGTTAGATCTTTTGAAAATACTTCTTCTGAACTTATTTCCGGCTTGAGCCAACTTTCGCTGCCTATAATGATGTGTGTTTCGGTGCTTTCTATTAACGCTTGCAGTTCTGGAACTTTCCCGACACAGCTACGACAATTTACAACTGTTATACCGATAGTTTCCGGATCTACATTTCTCCTGTGATCCACCTGAACCCTTTGAGATTGCCCATTTTCTATTTCCCCGAAGCTCTTTATCCTAAAAAACCGCCCAGTCCACGCCACACAGCCCCCGCTACCCGTGTAGCCGCTTCCTGCGTGTAGTGGACTCCTGACCTATTCAGCGGAACCCGAAAACCCACCACCCGATGGCGCAAGTCAAGGAATCTGCAGCCTACACGGTCGCAGAACCGTCTGAGCCTCTGATTCAGACCCTCCACTCGGCTCTGTATCAGAGGTCCACAGTCGGTCCTGTCAACTATGCTGCAGATGGTGAGCTCTGCTTTCATCTTGCAAGCAAGACTGACAGTCTTTACCACTTCAGTTAGCCGTTCGAAACCTGAGAGGATTTCTTCAGATCCGAAACGACACACATCATTGGTACCGACGTGAGCCACCACCTGCAGTTGGTTGCACCCCGTACCCTTCATGGCATCCGGGAGGACCCGTTCCACATCTGGAATGACTCCACCCGGTATGCACACGGAGTGCACGTTGGCCTTCTTCCCCTCCTTGGCAGCCATCTCTCTAAGGGGCTCCATCACCCGCCTAACGTTGGAGCTCCCAACTACAAGTAAACCCACCCTCTGTGAAAGCCCGGATCTTGCAGGCTGGGTGGTGACAGGGTGAGAGACACCATCCGACTCAGGAACGTCGTCCTGAGCAGACAGCGCCTCAAACCTGTTCGCAAGACGAACCGGGGAGGCCTCACGATCGGTCCCCCGGAATGTCTTGCGCCTCCTGCCACGCACTGGAGCAACCTCCCACGCAACCACGGGTGGGATGTCTGCCTCACTGCTAGCAGTTTCAGGGCATGTCGCTGCCGCAGGCCGATCGGTGGAGACGACGGGAGTCCGTTCGGTCCCCACCGCCGGCCAACAACAACGACGCCCATCGATCGCAGCTTCCAACTGTGCAACGGAGGTTAACACAGCTTGAAGCTGGGAGCGAAGTGTCACCAGCTCAGACTGCATCCGAGGAACTACTGACGAAATTTGAAGCACGTCTCTTTGAATTGATAAGCCAAACAAGTCGAATGCATCTAGTCCAAAAATGTTGTGTGTAGTTTTGTCCTGAAGAACAACAAAAGCGACAGTTTTGGTAAAACTTTGAAAACAGGCGGGCAGGCTACACGTTCCCAGCACGGGAATATTTTGTCCTGTATATGCCGTTAGCACGTGTTGAGACGGCGACAATTTTGGCGAACCCAGAAGTTCATAAGTGTCTTTATTCATTAATGTGACAGCGGAACCAGTGTCGAGCTGAAATTGCACAGGATATGCAGAGAGTCACAAAAAGTTTTTGCTTGTGTCGCACGACAGGTGCGCGAATGTGGGCAACGTCTGCTACAGTTTGTTCGCTGCACTTGCGCATGCGCGGGCCGCGTACTGAATCGGCACACAGCAGATTAATAAAATTGTCCCTAGATGGCACTACCGCCGGATCGGCTTCCGCAGAAGCGTGCGAAGCTACGCCAGATTCACCAGCTACTGAACTAAAATTACTCTGAGTAGCTATATCAAGTCTACTGTTACTAGCTACATAGTACTGGGCACTATTACAATGAGAAGTTTCAGAAGGCACTAGGTTCACGACAGGATTGCACTGTACATAGTCATTTTGCTTGTCCCGAACCCTTTTCAGTTGCACAGTTTTACGCGCTCACTACATAGTTTTGCAGTAGGCGCAGAAAAAATTTCTTGCATTTGAGACGCAAGAGAAACACTGTCCAAATCCACAGCGTGTATGAAATTTACAGCATGAACTGTAGTTGCATTTTGTGAAACACTGTTCCTAACGTCACTGTTATTTAAATTTTATTCTGCAGACACACTGTCTGTACGTGTCCTGATTTGCCACATTACTAACAGATTGCGTTGCGACTAGGGCATTGCGTATGCTTGTGGCGAGATACACACTGGGGGCAAGAATTACGAACATTTTTCTGCAAAGAACGTCGGCGCCCGTTTGTCAAATTACTTTGTCTGACACGACGGGGCGACCTTTGTGTCGCACTTTTACACTGGCTACTGTTCACTGTCTGTTAAGCACGGCCGGTAGAATTGTAAGAATCACCTGGGCTACACTGAGTACTGCGATTACGAAAGCGTCTGTTGCGGCGCACAGCATTAACACTGTGGCTTTGCATTTCTAAATCTGCTAAGTCAAAAGTATCATGCGCTTCAATAAGCTGCAGTACACTGTCTACTGAAGGGTCAGACTGTTCTAGAATTGCTGCCCTAATTCTGGGGTCCTGAATGTACTGTGTAATCGCATCTCTCAACAACATGTCACTATAAGAAAGTCCACAAGAGCAAGTAAATTTATATTTGCGGGTTAAGCCCTTCAACTCAGTAATGCATTGCTGGTGTGACTGCTCCGGTGAATTTTTAGTCCGAAAAATCGTTACCGTGCCGCAGCTACGAGAACTTTTCTTTCATAATGAGCATTCAGTGCAGGTACGAGTTGCTCAAAATCGAGATCACGAGGAGATACGTGGGGGAAAAGTTTCTGCAGTAACACTTAGGTCTTGGCGCCCACTACTGAGAGGAACAAATGCTTGACAGTCTGACCTGTAAGTTGATAAGCCGCGAACAGTTCTTGAAATTGCGCCAAGTAATCGCTCAATTCTTCCTCACATTCGTCGCACTGGCGAAACGTAGGAAGGGGTGTGGCGGCAGATGTGGGCCGCTGAAGCGACGGCTGTTGTTGAGCTGCCTTTGCCGTCAACTGGGACACCGCTTGGCGTAGTTGCGTGATTTGTGCCGTCTGTAACTGAATAATTTCCATTAAGTTTGGGTTCGGGGTAGTGGCCATGCTGGCCGATTAGGCGCCGCGCATACAAGTAACTTATAGCAAAACACAAAGGCACTATGAAAGAACAGTCTCTGCAACAACAAAAAGGTCCACAAAACACGTAATAGAATATCGGCCTCCCAAAATCTTATAATAATGGTGGGTGGACGGGAGCATTTTCTGTGTGCTCGACTGCTGCTGTCTGGCTGCTACAAGCAGGCTGGTCCACAGTTCTTCTATTGCTCCTCGTCGCCACTTTTGTATTCCATCCTCGTCGCTACTTTTGTGTTTCGTTGCCGCCGGTTGTCCTTGGTGTCGTAGCCGAGTGGAGAGAGACCGACACAGGAAAATAGGATGCGCGCGTGTGCAGATACAGAGTCTGAGGTGACCAGCCAGTGGGACAGCAGAAACTAGAAACTCTAAGATAGATTAGTACAAGATATATATTTCGAAGAAATAGTACAATACTTAACTTTGCTAACTGAAGACTAGTGGAATGCAGATACATAGTTTAATTAGGTGGAGGCCTGCCTACTGATGAGAGACTGTTCGAGTGCCTGTCCTAATCCCGAGTGACCGATACAGTTCAGTGGTGGCCACGAGCGGAGTTGCAGCAGAGGGCGCTCATGGCTGACGTTGCAAGAACGCCGCGCTGTGCTTGCATGGCGGCGCGCGGTGAAAGTACGTGGCGCACACTTCAGACTTGTGCAACACCACAGTCCCATTCATACCACAATACTTTAACTAGAAGAATTCCATGATTTACACAATCAAGAGCCTTGGAGAGATCACAAACAGGTGATGTCCGGTTATTCAGAGCATTTAATACACTACCCAATTAGCAGACCTTATTAATGACGAAAATTGGCAGCGTATAGTTGTTTATTTGGCAGATATTTTCTACAAAATGAACTAAATTAATGTTTCACTGCAATGGGAAAGGATAACAACGATCACTGCCAACGACAAAGTTCGAGCGTTCAAGAGGAAAATCAGTTTTGGATTAAGAGTGTTGAGGAGGGGAAGGTAAAGTGTTTTACCCTTCTCGATGAATTTTTGACGGATAAGACATTGGATTTTGGGACCAATTTGCGTTATCGAGTCCACAAACATCTCTGATGCTTTACGTCCTTCTTGGAGCATTGCTTTACAACAACTGAACATAAGAAGCTGCAGGAATACGAATGGATGGCATACTCATTCATTCCAAAAAGCCTAACATTCTGTCATTGAATAAATATGAAAAATTGCCACAGACTCCACCTTGAAATTTACTTTCGATAGTGATGATTACCCAGACGTTTGGATCCATTTAAAACACAAAATATTCTATTCTATTGTTGAAAAAGTAAATCGCATTCTCTTACCATCTGCCACAACGTAAATGTCTGAATCTGGATTCTCGATCTATGCCGCTAACAAGACTAAGTACCGAAGCTGTCTAGATACTGAACCAGACACCTGTCTCCAGTTGTCAAGTACTGAACCCAACATTTCATAATTATGTCAGCAGAAGCAACGTCGTTCGCCTTATTAAGATTCCTTTGTCATTTCTACAGAGACTCATCTTAAGTAAAGACGAGCACATTTTGTGTCGTCAGTGAGCAATGAACGTTCCCGCACTATAACTCTGTAAGAATTTTGATAGCATTTTCTATCACTTAATAATGATTTACTGAATTCTGTTTTCGTTGACAGTTTTATTCTGAAAATGAAAATTATATCCAAAAAAAGTTGCTTTTCTTCGTAATATATTCCCTCCTCTCAGTTGGCAGGTAAGGCAAATTTTTTGTAGGGTGTAAAAAAGATTGTTCAAGATTTATTCCTGTTTCCTCATGTATTAAATTACTATATTGTAGGAATATACTTCAATTAAATACTATGTTTCAGACGTAATTCAAAGAGAGAAGTGTTGTAACGAATGGCGCCTAGTTTACTACGATAATGTCCACAGTTTCAAGACCACTGACGGGAGTGTAGGCTTTGGTTATTGTCAGTTGACAACACGATTTTACAAGGCTATTATGTCGCACATCTAAGAAAGAGCGTGAACAGCAATTATCTCTATAACTAGTGAACAACAGAAAGCGAAAAAGGCGGAATATGTCACAGTTGATAAAAAAGAACCGGCTTGTTGGGTGTTTATTAACTGAATAAAATGATTAACACGGACCCGAAAAATTTAATAAACCATTTTCGAGAGAGTCCAAAATCTTATGAAAAATTATGAATGTTGACGCGATATTACAGAAATAAGAAAATGTCGGCAATGAGAGAGACAATCGATGAGAGATTAAGTTTTTTGCAACTGCGATTACTGGTTATAGGCAATACCCGCAAACAATGACTTAGCAGCAATGTTATGGAAACCTGTAAAATAATTATTCCTGTTCTATCAAGATACATTAGTTAATCAAAGTGAAATATTTTTCTCTCATAATATGTATTTAGCAGCCATTGAATTCATTTACAAATGAATAAATAAAGCAATGTCATATGTAATGAATCTTCTGTTAACCATCGTAAAGTAGTAAACACGACTACTGCTCCATAGTTCTATTGAAATTGTTTGTAGTTAAAGATTGCTGAATCTGAGAGTTATGCTCAAAGGATAACTGAAGATATTAAAACATGAACCCAGTGCGGTTGGTTCATAAAGCTTTGCCAACATCTGAATGGAGAATATTTAAAACTAACCTCTATGATCAAATTCGAAACAGAAATCAATACTTAAAACATTCTGTAATTTATCACTTTCATTGGTTAAATGAAATTGTCACACTTTCTTCATGAGTTGACGCGTTACAAGTTATAGGTAACACTTTCACGACAAATACATTGCATAAATACAGCACACGATTCAAACGTATTGGGCAGATGCCGAATAGCCGTGCGCATAGAGGCGCCCTGTTACGGTGCGCGCGGCCTTTCCACATCGGAGGTTCGAGTCCTCCCTCGGGCATGAGTGTTTGTGTTGTTCTTAGAATAAGTTAGTTTAAGTAGTTTGAGAGTTTATGGACCGATGACCACTGTAGTTAGCTCCCATAACTTTACAAACATTTGAACATTTTCAAACATATTGAAAGTTTTCCTGCGTACCCACTTCCACCTATCGCTAACTGCAGGCAGTTGCATTGTCAGAAAGAGGGAAGGTAAACATTCATTTCAGAATCTAGCAGAGCAGCTAGAGGTAACATAAGTTCAGTAAACCTGTCTTCGAGCAGACCATTATTTCACGCTTCGTCAATTACTCGCTTCGTCTGCATCACAACAGCCCTCCAGCTCCTATCGGTGACATTTTCCAGGCCCCGAATAGTTAGTTTTTCAGCTTCACCCACAGTAAACGTTTTACTTTTACGAGAAATATGTTCCTTCACTTGCACCCAAATAAGTTGAATTAAATTATTTTTGCACTATTATAGTAGTAGTCTTATCACTATATGACCATATTTATAAGCTACTTCTTGCATAACATACTTTGGCAACTGTGGATTATGACGTGATAGCGAGTTCTAAGAATTCTATTTTTTTCAGTGTATCGTCGACAGTAACTGTGTTGTCTTAAACACTGAATAATTTCTTCTGTCGAGAGGACAGGCTTGGATATTTATCCTTTAAAACTGAATGGTATGGAACACTGACAACAATAATTACTGATGGATTTTCTAAACATGGTGGCAGCTTGTTTTCGAACCAATTTAGAAATGTTTCACGATTCATTTCTTCATGGTACTGAGACTTTTCTTAGATAAGAATACCAGTTTACAGCCGGAGATAAATCCACGATACGTACCAGAATGTTAAAATGCTTTTGATACCTTTGCTGGTGGCGAATGCTCCACAGCACCTTCTCTTTTGTCGTCACCCCAAACTTTCATAACAGTATGACCCGCAATCTCCAAAATTTTATCGACCCGACAATCTTATCGAAATTAACGCTTTTCTCTTCACGCATCTATGCGAATCGCCATTCCGCTCTCTCCTTGTTCCAGCAATATTTTACAGCCTGAAACACATTTGTGTTTAAAACCGAGATTCTGCCGAATTTGTCGTAACGAAGGTTCATTGCCTTGAAAGAAATCGACCTCACATAATGTCGTACGAAGCCTAACCAATGCAGGCGATTTTTGTTGTGATAGTAATTGTTTATGTGGACGGTGTTATGCATCACTAGACCAAGCGCCATTTATTGATATCTTCTGATTTGAGCAAATTCTATTGAGAAACATCATAATCTATGTGGATAAAAATCACCGTTCTCGTCGTAGCAAAGATTGCCGTGATATATTAAAAATGTTAAGTGCCACTTCGTCTATCGTTGATTTTCAGTTTTGCATCACAAGTCCAAACGCGACAAACCAAACTGTAGTTCCGCAACAGTAGACCAAACGCCAAATGCCAGTCTTTAGTCTAGTCATGCTAGACGGAACTTGGGTCAGAGCCGCCCGCGGTGGCCGAGGGGACTGAGGCGCTCCAGTCACGGTCTGAACGGCCACTACGGTCAGAGGTTCGAATCCCCCCTCGGGCATGGCTATTTGTGCCCTCCTTAGTGTTAGCTAGTTCATAAGTAGTTTGTAAGTTTAGGGACTGATGACCCCGTAGTTAAGTCTCATAAGCTATACAAACATTTGAACTTGCGTCAGGGCACAGCTTTTTACCCAATGACAGTGTTTTTGGAGACGTAGAGTGTGCACTGAAGCTACAACAACGGTTGTACACTGTTGATGGTATTATGAGCATAATGAAATTATTTCGTAAAAAGAATGCTTTGGTCGTTCACAGAGTCGAAAATAGAGACTTCGTTGAAACGCAAATGCTGGAAAAACAAATAACAAACCGCAAATGTGACACAGAAAACCGCAAAATAAATTCACTGAAGACTAGAGAAACTAGAATGAGAAAGGACAAACCTCTAAGTATTTTTATGAAAAGCTACTCACACCAGGAGAATGCAGTTTAAATATACATTAAGAAAAAGGAAAGAAGAGAACGACCTTCTTCTCACCTGTTAAAATTGAGTGAACACTTAATACCACCGTTGTCAGGGGGAAAACCGATTTCTAAAGAAAAACTGGTAAACTTGAAATCTCTTTTGCCGCTGATTTCGAAAGATGCAAGACAAATTTACCGGTCGTTTCGAAGTGATCCCAGTGTGGAAGATGACATCGATGGTTTCAATGGACACATTGACTTCGAAATTGAACGCGAATAATGACAACTATCTCTAATTTTGTTTTCTATAATTTTCATTATGTTTAATTTTACTGGGTTTGTACAGTAGGCCCATTGTGATATACATTTCGTTACAGTCACTTCCATTTAGAATGTATGTAGTGCTGTCATAGACATTCGTAGAGGCTCCGTAAAGTGTTTGTGATGTTATTTGCATTGTTACAATTGATTTGTGTCTCGTACAATTTTATAAGTAAAATGTCAGTAATACAAAATGATACAAGAACTTCAGTATTGATACCTTCTGCATGTTTTTCAAATTGATTTAAGATTCGTTTTCAGTAACGTGACCTGATTAAGTTGTTTTAGGAAATGAAAGGCATATGGCTTCCTAAGGCTTTATTTTTAGAATGGGCCTAATGCACACTTCAGTTACGCATAATGAGGCCAAAGGACGTTCAAGTCTTTTAGTCCACTGATGCATAACAGAACTGTACAAGCAGCAGTTAAGCATTAGTATTCTAACGAACAATTGTGCTATTTTTTCGTGTTGTTTAGCTTTTAATTACGGTGATCTTCCACTAATACGTGAAACAATAATAACCCTCTGTCTGTACAAAAAATCGGGAAACTTCATCTATATATTAATTTTTAAGGGAACGATAACTTTGGACGCCATTATCTCGCTTATGACATTTTGGCGCTTGGTCTAGTTATACATAACACCGTCCATGTGTCATCGGAGCCTTTCGCGGTGGCATTCTTCAATAAAATCTCGGTACACAAGCCGCATAACGTTGAATAAAACTCCGAAGCTATCGATGGCAAACTCTGACATTGTCATAGGGAGGAAAATGACTGACTGCCGGTGCTAGCACGGTGTCCTGCTTATAGTAGCTGCCAAGCTACGTCCGGAAGGCCGAAGAGCGCGTGTGCAGAATGGGCAGTTCAGTTCGTCTCGCCGTGTCACCGTCTCACTTCACTTGGCGCTAATCGCTTCTTGTGTGAAAGAATCTCATTTTGTTACGCGATTTTTGTTTGGTTTAGCGATGAGTGAGCAACTCATATATGATGTAATATTTTACCTGTACTGTGTGTTGCTCCATAATCTTTATCTATAAATGTGAATGTCTGTTCGGTGTACGTTTGTCACGTCTGAACCACAAGACATAAAGAGCTAAAAATTTGTACAGTTACTAATGTCTACCTGGGAAAGGCTTTAGGCACGGTTTTATGGCGATCGGATAGCTATTTATCTACATATATTAATGTGAATGTCTGTTCGGTGTACGCTTATCACGTCCGAACGACAAGACGCAGAGACTTAAATATTTGTAAGACAGGGTTGTAGCCTTTCTCCGATGCTATTCAATTTGTACATCGAGCAGGCGGTAAAGGTAAGCAAGGAAAAATTTGGAATAGGGATTAAAGTTCAGGGGTATGAAATAAAAATATTGCGTTTTGCTGATGACATTGTAATTCTGTCAGAGACAGCAAAGGACTTGGAAGAGCAGTTGAATGGAATGGACAGGGTGTTGAAGAGAGCCTATAAAATGAACATTAACAAGAGCAAATCAAAAAAATTAGAATGCGGTCTTAGAAAATCAGATGATGCGGAAGGAATTAGATTAGGTAACGAAACAATGAAGGTGGTAGATGAGTTTTGTTACTTGGGTAGTAAAATAACATACGATGGTCGCAGTACAGAGGATATAAAATGCATAATGGCAATGGGTAGAAAAGCATTTTTGAAAAAGAGAAATTTGCTAACATCGAATATTAATTTAAGTATAAGGAAGTCTTTTCTGAAGGCATTTGTGTGGGGTATTGCCTTGTACGGAAGTGAAACATGGACGATAAGCAGTGCTGACAGGAAGAGGATAGAGGCTTTAATGTGGTGCTACAGAAGAATGCTGAAGATTAGTTGGGTAGATCGCATAACTAATGAAGAGGTACTGAACAGAATTGGTGAGAAAAGGAATTTTTGGCATACCCTGACTAAAACAAGGGATCGCTTGGTAGGACACATTCTTAGGCATCGAGGAATCGTAAATTTAGCATTGGAGGGAAGTGTATGGGGTAAAAAGCGCAGAGGGAGACCAAGAGACGCGTATAGTAAGCAGATTCCGAGGTGACTGAGGCGCTCCAGTCACGGTCAGCACGGCCACTACGGTCGGGGGTTCGCATCCCCCCTCGGGCATGGATATTTGTGCCGTCTTTAGTCTTAGCTAGTTCATAGGTAGTTTGTAAGCTTAGGGACTGATGACCCGGTAGTTAAGTCCCATAAGTTGTACAAACATTTGAACATAGAGTAAGCAGATTCAAGTGGATGTGGGTTGCCGTTCTTATGAGGATATGAAAAGGCTTCCTCAGGATAGAGTAGGGTGGAGAGCTGCATGAAACCAGACTCCGGACTGAAGACCTTAAGAACAACATATACTAATTTATACCCGAGGAAGGTTTTAGGCATGGTTTTATACCGATCTGATATTTACTAATTTGAAGAATATTACGCGAAATGCGGATCAATAATTACTCTTTGAAAATTATATTTACTCTTTGAAAATGGTTTAATTGGTTGCATTGTTGCTTGAGGGTTGATAATGATAAAGGGGTGGAGTATATTGGGATGGAAAGTTATCGGTGTATATAAAATTCTACGTGTGTGTGTGTGTGTGTGTTAATATTTCACTCTGCAGCGAAAACTACAGAACGCAAACGAATGGTCTGTAATTGTTGTCCGAAGTCTCCCGTTGTACACAATAGCAGTTCCATGCCGATAGCTACAGGTCGTCAAATTATTAAAAAAAATTCGGACTGAAGGCCAGCGATGACGTTTGCGACTCTATAGCAAAGAGGTTACATACAGCGAAACGTGATGCCACAGACCATATCTTTGGTCTATGCGTGATACTATGTCTTCAGCTCTTTTTCTGTAAGGATAAGCATACGAATAAGGAAATATAAGAATAAATAAATAAAGCAGTAAAAAAAGAAACTTCTTTTAATACATAATTTTATTTTTTTATTTGAATGTTGATTAAAAATGTTTGTTTCTGAAGAAGGTATGGTATTTCATTTCATCCTTCAAAACCACTCTCATAGCTCACTAATGAAAGATAGCTTATCTATCATAATCAACCAACACGCGACCGGAGCTGCGGGTTTAAGCTAGTAGTTACTAACCGTCACAGAAATCCCTGCATTAATCTACATTAGGGCCGCGCGGGAGTAGCCGAGCGTTCTGGTGCGCCACGTTACGGATCGTGGGGCCTCCCGCGTCGGAGGTTCGAATCCTCACTCGGGCTTGGATGTGTCCTTAGATTAGTTTAACTTAGTTTAAGTAGTCTGTAAGACTAGGGACTGATGACCAACATAGTTTGGTCCCTGAGAATTACAAACATTCGAACCTAGATTAGGGGAGGATTCATTTCCTGCAGGATAGTTCAAACAGGAACCACATGATGCCTCCTGGTCGATGTGTTTTCTAGGGACAGATTTTAGAATAAACTGAAGGAATGTTCCACTCTCCAATAGCAAGGGTGAAATCGAACTGCTAAATCTTTCAGTTCGAGCTGTGATATCTATTACTTTATCGCTATGTTCATTTCTCCCTGTGTAGGGTGAGTTCCACAACATATTTACGCATTCGAAGAAAACTACAGGTAGCAGAAACTTCGGAAATAGCTCTCATTGCAACGAAACAAGCATCTGTGATCATGAATGTTACCCCAGCTAGCATATCATATCCATACCGTCTCGAACTCCTCTGTCAAGTGCATGGATATCGACCAGCAGTGTTCCAAGCGTAGGAGAAGCGTTGTGTAGAAGGTCTCTTTAAGCGAATTTTAGGAACGTTTAAATTTTTTGCAAACAATGTGAAGTCTTTGATTTGCCTTCCCTACAAAATTACTCATTTGATCTTTCCAGTTACAGTTTCGTGATTATAAGTCCTAGGTATTTAATTGAACTGACAGCCTCGAGATTCGTGCTATTTATCGTGTAAAAGACTTATAGTATTTAATTTGCCACTCATATGAATGATCCCAGGCGTTTCGTGTTTGTCACTTTTCGCACAGTCCTTATATCTTGTGTAGATCATTTTCCTATTGTTATTGGTTTTCTGATATCTTTTATTAGACGGTAAATCACAGCATATTCTGCAAACAGGAAGACCACTGTTCACTAGATTAAATGTACAAATGTTTGTAAAGCTATGGGACCAAACTGCAGTGGTCATCGGTCCCTAGATTTACAAACTACTTAAACTACGTTATGCTAAGGAAAATACACTCACCCATGCGCTAGGGAGGAATCGAACCTTCGACGGGGAGTGGCTGTTCACTCCGCAGCAAGGTGCCTTAGAGTGCACGGCCATTTCCGCGCAGTTCTCGTAGATGACGTCTATACATTAGGAACAGGAGACGGCGTATTGCACTTCCTTGGAGAGCGCCAGACATTACTCCTGTTTTAAACGAAAACATTCGGTCTAGCCACGTAACTGAGTTAAAATGATCGAATGACATTATTGGCCGGGAGATCCCGTATGTGATTGTTCGGCGGGTGTGATGTGATGATGATTAGGACAACACACATTCCCCTGCAGGGGATCGAACCCGGGCTCCTTGCTTGGGTGGTCAGAGACGATGCCACTGAGCTACGGAGGCGGACATATAAATGATATGATACTTCACAGACACTCACTACGATTAAAATCCGCTTACGAGGAACGCTTTTGAAAGTCCTTCTGGTAACCTAGAAATGGAACAATTTGAGATCCTCTGTCGACAGAATTCGTGAGAATAAGGAGCTAGTTGTGTTGCACCAGACCGATATTTTCTGAACCCTAATTTGTTATATATTAATAGATGGCTTTTTTCACGATAGTCGAATTCAGTATATACTCCAAAATCCTTCTGGGTATCGACGCCAGTGATATGGGTCTGTAATTAAGTTGAAAACTTCTATTCATTATTCAAATAGGCTTCGCCCGCGTCAGTCTGCCTCTAGTATATAAAAATGAATGTATATTTGTTCGTATTTTATGGGATGCCGTACCGTTCATCCGACTGTCATGAAATTTTCTTAACATTTCGCTTACAATTTGGCAAAGGTTATAGACGTAATTACATCACTACACGATGAATATGACGACATGAAGACTAAAATGCGTGAAAAATTGCCGCTTTACAAATGAAGTTTCAATTTATTACTTCTTTGCTACTAAATTTATTCTCAATATATTTTGCAAATTACATCCATTTATGCCAATGAATGTATCTACAAATCAATTTCATTGTACGACTAACAGTTTAGGAGATATGACGTTATAAACTCTGAGACGCCTCGGAAACTGCTGCATCATGTCTGTTCGTATTTTATGCGCTGCCGTACCGTTCATCGGATTGAGATGAAAGTTTGCACACTTCGCCATCTACCTAAGATTTAACACGGTGCATCACGGAGGGTACCTGACAATCATTTTGGATACCGCTTCACTGATCACTATGAAAGTTATATAATCTTCTAATATATAAAGCAGAGTGTCCGTATGTTTGTACGTGTTGCATACAAATCTACACTTTTGTTCCAATCTTTATGAAATTTTGTACACGTAAGCTTCAATCCATGAGGACGGGCGCCGTAAGTGTACGAATCACATACGATGTATAGTTCACGAGATATGACGTCATAAACAATGAGATGCGCGAAAGCTGCTGCATTTTGCGACAATGCTGCTCATTTTCTCCTAAACCATTGGACTGATTTCAACCCAATTTGGTACACACATTCCTTACCGTGAGGTAACAATTGCTGCATGGTTAAGAATCACATACTACACATGGTTCAAAAGATATTACGTCCTAACCAATAGAAATCGCAAAAAATGCCATATAATGCGGCGAGACTTTCGAAATACACTGTATGAGAATGAGAGTACTTAGCGACCTGCAACAAACTTTAAACATAATTTCAAACTTTTATTAAACTTTTTCTCACTGGCAACCATAGTAAAATGATGAAAGGAAAAAAGTTTCTCGCTTACTGCTTTTCCGCTGTTTATGGAGTAAAACTACGGCTCTCGGTATGACGTTACAATTTATAATTTGAACACTACAAATCGTAGCGACAGGAAATTTTACAGACAGTATACACATATATAGTTGAATGTAGCTTCTAAATTGTATCACATTTTCGACACGTAGTTCATGATATCATGAGATATGAGTACGTAAACAGTAGCGTTTCGCTGTTCATGGGCTAAAATTACGGCCTTCAGTAAGACGTTACAATTTATAATTTCTAAAATACAAATTGTAGGAGCAGGAAATTCTACAGACAGTATACACGCTTATAGTTAAGTGTGCCTTCTAAACTGTATCACAGTACAGCACGAAGTTCATGAGATATGAGCACATAAACAATAACGTTCATGGAAAACCGCCCCATGACACACCAAGTTTTAATCTATTACTTCATTACTATTAATTGTACTCCCAAGTGATTTTACAGACATACAGCCCTTATAAAAATGAATATATACCTGAAAAATGGCAGGAATAAATAAATAAATACCAGGGCATAGCCGGGTTTTCAGCTGGTTTTCTATAGGTGGGGTAGCCGGCCGCGATGGCCGAGGGGACTGAGGCGCTCCAATCACGGTCTGCGCGGCCACTACGGTCGGGGGTTCGAATCCCCCCTTGGGCATGGATATTTTGTGCCGTCCTTATTGTTAGCTAGTTCATAAGTAGTTTGTAAGTTTAGGGACTGATGACCCCGTAGTTAAGTCCCATAAGTTATACAAACATTTGAACATTTGAATAGATGGGGTAGAAAATGGACTGAGGAGATGGAGGAGGATTTCGGCAGAAATACAAGGAGGTGACTGGCAGGTAAAGGGGAATGTGAAGATCGACAGAGGGAGGGTAGTAGGAGATAAACAGAGAGAGGGGCGGTGACGAGGTGAACAGAGAGAGAGGGAGAGGTAGGACAGAGAAAAGGAAGGGAATGAGAGCTGGACTAACATAACGCTGGAATAGGTAAGTACCCCGGAAACTCAGTGTTTTATTCATGTATTAAGAATGTAATGGTATTAGAAGGCCGAGGTGTTGGGGTTCACACACGGTGCTTGCGAGTTGACCATCAAACGCACAGTATCAACAAGGCCAAATATAGGGGGAAAAAATCTATCATTATTATCGATTGGCGAACCTGTCAGTGCTCCACAACTGCAAATAACGCATGGGAATTGGATGTAGATGCTACACTTTCTCCCTTAATATCTCTGTCCCTGAATCCCCCATCTCTTTGCATATTTGTTACCTTCCTCTTTCCCCTCTTAGCCTTCTTACTGTATTAGCTAACTGAAAATCTGCCTTTGCTCGCGTATTTGTTTAAAAACAATATTCAGTTATTCTATATAATCCTGCCTCCTCTCTCTGCCCTACTTCTTCCGTCTTCCTCCTCCTCTTCCAGTTCCGCCACCTCTTCCTCTTCTTTTTCTATTTCATCTTCTTCTACTGCTCCTCCCCCTGTATCCACCCATACATCCCCTTTCCGGGTCTCAGCCACTCCTCCTGTCCTCTCTCTCTGTCAATATCCTCTCTTCATACATACATCTACGAAATATCGTGGTGACCGGTCAAACGTTGTCGAAGTATGGAGTTTGCCAGTACGTTACCCGACGCCATACACAGTAAGAAATATGTTCAAAAATCCAGAATGAAACTTTCACTCTGCAGCGGAGTGTGCGCTGATATGAAACTTCCTGGCAGTTTGGAAAGTAGGAGGCGAGGTACTGGCGGAAGTAAAGTTGTGAGGCGGCATCGTGAGTCGTGTCGGGGTAGCTCAGTCGGTAGAGCGCTTGCCCGCGAAAGGCAAAGGTCCCAGGTTCGAGTCCCAGTTCCGGCACACAATTTTAATCTGCCAGGAAGTTTCATATCAGCGCACACTCCGCTGCAGAGTGAAAGTTTCATTCTGGAAACATCCCTTAGGCTATGGCTAAGCCATGTCTCCACCATATCCTTTCTTCCAGGAGTGCTAGTCTTGCGTGTTTGCAAGAGAGCTTCTGTGAAGTTTGGAAAGTAGGAGGCGAGGTACTGGCGGAAGTAAAATTGTGAGGCGGCATCGTGAGTCGTGTCGGGGTAGCTCAGTCGGTTGAGCGCTTGCCCGCGAAAGGCAAAGGTCCCAGGTTCGAGTCCCGGTTCCGGCACACAATTTTAATCTGCCAGGAAGTTTCATGTTCAAAAATGTTCAAATGTTTGTATAGCTTATGGGACTTGACTACGGGGTCATCAGTCCCTAAACTTACAAACTACTTATGAACTACTTACGAACTAGGACAGCACAAATATCCATGCCCGAGGGGGGATTCGAACCCCCGACGGTAGTGGCCGTGCAAACCGTGACTGGAGCGCCTCAGTCTCCTCGGCCACCGCGGCAGGCCAGTAAGAAATATCATGATCCTCTTGTTCTGAAGGTCAAGTGGGCGAAATTTCAGCAATATCAGAATAGCACTGTAGATTGGTGTCGGAATCCGCTATGCACCGTATGTACGATAGGCGTTTGAAAAGTCCGTGCAAAGTTTGTGAGATGGCACCACCGACGAGTATCGAGGTCATGTTAGCAGCATATTTGGAAACAACGCACAACACGTTTCAGCCGTATTGGTTAATTTCTTTGTGTTTGGTAGTCGTGTGAATGAAGGAAGCAAGGAAATCGAGTGATTGTCAAAGAATGGACGAAAAACAAATCATGTGGTGGTTAAACACTACTTAGTGATAAGCAAAACGCCTCAGGAGTCTAAACAGAAGCTTGATAAACATTATGGTGACTCTGCAGAACAGTTTACACGTGGTTTCAAAATTTTTGGAGTGGCCATATGGGCACAAATGACGCTGAACGTTCTGGGCGCCCTGTGGAGATTACGACTCCAGAAATCATTGATATAATCCATTATATGATGATGGCTGACAGAAGAGTTAAGGTGCGTGAGATTGCTTGTGCTGTGGGCATCTCGAATGAACGGGTAGGCTTACCTAATATTTTGCATAAACATTTGGAGATGAGAAAGCTATCCGCAAGATGGGTGCCGTGACTGCTCACTCTTGCTCAAAAATGGAATCGTGTGGAATATTCCAAGGAAACTTATGCAGACAGTGACCTTCCTCCTATTTTGAACGTTAAGTGTGCAAAATTCTTTTGCAATGGAACGAACGGTATGAAAGCGCATAAAATACAAATCTAATCTGAATCACCAATATCGATTTTTCATCTGTTCCTCATATATATCTGTTCTTCCCATTTATCTTGACCACTCAAATATGTCTTGTGCAACAATAGCTATTGTAAAACGACATTCACCGATATCAATGTAAAGCAGGGGCTCTTGAATATAAATATTTTGAAACATGCTAAAACGAAAGCATATGTGTTTTTTTAACACAAACGCATGTGTTATTAAATGTACATCCTATATTATTTCATCAGCAATCTATAGCATGACAAAACACAAATAATGTCGTTGACTGCATCGCATTACGCCAATTACATCCCGAGATATGGCGAAGCGAAATCGACGGTTGAAATAGGCAAAACGCGCGGCTAGCGCACGTTCTTAGACGCAGGCGAGAACCCCATGCTGCTCACGACGTGCGCGAGTTTCGTGTATTTAAAGCGTCAACTTCGATTCGCAGTATCTTGGGATGTAATTGGCGTATTTCTATGCAATTAACGCCATTGTTTATGTGATTTGTCATGCTATAAATTGCTGATGAATAAAAAAATGCAAGAGACATGAGGAGCGTTTTGAAATAAACGTCCATATAAAATTAATCTTTTTTGAGGCAGATGCCAGACTGAGATTCATTGGAGTAATACTCAGCAAGTACGAGGCGCGTCCAGAAAGTAAGTTCCGTTTGGTTATATAAAACCCACGGGTACAGATACAGAAAATATATTGATTGTACAAAAATCTACAACTGTTAAACTACTTTTCTACATAGCTTCCGAAAGTCTGAAGGCAATTGTCATAGCATGTCACAAGGTTTTGTGTGCCTTTTTCATAGAATGTTGTGTATTCAACCATGTGGTAACATGTCCTTTCAGCTCGTCATCATCGTTCAAGTGTTGTCCACCAAGGACAGCTTTTAGGTGTAAGAAGATGATTACTGTCAAAAGATTTTTTTCACGATAATGCCTGACCTCACACACCGAATGTGACCAAACAATTCTTACGGAAATTTCAATGGGACCTGTTTGATCATCCTCCATACAGCTCGGACCTCTTTCCTAGCGACTTTCATCTCTTCTTACACCTAAAATCTGTCCTTGGTGGTCAACAATTCAACGATGATAAAGAGCTGTTACCACGTGGTTGTGTACACTGGCGGCAACCTTCTGTGAAGGATGCATGCAAAAACTTGTGGCACGCTATGACAAGTGCCTACAAAATTTCGGCAGTTATGTGGAAAAGTAGTTTAAGAGTTGTAGAATTTTGTGCAATAAAAGTTTATTCTGTATCTGTGTACAATTTCATTTTATTACCAAACGGAACTTACTTTCTGGACGCGCCTCGTATAATCCGTCAACAAAGGAAATAGCTTACAAAACACTAGGGCTGCTGATGCTTGGGTATTTATCAGTGTAGGATCCGTATCAGGTAAGGTTGATAGAAGGCAGAATAGATCCAACGGAGAGCAACATGCTTCGTTACAGGCTAATTTAGTAAACGCAAAAGCTTTACAGAGATAATCAGGAGAGAAGTCAACTATTGTTTTGAAGGTAAATGTGCAAACGTTTATCAATATTGGAATAAAATCGTTCATTTTGTCGATGATCGTAGTTAAAAAACACATATTCTTTCGTTTTAGAACGTTTCAAAATATTTAGGTTTATGAGCCCCTGCCTTAGATTGATACCGGTGAAAGTCGTTTTACAATAGCTGTTGTTGTTCCAGAGATATTTTGGGTGGTTAAGAAAAATGGGACACCTTGTATATGCAGACTGCTTCTCAGTTTCAAATATAAATTTCTCCATATACAACAAAATTACTTATAACAAGTAACAACTGTATGGACACAAGATCGGTCTCTGCGCGTTACCAACGGAATATTCAGGTGTTGGAATTACTGGCGCCGGGTTTCCGCGTATCTGACCGCGTTGCTAACACTCAGCACCGAGCTAATTGGCTACCGCGGGATCGCAGATGTGACAGTGCTCGTCCGGTTTGCCTCCCTGTAATGCCACTGCTCCAGTCAGCAGACGGTACCGCGGCATCGTCACCTCCGCGCTCGCTTACAACAGCGCTACCAGCCGCCGTGTCGCCTATCATACGTAATTTAGCGAATCAACAGAAGGCTAAATCAGTATGGCCGGATAGGATTACATGTCCTCCTCGGACTTCGGATTTTGGTAATGATGCCGTGGAGAGCATTAAAATTAGCCGTAGGATGCATTGTTTCACCGTGGAGAGCATTAACATTAGCCCTAGGATTAGTGTTGTCGACATGAGCAGACTGCAGTCCGCCGATTACACGGCTTTCGTCACATAATTGCATCCACATATACACCTACATCTACACTGCGCAAGCCATCACAAGGTGTGTGGCGCAGGGGTGTATGGTACGTCAAATAATAATAATAATAATAATAATTGTGCCGGTATATTCCTCCGTGTAGGCTCTAATCTGACTAATTTGGCCCACTTTAGGTTACGGTAGTAACACTAAAAGTGGGCCTTTGCGATCGTTTCTTGAAATGTTCAAATGTTTATATAGGTTATGGGACTTAACTACGGGTTCATCAGTCCCTAAACTTACAAACTACTTACGAACTAGCTAACACTAAGGACGGGACAAATATCCATGCCCGAGGGGGGATTCGAACCCCCGACCGTAATGGCCGTGCAGACCGTGACTGGAGCGCCTCAGTCCCCTCGGCCACCGCGGCCGGCTCGTTTCTTGACATCTCGAAATTTAAATGAAAATAACGCCCTAACAAAAAATACGCTACTAACACTAAAAAACCGTTTGTAATAATTTTAATTGCGAATAAACCGATCATCTGACACGAAAATTGAATAACCGAATTTGTAGAGGAGAAAATTCTCTACATCTTTGCTCTCTTATGTTTTTTTCATATCTCGTATCGTTTCAGAGATATTTGCAAAAATAAAGGCGATTTTGTGATGTATGTATGTCTGTCTGTCCGTCTGTCTGTCTGTCCGTAACGTCTACCCACTTTTTAAGACGAACCGTTCAACCGATCACCACCAAATTTTACAGACATACTTTTAGGCCGCTAGAGACCAGAACCTCCGTTTTCAAATTTTTCGGACAAAAAATACGGCAGTTATTCCAAAAAAAGCCGTTTGTAATTTCAAACGAACCGTTCATCTGACACAAAAATTGAATAATCTAATTCGTAGAGGGGAAAATTCTCTACAACGTCGCTCTATTATGTTTTTCTCATATCTAGGATCGTTGCAGAGATATTTGCAAAAATAACGGAGATTTGACACCCTCCGTTGATTTTACGAAAACCAGCTGTTCGCAGATGTCACGTGACATTCCACGCCCAGAACTCTCTCTGGCCTACGCCATCTTGCGTTGCGTATTTGATGATTTTCTTATTATAACTTACACGTTGTTATTTCAAAGCAACGGCGCACTGAAGAATTAACAAAAACACATCGTTCTTCGTATGAAAAATGATAATCTAGTGTCTAAAAATGCCACATTAGCATTAGTTAACAACTGCCATCAATAATACGAAAATTAAGGGCGAATTTCGTAACTGTTCGCCGTAATGTAGTAGGCAGCGTGTTGGATTGTAATGCTCGTGGTCCGTGGTTCTGGAGCCGCCACAACCAAAACACTTTTTTCTCCTTTTTTCCTAAAAGCGTTACGTGTTGGGTGCATAGATATTATCACAATAGTACAGTCGTAATCATATCACTATAATTTTTTATTATTTACATTATTAGTTTTGTCCGAAATGTTAGCAAAAAATTATAAAACTACAAATTTAAAGTGGGCCGTAAAACACGTCAGTGCTCTCCGTTGGATCTTTTCTGCATTCTATCAATCTTACCTGGTACGTATCTTACACTGATAAGAAATACACAAGCGTCAATAGAACCAGTGTTTTGTAACCTATTTCCTTTGTTGACGGATTATACTTCCTGAGTATTACTCCAATGAATCTCAGTCTGGCATCTGCCTTACCAAAGATTAATTTTATATGGTCGTTTCATTTCAAAACGCTCCTCTTGTCTCTTGTAGATATTTTATGGAAGAAGCTTCTTCGAGTATTTATCCTGCAATTGTGTAGTTATGTAATTAAGGATCTTTATTTCTTCGTAAACACAGAACTTTACTTTTGTTATGTTGATGGGGGGGGGGGATGGGGTGGCGACAGAAAGGACATCCGGACACCCCGTAAATATTAACACGCCAAATCCGAATTAACAAAGCCGACCCTGCATGTGCGGGAACATGGCTAAAGAGAACGAATTCTGCAATTGCCCGACGTCAGAGATATAGGCCTATAGTTTTGGACATCTGATCGAAGACCCTTGCTGAAAACGCGAATGATGACCTCCGCCTTTTTCCAATACTTAGCCGGCCGCGGTGGCCTGAGGCGCTCCAGTCACGGTCTGCACGGTCACTACGGTCGGGGGTTCGACTCCCCCCTCGGGCATGGATATTTGTGCCGTCCTTAGAATAAGCTAGTTGATAAGTAGTTTGTAAGTTTAGGGACTGATGACCCCGTAGTTAAGTCCCATAAGCTATACAAACATTTGAACATCCAATACTTAGAACCGCTCCGCTCCGCTAGAGCGCAGATATAAAGCCGTGAGCCTAGTTTGTATACACAGCCGTAGTTTCGATCGTTCACTTACAAAACAGGCAAGAACAGAATACGACCTTCGTTTGGTCCTTACCAGTAATATAGGATCGTGAATTTTCTGTTTGCAACGGCCATTAATGAGATAGGCCAGTATGAGTTGGTTCCGCTTCATCGAATCTTGTAATCTGATTTACTACACACCCCAATAGATCAACGCAGATAGCTACGATCTCTAGATGCTTCTGTACCGTAAGATGTTATTAGATAACGTCATGAAATTCGAACAAAGCAGAGGTGTAATTCCCTTCCTGATCTCGACGACTTGCATAACAGCCAAAGGTTAAATGTATAATGATGTGTAGCTTCTGGTTGTAAGCGATATTCAGTGTGTGAAAGAGTAATATCTCTGAAGGTCCGTCTTTTACGCTTTTTCCTGATAATTCATCTTTTACGCATCTTTTTGTGAATTTTAAGATGGGATCCCCCTCCCGTCACTTCTTTTGCTTTCTTTGTAACAGTAAATTGGTATCCCCCTACATCTAAGTAACTTTCGCCGAAAAAAAAACTGATTAATTTTCAGTTTTCGCCATCTCATGCTAGTTATATTACATAAAGGATTCTGATTTGACACGCCCATGTTAATGTACGTAATTGTCGCATTTACTTTTCTTTCATCTTTTTCTCTTGTAACTGCCCTGTCACGACCACAGAATTCCTATTAATAAACCAGTATATTTTTTCGAGAGTAATTGTTTACTATCACTCGGTATCAGTTACATTTTACTCATGTATACAGTTTATCTGCGCATTCCTGATCGCATTTGTTTGTAAAATAGAAAAAATAAATAAATAAATAGAACAAATCAAGTTAAATACTTGGAGTCTAAATCCAAATGTCTGATTTCATTTGCCGGCCGCGGTGGCCGAGGGGACTGAGGCGCTCCAGTCACGGTCTGTACGGCCACTACGGTCGGGGGTTCGAATCCCCCCTCGGGCATGGATATTTGTGCCGTCCTTAGTCTTAGTTCATAAGTAGTTTGTAAGTTTAGGGACTGATGACCTCGTAGTTAAGTCCCATAAGCTATACAAACATTTGAACATTTTTTTCTTTCATATCATAGTGTTGATATTTGATAATTAGTGGTATGTATTGTTAATTAATTCCGTTCAGTAGCGTTGTGTGCAAATATTATAACGACTACTATCAGAAGATGACTCTATGCGTTTGTTAAAATCGATCACATACCGTGAACAGATGTTGCTTCAGTATACTATAATTAAGTGAAGTCCACAGTAGCTCCACACAAAAAACGAACATGTAGAAAATTGCAATTTGTGTTAGTTAGCTGTCACAGCCATGTTCTGTGAATAATCAGATTAAAATTAATCAAGTGTCAATAGCTAGTACTCGACTCTTCATATTTCTTCTCCAATATTTTTTAACGAATTCGTTTCGTTAGTTATTCTTTTCGTCTTCTCTATTCACGATGACAACATTACACTATAATAATTAGACAGAACTGTTTCAGTAATACACCTGACCAAATGTAACTTCTACTGTTAAATTTTATAACACGATGGGAATTAAAATTTATTTTGTTTAGTTTATAGCTCATTTTGGTCGTCAATGCGATTCTTTTCGTAGTTATTAAAATAATTATCAACAATTATTTTGCTTATTTGATTAGTACAAGATGTTGGGAAAACAATGAACTCATTACAGACGGGGAAGTTGTTCAAATCTTCAGTGCTCACGTGATTTGGATGAACCACAAGAAATTAAAATTATGAAACACCAGATGAATATTTTTATTCGGCCCATTATTCATTTACTCTGTTCATTTACTGTATATGGTAGTTCAAAACTGATGCCCGTGATGTTCCTGGTGACTATTCTTCTTCGTTTGTAGTAACCTTTTCGATTATGTATTGCACATTCCATAATGGGAGTTTCTGTGTGGATTCAACATTTGATATAAAATAGCTTATAGAAAATATCTATTATCTTCCTAGACCACGACAAGGACTAAAACACGGCATGTATGATGAAAGAATGGAAATAGTCACTGACTTCTGGACACCTAAATTTGTTGAGTATTATTAAATCACTACGCGATAACACTAAAAGCATAGAGGTGTCTGTAAATCAGAGACTAAGACAAAGATGTGGTTTCTCACTGTAATACATTTTTTTCAAATTCTGAAGGATAAAATACATGGAAGCAGGGTAAAATATATAGAACGGAAAGTTTTTACAACTTGTAAAGGAACCAGACAGCAGTTATGAGTCGAAAAGCTGTAAGAGATAGTGGTAGCGAAAGGAATAAGATACGATTGTAGTCTCTCTGCAATGTTATTCATTTTGTATATAGTCCAAAAAGTGTTCAAATGTTTGTAATCCTATGGGACCAAACTACGTTGGTCATAAGTCCCTAGACTTACAAACTACTTAAACCAAGTTAAACTAACCTAAGGACAACACACGCATCCATGCCCGAGGGAGAACTCGAACCTCCGACGCGGGAGGCCGTGCGATCCATAACATGGTATATAGTCCTAGTTGTGAGAGAAAGCAAGAGGAAAGTTCCAGGCAGAAGAGATGAAGACTTTAGGGTTTGCTGCAGACATGGTAATTCTGCCAGAGACAGAGCAATTGAACGGAATGGACAGATTCTTGAAATGAGACAACATGACCACCACAAAAAAAAAAAAAAAAAAAAACAAAAAAAAAAAAAAAAAAACAGGAGTATGTAGTGTAGTCGGATTATACAGGGTGTTACAAAAAGGTACGGCCAAACTTCCAGGAAACATTCCTCACACACAAAGAAAGAAATTATATTATGTGGACATGTGTCCGGAAACGCTTAATAGCCATGTTAGAGCCCATTTATTATTTCCCTTTAAATGTAAATTGAAATAATTCGTGCAGACAATTGTCAAAATACCCAATTGCTTCGTTAGTATGTACTGTACTTCTTCGATTCACCGCCAGTTGACCCAATTGAAGGAAGGTAATGTTGACTTCAGTGCTTGTGTTGACATGCGACTCATTGCTCTACAGTACTAGCATCAAGCACATCAGTACGTAGCATCAACTGGTTAGTGTTCATCACGAACGAGGTTTTGCAGTCAGTGCAATGTTTACAAATGCGGATATGGCAGATGCCCATTTGATGTATGGATTAGCACGGGGCAATAGCCGTGGCGCGGAGACAGATTTCCAGAACGAAGGTGTCCCGACGGAAAGACGTTCGAAGCAATTGATCGGCGTCTTAGGGAGCACGGAACGTTCCAGCCTATGACTCGCGACTGGAGAAGATCTAGAACGACGAGGACACCTGCAATGGACGAGGCAATTCTTCGTGCAGTTGACGATAACCCTAATGTCAGCGTCAGAGAAGTTGCTGCTGTACAAGGTAACGTTGACCACGTCACTGTATGGAGAGTTATACGGGAGAACCAGTCGTTTCCGTACCATGTATAGCGTGTGCAGGCACTATCAGCAGCTAATTGGCCTCCACGGGTACACTTCTGCGAATGGTTCATCCAACAATGTGTCACTGCTCATTTCAGTACAAATGTTTTATTTACGGATGAGGCTTCATTCCAACGTGATCAAATTGTAAATTTTCACAATCAACATGTGTGGGTTGACGAGAATCCGCACGCAATTGTGCAATCACGTCATCAACACAGATTTTCTGTGAACGTTTGGGCAGGAATTGTTGGTGATGTCTTGATTGGGCCTCGTGTTCTTCCACCTACGCTCACTGGAGCACGTAATCATGATTTCATACGGGATACTACCTGTGCTGTTAGAACATGTGCCTTTACAAGTACGACACAACATGTCGTTCATGCACATTTCAGTCCCTTTACAAGTACGACACAACATGTCGTTCATGCACATTTCAGTCGACGTGTTCGTACGCTTCTCAACAACAGATTCGGTGACCGATGGATTGGTAGAGGCGGACCAATTCCATGGCCTCCACTCTCTCCTGACCTCAATCCTCTTGACTTTCATTTATGACGGTATTTGAAAGCTCTTGTCTACGCAACCCCGGTACCAAATGTAGAGACTCTTCGTACTCGTATTGTGGACGGCTGTGATGCAATATGCCATTCTCCTGGGCTACATCAGCGCATCAGGGATTCCATGCGACGGAGAGGGGATGCATATATCCTAGCTAACGGAGTACATTTTGAACATTTCCTGTAACAAAGTGTTTGAAGTCACGATAGTACGTTCTGTTGCTGTGTGTTTCCATTCCATGATTAATGTGATTTGAAAAGAAGTAATAAAATGAGCTATAACAAGGAAATTAAGCGTGTCCGGACACATGTCTGAAAAATGTTTACTGGAAGTTTGGCCGTACCTTTTTGTAACAGCCGGCCGCGGTGGCCGAGGGGACTGAGGCGCTCCAGTCACAGTCTGCACGGCTACTACTGTCGGGGGTTCGAATCCCCCCTCGGGCATGGATATTTGTGCCGTCCTTAATATTAACTAGTTTGTAAGTAGTTTGTAAGTTTAGGGACTGATGACCCCGTAGTTAAGTCCCATAAGCTATACAAACTTTGAACTTTGAACTTTTTTGTAACACCCTGTATAAAGCGATGTTGAGGGAATTAGATAGGAAGCGAGAAAATAAATATAGTGGATGAGTTTTGTTATATAGGATAATAACATAACTTGTGATGGCAGAGACCAATGTAGAAAAGATAAAATACGAGATTGAAATTGTAACGTAAGTATTTTTGAAGAATCTAAATTTTATTAAAGTATAATGTTAATTGAAGTCGTAGGAGCTCTTCTCTAAAGACACTTACCTGGAGTGTAGCCTTGTACGAATGTGAAGCGACGACGATCTATAGTTCAGATAAGTCGAGGATAGAAGCTTTTGGCATGTGGTGTTACAGAAGAATGCTGAAGAGAACATAGGTAGATCTCGTAACTAATGAGGAAGTACTGAACAGAATTGGGGTGAAAAGGATTGTGTGTGTGTGTGTGTGTGTGTGTGTTGATGTGGGTATCTAAAAGGGTAGGGAGGAGATAAAAATTGAAGAAGGGGAAGACGAGATAAACAGAGTAAGCAGAGTGAAATTGATATGGGTTGCTATTGATATTCGGAGTTGAAGAGCCTTATCAAACGGTTATATCATCAATGAAATAAACATAATATCAATGATAATGGAACCCAAAACAAGAGCAAAAATAGTGATAAACAATAAAGTAATGCAACAAGTCAATTCGTTTAAATACCTCGGAACAGATATATCAATACACAAAACTATTTCAAATGTTCCTCAAACAACACAGAAATATTATGGTGTAAATGGTTATATCAAGAGGTATCTTGGTAAAAGATCAACAAAAGAGGTAATACTAAGGCTGCGGAATGTGGTGGCTAAGCATACTCTTACCTACTTACACTAAAGACACACACACACACACACAAACACACACACACTCAGATGCCAGAGGGAGGACCCGAACCTCCGGTGGGAGCGGCCGCCCAGTCAGTGGCATGACGCCTTTATACAACGTGGCTATTCCCGCGCGGCGATTAACATGGCCTATGTGGAAAAGTGTACTAGGCGACTTCCTATTTAATTTCCCTTCTCCAGTCCATATTTACTTACTATTTCTTCTTCCCTTCTTTATCCTACTACCCAATTTCATTATACCATCACAGCCAAGTTTTTCTCTCTTCAGTTTCTGAAGGATTTCTTTTATCTCTTCATACAGGTTTTCAATCTCCTCATCATTGCGTACTTATGGAATATCGCCCCCATTGTGCGATTGGATTCGCGAATTCCTATCAGAAAGGACACAGTTAGTAGTAATTGACAGTAAGTCATCGAGTAAAACAGAAGTGATTCCTGGTGTTCCCCAGGGAATCTTTATAGGTCCCCTACTCTTCCTTGTGTTTATAAACGATTTAGGAGACAATTTGAATAGCTCCCTTAGACTGTTCGCGGATGATGCTGTCGTTTATCGATTGGTGAAGTCAACAGAGCATCAAAAGCAGCTGCAAAGCGATTTAGACAAAATACTACATGGTGCGAAAAATTGGCAAATACCTTTAAATAATGAACAGTGTGAAGTAATACACATGACCACTAAAAGAAATCCGCTGAACTTCAGTTACACGATAAATCGGTCAAACGTTAAGGTCGTAAATTCTACCAAATACATAGGAGTTACAATTACGAACAACTTAGACTGGAGAGAACACATAGAAAATATTGTGGGGAAGGCGAACCAAAGGTTACGTTTCATTGGCAGAACGCTTCGAAGATGCAACAGCTCCACCAAAGTGGCTGCCTACATCAAACGTGTGCGTCCTCTCCTGGAGTACTGTTGCCCAGTGCTGGACCCTTACCAGGGTGGGACTGACGGAATATATTTCGAAGGTTCAGAGAAGGGCAGCTCGTTATGTTTTAACACGTTACAGGGGGGAAAGCGCCACGGAAATTTTGCACGATTAGAGGTGGAAATCATTAAAAGAACGTTATTCGTTGCGACGAGATCTATTTCTGAAATTTCGATCAAGATGTTTACTTCTCAAGGTAAAAATATTTTGCTAACACCCACCTACATAGGGAGACATGACTATCCCAATAAAATAAGAGAAATCAGATAGAGAACGGAACGATTTAGGTGTTGTTTCTTCCCGCGCGCTATTAGAGAATGGAACGGTAGAAATGTTCAAATGTTTGTAAAGCTTATGGGACTTAACTGCGGGGTCATCAATCCCTAAACTTACAAAATACTTATGAACTAGCTTATACTAAAGACAGCACAAACATCCATGCCAGAGGGGAATTCGAACCCCCGACGGGGAACGGCCTCGCGCATTGTAGCATAGGGCCTCAATGCGCTCGGCCGCTCCGCCGCTGCCGGAACGGTTGAGGAAGGTTATGAAAGTGGTTAATGAACCCTCTGCCAGGCACTTAAATGTGATTTGCAGAGTATCTATGTAGATGTAACTCATATGCATTGCTAGTGAGCATATAAGCTTGTACTATTGTGGTGGTTGTTGGTTTCGTGTATATCTTGGCTGTGATAATGCGATTATTATGCTACTCACCGTAGTCTATCTGCATCCCTGTTCTCTTAGCCGGCCGCGGTGACCGAGGGGACTAAGGCGCTCCAGTCACGGTCTGCACGGCCACAACGGTCGGGGGTTCGAATCCCCCCTCGGGCATGGATACTTGTGCCGTCCTAGTTCGTAAGTAGTTCATAAGTAGTTTGTAAGTTTAGGGACTAATGACCCCGTAGTTAAGTCACATAGACTATACAAACATTTGAACATTTTGTTCTCTTATTCGTTATCAGACCTAGTCCTGCGTTATCACAACTTATTTTGTATCTATAACTCTGTACTCACTTGGGCGGAAATCCTGTTCATCCTGCCACAGAACTTCACTAATTCCCACTGTAACCAACTTCAACCTATTAGTTTCCCTATTGATACCGCCTAACGTAACTACCCGAGAAGGGATATAACATTTCACGTTCTGTTAGGCAGAATGCATGTTTTGATTTTCCTTATGACAACATCTTTCTGAGTGAACCCTACCCAGAGATCCGAATGGGGTACTATTTTACCACTGGAACATTTTACCTAAGATGCCACTACAAACAGGTATTTATACAGTATAGTTGCATGTCCTAGGGAAAGTAACGACTCTAGTTCCTCTTTGCTTTCATCCGTTCGCAATTACTTGTTTGACGAAGCCACATTAACTGATATTACAAGTCCAAATCAGCCAATCATCCAGATTAATGTTCCTGTATAAACTGAAAAGGTTGATTGTCTTTTTATAGAACCGCACGTTTGCCTAACTGTTCCACAGATATTCTCCCACTGTGGTCACACCTACTATATTGAAATCTGTGTCGTTGAGGCATGTAATCCACCCCACTTCGTCAATGTCTGTTGTTCATGCAGAGGACGTATAATGATAGCTGTTATTTTCTTTATCTGTACTCATCGAGCGAATGACACAATAGTACAACACTAGCCTCTTGTTCGTTTTTTTCCCCCTCTAATCAGATCAATTCGAAGATGCTTTCTTTATTGAGGCCCTAAGTCATTTCTTCGCGAATTCAAGGTATTCGAACACCATGACTATTACAGGGCACTGAAATAAATTCAATGTCAATTTGAAATTTTGTGTTGGAATGGGGTTCGAAATGGGATTTTCCGCTCCGGAACAACAGTCGCCTTAACCCGTTAGGCTATCCAGACACGATTCCCGTTCTACACAAATCATCAACTTATCGCACACTACAATTGTGGTGCCCCAGGCCCATAACTTCCTCTTACCCGCAGCTTTATCTATATTTCTGTGGCCGAGCGCTCTAAGGCGCCTTGCTGACATCGCGCGGTTGCTCGCCGTCGGAGGTTCGAGTCCTCCTTCGGACATGGGTGTGTGGTTTGTCCTTATGTTAGTTTGTGTTAGTTCAAGTAGTTTGTCAGTATAGGGACTGAGCCGGCCTCAGTGGCCGAGCGGTCTGCGGCGCGCCAGTCACAGTCTGCACGGCCGTTACGGTCGGGGGTTCGTATCCCCCCTCGGGCATGGATGTTTGTGTCGTCTTTAGTATAAGGTAGTTCATAAGTAGTATGTAAGTTTAGGGACTGATGACCCCGCAGTTAAGTCCCTTAAGAAACATTTGAACATTATATTTTGATAGGGACTGAAAAACAGAGTAGTTAAGGGTATATTACACGTATCGTATTTGGTCGCTAGTCGCTGGCGTATTTGGACGCAGCTGCTGAATTCGCTCCATGTAAACAAGGACAGAAGCGTATAAAGTAGCCACCAATCGAGTCAGAATCTCGAAAGAAGTAATAAATGCTGGCGTTGTGTTTCTCGCAACAGTCTTAAAAGAATAATTAATCTATCAAAAGCAAAACGGAAAAGTAGGAAAAAATAGAAGTTGATAAGAATATGGATTGCGAGGAGGGATAAATATGGTGCTTCTGAAAATCTGAGAGTATTATCGTGTGAAGATCCTTCTGCCTACATAAATATAATGGGGATGACATCAGAAAATTTGGATACATTACTGGAAATGGTAGAGGATAAAATAAGGAAACAGAATACCGTCATGAGGATGGCGATCTCGCCAAGAACAAAATTGGAAATTACACTGCGTTATTTAGCAACAAAATAGCTTCAAAACACTTGAATACCTGTTTCGAATACCCAATCTTTTATCTCCAAGTTTATTCAGCTGTTTGGCGTCCATATCCCCCAAGAAAGTTTCAGTCTTCAATTCGTCAAACAGCTGGTTGAACTGAGTGTCTTTATGTTTAGTACTTACATAATCCTTATTTTTAATGTCCCTTAATACTGGAAAACTTTGATAAATTTCCAGAATTTTGGACATCTGATTACAATTCCACTTCGTATTTTGTTTGGTGGAAAACAGAACTGTTTGGTATCACCTAACCTCCAAAATCAATGTGTCATATGCTACGTCATGTTTCAATTGTTTTTACGAAGACGCTAGCGTATGAAGTCGCTGCGTGTCATTGTGTCAACGTATTCATTCGCTATCTCCTATACGCCGAGCGACAACAAACGTCAGCGACTAGCTACCAAATACGTTCCGTGTAATATACCCTTTAACTTTCATAGATTTACAAACATTTGAACATTTGAGCCCGCACGGGATCGGGCGTTTGTATGTACCCGGATAGAAAGTTTCATCTGCCTGTTGGAGGCGCAAATAAAATTACATATTTGGTGCCGCCGTGGAGTGGCCAAGCGCACTGAGGCACCATGCTCCGATGCGCGAGGCCGTTTCCCGTCGGGGTTTCTAATCCCCCCTCGGGCATGGATGTTTGTTTCGTGTTTAGTATAAGGTACTTTATAAGTAGTTTTTAAGTTTAGGGACTGATGACCCCGCAGTTAAGTCCGAAAAGCTTCACAAACTTTGAACATATATAGTGTCTCTTCTTTCAGGAATGCCCAAAAGAACAGGCACCATATATACAATGAAGAAACTGGAATATGCATGCGTATGCAAGCACAGAGATATATAAACTCTCAGAGGACGGTGCTGCGATCGGCAAAGCCTATGCAAGAGAACAACAATCTGATACAGTGACATGTTATCCCGATTTAAGTGTGTCTGATCGTAGTGATGGGACTCAGCAGCCGTCCGCGGTGGCCGAGGGGACTGAGTCGCTCCAGTCACGGTCTGCACGGCCACTACGGTCGGGGGTTCGAATCCCCCCTCGGGCATGGATATTTGTGCCGTCCTTAGTATTAGCTAGTTCATAAGTAGTTTGTAAGTTTAGGGACTGATGACCCCGTAGTTAAGTTCTATAAGCTATACGAAACAAACATTTTGACTCAGCATCTCCGAGGGAGCGATGGGGTAGGGGTTTTCCCGTAAGACCATTTCACGAGTGCACTTCGAATGTCGGGAATGCGGTAAAACATCAAATCTCTGACATCTCTGCAGTCGGAAAAACGCAGTAACGGGACCAGCGACGACTGAAGAAAATCGTTGAACGTGACAGAAGTGCAACCCTTCTGCAAATTGCTGCGGATTTCAGTTCTGCGCCATTAACAAGTGTCAGCGTGCGAACAATTCAACGAAACGGAGCCGAAGACCCATTCGTATACCCCTTTTGATTGCACGACACAAAGTTTTACGCTTCGACTGGACCAGTCAACGCAGACATTGGACATCTGATGCAAAAGACATGCTGGCTGATCTGACGAATCTCGCTTCCAATTATTGTATTAAGCGGATGGACATGTACGGGTACTGAGGCGACCTCATGATTCCATGGACTCTGCACGTCAGCAGAGGACTGTTCAGGCTGGTGAAGAATCTATAATGGTGTGGGCGTGTCCATTGGCGTGGTACGTCGCGCCTGATACGTCTAGATAAATTTCTGACAGGTGACACGTACGTACGAATCATGGGCTATCACCTGCATCCATACATGTCCATTGTGTATTCCGACAGACTTAGGTAATACCAAGAGGGCACTGCGACAGCCCCTACACCAAGAATTTCTACACAGTTGCCAAAGGAACACTCCTCTGCGTTTAAACTCCTCCGCTGCCCACCAAACGTTCCAAACATGAACATTGTTGGGCATATCTGGGATGCCTGGCAACATGCTGTTTAGAAGATATTTCCACCCCCTCGTTCTCTTTCGGATTTATGGATAGCCCTGCAGGATGCATGGCGTCCGTTACCTTCCAGCACTACTTCAGGCATTAGTCTAGTCCATGTCGTGTTAAATTGTGGCACTTACGCACGATATTAGGCAGGTGTACCAGATCCTTTGCCTCTTCTGTACATAAACTAATTTCTTTACCTGGCCTTCTCAAATTCAACTGCCGCTTCGACGCTAATGTCAACTTCGTAGCTAATTGTAAGGTCACCAAATCATTGTACTGTTGTAGTGTTTAGTCTGTAAGCACGCTCAAATACTAGATGTGGAGAACATTTTCATTGCAGTATTATTCAGGGAGAAAAATGGGAGATGTTAACGTGAAGCTCCAGTTCATTAGAGATCACGTGTGCGTTATTTCCATAACTATTGTGCTTTGTCTTACAGCGCAAGGGGATGCGACGCTGGTGATATATACAGGGTGTTTCACTAAGTGTGTTTGCCTCTGTAACTTATAAAATAATAGGTGACGGGAAATTTTAATGCGGTAGGTCAACACAAGAAATGTTACACTTTCTGCGGAGCTATGAACATCGTTTATTGTATCATTTTCCAAAGAGTTACAGCACAAAGATATAATTTTTTAAATAGAACAATAGTTTTTTCTATCGTGCATTGGATTCGTTGAAACCAGCTGCGTCCAAATCAATTTAAACTACAGTCCTATCACTGGTAGTTTGGGAGCTACAACCCTTCAAAGTTTCAGGGACAGATACCACACGCTGTAGATAATACATGGCTGTGTGGTGGCGTTGGGGCGCCATGGTCCTCATTCATGGCCCGCAAGGTCGCCCGATTTAACACCAGTAGATTTCTTTTTGTGGGGATATCTAAAGGTTGTGTTTATGTCACTGAGCCCACATCCCCAGACGATCTAAAACGGCGCATCGAGGATGCATGTCGCTCCGTCATACCGGCGATGTTACATCACGTCCGCAGATTCTTTCGACGGCGCATTGCATTATGCATTGAGGAAAATGGACACACATTTAACATCTCATGTAAATCAACTTCCCACCGCCATAACATCCATCACCCACCACAAAGCCATGTATTATGTACAGCGTGTGGTATCTGCCCCTGAAAGTTTGAAGGGTTGTAGCTCCCAAACTAACAATGATAGGAATGTAGTTTAAATTGATTTGGACGCAGCTGGTTTCAACGAATCCAATGCACGATAGAAAAAACTATTGTTCCATTTAAAAAATTATATCTTTGTGGTGTAACTCTTTGGAAAATGATACAATAAACTATGTTCATAGCTCCGCAGAAAGTGTAACATTTCTTGTGTTGACCTACCGCATTAAAATTTCCCGTCACCTATTATTGATCGCGCATATACCGCAACGAGCGCGTGCGTCGTGTAGCGGCATGCCTCGGGAACAACTGTGCTCAGTTTCAGCTCTGTAGTTAACCTGTATGGTTCTGTTCTACGCTTTCAAAATGTTTATCAACTCGCCCGCCGCGTGTGAGGTTTACTCAGTGACATGGTTTTTGTCACCAAGGAACCTGACTGCTGCAGAAATTCATCGACAGATATGCGTAGTGTAGGGTGATACTGTTATGAGTGAGAGCAAGGTGCGTAAGTGGGTACGAGAATTCAGAGATGACGTTCAAATGTTTGTAAAGCTTAAGGGACTTAACTGCGAGGTCATCAGTCCCTAAACTTACAAACTACTTATGAACTACATTATACTAAAGACGACACAAACATCCATGCCTGAAGGGGGGGGGGGACTCGAATCCCCGACGGGGAACGATGCTCTTGGCCGCTCCGCCGCGGCAAAGATGACCGTAACAACGTCCATGATGAGAACCGCTCCAGTCGCCCATCTTCGATTACAGACGATTTGGAGGTTTCAGCTGAAGCGAGGATTCGTGAGAACAGGAGCTTCACAATAACAGGTCTCTCAAACGAATTTCCTGACGTGCCGAGATAAGTGCTTTACAAAACGGCAGTGAACTCTTGGTTATCGGAAATTGATTGAGAAGTATGATAAGTGTTTGAACAAACTTGGCAACTATGTCGAAAAATAAAGTATATACTTTCTGAAAATAAATTTACTTTTTTGAAATAACCTTTCGTTGTGTACTTCTGTTCTAACGGAACATACTTTAAAAAAACGCGCCTCGTATGTTATCCATCAGTCAGATGTCGACTTCAGGCTCGATTTTATCTTCGTTACTGTGTTCCAGCAATTATTACCACACTACGTTACCGTGGTTTTCATTTTTTGGACGTTTCACGGGATAAAGGGGGAGTCAGAATTAGTTAGGCTACTACATGTAGGGTTTACACGATTTTCCTGATAATTTCAGCGAAATAATGGGACCCTTACATGGAAAGAATAATGATAACAACCCTGGCAAAACTAAGCTACGCATTCGTCCTCAAGAGACCTCGACGTCGCTGGGTTTTTAAGCTATAACGTTTTTCATTTTGCTAATTAAAATTCTTTAGGCAACTACAGTATCACATGACACATTATGGCACACAGATCGCATTTATGTAAACGTCCACATGGAAGATGTGACAGGCGATTATTCTTCCCTCTTCCTTTGATATCGTAAGTAAATTAATTTTACTGTATTTAAAGGTAAAAAGGGCGTTTGGGGAAAAGACACTGTACAGAAATGATGCGACTTGGTAAGCTGCATGGACGACATTCGAGGTACAAAAGAGATACATTATACTACTTTGTAATTCTTGTAGGTAATGGATGCCACAGGAAAAAGAATAGATAATATCCTGCGTTTGTATAGCTTGTCTTCTGTAAGCATGTTTACTTTTAGGCCCCACGAGTCGCTCGCTATCCATTATGCTACATAGCCTCCGGATGTTGTTTTCTTCTCTACGTAACGAACAGATTCACCAAGTGGCAGTTGTATACTCATGTATGATGTGAAAATAGGTGTACATGTTTATTCATCCAGCTCATGCCGTAACTTAGCCCGCTACGGTAAATTACTGTTCACTAACCTGAAGTAGAATCGTTGAATCGTTAAACAGCTTTCGTTCGATAAAATGAAAACAGAAAGACGCGCTGAGGCCATTTAAGAATTCTTCTGAACGTGCCAGGCTCCTTCCGCTTCACTTTCAACAAAACATAAAATAAATTAACATCTTGGTAGCTAATTAAGTTATAGCTCTCACAAATCACGAATAATCTATGTTGAACTGTGGCTTTTGTCAATGCATTAAAAAGTAAATTGCTATCGGCACGGCTTACATACTAAATGGATTCCTAAAATTTTGTTGCTTTTTATGTCCGAGGTTAGAAGTACAGACAACATAAAATGCAGACTCACGAAAACATGAAAATACTTCGTAATGAGGTTACTAAGAGCGCATAGAATATAAATTTATGTCTTGGGAAGTATTTCTTAAAATTGTGTGGGCTGTAGCTTGATAGCCTAGTTGGAGTGTCCAAGCATAGTAAGGCGCTTTGCTGTGGAGCGCGCGGTTGCTCGCGGACGGAGGTTCGAGTCCTCCCTCGGGCATGGGTGTATTTGTTGTCCTTAGGTTAGTTTAACCTAGTTTAATTAGTTTGTAAACCTAGGGACTAATAACCAAAGTAGTTAAGTCCCATAGCTTTACAAACATTTGAATTTTGTAGCCTGATAAGGAAGTGAAACATTGATGATAAACAGCGTAGATAAAAGAAAGTAGGTTACGGTAGTAACACTAAAAGTGGGCCTTTGCGATCGTCTTTTGTCAGCTCGAAATTTAAAAGAAAATAATGGCTTAACCATGCATCTGCCACGAAAACTGAATAACCGAATTTGTGGAGGAGAAAATTCTCTACAATTTTGCTATATCATGGTTTTTTTTCCTATCGTATCGTTTCAGATATACCTGCAAAGATAATGGCGATTTGACGACGTCTGTCTCTACGTAACGTGTTCCAGACTTTTTAGGTCGAACCGTTCGACTGATCGGCACCAAATTTTACGCCCACAATAGTTGGTCGCCAGAGACCAGAACCTCCCTTTTTCAAATATTTAGGACAACAAATACGTTACTAACTATAAAAAAAGCCGTTTGCAATGTACTTTTAATTGCGAATAAACCGTTCATTGACACAATAATCGAATAACCGAATTTGTAGAGACGAATATTCTCTACAACTTTGCTCTCTTATGTTTTGTTTATATCTCGCATCGTTACAGTGATATTTGCAAAAATAACGACGATTTGACACCGTCACTTGATTTTACGTACGCCAGGCGTTCGGAGATGTCACGTGAAATTCCTCGCCTAAAACTCTCTCTGGTATACGCCATCTTGCTTGCCATATTTTATGATTTTTGTATTACAACCTACGCAGTGTCATTTAAAAATAATGGCGCACTGAAGAAGTAACAAAAACAGGCCGTTCTTAGTACTGTAAATTATAATCTAGTGTCTAAAATGCCATATTAGCAGTTAACAACTGCCAGCAATAGTACGAGAATTAAGAAGTCATTTCGTAACTGTCAGCCGTAGTGTAGTGTGCAGCGCGTTAGCTTGTGATGCACATGGGCGGTAGTCGATACTATCCTTTTCTTTTTTTTTCTTTTTTTTTTTTTTTTTCTTTGCCTTGGCTCCTAAAAGGGTTTCAGACCCCCTTATTAATTAAAAAGAGCTATGTTCTGCAATTTTAGTGTATATGAAAGAGTGCTCCCTCTAAAATGTGCGTTTGTTCTATTTCGTGAACATGCCGTGAAATACGTAACAAAGAATTGAACACTGGTCTTCTGAAGCATTTTCACAAAACGGGGAGGATACTGTGATAATGAATATTCTAAACAACGTGGAGATACTGGTGGTTTCATATATAAATGAAGTCCTAGATTAAACGGAGGAGAAGTGTATACATTGCAACAAATTACCTGTCTTTTTCCCCTAGTTTAGGTTTACAATTCGTTGGTATATATTTAATGGCATGCTCTCGAAACAGAACAAATGCACTTTTCAGAGAAAGCGCTGTTACCTTTGAACTAGTTGGAATCTTGGAGTTTATAGTTGTGCTTAGTTAACAAGAGTGTGCGAAAATCTTTTATGAAGCATGAGGAGGAAAAATTGTCAGTGGTGTTTAATTTTTTTTTTAATTTTATATTTTCTCACTTCAGGGAGATCGATACTTTGTGGTACTTTGTTCACCTTCGTCCTGGATTGTTCATTGAGAATTTTGCTCAGTTTATTTTATTATAGATGTCGTTGAATCCTCTTTCTCTCTTTTCATTGGTTCTTCGGATTGATCGGGACTTTGTGGACGTTGGTATGTTTTGTTCCATTTCGATCGTTTCGTAGTACATTCATTTTTTTCATTACAAAGGGCGTCGAGCTACCATACCGGCAATTCTCTGACCGAGCGCGTTGAGCCACTGCACCATATCAAGTTTCGAACCACCGTCTAACAATTATGTACATCACAAACAAATTCCTCGCCCATTACGCTACGGCGAACAGCTGCGAGACTAACCCGTAATTCTCGTACCATCAATGGTACGTGTTAGCTGCTAGCACGGCATTTTTAGACTTTAGATTATAACTCATTGTCCTAAGAACGACGTGTTTTTGATAATTTTCAGTGCGCCATAGCTTTTAAATGACAACGCTTGAGCTATAATGAGAAAATCATCAAATACAGAAAGCAATTTGACGTATGCAAAGGAGAGTTTCGGGCGAGGGATGTCACGTGACTGATTTCCGAACGCCGAATGTACGCTGTGTTCCATCCAGTCTGTAGTCACTCGTCCGAACGGCCAATGTACGCTACGTTCCTTCCAGGGTATATTCATTCATAACCAGTACAGGCAAAGAAAATAAACTTTGAGCAAACTGCCAAGGCAAGACAGGTGATAATATTTTAATGGAAAAAGATAATGAAAACAGGAGGGAGATATTAAAATAATAGTTAAAGTCGAAAAAAATTAAGAAAAAAGAGTATGTTTGTCAAAGCTAAAGTAAGATATCAAATAATTTTGGTTGTTTGTTAAAATACGGTCAGAAAGAATACTATGTGTTGGGTGCATAGATATTATCACAATAGTAGAGTTGTGATCCAATCACCCATTTTTGTAATGAATTACTGTATTATTTTATATCTTAAACGTCGCTCTCTATATTTACGTCATTTCACCTACAACCGTGGGTCTGAAAGGGCTATGGGACCTAACTGCAGTGCTCATCGGTTCCTAAACCTACAAACTAACTGAATCTAATGACAACACACACTCACACACACAAGCGCGCGCGCGCGCACGTGGGCGCGCCCTAGGGAGGGCTCGAACCTCAGACGGGATAGTGCCGCGCACTCCGCAGCAAGGCACCGTAAAACGGACAGCTATTCCCGCGCGGCTTTTTAATTGTATTTGAGGATTCTCGAACAGTATAGCCTAAGAAAATTTCAGTAAGTGAGAAACTAATTTCAGTAAGTAAATACATATCAATTCAAGGACTGTAACCAGTAGTCATTACACCAGAAGGGTTTAATTTTCCTTACGTTTTCATGATTGTGTTTTGGGGCTTCTGTAACTCATAAACTGTAAAAATGTTAGTTTTACTTCATTTCAGTGGTGTCAGTACTTAGTTTCGGCTACGCTACACGACGCAGTGTTAAAGTTTTCAGCCGTCGGCACACGCATTGTGCCACGGTGGAATGGCCGTGCGCTCTGAGGCGCCTTGCTGCGTAGCGCACTGCTGCTCCCCGTCGGAGATTCGAGTCCTTTCTTGGACATGAGTGTGTGTGTTGCCGTTAGGTTAGTTTAACAAGTGATCGCAGCGCTCTCCAGCGGCAGTTGTCGGCGTTGTCAGCTTCTGGAATCACACTTTAACAAATGGGAAGGTTGAAATGTCTACTTTGGCTCTATTAAAACGCATAAAACGCACAGTTTCGCTGCTATCCATATGCTGGTAATTTACAAGAAAGCTTTCCATCGAAATTGCCGCTCACCTATCGATATATCGAACGTGCGCAATGGCCGATGATGACGTCGCGTGAATTTTGAGATGTTTACTTGTCATACACGGGATGCATCCTCTCAGTCTATTGAGTGTGACTGAATGTATTGACGTATTTACTAGTGTCATTGATATGAGTTCGAGTAATACCGTTTCTGGGGGTGAACGCTTAACGTGGTAGAGTTTAATTCCTCCTTTGTCGACTGTGGACAAAAATGTGGAATTTTGTAGAAAGTACGGTTTATTACCTGATGACAGACTTCAAAATTGTATTAATTGCGAAGGTGTTCAGACAGTGCGAGTAGCATCGCGATGTGTCCGAAGCAGTGTTAGGTTGGCAATGTAGTATATTTTAAGTAGCCAATGGCGTGTAACTTTCATTTTACAAATATGTCATGATTTTAAAGGTTGTGGTTAGGCAGGAACCTAAGAGTACAGATTAAATTGCTGCAAGTATTCTACCAAAGTATGAACATTGAAAAAAATGTAGTAATTCGTATCATTTGAGAGACAGACACACGTATTACGATTTACGTAACAACAAAATGTTACATTTGAACAGAAAGACAGTGCATGTGGAGAAATGTAGTTTTGTAGTGTTCTACATTCTAATACCGTGATTCATTTCGAAAATAAAATCACTGAAACGTGATGTTAACACATTCATTTTCACATCTTGTAAACATTGTGTGCCGCCATTCATCCCAGCATCCACAGCGACTGTTGCCAACACTGCTGCAGCACGTCACGTAAGTACATTACGCCATGCCACTGATGGAGACTTTTATCGTAGGAGTTAAATCGACAGATAAGGAAACTCTTTTTCTGTTGGTTTGCAGGAAATAAGGGAAGGAAACAACGATAAGGAGAAAAACATGGTTTGAGGTTATTGCTGATGGCTTGCACATAAAATGGCTTCGTTCCTGATAAAAACGCCACTCAGGAATAATGTAAGTACACTATATACTTGTATCTGTATTGTGATAGTAGCTAATGACGTAAACCATGCCGGAACTCTCGCCGGAACAGTAATCGCACGTTCGATATATCGATAGGCGCGCGGCTATTTCGATGGAAAGCTTTCTTGTAAATTACCAATTTGCTAGTATTATTGTTCAGTCTGTGGTATAGATCTTCATAATTAGCAACTTCAATATCTATGAGCATAAGGCTGTCAGTAAAGTTCCTTGTTCAGAGCCAATAAGCACAGCGAACTTTGAAAGTTTCAAATTCAAATGTTTGTATAGCTTATGGGACTTAACTACGGGGTCATCAGTCCCTAAACTTACAAACTACTTATGAACTAACTAATACTAAAGACGGCACAAATGTCCATGTCCGAGGGGGGGAATTCGAACCCCCGACCGTAGTGGCCGTGCAGACCGTGACTGGAGCGCCTCAGTCCCCTCGGCCACAACAGCCGGCTTTGAAAGTTTAATGACAAATTGTGCGATAGGAAATTAGAAAAGACCTTCACCTAAGACAAACACTATTGCATCAGTATTGTTTTTTAGTAAAACTTAAAAGACATTTTTCCTCGATAAACGTTACCTACTAATCAGGGGACTGATAACCTAGCCGTTTAGTCCCCTTTAAAAAACCCAACAACAGCAACAACAACCTACTAATCAGTAGAAGATTCTTAAAAAGACTTCAAACGACAAAGTGCATATTTCACTCAAAGAAAAATTTAAACTGTTCTGTTCCTAAAACCACTCGAACAAACTCAGGCCGCACGAAATCGCCGCGTGGTCTAAGGAATCATGGTAACGACTGGGCGACCGATCCCGCGGGAGGTTCGAGTTCTCCCTCGGGCATGGGTGTGATTGTTGACCTTACTGTAACTTAATTTAAGTAATATGTAAGTGTAGGGACTAATGGCCATAGCAGTTGGGTCTAATAAGTCCAATAGGTTTTGAACAAACTCACTCCACAGACGACGCCCTTTATATCCGAAGCGCGTATGTTAATTAAGTTCAGTTTTGTTGTAGACACAAGTATTTCGCGCACATATCGCAACGAGCGCGTGCGTCGTGTACCGACATGCCTCGGGAACAACTGTACTCAGTTTCAGCTCTGTAGCTAACCTGTACGGTTCTGTTCTGTGCTTCCAAAATGTTTAATACTATCAACTCGTCCGCCGTGTGAGGTTCGCTCAGTGATATTGTTTTTGTCACCAAGTAACCTGTCTGCTGCAGAAATTCATCGACAAATTTGCGAAGTGTACGGTGATACTGCTATGAGTAAAGGCAAAGTGCGTAAGTGGGTACGAGAATTCAAAGATGACTGTGACAACGTCCCTGATGAGGACCGCTCCGGTCGCCCATCTTCGATTACAGACGATTTGGAGGTTTCAGCTGAAGCGAGGATTCGTGAGAACAGGAGCTTCACAATAACAAGTTTCTCAAACGAATTTTCTGACGTGTCGAGATCGGTGCTTTACAAAACGGCAGTGAACTCTTGGTTATCGGAACAGGCGACAAGATTGTATGAAGAGGGTATTTTAAAATTGGTTGAGAGGCATGATAAGTGTTTGAACAAACTTGGCAACTATGTCGAAAAATAAAGTATTTACTTTCTGCAAATAAATTTACTTTTTTGAAATAACCTTTTGCGCCGACCGCGGTGGCCGAGGAGACTGAGGCGCTCCAGTCATGGTCTGCACGGCCACTACGGTCGGGGGTTCGATCCCCCCTCGGGCATGGATATTTGTGCCGTCCTAGTTCGTAAGTAGTTCATAAGTAGTTTGTAAGTTTAGGGACTGATGACCCCGTGGTTAAGTCCCATAGACTCTACAAACATTTGAACATTGTTCTGAATCCCATGTTTGGTTTTTATAGAGCTATTTATTACGATTAAATAGTTATTAACGATATTCTCTAAAATAGGAATCGTATGTTGGCAGCAAGATTGTGCACTCGGGACCGGAGCTTAAGTAATAATCTTATCAGTTGAGAGTAGCCAATCGGAAAAAAACGTGCCGTTTGCTATGTATACGGTGGCTAAAATGATAAACCTCATAAAAACAAACGTGTGTAACTCCACTGCTGGAGCTATTGTGGTACACTGGTTATTTCCTTTCTCTAATTTTTTAATTTGTCCGTAAAGGTAGAATGTCTTGCACATGGTAAGTCGACTAAATATTGTACATTTTCTGAATAACTGGAGATATTTGAGTTAAGAATTTGATCTTTGCATTATTTCTGCGTCACTTACGATGTCTTTTGTTTCTTTCGAGAAACTAATAATTTAGTGCCTGTTGCAAACTGATTAGTTCCAACGGCTAGTGACTGTAGTGGTACTTACGAAAATGAGTCAGCTGGTGGATATGGAATTTTTTGAAGATTTGAAGGGAGGTAAGCACATAATAAATTGGTGTATGGGTTGCGAATTCATCGCTGAAAGAGAGATGATTTTAAGTGTGCCAATCGGCAGTGAAACTTGTACGGAAGAAGCCTCACCGACTGATACAGTTGGAATAAAGGGAATAAAGGGCATGAGAAGCAATGTTGCATAAGACAAGGTTCCTGATTTCCAGGCGGCAAACTTCCTATAATACCCTTTCTAAAAATTGCGGATTTTTGGATTTTTGAGTTAAGCAATAAATACATATGCTACGAATTAAAAATTGGATATCAATGTGTTGTCTGTTAGAAGGAATACTGCTGAGAAATTTGTGTTTCTGAGTGTATAGAGAAGAATGAAAAACGTGTCGGGGAAGTGTAGTGGTAGAAATTGACGAATCTTTCTTTGGAAAAAAAGGGGGCAGTGGCAGTAACAATCCAGGACGATGGGTACTCGGCGGTATTGAAAGAGGCACCGATGAGTGCTGTTTTCGTGTCGTTGAAAAAGGTCTAAAGAGGTACCGCTGGAAATAATAAAGGAAAATACCGGATGATCAAAAAGTCAGTATAAATTTGAAAACTTAATAAATCACTGAGTAATGTAGATAGAGAGGTAGAAATTGACACACATGCCTGGAATGACATGGGGTTTTAAGAGAACCAAAAAACAGTTCAAAACATGTCCGACAGATGGCGCTTCATCTGATCAGAAAAGTAATAATTAGCATAACAAATTAAGACAAAGCAAAGATGATGTTCTTTACAGGAAATGCTCAATATGTTCACCATCATTCCTCAACAATAGCTGTAGTCGAGGAATAATGTTGTGAACAGCACTGTAGAGCGTGTTCGGAGTTATGGTGAGGCACTATCAGTTCCGATCGAATGATTCACTTGAATGTCAGTCTTGTTTAAACAACTGTATTACAGCACCGGTGCGTACACTGTTACCGAAACATTCAACACCAGATTAATGGAGGGTAAAAGCTATAACCTATTAGGATTTTAGTAGTGAGACCTTGTCATCTGCTGCGACTCTCATTTTTTTCCTAATAAAACCCCATGTCATTCGAAGCACGTGTGTCAATTTTTACGTCTCTATCTACATTATTCCGTGATTTATTAAGTTTTCAAATTTATACTGACTTTTTGACCACCTGATATATTACCTGGTACAACAGTAGTGGCTGATTGTTTAAGTTCCTACAAGTGCCTAAAATACAAAGGATTTAAGCACCTTTCTCTTAATCACACTCTTCATTTCAAAGATCCAAACGTAGTAGCACATACGAATAGTATTCAAGGAACGTGGTCTGCAATTAAAAAATCCTTACAAGGCACACAGCAGTCCACGGACTCGTATTTCTTTCAATATATATGGAGAAGGCAAACTAAAGAGCCGCGGTGGAGTAGCCGAGCGGTCTAAGGCGCCTTCTGCAGAGTGTGTGGTTGCTCGCCGTCGGAGAGTTGAATCCTCCCTGGGGCATGGGTGTGTGTGTTGTCCTTAAGTTAGTGTAACTCAGTTTGAGGAGTTTGTAAGTCTAAGAACTAATAACCAAAGAAGTTAAGTCTAATAGATTTACAAACATTTGAACATTCGAACAAACTAAAGACGAAACAGAATTATTCATATATTTTATGTGTTGTACGACTCGTTTGTTTCGTGGGATTCTATCGAGATATATATCTAGCGCATAACGCGCTAGATATGGAAAATGTTCAGTGTGTTGACACAGGAAGGTCGTGTTAGGTTTATAGTCATGTATTTGATTTTTGTCGAGCTACAGTGAATATGTTAGTGCAGCTCATTTCACTTGCAGCATAATTATTATTGTTCCCGCTGAATGGTTGACAGGTTCTTGTATGTACCCTTGTCCGCTGAGTAAACTAATTATCTTTGTAATTTATAGATTACAGTTTCGTCAGAGAAGAAAGCTCAAGAGATGAAGATCTAGAAAAAGAACACCGAGGACCAGCCACTACATGGGCGTAACAGTTTGTTTTAATTAGGCAGCTGATATACTCTTCATATTCATTACCGGCAAATAAACAATGGCTAAACTTTATTATGGGCCGTCCATGGCGCCTCTGTTCTTCACGGCGCAAGTGTTGTCACACAATTGGCATCCCGAAAATACGGTACTTGAAAAACTGCCTGTGGTGACAGCCTGAACTGTAGCGTAGCACGAGGTCCAGGCTTGGTTGGGAGGCAACAGCCTGGTTGTCAGTTGGCGAAGCCAGCGAATGTGGAAACAGAAAAACTGGTCTGGCGACCAACTGATCTGTAATGTAGCCCAAAGTCCAGGTTAGGTTGGGAGGCAAAAAACTCGTTGTGAGTTGCCGAAGCCAACGAACTTTAAAGCAGAAAACCTGCTTGTGGTAAAGCACGTTATTTTAAAATCCAACATTTTCTACTACGACATCGCTACTATCTGCACAAATTAGCTGTTCCGCCATCTTAGTTCTTCGCTGGTCATACCAGCCATACCAACATACACTAAAGGTAAGAGCGCGGACGGCCCTTTGTCAATTTTTGTCCAATACAAAAGAAGAAACAAACTGTTACACCCATGTAGATACTGGTTCTAGAAGTACTTCTTCTAGAGCTTCATCTGCAGCGATTTCGCCTCCGACGAAACTGTAATCCATAATTTGTGACAATAATCATTTTACTGAGCGGACAAGAGTACATACAAGAACTTGTCATTAATTATGCTGCGAGTGAAACGAGCAGAAGAGACATTTACACTGTGGTTCCCATGCGCAACTATAAACGTAACACACGCATCTTGTATGAACACACTTGAAATTTTCATTTTTGGCGCGGTCGGTCGGTACAGGGCTCCTTGGAAATTACAAGTATTGCTTTGCTTCATTGTGGCACAACGCGGAAAGTAGAGGGACTATCCTTTTTTGTTAACAAATTACCCATCCCATCTTTTATCATTTTCACTTTGCCACATACAGGTTCCTGTTTCTGATATTACGTACTCCCCGACAACCATTTCAATATCTCCAGAAGACATTTCAGTACCTTATTTTCAAGCTATGTTCCATCCCAATTAACAGCAATTTCATTTCCAAAATTAGTCATTTGAAATAAGGTGTTCACCACGCTAATCTAACTTCCGAAAATCATTATTTATTGTTAGTTTGTTGTGTGGAATCAGAGTCCGTATTTCATTTGAACATAATTTCTTACGCCGATTTCCCCATGACCCCACTTGTGTCGTAGCCAAGTTCATTGCATAATGCCAATTCCTACAGTTTCTCTCTTTCGTGATAAATAGAATGACATGCCGGCCGCGGTGGCCGAGGGGACTGAGGCACTCCAGTCACGGTCTGCACGGCCACTACGGTCGGGGGTTCGAATTCCCCCTCGGGCATGGATATTTGTGCCGTCCTTAGTGTTAGCTAGTTCGTAAGTAGTTTGTAAGTTTGGGGACTGATAACCCCCATAAGCTATACAAGCATTTGAACATTTTGAATGACATACTTTGGACATGAGAAGACGATTCCTAATTAAGGTAGGTAGCAAAATCCGAATTTTATAATTCCTTTTTTTTTCTTTTCTACCTTTCCGCTACCTGTGACGTCATTGCGGCGATATGTGAACCGAGCTTTTTATTGGTTGGACGATTTATTTCTGCGATTGACTACTCTCAACCAATAAGACTATCACTTGCGCTCCAGATACGATTTCCCAATCTTGCTTCCGACATACGATTCCAATTTTAGAGAATATCGTTAATAATTATTTAATCACAATGAATAACTGCATAAACACCATACAAGGGACTCAAATAAAGGTCAAGTTTGTACCGCAACCAAATTCATACTAGTTGCTAAATGAGCAACGCGGAATGGCCGTGTGGTTTAAGGCGTCATGTTACGGCTGGGCCGCCGTTCCCGCCGGAAGTTCGACTCCTCTCTCGGGCATGGGAGAGTGTACTGTCCTTAGTATAAATTAGTTTAAGTAGTTGGTAAGCCTAGACAATGATGATCATAGGAGATTGGTCCAATAGGTTTACAAATAACAACTATTTACTAAATGGAAATAATTTATTCACTGGGGACGGGGTTGACTATGTCATAGTGACAAGGCGCGGCCGCCAACTGAATGACTGGCCACTGGGGCACACACATTGCCTCGTAGCGGCCGGTGTGACATAGCACGGGCTGTTGTCAGGCCTTGTATCTAGCTAGTGTTCGTTCAATACGTAATTTTTACCGAACGATGCGTTTTGACGGATCTTCACTGATCCATTGCCTAGAAATTGCAAATTTTCATAATACGAAAATTCTTTAACAGCATGTAAGATGTTTCCATTCATTTTATTACAAAAAAAATGTACCTATAACGGTCGGTTTTCGAAAGATCCTCCGTTTTGCAGTTACTTTGACGCACATTTAAATGTCATATATTCATAAGGCCATATATATATACTAGCTGAAAACCCGACGTAAATATGCACTCGTTCGACGAATCCAATCACGAAATTCAACAATAATGATTATAATAATATCACAGATGGTTCACTTGATGTAATGCGCGAAACATCAAATCGATTTTTTAAAAAGAGATGTATTAAAAGAAATTTCTTTTTTACTGTTATATTTATTCGTTCTTATATTTCCTTATTCGTATGCTTATCCTTACAGAGAAAGAGCTGAAGACATTGTAGCACGCATAGACCAAAGATATGGTCTGTGGCATCACGTTTCGCTGTAAGTAACCTCCTTGCTATAGAGTCGCAAACGTCATCGCTGGCCTTCAGTCCGATTTTTTAAAATAATTTGACGACTTTCAACCACCATATCTTCCACCCCTTTATAGTTATCGGCATGCAACTGCTATGGTTCCCAACAGGAGACTTCGGACAACAATTACAGACCATTCGTTTGCGTTCTGTAGTTTTCGCTGCAGAGCGAAATATTAACACACACGCACGTAGAATTTTATATACACCGATAACTTTCTATCCCAATATACTCCACCCTTTTATCATTATCAACCCTAAAGCAACAATGCAACCAATAAAACCATTTCAAGGAGTAAATATAATTTACAAAGAGTAATTCTTGTTCCGCATTTCGCGTTATATTCTTCAAATTACTAAATATCTATCAGATCGCTATAAAACCGTGCCTAAAACCCTCCTCAGGTATAAATGAGTAACTGTACAAATATTTAAGTCTCTGCGTCTTGTCGTTTGGACGTTCGATAAGGGTACACCGAACAGACATTCACATTAATATATATAGATAAATAGCTATCCGATCGCCATAAAACCGTGCCTAAAGCCTTCCCCGGGTAGACATTAGTAACTGTACAAATTTTTAGCTTTTTATGTCTTGTGGTTGAGACGTGATAAACGTACACCGAACAGACATTCACATTTATATATATATATATATATATATATATATATATATATATATATATATATATATATATATATATATAACACCAAATATGAGCTTTTGCTAACGGCCAATACGCCGTCTTCATCTCTCTACTGAATGGTATGATGTAGGTGACATTTTCCTGTAGCAAGGTAAACGATCAGATGCACGTTGAGTATTTCTGACATGCTTGATATTGCCTAACACATTGGAAAAGCCTCCCTACCGCACCGTGCGGTTTCCAAGTTGTGATGCCCGAAACTCGGCACGTTGATCATACACATTCAGATACAAGCTCCGGGTGCCGATGGCTTTAGCCGGAAGCTCACTGAGCTGCTCACGGCAAGATAGACGTATTTCCCACATCGTGTATGCCGAACATCTGGTCATTCACAGGAAGTCCTTGTGAGTACGTTTCGTATTGAATTAACGTAATGCTGCGGCCGGAAGGAGCAAAATCATTCTTCTCGCCCGTGTAATTAACTCACCTATAGCACAATAAAAATATCTCTGTGGAAAATTACGACCTTCTGACAAACCTATGCAAATTTAGTATCTGAATGTTAATCTTCGCAAATGAAATGATTTAATTCAGAAGAGTGTAAGGATTGTGACTTCAGTTACGTGAATATTGTCTAGAGTACACCAGTAGTTGGTAACCGAAGCAGTGAAAGAATTTTTTGACGTGTTCTGTTGGCCCACTTTAGGTTACGGTAGTAACACTGAAATTGGGCCTTTGCTATCGTCTTTTGACAGCTCGAAATTTAAATGAAAATAACGGCTTAACCATTCATCTGACAGGAAAATTGAATAACCTAATTTGTAGAGGAGAAAATTCTCTACAACTTTGTTGCCTTTTGTTTTTTTCATATCTCGTATCGTTTGAGAGATATTTGCAAAAATAACGGAAATTTGACACCCTTCTTTGAATTAACGAAAACCAGCAGTTCGAAGATGTCATGTGACAGTCCTCGCCCAGAACTCTCTTTGGCATACGCCATGTTGCCTTGCGTATTTGATGATTTTCTTATTGTAACTTACACGTTGTCATTTCAAAGCAATGGCGCACTGAAGAATTAACAAAAGAACGTCGTTCTTCGTACGATAAATGATAATCTAGTGTCTAAAATTCCACAGTAGCATCAGCTAACAACTGCCGTCAATAGTACAAGATTAAAGGATGCATTTTTCTAACTGTTAGCCTTAGCGTAGTGGATAGTGCATCGGTCTGTGATGTTCAAGGTCAGTGGTTTGGAACCCGCCACTACCTAAATGTTTTTTTTTTCTTAAAAGGGTTTCAGGCACTCTTATTAATTAAATAGAGATACGTTCTTCGATGTTTAGAGTTGTGCACATGTAAGAATGCTCCCTCTAAAATGCGTGTTTGTTCTATTTCGTGAACATGCCGTGAAATACGTAACAAAGAATTGAACAATGGTCTTCTGAAGCATATGCACCTCAACTGGAGGATACTGTAATAATGAACATTCTGCTCAAAGTGCTGTTACAGGTAGTTTCGTATATAAAGGAAGTCCCAGATTTCTGTAGAAAGTGTAGTTCCCAAATGAAACAGAAGGGAAGTGTATACATTGTATTTTTTTTTTCTAAGCGTTTATTCACAATTTGTGATATATATTGAAAGTCATTAATAAGAATCAATGCATCTACTAAAATGTTTGTCTTTGACATGGTTGCTCTGGACGCTTTTAACGTAGATGGTATTACCTTTTCTGTAGTTAATGACTTCATGTTACACTGTTCTGCGCTAAAATAAAGAGCAAATATTCTATTTCAAACCGTAATTACGTTTTCTTTTACAGTTAAAATCACAAACGGAATAAGTGTGGTAAATCTATTTTAACGGAAAAATAGTTCCGTTTGGTTATATAAAACCAACGGATACAGATACAGAAAATATATTGATTGTACAAAAATCTACAACTGTTAAACTACTTTTCTACGTAGCTTCCTAAATTTTGTAGGCAATTGTCATAGCATGGCACAATGTTTTGTGTGCCTTTTCTATAGAATGTTGCCGCCTGTGTATTCAACCATGTGGTAACATGTTCTTTCAGCTCTTCATCATTGTTGAAGTGTTGTCCACCAAGGACAGATTTTAGGTGTAAGAAGAGGATTACTGTCAAAAGATTTTTTTTTCACAATAATGCCTGACCTCACACACCGAATGTGACCAAACAATTCTTACGGAAATTTCAATGGGACCTGTTTGATCATCCTCCATACAGCTAGGGCCTCTCTCCTAGCGGCTTTCATCTCTTCTTACACGTAAATTCTGTCCTTGGTGGTCAACACTTCAAAGATGATAAAGAGCTGTTACCACATGGTTGAATACACAGGCGGCAGCCTTCTGTGAAAGATGCATGCAAAAACTTGTGGCACGCTATGACAAGTGCCTACAATATTTCGGCAGTTATGTGGAAAAGTAGTTTAAGATTTGTAGAATTTTGTGCAATAAAAATTTCTTCTGTATCTGTGTACAATTTCATTTTATTACCAAACGGAAGTTACTTTACTTACTTTCTGGACGCGCCTCGTATAACGAAAATGTGGGGGAGATATTATAATGATAGTTCAAAGAGGTAAAAGTTTAAAATAGAGTATGTTTGTCAAAGCTAAACTCAGACATCATATAATTTTGGCTGTTTGTTAAAATACGGCCAGAAAGAATATTACGTGTTGGGTGCATAGATATTACCACAATAGTAGAGTCGTAATCTTATCGCCATATTTTTTTATTATATAGATTATTATTTTGGTCCGAAATGTTTGCAAAAACTTATAAAAATACAAATCTAAAGTGGGCCGTAAAAAAGTCAGCGCGATTTTGTTTCATGCAGTTCAGTCACAAAAAATATCCCGTTTCACTTAACTTCTGAATATCTTTGTTTGTAAATATCATTATCATGAATTTTTTGTCCCGACTGGCACGACTAAAAGAAACTATTTATCCGTGAAGGATGTGGAGCACAGCGACTGCGATAAATAAAGTCCTTGAGACTAATGGTTGCACTCATTAATAAAGTCTGTGACTATCAGAGTCCACTAGCGGAATCAGGTTAGGTAGGCTTCTTTAATTACCTTGTTACGGAAGCTTTGTCTTCCCTCGTCGATGGTGGTAGGCAGGCAATGGATTTGTTCCAGGGAGGACCCGGCTGAATATTACACGAGGTAGCCCGGCCCGCCGCCTCTCAGAGAACACCACTGAATCTTCAGACTCCCAAAATAGGCCTTGGCCAAAGTGCTTCGCAGACGCACAGGAGTAGCGGTGCCATTACGATACACTAAGTGGCCGTCCAACGTGACTAATAAATCAGAGCGGCTGGGCGCATTGAGGCGCTAAGCTACGATGCGCGAGGCCGTTCCCCGTCAGGGGTTCGAATCCTCCCTCGGGCATGGATGTTTGTGTCGTCTTTAGTGGAAGGTAATTTGAAAGTTTTAGGGCTGATAACGCTGCAGTGAAGTCCCTTAAGCTTAACAAACAGTTTTTTTTTAAAATAAATCAGATTCACTGTTTACAAAATTTCAATTTTTACCTAAGTATAATTAGAGTTCATCTGAATCTTTTTGTTTTGAAACAGTAATTTGTGCATGAACAAATCGCAGGATACGATTTTATTACAAAACTGCTGCGATTTCGACAGGCTAAAACGTATCGTTCACTTCTCTGTACGAATCTAGCAATTGAAGTAGCTCACATACGGACATAAATAACGTGCTTGGAGCTCGTGTAGACTTGTCTACCATTTCCTTCTAAGCATTTACTATATTACGTTTACGGAATGGCCGCGTGGTCTAAGACGTTTAGGGACTGATGACCCCCGTAGTTAAGTCCCATGGACTATACAAACATTTGAACTTTTTTTTCCAACAGGTTTGAAAACATTTGAATTTGAATGTTATTACACAACACATATGTGCTTGTAATATATCCCGCTATTTTGTGTAGGTACGTTCGCTACGGATATTGGAGAACCAGTTTCGATTTATAATAAATATGGAGCATTAAGAATAAATCTTAGAGTGATGTGTGACCAATGTCTTTAACAACTATTTTGTTCACTTTCGCCGAAACGAAGTTCTCAGTTTCAGAAAAACCATCACAATTTAAAGACAATTTCAGTGACAGTGATTTCAGCGACACGGGAATAGCTGCATGGTCCAAGGCGCGGCCGCTCCAGTCGGAGATTCGAGTCAACCCTCGATCATGGATTAGCATAAGTTTGTTTAAGTAGGTTACATGCATTTGACACTCATCTCACTGGATAAAATATTCTCAACCATACATTTTCTTGGAACACCAAACTTTGTAGAGGTAATATTTTTGTATCAAAAATTTTCAATCGTCTCTAAAAAATTGCAGCCGCTGTGGAGTGGCTGAGCGTTCTAAGGCGCATAGCTGCGGAGCGTGCAGCTGCTCGCCGTCGGAGATTCGAGTCCTCCTTCAGGTATGGGTGTATTGGTTGCCCTTAGCATAATTTAGTTTAAGTAGTTTGTAAGCCTAGGAACTGATGACCAGAGTAGTTAAGTCCCATAGACTTACAAAGATTTTAACATACCAAAACATTGCATGACTAGCGAAAGTTAAGCCGCTGTACTACAAAGAGAACAAGGAAGTAACATCGATATCCGATATACTTTCACCCAGACCAGCAATCTCGAAAGTGTTGCAAAAGTTTATACATACCGAGATTCGGAAATCCCAAGATATCTTTCTAGGGATTGTAGAGGTTTCGTTGTAGATAAAGTTTTGAAAAGAAACACTTATGAAGTTCTTGAGTAACTGAAAAACTCTGTAGTTAAGCTGCTGTACCACAAAACCCGATAAAGAGATAAATGACTTAGAACGATCTCTCTGCCCGAACGGACTTCTGAAGGACCAATAGTTCCGACCGACCCTCATCTCATCCTCAGGCCTTGATGGATGCGGTCTGAAGAGCTATATGATACGCACACCACACTTCTCGTCGTTGTGTCGACTTCAGTCAAGTAGCTTCTCAATTGGCTTCACAAGCTCTGAAAGCAGCCCTTTCATTACAGCACTCGACAGATCCGGATAGTGGTGTATCCAAACGCTATCAAGAGGGCTAAAATTAGGCAATTTAGCAGGTAACGATGTGTCAACTGCGGTATGTCCTTTGGCACTTTATTGTCAAAAAACTTTGGAAAGACTCATTTAGGCAGCTTTAAATCTAACATTAAATCGCTTTTCTCTGGATAGTTCCTTCTAATCAATGGATTTTTTTAAACTGCAAGCCTGGAAATTAAAATAAAAATAAAGTAAAAAATAAATAGATCCTAGTTTTGCGTGAGTAGGACTCAGAAGTAATGCGTTTTTTCTGCTAAAACGAACACATCATTTGCATTAAAAGTTCGTTCTAATGAGCTATTAGATATGTAACCAATTAAATAATTAGGTAAACAGTAGAAATCAGACACTTTCTGTAGTTTTATTGATGTAGTTTACTTAGTTATTCTCTTAGAGGGTTGTATTTTAAAATGTGAAATTATTACTTTAATCATGTAGCTGATGTATTTAAAATAACTCCGTAACATTCAATTTGAATCAAATATATATCATTTTTAGTCATAATGGTAGAATCGAAAGTTTTGAGGATGGGTGTAACATGCTTTACGTAATTGTCTGTGTTTAGGCGATTGTTTCGCAGGAGAAATGTTCTTTTAAGGGAGAAGCCCATATTCCTGAATGTACAGCTCAATGAGACTTCTAAACAACTTGTGTTGATTTTTCTGGTATCATATAGTGACAAAGTATTTTGTTCCTCTTCGAGTATAACGAATTACGGCTATGTCACCGAAATCACAACTCCTGATGATCTCGGTAATGAGACTACATCATTCTCTCGTTCTGTGTAATGAGACCTCACCCAGTTAATCTGTGGTTCACTTCCTAGTATCCTTGACACTGCCGTATTTTGAAAAAAGAGTTGGACAGGTTTCGTGCTTCACCCGAGAGTGTAAATTTGGTTACAGACCTTACTGTTTGGTCCACACTGGGCCGGAGTGTGTTGGACTTTCGGCAACATGCCGAAATGCCACTATGCCTGTGACGCCTTTCGGCCTCGCCTTTTTTCTTTTATCTTGTTTCATCATCAACTGTGTCGTTCTGATCTTTACTTAGCTTTTAGGCCTTTTCTGTCCCCTCGGCCGGACCAGAGGAGTCTTGTTTATTGCATCACTGTTTCGGCCCTACATCGAGTTTGGGGTGGGCTTCCTCTCACCGCGAAAGAGCCGCAGTCCTCTCTGCCAAAGAAGCCGACTCGCCGTACATTCCCTTTGTACACATTCTGCACCTAATCTAACCCCAAATAGCGTTATTTCCTTAACTTCCTCAATTCTCACATTACCACACGCATGGCAATACGATAACACGGCCTTTACCACTAACTGACAATATTATGCTTTTAGCTCTTGTTTGGCGAGCAAGCGCATCATAAACTTGTAGTTTGTCTCTTAATCTCCAAACAACCTATCTACGAAACCGAAGTTAAAACATGGAAGGTGGACTAAAGTACTTCAAAAGTGTTGGTCTTCTAATGATCATGTTCAGTGATGTCTCTATTCAATGTTAAAATACATAACGTAACGTACTTAATATCTGATTATATATTTCACACCTGAAAGCTTATCATTGTTTGCATATTTGTTTATTTATTTTTAGCTATTGGGTAGAAGGCATATTAACATTTTTTCTCCAACTTTCAAATTAATTCCATCGCTCTCGCCAAGACACTTTTCATTGTGGCCATGTAATCTACAAAGCCTCTTCAAATAGTTGTCTTTACTTCTCTAACTGCCGGCCGCGGTAGTCGAGCGTTCTGGGACGCGCCAGTCACAGTCTGCACGGCCACTACAGTCGGGGCTTCGAATCCCCCATCAGGCATTGAGATTTGTGCCGTCCTTAGAATTAGCTAGTTCATAAGTAGTTTGTACGTTTAGGGACTGATGACCCCGTAGTTAAGTCCCATAAGCTTTACAAACATTTGAACATTTGAATTTGAACCTTGAAACTACTGCTTCTGTTACTTACGTGAAGCTGGGCAATGATTTGTAAATTTGAGCATGTGTTCTATCGTAAACCGTAGAACTGCGTGTGTCAAAATAGTTTCCTGAGAATTTACCAGTGCTCACATAACGCACGTGCCAATACATTGAAACGATGAAATGCGTAACATACCTGCGAATGTACACCACGTATGTTATCACCGTAGTTCAGATTTTCATGAGATTAAAAGCATTTAATGTTTGTTTCTGTGCATGTCAAATAGAACAAAAATAAACTCTCGTTAGTTTACCGAATTTTGAACAGAAAACTTTTTTAACTTAGACTTCAAACCGAGGCCCTAACAGGAAAGCAGGAACATTTGTAAGAGTCTCCTGAAGACGTATTTATAGCAAATCCGAAATCTGCAATACTTTAGCTTATACATACATTGTTTTTTAATCATTATCAGTGACGGTGGTTATCGATGTGAACCACATATTTCACAACGTCTGGCTGTCAAATGAGGCAGCAGTTATCATTTTGAGTGACATTGGTTGTTGTTGAGGTTGTTATCGAGAGAACTCCCTCAACTTACAGTGTGATTCACAAGGACTGCTGCCACATTTGATCGCCAGGCGTCTTAAAATACGTGGTTGACATCGATAACCACCGCCCCTGAAAGAGTTAAACTACAAACCTAAAGGATAATGCTACTTCGTCCACCGTTCTCACAAAATACAGTGGAACGGAATGAGGTTGAGTCTACCTTTATACGCTTTTATGCCATCTCACATGGAACAAGTTATGAGAGCTCATGGCGGACCGTCTGCCTACCAGGCAAAAGCACACATGCTGAACTGAGGTGACTGAAATGATCATCATTTCTTACCCTATGCGTACCAGTGGTTCCTGTCTGAAACAACCATTTTATTAATTATGTTCGGAAGGACCAGTGGCTTTCGCGTGAAACCACCGATGCTAATGCAAAGCAGAACCATCTAGGGACTATTGGTAAATGTCCATAAAAGAAATGGGTCGAAGGGTAGTGAAGTAATTGACTCAGAAAGTGGTAGAAAAAACAATAAGATTTCCTTCTGTTAGCGGAATGAAAAATCTTCATGAACGTGGTGTGATTACGTGTGAGAAAGTTAAACGAAGTCAAAAGACTTGCCCAAAGATTAGAAGTCTGAAACACATCTTCAGCTTGAGGAATATGATTGCAGATGCACAGAAGCAGGTCTATGGCAGACAGCAACAGTGTCTCGAAAACAAAAAAGGTGTGTCAGTAATTGAGATTTCATGTTCCATACATGTGCAGTACACCATACATATGGAGTACGTCGATAAAGCAGACATGCTGAAATGTTTGTGTGAGATATCTATGAAAAGAAAAAGATGGTGGCTTAGAATGTTTTGGCGTATGCTGAATTTTTCCATTGTAATTTCTTTCTTGTTGTTCCAAGAAAGAAATGATGGGGTTCCGGATTGCGGTGGTTCATGGGCTTTTTGGCACAACAATTAGTTCATCATCAAGAAGGTGCAAGTATAGAAATGCAGACAAATTCAAAAAGACGATGCCTCAAGAAATGAGAGAAACCAAGTCTGAACACATGCCAATACAAGGACGATCTCGTCGTCGTGCACACTGCAGCACAAAACCTGGACCTCTCAGAATAAAATGGCATTGTAATGGTGTAATGTGGGATTGCGCGTGGTGAAAGTCAAAATTTCTTTAAAAATACCTCTCGAAACCTTAGGTGGTTCAAGACCGTGTGTCCCAGTGGTTTCACAGTGAAACCACCTTCATTAAAGAACCAATTTTTATTTAAAAACCGTTTTTTTGAATTCATCACTTACGAGTCTAATAGAAGTGACTTTAGTGAAAATATTGGAAGTTTACCTATTTTTGACATATTGGCACTCAAAGGGTTAACAACATACTAATGAACATGTGCTGTGAATATGAACTTCCTATCTGTAATCTAATAAGATCTTATTTTTTCTAAACTTGTAAACTTGAGTGTATTTTCCATACTTATTTGTACAGAATAGTGACAAACTACTGAGAATTGACGATCTAGTGTCACCGCCCAGCCTGTCAAAGAGTTGTTTGTAATATAGTCAATGGTGCAAGTGCGTGTTCCACCAACAACTTCTACAAATAAGTCCCAGCGCAGTCTGTGAGACGCAGAGTAGGCCGCGATCGCTAGCTGACTGGCTGGCCGCTATGAGACCATGGGCTGTGCCCCAGCAGAAAACCACTCAGCTAGCGATCGCGGCCAAGTTGGTATGCCGTGACACGGATTGAGCTGAGGCCTTGTCCCTAGAAGGTGTTGGCTCGACAGTGCAGCACATAAGATTGTTTATGTTTGTGTAACTTTCATTTGTCAAGATATTCTTTACTTCGTCAAGATTTTGTTTATGAGGGTTGGGGTAAAAGTTATGGCAACTATTACTTTTTTTTGCCAACGATGTTGAAGGCGCTGAATACCATCTGACACAGCATTTGCCACACCTTATGAATCGGGTCACCTGTTCGCGTACAGCATTAGCAATGGCCTCTTGTGTTGCAAACTGGCTACCACATCATTGGCAGGGTGTGATGGCAGCAGAAGGAGACAATTTGAGGTTCTGTAGGCCAAGGTTTATTATGTCAACTCTATGTGCACTGTGTTTTCATTCTTTTGTCCCGTGAAGGCCATATTTCCCTGTATACTACCATAATCAATTGGGGTGTAACGATATTTCAGTGCTATTTATTGTCCTCACATGTAGTTAACACCTTGTCCTTTCGTCTGTATATGTTACATTTTCCAACTGGACTGGTATATGCAAGAGAAAAAAATAGTTGCCGTGACTTTTGCTCCAACCCTCGTATATTATGCAATGTTTCATCGACAAACTTTATCTGATCCGGAAAATAATGTGGTTTCACCAAAATTCCGGCAATATCAAAGACCTTTTTATGGGGTCGGTAAGAAAGCCATTCTCAGCTGCTTGCTAGCCCGGCACAGGCAAAATGCCGCGTCCCTTGCGGCCTTCCCGCTGCGTGGGCCTTCACAAGGCGACACTGAGCCGGCTCACTCTGCCTGGTCAGCCCTGCCAATACCTTCTGGATACAAGGCCTTACAACTGCGTGTGTCACGTCACACCGAGTGCCGCGATCGCTAGCCGAGTGACTGTCCGTTACGAGGTAGTGAGCTGTTCCCCAGTGGCCAGCCAGTCAGCTGCCAGTCGGTTTGACATGACACGGGCTGTTGTGAGGTCTTGTCTCTAGACCATGTTGGTCCTGCGGGCAGTAGCAAGCCGCGGCCAGGCTCAGCCACTAAACGCACAGTGCACAGTCAAGTATTTCTACTGAAAGCCTGGCTTTTACGTCTCTGCTCACTTTCGCTGACTGGTCCATATGTAGTAATTAGGTGTATTGAACATAGCACTTTATGGGTGTTCAACTCGCTACATTGCACTGGAGTAGGAGACAGTAAGGTTAGCTACAACAGGGTCAGTAAAAGATTAATAAGAATGCTCTATATACAGAGAATATACAATTACTTAACTTGTGGTGTTGCACAAGTATGAAGTGCGCGCCACGTACTTTCGCCACGCACCGCCATGCAGGCACGGCGCGGCGTTCTTACGACGTCAGCCACGAGCGCCCTCTGCTGCAACTCCGCTCGTGGCCACGACTGCTGCATCGGCCACTTGGGAATCAGATAGGCACCAGTTAAGACTTGGCTATCGGATAGGCACTAGGAATCATCTGTAGGCAGGCCTCTATGTATCAGCATTCTGCAGTCTTGAACTTTGTAAAAGATAAGTATTATCTTATTTCTACGAAATATACAACTTATTCTAATTTAGCCTGGTGTTTCTAGTTTCTGCTGTCCCACTGGCTGGTCACCTCCGCACCTGCACACGCGTGCATCCTATTTTCCTGTGCCGGTCTCTCTACTCGGCCACCGACACACAGGACAACCGACGGAAACGAGACACAAAGGTGGCGACGAGTCTGAGACACAAAATAACTGAAGAATATTGATTCAACTGCTGTAATATTTCTGTACACTTGTACTGAATACTGTATAGATTAAATTCATCAGTAGATTTTAGAGAAGATGTGTATACATTCAATCGACATGCACAAATAGGGCAGTAAGTCGAATGTTATTTCTTATAGCCTCTTCAAAGGTGTGGCCTGTGGGGGCCTCTTGATTCTCATTGACTGGGTACTCACGTGGTCTTCACAGCGCCCTCGTAAGCCGTCAGTGGTGTAAGGTACCGCATACCTCCACATTCAAACTGTCAATACAAAGGAGAGCTCTGGCTTGGAGAATCAGAAGGCTGGTTGCCTAACTGTGACGGCGTAGACCAGCACTCGCCCCAAAATTGCTCCCTGCGAGCGGAAAACCGCAAAAACTGGGCGCAGAGGGTCTCCAGTGCACAGAGTAAACGAGTGAGAGTACTGCAGTGGGTGGTGGCGTCGAGCCGCTGATAGCTGCGACTATGTCCGCGCTAGCGACGGTCTGCGACATTGAAGGATGGCAGTCGCAGGGTGTCTGGGGTGCCATGCATCGGCACAGCGTCTGCGGGCCTTGCCAACACCACCTAGAGACAAGGCCTCACAACAACCCGCGCAACGTCACACTGACTAGGTCGCAGCCACCAGCTGAATGGTTGGCCGCTGGGGCACGCCCACTGCCTCGTAGCGGCCAGCCAGTAAGCTGGCGGCCGCGGCCTGGTCAGTGTGACATTGCACGGGCTGTTGAGGCCTTGTCTCTAGGTGTTGTCGGCCTTGCGCCCTCGCTGCAGGCTGTGTTGCCGATGGAGGCGACGGCGTAGCTGCTGCTCTCCGAGTAGTGTCCGCGGCCGGGCGTCGTGCAGAGCAAAAATCTGTTACATGTGGGCCTGCGGCAGCATCATCGCGGTGCCGTTGCTGTTTTTCATGACGGTGGTGCGCGCCTTCTCTATCACGAACAGTGCAATGCGCTCTGGCATATGATCTCAGTACAACGTCGGATTCCCATACTTATGATCTGTTGTAGTCTCTAAACTGAGTTTTGTCATTCAGACAAAACTTCTTCCTGACTTTCGAAGAAGGAGCAGATGGTTGTTGACGAGCAAATGCAATGTCTGATGGCGTCTTCCATGAAAGAATTCTGCTGGTGAAATGGAAGGAGCAGGTAAATTGCGGTATGACATGACGAATGTGAATATGAATGTGAATGTGAGCCTCTCGATTTTGAAATTTGCGTCTGGAACGTGCGAACGAATCGTTCGGCTGCGTCATTTTATTGTGGAGAGAAAGGTGCTGTCCTGACCCGTTGAATTCCATTATTTTAGCAGAAGAGCGGCAATTCGTTAGAAGAAAATAGCGGTCCGTTGCAGACTCATTTGTTTGCGGCAAGCATTCTAATCAAAATACTAACACAAGTGCTTTGATAGTGCCGGTGGCATTCGTGGAATGTATTGGAATCATAGAAGGATACTTGCTATAGGCATTTACGATAATCAACCGAGTCTGCTAAAATTGTCCAGCAAAGTCAATAAGTAAGCATTGCCATGTTGTATCACATTGTGGCCAGGAGAAGAAGTCTTAGCGTGGAGCGGCCAGATTGTCTGCACATACACGGCAGTGTGCAGTGAGGAGTTCTATTTGTTTGTCAAAATCCAAACTACGTGCAATGCTGAAGTACGAACTGTTTCATGCATATCATACCCCACTGACCTCTTTGTGGAAGAGATTACTACTCGTGTTTGTTCATTAGGTGTGTGAAACAGAATCACATCGTTGAAGAGATGCATGAAAGATCCGCGCACTACAAGATCAGAAATACATCGTTGAGAGCACTGCGAGCCCTTGATAATATAATGTTTACATAATTTCAAAGATTTGTCCTGGTAAGTAGCTTGGGCGATCCGCCATGAATCAATTGGAAAGGAATCCAGTGATTGCAAATCTGAAGAATCAATATGCAGGCTAGAATTTTGTGATTCGTTGAACGATTCATCAGAGCAAATAGGTAAGCGAGAAAGTGTATCGTCATTTGGATGTTGGGTGATACAGAATGTCATACAGATGGTTCGACAGAAGAAGTGACCCAATGCTACAACTTTTGCGCTGTGCAGTAGGGGAATTTGCTTTGCCGGATGAAATAGTGCAGTTAGTGGCTTGTTATCTATGACTATGAAAACTTTTCTGCCACATAGGTAGTGATGAAATTTTATCACACCATATGCAGTTGATAGTGCTTCTTTTTCCAGCTTACTGTAGTTCCTTTATGGTGAATTCAAAGTTTTCCAAGCAAAAGAGGTGGGGCGTTCAGAGTTGCCAATTTTTATGGGACAACATTGCCCCGATACCATGAGATGAGGCATCAGTAGCAAGCAATAATGTTTTTGATGATTCGTAATAAATAAGGCACGGTTGACGAAGCAACGCAGTTTTGAGCATTTGAAATGCTTGCTCACATTCCTTAGTCTATTGAAATGGCATAGTTTGGCGTCTGAGGCGATTGAGAGAGGCATAAATTTACGCCGCATTTGGGATAAATTTTATGCAGTACGTGAATTTGCCCAGAACGGCTTGCAGTTCCCCATTACTCATGGGCAAAGGGAGGTTCTGAATCGTTTGCAAATGCACTGGCAGTGGGATGATTTCCTTTCGAGTAAATTATTTGGCCTAAATATTTAATTCTTGTGTTGAAGAAGGGGACTTTTGCAATTTTCAAAATACATTAAAAATTCTCGAGATGTTGTTCTGGCGTTTATACAGAGACAATTATGTCGTCAAGATAAACAAGAAAGAAGATGGTGTCAGTTGAGCCAAGAATTTTTGAAATAACGCCGATGCAGATGGGATGCCAAAGGGATGGCGTTGATATTCTAACAAGACAATGTGATAACTTTTCTTTGTTTCCTCTTCAAATAGTAACTGCAGGTATACATTACCTAATTCTATCTTATAACAGAATTGTCCTCTTGTGAGTCTATCAGTTATTTCCTCAACTCTTGGACTTGGTATTGTATCACGTGATTGTTTATGCATTAACAGTTTGTTTTGAATCTCAACACAATTTTTTCTGTTTGGTTCACAAAAAGACGACAAGAGATGAACCCCGCAGACTGCTTGTGATGGATTTCAAAACATCAATTGGGTCAAGACGATGAATCCTGTTTCAACGATGTTGCGTAGTGTGTGCGGCACTAGGCGTGCGTGGCAAACTGTAGGGTGAACATGTAATGTTATGTAAGCTGCTAAATCTTTTGCACATCCTAGCGTACCGTTGAATACATGCTCATTATTGTAATAAAGGCTCTGGATGGTGCCATGGGTAACTTGAGTGACAATTGCATGAATATAGCCCTATATGTCTAAACAAAATAATTCAAAAGCGTTCACGCAGAATATGTTAGGTCTCGTTAGCGATTGAACTACTATGTACGGTGCGTCCTTTGCGTGTTATTATACGTTGCTGGCAAGTGGAATGTTCCTAACACTGAAATACTTCCGCCGTTGTCGGCGGTCAGATGCAGACTTGAATTTTGCAAAGTCTGTGAGCCAATACTTTCGTATGTGTCCTGTTCCAGCAATGTCCTGAAGAAGGAAGCTTTGGGTTTAACGTCCCGTCGACAGCTAGGTCATTAGAGACGGAGATTACGCTTGGAGTTTTGGGTAAGGATGAGGAAGGAAATCGGCCGTACCCTCTGAACGGAACCATCCCGGCATTTGCCTGGAGTGATTTAGGGAAATCACGGAAAACCTAAATCTGTATGGCCGGAGGTGGATTTGAACCACCATCCTCCCGAATGCGAGTCCAGTGCGTTCGTTACCAATGCGCCACCCCGCTTGGTAGCAATGTCCTGTTTCAGCAACGCGACTGAAGCTTCTGTGTCAAATAAAAATTTGTAGTCTTGTCACAAATTTGTTAGGTGGGCCATAATTTGAGTTGTGATCTCTGAATTTGTATGTCACTATGAGTGTTTAAATTTTTTTTTTCGCGCGCTATCGCGTTTGCGAGATTTGGTTCTCTGTAAGATCCAATTTTACGCGCTCGGAATTCGTATTGATTGTGTGTGTTCAAATGTTCAAATGTTTGTAAATCTATCGGACCAAACTGCATGGTCATCAGTCCGTAGCTTACAAATTACTTAAACCTAGGTAAACTAATCTAAGGAAAAACACACACACCCATGCCCCAGGGAGGACTCGAACCTCCACGGCGAGCAACCGCGCGCTCCAAAGCGAGACGCTTTAGACCGCTCGGCTACTCCACCGCGGCGATTGTGTGTGTGTGTGTGTGTGTGTGTGTGTGTGTGTGTGTGTGTGTGTTGTTCGACTGCCTGTATGCAAGTCTCTGCGTCGTCACTTATTCGAAGGTTTAGCAAACTAAGGCGCACCATTGAAGCTTGAAATCGAGGTAATTTCCATATGTTCCTGCCCGGAGGTTTTTCTGTGGGAAGGAGTGATGGTCTTCCTAGTCTTTTGCATGGAGACCGGCTGTGCATGACCCACTTTGTGACAAAAATGATATTCAGACTGCCTGAAAGAGCAGTCGTTTCCATCGTGGGTGACCTAGCACTTGGCGCAAGTCTTCTCTTTGCTTTGCGGACAGCTTGCTGTGGCGTTTACGCGAGCACTGAGTACTGGTGCTAGCACGATCTGTGTGTCTTTTAAAACTTGAACAGGGGCGAGCGTTCCACACGCCAAGCCGGTATTGTGTGATTCGGCCGGTTTCTGTGTGTCAAGGGCAGCTATTACAGGCTAACAAAACTCGTTCTCGGTCGTATCTTACACCGTACTTGCTTCTGTAACTTTGAGCAAATCAATGACAAGGAGACCTTCGAGCCTCTGAAATTAAGTTTCGCGCGAGACTTCCCATGTTAGTAGTATAGGTCAAGGGTGTTCACTCACAGAAGTTTTAAAGTGCACTATACAATAAAATTCAGAGAAAAAGGGCTCTAAGCTTTAAGTGCGAAACATATGTATCGTATATATAAGCTATTAGACTCTGCACATCGTTGTGGTGAAATAGCTTAGGTCATAGCGTGCTTAATCAGCGAATAGATTATGAGCGTTCGATACTACCTGGGAGGAAACAACTTGCTAATATAATTTGATTTAAAAATTAAAACTATTTTAATGAAAATTAATAATATAAAATATTATCAATTATACCATTAAGAACTTTATTTCTTAAATGTCTGTTGCAGATAATTAAAATTTTAATTATAATTTTTTTCTTTTAAAAAAGCAGAAAATTTCCAAATGCATTATACAATTAATATAGTTTATTTAAATCCTTAAATATTACCGTCATTGCATTTTTATTACAAAGTTAGGCGATATTGTAAGCTGTAAAACGATTATAAATATTTTTTGAAAATTCGGGGACTCCGACTCTTCATGAAAAAGCAGAGTATGACTGTTGTTCCATTTTATGCATACAAACAGACCGACTGTAAGGAAGGGTATAATAAATAATAAAAACAAAACGTTTCTTGAATGTAGGTTTCTTTTCTTTTTTATTTTTTTTTTATTTAACCCTTGCCCAGGGAGGACACGAACCTCCACGGCGAGCAATCGCGCGCTCCGCAGCGATACGCTTTAGACCGCCTTTGTTTTCATCCGTTACATAGGTTCATTTTTCCGAGGGATCATTTATACTAAAATTATCGTCTCATACCCGGCACACCCAAGCTGTGGGGAGGATCCAGGAAAATACTACCCAGTACCATAGTATTGTCGGTGTCTTGAATTGTGTAGTACAGACGTGAAGCGATCTTGGAGGAATGTCCAAAAATCAAGCACACTCTTTTCTCGATCGTGAAACAAATAATATATAGATTGGCATTTGATCCAGTTCACTGCATTAGTCTTTGTGCGTGGGAAAAAGCTCTCGTCCGGAAATAGAAGTGACTGCCGTTCAATAGTGTGTGGAGCTGTACGACAAAGGAAGGCAAGTATTTTCTTTATGAACAGCCACACCTCTGCAGCAGGTCCACACATCAGCCGATGTTCATCGGTGTCTAACACGTGACACTGAGGGCAGTGTGGAGAGTCCGTCATCTTAATTGCATGCAGCCGATGTCGCGTCATGTATTTTCCATTCACAACCAGATACCAGGTAGCACGAGCATCTGTATCGAGAAGGGCATGATGCATAGAACGCCAGACCACGGGCCATCTGATTGTTGGATGTCGTCTCTCCACGCAATTCCGAGTATGGCCCTTCATCATTATGCGGTACACATCACGTGTCGGAGTCCGTGTATGGGGCAAGTCTTCATGGACGTAACTATATTCGATAAAAATGTCTTAATATGTGAGAGATAGGTAGAGATATGCGCTACTGCTATGGGCGGCATTAGAGATATAGGAGCAAGTTCGTCGATCAGAATCCCAGATATTCCGGTCTGGCGATGTTTCCACAGCTTAATCATTGTACTGACATAAAGGACAGACGCTCTGACATGTATATTGACAAGCCCAAGACCTCCGTCTCGAGGGGGGAAAGTTAATGTTTCATAACGGACTTTGAAGATAAGGCCGGCGCTCACGAAGTATCCAAACACAGCCAGCAGTCTCGTTGCCATCGTCTTCGGCATCGGTAGAATCTGGGCCAGGTGCGGTATCCTAGACTCCAGATGGGTGTTCACGAAAGCAACTCGTTGTATTAAGTCTAACGACCGTAGTAGATTGCTTCGGACGTTAGCTCGTAGTACCTGAAGAAGGCGTTTGTAGTTGACTGCCGAGGTTTGTCGAACGTCGCGCGTGAAGGTTATCCCTAAACACTTGAGCTTGTCCACTGATTGCAGTGGAGCCACGCTCCCTTCAGGAAGACCCCTGCCAATGTTCATCGCGGCAGACTTGGTCAGATTCATACGGCTGCCCGCAGTAGTTCCATACTTGGTAATCCATTCGAGTGCTATCCGCACTTCGTCCCCTGATTGAGCTAAGAACATAAGGTCAACAGCATATGCGCGACAGATAAAGGACCGGTCCCTCATCTTCATCCCAGACAGTCGACATCGCAGTCCATGTAACAATGGCTCAAGCGCAATGGCAAAAATAATCATCGATAGCGGACAGCCTTGTCGTACAGATCGCGAAATGGTAACGGTGCCTGCCACACGTCCATTGATCAGTACACGTGAGGTGGCGCATCGGAGAAGCCGCAGGACGGTGTGTGTGAAGGCGGGAGGAAACGCCATTCTTCGCAGCACTGCTTCAAGAAAGCCATGACTCACTCTATCAAAAGCATGGTCCAGGTCTACGGACACTAAGACACCACGAATGCGGCAAGTCTCTGCTAAGGCTATGATGTCACGATAATCACTTAGTGCTGTCTGGATGTTACTTCTGCCACCAAGGCATGTTTGATCCTCAGAGACGACCTGAGGCAAGACACGCCGGAGTCTGGAAGCGAGGATTCTCGTGAAAATCTTGAAGTCGCAGTTCAGCATGGTTAATGGCCGATAATGTTCCACTTTTTGTCCCCTGGACTTCTTCGGGACTAGAATGATCAGGCCTTCGACAAAAGCAGGTGGGAGTGGGACGTCAGGTATCGTCAGTTCTTTATATATTTCTATCCAGCGAGGAGCCATTATGTCTTGAAAGGCGCGGTAGAACTCCAGCGGGAGGCCATCTGGCCCTGGGGATTTGTTTGTTGCTCCCCTACAGAGAGCGTCAGCGAGATCATCAGCAGTAATCGTATCTGTAAGGGTCTGCACAGACTCCCCATCAAGAGTACCAGGGATGGAGTCGAGCTCTTATTCCATTGCGATAGCATCCTGATCTACTTCTGCATACAACTGTCGATAGTGGTCCACGAAAGCAGTGGCGATGTCATTCTGAGATGTCAGTCGACGACCATCTGGGGTATCAATAGCGTGCACCAGCGCTCTTCTACACCGTTGCTTCTCTCGAATAACGTGATGCATGGAAGGAGGTTCTTCAGCGACTCGATCTTGACATCTCGCACGTATCACTGTTCCCTCAAGACGGCGGCGCATAAGTAAAGTAATCTTCGCCTTAATCCGCTGAATTTCAATCTGTCGTTCAGGAGACGGTGCTTGGCTAGCAAGCTCACGGAATGCCGTAAAATAAAATTCCATGGTTCGTCGATGCCAACTCATCTTGTCACGTCCATACTGTACCAACGTGCGACGCAAAGCTGGCTTAGCACATTCGAGCCACCATCGAATTGTTGAAGGATATGCCGTAAGACGTCTCTGGCAGTTGTTCCACGTCGCTTCTATATGCTGTCTGCACTCTGGATCCTTAAGATGTTCAACGTTTAACTTCCAAGTACCTCGACTTCGCCACACCCCCTGCCGTCGAAGAGAAACAGTACAAAAGTAGGCGATGTGGTCCGAGAAGGCGGTAGGCCACAGCTCGGCATCAAGTATTGCCGTTGTGAGTCCGCGGGAGACATAGACTCGGTCTAGATGGCTCGCAGAATGGCTGGTGAAAAAAGTGTATCCAGGTCGATCACCATGCTTATGCTCCCATGTGTCTATCACGTCCAGTTCTTGAATAAGTAATTTAAGTTTTTGGCACGTGGTAAAATGAGGAATTTGATCCTTTATGGCGAGCACACAGTTGAAGTCTCCTCCAAGAATAATGTGATCGTATTGACCTGCAAACAGTGGAGCTATCTCTTCTGAGTAAAGTGCGAGCGTTCCCTTCGTTTGTCCGTGCCTGAGGGATCATAAACGTTGATGATCCGGACACCATGGAATGTCACAGCAAGGCCCCTGCCCGATGGTAAGTAAGCGACGTCTTCAACCACAATACCTTCTCTCAGAAGTACGGCCATCCAACTACCGTTGGAATAAGATGGCGTTTGATATGTATCATAACCATAAATATCTGGAAATGACTCCAGGCGAACTTCTTGTAGAAGGGCAATATCTAGATCTGACGCCCGCATCATGTCACGGAATAACTGAAACTTTATCTGCGTTTGGATTGTGTTAATGTTAATAGATCCAATTCTGTAAGCCTGCCCTTGTGCTATATTTACAGGCATGCTCATTGTAACACGAAGATCAGGTAGCACATTCTCTCCCAAACCCTCATCGATTAGCATACATTTAGTTTAGTAGCAACATATGTTGCTACGTCAGCTGTGGATAAATGATCTTCAACATCTTCGTGCCATGCTGCGTTGCTTGGACGCTGGTTGTCAGTTGAAGCCCCTGGTGAGTCAGCATGCATTGATGTGTCGTCGGTGTACGACTGACGAATAGCTGACTGCCATACTGACATACGCCGTGTCGATTCCGCTTCCGACTGGAGTGGGGCAGGAAGTTCCACGTTTGGGTCTTCTGATGGTAGAAGGTCTTGGGATTCATCATGAGATTGTGATCGGCAGGTATCAGACGGAGCAAGCCGACGTTTCTTCCTTCTCTGTGGTGACCGTTGTTTTCGCACGTGTACGTCATTATCAGACGAAGTCTGGGTATTCTGACTGTCTGCACGAAGGCGGCGGTGGGCACGACCATGGAGACGGCATCTGTTCCCTCCTTCGGAGACACTTCGTTATCCTTCCTCATGTGAATTTCTGTTAAGTAAATTTAGAGGGCCGGAATTTGAAGCTGAGTGTAGTACGATCTTGCTGCCGCCTACTTACATTTCGCGTAAAGATCACAAAGACAAGATAAGAGAAATTAGGGCTCGTACGGAGGCATATAGGCATTCTTTTTTTCCTCGTTCAATTTGGGAGTGGAATAGGAAAGGAAATGCCTAGTAGTGGTACAGTGTACCCTCCGCCACGCACCTTACGGTGAATTGCGGAGTATGTATGTAGATGTAGATGTAGATGTGACGTTCAGGAGCCGGCACAGTTGTAGCCCCCATCCTGTCCTCGTTGCCCTGAAGTTCTATCGTGTTTGGCACGGTTTCATCAAGTGGTGTCGTCACAGGCTGCTGGCTGGGTTCATTTTGAAGAACCTGTACATACGTCAATGGGAGCGTCGTCGATGCCGATGGGATCTGCTCATCACCAGGTGGTAACTGTGTTATTCTGCGCTGTATACAGCTAGAACGAACGTGACCTTCTTGGCCACAACCGGAGCACGTCTTCGGCTGGCCATCATAAATTAGAATATATAGATAAGATGGCACGTGTTTAGTCAATTCAATGCGACCTGCCGCACCCCATTGAATACCGGATATGTTGTAAATTGAGCCCATTTCTCGGCCACGTGGCTAATAACGTTCCCATAAGGGCGCAGCGCAGAAACAACCGCGTCTGAAGGTACTTCAAACGGAAGTTCAAACACTCTAATTGTTCGTAGTCCAAGACCTGCTTGTTCGATAGTCACTTCACCGATATGTCCATCTGAGTGACGGAATTTGAGTCCATTTCTAGATCTGTTGAGAATCTTCTTACAGACGGCGTCGCTGGTAAGCTTCACATACACTACACTGCTCACTATAGAGAAGTGGATGCCGATAAGATCGTTACAGTCAATCTTCACTTCTTCTCTAATAAATTGTTCGACTTCAAGTGCCTTCGGTCGTGCATATTCATTCGAAAAACTGATTTTCAATGTTGATTTTCGCCAGGAGTGAGCCATTCTTGTTCTAAGTAAATAACGCAAGCGAAGACGACTGTGTCACGTAAACACACGCGAGCAGCAGACTCGGCGGCGGGACGTAAACAGTCCGTCCGCACCGCTGCACTGCCTGACGCAGACTACTAGGTTCGAACGTAGGTCGTCCACACGAGAAACGAACACGCTACGAGCTAAGCAATTCAACTGTGCTACAGCACAGCCTGCACTGACAAGCATATACTTTGTATTCGTTCTTTACTTAAAACTTTAGAGCCCTTTTCCTCGGAATTTTCTGGATAGTGTGCTTTAGGACTTCTGCGAGTAGACACCCCAGACTATCCTGCTAAGTCCCATCTCAAACTGAATTTCTGATCTTAATCCGTTATCTGTAAGATTCTGAATGATAGCATCGCGAAACATTTCGTCTTGAAATGTCGCACCACAGAGGCAATTAAAATTGCAATTTGCAGTCATTCCCCGTAGTTCACCAATCCACTCTCTGTATGAGTTTTCAGAGCGATGCTGAGTACGGAATAATTTGAACGTTGCAGCCGCTGTATGTATCTTTCAAAACGATTGTCTAGTTCAGATCGAGGACTTCAACAGGTTGTGTTTCGGGCTCTGATAATGGGAACGATTTCACCAAGTGACGATAAATATCTACGCCTGCGCAAGCCAAGACAAATGAATTTTCTAGACCTCGATATGCTGTTGTAGTTGAGTAGCATATTCCTTCCACGTTTCGGTCTTGCTGTTGAACGGTCGGAACGGAGGCGGCAGTTCGACATTATGTTGCATTTGTTGTCGCTGCTAAAGTGCTTGAAAGTAAGTCGTATATGCTCCAATGAGTGAACCACTTTGTTGGCTCTATAACTGAACAAGATTTGTTGGCCGCTGTTCAGGTGTTAGAAGCTGCTCACCCTGTGAAATATCCATGTTGGTACAAATTAAATTTGTATATTCTTAAATATCACACATACAGTCCTGTGCGTGTGTGGTTTTTCATTTTACTCATCCTCACCAGTTTTGTCGCTCTATAGACTTTCGCTAATTAACTAGGTACAATGAACATAAGACACTTTATGGGTGGCCAACTCGCTACGTAGCACTGGAGTAGGAGACGGGGAGGTTTACGTATAACAGCGTCACTAAAAGATTAACAACAGTTCTTTATACACTGACAATATACAATCATTTAACTGAAGTATGTTGATCCACCTGTAGTAATATTTTGTGGACTTGTAATCCTCGAATACCGTACAGATAAAATTCTTCAGTTGCTGCTACAATTTTACAAGACCGAAAGTTACAGTTGCAATCACAACAATCTAGATATTAGACAACACGTATATACATTCAATCGACGAGCACAAATGGGGCGGTAAATGAAACGTTATAAGTTCTTCAGAGCTGTGGCACATAGTGGGGGCCTCTTGATTCTCATTGGCTGGACGCTCATGTGGTCTTCACAGCGGCCTCTCTAAGCCATAGGTAGAGGTCTGCGCGGATGGGGATATCCGTAGTATTTTCTACTTTGCGGATTTTTGTGTCTCGTTTCCGCCGGTTGTCCTAGGTGTCGGTGGCCGAGTAGAGAGAGACCGACACAGGGAAATAGGATGCACGCGTGTGCGGGTACAGAGTCTGAGGTGACCAGCCAGTGGGACAGCAGAAACTAGAAACACTAAGCTAGATTAGATCAAAGATATGTATTTCGTAGAGGTAGTACAATACTTAAATTTGTTAACTGAAGACTCGTGGAATGCAGATTCATAGTTTAACTAGGCAGAGGCCTGCCTACTGATGAGTCTTAGTGCCTGCCTGATTGGCAAGTGACCGATCCAGTTCAGTGGTGGCCACGAGCGGAGTTGCAGCAGAGGGCGCTCGTGACTGACGTCGTAAGAACGCCGCGTCGTGCTTGCATGGCGGCGCGCGGCGAAAGTACGTGGCGCGCACTTTAGACTTGTGCGACACCACACCCCTCACCCCCCCCCCCCCAAACGGCCGCGCCGTCGTGGCGTAGAGCTGAGGGCCACGGCGACGGCACTGGGAGGAGGGCCTGGGCGGGGGCGTCACTGGTTGGACGGGCGTCGTAGCTGAGGCTGGGATCGAGACGCCGTCCGCGCCCCGGTATACACCTTGCGATCCCCCGGAAAACCCACCAAAACAGGGGAAGGGCGCACACCTCCGCCCAGAGGGAGCAGGTCATGTTCTTCTGAGGTGCGTGTCCCAGGCTCGGGGGGGGGGGGGGCGCACGGTCCCGGAGTCCTTCTCGGTGACGCCGTCAGCTGCGGCGGCAACAGTGGCGGCGGCGAGGACGCCTGCATCGGAGGCGCGTCGACCTCCATGGGGACGATCTCGTAGTCCGAGGACGCTGGGCCCGTCGGCGAGCGATGTGGCTATGCTCCCTGGCGGACTGGAAACAAGAAACCAGATAGGATTGCGCGGCCTGTGCAGGCGCAACTGGTTTGCGTGGCGCCGCAGCTCCGACCTTGTGGAAGAACGTACATATTGCGACCGCGCACTTGCAGAAGGTGTGAGACTTCTCGTTGCAGGGAACGAGGAACAATCGCTTTTGAAAAAATGTTAAAATGTTTGTAGAGCTTATGCGACTTAACTACGGGGTCATCAGTCCCTAAACTTACAAACTACTTATGAACTAGCTAATCCTAAGGACGGCACAAATATCCATGCCCGAGGGGGGATTCGAACCCCCGACCGTAGTGGCCGTGCAGACCGTGACTGGAACGCCTCAGTCCCCTCGGCGACCGCGGCCGGCCGTGTTCAAGCCATCACGATATAATTTGCTTGAACCAGTGTGAGAAACGTCGTAAAATCACAGCCAGGACAGGCATTCCACTGGGCGGATTCAATCCTGCTGTGGCTCCCCATCACGTCACGCAAGCCAGCGCGCTGCGCGTTGCGTTGCACACGTGCGTCCGTAATTTTTCCACACACAGTTAGCAAGTAGGTCAAGTGAATGACCCCAACGGCATAATATTAACACCGGCCTATCTACGTTCCGCCGCGGCGGACTAGACACACGTACTGGAGCACTGTGTTGCGGTGCTAGCGGCCGTTCGCCGTCAGGGGTTCAAATCCCCCCTCGGGCATGGATGTTTGGGTCGTCCTTAATGTAAGGTAGTTCATTCGTAGTTTGTAAGTTTAGGGACTGATGACCCCGTAGTTAAGTCCCTTAAGCTCTACAAACATTTGAACATACACGCAGCACTGACTGCCTCTCGGGCAGAGTGCGCTGCTATTTTTACACAGACAGAATGTACCAGAAATTAGAAGAATAGTTAACATAAAAAACTTGAACATTCTGGAAATTATAATTACAAAAAAAAAAAAAAAAATTGTCGGCGAACGGGATTGAACCGGCCCTCTGCTGCACCGCAATCGGTAACGCTATCCCTTGCGCTCCGTCGACAGTCGGTTGTCTTAGTGTCTTGCGGGAATATAAGTACGTCTGCATTTTCGCACTCGTCGTTAGCGACTTCAGCATCATTCCTCCACTTTTCATGGATACAAAGTGGAGCATAGATACTGCCTGCTGGAAAACTGGTTCCCAGCAGCCCGGCAATCAGTCTTTTCGGAAGTCTCATAAATCATCAATATTTCTTTCGGTTTTGATAAAATAATATCGCTGTATCCTTGATAAACCTGCGACTAATTGCAGTGATCAAAACATTTAACTCGATTTCTAATGGACTGTGGATCGAAATTATCTGCCAAAAATCAAAATTTGCTATTTTATGAACTCAGTAAATTACTTACTCATCTTTTCAATACTGGGATAATTATATGAAAAGACACTGCTGATAACATTCCTCATATTAGTTCAAACGTTCAAATGTCTGTATAGCTTATGGAACTTAACTACGGGGTCATCAGTTGCTAAACTTACAAACTACTTATGAACTAACTAATACTAAGGACGGCACAAATATCCATGCACGAGGGGGGATTCGAACCACCGACCTTACTGGCCGTGCAGGCCGTGACTGGAGCGCCTCAGTCCCCTCGGCCACCGCGGCCGGCCCTTATACTCGTTCTGTCTAACTATGTATCCTTGCTATAATGAAGTCGTCATCGTCAACTGGATTTTCAGTCGTTAACCTTCTTCCCCTCCTTTCTTTCCTTCCAGAAATCGACAGGTATTCAATGTTTCCTGAGCTATCATTACATGTAATGTACAACTGAAACGTGTAATAGGTGTTCGCGTCAATTTATAAATGATTACTCTCGGCGGAAAAAAAACTGTGTTCCAAACAGAATATGGATTTGAATACATAATGTGAAACTAAGACATAGGAACCATATCATGTTGAATGATTTGTAGTTCAAACTGAAAATTTAACAATCTGCTTTTTACTAAAAATATACCTTGCTAAATTCCATTACAGAGAAATCAATGATATCGTTCCCCCTTTCCTTTATCCGCCCTTACTCTCTCTGTCTGTTCGCCCCCCCCCCCCCGTCTCTCTCTCTCTCTCACACACACACACTACCACTCTTTTTCTTTCTCCCCGAATGGTCTCATCATTACAAATAAATAAATCGTTGAAGTCGCTTCATTCCTAATTCTCTTGAATAATTGAATTTTTTACTTTTGGTTATGGAAAAACAAACTGTCAGGATACTTTGAATCGTTGTACGAACTTCATATGTCAATTAAAAACTTAAATTTAAGCAGTATTGTAAGGTGTACGACTACTATTAGGAAATGGGCTTGTTTGACAAACAAAGCCGCTGTCTAAAAGCAAAAGGGCAATAGACTCCTAGTTCATCACTTTGCAAAATCGTTAGTGTAAAATTTAGTAACATAACAAAATTATCACGTACCCTCGTCTCATTAGAAGTATGTAACACCTCTGGTAGTCTTTCACATTGATAAAAGTATGCCAAATACTCTGATGCAGTTCGACATTTTTCCAATATTATAAATTAATTCATAGCAGTTCTTATAAAGATCAAGCTAAACAAATTTTTTCTTCAAAATTGATTACACCTCTAACTCAGTATATCATGTCTACCTAAACTGCTAAGAAAAGCTTCCAGGTTGCTTTCTGTTGACACATTTCTTGACTGCATGGTCAACCCATATCTCAGATGCATCATGATAGAATGCATCTCATTAATTTTAATGTTGCTTCTCATTTTGAAAAAACATTAGAATAATAATTAAACTAGTCATAATTTAATTTTCGAAAGGCACAAAATTATCAGTTTATTAGTAAAGTTCTGATTTATGAAAGATTTAAAAAGAGATAAATCATCAAATAATTACACTGGTCAAAATAATTAGGGGTCAATTGAGAAATCTAGGTGCTGAAGTATTGCCGTTGACAGAATTAACTAAAGTGGTTCGATGTCTTTCTGTCAGTTCTACGGAGTGGAGGCGACAGCATTACGGCAACCGAGATAGTGGTAATAACAGGAAGTTGCTGCAGATGGTGTTGGTGCTCGCTTGTGTTTATTCTGCTAAGCGAATTACACAAGCAGTTGGGTTCAGATATTGCAGAAAGCAGATAGTGAAATACAATAACAACGTGACTTACCCGAAGCTATGGCATGGAGAGCCTTTGGAATGTTGGAAGCGGGATAGACACAGAGGGAGGTTGCTGCAGCTGTTGGAGTGTCCCAAAGTATAATTTATAGGTCCTGGACGCGATTTCAGACAACAGAAACCATGAAAAGAAGGCGACGCTAAGGTCGTCTACAAATAAAATCGGCAAGAGATCTACATAAATGATCTGATGGACAGAGTAAGTTGTAATTTGCGGCTGTTTGCTGATGATGCTGTGGTGTATGGGAGGGTGTCGTCTGTAACTGACTGTAATAGCATACACGATGACAGACAAAATTTCTAGTTGGTGCGAAGAATGGCAGCTAGCTCTCAATGTAGAAAAATGTAAGGTGATGCGCATGAGTAGAAAAAACAATCCCATAAAGTTCGAATACAGCATTAGTAGTGAGCTTCTTGATGCTGTCGCGTCGTTCAAATATCTAGGCGTAACATTGCAGTGCGATATGAAATGCAACGAGCATGTAAGGACAGTTGTGAGCAAGGCGGACAGCCGACTTCGGTTTATTGGGAGAATTTTGGGAAGATGTACTTCACGTGTAAAGGAGACCGCGTATAAAACGCTTGTACGACCACGTCTTGAGTATTGCTCAAGTGTTTGGGACCCGCAGCAGATCGGTTTAAAGGAAGACATAGAGGCGGTTCAGAGGCGAGCAGCTAGATTTGTTACCGGTAGGTTCGACCAATGCGAGAGTGTAACGGAAATGCTCCGGCAACTCAATTGGGGATCGCTGGAAGAAAGAGGACGTTCTTTTCGTGAATTTCTGTTAAGTAATTTTAGAGGGCCGGAATTTGAAGCTGAGTGTAGTACGATATTGCTGCCGCCTACTTACATTTCGCGTAAAGATCACAAAGACGAGATACGAGAAATTAGGGCTCGTACGGAGGCATATAGCATTCTTTTTTTCCTCGTTCCATTTCGTAGTGGAATAGGAAAGGAAATGCCTAGTAGTGGTACAGTGTACCCTCCGCCACGCACCTTACGGTGAATTGCGGAGTATGTATGTAGATGTAGAGATGACCGTTATTTCCGATTAAGAGTCCGGTGAGACAGACGAATGAATGCTACTCAGCTGCAACGCACCCTCCAGGGAGCAACAGGACGCGCAATATCAACACAAACAGTCTGAAATCTCCTTCGCGAATGTGACCTCTACGCACGGAGGCCTATGGTGCGTGTCCCATTCCAACCGATACATCGTTTAGCACGCGGACAGTGGGCGGAGTAGCATGAGGATCGAAGTAGTAACTAATGGAATCGGGTTCTGTTTTCAAATGAGTCAAAACCTTGTGTTCAGTTGGACAATCGTGCTTTCCTCATCTGGAGAGAACGTGGAACTCGGAACAATCCTGCTTGTGTGCAGGAAACAGCACCATATCGTGGTGTTGGACGAATGGCGGACGTACGGACCTTTATGTGGTTCAGAATGGCACTTTGACTGTTCAGAGATATAGAGAAGGGATCCTTTGACCTTTTGTTGTACCCTACGCTGGTGCCATAGGAGATTGGTTTCTACTGGAGGACGATAGTGTTATTTACAGCAGTGCATCTTCGATCCAGTTTCAGCAATTTGCTGAATAGGGCTCAAAATGGCCAAGAAATTAATTATGGTCACTTTCAACAATACTGTATATCCTGTTCTTTTCTGTGTTTCTTTGTACCCTTGAAGTATGCTCTCTGGGTCAGTTCTATTTGGACCGCTATACATAATGATTTTCATAGCACACTGGCTAACCATTCATAATGAGTGGACCTTACGGTAAAAATGGACAATAACGTAAAAAGAACATTGTATTGGCCGAGTGAGCAGCAGATTTTTTTCTACTATACATACACACACACACACACACACACACACACACACACTACGTTTACATGCAACACATCTTCAGGAAGACGAAAACCGATTTTCGAAAATCGTTTTTCGCTGTCGTGTTTACATGGCATAGCCTGAATCAGATTTCCTAGCTCACTTAATATGGCGGCTGAAGAACAGCTGATTCAGTTTCTGATTTAGTCAGCACAGTTGCTATTTTTCTTTACTTAAATACACAGATTCATGTTCACTCTAATATTTATACTTTTATTTCACATTAGAAAGCATCACCCTATCCATATGTGCCGAAAATTCTTAGTAAGAAAACACAATCTGACAAGCCAAGAAAGCTTCAAAAATGGTTGCGTTTACATGGGCACTAAAGTCGATTGTGGAACTGGAAAATCGCTTTAGAGAAGCGGATTTCCATAATCGATTTTGGAGTGTTTACATTACCAACCAAAAGCGGAATTGGAAAATCGGTTTACGAGATCCGGTTTTGGGAGACCATGTAAATGGGGTGACACACACATAGTGGATCGAACACACAATTAAAATGTGTACCGTCACAGTAACGTCGTATCGTTCATCTTTTGTTGTAAATAGAATGTTCGCTGACGCTCTCTGGTAACACAATTTATCTTAGTATTCGCCGTTCTTGGTGCCACGGTATTTTAATGAACTAATAGGGTGCAATACCCGGGTATGCTCTATACTATGAACCACGCTAAATTGATAGAGGAATTTCGACAAATAACATCAGATTACGTCGTAAACCTTACATCTCAAAATGTGAATCACAAGTAATTTTATTGACGATCAAATAGAAAACGTTGTTCCACAACAATTAATACATAGTGAGAGCGAAAGACCTATTTCCTGCGTTCTGATGAGGAAGAAAAGAAACTACCTATATTGCTAGGTAACTATTTTACGTGAGGAAACCATGATCAGCTTTTCTGAGATACGACAATTTCTGCATAAGCTGATAATATGTAACTTTTATGTTGTAGGTATTGCTAGGAACACACGTACTAAGTTTTGTGTAGGTGTGAAACCCGGCGTAATGAATTTTCAAACAACATATGGGTATGTTGCCGTATGACGTCGTCGACCACCACCGATATTTCGCCGATATCCACAAGGAGAATGTTCCTTTCAGGCCTACGGTATCTAACATTTGTGCTTCGACATATCGTGTGGCAAAACATCTTGCTAGTTTGTTGGGTCCAATAGTAGGTAGATGTGAACACTACATTAAGAACTCGGCGGATTTTTTATGTCTATTGTAGGGATTGCGTTTGAATGTTTCTTAGTAAGTTATGATGTGGTTTCTCTCTTCACTCGCGTTCCTCTGTCTGATTCGTTGCTGCTAATTGAGGTTAAGTTTGATGTCGAGTTAACAAATCAATTTCGACATGCGCTGACTTCCACTTACTTTTTTTCGATGGTCAGTACTTCGAACAAACTGATGGAGTTGCGATGGAAAGCCCGTTGTCACCTATTGTAGCCAATTAGTTTATGGAAGATTTCGAGGAATGTGCTTTGGAGTCAGCGACCTTGAAACCTGTGTGTTTTTTCAGATATGTAAGCGATACTATTGTCGTTTCGCATCATGGTAGTGAGAATTTAAACGGTTTTTTGGAAAACCTAAATTCATTCCACCCAAATATTCAGTTCACTATGAAGGTAAAAAAGAATGGCTGCCTTCCCTTCCTTGGTGTGTTGGCCAGAAGGAAGGTTGATGATACGTTGGGACATACTGCTTGCAGGAAGCCTACTCACACTGACTTGTAAATGCGAGCTGATAGTTGTCACCATACAGCTCAGCGTGAAGGAGTACTTCGTACCTTGGTTCACAGGGCCCATGTCATTTCAGACCCTGTAAGTTTGTCAGCTGAGTTGTTCCATCTCGAGGTCACCTTCCGTGAGAATGGCAGTAAGAGGCAGACAAAGCGTGCGCTGCGCTATCGGCCTACTATGCAACGGGTAAGTGAAGATAGTAACGAAGTGGAACTTAAATCTATTGCCTTTTTGCCCTTACGCAGGAAGCATTTCCAACAGGATTGGTAATATTTTGCGAAAATAGGATGTGAAATTATGTTTTTCGGCCACATTCTAAGATAAAAGCCCTGTTGGGGTGCGTAAAAGATGATCTTAGTTTGCGTAAGGCTGGTGTCTATTATATTTCATGCACTTAAGGCATGTCATATATTGGTTAGACAGTGAGGACTGTGGAAGCCCTGTGTACTGAACACAAGCGTCAAACACGCTTACAACAGCCGAGCAAACCCGCTATTGCTGTTGTCTTGCCACCGGTCATCCTATGGACATTCTGGCATGCACTTCCATCTAATGGGATAGTGTTATTTAGGAAGCTGTTGAAATTAAACTAGAAAGCGACCTTATAAATAGAGATGGTGGTTTTTGTTTCTACATCTACATGGGATACTCTGCAAATCACATTTAAGTGCCTGGCAGAGGGTTCATCGAACCACCGTTATACTATTTTATCTCCCATTCCATTCTCGAATAGCGCGCGGGAAGAAAGAACACCTGAATCTCTCCGTTCGGGCTCTCATTCCTCGTATTTTATTCTGATGATCATTTCTACCTATGTAAGTGGGAGTCAACAATATATTTTCGCATTCGGAGGAGAATGTTGGCGATTGTAGTTTCGTAAGCAGCCCATGCTGCAGCGATAAGTGTCGTTGTTGTAATGATTCCCATCCCAGATCCTGTGTCATTTCCGTAACGCTGTCTCCCCTGTATCGTGACAATACGAAACGAGCTGCCCTTCTTTGGACTCTTTCGATGTCCTCCATCAAACCCGCCTGATAAGGATCCCACACTGGGCAGCAATATTCCATAAAAGGACGGACAAGCGTAGTGTACGCAGTTTCTTTAGTAGTTCTGTTGCATCTTTTAAGGGTTCTGCCAATAAAACGCAGTCTCTGGTTTGCCTTTCCCACGACACTATCTACGTGTTCAGCTTGGAATCCGGCCCTGTCTCTCGTCAAAAAACAGAGGGACAGAATTAATGCTGCTTAACCTGTAGATTAATAGTCACTATCGATAATTCTGTTGTTGGTCATCTTTGGTCGTGTTGACACTGCGGTTACTTGTACTGTGTGTCTTATCCTCCTTGATTACCCTATAAAACTGAGGTATTAAACTGCTTGCACATTGCTTCCATGAGTGCAGTTGTGCCTTGAGTATGGCAGGGTGTGCTCCTGTCAAAATATCGGCGGTGGACAACGACGTCACCCGGCAGCATACCCGCAAGTTGTTTGAAAATTGTGTAGGTACTCCGACTTTAAAAAAGACTATTCCGTGTCTTTATCTGGAAATATATGATAAGTATATGTTCTTAGCTAAAGTATACCCTTAGGCGTTAAAAGTCATTGGATAACGATATACACAGACATAGATGATGGTAATATCGCGTTCAAAAGGTGTAAAATGGTGGTGCATTGGCAAAGATATACTTTCTCAACATGTTCAAATGTTTATTAAGCTTAAGGGACTTCACTGCGGGGTCATTAGTCCCTAAACTTACAAACTACTTATGAACTATCTTACATTAAAGTCGACACAAACATCCATGCCCGAGGGGGCATTCGAACCCCCGACCGTAGCGGCCGTGCGGACTGTGCCTGGCGCGCCGCAGACTGCTCGGCCACTGCGGCCGGCTATCATTTCTACTCCGGTAATTCGTGTGAAAAGGTTTTCTGATGTGATTATGGCTGCACGACGGGAATTAACAGGCTTTGAAAGCCGATTCAGTTTAGGAGCTAGACGTATAGGTCAGTCTATTTCGGAAGTCGTTAGGAAATTTAATACTCACAGTTCCAGTGTGCGGCGAGAGTACCATATTTAAGGCATTATTTCTCACAAAACAATGCAGTGGCCTGCGCTTATTGACCTAGAGCAGCGGTATTTGCATGAAGTTTTCAATACCAACAGACAAGCAACAATGCCGAAATAACGGTAGAAATCAATGCAGATTGAATTAAGATCGTATTTGTTAGGACAGTGCGGCGAAATTTGATGTTAATGGTGCATGGCAGCAGAGGACCGGCTCGAGACCCTTTGGTAACAGCGTGACATTCCTGCAGACTCTCGCCTGTGCTCGTGGCCATATCGGTTGGACCAAGAAGGAGGCGCATTACCAGGTGTGGACAATAATAGTCACTATAATTTATTTTTGGCAGAAACAGAAACAGTTGAAGAAGGCTGCCACTCTCGATTCAAAAAAGAACACGCAAATGACGACAGGCAAAATTTAGTAGAGATTCGTGCGTCTATAAAAAGATCGATGCGTGAAGCATACAGTAATTATCACAGCCATACCTTAGCAAAAGATCTTTCCGAGAACCCGAAAAAATTCTGGTCCTATGTAAAATCGATAAGCGGGTCAAAGCCCACTGTCCAGTCACTAGTTGATCATTCCGGGGTAGTAATAGAAGAAACCAAACGGAAAGCTGAAGTTCTAAATTTAACCTTTAAGAAATCTTTCACGCAGGAGGACCGCACAAATATACCATCATTTGATCAACGTACTAATTCCGAAATGGGGGACGTAGCAATAGGTATTTCCGGTGTAGAGAAGCAGCTGAGAGAGCTAAATACGAAAAAGTCTGCTGGTCCGGATGGAATACCAGTTCGGTTTTACAAAGACTATTCTGCGGCATTGGCCCCTACTTAGCTTGCATTTATAGCGAATCTTTAATTCAGCGCAAAGTTCCTAGTGATTAGAAAAAGGCGCAGGTGACTCCCGTGTATAAGAAAGGAAAGAGAACTGACCCATAAAATTACAGGCCAATATCGTTGACATCGGTTTCATGTAGAATTTTGGAGCATATTCTCAGTTCGAATATAGTAAATTTCCTTGAAACGGAAAAGCTTCTTTCCATGAATCAGCACGGGTTTAGGAAACATCGTTCATGTGAAACTCAGCTTGCCCTTTTCTCACATGACATCTTGCGAGCCATGGACGAAGGGCAACAGGCGGATTGTGTTTTTCTCGACTTCAAAAAGGCGTTCGACGCGGTGCCACACTGCAGACTGCTAACGAAGATACGAGCTTATGGAATAGGTTCACAGATTTGACTGGCTGGAAGACTTCCTAAGTAATAGAACGCAGTACGTTGTTCTCGACGGCGAGTGTTCATCAGAGACGAGTGTATCGTGAGGCGTGCCCCAGGGGAGTGTGATAGGACCGCTATTATTTTCTATCTATATAAATGATCTGATGGACAGAGTAAGTTGTAATTTGCGGCTGTTTGCTGATGATGCTGTGGTGTACGGGAGGGTGTCGTCTGTAACTGACTGTAATAGCATACAGGATGACTTTGACAAAATTTCTAGTTGGTGCGAAGAATGGCAGCTAGCTCTCAATGTAGAAAAATGTAAGGTGATGCGCATGAGTAGAAAAGACAATCCTATAATGTTCTAATACAGCATTAGTAGTGAGCTTCTTGATGCTGTCGCGTTGTTCAAATATCTAGGCGTAACATTGCAGAGCGATATGAAATGGAACGAACATGTAAGGACAGTTGTGAAAAAGGCAGACAGCCGACTTCGGTTTATTGGGAGAATTTTGGGAAGATTTACTTCACCTGTAAAGGAGACCGCGTATAAAACGCTTGTACGACCACGTCTTGAGTATTGCTCAAGTATTTGGGACCCGCAGCAGATCGGTTTGAAGGAAGACATAGAGGCGGTTCAGAGGCGAGCAGCTAGATTTGTTACCGGTAGGTTCGACCAATGCGCGAGTGTCACGGAAATGCTCCGGCAACTCAATTGGGGATTGCTGGCAGAAAGACGACGTTATTTTCGTGAATTTCTGTTAAGTAAATTTAGAGGGCCGGAATTTGAAGCTGAGTGTAGTACGATTTTGCTGCCACTTACATACATTTCGCGTAAAGATCACAAAGACAAGATAAGAGAAATTAGGGCTCGTACGGAGGCATATAGGCATTCTTTCTTTCCTCGTTCAATTTGGGAGTGGAATAGGAAAGGAAATGCCTAGTAGTGGTCCAGTGTACCCTCCGCCACGCACCTTACGGTGAATTGCGGAGTATGTATGTAGATGTAGAAGTGGGACCTATTGGACACCTGGGAAAGAAAGAATTACGGAAATGCTGTCACTTGATGTTACTAACAGCTTGTTGTTGTGGTCTTCAGTCCGCAAACTGGTTTGATGCAGCTCTCCACGCTACCCTGTCCTGTGCAAGCCTCTTCAACTGAGAATACGCACGACAATCTACATCCTTTTGAATCTGCTTACTGCATACGTCCCTCGGTCTCCCTCTAGGATTTTTACCCCACGCACTTCCTTCTAATGCTAAGATGACGATTCCTTGTTGTCTCAGAATGTGTCCCACCAACCTATCCCTTCTCTTAGTCAGGATATGCCAGAAACTCCTTTTCTGTTGAGCACCTCCTCAATAGGTACGTGATCTACCCACCTAACCTTTATCATTCGTCTGTAACACCTTACAGAATAAAAATGTCAACGAGTATTGAAATACGCTGAAAGAAGCCACTACAAACGCGGCACAGAAAAATATAGGAGATATATAAGGGGAAACCTCAAAAACGCTATGGTTTACACAAGAAATGAGCTTAAAGAGAGTGGAGAGAAGAATATTAAAAAATAAGAACAATGAAAGTGCAACACAGATACACCGATGGCTTAAGAATAAATTGCGTAGAGATCCGGAGCAGGATAGGAAAAAGCGGCTAAATGCGACGAAATTAAAGTACAAGAGAGGAAGGGAAGATGTGTATATGATTTACTGTACAACAGAGTAGAGGGTGCAACATGGGATCACCACAGACTAGGAAGTGACGCAACGGAAATCCTCAGGAAAGAAGAAAAAGTAGCGTACAAAGATCACGAGGACGCACAACAAGATAGGAGGATTATATAAAGGAGCTGTAAGACACAGAACAAAAACCTACATCACTGGGACTTGATTCTTTGAACAATGTGAATGATGATGAGACTGGACCATCAACAACATGGAATAAATAAAAGTTATAATAAGTGAAATGGAAAACGAAAAGAAATTAGGTACAGTTATGATACTAGGAGAAATACTAGAATGTTTCAAACATGGACGACGAAGATAATAAGTTATGTATGAAAATATATGAAAATGGAGAAGGCTAGAGGACTTCCGGCAACAGTTATGATCTCAATACCAAAGAAAGAAGGTAGCAATAAATGCGCTGAGCGCAGGAAAACTAATCTCATTTCACGCACAGACAAAAATTATGTTCAGAATCAGTAATAAAACATAGGAAAAGGTACTGGAGGAGAATGTGGCTGAAGAGGAACTTTTTTTATACTGAATACTGGAACAAGACATGTAATCGGACATATATAATGAGGGAAAAGTGAGTGGACTGGAATACTAGAAGACTTTAAATTTATTATATTTAAATAAAAAACCGTCAGTGAAAGGGAGAAGAAGTACCAACTGGATAGAACTAGGAGAAGGAGTAAGGCAAGACTGCTGTTTGTCTCTTACTCTTCACCCTGTCTACTAGATGAGAAGCGGGTAAAAATTGGAGGAAGAAGAATTCATTGCATGAGATTCCTTCTAACAAAAGATGAAAATGACTTATTGGATATATTGGATACCATTAAAAATAAAGGGAACATTTATGAAATGAAAATCAATAAACGTGAAACAATAGTTGTGATTCTGGAGGAAAATAAAGATTATGGTTAGGGACAGGAAATAGCCGGTGTTATTTTATGGCTAAAATCGGTGTTATTTTTTTTACTTGTCGGTGTTATTTTCTGGTAATCTTTTTCCATTTTCCGTACTATATTTTTGTCATATTTAACAATTTTTCAATGGAATGCTAAAAAGTACACTATTCCTAAGATAGGGTGGGTCAAATATGATAAAGATGTTGAAAAAATAATTTTAACAAAAATATTGATGCAAATATGAATCAAAAATTCTTTTTTTCACACTATTTTAAATACTGTGAAAAAATTGTCAATGATTATGTCTAGCAGGTTATCCTTTTTTTTAGGTCAACAAACTGTTTTTGACACTAGGAGTTTTCTTGCTGCCTTAAATATCTGTGTCCTATTGTCACAATTTCTTAGAGAATAACAATATTGAAAAACAGAAGAATATATTTTAATCTAGGCTAAACAAAAGTCTTTGTCTTTGCAGCGATATTGTAAATAAATAAAAATTCTTTGCTACAAGAGAAATTTTTATCGAAAATCACCAAAAACTTGAAGGTTCACATATTTTTAAAGTATTTAACAGGAACAAAATATTTATAAACATGTAGAAAAGGTATTTAACTCGAGTTTCAATTGTGACAAAATTGAATTTTCGTGATATTTTTTAAAGTTTAGTCACATATGGCTTAGAAATAAAGATTATAATATACGTTTCGGTGCAAGTTTGAGTTTAAAATTATGTTTCCCGTCAGTAATACATACTTTTAATGCAAAAACATTTCTATTAAAGTTTCCTTTTTTTGATACGCAAAGAAATGGTGTTTTTCAGTGCCGGATGTTTGACTCCAGGACACAAACTCTTTCTACTCTCCCCCCCCCCTCCCCCCTACTGCTCGGCATCCCTTTGTTGCACCCACCTTCCCTAATAAGCGCCATTTTTACAAACATCCGGACAAAACACAAGTCAATCTTCAAACAAAAGAAATTTTATATACCAGTACGGCAGCGACGGCGTTGCCGTAATGTTGCCAACGAAACGTTCGTTTTCGAGGATAATTGACTGACCGGACACCGGACAAGGCCTCATAAAAGAACATGTCGAGAATACAGCATGAACAGCATTAATTATTTATTTCGCGTCAACACAAAATATTATTTCATTCATTCTACGTGATTGACTTTCCCAAGAACATTCAAAGATCGTTGCTTAGCACATTATGCCAGCGGTTTTCTAAATAAAAGTTTACCGACTAGGTTAAAATGGACAAAGTACAGAAGATGATTAAAATGAGCATCCAAAACAAAGTGTTTGATTAACTCCAGTTGAAGTGACTATAAGCCTGAGAGAAATCCAACATCAAGTCCGAAAGTAGTAATCCATGTCGCTCCGAAACACTAACGATAACAATCAAGGCTAACAGTAACAAGGCGGTCAAAGAATATAACGACAAAACAGCTTAAAGGGGCCCTCACACGCTCAATAATATTGTCAAACCGTCAATATATTGACCGTTTGAGGGCGCGTATTGACGTACTGTCAATACTTAAATTATTGACGAAAAATATTGATGGCCACAAAAATATTTTCAGTATTGTCAATATACATTGAACGTGTGAAGTCCAATACTGGCGGTTTGACAATATTCGTCTTTCATATGTTGGCACAGCTTCATCACACAGCCACTAGGCGCTAGTGTGCTTTGTTTCTCACCCACGTTTATGTTCTATTCATTCGTCCTCGTTGTATAGTGTACACTGTGTAGCGTTTTACTGTTAAAATGAGTAGACATATGTTAATTGATTTCATAGAGTGCTACCAGCGCCAGTGGCGTAGCTATCACAGGGCTAGACGGGGCAGTGCCCCGGGGCCCCCGAGCTCCAGGGGCCCTTCGGCCTTCGTGAGCGGCGATCGAAAAAAGTTACAGTAGAGCGTCGAATTTCTTATTTAATTTTTTTTTACCCTCCCACCATATCGTACATCATATCCCCTTCCCCTCAAACCAAATGTCCCACAGTAGCCGCACTGAGCCACCGGCTGTCGGAAAAATGCTACTAATTGGGCCTTCACAAGAAGCCACTATGTGGCGCTGCTGACAGGCGGAGCTGCCAGTCAATGTGTCCAACAATCGGCACACTTCAGTCGGCGTAGCAGCAGAAGTAGCGGCAGCATCGAAGCTGCTCACAGCAACAGCGGCATCTTCCAAGTGTTACGGCGTGCCGCTCGGCGCGATGTCAAGGATCGCGCTCCTCCAAATACAGTATAAATACATTTACTGTACAGTAGTTCTTATTGGCAAATAGAAGTGTACAGTTCGAATATCCAAATATCCATGTCTCCAAATTACTTCGGATAATAGACGTTATACTGTATAAAATATTTTAGCTGAATGAAGGAATTTCGACTTTTAATTCCTCCTGCCGAAATTGACCCCAACATGCACAGTTCGCCAATTGTGTAAGGAAATAATAACAAAATATGCATTATTAGAATGTGAGGTTACGAAATTATTTACCGCAGTTTTATTCTTCTGCAGCAGCCGAAAGGTCGTTCAGTAAATTAAAAATTATCAAATCGCATCTGAGGTACAGTGTGGATCAAGCTCGACTCGGACATTTGGCACTCATAGCAATCGAAAACAAGACTGCATCAAATCTAGATTTAACAGATCTTATTGATGATTTTGCAAAAACCAAATCCAGGAAAAGATTGTAAAATAAGTGTTAAAATAAAATTGTCTACTTTTTAATTGTGTATCCATATTATTACTATAATGTACTGCAGTCACGAAAACGCTTACCGATGATTACCGATCAGAAATCATACCTTTGCCAACATCTGCAATCTAACAGTTTGAAGCATCGTATTACTCCAGTAGGTATTCTTTCATTCTGACTTTGGTGCGTGAGGAAACACGAACGAAATCCCCACTACTTGAAAAAAGCCATTCATTAAGTTCGTGATACACAGTGATGCGCGAAAAATAATTAGGAATTTTTTCAAGGATTAATAGTATTCGTGTTAGAAGAAATAGAAAAATTCCCAACTTTTAGAAAACAATGTTTTAACACATTGACTGCCACGTGAGTTAAATATAAGTCACAGAAAGTCTTCTCTTCGGGTCACGTGAAGTAAATAAAACTCACGAACATTTTTCCATTTAAACTTCCGTGGTGCTGTTGTAACTCACAGTAGCATGCTGTTAATTGGTGTTACAGTACGCAATGGCCCCAGTAACAAATCATGTTCGTGGCCTCCAGTTTTCAAGAGCTCAAGAGTAGTTATTGTCGCTTGAAATCGTGAATTATATATAACTCATATGGCCCAGGCATATTGGAGTTTCCTTGTTTTTATAATTTATTGTTTGGTGTTACATATTACTTATACAGTAGATTGTATATCACATAGAGTTTTACTTGCATTATCCCACTCTAATTGCAACAACAATGAAACAGAATGAAAAAATTTGGTAATTTCACTTTGTATCTCTAACACCTGCATTCATTGTGCTTCATGAAGAAACACTCTTCGCAAAAATATGCGTCACAATTTCTTACATTTCCATGTAGTTTGTTTGCATTTCTTGAGAGGTTGCTCTCGTCCAAATTCATTCTTCACTTTTCGTAGCATCCGTACACCTATGACTTGCTGCTCCCATGTTCACAAGAGCACAATCTGCAGGCAGCTCGGTGGCTACGGTGAGAGATTTCTCAGGGGCATCGGCAACTTCTGTATGGAGTGTTCTCAAAGTCACTTCCTCTTTGAATTCTGTGATTGAGACAATCTTGTTGTTGATGTATCGGCAAATCACAAGAACATTTACCAGTGCTGACCCTGTCAACAGTTCAATTTCAAGCTTCCTGAACCATTTCACACACCGCCTGAGATAATATAGGACTTCATTTGGTGGGAGAGATCTATAAAAGACTTACTACAGTTACCATTGCTGGTTTTTTCTTTGTGCCCCTCTTGGTTTGAACTTCAGCTTCTTCATCTCCATGAACAGTGCTCAGCATCAACATATTCCTCTTATTTTTCCATTTCAGTAGTATGTTCATCTTCTTTCATCTAAAAGGTTTTGTACATGCCTTTGTTCATCTACATAACTTCTACGAGACACTTTCTCCTACTACAGTATCACTGTGTTACGAAGCAAACAGCACTGAATAAAGACTGTAATAACAATGCAGGAAAACAATAAAGGAACTGTACGCAAATAATGTTGTGGAATGAAAGACTTACAAGAGTACCAACCCAAAATTATTAGCGACATAGCAAATGATACACCTGGCCCTTTACTCTGGCGCCATGTGAGTGATATGTAACTCACAAAAAAATTATTAACTAATGCACTAAATTGCAATATTTTCAACTTATTTGTACTTAAATAGCTTACTTCAAGCAAACTAAAGCAGAATATGGGAAAAGAGTAAATGGTCCCCGGGGGTCGGTAACTCAAGTATACCTTTGACAGCCAATATGTTAATACAGTTATTGGTAAACAGAATGGACTAAGATATTTAAGTACAGTAGAACAGTATTGAGCATATGATTTGTTGTGGGGATGTAACAGGTGACAGCAGGAAGGGGTGGGGAAGGGGGGGATTGGAGGGCAGAAGGTGCGGGAAAGGGAAGACCGCTGGAATGGTCAGGCACCTCATACACCACAGATGACGTACTGCGCAGACAGACATGGAGAGTGCGCATTTTCCACAAAATGCGTTGCGCCAGGAAACAGGCATGTTTATTTTCCACAAATGCGTTAATACTGAAAGGAATGCCGAACAGAATCTACATACCTTTCTACACACTACCTTGTAATGATTGGCGGGAAATGGATTCGACATTCTGTGGCTTTTTTCTGGGAACGTCGCCTTCCCATACCATAAGAAGTATTCGCTCTTCAATTTACGTTCATACGAACACTATATCCTCCGCCGCATTCTGCTCATTTCTCCTACGTGAAAAACAAACAACTTCCCTGTGTTTTAAAGTAATGGTGAGAATTCAGCACTTCACGCAATCTTTTAAGGTACGTTTCTACCCGCACACTATTTGTGTATTCTGCCATTTAAAGGTTTAATTAGCCGCGGTGGAGTAGCCGCAGAGCTGCAGAGCGCGCGGTTGCTCGCCGTGGAGGTTCGAGTCCTCCCTGGGGCATGGGTGTGTGTGTTGGCCTTAGGTTAGTTTACCTAGGTTTAAGTAGTTTGTAAGCTACGGACTGATGACCACGCAGTTTGGTCCGATAGAAAAAAAGGTTTAATTACATTCACGGATCAGAAGTTTCGTGTAATAATTACTTTGAGTCACTAGTGAATTGTGCATCAAGACGCTGCCCTCTACCCCACTGTCACCATAATAAGCGAAGATATCGACTTAGTTATTTTACTTATTAATTTTTTCTGACCAGACACTAACATATACTTCAAGAAGCCTGGTAGGGACACGGCTCAATCCAAAGTGTTTCTTCAAACAAAATCTGACAACTTACTTTTGATGAAACCATCCTACACGAATATTTCCTCTATTTTCCTTCTTTGTCTGGGCTATCAACGAAATGAGCTAACAGTGCAGTAGTTTAGCGAGAGTGAGTTGTCGGCACTGACAAAAGTCCGCCTGCTGTCACCGCTGACGAAAAATACCCCACGGGGCATTTTCATCTGTATGTCCTACCCAGATCCAACTCTGGAAAATTTCATCCAAATCACCTAGTAATTTTTGCGTGAAAGCTTAACAAACAAACAAACTTTCACGATTATATTAGAGAGTACGATTAAATATTATCTGCTGTGTGACACATAGTAATTTACTTAGTAGTATTTAGGTTTGCCTTATTATGTCTTCCAGTGGGCGGTAAGGAGCTGATGATGAAGTGGTTTTGCATCTGTACAGTATTAGCGTAAAGAGGGCCCCAATGTCATTTTTGCCCCGGGGCCCTTGGTGACATAGCTACGCCACTGACCAGCGCAACGAAGTTTTATGGAACCAGTCGTCAAAAGTATATATGGATAAACAAAAAAGAAATGCAGCATACGAAGAGCTGCTTGTAATCTACAGGTCGTGTTTTGCAGAAGCAAAACTGGATGACGTCAAAAAGAAAATAAATTCACTGCGAACCAATTTTAGAAAGGAAATGAAAAAAGTTGAAGATACCAAGCGCTCAGGAGCTGGGACGTCAGATGTTTATGTCCCAAAGTGCTGAACGTTGAATGCATTAATTTTGTTAATAGCCACAGAGAGCTATGTGGCTCCATCGATTTCGTCCGAACCGGTAAGTTATATTAAAACTAAGTTGTACTTTTAAAATATGTTATTTCATTAAGAATAATTGCTATACGTTGAGTAAGCTAATGATTACATTATTTTGCTGTCTGATTTCGCATTATTAGATCACTTTCAATATCCTTTGCTTCAGCACTCCCAATCAGAAATTGGCTCCACTTTACAATTTTAAAAGTTTTCTTTGCACTTTGTTTTTACCTCTTGTAGTATGAATAGCTGTATGGCGTTCAGTATCGACAATTCTTGTAGATATCTTGCTGAAATTTCGTGTATAGTGTAGTTGTGGAGAAGAAACATGCCTGTCAAATAATATTCACATTTCCTGGGTCCAAGTTAATGTCTTTCTGGAATATCTCAAATTTAGATATAATAGTGGATATAATATCTTCTATCCATGTAATTCATAATTTACTGTTTCTTTCCACAGACCATTGAATTAGAGGAAGAGGAAGGTAGTATTACTTATATACTTTCGTCAGCCTCTTCACCAACTCCAGTCTCTTCACCAGCTCCAGCCTCTTCTCCTGCTCCAGCCTCATCATCAACATCATCATCATCTATATCTGTAGGTCCTGACCATAGTGTGAATACAAGGAAGAGGACTAGGACACGTAAGAACAGCAACCAGGATATCCTTACCAACGCATATGAGTTCCTGTCAAAACCAGAATCAGAGGAAGAGGCTGTTGCCAAGGTGTGGAGTTTGAAACTGAAGTCTATGACTCGTGAACAGTCTTTATATGCTCAAAAGCATATTTCAGACATTTTGTTGGCTGAGCAGTTGGGGACTCTAGGATTCACGTACTCATCACCAGGTGTGGGCCAGCCTAAAGTGACAGATATTGTCACTAATAATCAGTCTGAAGAAAGAGCAAGAGGCCAAATTGGCACAATAAAAAAGATTTGTGTGTCATCAAGCAGCCAACAGGGAAAGATGCAAACATTCTCTGCCAAAGATTATATCAGTAATTTTAGTGATTTTTTTTTAATAAAAGTATTTATGATGCAATTTTTATTGTGTTTTTTGTTCTATATTCAATATATCCCTGAAGTGGTTTTTCAATTTTTACCAAATCATTAATTGAAACTTTTTATTTTCATTATTATTTGATTGTGTCCAGTGTTTTTGACTTCATAGAAGTGATTTACTGTAATTAGTTATGGCATAAAATGGGTGAATTGAAGACTGGGATACCATCCATCGGCTTTGTCGAATGACATCATATCTTGGCATAGTCAAGTTCATAGAATATATTTGGCAATACAAATTGCTACCAGATTGTGATTCGGAAAAGCACATCAAGAACCAGTCACTACATGTGTGTAACAGTAATGTAAACTGATTGCATTCATTCAGTAATAACTTCCATTCCTCTGACATCATTGATCGAAGCTGATGGGTGGTATCCCAATCTTCAATTATGTCATAATAATTCAGAAAATGTGGGATTTTAATAAAGTATGGATAATTTCAGAAGTAATTGCTCATATGAACCTATCACCTGGATGGTGATGTGAGACAATGAGTAATTGAAATGGTGCAGAAATGTTCTATATATAATCTCAAGGTATTGGAGAGAGAGTTTCTTATCCGTTGTTCTGTAGGATGCGGTGACAATTGTGGTCTTGTATTACTTTGTCATTTATTTCTAAATGCCATGGAAAAGGAGGTGATCGATGAATGTGGAAGGATTGTCTGAAAGAAGAGATCATGTTTACATATCTTGTACACAACATGCAAAATCCATAACTGGCAAAATTAAAGGAATAGGTAGGCTGTAGCAATACCATGTTTCTTCCAAATACTTAAGGGTACAGTGTCTACACCTTTAGGAAATTTGCACTGGGTTTTTGCTGACCTGGAATCTGAAATATGACATTTGCAAACACAGTTGTTGGACAAGAAATCTGTTAATTTCCTTGACACTGTTAGGAATAAACTTTATGGTCAATAAATGACATTACTAGTCAAGTTGATATTTCACCATTGATACACAGGAATACTTTAAAGAGTTTTTGTTATAATAAACAGCTGATGGTTAAAATGCATTTTATATAGCATTGTCAATAAACTCCTTAATGACCTAGCAAATTTTTCCACTTCAGCTGATTTATATAAAATGTCTAACCTGATGATTTCCTTTAGAAAGAACAGAACTGTGGCCACACCTTCATTTTTTTATCCATAACAAAAATCATAAAACATATTCCTGGCACTGCAGCTGACATCAGACACAAGTGAATTGCTGTTATGTGTTTGTGTGTGGCCAAAAGGAGGGGGATGGTGTGTTTTATTTATTTATTTTTTAACTTGCTCCATGAAAAATTGGAAAACGTCAGTTACCAGTCCTGGTATAGTGTCAAATACTGGTGCACTTGACTATATATATATATATATATATATATATATATATATATATAAAATTGTCAACATTACTTTAAAATATGTAAATGGATTTAATCATGTTATGTACATAATGGTAATGGAAGCATCTTGATAAGGTCCTCTCCATTCATTAAAAAAAGAAACTTGCAAAAAATTATTATTTCAAAAATTAATTACATTTATACAGTACTTACAGAAATGTAAGGAGCTTCATAACACAGGTTACAAGAATGTTTATTCAATACAACACATCATTGAAAGTATTACATTTTAAATTAGATATTACATGCGATATCTTGCCAAGGCACTTTTCCTTCATTAACAAAATACATAGCAAATTTATCACCAATTTATTTTGCTGCTGTACTAGCATTTAGAAATCTCCGCCTTTGTAACTGCAAGAGATCAGTGCCTGCACGATCTGGAGCTCGTGTGACATTGCCAGTTAAAGTATCTTCACTGTCTATCAGACCATTCATGTAGCTTACTGGGTTTTCCTTCATAACGAAATTATGTAAATGGCAGCATGCCATTGTAATAAAATTAACTTTTTCTGGCTCAAGGTTAATGTCTCTTCGAAAAACACCAAATCTTGAAACCAGTATACCAAAAGTATTTTCAACCACTCGGCGTGCTCTAGAAAGTCTGTAATTATAAACACGTTTTGTGTTGTCTAATGCATTAGTGCTGTAAGGCTTCATGGAATTGGTTTTCAATGCAAATGCGTCATCAGTCACAAATACAAAGGGATACTTTTCACCACTGGGAGTAAGTCTAGCTCCGGGATTTGTAAACTTCCATTTTCAAATAACTCCCAAAATTGTGTGTGCTGAAAGACACCACCATCAGAAATTCTTCCATTTACTACAACATCAACTGACCGAAATCTGTAATGGGCATCAACTACAGCCATCAACACTACACTGAAAAATCCTTTGTACTTATGATACAGAGAACCTGAGTTCATAGGTTTTCTGATTCTAATGTGTTTCCCATCTATGGCTCCAAGGCAGTTGTGAAAATTCCATCTGACACCAAATTCATGCGCTACATTCTTCCATTCTTCATCTTTTGGTAACTGCTAAATGAAATGTGATATGTTATAGCATTTATATAGTGTAGTAAATACTGTATTGTTTCTTTCTGCAGGTACATGAATCAAATGGTAGAAACAATTTAAAAAATAGTAATCATGACTACTTGTAAGTACAGTCAATCAAGGCAACTTTTTACCAGTTGCATAAACTTTTGTACTACTACCTACTTTTGTTTCACATGTGTGTTGTAAAATCTATAGGACACAAAGTTGGTACATTATCATCTCTAGGCTTTCTATCTCATATTCAAGGTGCATTTGTACCGATCTAGAAGATATTTGGATTGTTGTTATTTTCTGACTGCATCTGTAGTATGAAATCTGTCAATAGTGTGCTTGTACAAATAGCTTGGTATGCCAAAGCAAACCTCCATTAACTGAGACTATTTGTTTTGACATCTTATTACGCCCAGATTTCCTTCTGACAAGACTTAAAGTTACCTACAGCATTATATATATATATATATATAATGCTGTAGGTAACTTTAGGTCTTGTCAGAAGGAAATCTATTACGCCCAGATTTCCTAGAGATGATAATGTACCAACTTTGTGTCCTATAGATTTTACAACACACATGTGAAACAAAAGTAGGAAGTAGTACAAAAGTTTATGCAACTGGTAAAAATTTGCCTTGATTGACTGTACTTACAAGTAGTCATGATTACTATTTTTTAAATTGTTTCTACCATTTGATTCATGTACCTGCAGAAAGAAACAATGTTGTGATTTTTTAAGAACAGTCCAAAGTTAGCCAGAATGACAGTGTAACTTAGTACCAGTATTCACGTTGAAATGTTACTGTAAGAGGACATAATTAGGAAACATTTTTACATTCAGAAGCCAACAGTAACTGTAAATGTAACATTCTACAGTGCACATTTGGATGTGTAATTTCTTTTGTGGCATGAACATTCAAAAACATTAAAAAAGTGGAGAAAAGTTGCCCTGGTTGACTGTAAGAAATATATTAGCCTAGACTAGAAATAGTGATGACTGATGCAGTAAAGAAGATATGTCTGTTGTACATTAGGCCTGCGGAGTTTATGAAGTGAATGGTTTCACACACTACTGAGACGATAAATAAACACTTGTCAGTTGCACATTATAGTGTAAAGTTAAATGCCATAATCAACCAATACTTTTAGGCACAGAAAATTTAAAACAATTACACTGAAACAAAAAATCTCTTGAGAGACAAACTTTACAGTCGTGTGTAAATACAATAAAAATTTTGACACTGGGGCATGAGCACGTTTTTTTTTTTTTTTTTTTTTACAGTTATTGTGTATTAAAGTTGCACGCAGTACACAGCTGATTTTATATAGCCTTTGTGAAACGACACAAGTTTGTAGTAAATGTGAAATGGAAGATTTCCTGAGACACTTTGCGTTATCACCATACAGTAGTTCTGCACACTGCAAGTGAAAACAAATATTTCGGGAAGTACAACACATGCAGCACTTGAGACAGCGAAATGTTTTGCTTTTTATAGATTAAATTACCTGTATGTATCCTTGCAGAGCAGATATAATTGCTTCACAGGTTTCAATGACAATTTTGCTAATTGTGTTAGCAGACATGACTGCGCTGAACTTCAAACATTTAAATGACCTTCCTGTGGCCAAGAACCATAGAGTGATACTTAATCTTTCATCGGCAGGAATCGCGGATCTCATAATTGTGTCTTTTTTTTTTTTCAATTTCATCGTAATGCAACACTATTTCCGGTTTATGCTGAAACAACCAACATACCAGGTTAGCTTACAATGAATTTCCAATTTGAGGTTAGGTCTGAATAACACCTGAATTCAGTGTTACCAACTCAAAATACCTAAGAAAGAGACTGATAGTTCATAAGCTATAAATTCTATGAATGTTACATATAATCTATCTGGGATCATAATTGACCCAAACAGCAGATTCTCTTAAGTATTTCTGTAAATATTGCATCAAGCGCTCTCAAAATTTTTGTGAAAGAACTGCAATCCTGTGCGGGAAAAGTATTAAATTCTAGATTTTTACAAGAAGCGGAAATATTGTTTAAGCGTAGTAAAGATGCTTGGGATCACCTATGACCCCAGATAGAGTCCTAGGTTTAATTATGTTCCGTACATGTTACCTTGCGGGTCAGGGCAGTAGTTTCACACTACGAGGAACACATTGCACAACGACAGTCGTATATAGACGCGCACTGTTTTGCCCAAGAAATAACATCAAATTTCTGTCCAAGAAATGAGAGAACTACTGTGATAACAGCCTACATTTCAGCGGCTACTGGTTGCTTTGCCGTATAGAAACACCAGATATGAGTGCTAGTTGTAAATTATGGCCTCCCCACACCATCAACAATGAGATGGGACCGGTATGTACTGGGTGCATGCACTCTGAAATAGGCAGTTCACGAGGTTTATGTCCTATTTAGGTACGTCCATCACTGGCATACAGACAGATCCTACTCTCATCACTGAAGATAGCAGACGACAATCTCACTATCCATTTTTTACTTTCACGACAGTAGAGTAACAATTCTCTGCGGTCTCATGGCAAAAGTTGTAGCCTGGAGAAAGGTGCACGAGATCTTTATCTTGCCAGAAAGAGAAAGTTTCCAATGGTCGCCAAAGACACAGTACGTGTAACGTGTATCCGTATTTACGATACTGGATTATGTGCCTTTGCACGCATACAATGCCTCAATTTTGAAGTACCGGTACGTCAAGATCCAGTTCTACAGGTGTGGGAGTTTTTTGCAGGTCTTGGGTGAAAGCAGCGAAAACTCCACCGATTAAATGTGTCCAACATTTGCAGCAGTCTGTCGATCCAGTTTCTTAAACACGTACAGCGAAGACTCTCAAATAGCTGAATCTGCACAATACAGGCATACTCATGTAAAAAACTGTTCAAATGTTTGTTAAGCTTGAGGGACTTAACTGCGGGGACGTCAGTCCCTAAACTTACAAACTACTTAAGAACTACCTTATACTAAAGGCGACACAAACATCCATGTCCGAGGGGGGATTCGAACCCCCAACTTTAGCGGCTGTGCAGAATGTGACTGGCGCGCCGCAGACCGCTCGGCCATTGCGGCCGGCCATACTCATGTACAGTAAATGTCAGTACACAATGAAAGACTACAGATAGAAAGTTAATATTCACATGATATGTTCTGCAGAAACTGTTAGTGCTTGATCCATGTCGTTCTGCGGGTTCAAGGTAAACAATGATATTGCGTCGCAAAATCAACTACCGGTAAAATTTGCCTGTGGCTGTTGTTGTTGCTACAAACCGAAGTTAATGAATCGGTATTACTTTAGCAGACGTGTAGGATGTTTCGCAGACTTATGCATAGATCGTAACGTAAATTGATGGGTTTTAAAGACGGCGAATTTTTGGTATGAGAGAATTTATTGCAACCATCCGGGAAATTGCTGTGCATATGGGCCGACATGTTTCAGAAGGCCGTAGAACAAGAGAAGGTTGGGGAGTTTTCACAACCATGAACACCCTCCCCCCACCCCGAGAGCATCGGCATCTTATCTAAATAGCGTTGCAGGACACATGTGTGGCCTCCACGGCTCTGGAACAACAATGGAATATGTCGTACACTATCAGGGTGACAGTCAGCACCTCTTTATTACGGCATGGTTTATACAGGGTGTTACAAAAAGGTACGGCCTAACTTTCAGGAAACATTCCTCACACACAATGAAAGAAAATATGTTATGTGGACATGTGTCCGGAAATATTTGAATTTCCATGTTAGAGCTCATTTTAGTATTTTTCTTTAAATGTAAATTGAAATAATTCGTGCAGATAATTGTCAAAATACCCAATTGTTTCGTTAGTATGTACTGTACTTCCTGGATTCACCGCCAGTTGGCCCAATTGAAGGAAGGTAATGTTGACTTCAGTGCTTGTGTTGACATGCGACTCATTGCTCTACAGTACTAGCATCAAGCACATAAGTACGTAGCATCAACTGGATAGTGTTCATCACGAACGTGGTTTTGCAGTCAGTGCAATGTTTACAAAAGCGGAGTTGGCAGATGCCCATTTGATGTATGGATTAGCACGGGGCAATAGCCGTGGCGCGGAACGTTTGTATCGAGGCAGATTTCCAGAACTAAGGTGTCCCGACAGGAAGACGTTCGAAGCAAGTGCAGAGTGACACAATTTTATCATTTATTTCCTTCAGCTGGCTCGAGCCCCCAGTGCTACAGAACGAAAGAGAGAGAGAGAGAGGGAGAGAGAGAGAGAGAGAGAGAGAGAGAGAGAGAGAGAGAGAGAGAGAGAGAGAGAAAGAAAGAAAACAACACAAATCAGCCTGTGTTTGCTTGGAGCTCCATGAAGTGCGGCTATAGAACCTATTTTATTATCCTTCCGGCGAGCAAACTGGGTGCCTATTTACAAAAACGTTTAAAACAGTGTCAATACGCGATCGTAGCACAAGAATGCCCAAGGGTATTCCTTAGTTAGGACATTAGAAAACAGATGACGCGTTGGCAGTACGTGTTATTCGGGATCGGCGTGTGTCACTGAGTTCCAAAGTTGGGCGCGTCTGTTCAGCAGTGTCAGGGCGGCCAGACTGTCTCCGCGTGCCTCTTCCTGACTTACTTTTCCTTGTCATCCAACCAAAATGTAAGTATTTATTGTCACAATTACATCACACATTCACTGTAATTTTATGAATAGTCGTTAATTTCTGATATTGTTTTTTTTTTTACATTTTAACTGACTTCCAAACACAGGAAATTGTTAATCTGTTTGTAATTTATTTTTTAAAAATCGAATGTTCGAATGTTTATAGAGCATATGGGACTTTACTACGGGGTCATCAGTCCTTAAAATTACAAACTACTTATGAACTAGCTAATACTAAGGACGGCACAAATGTCCATGGCCGAGGGGGGATTCGAAACCCCGACCGTAGTGGCCGTGTAGAACGTGACTGGCGCGCCGCAGACCGCTCGGCCACCGCGGCGGGCTTTATTTTTTTATTTTTGGTACGTTATTACTCAATTATTACGGCAATAATTGGCGGGTTTTGATCAATCTCTTTTTGTTTTTACAGTAAAAGTTAAAGAAGAAACTCTAACGACAATTTATATCTCTATTTTTCTTGTTTGCAAACTGAATAATATGTTTATCTACTTCATAAGATCATTTTCCTAATTTTCATTTTGATTGATAGATTTTTTTTGTATGTTAAATGAAATAGTTAAATATATTTACGTTACTAAATCAAGAAAGGAATGGCTTATGATTCCTGAACTGACGTTTTCCGACAGTCAAAATTTGTTATACACAGTGAAAATTATAAATAAAAACCTTAAAAACCATATAATGTACCTTTTGTCTTCCTAATTTATTTGCTAAAAAAACGATAATTAATGCAAACACAAAAAGAGAACGAACTCGGAAGCGGCTAAAATGCCACTTCGTGCCCGCTGGCGTGAGTCTCAACCACGCGACCGCCGGTATGTTATACAAACTGGCTGCGTCGTGTCTAGGGGCCAGCCACACCTGCTGCAACGTCCCCAAAATGTTTAGCTTTATATAAATGCAGGCAGGAACAAAAACAAAATGCACAAACGACACAGCCACTTTTAACTAAATTGATGTTTCTTTCACCTAATATTCATCAGTGAATATTTGTTACACCTGACTTCACAGCAATGCCGAGTTCCTTAACGCTGCCGCTTAAACTTAACTGAATAGTTACTGATTCGCACAGTCGCTAAATAAAAATTAAAGTCTAGCAACAATCCTGAGAAACCCTAAGTTCCAATGTCACAGAATATAGTTAGAGTCCACGAAACACCACTGAAGACTTTTAAAGTCCCAAAGGAGCAGAATAAAATCAAACTTCTCGAAGAACCACAGAGAAAATATTTCTAAGTTCCACACTAGAATACTTCGCTGAAATTTCATAAGTCCTCAAGCGACTCCACAGTCACCCAGCATAACGACACGTCTGTCAAACCGACATCAACAGACTGCCCCTAACCAGCCAAAATGGCCGCCCTAAGTAACCTCGCTCGCTTACTCTGAAGTCAAATCAGAATCTTATTTTCACAAAATTATGTCTTTTACATAAAAACAAATTAAATAAATAGGTGTCATAATAGTATGTAACGGAAATTTTCCGCCGCAACAGAATATGGTATCAAAAAACATTGTACATCTCGTTGTTTTTGCTTATCAAAAAATTAAACTTTTCTACATTTGCTTTTCCAGTATTTAAACATAGATTATTAACTGTACTATTGATACTGTTGTATCAGTAACTCTTTACTTAAGTCTAATTTACCCTACTGCCGCTAATACTACAATTATTATTGTTTGTTTATTAAAAACTCCAGCTTTTGTACCTGGAAACCATGTAACTGGCCTCTAATTCAAATTTCTTGAATTTTCACAAAAAACTAAATATACATCTTACTTAGATCTATCATTTGACACCTTGTACATAATACTTGGTTAAGTCGTTTTCAAGATATATTGTTCACAAAATTGTTATTTTATAATGATTTTTGATTTACTATAACTCAAAACCTATTGAAGTGTCAGGAAGCGCGTTTATATCAGCGCATTCGTCTACTCTTTACTTTTAAAATGAGCCTACGCGCTCCTTTGTATCATATATGGATCAATAGTTATTCATTTTTAAGTGGTTTATTGGATATTTCTCCAAGGAGAAAAAAGGCTTCTCCCACCGTTCGCCATTCACTGCATAACGGCCTGGATTTTCCAATCACATGTCTGTTCACAAAGCGAGCGACCAGACGCTTGTTTGACAGAAGAGAGGCGCCGCTATCTATTGACTACCCCTGAACTACGACGACTCAGTAACTGTCAAAACATTTCCGCGCATGTGCGCGATTTACCACAGAATTGCAGATTTCAAGTGTTTCTACGAAACTATCCCCTTACAAGGGTTACTATAATTAAAGTCAAACTTTCAAAACGCTGTAAAAGTAACAGTATGTCAGATGAAAAATAAATAGTGTGAAACGTAATCAATAGATGGCGTCTGAGGCGTTTTCCATGACTGTCCCAATGCAGGATATCACTCTGCATGTAAATCTGTTTTACAAGAAAAATTACTGTGCACAAGTCGCTCTGCAAAAGTTCCGGACACGAAGGGTTTGGAAAAAAGGTGTTGGTCCGATGACTGCCGTGGGTCTGGAGAAAATGGTTCGGAAATTCGAAAAGACGGATTGCTTTGGTGTGCACCGGGTAGAGGGAGAAAACGAATTGATTCAACGTCAATGGAAAAAGTGGCCACAGAAATGCAGAAGGAGTCAAGTGGTGGTGTGCAAACGTATAGTACTCGGAGAGTTGCCCAAACATTGGGCAAACCTATGAGCACTGGGTGTAAAATCCTACGAACATCCTTCACTGAAATCCATTCAAAATTACCAATGTGCACGAGTTGACCTGCCAGCAAGAGAGACTTTTGTTTTACAATTTCTTGCTCACATATACGAGGCGAACTTCTGCAGGCAATCAAAGGGCTTTACGTAGACTGTCAGGCAGCAGTTAGAGTAGATGGCAAATTAAGCTCATGGTTCAAGGTAGTTTCAGGGGTAAGACAAGGCTGTAACCTGTCACCACTGTTGTTCATACTATTCATGGATCATATGTTTAAAACAGTAGACTGGCAGGGCGGGATTAAAATAGGTGAAAACAAAATAAGCAGTCTCGCATATGCGGATGACTTAGTTGTAACGGCCGATTTCATTGAAAGGTTGCAAACCAATATTTCAGAGTTCGATCAGAGGTGCAAAGATTATTATATGAAGATCAGCATCTCCAAAACGAAAGTAATGTCTGTGGGAAAGAGATTCAAACAGATTGATTGCCAGATAGGAGGAACAAAGTTAGAACAGGTAGATAGTTTCAAGTACCTGGTATGTATTTTCTCACAGGATGCCAACATAGCGAAAGAACTGAAATCGAGGTGCAGCAAAGCTAATGCAGCGAGTGCTCAGCTAAGATATACTCTCTTCTGCATGAAGGAAGTAAGTACCAAGACTAAGTTAGCAGTGCACCGCTCTATCTTTCGACCAACTTTGTTGTATGGGAGTGAAAGTTGGGTGGATACAGGTTACCTTATTCATAAGGTAGAGGTCACAGATATGAAAGTAGCAAGAATGATTGCAGGTACTAATAGATAGGAACAATGGCAGGAAGGTGTCCATAATGAGGAAATCAAAGAAAAACTGGGAATGATCACCATAGATTAAGCAGTCAGAGCGAACAGACTGAGATGGTGGGGTCATGTAACACGCATGGGAGAAGCAAGGTTACCTAAGATACTTATGAGCTCGGCAGCGGAGGGTAAGAGAAGTCGAGGTAGACCTAGAAGAAAGTAAGAAAGTGTTGGTAACACTGCGCCCGCGCGAACGTTTCGAGTATTTGCTCCAGTAAATAATTACAAAAATCGTTGTTTTTAAGCTATATTTAATCGTTTGCAGTTGTTATAAATATAATATAAGTGTTGTTACATTAGTGGAAGTGTTAGTGTAGTGTTAAATAAGGAAAAACTGTGTAAAAAGTTTATTTTACCTGTCGCGCCTATAGCACGTAGTTGTAGGCCTAATTTAACTCGCGCGAATCGTTGTAAACAGTGACTAAAACTTATTTCTAATTACCGATTGTTCTATTTTTCACTCGCGGCGTACAGTATTTAGGATTTGTAAAGTCTGTCAGACGTAAATTTCGTGATTTATCAAAAGTGAATATAGTAATCCGTGTTTATAGGCCTAAATTTTGTTTTCGTGAGCGTGTTTTTTTAGGCCTAATTTTTGTTTTCGTGACCGAGTTTCTTTATATCCAGTACCCTTTCAGTTAATTATATTTGCGTGAACAGATTTTAATCTCTCTTGGTGTAACTTTTACGTTTTAGTCAGTACTTAATCAAGTTTTTTACGATTTCTATTTTTACCATGGGTGAGAAGTGCGTGACATGCCGTAGGATCGTTAGTTCCGGGGTGTGGTGTGATGGTTGTAGTGGTTTTTTTCATTGGGGCGAATGTAGTGGCGTGGGAAATGGGGATGTAAATGAGGCTCACCAGTGGTTTTGTAGGATCTGCAATAGAGATAGGAAAATAATGGAACAGGAGGGGAAAATTGCAGCTCTTCAAGCTGAATTAGATAAGGCAAGGGAGACTCTGAGCAGGTTAAGGAGGGAGAAGGGTGAACAGCGGTGGGAAGTGGCAACAGGTAACAGGGGGAACAGACTTAGGACAGTTTCAGACAGCTTTGTCCTTAATGTGAAAAATAGATTTGACCTGTTGCCTCAGTCAGGATCGGATGAGCCTCATGTAGCTGTAACTGTAGAAAGGACACAACAGACTTTCAAAAAGGACTTGAAAAAGGTAGGGAAAACTGAGAAAAGAAAGAAAGTCTTGTTGTTAGGTAGTTCACATGGTAGAGGTGTTGGCCAACTACTGCAGGAAGAGCTAGGACCAGAGTACCAGGTCACAAACGTTTTCAAACCAAATGCGGGCCTGGGTCAGGTAACAGAGGATATAGGTTCTTTATGTAAGGATTTCACAATGGAGGATACCGTGGTTATAGTGGGTGGTCCGGGAAACAGCATTGACAGAAACTGTGAATATTCTATAGAGTGTGACCTGGTGAAGATATCATCGGCAACGAAGCATACTAGTGTGGGATTTGTATCTGTCTTGAGTCGCCATGATCGGCCTCATTTGAACTCTTCTGTCAGGAGAGTAAACTTGGAGTTGGAACGGCTACTCATGTCAGATATGGGGTCCCATATTGGTTTGATTCCTGTGGATGATATCTGTAGGTGGGACTATACTAGGCATGGCCTTCACCTCAACAGGAAAGGGAAGGGAAAATTGTTTGGGTTGATTGCAAGTAACTTACGGGGGGGGCACTGTCACAAATGGTAAAATACCAGTGGTTACAGGTGTCAGAGGGATGCCTTTTTTAGGATAGGGAGGGGCGGAAGAAAACCAGTTTTGAGAGAGCTTGTAAGACACCCTCAGTTTGGAAAAGCAGATAAACAGGAGATAGATTTTAGCAAACAATGTTTAACAGAAAGTAGTCAGAAACTTCCAGTAAATCTTACTCAAGCCATTAGTATGCAATATCAGTTATCTTTATTACATCAAAATATTCCAGGACTCAAAAATAAACTTGATGAACTACTCATTTGTATTGATGAAATAGATTCCTCTAGCCCAATTGACATAATTTGCCTCTCTGAACATCATGTGGCCACTGGTATAGATATGTTAAACATTCCAGGATTTAATTTAGCTTCACACTTCTGTAGAGTAGATATGGAGGGAGGAGGAGTTGCCACATTCATTAAAAACTGCTCTAAATTCAAGAATATTGATATAAATAAATTCTGTCTAGAGCAGCATTTAGAAGCTTGTGCAACAGAAGTAGAATTCCATAACAGATGCTATATAATAGTAACTATTTACCGAGCACCTGCAGGAAATTATAATCTATTCCTAAATCATCTAGAAGCTCTATTGGGTTATTTAACAGGAAGAAATAAAGAAATCCTGGTTGCTGGTGACTTTAATACAGATTTTATTATGCAGTCCTCCAGTAAAAATTTATTGCAGTCAGTAACTTTGTCTTTCAATCTAACACACACCGTAAACTTTCCAACTAGGGTAACTAAAACCTCTAGGACAGCAATTGATAATATTTTTATAGACAAATCAAAGGAACAAAATCATATCATAAAACCAATAATAAATGGCCTGTCAGATCATGATATGCAGCTCCTTGTTTTAGGTATAGATTCTAAACAGATTATGAAGACTGCAAAATGTACATACAGGAGAGTAGTCAACCCACCAAAAATTGAAAATTTTAGAAAACTCCTCAAAGACATGAACTGGAAAGATGTATATAGTGCTAATGGCATGAATGAAAAATATAAGGTATTCATTAATAATATTAGTATCATGTTTGAAAACTGTTTTCCTCTAAAAGTAACGCGAATTAAACAGAAGTCTATAATAAAACCTTGGATTACACAAGGAATAAAGATTTCATGTAAGACAAAAAGGAGTATGTATCTATCAGCCAAGAGTAGTTGCAATGATGATGATTTAACTAAATATAAGGAATACTGTAAAATATTAAAAAAAGTTATTCAGGTATCTAAACAAATGCACTATGAAAAGAAGATAGCAACATCAGGAAACCAAATAAATACAATATGGGATATAGTGAAAGAAGAGACTGGTAGAACCAGAAAGGAACAAGAGCAGGTACGGTTAAGAGTAGCTGAGACATTAGTAACTGATGGGCATAGTGTGGCAAATCTATTTAACAAGTACTTTATATCCGTTACTGATAGTATGGGATTGTCTGGGTCAGTAAATAATGCGCTTGAATATTTGAAACTAGCATTTACAAATAACTTCACACACATGAATATGTCAGTCACTTCACCACAAGAAATATCTTCCATAATAAAATCTTTAAAAACAAATAATTCCAGTGGATATGATGAAATATCAACAAAGTTAATTAAAGCGTGTTCTTGTGAACTTAGCACAATCTTAAGTTATTTGTGTAACCAGTCTGTTATAACGGGAACATTTCCTGATTGGCTAAAATATGCAGATATTAAACCTCTCTTCAAGAAGGGGGATAAAGAGATACCATCAAACTACAGACCCATTTCACTTTTGCCAGCATTCTCAAAAATTATAGAAAAGGTAATGTACAAACAGCTTCTCAACCACTTAATCACAAATGGCATATTGTCTAGAACACAGTTTGGATTTCTGAAAGGTTCCGATATTGAGAAGGCTATTTACACTTTCAGTGAGAATGTACTTAATTCATTAGATAATAAATTGCAAGCAGCAGGTATTTTCTGTGATTTGTCAAAGGCATTTGATTGTGTGAACCATAACATCCTTTTAAGTAAATTAGAATTCTATGGGGTCACGGGAAATGCTGCAAAATGGTTCAAGTCGTACCTCACTAACAGGAAACAAAGGGTGTCAGTGCAAGTGACTAGTGAATTAGGCCAACAGTCATCATCGGGTTGGGAAGAAACTACATGTGGTGTCCCACAAGGATCCATCTTAGGGCCATTGCTTTTTCTTGTGTACATTAATGATCTCTCATCAGTTACACTACCAGAAGCAGAGTTCGTTTTGTTTGCAGATGATACAAGTATTGTAATAAAGAGTAAGTCAAGTATATTGATAGAAAAGTCTGCTAATGATATTTTCATGAACATTAATAAATGGTTTAAAGCCAACTCATTGTCATTAAACTTTGAAAAGACGCACTACATGCAGTTCAGAACATGTAAGAGATTTCCTGACAGCATATGCATTAAATATGAAGAAGAGCAGATAGAAGAGGTTGACAGAATTAAATTCCTGGGATTACAGCTTGATAATAAACTTAGTTGGGAGGAGCACACCACAGAACTGCAGAAACGACTCAACAAATCTGTATTTTCAATACGAGTGTTATCAGACATAGGAGACATAAAAATAACAAAGCTTGCATACTTTGCTTACTTTCATTCCTTAATGTCATATGGTATAATATTTTGGGGTAATTCTTCAAGTCAGTCAAAAGTCTTCAGAGTCCAAAAACGTGTAATACGTATTATTTGTGGAGTAAATTCACGGACGTCTTGTAGAAGCCTCTTCAAAGAACTGGGTATATTAACTACTGCCTCTCAGTATATTTATTCCTTAATGAAATTTGTCATAAATAATATATCCCTTTTCCCAACAAACAGCTCAGTTCATACATACAATACTAGAAATAAAAATGATCTACACAAGGATTTAAAAGCACTTACTTTAGTTCAAAAAGGGGTCCACTACTCAGGAACACACATTTTCAATAATTTACCATCAAGTATAAAAAATCTAGCTACAAATAAAGATCAGTTTAAGAGGAACCTAAAAGACTTTCTAGTGGCCAACTCCTTCTACTCCATTAGTGAATTTCTAAATTGTACCAAATGATGCATGCACTCATACTGTATTAGTATTATTATATTATCAGCAAAAAAAAAAAAAAAAAATTATGTATCTGTATTTCTATTATAAGTGTATGTATTTATATTATTAGTATTATTTGTTATTCAACTTGTAAATTTTGTTTCTTGACATGTTCCACATCCACGAGGATCCCCTCAATATGGATCTACGGAACAAATAAATAATCTAATCTAATCTAATCTTAGATTCGGTGCAGAATGATTTTGAAGTAAAAGGCATAACATCAAACGAGGCATCAATGTTAGCATTGAATAGGGGATCATGGAGGAATTTTATTAGAGGTACTATGCTCCAGACTGAACGCTGAAAGGCATAATCAGTCTCTAATGATGATGATGGAAGTGGATGATGAATGGCCGTGGAAGATATTAAGCACAGACGAAGCCCACCTCCATCTTACGGAATATTTCAGTACACAGAATTGTCGAATATGGGCAACAGAAAATACACACGCAAATCTACCAGTACCCCTTCAACATGAATAGGTATGTCTGGGTTTACGGCATCGTTTATCATATATGGGCCCATTTCCGAAGAGACAAGTGTTTCCAGTCCTGTTACTGTATCGACATTGGTAAACGCTAGGAGTGTCTTGGGTGCAACCACGTCATTCCAGCTCTACAACAGTGTGTATGTGTGAATGGGATCATTTCATGCAACATGGCTCACCTCCGAACAATGCAAAACCAGATAAGCAACTGCTGATGTGCCACTTCGCAAGTGCTGGGATTATCAGCCGCCATGTCCCTACAGTATGGCCGTCCCGATAAACTGATCGTAATCCATGTGAGTTTTGGCTGTGGGGCTATCTGACAGATGTTGTATTCAATGTTCTGACTGCGAACGTAGCTGTACTGAAGGCACGCGTTGCGCAACCCATTATGAACGTGACCCCTGAAACACTTCGATGAGTTGTGGAGCGTGCGGTTTCTCGATCTCACCTTGTTGCAGAAAACGGTGGACAGCATACTGAACGTGTTTTAGGGCAGTCGCACGAAAAATAATATCCGATTTAATTTTGATTGATGCATTGTATGCAGGTTTTTGGATTCATGACAGTTAAAAACCGATTGGTTGATGCTTTTTATGCGGTTTTGGCCTTAGGACAATTAAAAACCGACTTTTCCCATCCGATGTTATGCGTCATTTTCGTGGTTGATGGTCTTACGTAACTAACAGTATTACACCTGTACACCCATGCACACTGAGTAGTACAGTTTGTTTAACGTCAAAAGTACACCTCAGGCAACTGTTGTATGATTCACTTGTCATTTGTCCTCGAACACAATGAAATTATGATTCATACAGCGCCATCTACTGATCAATTTTCACAAAATTTATTTTTATTCTGCCATACGTTGTCCCCCTTCCCCGATTATGTTCCGTTGCAATTTGACGTCATTCTGACAAATGGTGCTATTTTTACAGCGTTTTCAAAGTTTAATAATAATCACCCTGTATATACCAGGAAAACCGCTATGAATCCTGCCACATGTCACGTATAGGAACTAAACCACAATTAATTAAATGCAGAGACATTGAACCATCTTCGGAAAGAGATAAGGCTAACAGAATTATATGTAGAGTAACATTTTTATGTTAACAGTCACAATTTTCAACTTTACTGTCATATATATCATTTTCATGACAAATATCACGGAAATTATCTTGGTTTTCAAGTGCATTTATTACGTAGTATTCCAGTTCTATGTTATGTTTTTGCTACGTTAGGGGTTGGCTTTACAATTATATGGGGTTCATATTATTGCAGTTTTAGTACACTGGGTGATCAGAAACATTCAGGAAATCTTTTAAGGGTGTTACAGGTTAAGTTGTATCCCGCCTCGGGATAAAGTCTCTTCTCCAAAGAGAGCAGCTAATTGTTCCCTTAGAAATGATGTTGAAATAGTATATTTACGAGGTAATAAGGAGAAGGTCGCGATTGTTTTAATACGTGATGGTTAAATTCATAAAATTGGCGCGTTGCTCAACGACTCGCCGTACACGAGATTACGTAGTAACCCCACAAGAAGTTTTAAGGCAGTACTATCTCATTTCTGGAAAGAAACGAGTTGTTGTAAGATCTGCGCAAAAAAATTCATCCACGTGCTGCTGTTCCGCCGATGTTCTACGGTCTTCCGTAGATACATAAGGAAGAAGTACTGTTAAGACATACAGTTCGTAATCTGGATGTACACACATACAACCTGGCGAAACACTTGTCTTCTATGCCAAAGTTGACAATGTGGACACCACATCTCTAAGAAGTGATTTTTATTCTACGGCTGCAATCCATGACGCTGGATCTATCTGATACACTTGTGAGTTCTGATGTGGTATCCCATCTGTACACAAGTACCACTGGAAGAGGCTTTGAGTTTAATTACTAAGAAACTGGATGAAGAATTGGTGAAACTTAGTCCTCGTGTGATAACGTCAACGATTTGATATAGCTCACAAAACGCTAGTTCGATCGATACATGAATATTCCTCGTTAGCATGGGATCCTTAGCAGAAAGGATTGGTAGAGGAGATGGAGAAGATACAAAGGAGAGCGGCTCGCTTTGGTACAGGTTCATTTAGCAAACGCGAAAGCCGACTCCAGTGGCAGACGCTGCAAGAGAGGCGTTCTGCATCTCGGTATGGGCTACTGTCGAAACTCCGAGACCATACGCTTCTAAAAGAGTCAACAAATTTATTGAGGTCTCCTACGACTACCTCACAAAAAGGCATTAGGATAAAAACTTAAGAGCTCACACGGAGGCTCACATGCAGGCGTTTCTCCATCGACTGCAACAGGACACGGAAGATTTGAGCGTGATACAACCTCCATCATAGCATGAGGTGGTTTGCGGAGTACAGATGTAGATGAAAATGGTGGAAAAAGTACTAACCGAATCGCATTCAAACCCGCTAGACATTGTTCCTATCAGTGAACGTAGGTCCATCTCAAATGTTCAAGGGTTTGTAGATCTAAGTGACTTAAACGCTGCGGTTATCAGTGCCTCGGCTTACGAACTACTTTAACTATTGTTAAGGACAACACACACATCAATGCTTTAGGGAAAACTTGAACCTCCGACGGCGAGAAACCGCGCGGTCCGCAGCGAGGCGCCTTGAACCGCTCAGACACGCCACCGTGGCGGTCCATCTAAAACCGGCTTCCGAGCTCTGATGCGAAAGGAACGTCATGCATTGAATATTTCACTTCGGGTACCTGGTCAAAGACCATTGCTCTGAGGTGCACATAAGACTGAAGTGGACAGTACCTGTGAGGAGTTGTGTAGTGTCATCACTGGAGGTGCGATTTTCCCCAACTATATCCAGCAATCGGTCGAGTGTGCCGACACCCCAATGAAACTTTTCACCTGGAGTGTGTGAGGGCACAGAGGTGTTTCTGTGATGTTTTGGGTTCTTTTCGCATCATGACTCGGGCTCATTCACTGTGTTTCACATGAAAATACACTGGTCAGTCACAACTTTCACCTACCTACCATGAATACAAACTCGTCAAGGCGATAGCAGCGTCACCTGACGAGGAAAAACTGCTAGTTGAGACAAACGCACGGGTCATTTAATATCAGTGAACGTGATGTCCGTATGTAGAGGGGAGGAAAGGTGATCTATCCGATTTTCACCGACGGCACATTGTAATGGCCCGGAGGTGTGACACGATCATTTGGGAAATTACAAGATTTGTCTAGTGCTCGAGGAGTTCTCTGGTGAGTGTCTTCAACAAATAGCGAAACTAAAGTGAAACCACATCCAAACTTTGAGTAGTTGGGCGGCTACACCTCATCACAGATGTCGGGTGTTGTAGGCTGGGCAGACTGATAAAACAGGATCTGCGGTGAACTGTGGTGGAACTAACATCAGACCATAAGGTTGGGGAGAGTACAAGTGTGTATGATCTCACAGTGAACTAAACATACCTAACACATCCAACTACGCATTGACATGCTAATGTTAACACCACGACATCCGCAACTACGACTGACCGTTGTCACTGAACAATGGTCTGATGAATTCCGATACCTTCTTCATGATGCTCTTGGGAAGATGCAAACCTGGGGAACAGCGCCGTGTCGAGACAAGCAGGCGGCAGCTCAATTCTGCTCTAGGGAACATTCACTTGATTATCCATGGATCCAGTGGTGCTCGTTTATGGCATCATGACAGCTAGGCAGTTTCCCACATTGAATGCAGACCACGGACGCCGCTTCATGACGATCATATTCCACAGTGGCAGTGGCATTTTTTAACAAACGCTACGTCACAAGGCCAGGACTGTTGAAATTGATGTACTGACCCTATAACTTTGCCAGATGTGAACCCGATCCAACGGATCTGATTCAACGTGGCTTAAGAGCACATACGATCTCCCTTACCCGCCTCATCGAAATTTAAGTGAATTAGGTGACTCCTGTGTGCAGACTCCCTGCAGTGACCTACCTACATCTCATTGCTTCCGTGCAAGACGCATCGCCACTGTTATACGTGTCAACTATGGACATACCTTTTATTAGGTAGCTGGTCATAATGTTGCAGCTGATTAGTGTAAATCAGGATGTTTAGATCAACATTTTGTTTGGCCAGTTGTTGGCTTTCCTTCTACAACTCCATGATGCATACGCCGTGGACACTGCCACATTCAGTGACGTTTTCAGAAGGCTACACGCATTCTTTCCTGGATAGCCGAATACTCAGACCATGTATGACATCTTGACTAGCCTGATAAATCATGCAATGTTTATCACATAAAACAATCTGAGTTCTTTGGAACTTTGGGTGAAATTTAGCATTGAATATTTCCGCAAAGTGGAACTGTACAGGAAATAATCTTCAATTTATGTTTTAGCTTGGATATAGCAGACGCGAAGAAGCTTACAGACTGTTGTTCTCAAGTTCGGGATGCCATTAACAGTGCTAGTGGTGGTTTTACACGGAATTAACGTGATATCGTCTGATATTAATAGTATATTTTATTCGGTGTGCTGATTTCCTCCCTTCAACTATATTATATTTAGTTTGTCATTAAGGTTGTAGATTCATTTTTATCAAAAATGTTCAGATATGCCGACCGCAATGGCCGAGCAGACTGCTGCGCGCCAGTCACGTTCTGCACGGCCACTAAGGTCGGGGGTTCGAATCCCCCCTCGGGCATGGATGTTTGTGCCGTCTTTAGTATCAGCTAGTTCATAAGTAGTTTATAAGTTTAGGTACTGACGACTCCGTAGTTAAGTACCATAAGCTTTACAAATATTTCAACATTCTTTTTGAACAAATGTTGGTTGAGGTTATGGGACTTAAATGCGGGGTCAAACTTACAAACTACTTATAAACTAACTTAAACAGTGTACTCATTCATTGAAATGTCTGATTTTTATAGTGTCTTCATTCCACCATGACTTTGGCGGTGATTATAGTCATAAAACTAGACTTTGAAATTTCATTGCCATTTTCAATCGTTGAAATACATTTAGGTATAATTCCAAGTCCTCCAGGGACTACCCCAGTTTAACAGAGAATTTATCACGAATATTTGTTTGTGTCTAGCCATCAAGCTGGACGTGACTTCAAAAATGATAGGGGCCATTACAGCAAATCACAATTTTTAGAACGCGATAATTAAACATGATGACAAAGTTGTTGTTAATCCAATACAAAGGGTCAACCCATTCAGAAACGCATGTGAGGAATCTCTTTCTGGCAATGTCAATTTGAATTTCAAACATACCTTGCTTCAGGCAGTCACATATATTTGTATCTCCTGCAGTTATCCAAAACAAGTTAACTCTTTCTCTCCGTTCTGTGTGCCGTTTAATGTATCTGTGCTACAATGTCCGAATTGATGTGTCATTTAATGGAATATTATCTGCCCTGGTTCACATTTAAATAAAAATATAACATACACATGGGGATACTATCAAAATATTGACACACTTTACAATTATAAACACTATTTATTGGACAATTGACCCCTGACCTTCAATTCATGACTAACGATAACATTAAAAGGCACAAGTAATTTGAGTATCATAAGTGTATGGCTTTACAAAGGTCAGATAAAAGTAAGAAACAAATACCGAAAATAGACTGCCATAGTAAATTAATATGGCTAGAGTGTTCTACACCAGGCAAACATTTCCTTATAGGGAAACCACTCAAAATTATGTTGCTACGTGGAGTTTATACAACAAGTCCACAAGACGGGGATATGTAATACCTGATATCAGATACACAATGCTCTCAGCAACAGATAGAAATAGACCAGCCCTGACTGTGGATGATCAAAATCGTTACTCAAGCTCCTCGCAAATTACACATTCACTCACGTACCAAGAGATGCAGCAGCAAACAGGTAAGGTCGGCAGGAGGCGGCGGTTGCCGGCGTAGCACGCAGAAGTGGCTCTGAAATTACAGTGCTGAGCAAATATCCTGCACCGGTCGTCGCGGCGGACACGACGCAATCTGCTAATAAATTTTGGCTCGCGAATAATCATACAGCGAATGCAACTCCTGCGGTTGTCCGTCAGTACATACACAGTCATATGCATTAAATCACAATCAAACAGTAAGAGCACAAGTAGCGACCACGAAGAAGACAGGCGGGTCCGAAGCTAAATGTAAACATTGTCTCGGTAATCAAATACAGAATTATCTCGGTCGTCAAGTGTCCCAAACTAATAATTTAACTGCATTCATCAGCCTCAGCGGAGATTGGCCTCAATATATCTTACATATGTGAGTGAGTTACGAACACAGAGTACGCCGACAGAATACGAGTGTGTGCACTGCTCCCTGTACAAGCCCACTCTCCTACACTGTGATCCGCAAAGGAATTCCAACTTTTCAACAGCATCTCGCGCTCTCTTTTTAAATCGATACCAGAAACACATTAGAATGTAGGCCGAAGCCCGCAAAATGTTTGTGGCCAGCCCAACTATCATGACTCTGCCACAGGGGTGGGGGTAGAAGACGTGCCCCACCCTGGCGTCGACATCGTCCCTGCCGTACGCGAACAAAGCTCCGCACCACCAGATAAACTTCCATTAGCAACACCTGTCGCTTCAAATCATTCTCCTAACTCCCTCAGTTGACCTGTTGCTACTACGAATTTTGCTCATTCAGGAGAAAACAGCGCACACATGCTGATATAAAGTTTACAAATGCAAGACGGCAAGGAACCGAAGATCAGAGTCAATCGTAATACTGCATTATCTTTGTCAAACGGTCTAATAGTTGACATATAACATTATATCACAAAAGAAACAAATTCAGCCGGCCGCGGTGGCCGAGGGGATTGAAGCGCGTCGCCGGCCATGGTGGCCGAGGGGACTGAGACGCGCCAGTCACGGTCTGCACGGCCACTACGGTCGGGGGTTCGAATCCCCCCTCGGGCATGGATATTTGTGCCGTCCTTAGTATTAGCTAATTCATAAGTAGTTTGTAAGTTTAGGGACTGATGTCCCCCCGTAGTTAAGTCCCATAGACTCTACAAACATTTGAACATTTGGGGCGCGTCAGTCACGGTCTGCACGGCCACTACGGACCGGGGTTCGAATCCCCCCTCGGGCATGGATATTTGTGCCGTCCTTACTGTAAGTTAGTTCGTAAGTAGTTTGTAAGTTTAGGGACTGATGACCACGTTGTTAAGTCCCATAAGCTCTAAAGACTTTTGAAACATTTGAAACAAATTCAGTAACTAATTGTGGATAGAAGTTATGAGAGACGACAGGAGTTCACCCGTCACCGCCAAGAAGACAAGGCCTCACAAGGGGCAGTGCCACGTCACACCGAGAGGCCGCGAACATTAGCTGACTGGCTGCCCGCTGCGGCACAGGACACTGTCTCGTAGCGGCTGCCCAGTCAGCTAGCTTTCGTTGCCTTTCGGTGTGAGGTAGCATGGCCTGTTGTGGCCGGCCGCGGTGGCCGAGGGGACTGAGGCGCTCCAATCACGGTCTGCACGGCCACTACGGTCGGGGGTTCGAATCCCCTCTCGGGCATGGATATTCAAATCAAATGTTCAAATGTTTGTAGAACTTATGGGACTTAACTACGGGGTTATCAGTCCCTAAGCTTACAAACTACTTATGAACTGAAACTTCCTGGCAGATTAAAGTTGCGTGCCGGAACCGGGACTCGAACCTGGGACCTTTGCCTTTCGCGGGCAAGCGCACTACCGACTGTGCTATCCCGACACGACTCACGATTGGAAAGGAATCCAGTGATTGCAAGTCTGAAGAATCAATACGCAGGCTAGAATTTTGTGATTCGTTGAACGATTCATCAGAGCAAATAGGTAACCGAGAAAGTGTATCGTCGTTTCGATGTTGGGGGAAATACAGAATTTCATACAGATGGTTCGACAGAAGAAGTGACCCAATGCTAAAACTTTTGCGCTGTGCAGTAAGGGAATTTGCTTTGACGGATGAAATAGTGCAGTTAGTGGCTTGTTATCTATGACTAGGAAAACTTTTCTGCCATATAGATAGTGATGAAATTTTATCGCACCATATGCAGTTGATAGTGCTTCTTTTTCCAGCTTACCGGCCGCGGTGGCCGAGGAGACTGAGGCGCTTCAGTCACGGTCTGCACGGCCACTACGGTCGGGGGTTCGAATCCCCCCTCGGGCATGGATATTTGTGCCGTCCTTAGTCTTAGCTAGTTCATAAGTAGTTTGTAAGTTTAGGGACTGATGTCCCCCCGTAGTTAAGTCCCATAGACTCTACAAACATTTGAACATTTGGGGCGCGTCAGTCACGGTCTGCACGGCCACTACGGACCGGGGTTCGAATCCCCCCTCGGGCATGGATATTTGTGCCGTCCTTACTGTAAGTTAGTTCGTAAGTAGTTTGTAAGTTTAGGGACTGATGACCACGTTGTTAAGTCCCATAAGCTCTAAAGACTTTTGAAACATTTGAAACAAATTCAGTAACTAATTGTGGATAGAAGTTATGAGAGACGACAGGAGTTCACCCGTCACCGCCAAGAAGACAAGGCCTCACAAGGGGCAGTGCCACGTCACACCGAGAGGCCGCGAACATTAGCTGACTGGCTGCCCGCTGCGGCACAGGACACTGTCTCGTAGCGGCTGCCCAGTCAGCTAGCTTTCGTTGCCTTTCGGTGTGAGGTAGCATGGCCTGTTGTGGCCGGCCGCGGTGGCCGAGGGGACTGAGGCGCTCCAATCACGGTCTGCACGGCCACTACGGTCGGGGGTTCGAATCCCCTCTCGGGCATGGATATTCAAATCAAATGTTCAAATGTTTGTAGAACTTATGGGACTTAACTACGGGGTTATCAGTCCCTAAGCTTACAAACTACTTATGAACTGAAACTTCCTGGCAGATTAAAGTTGCGTGCCGGAACCGGGACTCGAACCTGGGACCTTTGCCTTTCGCGGGCAAGCACACTACCGACTGTGCTATCCCGACACGACTCACGATTGGAAAGGAATCCAGTGATTGCAAGTCTGAAGAATCAATACGCAGGCTAGAATTTTGTGATTCGTTGAACGATTCATCAGAGCAAATAGGTAACCGAGAAAGTGTATCGTCGTTTCGATGTTGGGGGAAATACAGAATTTCATACAGATGGTTCGACAGAAGAAGTGACCCAATGCTAAAACTTTTGCGCTGTGCAGTAAGGGAATTTGCTTTGACGGATGAAATAGTGCAGTTAGTGGCTTGTTATCTATGACTAGGACAACTTTTCTGCCATATAGATAGTGATGAAATTTTATCGCACCATATGCAGTTGATAGTGCTTCTTTTTCCAGCTTACCGGCCGCGGTGGCCGAGGAGACTGAGGCGCTTCAGTCACGGTCTGCACGGCCACTACGGTCGGGGGTTCGAATCCCCCCTCGGGCATGGATATTTGTGCCGTCCTTAGTCTTAGCTAGTTCATAAGTAGTTTGTAAGTTTAGGGACTGATGTCCCCCCGTAGTTAAGTCCCATAGACTCTACAAACATTTGAACATTTTGGTCTGTTGTGAGGCCTTGTCTTCTAGGTGGTGTTGGCTCACACCTGAGGTTTTTAAACCTTATAAACAAATTAAAGCAGAGAGGAAGCTAGGGTGAAAGCACATAAACTGGGGTCACAAAAGTCTTAGGATAGCTACACAACCAGGACGGAACTATAACATAGACAAGGTATGAAAAGAAGGCACACTGGCAGAGCTGTCGTTTCTACCCGGCTGACTTATTTGAAAAGGTTTTCCATTTGATTATTATAGCACGACGGGAATTAACAGACTTCGAATTCGGAATTCTAGTTTTTGAAGCTTAACGTACGGGACATTCCATTCTGGAAATTATTAGAGAATTAAATACTCCGAGATCCACAATGTTAAGAGAGTGTCGAGAATGTCATATTTCAGACATTATTTCTCATTGTGGTCAAAGCAGTGGCCGACAGTCTGCACTTAATGACCTAGCGCAGCAGCGTTCTTGTAGAATTGTCAGTGCTAACACACAAGCAACACTGCTTGAAATAATTGCATAAATATATGTGGAACATGCAACCAACATATCCGTTACAGCAGTGCTACTAAGTCTGTCGTTAACTCTTTCCATATACTGGTTTCACACTGAGACCACCTTTAATTTAATGTGTCAATAGCGTCTCAATGCCTGCTGTGTAAAACCACAGCACTGAACGATGCGACCATTTGTCGTCAAGAAAATCAACTCGCTGCCGTCTCGGGTGATATGTTTGCGCAGGCAAACAACAAAAACTTTCAACTGCGCTCACGTTAGCTGTTGCTGAGGATCGTGAGGTTACTTACATTGTGTTTTCTGCTGTATATCTTCTGAACTGGCATAGTTCTGGTAAATTACAAAAGGTTATGCATTGTAGACCAATATTTTAGTTTGATTCGTTTCTTGCAGATCTTTATGTACTGGACCAGCTGTTTCACTACATAACCATAAATTGTAAATACTCGAGTACTTTTCTCACTTTATATACACTACTGGCCATTAAAATTGCTACAACAAGAAGAAATGCAGATGATAAACGGGTATCCGTTGGACAAATATATTATACTAGAACTGACATGTGATTACATTTTCACGCAATTTGGGTGCATAGATCCTGAGAAATCAGGACGCAGAACAACCACCTCTGGCCGTAATAACGGCCTTGATATGCCTGAGTATTGAGTCAACCAGAGCTTGGATGGCGTGTACAGGTACAGATGCCCAAGAAGCTTCAACACGACAGCACAGTTCATCAAGAGTACTGACTGGCGTATTGTGACGAGCCAGTTGCTCGGCCACCATTGACCAGACGTTTTCAATTGGTGAGAAATCTGGAGAATGTGCTGGTCAGGGCAGCAGTCGAACATTTTCCGTATCCAGAAAGGCCCGTACAGGACCTGCAACATGTGGTCGTGCATTATCCTGCTGAAATGTAGGGTTTCGCAGGGATCGAATGAAGGCTAGAGCCAGGGGCCGTAACACGTCCGAAATGTAACGGCCACTGTTCATAGTGCCGTCGATGCGAACAAGAGGTGACCGAGACGTGTAAACCAATGGCACCCCATACCATCACGCCGAGTGATACGTCAGTATGGCGATAACGAATACACGCTTCCAATGTGCGTTCACCGCGATGTCGCCAAACACGGATGCGACCATCATGATGCTGTAAACAGACCCTGGATTCATCCGAAAAAATGACGTTTTGCCATTCGTGCACCCAGGTTCAACGTTGCGTACACCATCGCAGGCGCTTCTGTCTGTGATGCAGCGTCAAGGGTAACCGCAACTATGGTCTCCGAGATGATAGTCCATGCTGCTGCAAACGTCGTCGAACTGTTCGTGCAGATGGTTGTTGTCTTGCAAACGTCCCCATCTGTTAACTCAGGGATCGAGACGTGGCTTCACGATCCGTTACAGCCATGCGGTTAAGATGCCTGTCATCTCGGCTGCTAGTGATACGAGACCGATGGCATCCAGCACGGCGTTCCGTATTGCCCTCCTGAACCCACCGATTCAATATTCTGCAAACAATCATTGGATCGCAACCAACGCGAGAAGCATTGTCGCGATACGATAAACCGCAATCGCGATAGACTACAATCCGACCTTTATCGAAGTCGGAAACGAGATGGTACGCATTTCTCCTTCTTACACGAGGCATCAAAACAACGTTTCACCAGGCAACGCCGGTCAACTGCTGTTTGTGTATGAGAAATCGGTTGGAAACTTTCCTCATGTCAGCACGTTGTAGGTGTCGCCACCGACGCCAACATTGTGTGAATGCTCTGAAAAGCTAATCATTTGCATATCACAAATCTTCTTCCTGTCGGTTAAATTTCGCCTCTGTAACATGTCATCTTCGTGGTGTAGCAATTTTAATGGCCAGGAGTTTATTAGTGTCATATATCATTTGTAATTATACAAAATAAAATTGTTTCAAAACTCAGTTGGGTTCCTTGAACATGCAAAGGGTTAATGGGCGACGATCGACTCGGGTGCCTTTCCTAGTTGCAGGACATCCATCATCTCAGCTCTTTCCTGGGTTCTTGGACATTTCGGTTGGACCCTAGATAACTAGTAAACCTTGCTGGCTCATTTAAGTCCCTATGAAAGTTGCCAGCAACTGATGGTAGCATTCAACTGTACCGCAGACCCCACGATGCCAAGGAATCAACTGTCAAAATAGCACTGTGTGCAAGCTGGTGGTGGCTCTCCGGACGCTTCGTTTTTACGGTTTTAGACTTTTTGCATTTTGAAGTGAGTTTTCGAGAATACTCCAATAACTTTTTTCATCTACTGTTTATGCACAATACGTTTCCTTATGTTTAGAGTCAACTGTCAGTTCCTACACCAATCCTCTAACCTTCTGAAGGTCTCCTTTACCTTTACGTTCGGCGGTTGAATAACTGAATACTGAGTTAAACAGAAAATATGATTCACACATCAAAAAAGTTTTTTATCACTCACTAAACGGAAATTCTACGGTATTCTGTACTATGGTGAATATTGCATCCGATTTACTGACATACAAACCCAACAAATCACTTTTTTTTTTTCAATTAATACAGAACCGAAAAATCACTCTTCTTGATGTATGTCCGTTGTGCAGCAACTTCATTCAGTAATGAGTTACAGGACCCTTGCATGAATGCAAGCCTGCACTGTACTTGAAATGCTCCTCTCGAGTTCCTTCAACCGCTGCCGGTCTTAATATATCTCATTCGTCAACTGCAATCGTGCAAACTCCATTAGATTTCGTGGTCGGTCAGCACGTGCTCATACAGCTCTTTTTCATTTTATCTTAAGCATGGTCAATTGGATTCTTATCGGGAAACTTTGCTTGTCACAATCGTGGAATTTAAGTCAGACTGATGAGATCATTGAGGACGCCTGCACTATGGACGCGGAAGATCTTGTGTGTAAACTAGAATTGTTTCCGGAAATACTGCAGAAAATGTTCTGCGATAGGATGGAAGACGTTATCCTGTATTGTGAAGTCTTGTGCGTGCCCTCGGTGGACAACAATTGCTTCCGAAACCCCTGCACAATACCTGCCCAGAACACCGTTGATCCACCTCCTTGCTGCACTCTATTGACGGTATGCCTCTGGCGTGCACCTTTACCAATTCCCTCCATAGACACTGTCATCTGGTAACAGACATATTGTGCATTTATCTGTGAATGGAACTTTGCGCAATGTGTTCCGTTATTGGTGGCTTTGAGCCTATCTGTACCAACCAGAATGGTGTCTGAGTTAAAGGGCATCGACTAACCATGTCAGTATAGAATTCAGGGAGTAGTTGTTGAGTCTGAGTTGTGCAGTGCAGGTTGACATTTGCCTTCCGGTGTCATTGTTTACCATTCTTGAAGTGCGGTCGGCGTTCCATCGGGCGAAAATTCGCAGATACAGGTCGTTTGTCGCAGTTATTACCCTAGGGCAAGCAGTGCCGGTAATTCACGACCACTACCTGTACTTTGAATGCGATTTTACAGCCGGCCGCGGTGGCCGCAGGGACTGAGGCGCTTCAGTCACGGTCTGCACGGCCACTACGGTCGGGGGGTCGAATCCCCCCTCGGGCATGGATATTTGTGCCGTCCTAGTTCGTAAGTAGTTCATAAGTAGTTTGTAAGTTTAGGGACTGATGACCCCGTAGTTAAGTCCCATAGACTATACAAACATTTGAACATTTTGAACAATTTTACAGCACTGTGACTCACAACTATGCGCCTTGCAATTTCTCTTAATGAAAGTCCTTGTTGTCACAAAACAACAATCCATGTGGGATCATACATTTAAATCCTTCTTCTTGCCATCGTACAAAGTCCATACAATGTCTGCAAGTGCCATGTACTGTTCCTACACTGTGTACTGAATGGGGTTTTATGACAGTTAAAAGGAAGGACGGCAACGTAGGTCCAGCCATATCAGCTGCGAACTCTCCTATGTGCCGCGGATCATGGAGATACCCAGAGGTGCCTTACATTAAAAAAATGTTCAAATGTTTGTTAAGCTTATGGGACTTAACTACGGGGTCATCAGTCCCTAAACTTACAAACTACTTACGAACTACCTTATACTAAGCACGGCACAAATATCCATGCCCGAGGGGGGATTCGATCCCCCGACCGTAGTGGCCGTGCAGACCGTGACTGCAGCGCCTCAGTCCCCGCTGCCACCACGGCCGGCTACCTTACATAGAGCATCCCAGAGTAGCCCTGAGAACTACAACATAAACAATCGATTCTCGGCTTTTGGCAAGAGCAATGTGTATTTTTTTATTTATCAAGGTCACACTTTATTTATTGTAATACAATGTACAATCTCCAATGAACTAAAAATCTCACAAACACCAGAATCCTTAGCCCAAATACGAGGATTGGAACTTAAATATTGGCGACACTGGTGTGGAGACACTATGCAATGGAATCTAATATTGTCGCTGATATCACACGTTGTTGATATACCTACCTTACCTCCGAGCAAATAGACTCGCCCGTCCCATGTCACCGGCGTGCGCACAATCGAGGGAAACAGTCACTTGTGAGCGCACGGCCTAACGTAACTGTGTCACTAAGTTTTCGAAACAGGAGCAACGGAGTTGGATCAAGATTGGAGCATCATCTGCGACCTGCTTTACGAAAGAAGCGGCAACAATTTCTGGGACTGGGAAGTGCTGTACCATCCACCATACTGCCGGACGTAAGTCCTTGTGATTCTGATATGATTCCGAAGATGAAGGAACCACTTAGTGGCATTTGCTTCAGGGATTCGCTCCATTCGCACCATCAACAGAACAGGCCCTGCTAACGGTAAACTACGCCTTCCACATCGCTGGCAACGGATTCTACACAACTCTGGTGACTGCTTTGAAGGACAGTAACAGGTGCAAACATGTAACGCTTGTATCGGTTGTGAATAAATATTGTCACTATTTCAGTTTCGACCCTCGTACATACAGTCTCATCTACATCTACCTTACACCTACTACGAGTCATTACAATAAACGGGATGTTAATTATTAATAAAAGGACTTTCCAATATTATTATTATAAGCTTCACAAACATTAAATGTCCAATATATTTATTATAAACTTCATCAACATTAAATGTCCTACAAGGAATAATATCACGACCGTTGAAACTTTCGTGACCACCAATTCCATTCAAAGTATCAAAACGAACAATTGTTACAATCAGCCATCCACATCCGGCTTGAGCAAATTCAACGGTTGTAATGTTATTACTTACAAGACTTTTGATATTGGTGAAGTTTATGAAAAAAATATTGTTAAGTCTTATTATTATTGTAATATGCGTTTTATTGTAAGGACCACGCCCCCCTCCATACCGCATCCGGTGACGCCCTCGCGCGGAGGATGACACGGCGGCCGGTCAGCACCCAGTTGTTCTGTTGCGGTGTTTCTGATGTATGAGTTTCTGCATTACTTTGTTCTCTTTAACGCAGAACCGCAAACAATCGAAACACCGCAAGTCAAATAGGATAGCACAAAAACGCACTTGAAAATGGAAACTATTTTCCGAAACGCGCCATGCTAAGTAAAATATATAAATCGCGACTGGTGGCAGAGTTGTTGTTTATAAACAAACCCACTGATCTTAGAGTCGCAAGCTTTCAAAATCCATTTTCAAATGGGCAAAGTCAAGTAATAAATCTGTCACACTGCATTGGCATACTTCTGAGATTACCTTTACTTTTGGTGATTGAGTAACTAAACACTATGCCAAACAGCAAAATGTCACATTGCCGACTGTTTATTTTCAACATAGATGCGCATCAAAGCACTTTGTCGGATTATTTTAGGTTCCTTATGTGCTTGGGCTTATCCTACTGCCTGATATAGTAATGTAGAGTTCCATTAAAGTTTGTTTCGCGCAGCATTCACTTGCCGAAATTTAACGAAATTTTCAGTAACTCTCTAGCTATACCTGTACTGCGTGTAAAAGGTATGTGACTACGTAAAACGAAAATTCATTATGTTATGTTCAAATGTTTGTTAAGCTTAAGGGAATTAACTGCGGGGTCATGAGTCCCTAAACTTACAAACTACTTATGAACTACCTTATACTAAAGACGACACAAACATCCATGCCCGAGGGGGGATTCGAACCCCCGACAGTAGCGGGCGTGCAGACTATGACTGGCGTCCCGCAGACCGCTCGGGCACTGCAGCCGGCATATAACATAATTAACTCTGTCAAAGATTTCCGTGTAAAAGAAAGAGAGAAAGAGAAAAAAGGAGTTTCTTGTGCGTCTCTAGGGTGCTCAAGTTTAGAAAGCGCACATTAATTCATATTTGCTGCATGAATTGGCTACATAATTATTAGACCAGGTGGCACGTTTTTCTACTTTTCTACCTGGAGCATGCTACACGTACTGCGTTCATCTCTAGAACTTGATGAAGTTGTACGTTCCTCAATTCGAGAGAATGTAGAAGTGGTGCCGACTTTAAGTTTAATGTTCCATTAGGTCATAGAAATTAGATGCAGAGCACTAGCTGGAATTGCAATCAAATGTTCGAATGGGGCTTAACTACTGTGGATATCAGTTGCTAGGCTTACAAACTACTTAAACAAACCTAAGGACAACACACACCTCTATGACCAATAGGGGACTAGGATGTCCACGGGGATGAACCACGTGCTTCACACCAAGACGCCTTACAGCGCTAGTCATTCTACCGCGGCAGGACTTGCAGTAATAGGCTCTAATAGAACACCTAACCTGATTCAGACTATTAAGCCATGATTCACAGAATTGTCTACGTGAATGTCTCAGTAGCTCACAAGCTTATAAATATGCAACCTTCGCATCATGGGAATTAGAGCAAACAGAGGTTGTGGCATTGAACAGATTTCAGACTAGAACGACACGGGATATATGTCACTCTTAGGTAATAAGTAATCTATGCTAACCAGACATTGTTATTTCCGTGCGCATTTGTATGAAGATCACAGACCAGAGAATCGTATTGTATGCAGTATGATGAACTTTGAAAACTGCAGGTAGTACGGATTGTATGGTATGGAGTGAAACGTTTTCTACAACTTGTACAGCAACGGGATTACGACAATTGGAGTAGAAAAAGCAGCAGTTGAGTGGGGAGCGGTCCGCGGCAGCCGGCCGCGGTGGCCGAGGGGACTGAGGCGCTTCAGTCACGGTCTGCACGGCCACTACGGTCGGGGGTTCGAATCCCCCCTCGGGCATGGATATTTGTGCCGTTCTTAGTTGTAGCTAGTTCATAAGTAGTTTGTAAGTTTATGGTCTGATGACCCCGTAGTTAAGTCCCTTAAGCTCTACAAAAATTTGAACATTTTGAACATTGGTCCACGGCGCCTTGCTGCGGAGCGCGCGGTTGCTCATAGTCTGAGGTTCGAGTCCTCCGTTAGGCACTAGTGTATGAGTTTGTCCTTAGATTAGTTTAATTCAGCCTAGGGACTGATAACCAGAGTAGTTAAGTCCCACAGATTTACAAACATTTGAATATTTGATTTGAGAGTAGAAAAGAAAGAAAGGAAACAGAGATTGGCGAGGGTGAGGGACCTGGTTGTGTGATCTCCATATGTCAGTCAAGCTGAATAGTCAAAAAATAATAAAAGACGTCTAAGAGAAATTGGGAAAGTGGATTTGTATATAGGAAGACGAAACTACTACTTCGAGATTAGCCAATGTAATTTTATGCAATAGAAATTTCAGACTTGTTGGTTGTTCCAGGACGTTAAAATAACTCAACAGCGTCAGCTGAAAATTTTTGCGGGACTGGTACTCGAACCCGGATATCATGGTTGCACGAAAAGACTTTTTCAGGCCTTTAATGGCTGCTGCATTCGTATGCTATTTAATTAACTGAGTTCTTCTTCTTAAAATTACGTTTAACTAATTATATTACTTGAAACCAAATATTGTTCTCTTCAAGAGTGTTTCATACTTCTTTTTACATACTAGGAATTTTCTTATAAATGTTCTTCGTTGGGGACTGAGGCGCTCCAGTCACTGTCTGCACGGCCACTACGGTCGGGGGTTCGAATCCCTCCTCGGGCATGGATATTTGTGCCGTCCTTAGTCTTAGGTATTTCATAAGTAGTTTGTAAGCTTAGGGACTGATGACCCAGTAGTTAAGTCCCATAAGTTTTACAAACATTTGAACATTTGTTCTTCGTTATTCCTTTCAAATAATTAACTGATTATTTGTACTTCGCAAATCCAGATCTATCACTTCGAAAAATAAATGGTAAATAATTGAAAATGTATGACCTTCCATTAATTCCATAGAAAATATTAGTCGAGGCCATAATGCTTCATGCACACAACTCAGCATTACATAAATAATAATTCAGCTATTTCAATAAGTAGATAGATTACAACAAAATTTCAAACAGTGTTTGAGGCCATGGCGGAGTGGCCGAGCGCATTGAGGCTTTGTGCTACAATGTGCGAGGTCGTTTCCCGTCGGGGGTTCGAATTCCCTCGGGCATTTATATTTGTGCTCTCTTTAGTATAAGTAAGTTTGTAAGTGGTTTGTAAGTTTAGGGATGATGACCCCACAGTTAAGTCCCGGAAGCTTAACAAACATTTGAACATTTTTGAAGTGTTTGAGAGTAAACACAAAAATCTATTGAGCTTAGTGGCACTGTCACATACTTGCTCTAGGGAAAACAACTGAAAATCTCCGAAACCATTCGTGGTACATAGGATGTTTGGCTATAACGTGGGGACACTACAATATGTAAACTGAAGTTCAGATAAAATACATAACACCTTGGAATATTAGAGATAGGAAGTTATCATTCGCATGACATTTTGAAAGGAGTCACATATTCTGCCATGGGCATATTTTTATTAGAATTTCAACTAATATTCTGCCTTGGGCACATTTTTATTGGTATTTTAGCTGCACGTTCCATTTGTATGTGATATTCTGATTTTATTTTTAATGCACTTGTAAATATGGAAAAGTTGTTAATCTGTTCCATAAGCCAGAGAGTATGCATTACCTCTTACCTGAGTAGTAGCGAGTAAGGCAATCTGCAAGTGGCGAGCAGTCTGTCTAGGAAGTTTCGGTGAGTGGAGGTTGTGTGAAGCAGACGCAGTCTGCCAGGTAGTTTGGTAGCTTAGGCGCCGCATTGCATTAATATTTCTACTCAATTATTTTTGGAAAGACGTAAGTCTACCCTTTGGTGGCGATCATTGTACCACTGGCTGCTAATACGTATTTGCTCCTTGAAATAAAAAATGTTCAATTTCTTGTAAATCTTAAGGGACGTAACTGCGGGGTCATCAGTCCCTAAACTTACAAACTATTTATGAACTAGCTTATACTAAATACGGCACAAACATCCATGCCCGAGGGGGGATTCGAACCCACAACGGAGAACGGCCTTGCGCAATGTAGCATAGCGCGTCAATGCGCTCGGCCGCTCCGCCGCGGCCTTGAATGAAAAAGGTAAATTTTCTGTACTTATTATTGTAAATGTAGTATTTTATGATTATTGTTGTAGTAGGTGCTTTGAGTTTCTTATTAATGACGTTAGTCAACAAAAGTTGCTATGGCCGAGGGGACTGAGGCGCTTCAGTCACGGTCTGCACGGCCACAACGGTCGGGGGTTCGAATCGCCCCTTGGGCATGGATATTTGTGCCGTCATAGTTCGTAAGTAGTTCATAAGTAGTTTGTAAGTTTCGGGACTGATGACCCCGTAGTTAAGTCCCATAAGATTTACAAACATTTGAACATTTTTTAAAAAGTTGCTAGTTTTGATTTAACCTGAAGTCACTTACGAGTTCCCATGCCTTTCATCATTCTGAAGATTAATTTTGTCCTGTGTTATCGCCCTCTGACAAAGCAAGCCATTGACTTACAATTTGAAAGTGTAATTCTTAGCCGGCCGCGGTGGCCGAGGAGACTGAGGCGCTCCAGTCACGGTCTGCACGACCACTACGGTCGGGGGTTGGAATCCCCACTCGGGCATGGATATTTGTGCCGTCCTTAGTATAAGGTAGTTGATAAGTAGTTTGTAAGTTTAGGGACTGATGACCCCGTCGTTAAGTCCTATAAGCTTAACAAACATTTGAACTTTTTTTTTTTATTAATTTTTTTTTTTTTGTAATTCTTAATGAGAAAATCTGCATAACTATTGAGAGTACAAATAACACACAGGTAGTCAAAGTGAAATTCATAAATAAGAGTTTTATTGTATTGATGAGAGATAGTTAGGTTAATTAAAAGGCTTAATAGTTACAGGAAAACTTAGTTGTCTTGCAAGAAAGAAAGTATTTGCATTCACTTGTGTTCTTCTAAAGATAATCAGATTAGAAAATTACTTGAATGCAATTGAGACAGTGTAGTGATTGCAGTGTGATGCACATCACCAGATTCAGTGACATTGATGACTAATTGATTTTTTTGAATATTTTAATTGAAGTATTACTTCAGACAAAGCTGACAAAATATTCCTGTGATCAGATAGGCACTTTTTTTTTTTTGTTCTTACTGCTGAATTGTTTGAGTATAGCCTGGTCACTAGTATACTGTGTACGAACCTTAGCTGACATTACATTTCAAATACACGATAATAGAATTCAATCAGATTACGATTTTAATTACAATTGTCTAATTAACAGTTTGCCTTCATTTACTGTGTTATCCGTTGCGCTCTAAACAATCACACGTAATTTTACTAGGTTCAATGTTATCACAATCAGTTATCACAATGGGTTATTGTACATGGGAATTTTTGTGTTACCTGAACAACTAAGAAGAAAATAAAATACATACCAGCTGTTTATATGGGCCCAATATCCGACATAATAAATAAATTATTCAGATTTACAAATGTACGTTTTGCGTTCCTAATCATGAACAATCTTAAACTCAAATTACGTTCAGGTAACACAAAATTTCCCATACACAATAACCCAGGTGTATATAAAATCACTTGTGCTGATTATGATAACTTTTATATTGGCCATACTGGACGAAATTTCCACACACGGTTTAAAGAACACATTAGACATTCAGAAAACAACAAATCAAAATTTTTTCTTCACTTAAAAGAACGTCGGGACACGGTTGATACCATTGAACATGCACTGCATGTACTCCATTAAATTCCGAAAGGCCCTATTACGACTATCCTTGAAGAAATTGAAATCTATATTCATATATGTAACAACCCTTAAAATGTACTAAATGTACAAACTGACCTTAAACATCAAAATTATTTTTAAAAATTTTATTTAATTTTTCGTCAATGAACATGGTTAGGCTCTGTGTAACGAAAATCCATAGATAACGCAAACCAACAGTTGAACATCTGTATCAAACACTGGAAACGTATAAGCAGCTTACGAAAATGGATTATAGAAATAAACGATAAAACATAAACATATACATAGCTTTCGAAAATCGATTATAGAAATTAACAGTAAAACATAAAATTTTAAGTATACAACATGTATTTCAAAACTAGACAGTATTATAGCTTCTGAAATTTATTAATACAGATGTCAAATATGTCAAAGATATATAAAAAATAACAACATAAATATCTGTTGCACATCTTTTGTAAACAAATGACATCTGTAACTGTCAAAATACGTAATATTATCAAATTCTTTTTGAGAGTTAATATATATATATATATGTTTTAGATGTCTTATGTATGTCTGAACAACTAAACACATATTTAAGTTGTTGTTAAAATCATTACTGTAATATTATAATACGACATACCATTGTTTTAATCTTAGTGTTACCCATTTAAAACGCAGGTCACTTGACAGTGGCACTATTAGCCGAAACGGATCTGTAGTGGTGGAAATAAAAAAAATACTCAATAGCAGCGATTGGTTTAATTATTATAATACTAATGTATGTTTATGTCTGCGAATCTGAACTTTCTGTCTCCTGTCTTTCAAGGTGTTGTGATTTTTCTGAACATGAGGGTAATTTATATAGTCTAATACGCGAGTATCATCTTTAGACATTACGTAACAAAGATACTGACGTACGAGCTCAGTGTAACTTTTATTCATCATAGGCGGGTACGATTTCAGGTAGAGGTATTTTACACTATCTTCGTCCATTGTCGACATCTCAGATGTCCAATAAATGATTGCCAATTGTTTCATAGTCCACTTTCACTTGCGACTGTGGTCAGAGCATGTGAAACGTTGTGCTAACGTAATGACGTTGTAACACTTTCAGCACTACAGATTCGGACTTACCTGCTGGAACTACCTCGTTTATTTCGTTGCACCATAGTGCTGTCGTGCTACAACTGAGTCTAGGATTGTCAACATGATCCCACATTAATTTCCAGTTCCTTGGGGTGTACTTCTTTTCGGTGAGATGAACAGTCTATGAATTTGTGTTGAGGCTATAAACCTGTCTAGCATTAAGCTTCTGTGGGCAGTCTGACATATAACTGACTTCTCGTCAAATAACGACGATTGTATTCCAATCTCGTGTTGGTGACACTATTGGTCGGTGGTGAATCCCTGTGGTTGGGATCTCGGTTAACAAATAATTCATGTGTGGAGAAAGGTACTCATTGATGTTGCTAAACGCCAAATAAATTTTACAAAAATCGTATGCTGTAATGCGGTACGTATCATTTTCCAGTTTGATCATGTCCTGATTGTGGGTTAATGTTTCCCTATAAGTTTAATTTGTTTCGTGTGTTGTACCTACGTTTGGTCCAAGTATGTGGTTTGTGTACCTGAGAGAATTCCTTTTAATTGTTAGAATTATTTTTTACTCTTGTTGCATCTTCACATTCTTCTAATCTTGTCATTCTCTTCTCCAGAATTAACACTCGTACTCACATCATCTTCGTAAACGTGTCATACTGTTTTCCTGTCAAGTGTGTGTAGGAGATTTAGGGGACTCAGTAAAGCCTATACTGCTATGGTGGGCAGCGACATTGACAGGGGCCGTCCCAGGCGTACTCCTTGATTTATCGACGCCATGGTGTCAACTGCCTATTATTCTCGAGCATCTATCCTATGTAAGTTACGTATTACTTTATGAGCTTAATGATTGACTCACTAAAACCCTTTACTCTATATCAAGAACTAATTAACTGATTAACTCTGTCAAATGATTTATTAAAATGTAGAAAACCTATTTTTAATCTCGTCTTGCGTTATCCATGTTAATTGTACTTAATTGTACAATATCACTGTATTTGACCAAACGATTTGTCACTGATCGCCCAGCAGATGCCCCCGCTTGCTATGATTGTCGATATTTGATTTATGCAATTGACTATAACGCGCGTTATCGGCTTAATGCAATGTTAAGGGGCGGAAATTTTCCAGCTTACTACTCTGAGTGGTGTTTTGTATGAGGACTGTCATTCTGTCTGTAAAGTTTGGAGGGAAGACGTTGTTTATGAACGGTTCATTGTATATATCGGTGAGTCTCTCCTATGATATACAAAAACTTTTCGTACAATTCTATGGCCAATCCATCTAATCCATCAGCTTTCCTCTTGATGAAAATTTTTATTTTCTCGTTGGTTATCCCGGAGAAGAGCTTTCCGCTTTTACTTGAATCAAGATACGGCAGTACACTGTTCAAAAGGTATCTGCTGAAGTCTTTTCGACATTTCTATAACACCAGGTAATGTTTAACGAACACGTACTGTTATTTAGTTGTTATTCCTTTAATTTTAGTTACTTTGTCCACTAGTGCGTACGATTGCCTATACGGCTCTCGTAAAATTGTGAAATAATGTTCCAAGGTACTTCATGTCCAGTATGTTTTATTCCGTGAAAACTGAATTAATCATTTCTAGATTTGCTGGTCATACCAGGCCGCTCACCATATCATTCGTTCTCGTTACCTGTCCGTCGCTTTAAACTTTCGCTGAAAATTTACTTCTTTTTTTGGCCTTAAAACATAGGCATCTAGTAAATTGCCAGACTCCATACCCCAGAAAGCCCAAAATGAATCTTACGATACCGCATGTCTGCATCTTACGGTTAAACATGGGAGCGGTTTCGTAATTATTTGGGCATCTATATTGTAGTATTCGTCTGTTTCTATCAATATTCACCCTGACTGATAACTGTGAATTAATATCTTACCATCCTGGAATAGAGATAGCTTACTATAACTATCGCTAACATTATGTGCATTGTGCTGCCACCTACTGCCAGATACTCCATATCAGTGACGTCAGTAGTCATTACACATTGTGAGAAAGTAGAATGGGGCGCTCCGCGGAAAACACGGACTTCAAACGTGGACAACACGTAGATAATGTCGTAAGGAAGGCGAACCAGAGACTGCGTTTAACGGAAGAACAATTAAAAGATGCAACAGAACTATTAAAGAAATGTCTGTAAATCTATCGGACCAAACTGCGTGGTCATCAGTCCGTAGCTTACAAACTACTTAAACCTAGGTAAACTAACCTACGGACAAACACACACACCCATGCCCCAGGGAGGACTCGAACCTCCACGGCGAGCAACCGCGCGCTCCGCAGCGAGATGCTTTAGACCGCTCGGCTACTCCACCGCGGCACTATTAAAGAGAGTGCATACACCACGCTTGTCCGTCGTCATTTGGAGTATTGCTGCCCAATGTGGGATCCTTATCAGGCGGATTTGAGCAGCACAGCCTAGAAGACAAGGCCTCACAACTGGGTGTGCCTACGTCACACCGAGAGGCCGCGGCCGCCAGCTGACTGGCTGGCCGCGGAGGCACGCCAACCGCCTTTTACAGGCCGGCCAGTCAGCTTGCGTTGGCGGCCTCTTGGTGTGACGTAGCCACGTCCAGTTGTAAGGCCTTGTCTTCTAGGTGGTGTTGGTTTGACGGAAGCCATCGAAAGAGTCCAAAGAAGGGCAGCACGTTTTGTATTGTTGCGATACAGGGGAGACAGCGTCACGGAAATGATACAGAATCTGGGATGAGAATCATTACGACAACGACGTTTATCGCTGCGGCGTGGTCTACTTACAAAACTCCAATCCCAAACATTCTCCTTCGAATGCAAAGATATATTGCTGACTCCCACCTATGTAGGTAGAAATGACTATCAGAATAAAATACTACAAATCAGAGCTGGAACGGAGAGATTCAGATGTTCTTTCTTTACGCGCGCTATTCGAGAAAGCAATAGTAGATGAATAGTATAAAGGGCAGCGAGGCGCCTTAGACCGCTCGGTTACTCCACCGCGGCCGGTTTAAGTATAAACCACGCGTAGAATGACGGTAAATACTGACCTTCTTTATCGAGATGAAAATAACGACATTATTAGATACGAAAAGAAACTCTCGTTATTACATAGTAAGTAAAACGCCGACTAAAGATGCTAGACGTTGTACAACGTATAAATTATGCAGGATTCAACTGTCATTGAAATCGGGACGGTGTTTTGAAGACGTTGACGTCTTGTCCAAGCATTGTATTCATTATGCTGAATCGTCTTACGTACAACATATCAACCATTGAAAGTATTTTTAAATGCCATAAATTTCAAACGTTTAAGAATAAATAGCTTTTCCAGACTCTTGAAGCGTATCAGAAGCTATAAGAGAAACCTTGATGCTCGGCTGGTCCATATTTCGAGTTATATACATATAATCAACAAATTTATTGAATTACACACATTCTAAAGTAGCCTATGTTCTTCTTCAGCTCCATACACACTTTCGTTAATATCGGTTAAGCGGTTTGGTCGTGAAAGTGTGACAGAGAGAGCTTCTTTCGCATTTATAATATTTTGAAGTCGTATCTGATGATCAATGTGTCGTTCAGGGATATAATATTGTAGCTCCTTTCAGTGGTATATTTGGATATTTTTTACGGAATGTGCTTCAAACAGAGTAATAAAGACTTAACAAACTTTCAAACATAACGCAGTACCTATTTACGGATGTCACCTTTATGACGTAATGTCTCCTGAATTATGTGTCCTGCAAAAACATTATTTACCAGGTTCGTAGAGTAAAATATCAGGAAACTGCCTGCCAAATGTTTGTAAATGGAGTTTGTAGTAAAGACGTAGTAAATTACAGTCTCGTGCTTATCAGGGCGAATTTTCATGCATTTCATTGTCGTTGACGTCATAGCACCTGAATTACATGTCGTAATACGATATTATTTCGTAGGTACATCCAGTGGTGTATATGTAAAATGTCTGCAAATTACGTCGCGAATAGAGTTGGTAGGAAAGACGTAACAAATAAAAACGTCATGCGTGATGAGGCGGTTTTTCATGAACCTAATTGTTTATGACTCCATATCTCATGAACTGTGTGTCGTACTATGATAAAATTTCGAACGTACGTTCAGTGGTATGTGTGTATATTGTTTGTAACATTTCTCGCGAATACAATTAATAGTGTACGAGTAATAAATTGTAACGTCATGCCAAATGCCGTAATTTTACTGCATGAACGCCGAAAAAGTAGTAAGCGACAGTTTTTTTTCCTTTCATTATTTTACTGGGGTTGTCATCGAAGAAAAGTTTCCTAAAGGTTGGAAATTATGTTTAAAGTTTGTTGCAAGTCGCTAAGTGCTTTTATTCTCAAATAATTGACTGATTAAGTCAAATGCCGCAAGAGGGGGAGAAGTTTTCATTGTTTATGACGTCATATCTCCTGCACTATCGGCCCTATCGCAAAATCCTTTCTTAGCTGATGTCTTCTACCTATACATTACATTCCTGCCAAATTTCAGCTTCATGGGTGATGTAGTTTACGAGATTTCGTGTTTAGTCAGTGAGTGAGTGAGTGAATGAATGAGTGAGTGAATCAGTGTCCTTTCGCTTTTATATAGATAGAGATTTAATGACTGATTTAACTTATATAAATTTATAATGGAAATGTAAACAGATTAACATGTTCTCCACAATAGCAATGAAAATGCAAGCACCATGAGTTACCTTTCGTATATTTAATTTAGTGTCTCGATTCATTGTACAATACGCCAGTATTTTGAGTAAGTATTGTGTGGCATAAGCGGTCAAGCTCATGACAGCTGGTTTGTCTATTTATTTATTTTAGACTTTTTGTAATACTAATTAATAGTCCTTCTTGTATTTAAATAATGTTATATTAGTGAGGAAGTGATTTCAGATGGTCACTTTTTACTTAAAGAAATATCTCATGTTAAGATGTATACGATTTTTGAAAGGATGGCGATTGGCCAGTGAAGAAGCGGTCAAGGCACAGAACTGGCGGGGAGTGTGTGTTTGAGAGGGAGGTAAGTGAAGGGGTGCGCGGAAAAGAGAACTTGGCGGAAGAAGGACCCTCCTTGATCATAGCAGTTATTCGATCGGGGAGAATGTTAAGATTTGTGGTACGAACGGTCGCTTCTCAGGACTTTAAATTTGGCAATGGCAAGTAAACGCCAGTGCAGCTGATACGTGTTTATGTTTTTACACAAGATCTTACGAGTTTAGAAATGCTGTTGGGGAACTGATGACAATTTCATGTTGAGTTCTAGCGAAATATACAGAGTTGCTGTGTGTCTTAAAGTTATGACTGATTACTTAATTGGGGGAAAGTGCTACCAATTCTTATCGCAGACAATGCAACTGTTTAATCATTTTATTCTATTTATGAAAAATAATTCATCTGACCACTTCCAATAAGGAACCAATTTGATTGATAAACCTTATTCAACTAAATCTCTGACTTTATGTACATCATTTGCAAACGTTAAATTGAAACCGTTTTTATTTGTTTTGTTTGTTTGTATAGTCTATGGGACTTAACTACGGGGTCATCAGTCCCTAAACTTACAAACTACTTATGAACTACTTACGAACTAGGACGGCACAAATATCCATGCCCGAGGGGGGATTCGAACCCCCGACCGTAGTGGCCGTGCAGACTGTGACTGGAGCCGCCTTAGTACCCTCGGCCACCGTTTTTATTACTGAACCTGTTATTTTATGTAATATCTTTTGTTTCGCAAACTACAGCCTATCCATAGAGTATTTTTAACTACATTATAAATAAAAGATAATATCTCCAACTAAGGTAGTAGCTGGGGCATGGAAGCAGACACGTACGGTTCGACCCTAAGATAACACCGAGCCAAACTTCTAAATGATAAGCGTATTTAGCCCAATACACAGGTTCTTACAGCCTATACTGACACCTACTTTAATCTGAGCTGTGATAATTGCGGTGGAAAGAAGGCATTGTAAAGTCGCAAACTGTTCGTTGTACATACCTACAAAGTGGCAGACTACTTTCTCATGCCAATACATCATTGGTAGCAGTATGAGATAAGGTTTTAAATTCGACTTGAGGGATACCGATACATTCTTCGAAGCAGACTGAGATCAGGTTGTAACTGCTCATTCCAGATTTAAATTCGACTACAGTGACTTTGGTATCCAATAGCTAGGTTGTGAATGCATGCCTTAGCATGTAGATACATTCTACTACACGTTCTAGCGTCTGATTGTAACTATTCTTTCTGAACTGAAGAAGAACCTTAGTTGGTATAAATCTCAGTTGTTTCCGTATGAAAAGTTGTATTATCATGCAGATACAATTTCACGCGAGTTCTGGCTGTAACTATTGTTTCTCGATTGAAATTAACTGATGAGTTGAGGTACTTATTGCTACGATCTGGCAGGGTAATTGTTGTGGTGATACACCATTGCACGAGAGGTGTTTGTAACATTTGGTCTCGCTGATTAGACTAGAAGGTGATGGGCAGAGAGGGAAAAGGAGTTGGAGCAACAAAAGAAACACACACCCGAAAAACGGCGGGAACTATTAAACTATAAGAAATCCTACCGCGGGTGACGTGTTTTCATGAATTCTCTGTACATCAGAAACAACGGTTTCGGTGTCGCTGTTTGTTAAGGAGAGAGCAGGGTATCTGTGTCATGTGGTTGAAGGATTGCTGCCACCCACCTGTAGCTGCGGCCGGGCATATTGGCGGATGGCTGCAAGTGAGCAGATGCACTCATGCCTAGTGCCGTGTAGCGCTCTCTCTCTAATAATCGAACGTGGCAACGCCCAACGTCCGTACTGGCCTAGCCGGCGCACCACTACAGCGTCAGTAGCGAGACAGTATTTACATTTTAGCGCAGTTCTACATTTTTCATTCCGCCTAGAGTTACCAGTTTCGGCTGCCTAAATTGCAGTAAAGAAGTGTATTTTACGGTATTATCTGATTAATTTATTTAATACCAGCTTAAACCCGCGGCTCCGCTCGCGAGTTGGTTGATTATGATAGATAAGCTATCTTTCAGTAGTGTGGTATTTATTTATTCTTATATTTCCTTATTCGTATGCGATTCCTTACAGAGAAATAGCTGAAGACATTGTGGCACGCATAGACTCAAAGATATGGTCTGTGGCATCACGTTTCGCTGTATGTAACCTCCTTGCTATAGAGTCGCAAACGTCATCGCTGGTCTTCAGACGGATTTTTTTTTATAATTTGACGACTTTCAACCACCATATCTTCCATCCTTTATAGCTACCGGCATGGACCTGGTATGGTGTACAAGGGAGACTTCGGACAGCAATTACACACAAGACCATTCGTTTGCGTTCTGTAGTTTTCGCTGCAGAGCGAAATATTAACACACACACACGTATGAATTTTATATACACCGATAACTTTCCATCCCAGTATACTCCACCCTTTTATCATTATCAAGCCCCAAGCAAAATTGCAACCAATAAAACCATTTTCAAAGAGTAAATATTTTCAGAGAGTTATTATTGTTCTGCACTTCGCGTTATATTCTTCAAATTACTAAATATATATCAGATCGCTATAAAACCGTGCCTAAAACCTTCCTCAGGTATAAATTAGTAACTGTACAAATATTTAAGTCTCTGCGTCTTGACGTTCGGAAGTGATAAGCGTACACCGAACAGACATTCACATTTATAGATATAGATTTGGAAACCTTAGGGCAAGATGAAAATATAAAATCAGGAAGTAAGAAATACGTAGGGCGTGTTCAGAAACATCTCCAAGAAGACGCTCTTTAAAAACAGGAAGAATTCAATTGAAATAGGCACCTGAACTTAGGCGACAAAGCAAATTTGTAATCCACAGCGTCTTCTAAACAACGAGGGCAAAGTGTTGGCATCTACACTGAACAGATATAACATTATTTTCACCTACATATACAACCCCTCCAGGCAATAGCAGCGTCAACTGACGAGGAATGACTGCACACGTGCGTGGCAAGTATAGTAGGAGGTCATCAATCAGCTCTTGGCGGATATTTCGCCATTCTTCCTTGTGTACAATATCCAGTTATGCAATCATTGTGAGAGGTGGTGGTCTGGCTTCATTGTTTCACAGAGATGCTCAATCGGGTTTAAGTCCGCTAAACAAGCTGGCAACTCCATTTGTTCAATTTCTTCAGCTTCAAGCATGTTGTCCGACAGTGCGGCTCTGTGTTCAAATGTTTGTAAATATATCGGACTCAACTGCTGCGTTATTAGTCCGTAGTTAACAAACTACTTAAACTAAGGTAAACTAACCTAAGGACAACACAAACATCTATGCACGAGGGGGGACTCGAACCCCCGATGGCGAACGGCCGCGCCCACCGCAGCACGGCGCTCCAGTACGCACGGCTAATTCGCCGCGGCCACAGCTCTGTGGGAACGAGCGCTATCGTCCACCAGAAGGAACCACTCTCCTATGACGCCATCGTAGGGCATAACAAAAGTTCGAAGGATCTTGTCCTTATACCTCTGGGCAGTCAAAGTGCCAGTCTCAACGAGATAGAGGTCCGTACGACCCCTAGTACTGATTCCTGCTCACACCATTCCTCCACAACTATGATATGGTGATGTTTCCTGCACAACAGCGTGATTATTCAGAATTCCACGTTCTCTCCAGATGAGGGAACGACGATTGTGCGGCTGAACACAAAACTGTGATTCATCTGTGAACAGAACCCGTCGCCATTCGTTACGACTGCTATCCTAATGTTCCTTTGCCTGGGCTAAACGGTGTCGTGGTTTTAATAGGACACACAACATAGGCCTCCGTGTGTAGAGGGCACATTCTCAAAGGCGATTTAGGACTGACTGTAGTGATATTGCGCGTCTGGTTGCTGCGTTGCAGTTGAGTTGCATTCAGCCTCCTGTCCCAACGGTGTGTTAAATGGCGATAACGGAGGTGTGCTGTGGTAGCTGTCTTCAACTAGGGCGACAGCAAGGTTAAACCACGTCCAACTGTCGCACGTCGTAGACTTGGCTGACTGGTAAAACAGGATAGGCGGCGACCTAAATTTACTATGGGTACCGCAAACACTCGTGTTTATATTCAGTCCAGAAACAAAAGATACACTCAAATCTCGGGTAAGAATGAATGTGATGATGCATTCTATCATACTGTAAACAATTGAGTCCTATGTCACATGAAGTATGCAGCGCCGGTCGCGGTGGCCGAGGGGACTGCGGCGAGCCAGTCACGGTCTGCACGGCCACTACGGTCGGGGGTTCGAATCCCCCCTCGGGCATGGATATTTGTGCCGTCCTTAGTAGTAGCTAGTTCGTAAGTAGTTTGTAAGTTTAGGGACTGATGACCCTGTAGTTAAGTCCCATAAGCTCCACAAACATTTAAACATTTGAAGTATGCAGCGAAATCGTCATCTACAGAAATTTAGTTCTTCAGGTCAGTATGTCAGTGCATTGAAATAAAATTTGTCTATCATCATTCTGTTAGTTCTATTTACCTCCTATAACGTTTAAAATGCAACTCACAGATCTAATAGATGCAATAAAATTTAGTAAAACAATTTATTTTGTTGTCGCAGTTTACAATTTTGAAGTCAGTGACTAGTTTCGGACTCTACCGTCCATTATCAAACCATTAGCCTTTTTCAAACCGTGATAACCCCCAATTCTTGTTACAACTGGCTGCAAAAATCTTGTACATTATCCTCTGTCGATACATATCACTAGTTACATTAAAATTTAATTTACATGCTGGAGGCCTGTGGATGTATCACCAATTTTAACTGCCCTTTTAAATTTTAATGTAACTAGTGATATGTATCGACAGAGGACAAGATTTTAGCAGCCATTTGTAACATGCATTGGGGTTTATAACGGTTTAAAAGAGGCTAATGGTTTGATAATGGCCGATAGAGTCCGAAACTAGTCACTGACTTCAAAAGTGTGCAACTGCGACAACAAAATAAATTGTTTTACTAAATTTTTCTGCATCTGTTAGATCTGTGAGATGCATTTCAAACGTTATAGGAGGTAAATAAAACTAACACAATGATGACAGACAAATTTTATTTGAAGGCACTGATTATTGACCTGAAGAACTAAATTTCTGTAGTTTCGCTGCGTACTTCAAATGTTCAAATGTTTGTAGAGCTTATGGGACTTAACTACGGGGTCATTAGTCCCTAAACTTACAAAATACTTACGAACTAGCTACTACTAAGGACGGCAAAAATATCCATGCCCGAGGGACGATTCGAACCCCCGACCGTAGTGGCAGTGCAGACCGTGACTGGCGCGCCGCAGTCCCCTTGGCCACCGCGTCCGGCGCTACATACTTCATGTGACATAGGACTCAATAGTTTACAATATGATAGAGTGCATCATCACATTCATTCTTACCCGAGATTTGAGTGTGTCTTTTGTTTCTAGACTGATTATACACACGAGTGTTTGCGGTACCCATAGTAAATTTTGGTTCTGATCCACTCACTGCAAGATGTCTGAGGCTGGATGTAACTGCTCGTAATGGTCTGAAGCCCGATCTAAATAGATCTGGAACGCTATCGGTTCAGTCCATATATAAAGAGCGCACACTATTCTTGAGAGACCACCAGCTTGCTCGGTGCCTTGTTGACAACTTGGTTCCAGAGCTATGTGGACTCCACGTCAACTCTAAAACTGCCATCTACTCTGAGTGACCAAGCAACTGTTTTCGAATTGCGCTTCACTCTTCTAACGGATACCTTCGTCGTACGCCCCATATTGACTTCTGTGTTTATTCAGGCAGTGTTGCTTGTCTGTTAGTACTTTCAACTACTATTCCGCGTTCATAATCTGTGAATTCGCTTCATGCAGCCATAATCACACCAGAAAACTTTTCACATGAATTACTGGGGTACAAATCACAGCTTTGCCAATGTATGGAATTTCAGTTCTTTGTGTATGAGAAATTCAGTGCATACCGCTATACCATGACTTTTGTCACATCAGTGAACATTAGTTCATGACTATAAAAAATGTTCAAATGTTTGTACAGCTTATGGGACTTATCTGTGGGATCATCAGTCCTTAAACTTACAAACTACTTATAAAATAACTTATACTAAAGACAGCACAAACATCCATGCCTGAGGGAGGATTCGAACCCTCGACAGGGAACGGCCTCGCGCAAAGGAACATAGCGCCTCAATGCGCTCGGCCGCTCCGCCTCGGCGACTGTCAACAGACTTACAATTATAACATTATGTAGCTAGAGCAGGGACATATACATATGCACCTTCGAATGTAAAAAGGACAGAACTGAAGAAGAATGGGTTGTGGAAATGACAAACCCTTTAAATGAGACCCTTCATGTTTCCTCGTATCGGTATAGTAGGTGTTCGGACCGCACGCTCTGGAACGTTTTATTATTGTTGTTGCCGGCCGCGGTGGCCGAGGGGACTGAGGCGCTCCAGTCACGGTCTGCACGGCCACTACGGTCGGGGTTCGAATCCCCCCTAGGGCATGGATATTTGTGCCGTCCCAGTTCCTAAGTAGTTTGTAAGTTTAGGGACTGATGACCCCGTAGTTAAGTCCCATAAGCTGTACAAACATTTGATTATTGTTGTTACCGTTCCAAATGGATAATGCTGTCGTGTAAGCTTTCCCAATTGACAACATTTCAGCAATTTGTGTATGATGTCTTACGCGTAACTGAATTTTAGTAGCGGTATCTGTGACAACGGCTTGAATGTGGAGACGCTTTCACCTTATAATTGTTCTCCTTCTTATGTGGCGTGTTACTTTCTATACCAAAGGAAGTGGAGATAAAGACCATTGTCTGTAGAAGTCTCTTAACATATAACCAGTAGTATAGGCCCAGTTACGCTTAACAAACGTAACATAACAATACCTTACCGACGGTCGTCTTAATCGCCTACGGTATACACTGACACTTTAGACGAAAATAAAAGTTGATTACGTGAACGTGAGTGATAATTTACTGGCTATTGGATGAACAGGCCCTTCGGTTACGCCGTCTTTATTGGCAGCGTGAAGAATGTAAATGGGCAGGAGGTGTGATAAGGCTGGCACCGCCTTCACAGCCTGCTGCGGCCTTGAGCACTTCCCTGATGAAAATCACGCCTTATGAACGGTACCGAAGGCGTGGCCGTTACATTCCTGTGACTGCAATTCCAGATTCAGTTTGCAGTTTTGGCATTGAAAATATTATGATAAATTCAACAAATTTACCTGTTCCTGCAATTATTACATCGGTATGCCCTGCCATCCATTATGATATTAATACAAAATAGGACGATTATTTAAATTTAACCTTCAGTTAAAGCAAATATGACGCAAAAAAGAGGAATGAAACTTCAATTGTACCATAATTAAATTATAGTCGGAATGTTGCATAGCCGGCCGCGGTGGCCGAGGGGACTGAGGCGCTCCAGTCACGGTATGCACGGCCACTACGGTCGGTGGTTCGAATCCCCCCTCGGGCATGGATATTTGTGCCGTCCTTAATAGTAGCTAGTTTGTAAGTTTAGGGACTGATGACCCCGTAGTTAAGACCCATAATAATTAAGAAAAAAAAATGTTGCATAACCGTCACGAGTAGCGTGAAGTGTAACAACAAGAAAGAAATTGGTGAACAAAATACTGATATATACATGGTAGATAGTTGTAAAGAAATATACACATGAATGCTGTAGTAAGCAGCACGTGCAAAATTTAAAAATAAAAAAATGTCAAATGTTTGTTAATCTAAAGGACTTAACTGTTGCGTTTATCAGTCCCTAGGCTTACAAACGACTTCAACTAACTTACGCAAGGAGAACACATACACGACCATATCCGAGGTAGGACTCGAACCTCCGACGGCGAGCTTCAAAATGTTCAAATGTTTGTAAATCTATCGGACCAAATTCCGTGGTCATCAGTCCGTAGCTTACAAACTACTTAAAGCTAGGTAAACTAACCTAAGGACAAACACACACACCCATGCCCCAGGGAGGACTCGAACCTCGGCTAACGGCAAGCAACCACGCACTCCGCAGTAACGCGCCTTAGAGCGTTCAGACAGTCCTCCGCGGCTAGAATTCATATTCATATTACTACAACAAATTGCTAATCTCATAATCGCTGCATGTTCTAAAGTGTCCTGCTACGGACTCGGTGGCCGTTCCCGCCGGAGGTTCGAGTCCTTGCAGTCCTCCCTCTGGCATGAGTGTGTGTGTGGTGTGTGTGTGTGTGTGATTTCTTAGTGTAAGTTAGTTTAAGGAGTTTGTAGGACTAGGGGACTGATGATGAGAACAGTTGGGTTCAATAGGTCTACAAACATTTGAGCATTTGAGTGCCGTGGCACAGTGAGTTGTGAAGGCTGCAGTGTGGCGAAGTCTTGCTGCCGGTTTGGGTTCACTGGTCACATTCGATTCAATTTCCTAAACGTCGGGGTATATTTAAGAAAGCCACTAAGAAAAACTTTTATTAGTTTGGGTAAGATGCCACTAAACGAATTATACTGAAGCTCTAAATACCCTGACAGGGTTAAACGCAAGATGAAGGAATAACCTACTATATGATTCTAGCCATATATTGGTCCCTGGCCTCTCTGGACGCAGCGTATTTTTTTAATGTACCCCTGCCGATCCCCTACAGAAAAATCTTGTGAAGTAACTTTATGGCATCAAAGCACTATTAATCACAGTGTTACACTAAACAATGCACCAAACAGTTGCGGGCTGAAAATAATTACAGTTGAGCCAATAGATGTCAGGAGACGTAAGATAACTAACACATTCCTGGAATAAAGTGTAATATGCCCTCTTTGAATTTACCAATTCTCTCGAGATTTGTCGCTGAAGCAGAGCATATGGAATACACGAAATGATTACATTTACAGATCAATACCATGAGCGGTACTGAGTTACCAAGTGTCGACCGATGCTGAAACGCAGACTACAAAGTGGTGTAGAACTCACGTGTAGCATTTCAGGCACTGATCCTGGCATCCATTTGATCATACAGGTGGTGAATAATGTTTTGGGATATTTTAGTCCACGCCTGCTAGACCTGTGGTTTGATGAGTAGCACGTGTCCATCGTTGCTGAAAAGCAGACTACCGAGTGGTGTAGAACCTACGAGTGGCATTTCAGGCACTGATCCTGGCATCCATTTGGTCATACAGGTGGTGAATAATGTTTTGGGATATTTTAGTCCATGCCTGCTCGACCTGTGGTTTGATGAGTCGCACATGTCAATCGTTGTTCCATCATTTTCCGCACTTGCTCGATTGCAGGCAGTTCCGGAGATCGTGCTGGCCAGGGAAATTGTTGCATGTTTTCCAGAGCACGTTGAGTTTCACGCGCAGTGTGTGGTCGAGCATTATCTTGTTCGAACACCATATCACCTTCATGGTACAAGAATTCCAAAAGAATGGGTCTTACAACAAGCTGCACGAACGAGCACTGGTCAGTGTTCCCTCTATAAACATCAAAAGCGAAAAAACTGTAGCTTATCGCACCCAAGACCATAAGGACTGGGCTGAGGCCATTGTGTCTTGGACGAATGCACTCTACGATACAGTGTTCGCCAGGTGTACGTCGTACACACAAACGACCAACTTTTGCGTACAGGCCGAATCTGGATTCATCGCCGAGGACCACGGGCCGCCATTCCATCTTCCAAGAGATCCTCTGACTACATCGGTAGAATAGTGCATATCGGTGCAATGACATGAGTGTAACACTGGCTACATGTAGGAGCGCCCATAGTCCGATTTTTAGTAAATAGTTTACAGCCGCGCAGAATGGCCGCATGGTCTAAGGCATCATGCTAAGGACTGGACGGCCATTCCAGCCGGAGGTTCGAGTACTCCCTCGGGCATGGGTGTGTGTGTTGTCCTTAGAGTAAGTTTGAGTTCTTCAAACTGTTGCTCGTGACCCCCATAGGGGTCGCAAAGTCTTGATCAGGGGGTCGCCCTAACCGGAGGAAGTATTTGCGGCATAAAATAACTACGGGTTCAGTAATATCAAAAAAAGTATGTCTCAGTGAAATTTATTCCATGTTAAAATTACGGAATTATTCGTTTAACATTCGTTATGAATTGAATAGACCATATATCTCCATCTATATAAAAGCGAAAGGACGCTCATTCACTCACTCATTCACTGACTCACTCACTGACTAAACACGAAATCTCGAAAACTACTTCACCCATGAAGCTGAAATTTGGCAGGGATGTGGTTTATAGGTAGATGACGTCAGCTAAGAAAGGATTTTGCGATAGGGTCGATAATTTCATATGATATTATATGACGCCATGAACAATGATAACTTCCCTGTCTTGGGGCACTTACTTTATCAGTCCACTATCTAAGAAGGAGACCACTCAGCAAATTGCAACAAACTTTAAACATAACTTCAAACCTTTAGGAAACTTTTCCTCGCTGACAAGAACAGCAAAATGCTGAAAGGAAAACGTTTTGTCGTTTACTACTTTTTCGGCGTTCATGCAGTAACGTTACAAGTCACTATTCGTACACTATTAATTATATTTGCGAGAAATGTTACAGACAGAGTACACACATACCAATTAACGCACGTTCGAAATTTATCATAGTACGACACACAGTTGCGAGCGTGAAGATCGGGGTGAAAGTTTAAAATAGAGAAAGTTTAATTTTTAAAACTCACAACCACCAGCTGCGAACCAAATTCCTAAACATGCAAAAACACTGGAACTGTGATTGCAACTGTTTGACTCGTTTTCTAGGGGATGATATCACACGTTCACAGCTTTCCTTCCCTGCATATGATTAACAAAACAAATTCATAATAAAATCAAGTTCATGAGAGAAAAGGGTGTACTAACTGCTATTTTTGAAAACACGTGAAAGTTCACTTTATGTTGTTTATTTCGCAATATTAGAACCCTGTGACTGATACGTCTGTACGTCGACACATTTATCAAATAAAGTTATAGCTCGTGAGCCACAAGACAAAAATGAATATTTGTCGCAAATTGTTTTCACACCATGTGGCGGTCTCAAACACCGTTTATGTTCGTGCCTATGCGACGACACGTGTTACATTAACAAATCACAGTCACTTTAATTCAATGCGTTGCACACCTTGTTCCACCGGCTAAATATTCACAACACACAGTAGCACTCGATTCAACTTGGTGCAGTCTACGACGAGCAACCACACGTGGCGATTGCCACACACACAAATCTAAAGTCACCACCTCGAGATCCACATGCCGATCGATTCAGAGCGACGCCGCCCGGCCAGCTACCCCACGTGCTCCGGCCTCGTCACTTCCTGCCCACGCGCGCGCGCGCGCCAAAAACTCAACTGCCGGGGTTTTTCCCCTACGTCATCAACTTCCCCATGTGAGCTGCTCTAACCGATTTGCCAATGTACAGCGCTCAGCCAATACATTTCTAAAACCTTACTAAAAATCAAAATAATTACACTACACATTAAGTAAATTGTCTTATTAGGTTTTTATATTGTTATAAACATCCTTTGTACTATTTATCATAATCATGCAATTTCTTATGTCACAGATAAGTGATTTAACTGAATACTTCAAGATAAAATACACAAGATTAATTGAAAATAAAATGAGAAATAGTTAATATATTATTTTTATAAACAACCATTGCCATGCTAGTTATGTAACTGGCTTGTATTCATTGATAATTTATTACTTTTCATTGTCAATTAAACATATTACGCCAGATGTGACTATATCAGCTAATGTATTGTTTATTTATCAACAGGCTATTTTGTAATGAGGGCCTTAAAGGTTCCTAACTGCATCATATTACTTCAAATGCAAGTAGTATTAGAATATTTTATTTCACGCTGTGCACTGCACTGTGCCTGGCACTCGCCATTGTCCCTCTCTCCCCTCACCGGAAACGAACTGGAAAATCCTAAGCTGGAACAAGCCACCAACGTTGGCCTGCTCGCTGGCCTCCCGTCAGCTATAAGCACACAGCAAATCTCAACGTGGAGAATTTCTACCTATGGCCTAACTATAAATGTTGTCACCCAACTGTGTACATACATTGCTACCATAATTAATAAGGTTAAAATTGTGTAACATTTAGTACATTGGCATGGTCAATGTTTGCAGTGAACTTCATACTGTTTAGTTATCAAATGCTATTAATTAGCAGTATTTCTATTGGGCGGTAATCTTACACAGTTCATGAGATATTACTTCTGAAACGTGACAGCCGTACATAAGTACTGATTTACGTTTGATATTTTGTTAAGTCTTTATTACTCTGTTCGCAGCACATTCCGCAAGCAATATCCAAATATACCATTGAAGGAGCTGCAATATTCTATCCCTGAACGACATATTGCTCGGCAGATACGACGTCATAATATTATAAAAGCGAAAGAAGCTCTCTCTGTTACGCTTTAACGACTAAACCGCTTAACCGGTAGAAATTGAAGTGGGTATGGAGATAGCTTTAACGCTGAAGAAGAACATATGCTACTTTAGAAAAACGTGTAATTCAATATATTTGTTGATTTTAAGTATATTATTCGAAATATGGAACAGCCAAGCATCAAGGTTTCTTCAATAGCTTCTGACACACTTGAAGACTCCTTGTAAAAACTATTTATTCTTAGACGTTTGAAATTCATCGCATTTAAAAAGACTTTCCACGGTTGATGTGTGGTACGTAATACGATTCAACATACTACATACAATGCTTACAGAAGATGACAACGTCTTCAAACCACCGAACCGATTTCAATGACATTTGAATCCTGCATAATTTATACTTTGTGCAACGTATAGCGTATTCAGTCAGCGTTTTACTTACGAAGTAATAAACAGAGTTTCTTTTCGTATTTAATAAAAGCTTTACATTCATCTCTATAAAGAAGGACAGTATTTAGCGTCATTCTATGCGCGGTTTATATTTAAACCGGAAAATGTGATTTTTTTCTGATGATCCTGGTCTTAATTTAAGAACAAAGTTGTGACATTTTTCTTATATTGTCTTTGACACGTATGCAAGGACAACGCTAGCGAAGCCGCAGGTAAAAGCTAGTTGTTTTATAATACAGTGTGTTAAAGATGAATAAGTGCAGTCTGAAAAGTGAGTTTATGAACCAATCGATAGGACTTGATAAAATGAGTAATTCTGCCGCAGTGCAGTGACCGAGAACTCCAAGGCGCCTAGCGCTCAGTTGCTTGCCGTCGGAGGATCGAGTACTCCCTCCGGCATGGATGTGTGTGCTATCATTACGACACGTTCTGTCCGCCTCCGTAGCTCAGCGGTAGCGTCGCTGACTACCAGGCAGGAGGCCCGGGTTCGATTCCTGGCAGGGGTCTGTGTGTTGTCCTAATTCTCATCATCATTGGCACGTAAGTCGCCCACGCGGCGCCAAATAAAAAGACTTACACTAAGGCGGCCGAACAATCCCTCAAGGGATCTCCCGGCCACGAAAGCCATTCGCTCATCATCATCACGACTAGTTCTCTTAATTTAGTTTAAGTAGTTTGTACGCCTAGGAACTGATAATCGCAGCAGTTAAGTCCCTTACATTAAAAAATGGTACTTTAAAAAATACTTCTTTGAAAATTGACTATACAGTGGGACCCATTTTAACGAGCGTAATTTGCTTCTGATTCTTGCCTGAAATGCGAAACAGTCGTTAAGCAAAATACGTTTTTATGTCGGAAATCATGTAAAATTAGGATAATGTCTACCATTCCGAAAAATGCACAAAAAATATCATTCGATAATTTAAAAGAAAGCTGAAGCAAAATAAAGAAGATTAAATTTGTTTTCTTTGAGGTAACATAGTTTTGTTGCGGTTAGTGAAGAGGGAGGTGTGGTCAGATGTTCAAAAATGTTCAAATGTTTGTATAGCTTGTGGGACTTAACTACGGGGTCATCAGTCCCTAAACTACAAACTACTTGTGAACTAGCTAACACTAAGGACTGCACAAATATCCATTCCCGAGGGGGGATTCGAAACCCCAACCGTAGTGGCCGTGCAGACCGTGACTGGCGCGCCGCAGACCCCTCGGCCACCGCGGCCGGTTCAGATGTTGAAAAATATTCAAATGTTTGTAAATCTATCGGACTCAACTGCCTGGTCCTTAGTCCGTAGCTTACAAACTAGTTAAACTAAGCCGGCCGCGGTGGCCGAGAAACTGAGGCGCTCCAGTCACGGTCTGCACGGCCACTACGGTCGGAGGTTCGAATCTCCCCTCGGGCATGGATATTTGTGCCGTCCTAGTTCGTAAGTAGTTTGTAAGTTTAGGGACTTATGACCCCGTAGTTAAGTCCCATAAGCTAAACAAACGTTTTGAACTTAAACTAACGTAAACTAACCTAAGGACAACACAGACACCCATGCCCAAAGGAGGGGGGGGGGGAGGATGACTCGAACCCCCGACGGCGAACGGCCGCGCGCACCGCAGTACGGCGCTCCAGTACGCACGGCTAATCCGCCGTGATGGTGTCGTCAGAATATTTTTATTTGGAAGGGGGTCGCACGCTCGAATAGGTTGAAACAGACTGGTGTAAGTTGTTTAGGGACTGATGACCATAGCAGTTTGATCCAGTAGGTTTACAAACATTTGAACTGGTTGGCAACAGCCGCGGCGGAGTGGCCGAGCGCATTGATACCCTTCCAGACGCATGTCGGCCTAGATATAGCAGCTTGTAGGGGACACGCTTCTCGGTTTCTCCCTCCAGGGGGCGCAGTGCCGGCGTGTTATTGGCTGCCGGTCGTCCGCTGCCTTCTGCACGATCGTTCTCGAGCGTCTGGCGTGTGGCGCTCACTTTACGCCAAAACATGAACATTTGGTTGGCAACAGTTCATATTGACACTTTTGTGCTCACAAACTCTCTTACCTGTACTGTGGTCGCTGTACGACCGGACTCTGCTGCCCTTACTATACAATGATGCTGGCGGACGTCTGCGCTGCGCGCACATCCAGAACCTCGCCTAAAGGTGTGAGAATGTTTACGTGGCGATTACAATCAGCTGCGTTGCACAACTGACACAACACGCCATTCTTGTGTGGCAGTTCCCAGAAAGCATCATCCCGCCATTCAAAAGGCCACAGTTTAACCCCTTCCAAACTCTCCCAGCTGGCTGTAGGAAGCACGTGTGCATCTAAATGGCCTGGTGTCAGTTTTCTTCACACTTTGCTATCACACTGAACCTCATGGCTGTAAAGATTCCCTATTAAAGGGTACACACAGCTAGCACTCTGGCAGCTATACCTCAACGCTATATTTAGGGTGAAGACTTTCAAACAATTAGAATCAGTAATTCTTCTATCCCCCAGGTGGCATCTGCCGTCGTCGAATCAAAATCGACGTCGTCTTTAGAGACATATTAATTTTTCTTCCGGGAGTGTATGTTCAGAGTTTCATCTACATTCAGAGATTATTGCTTCTATTCATATTCATACAAACAAGTTATTATAAATGGGGAAGTAACTCTGAGGCGCTCCAGTCACGGTCTGCACGTCCACTACGGTCGGGCATGGATATTTGTGCCGTCCTCAGTATAAGGTAGTTGATAAGTAGTTTGTAAGTTTAGGGACTGATGACCCCGTAGTTAAGTCCCATAAGCTCAACAAACATTTGAACATTTGAAGTAACTCTGATAGGCTCTCACAAATAAAAAACTGACCGAAATTTAATGAAATGCGTACGGAGATAGCGTGAATGCAACGGAAACACATAGGTTACTTTAAAAAGTGTGTAGCTCAAGATGTTTATTGATTTGAAGAATATAACTGGATATATGACACAATAATTACTCTTCAGAAAAGATAACAATTTTTTATTTCTCAACTTCATCATATTTTCATCTATACTCTCTTACTACTCTCACAATGAGACGATGCCTAATCGTCACCGCCGAATTCTTCCAAATTTATAGTATGAAACAAGAAAGTGTCTGAAGTGGTTCAAACGTTCAAACGTTTGTATAGTCTATGGGACTTAAATACGGGGTCATCAGTCCCTAAACTTACAAACTACTTATCAACTAGCTTATCCTAAGGACGGCACAAATATCCATGCCCGAGGGGGGATTCGAACCCCCGACCGTAGTGGCCGTGCAGACCGTGACTGGAGCGCCTCAGTCCCCTCGGCCACCGCGGCCGGCTCTGAAGTGGTAACTCAAGATGACCAAGCGATTAGTACATAAAATAAATTTTGGTACGCATCTATCACCATGCTCACCTTGTCAATTCTCAATTTGGGTGTTTCTTTAGTAAGCGGTGTTTGGCTCAGTGGTAAGAGATCGGATTCGTATTGAAAGAGTCTCGGGTTCGACTCCGCTCGGCGAGAAATGTTTGTGCGCTTCTTGTTAATGCGTTCACTTCTGATGTCACAATTATCCACAACAGCATATAGGTTATTTTGTATTTATATGTGCACAAAATCAGCATAGGACGTCATTATTTAAAATTAGCTCATTATCTTGCAATCTTGGGGATGTGAATGGTCCATACGGCACAAACAGAAATAATCGCATACAGTGGTGTGCGTCAAGGAAAAGTATTTGAACAAAGTAACACTTTTATACAGCACAGTATGCTATGAGCCTTTCAGGAAAACTATTGCCACATGTTTACATATACCTACAGGAGACCAAGGGTTAAAAAATGAGTACGGGGCCAAATATGGAAATGTTATCACTTCTTCAAAATCCGGAAACTGACAAGACTTGTACAAAAAATATATAACTGGTGTGATGAAGCACTACGTGCAAGAGAATAAATGTCTTTTGTTGATTGACTCTTGGGGAGAAGAAAAGAATCCATAAATATACGACGAACTGTTCCAAGATGGAGACGGATTGACAACGTGCAGTGTGAAAGTAACTGCCCCCTCCCCTCCCCCAATATACGCCATTAGGCCAACCTTGCTAGGTACATTTTTATCGTCAGGTAAAAACGTGGTAAAATATTTTAAACTTCACTTACCTAATTGTGAAAGCAAAAGGAATCACTTCCCGAGAAGATTGCAGCAAACTACTTTCTATTATACATTATTCAGTTACAATCAGAGCTTTCCAAGCTGGGTGTCGTGACACTCTGGGGTGTCTCGTAGTAGTATCAAGGGTGTCGCGAGACTAACGAATCTAGACTAAAAAAAAAAAAAAAAAAATTGTCATAAAATAATACATACCACCCTGAAGAATCGCCTGCTGCTATCATCCCTCTCTTCATTCATTGCACCACAGATCACGTTTTAAAGGAATGATCGGTGCACATTAATTGCTTGCTCAGCCGCTAGGAGGCAGCTCTGCTTCAGCAGCAGTAGACACTCAAGGTTCGTTCAAGCAGCTGCCTGTTGTCAGATTCCAGCGAACTACTCATGCGCAGAGCTGCTGCTGATACTCGATAACAGCTTTTCCCATGCGCAGTTTGCTGGAACTGGCAGCTGCTTGAACGAACCTTCACTGTTGTCTGCTTTCCTTCTCAAAAAGCTGCACCTGAGCGTTTTTTAACAGATTTATCAAATCCACGTCACCCTCGGTAGCGTTTTTTACAATTAAATGTCAATCAATGACACAGTGACTGTAAAAGCTGTCACAGATTGTAAAAGCAGTCACAATTGTCCACTGACTAAAGCTATACAGTAGCGATGTTTTGTATGGAATATGGGTGGGTGATAAACGGAGAGTAGTATTTTAAATGCAGTGATCGTTGGTTCGAACCCTGGTATGCATTAACATTTTTTTCTCTCAGTTTCCTGTATGTAACAGATTCTGGGACCTGAAATAACATCCATATTCTTACTTGCCACAAATATTTACCATTTTTCCCGATTATGTCTGGACTTCCGAGGTAGTGGTGAAGCAAAAACCTAACAATAGAACTTAAATAATAATTCATCACTTGTCATAAATACATCCTCTTTATTTCTAAAAATAATGTGATAATATTGAAATGAAAGGTAACAGCCACTGTGCGGTCTAAAGCAGAAATCAGAGCAGATAATTTCCAGATGCCGTTTTCAATCGATGCAGCAAAACCGTACCTGGTCCTGACATGTACACACGACAACGAAAAAGGTTTCCGAAATTCAGTTTTCGTGTTTCGGAAGTTGGGTCGCATGTAGAAGAAGCAAGTATTACTGTGTGCGCTAGGTTTTGTTTTCTGCGGTGTTACTCTGTTGTACATATCCGTTGTTACTAATGTTTCTTTTTCTTGCGATGAGTGTACGTAATTGCTGCAGTCAGGATCAACATTAAACATGTCAATACGTACGAGAATTTCAGTTTCGTTTACAAACTACATTTAAGCGATACTTTATTTCCGTCCCCCCCCCCCCCCCCCGCTAGAACCATCCAAATTCTACCATATGTATTTATATTAGTGAAAGGGTGTCGCGCAAAACTGTAAGCTATAAAAGGGTGTCGCCATGAGGGAAAGTTTGTTTGGAAAGCACTGAGTTACATGCTGCGTTACGTGTGGTTCGCTGCTAGTTTGTCCGATGAAAGAAGCTGTTTCCAGAATGTCTATCAACTTCATTTTTATGGTAAAAAGCAGTCAACAATCGAAGATTGGTTTCAACACCACAGTGCTTTACTAGGCATGGTCCTGTTTGGATATGGTATGCCGTTGCCTACCACCGAACTGACTTTACCCAGAAAGTTATTGGCGGACCTACAGTTCAACGTGGAATCAGAAACACAGTGCTATACGACATTTTTCACACCAGCAACATTGCCAGAGGTGTAAGAAGTGGAAAGTGACACATAAACATCCCATGATTTACCGAGGATCGAACCGGCGAACTTTCGATTTACTGTATTACCGTGCCACGCTATGGAGACATTGAAGAAAAAAAACATGTCATTACAAAAATGTAGCGTTTATAGTGTGCACAAGATGCGGTCAGAATTATTGCTTCTCTGAGCCTTCGATGAATATCACCCCTGTACATGTAACTTATCAATTGCAAAAGATTTACATATACGACATTCCCGTGCACACGTTAACTACAATCCCTTTTTAAATGTTTGCAGTCAGGAATTTCATCCTATGTCTATGCGTTTTGTGCTTATATAAATTATTAAAATAACATATATGATGATGTGGTTAATTGTGACGTCAGTAGTCTACGCGGAGTAGATCCCGCGACCCTTTCAATACGAATCAGATCTCTTCCCGCTGTGCCAAACACCGTTCCTAAACACACTCTCAAGGGACAACTGGTAAGGTTCATATGGTGATAAACCCGTATAAGAATTCATTTTACTTCCTAAACGCATGGTCTACTGGAGATATCACTTGGGGCACTTTCATGTCTCACCTTGGAAAGATTCGGCGATGACTAAGAGGCTTCTCATATAGTTCCTGAGAAGGTTGAAGTCTCACAACTACGGCGGCGTCATTTAACTGCTGTACGCTTCACATTAGGGCGTGGGAGGCCTTTAGTGGGACATGTGAAAGCAGCTTTATTACACATGTGAATATTACTAAATTTGCGCTACTTCGAAATAAAAATTATATTTTCTTTCTTTCTGCGCCGCGCGGGAATCGCCGTGCGGTTCTAGTAACCATGTGAGGCCGTTCCCACTAGAGTTTCGAGTCCTCCATCGGTCATGGGTGTGCCGGCCGCGGTGGCCGAGGGGACTGAGGAACTTCAGTCACGGTCTGCACGGTCACTACGGTCGGGGGTTCGAATCCCCCCTCGGGCATGGATATTTGTGCCGTCCTTAGTTGTAGGTAGTTCATAAGTAGTTTGCAAGTTTAGGGACTGATGACCCCGTAGTTAAGTCCCTTAAGCTTAACAAACATTTGAACATTTGGTCATGGGTGTGTGTGTTGTTCTTGAGTCTAAGTAGTTTTTAAGACTAGGAGCTGATTACCACAGTAGTTTGGTCACACAGATTTACAAACATTTTAATTTGAACATTTTATTGCCGCGGTGGAGTAGCCGAGCGGTCTAAAGCGTCTCGCTGCGGAGTGCGCGGTTGCTTGCCGTGGAGGTTCGAGTCCTCCCTGGGGCATGGGTGTGTGAGTTTGTCCTTAGGTTAGTTTACCTAGGTTTAAGTAGTTTCCAAGCTACGGACTGATGACCACGCAGTTTGGTCCGACAGATTTACAAACATTTGAACATTTTTCTTCGGCCACTGAACGCTAGTTATGTGTTTTAGTAAATCCATATTTACTTTGTTTCGTGAGTAGTAAACAGTAATGCATCGATTGACTGTGGTCTTGTGGTTAGCATTACTGACAGACGGTGAAGATTTCCGTGATCGACTCCTGGTGGAGTGTAGATTTTCCTCCCGCTTGCGAATGGGTGTGAGTCTTGTTACCATTTGATCATCGATCCATCATCGGTTCGTAAGTCGCCAAAGTGGGGTCAAATCTGAGTTGCACCAAGTGGCTGAAAATATCGAACGCACCGCGGTGGAGTGACCGAGCGCTCTAAGCCGCTTTGCTTCGCAGCGCGCTATTGCTTTCCGTCGCAGGTTCGAGTTCTCTCTCGGGCATGGTTGTGTGTGCTGTCCTTAGGTTAGTGTAAGTTAGTTTATGTAGTCTAGGGACTCATAACCGCAGTAGTCAAGTCCCATAGATTTCAAATGTTCAAATGTTTGTGAATCTAAGGGACTTAACTACGGTGGTCATCAGTCCCTAGGTTTACAAACTTCTTAAACTAACTTATGCTAACGACAACAAATACACCCATGCCCGAGGAAGGACTCGAACCTCCGACGGTGAGCAGCGGCGCTCTCCGCAGCTAGGCGTCTTGGAGTGCTCGGCCACTCGCTACGGGCCCCATAGATTTACAAACATTTGAACATTTACAGCGAAGTCGCCCGATCAGTAACGAGACACGCACATTGCAATTCATTTTACTGAAACGCGAGACACTGAACAAATCAGCTCTTACCTTCACGAGATTCTTAAGTCTGGAATGCCATATCATAAACTAATATTAATGGTTGGTGTTCCAGTCCTCTCTGTGAGAAATCTGGACGTGACCAGATTTCGTAACAGTAGGGGCCTACACGCTTATAAATTACACATATGAGTCAGTATATTGTAAGGGCCATTAAATTTAGCGGCTCACCTAAAAGAGAATGTGGTTTTATTTCCCGAGTCCCAAATAACACCAAAGCATTGGCCTTTAAATTCCTAAGATTACAATTCCAGCTTAAATTGCTTTGGTAATAATCATAAATAAATCCCAAGGGCAAACACTTAAGCGGCGGTGGAGTAGCCGAGCGGTCTAAGGCGCCTCGCTGCGGAGCGCGCGGTTGCTCGCCGTCGGAGGTTCGAGTCCTCCCTGGGGCACGGGGGTGTGTGTTCTCCTTAGATTAGTTTAAGTCGTTTGTAAGCTACGGACTGATGACCACGCAGATGGTCGGATGGATTTACAAACATTCGAATTTGCAAACACTTAAACTTATCGTTTTGCATTTGGAAAAAAATGCCAATGCGGCATGCTTACGAAATATTTGTATGATTTCAGCAGAAGGCAAGACAATAAACGTTATTTGTACAGCTGTGCTGAGTTGAGATTTAAGAAACATTTTTGTTGCTTTTAGTATTCTTTATCTATGAATCGAGATCGGAGAAAAATATACACTTTTTGTGAACCTATATAAGAGGACAACAAACATTTATTACATACATTCGTATGTACACTCATATATGTCCAGATATTTATCAATTACTGGCATACTTCCTCGCCTTGACTCATCGTAACAGAACTACACATCTGCGAACACAGCGACGGGTAACAGCTAATTAATCGTAACTGCGAAAATTCCTACAATTATTTCAAGTTAAATATATTTATACTAATCTACAAAACCACAGAATATTACTTTAAAATGCGGATTTTATGCTAATAGCGCGTAATATTAATCGCTGGTTTGTATTGATCTCTCATGTGTCGTCAAAGTTAAAAATATTTTTCACGTATCGTTCTAATTGCTTTATATTCACTACCGGTCAGCGTACACTCTCACAAAAAATAAAAATAAAAATAAATAAAAAAATAAATAAATTCAAATCGCGACTGAAACTGAACACTTCGCAGGAAACATTGTGCATTTCTCTTGTTAGCATCCACTCGCGTCAGAGAGCCAACGCAGAAATTACTGCATCCGGCATGAGCTCGCTTCTGAGAACCAATACAGCAATTTAGTATCGCAGAGCAATAAGAACTGATTACCCGCGTTCCATAAAAATACATGCACAGGTATCGAGTTTACTTGGCTGCTGAAATTTTGTCAAAGCAACATCACTACGGCTAAATTGCTCTATTTAGGGGAGAAATGCTGTAATGCGATAATCTGGATTGTGTTGGTTGCTATGAAACAAAATTTTCTGATACAGTATTAAAAGCTTTAAAAATAGTAGCAGGCTACATCGCGTGACATACGTCAAACTTTTATCTCGTGAATGATTCAGCATAGCGAAACAATATTTTATGAAGACTACATTAGGCATTAGGACATATACTCTTATTCTGTAGGAAATATTCTCCACTGTCAACAGGCGAGATTCTGAAACAAGAATTGTTTCTCGTTGTACTTCCGTACTTTTTAACGGATTTTAATAGCACTTGAAACCGAAAAAGGGAACTGTATCTAACACCAAGAAAGAGTAATGACCCAGAAACAGTCAAATATTATAAAAAACTACTGTGCTACATTAAGAAAAGTTATTAAAAAGTCCAGAAGCATGTGCATCATGTCTGAGATTAGTACCTATGATAACAAAATTAAAACAGTTTGAAATATTATTACCAGGGAGACAGGGCGACCAAGAGCACAGGGAGATAGCATTACCATGAAACTGAATTAAAATTTTACAACTAACAAGCCAGAAGTTGAAAAAATTTTTAACTTTTATTTTGTAAATGTTGTGGAGAAAATAGGATCTAAATGTTCATTAGAGAAAGCTAGGCAGCTAATGGAACAGGCCATACCCACACAATTTGATACAATAGAAATTCCACCCACCTCTCCTTCTGAAATTAAGAAAATAATAAACTCTCTCAAGAGTAAAAGCTCACATGGAAATGATAGTATTTCCAGCAGGGTAATAAAAGCTTGTTCTCAAGAAATAATTAGGATTCTTAGCCACATATGTAACAGTTCTCTTAATCAGGGTGTTTTTCCTGATAGACTAAAATATGCTATTGTTAAACCACTACACAAAAAAGGCGATACGTCTGATGTCAAGAACTACCGCCCAATCTCACGTCTGACAGCCTTATCCAAAATTCTTGAAAAAGTAATGTATTCTAGAGTAGTTTCACACATAGGTAGAAATAAAGTTCTAACAAACTGTCAGTTTGGTTTTCAGAAAGGCTTTTCAACAGAAAATGCTATATATACTTTTACCAATGAAATATTAAATGCTCTGAATAACCGGACATCACCCGTTGGGATTTTTTGTGATCTCTCCAAGGCTTTTGATTGTGTAAATCATGGAATTCTTCTAGATAAACTAAAGTAGTGTGGTATGAATGGGACAGTCTACAAATGGTTTAAAAGGGACACTGTACAAATGGTTTAAATCGTACCTAACAAGAAGAGTGCCAGAAAGTTGACATAGGTAATTTAAATAATATGCAAAAAAACAGCTGATTCCTCAAACTGGGGAACAATCAAAAATGGGGTGCCACAAGGTTCGGTCTTGGCCCTTTGCTGTTCTTAATATATATTAATAACTTGCCATTCTATATCCATGAAGATACAGAACTGGTTCTATTTGCTGATGATACAAGTATAGTTATCACACCTGACAGACGAGAACTAACTGAAAAAATTGTAAACGACGTCTTTCAGAAAATCATTAAGTGGTTCTCAGCAAATGGACTACCATTAAATTTTAATAAAATATAGTATATACAGTTCCGTACAGTAAATGGAATGACACCATTAATAACTACAGAATTTGATCAGAAATCTGTAGCAATGGTAGAATATTCAAAAGTTTTAGGTGTATGCATTGATGATGGGTTGAACTGGAAAAAACAAATTGAAGAACTGCTGAAATGTTTGAGTTCAGCTACTTATGCTATTAGGGTAATTGCAAATTTTGGTGATATACATCTCAGTAAATTAGCTTACTATACCTATTTTCATTCTCTGCTTTCATTTGGCATCATTTTCTGGGGTAATTCATCATTGAGTAAAAAAGTAAATAAATGCACAAAAGCGTGCAATCAGAATAATTGCTGGAGCCCATCGAAGATCATCCTGTAGACACTTATTTAAAGAGCTAGGGATCTTCACAGTAGATTCACAGTATATATATTCACTTATAAAATTTGTTATTACCAATCCCACCGAATTCAAAAGCAATAGCAGCGTACATAACTACAACACTAGGAGAAATAATTACCTTCGCTATTCAAGGTTAAATCTAGCTTTGGCACAGAAAGGGGTGATTTATGCTGCCACAAAAGTCTTTGGTCACCTACAAAACAGCATCAAATGCCTAACAGATAGCCAACTAGCAGTCAAAAATAAATTAAAAGAATTTCTGAATGGCAACTCCTTCTACACTATAGATGAAGTTTTAGATATAAATTAGTAAATCTGAAAAAAAAAAAAATAAAACAGAATCGTTTCACGTATTTCAAGCGTCAACTTCGCGTCGCAATATCTCGGGATGTAATTGGAATATTGCGATGCAATCAACGCCATTGTTTATGTGATTTGTCATGCTATGGATTGCTGAAGAAAAAATATAGGGTGTACATTTAAAAAAACATAAGTTTGTGTTAAAAAACACATTTGCTTTCGTTTTAGAATGTTTCCAAATATGTACATTCATGGGCCCCAGCCGTACATTGATACCGGTGATAGTCGTTTTCCAGTAGCTGTTATTGTTCCAGAGATATTTTGGGTGGACAAGATAGCTGTGACACTCTGTATATATATTGTGTCATGTAATATTTAGTACAATGTAATAATTAGTAAAGACGCCTTTCATTAACCTGACACGTTCCACATCCTTAAGAAGTGTCGTATTCATGATCTATGGAACAACTACTAATCTTATCTAATCTGATGCTACATTAATGACGGATGCCCATGTTCTTGCTGCATAAAACGACGGAGCTTGGTATGAGATCCCCGGTCGGCTGAGTTTACCCTTATTGGCCGATTCCGAACGCCTAGCATTTCTACTTCCGTGCATTTCTCTCACACCTTTCAAATTTCAAATTTTGTGTAACTAAGGGACCAAACTGCTGTCATCGATCCCTAGACGTATACTCGAGTTAAACTAATTTGTGATAAGGACAACACACACTCACACACATGAACGAGGGAGGATTCGAACCTCCGGCTGGATCGGTCGGGCAGTCCGTCCCATTGGTGCCTTGGACCACGCGGCAGTCCCCGCGCGACTGTGAAACCTTTGCGAACAGCTTCAATGTCGACATTAATGACCATTATTTCAAAGCTGTACTCTTTACAAGTGCTATTAAAAGCCGTTAAAAAGTACGGAAGTACAACGAAAACTATTCTTGTATCAGAATCTCGACTGTTAACAGTTCAGAATATTTCCTATAGAATAAGAGTATATGTTCTAATACCTAATATAGTCTTCATAAAATATTGTTTCGATATACTGAATCATTCACGAGATACAAATAGCACAGTAGTTTTTATAATATTCGACTGTTTCTGGGTCTTTACTCTCTCTTGCTGTTAGTTACCTTTCCCTTTTTCGGTTACAAGATATTCTTATTCCTTTAGTAAGCCATAGTTTTTTGCATGATTTCTTATCATTATATTTAACTATTTTCATGGAGAAAAAAATTTTCAAATACTCTTAAAAATGTATCATGAAATAAGTTGTATTTTAAATTAGTATCAGCTTCCTTATACACCCTATCCCAGTCTAACTGCTGAAGATTTTCCCTGAAATTTCTAATTCTTGAATCGTTAACTGAACGCACAACATTGGAGGGCTGTTTTGAATTACAGAGAGGAACTATCTCATTTACTGTAACTAGCTGTGCACCATGATCGGAAAGACCATTCTCAACAGGACAAGCATTTATTTTATTGTTTTAACTTATCTTGGTCTATAAAAAAGTTATCTATCAGTGTGCTGCTGTCCTTTACAACCCGAGTAGTAAAATCAATTACAGATGACAAAGTAAAAGAACCGAGTAAGACTTCCAGGTCATTCTTCCTATTACATTGCTTTAGTGAGTCAACATTGAAATCCCCACAAATAATAATTTGTTTTCCCTTATCTGACAGATAGCACAACAAGGCATCCAAATTTTTCATAAATAACTGGAATTTTCCTGAAGAGGACCTATGTACTGTTAAAATTATAAAAGAAGGACCTTTTTTCAGTTTAAGGTGACAGGCACATGCTTCTATATGTTGCTCTACACAAAACTTTTGTGTTTCTAAACTTTTTACACTGTAATAACTTTTGACATACATGGTAACTCCTCCTCTCGCCTTATTCTCTCTATTCACATGTGCTGCTATTTTGTAACTGCTTATGTTTACTTTTTTCAATATCAGTTACAATGTGATGCTCAGACAGGCATAGTATATCTATTACATTCTCTGTCATTTAAACAAACCAGTAGCTCATCTGACGAAATTACTGAGGTAAGCCGCGGTGGAGTGGCCGAGCGCTCTAACGTTTGCTGCGAAGCGCACGGTTGCTCGCCGTACGACATTCGAGTCCCCCTCAGGCATGCGTTTTTTTGTTGTTCTTATCTTCAGTTAGTTTAATTAGTTTGTAAGCCTAGGGACTGATAACCGCAGCAGTTCAGTCACTTAGATTTACAAACATTTGAATTTTTTGCTGAGGTAAATCAGGAACAAGATGTTGAGGATAACGTTATTCATGCTCAGTCCACAAGTTCGTCAAATAGACTCGATGAGATTAGTATTGGGAGTCCTGAAAACCCACATATTAAAAATACTCTATATGCATTGAAACAGACGTAAAAAGTAAATCGTAGGCAGAATGTAGATTTGGATAATGAATTAAAACAAACCAATGATGGGTTAAAAGAAGCTAGTATTAAACTAATAAATCTAAGGAGGTTTTGAACAGGGAATTAGAACACTGTAACTACTAAGCGACGTGTGAACAGTTGAACAAAATCCTTGAAGACTCACATAAGAAAATTAAATTTTAATCGACAGCATGGAAAAATATGTTAATTGCTAGAATAATAGACGATGAAAATTAATCAACTTACTGAAAAAGGAATATAAGGAGAAGTTTCTAGTAATGAAACCATATTAAAAGAATATGTAACAAAATTGAAGTAAAGAAAAACGTTAACGGCAAAGTAATCAATAAAATATACCAGATAATACTGATAATGAAGCAATGGTAATTCAGTAAATCTGTCAACAGCAGACGGAGGAACATAGACGATGGACAGATACCTGATATGCATTAGGGTGTCGTCAGTGTTCGTGCTTTGTTTGCCAATAAACGAAATGTGAATATTCATATTTTCTCGGGGTATTTCATTATAAATAAAATTACAGGAATTCAACCATTGCCATTTATTTATTATTGCTAATATTTCGGCTGTGTACAGTTCAGCCATCATCAGAGCGATAGTAAGACCACTAGACTGTCGGCAGACCTTCTACACTGTAAAAGCGTAGCTAATCGACGCCAAAGATGTCTAAGGCTGTAGTACCTTCCATGGCGATTATATACAATCATGAACTTAGACGGTAGAGAAGTACGAAGACGTAATACCATCTATGGAGAGCATTTGTAATCACACTGCTGTTGTCTTTGATTGCGTACAATTGTGAGTGCCGGGTTCCAAATTTTACTCCCCAGCCGAATTTCAATGGCTTCTCTAAAAACCGAATCCCAGAAGGATGATAGAGAAGTTAATATCCGAACATTCTTATAATCCATATTATGGCCTGTTTGAATACAATGTTCAGCCTCTGCTGATTTAACGGGTTGTAACATGCGGCTGTACCGTCGATGTTCAGCACATAGTTCACGAACTGTGCGCAAAGTGCGTCCAATATACGAACTCCCACATTGAGAATATCATGAAAAAATACGTCTATGGAGTTTGTCGGACTTTGGACAAGCTCCTTCTGTAAATATTCTGGTAATCGCCTTTGAAGAATCGTGATTTCAGTCAACACTCACTGTGGACGATTTATATGCGTCAACTTAGCAAGTTCACGCACACAGAAATTACACAAGGACTCATTTCCGTTTTTATAATGTGGTCCGTTTAGGAACTCATTCAGAAGTCGTATTTTCTTCGCTTCAACCCAAGATTTCTAAAGGCCATTTTGCGAACTTAATTTATTCTCGTCTGACATTCCTCGTATAAATCCATATTTACAGACAGCAATAAAATTCACTGGATGGTACCTTCCAGCCTTAGCAAAACACTTTTTTGTTTCCGTACTCATATATGGAACACTTATCACTGTCGTAGCCTAAATTCTTCCCATTGAATTTAATCCTCTATGTACATCTCTAATCTGCTGTTCGAGCTTAGTTTTTTCATTGCTCACTAAAGATTTAGTTTCCTGTATGTTTCTAATTACTTCGTTTTCACAATCTACCACTCTATTCGATAAATTATTGACCGACTTAGTCGTTGCTTCCTCAGGGGTATTTTGTCTGTGCACACAATCCTCCATAATACCTGCCGGTTTTTCCTGCATATCATTCATCTTATCCCCTAAATCCTTTTCTACTGGGATGATGTTAACCAGGTCAACCTCTTCAGAAACTTTGCCCATATCTGTCCTTATACCTTCTAATTTCGATTCAATCATCCATCCTATTCGCCTCTAATTTTTCCCAACTAAGTTTTAATACTGTTCATGTTTGAAATCACACTATCTAGCTCTGAGGTTTTTTTTAACAATTTTTACATCAAAATATGATTTTAACCTTCCATTTTTGCATTAAAATTAAAATTTACACTTTCAATTTTCGAATCAGAGTTTAAATTTACACTATTTATATATGATTTTATATTTTCGATTCAAAGTTTGAATTTATACTATTTATAGATGACATCATATTTGATTGCATCTGTTGTAAAACCAACAGCATCTGTGCCTTAAAATCACCTAAAACTTAAGTTTCATTCTCTGATTTTAGTTTCTGTCCTTCCTCATTAATACCTTCCCCATTGACGCTACTACGTCCTGACTTCGGACTACCGTTAAGTAGGTCATTCTGATTTTCTGAACACACAGACTTGGAGACTGTTAAATCGTTGTGTTCTCCAACAAAACCGATGAATCTGCAAATTCACACATGTTTACACTATCGTCGTTTGTACTTATCAGTCGTGCTGACTGCTACTTTTGTACTGTTTGAAAGTGTGGTAGCCACTGATGCTGACGTTGTAGAATTTGAAGCAATATGCATGACGTACATAGATGCCGTTGTTGTAGCCGTAGATTCTCGGACCGCCATCGAAGACAGCTACTTGTTGTTGGTGGCTGTGGTTTAGCACGTTTTTTTGCAGCTTCTTTTATATTTTTTGAAGTCCGCGTCTACCTCCCGACACGTAACTATTGCTAACAGTTTTCACGCACACAATTTCTGCAATAAACTTACGCAAAATGCCTATTTTCCAATGGATATCAGGACCTGGGTCACAAAATTATTGTAATGTGATAGCATTACCACTGAATTTTTAGAGGAATATTATTCAAAACCCAGACAAGGAACCGCAATTGCGATTTACGTTATATCCTTATGTTATATCCTTTACGTTATCGCAGCTATAATTAAAGCAAGTGTGACTAAACGATGTAAGAACCTCAGTATTGGGCTATATACGGTTCTGATTTAGAAATTTGGCTAAAATATGTGCAACTACCTTAGTTGCACATATTAACTTTTACCTGTGATCATGCAGTTAATAACACTCTACGCATAGGCTGTAATTTGCAAAGCAAATAAGAAATATTACATAAAAATGGTTCATTAATAGAAGGGGTTTTATTCTAACATTTGCAACTGATGTACGCAAACTCAAGATTTAGTTGAATAAGGTTTACTCAATAGGTTCCCTATTGGAAGTGGCCAGATGAATTATTAATCAGAAACAGAATAAAATGGTTACATACAGCTGCATTGTCTAAATAATCATATCTTTAAGAGTTTAAATTTCCCGAATACATCTCTACACTTGCACTATAAATCAACCCGCTAAATTAAATATACGAGAGGTAAATTATGCTACATGCATTTTAGTGTTACTGCGGAGAATATAATGATCTGCTTATATTTCCATTACAAATTTATATCGGTTTAAATCACTCATTAAATACTATATACAAGTGTGACGCTTTCAAGATGATAGCTAGAGACAATAAGCTATGATCCTTTCTATATTTTGATATATTAGTCGTAAACATTTGTAATTTTTGAGATGTGCGCAATTATTCCGACATGGTATATGCCTTAAATGTTGATGTTAAATAATTTTATTGATTGTTTTACTTTATTCTGTGGAACTCACAGATGTCCTCCAGAAACCCTCTTAAAAGACGCTCCGCTAACAGCCATCATTAGTTTTGAGAACAAAGCATGAACCTTTTTCCGATTTCCGCCTATTTGGACAAATCCCCGACCAGCCTTTCAGTTTAACCCGCTACTACGTGCTCCACCCAGGCCACTGCCAGTTCTTTATCTTTCCAAACAGTACCATTACTTATACTAATTGTGCCACTCTATGGACATTGTGTTATTATCTATTTGTATTTACGGGATGTATGACATTAACTGCGAACCGGTAAAGATGAAAATGTATACCCGGTCGGGATTCGAACCCTGGTCGCCTGCTTTTTAGGCAATTCCGCTGACCCCAACACCACTGAGGACACAGCGAACAGCACACCTGAAAGAACAGACACGACATATATGTAGCTTATACAATATGCCGATGACGGGCAATGATCCTTTCTTCTGTGCGAAGGCGCTCCTAGACCCTTACTCGTACGGGAATCAGTTTACAGAACTATGAGTTTGAGTAAAATTAGGCAGGGTAAAATTGAGAATTTGTATCTGACAGTAGGCGCACTTGAGTAACCCCGCAGGTGTGGTGATCACTGTGTCCCCAGTGGTATACGGGTCAGTGCAACTGCCTAGAAAGCAGGAGATCCAGGTTCAAATCACGGCTTGGTACTCATTCCCAACTTTACCCATTCACCGTTAGTGCCATACATTCCATGAATGGGGATAGCTAAATATTTGTGGCAACAAAGAATATAAACCGCGACAAACTAGGAATAAACGGCCAATAATTTGTAAAAAAAAAAAAAATAAATAAATAAATAAATAAATAAAAAAATAAAAAAAAAAATAAAAAAAAAATAAAATAAAATAAAAATAAATGTGTAACAGTCATAGCTGGTTCTAAACGCGATGGTGGGAAAAAATAATAGCTTGTAACCGGGCGCGAACAAAGATCGTCATCCTTACAACGTGATACCTTAAACCACACGCCCGTTGTCACACTTTATGCTTATTCATATTATTATTCATCTTAGGAACTTCATAAAATTTTTGACAAGTGAAGCGTCATTAGTAGACAGATTTCGAGTCATGAGGACTCACGTATTCTGTATAAAACAGTCAGATTCATAAGATGTATAAATACAATTGTCTTTCTAGCGCATTTTTATACGGAGTACATGAGTCCTCATGACTCGAAATATACGCTGATGATGTTCAATGAAGTGAATGAAATCGATATGCAATTTTTTTTAAATGATTATGTCACATCACACCACCAAGCTGGAAATTTGTAACTTTTTAATTATTGTAACAAATTTCAAGTAGAATGACACTCCAGAGGTCGCGGGTTCGATCCTCGCCAGGTACTACGATTTTTATCTGTCACTTTCCACTTCTTTCACCTCTGGCAGTGTTGCTAATATGAAAAATATCGAGTAGCACCGTGGTTCGGAACCCACGTTAAACTATAGGTCCGCCTATAACTGGCTGGGTATGTCAGTTCGAAGGTCGGAGGAAGGCAATGGCATACTAGAGCTCTGGATTTCGATGAAAACAACCGCTCGAGCTTTTCCCGTTTGTTGCCGCTGCTCGACGGCTGGGGTAGGCGCACGCTGCGGCCGCCTAATGCCCCACGTGGCCGGTCGCCGTCCGCCTCTCGGTTACCGGCGGGAGTGTCGAGCACTGCCGGCCGCTCGAGCGCGCACACAGTCTCGGCCGGTGACAGCGCAACCGCCGTGCGCTCAGCATTGCGGAATGGCATTAGAAGCCGACCTGACTTTGAGCAACGCAGGTAGCGTTATGGATCAACGAACTACAGGTCGTAAAGGCTCCATTCATGAAACAAAAAGAAATATTGTGCAGAGAATTAGGAGCGGCTCGTTAGTCCTGAAGAAGAAAGACATGTCGAAAGAGGAGTCGAAAAGTGAAGCTTGGAAATCTTTTGCACTTGCAGTGGATCCTGTCACACAGGTTTCTGCTGGTTTCGTGCAATGTACCACATACATTCGTACCAGTCAAGCACAACAGGTATGATTCGGCGCTGCAAAAGTAAATGCGGAGCAGAATCACACCGACCACTTGCAGTACCAAGTAGCATAAAGAAAGTTGTTGTTCATAGGTTGGTCGATATGGGCGGAATAGATCTGCTACCATGAAATACTTTAGTAAGATTGGCTTCAAGATTTATTCGGAGGAGCTCATAAATGTTCGCGCCGCCGGCCGTGGTGGCCAAGGGGACTGAGGCGCTCCAGTCACGGTCTGCATGACCACTACGCGGTCGGGGGTTCAAATCCCCCCTCGGGCATGGATATTTGTGCCGTCCTTAGTAGTACCTAGTTGATAAGTAGTTTGTAAGTTTAGGGACTGATGACCCCGTAGTTAAGTCCCATAAGCTATACAATCATTTGAATGTTCGCGCCACGTATGGCTAAGTCAATACAGAAGATGTTCTTCCGCACCCACCACTGTATCGCGGTATATTAAAGAAAAGGCCAACAAAATACGGGTGACAATGGTGCCCAAGTTAATATGTGCTTAGACTACTGTATTACCGTTTGTCTACCAAACGGAACAAAATACTATATACAGAAATTACAGTTTTTAACGTTGCAGTTACTGGAAGACATGATCACGTCAATGGTAGAAACTCCAGTAATTTGCAAAATATTTAAAAATGTTTCTAAAGCTCATGGGACTTAACGGTGGGATCATCATTCCCTAAATTTACAACATCAAACATCAAATGTGACATATGCAGTTGTAATATTTGGGTTATAGAACTGATAGTAAACAACGAAAGACATTTCAAAGATGTTCAAATGTTTGTATAGCTTATGAGACTTAACTATGGGGTCATCAGTCAAAATGTTCAAATGTTTGTTAAGCTTAAGGGACTTAACTACGGGGTCATCAGTCCCTAAACTTACAAACTACTCATGAACTAACTAAGACGAAGGACGGCACAAATATCCATGCCCGAGGGGGGGATTCGAACCCCCGACCGTAGTGGCCGTGCAGACCGTGACTGACTCGCCGCAGTCTCCTCGGCCACCACGGCCGGCGAAAGACATTTGTAAAAGAAATAAGTAAGTTGTTAATATGAAGCGGTGGTCTCTCATCTCTGATATATACATTAATGACTTGCCATTCTACACTGATGAAGATTAGTTCTTTTTGCTGATGATACAAGTATAGTAATCACACCCAAAAAACGAGAACTCTCATTAACTTTTGATAAAACACAGCACATACAGTTCCGTACAGTAAATGGAACAACTCCAGTAATGAATATAGACTTTAAACAGAAGTCTGTAGCTAAGGTTATTCGAAATTATTCGTTCGTTTTGAAGGGAAACCAGAGTTTTTCAAAAATTTTAGATGTGTGAATTAATGAGAGATTAAACTTGAAGCAACACATTGATTGTCTGCTGAAACGTTTGGGTTCAGCTACGTATGCTATTAGGGTTTTAGCAAATTTTGGCGATAAGAATCTGAGTAAAACAGTTTACTACGCCTATTTTCATTTACTGCTTTCGTATGGCATAATATTCTGAGGTAATTCACTATTGAGTAAAAAAGTATTCATGGCACAAAATCGTGTAATCAGTATAATTACTGGAGCGCGCTAAAGATCGTTCTGGAGACATCTATTTAAGGATTTAGGTATCCTCACAGTTACTTCAGAGTATTTATATTCACTTATGAAATTTGTTATTAATTATCCAACACAGTTCACACACATGTTCACATGTATGTAAATTTATCGGACTCAACTGCTTGGTTATTAGTCCGTAGCTTGCAAACAACGTACACTAAGGTAAATTAACCTAAGGAGAACACGGACACTCATGCCTGAGAGGGGACCCGAACCCCAGATTGCGAACGGTCGTGCGCATCCCGCAAGGCTAATCCGCCGCGGCAAACGCAGTTTAAAAGTAATAGCAGTGTCCATAGGTATAACACCAGGAGAAAGGATGATATTACTATGCGGGGTTAAACCTCACTTTGGCACAGAAAGAGGTGAATTATGCTGCCACAAAAGTCTTCGGTCACCTACCAAACAGCATCAAAATCTGACAGATAGCTAACTAGCATTTAAAAATTTATTAAGAGAATAACTGAATGACAACTCCTTGTACTCAATGGATGAATTTTTAGATATAAATTAGTAAAACTAAAAATAAAAAATAATAATAAAAAGAAAAATAATACAAAATATATTTGTGTCATATAACATTTTGTGTAATATAATATCTTGTACAGACACCTTTTATTACACTGACAAGTTACACATCATTACGAAGTGTCGTATCCATGATCTATGGAGCAAGTATTAATGTAAGCAGTGTGACGCGGTGCAGCTCGCTGGCGCTGAGTGCGCCGGTTACTGGCGACCGACCGAGTGTTCGGCGCGCTCGGCCGAGCGCTAGCGATCGGTTGCCCGCAACCGGTTAAAGAGGACGCTCGGCCGCATACTCCCGAGAGACAGAGGGCCGAGCGGGACTCGCCGGTAAAAATCGGACGTAATGAAGACCTCTACGGCATACCACCTCCAAACAGGACCATACCTAGTAAATCACTGTGGTGTTGAAACCAATCTTGGGATTCTTGACTGCTTTAGCTTACCTCACTTGACACAACGTCACACGGAGAGGCCGCTACCGCCGGCCGGCAGCTACGAGGCAGTGGGCGTGCCCCAGCGGCCGGCCTGCTGTCAAGCTTGGTCAGCCTGCTAGGAGCTAGTGATGGGACAACCGACTGTTTTTAACAACCGATTGGTCAATTTTTGAAAAACTCTGGTTTCCCTTCAAAACGAACGAATAATTCGTTCAGTCGGTTTTTTCGAGTCGAATGGAACAACCGAATGAAAGTAGTCTCTGTAGCCGTATGAATGTTTTCACTCACTGGCGGGGTTTGAGTGGTTTCAGTCGATGCGAAATAATCGAATGAAACCAGTCTCTGTCGGTTGCAGCCGCTATATGAATGTTTTCACTCATTCAGTGGGTTTGAGTAGTTGCAGTCGATGCGCGAGCACCGAATGAAACAAGTCTCTGTCCTTTATATGAATGTTCTCGGCTTTGAGTGGTTTCACTTGATGCGAAACAACCGACTGGAAAAAGTCTTTGTCGGTTTCTGCAGTTACATGGATGTGTTTATTAATTCATCGACTTTGTGTGACTTTATTTACATACTCCTTCAGCCTTTTCGGGTATAAACGAACCGTGATTCAGCATGAAACATTCTTAAAGGCAAATCTTAAAAATATAGCAGTGTGTCTGTGTGTGTGTTTCTATTGCATGCAAATCTGCAGTTTTGTTTCAATCTTGATGAAATTTTTCACACTTGACCTTCAAATCAAGAGAAACGTCACTGTCTACATCAAATTTAATTCGGTGCATGGCGGAGGGTACTTTACATACTAACTTCGACAAAAACCACAATTTGGCTTCGATCTTGATGAAATTTTGTACACTTGACCTTTAAAACAAGGCGAAGGTAACTGTGTACAATAAATTTCGCAGGCGGAGGGTACTTTACCTACTAACTACGACAAATTCCGTTTGTATTCGAATTTTAATGATATATTTCACTCTTCACCTTCAAAGAAAGAGAATGGTCACCGTCTACATCTACTTTAGTTCGATGCATGAGAGAAGGTATTCCAGAATTCGACGCCAATATAGAATTTTATTCCGATCTTGATGAAATTTTGCACACTTGACTTTCAAAACAAGTGGCATCTAAGATTTTGTATGGTACATGGCGCAGGGATGGAATAAACCTCCACATCATTTCACCGATAACCACAGAAATATCTGTGACAAGAATGAATAATTATGAAACTTGAGATGAATGTTTTCATACACTGTTGACGCATACAGACACGCTGAAGGAAATTTACAGCACTGATAAATGTTGTATGTCTTCTCGTACTCCTTCAAATTAGATGGAATTTACAAAAATATTTTTATACAAAATACTTTATTAAACTTTTTTTTACAATATCTAATGTTTAGTGATCTTCGAATTTGGATCTAGCAAATATGCTCAAAGTTAAAATACTTAACTCTGTCCTACTAGTACCTTAGATATGTATGAACAATAAGCCGCAAACAGCACGTTTCTACCTGTTCCCACTTCGGAGATACAGTATGCGAGATTAAACTTGTAGCGATCATTTTGGAACACCCTGTAGTTTCCACGCTTCTTTATTGATACAGTAAGAAACCGACAACAATCGGCGATGGCACGCCCCGCGACGCCGCCAGGCACTGTTGTGTGGAGTTTGTCGCGCGCCTGCTGGCGCTGTCAGCAGTGAAAACGCAAGCGAGGCAGCACCCCTCTCGTGTCCCCGCTACCCGCGGTACTTCGTGGTTATTGGCCACTTATCTTCTACAGATAGTGGGTGTCTGCGAAAGTAATCTGATCGGGCCCAGATGATCGGCGTTTTTTAGGTCTGTGGTGGGCAATGAAAGTGATCACAGGCCTGCTCCAGCGATATGACTTCTAATTAGTTACTCGTTGATGGCACCTCGAACAATTTAATCTACAACAAAATATGAATCACTGTTACTGTGTAGTATAAAACGAAAAGTTACTTCATTCAGTACATAATTAAATGAACATTGTAATACGCAGTTTAACTTTGGCGTACCCCTTTTACATGGCGATATAATGTAGCACTGCTGTAGTTATCTGATGTGCGTGTCAGTTTCATTCATAGAAATGTAAGCTAAAACACGAATGAGTCGTTTCAGTTGGGATAATGATTACATGTTTCAGCCGACAGAAAAACTTACTGCCTCTTTTCACTTGAAAAGAAAGATGAGTAATTCAGTCAATGTACAAAACTGCAAAAGTGTCCCATGTTTTCATTCGGTTGTTCCCACATACTACTTTCATTCGAAAAAAAAAAAAGTATATTAATCCACCATAGTTAAACTACGACCGACTGACTCTTTCATTCGGTTGCTCCCACTGACTGGTTTCACTCAAAAGAACTAATGAAGAGGCCAACGTACAGTGTCAATTTTTTCATTCGGTTGGTCCCATCGACTGATTTAACTCAAAAGAAAAGGAATGAGTAGTCCAACCGACAGTGTCGGTTTTTTTTATTCGGTTGCTCCGACCGACTGATTTCACTCAAAAGAAGGAATAAGTAGTCCAACCGACTGTGTCGATTTTTTTATTCGGTTGCTCCGACCGACTGATTTCACTCAAAAGAAGGAATGAGTAGTCCAACCAACTGAATCGGTTGTTTCATTCGGTTGGTCCCACCGACTGGTTTCACTCAGAAGAATGAATGAATAATTCAACCGATACGATAAACTACAACCGAATGATCGATTTTTTTTCCAACAACCGAATGAATCGATTGTTTTCATTCGATTGTTCCCATCACTAGCTTCCACTGCGCTCGTCACTAGTAGACTCGTAACGTTCGGAGAAACCCGCAGCGCTCGTGAGACTCGAAGACTGGTAACGCTCATAGGAACTTGCAGCGCCGTTTCTTACAATGAAGAAGAAAACGGACGTTCTGTGAGTGTTAGTAGACGGAAAGTACGTTCTGTTGGACAGGCCCAGAACTAGCCGCGGTAGTTGCTGCTGGGATATCTTTAAGGTACTAACTTAATTAGAAATTTATGTCATTTCATGTTAGATGAACGCGGTGCCCACGTTAATATATCCGATTTTCCTTAAGTTTATTTTTATAGCCATTTTAAACAAGAGTGCTGACGATTTATTTTCGTATTTCATACTATAGCTTAAATTTGCTGTAATTATGATATTTAAGCATTCCGTTTGTTTGAGAATGTTGTTACAGATGCGCATGTTGCGCGCTCGTAATGGATATTCTTTACTATCAAGTGATCCAAAACAGAAATATTGACTTACACATTTTGCAGTCTTTGCAATATATTTTTTCCACGTATGTACATTCTCCGCGATCCACCGTAAGGCGCGTGCTAGAGGGTACCACATCCCACTCGCTTTTACATCCCACTCCCAAATAGAACTAGGGACAAACGAATGGCCATACGTCTCTCTATGAGCCCTAATTTCTCTTATTGTACCATTTTGATCTTTACGCCAGTATCTTGGCGGCAGTAGAAGCTTCTGCAGCCAGCTTCAAATTCCGGCCCTCTAGCTGTTTAGGACTTGTTAGAAATGGTATGATTTTTATTTAATAGTGGATATAAATCATGTCTATCAGATTTTTGAGTTCATGATTTAAACCACCCTATTATCAGAAGTTCAATTAGGCCTAACCGCAGACGCACTTCGTTTTTTTTTTTTTTTTTAATTATTATTTATTATTTTTCCTTTTCTTTTTATTTATTTATTTTTTAAATCTTATCATGAAAATCTGGAACCTCCATTCGGTTTAGCGACTTCTTTAACGTGACCGATTTAATTCTAAAGTTTATAACGCGATTAACGCTAGATTTCCAGAACGTTGGACGTACAAACTACTCCCTCCGGTACGTAAATCTTGTCGAAAGAAGATTTCTTTTCCTCTCACAAAACACAGAATGAGGCTGCTCGTAGAAAATTAACTAATGAAAGGCGTACATTTAACAACACATTACAAGAAGGTCTATAGAATGTTCTTTGGGTATGTTACTATATCGACACGAGCATTGGATACTTTGTGATAGAAATAGAGTCGATGAGATAGTTCAAACTACTCATTACAGAAACATTCTGTTGTTTCTTTCTTGATATTACATTACGCACAATGAATCATTAAAGAGATCTCCAGACATGTACTACAGAAAACCATCTAAATATAGTTCAAAGTTAAGTTAACCAGTTATCAATCAGAAGATTGTTTGAATACCGTAGTACTTTACCAAACATGGATCTGTTAGAGGTGGTATTCCGTTTGCCTTTACAACCTTCGAACTGACTTAAGCAGCCATTTACAGGAGGACCTACAGGAAATTCCGATTCCTAACCATTTTGTGCATTGGTGTGTTTTAGGTTTACTAACAGTACCAGGAATCCAGAATGATATTTTCACTCTGCAGCGGAATGTGGGCTGTTATGAAACTTCCTAGCAGATTACATTTGTGTGCCGGAACCGGGAGTTGAACCTGGGACCTTTGCCTTTCGCGGGCAAGTGCTCTACTGTCTGAGCTATCCCGGCAACATTTACGGTCCGTCCTCATAACTTTACCTCTGCCATTATCTCACCTCCAACTTTTCAAACTTCACAGAAGTTCTCCTGCGAACCTAGCAGGACTAGCACTCTTGGAAGAAAGGATATGGTGGAGACATGGCTTAGCCACAGCCTAAGACATGTTTCCATAATGAAATTTTCACTCTGTAGCGGAGTGTGCACTGATATGAAACTTCCTGCCATATTAAAATTCTGTGCCGGAACCGGAAATCGAACCTTGGATCTTTGCATTTTCACCATACGTTGACTTACGAAGTATAATAGTCCTCTAGATGAAAACATACATATATGCATACATGCATTGTCACTGGTCAAACAATGCCGAAGTCTGTTGTACAGTATCCTCTGCCACGCAACCATACAAAATTTAATGTTGACAGTGGTCTTCCTCTTGTTTTGAAGGTCAGGTATACAGAATTCCTTCAAAATTAGTATAAAACTACAGATTTGTATGCGCACACACACACACACACACACACACACACACAAACATCGGACATCATACATAAGATGTTCCTATTGTAGTTCTAAATATTGTAGTTCTAAATGATTCTGCAGTCCTAATTGCGACGTTTAGACTTTATAAAAGGCGAACAATGAACTATTGTCCTTTACATATTAGCAGTTCTCGTGGTTCTTTTTAAGTGAAAAATGTATTGGTGGCATTGAACGGCAGTGAATTGAAAAAAATGTATTGACGCCGCTAATCTCGCCAGCAAATAATGCGATCGGGGTAATATCCGGTAAGAAGTACTATTATATATTAATAAAAAAACATGTAAACATAGCTAAATATATTTCTTTATAAAACTTCCAGACTAGTAGAAAATCAGACGAATTATTGCCATTTTCTGTTATCTAGAGTAATGATATTGTTCTTTTTTTTTATTATTATTATTTTTTTTTTCCTCTGCCGTCCTTCATGACCATTCAGTCATTGTCTTTTATCGCCGTATTTTTACACAGAAGGAATATTTTCTAAGGAGTTTTCTTTTATAACACACAGTACAGCTGTTAAAAGTTATTAATTTCATATGCCACATTGTAAGGGACGGCCGATTTCCCTTCCGCTATGAGTCTGACCGAGTCGCCTCTCTCACGAGCGCCTGTGCTGCTCGCAGCGCCACTCCCGAGCAGCGGCAGCACTTATGATTAACGAGCGACCTTGTTGTGTCTGCTAACCGGCTCTACACTGGTGCTAATAAATCGTCAGTGCACCAAAAGGAAACTGTGGGGCGCGGATGTTGCCTTCTGAGGTGCGGGAATTAGTAACACTGTCGTGCGTTTCCTTGGGAGTAGCATAGAAACCAACGCGCGTTTTATTAGCGACGTTTCGCCTCGCCCCTCGTAAGGAGCGCCCATTAGCTGAGAAGAGAAACTGAGCCTCAGTAGTGCCCTGCGCAAAGCTATGGCTATCTGCACGATATTTCCTCTTGCGAAAATAAAGTACTGCGGATAAAATGATCTGTTACGGGAACGTAACGAAGAATGATAGTCAAGATATACAAAACTTTTTTCCTTGCACAATCAGGGTGTTTATTCTTTTTTTTTTATTATTTATTTATTTATTTTTCTTTTTTTTCAGAGTATCTCTAAACCAATGCACAAAGAGGGTTGACCGTCACTAGACAGTGACGTAGTGTTTCAAATACGCGGAAAACTTCAAACGCACGTGTATTTTCACTAGCGGGGATCTTGTACAGTGGCTGTTGAGAAAGGACAGAATATTGAGTACTCTGTTAGAGTGCATCCAGATTAGCCAGCCAGTAGATGCGCAGCGGGCAGGGCAAGGGCGGGGAGTGCGGCAGTGGTGGGGAGAGAGGCAGTGGTGGGGAGAGTGTCAGTGGTGGGGGGAATGTCAGTGGTGGGGGCGATGGCGGGCTGTCAGCGCGCTGGAGGGGTCATGCCGATCGTGGGGGCGGGGGGGGTGGAAGGGGGGAGGGAACTGACGCTCTGAACTCGAGCGTCTGCTCCCGTTTATTGCAAATATTACGCGCAGTTGCTTCGCGTCCATACTTGCAAGGAAACCAAGCAAAACAGTTTTACACACGAAATCATTGTCCGTGATAGGCAATGATAAATTAATTATAATTAGTGATAAATTAATTAGTTAATGATTCGCTAATTTCGACATTAAGTCGTTTATATGTATAATTAATAGCGCTTCATTGCTGTTTCTGTGATGCAGTGTTTAACTCTGAACTTCTTCCACTTTACATGAAAAGTTTCTAACGTAACAATATCAGCAACACAGCTGGAACTCTTGATTCTTCAATGTTGTTTGTAATTTCCACGTGGGGACACACACGAAACTGTGGTTTTTGAACCAGAGCTGGGACTCCACATTCTTTCTAGTTCTGCAAGGCTTGACACTCTGTCTTAGATCTTACAGTCTTTGAGACTGTACGAAATCGAGGAAAACTTCTTCATTGGCGTTGCCAAACAACATTCACGATGTTCAAATGTTTGTAAAGCTAAGGGACCAATATGCTGAGTTCATCGGTCACTAGACTTACAAACTACTTGAAGTAACTTATTGTAAGAACAATACACGCACCTATACGTGAGGGGCCACTCGAACCTCCGACAGGGAGCGGCCCCGCAATCCGTGGCAAGGCGCCTTAAACCACGCGGCCATACCCACGCGGCTTTTCAAGATACTGAAATTATGTTACGTTTGAAACAATTTCATGAAAAGTGGAAAATGTTTAACTGTAAACATTATATCATGAAGTATCTATAAAAGCAAAATTGAACTTTATTTTCATTTGTAAAATATAGAGAGGCTGTGGATCTCTCCACACTCCCAGAAAGTGAGGAAAGAAAAATTAAAAAGAAAAAAGAAACACTAAAAAGATTTACGGTTATTGACACGTGTCTGTCCTTTCGAGCATGTCCGAAAGAACAAGTGCCACTGGTTGGCATCGTCAGCCGTAAATTTACGTAATTCGAAATGTTCAAATATATTGACTGTTCCAGAGCATTGAAATAAATTCATTGGTGAAGTTGAAAATTTACAACGTATAGAAGACTAGTGAGAACCATTCTTAGAGTTCCGTTCAAGTGATTCAGATCTCCACCTGATTTTATAGGAAGACATAGAAGCAATCCAGAGGCGGACTGCTAGATTTGTTAGTGGCAGGTACGATCAGAACGCGACTGTTACTTAGATGGTTCGTGAACTGAAATGGAAATCCCTGGAGGAAAGACGACGTGATGCCCGGAAAAACTATTGCGGAATTTTAGAGATCCAGCATTTTAAACTGACTGCTGAACGGTTCTACTGCTGCCAATTTAGTTTTCTCGTTAGGACCACAAATCTATATCTCTACTTATATAAAAGCGAAAGGACACTCCTTCATACACTCACTCACTCACTCACTAAACACGAAATCTCGAAAACTACTTCACTCATGAAGCTGAAATTTGGCAGGAACGTAGGCGTAGTTCAATACTTATAACATCATAATTATATCCTTGACTATGTTTCCCACAAAATATAAGTTTCCATATTTTTAGAGTGTAATATTAGAAAACTGTCTGTGATGAATAAATAGTGGATGAATGAAGTATCGTAAAACACGCGTCGCGTGATGGGAAAGTTTTTGTAACTCATTGTTTAGGACTATGCGTCCTAGGTCGTTTTTAACCCCACAGCAATTGTTGTTTGATAGTGAGCAATATGTGTACCAAGTTTAGTTGAAATCGGTCCATTATTTGAGAATATGAGGAAAAATAGCGCATGATGAAGCACTATTCACAAATTTCACTGTTTATGGCGTCATATTTCCTTAAATATGTGTCGTATTATGATGTAAATTGGAAGGTACATTCAGTGGAATATTTGCCTAATGTCTGCAAAATATGTTGTGAATGGTGTTAGTAGTATTTACGTAATAAATCCGAACCTCATACGTGATGATGCGGTTGTTCATCAAATTGTTACGACTTTATATTTCACGAACTATATGTCGAACTGTGCCGGCCGCAGTGGCCGAGGGGACTAAGGCGCTTCAGTCACGGTCTGCACGGCCACTACGGTCGGGGGTTCGAATCCCCCCTCGGGCATGGATATTTGTGCCGTCCTTAGTTGTATGTAGTTCATAAGTAGTTTGTAAGTTTAGGGACTGATGACCCCGTAGTTAAGTCCCTTAAGCTTAATAAACATTTGAACATATGTCGAACTGTGATATAATATTCAATGAACATTCAGCGATATGTATGTGTACTGTCTGTGAAATGTCTCGCGAATTCAATTTACTGTGTACAAGTAATAACTTGTAACGTCATGCTAAATGCCGTAGATATGCATCATGAACGTCGGAAAAGTACTAAGCGATAAACTTTTCTGATTTCATCATTTTGTTGGAGTTGTCAGCGAGAATACGTTTCGTAAAGATTTGAAATTATGTTTAAAGTTTATTGCAAGTCGCTTTGTAAGAGCCCTTTCTCAAGTAGTTGACGAATAAAATCACGCTATCACGCGCATCAATATGGGACAGTTTTCAGTGTTTATGACGTGATATCGTATGAAATATGCTTTTTGTCACCATGGCAAATGATTCCTGACCTTAAAGAATATTTGTACCAAATTTGGTTCAAATCAGTTCATTAGTTTAGGAACAGATGAAGAATATTATCGTACGAGGCAGACGTTTTTCACGAATGTCATTGTTTATGACGTCATATCTACTGACGTATATGTCGTAGGTGGTTCTTACCCCGACAGCGATTGTTGCCTGATAGTAAGGAATATGTGTACCTGGTGTGATTGAAATCGGTCTATTAGTTTAGGAGATGTGCAGCATACATTTACACATAGAGCCAATTTTATAAGCTGTACTAGCTGCAAACGCGGCATCGCTCGGGTACTTATTTATTCCAAAGTCCACCTCCCCTTCCCTTTTCTCTGCCTGTCCACCTTCCTTTTCCTTCTCTCTGTTCTTGTCCTCATCTTCTCTCTCTCTGTTCACCTCCTGGCACACCTGTCTCTGCCCAGCGCCTCCTACACTTTTCTCGTCGTCTCTCTCTGCAAGTCTCCACCTCCTCAGTCCATTGACTCCTCCATCAGTGATAAATTATACAACTCTGTTAACTTCCATGGTTACGTTTCGTGCATGTCTACGTTTAGTGCATGGCACCGTCCGCCACGCTCAGTATGGTGTCCTACGAAAAGTATCGCGTGTGTTAATGCAGGGTATAAGCTATCTCCATGCCAAATTTCGTTCAAATTTGTCCATCCTTTTCAGCATGAAGGAGTATCAAATATACTGTATTAACCCATTGTAAAGTACCCTCAGCCACGCACCATACGCTGGCTTACGGAAGGTATCCCATGTATTAATTATGGTATAAGCTACCTCTGTTCCAAATTTCATTCATATCCGTCCAGCCATTTCAGCGTGAGGTTGTAAGAAAAGAAATAACTAATTGTAAATCACCCTCCGCCATGCACCATACGAAGTTAATTTTAATATGCCTCGCTATAACCTTTGCGCTAGTGCAAACAATGAGTTGACAAAGTTGTATCGCATTTGGATGTACGGTATGTCTGTGCATAAAATACGAAGAAAGACAAAGAAACACACACACACACACACACACATATATATATATATATATATATATATATATATATATATACGGAGTTCAATGTTTTTCTTCTATGCCTATGAAACACTGCTTCTTCAGCTGCTAAACTGCTGTTGTCCTCTCTCTCTTTTTGTAACTTTTCGTCTGAAGAGTGGCTCAATGATGAGCCCTCTTGTGCTTGTCTTGTGTAGAAGTCTTTTGAATGTTGGAAGTGCATTGCAACATTCGGAGTTCACTGTTTCTTCTATGCCTGTGAAACAGTGGTTTAGAAGCAGACGTCACATGATGCAGCACTTATCCGCGCATTTCATTGTTTATTACGTCATATCTCCTCAACTATTTGTCGTACAGTCATTTAATGGTGCCTGTGACCATGGCAAAAGTGCAAGCAATATGTAGACAAAGTTTGATCCAAAAAATGTTCAAATGTTTGTAAATCTATCGGATCAAACTGCATGGTCATCAGTCCGTAGCTTAAAAACTACTTAAACTAAGATAAACTAACCTAAGGACAACACACACACCCATGCCCCAGGCAGGACTCGTTCCTCCGACGGCGAGCAACCGCGCGCTCCGCAGCGAGGCGCCTTAGACCGCTCGGCCACTCAACCGCGGCAAAGTTTAATCACAATCGTGAACGGTACGGCCGCACATAAAATGCAAACACACAAACGTTCATTTTTATATATTACTAGCTGAAAACCCTGCGTTGCCCGGGTATTTATTTGTTTATTCCCATCATTCTTCAGGTATATATTCATTTGTATAAGGGCTGATTGAGGAATATATTCATTTGTATAAGGGCTGTTTATCTGTAAAATCTCTTGGGAATACAATTAATAGTACGGAAGTAATGGATTAAAGCCGGCCGCGGTGGCCGAGGGGACTGCGGCGCGCCAGTCACGGTCTGCACGGCCACTACGGTCGGGGGTTCGAATCCCCCCTCGGGCATGGATATTTGTGCCGTCCTTAGTGTTAGCTAGTTCATAAGTAGTTTGTATGTTTAGGGACTGATGAGCCCGTAGTTAAGTCCCATAAGGTATACGAACATTTGAATGGATTAAAACTTGGTGCGTTAATGTTTATGTGATCATATCTCATGAGCTACGTGTCGTACTGTGATATAGATTAGAGGGTACAGTCAAATATATACGTGTATACTGTCTGTAAAATTTCCTGCGACTACAATTTGTAGTGTAGTAATTATAAATTGTAACGTCATAACGAGAGTCGTAGTTTTACTCCATAAACAGCGGAAAAGTAGTAAGAGAGAAACTTTTTTCCTTTCATCATTTTACTATGGTTGCCAGCGAGAAAAAGTTTAATAAAGGTTTGACATTATGTTTAAATTTGTTGCAAGTCGCTAAGTACTGTCATTCTCATACAGTGTATTTCGAAAGTCTCGCCGCATTATATTGCATGTTTTGCGATTTCTATTGGTTATGACGTAATATCTTAACCGTGTAGCAATTGTTACCTCACGGTAAGGAATGTGTGTACCAAATTTGGTTGAAATCGGTCTAATGGTTTAGGAGAAAATGATCAGCATTGTCGCAAAATGCAGCAGTTTTTCGCGCATCTCATTGTTTATGACGTCATATCTCGTGACCTATATATCGTATGTGATTCTTACACTTACGGCGACCGTCCTCATGGATTGAAGCTTACGCGTACAAAATTTCATAAAGATTGGAACAAAACTGTAGATTTGTATGCAACGCGTTCAAACATACGGACACACTGCTTTATACAGGGTGTTTCAATAAGTGTGTTTGCCTCTGTAACTTATAAAATAATAGGTGACGGGAAATTTTAATGCGGTAGGTCAACACAAGAAATGTTACACTTTCTGCGGAGCTATGAACATAGTTTATTGTATCATTTTCCAAAGAGGTACACCATAAATATATAAATTTGTTTAATGGAACAATAGTTTTTTATCGTGCATTGCATTCGTTGAAACCAGCTGCGTCCAAATCAATTTAAACTACATTCCTATCACTGTTAGTTTGGGAGCTACAAACCTTCAAAGTTTAGGGGGCGGAGGCTACGACAGCGTAGCTGACTGGCTGGTGGTCATGAGACAGTGGGCCGTGCCCCAGAGGATAGCCACTCGGCCAGTCAGCTACGATATCGCAGCCTACGCCTCCGGAACTTTGAAGGGTTGTAGCTCCCAAACTAACAGTGATAGGAATGTAGTTTAAATTGATTTGGACGCAGCTGGTTTAAACGAATCCAATACACGATAGAAAAAACTATTGTTCCATTTAAAAAATTATATCTTTGTGGTGTAATTCTTTGGAAAATGATACAATAAACTATGTTCATAGCTCCGCAGAAAGTGTAACATTTCTTGTGTTGACCTACCGCATTAAAATTTCCCGTCACCAATTATTTTATAAGTTACAGAGGCAAACACACTTAGTGAATCACCCCGTATATTAGAAGAAGTTAGATTACCACTTTGCCCTCTGTCTACAATTGCAGTTATTCTAAACCCGAAGTTAGGACTCACTTTTCACGAAACCAGTCGTGGCTTAATTAACAACATAGTTGTCAGCAATAACGAGGCCTGTTCTGTTAACCAGATCTGCGAATGACAGCATGCTCTGAAATACACGCCGAAGTTTAACACCGGAGTGGGCAGCGGTCTACGGGTCACCCACGCGCGGCCTCTGCGCGCGGATGCGGCTGCAGATCCGATAACGTGATTTGTCACGGATAAGACAGGCACATTAGCAGTTACAGGTGGCGTCTGCGCCAGCAGGCCAGCTCGCCCGGTGCAAATAGAGTTACCGGCTCACTGATCGATTGTCGCCGACGGCGAGGCCGCAGCGCGGCTCTCCAGCAGCGCTGTGCGCCAGCCGCCACACACCACGATCTTAAACAACGATACAGTTTGTCGATAAAATTCATTTCTTGGCGGATTTTCCTAATGATAAAATTTTTAACTTTTCTTTTTCAATACTGGCACCTACGCTAGTAGTAAGGATACAGACGAGCTCATATAAATAAATTTATGGAAACAATTCAACTCGTACCCCCTCATTTGTCTTTATTATGTAACATTACATTTTTAACTAATTTCTATTTTAATTCATGAGTGACAGGTACCGTATTTTGGTGCTCCGATTACAGACTGTAATTATCGTGCGTAGTGCAAAAACGTTTTCTCAAGCACTTGACGCTCTGAGTTCTGGGATATAACAATCCACAGATTTTCAGATATTTATCTATAGATGGACTTAAAGAACTTATGCAACTTTGAGAATGATGCTGGTAGGCAAATACAAGACTGTGCTCATGCAGCATCACTGAAGAGTTTAAGGTGAAAAGCATTATCTGAAGCACTGTGCGAAGAATCTGGCAGTAAGGAAAAGTAGCTGTTGAAGATCAGTCAACGCAATCCAGAGCCACTATTTTTGCTTTACATTACCTATTATAATGCTGAAGAGAAGAAATTGAAGACCGCACGATTTTATTCAAGGAGCTAGCGTCGGGAAAAATATTGTATCGTATAATGCATTTTCGTTTACCTTTGTTTCTAATTAAATATGTATTTAAATATTTTCAATTAATAATAGTGGTTTTACTAGTCAGTCAGTTAGTAGGAGGTAGTAGCATAAAACGCTATATAATATTTGTAATGACACACAACGTATAGTTATGTTGTTATGAATGAAGCATGCAAAACCATCTTTATACTGTAACCGCGTGTAAAATACGCAGAGAATATATACGTACTCACAACACTCGACGTCGCATTTATAGAAAATGCAAATTATTAGCTGTATTTTACAGCTATGAAATTTTCAGTGTTGAATGGAAAATTTGTTTTTTTGAGAGTCGTATTGAATACCATAAATTACCTTTCCCATCCACAGATTGTTATTTTTTTTTAACAGAATAATACAAAGAGAAACCACAATTAACTGTAACTATGTCACTTGTACATTGACATAAAAGCTTACAACAAATTTGACGCCGCGGAGGAGTAGCCGAGCGGTCTAAAGCATCTCGCTGCGGAGCGCGCGGTTGCTCCCCGTGAAGGTTCGAGTCCTCCCTGGGGCATGGGTGTGTGTGTTGTCCTTAGGTTAGTTTACCTAGGTTTAAGTAGTTTGTAAGCCACGGACTAATGACCACGCAGTTTGGTCCGATAGATTTACAAACATTTGAACATTTTTGAACAAATTGGACAGACGTATTGGTAGGAATCTGTGGCTGTCTGCTGGTGATGCTATGGCATCTGGAAAATGTCGTTGAGTGACTGTGCGATGATACAGGATGACTCAGGAAGAATTAATGTTTGTTGCGATAGATGTGGAAAAATGTTGGCCGCGGCGGAGTGACCGAGAGCATTGAGATGCTATGCTCCGATGCGTGTGGCCGTTCCCCGTCGGGGGTTCGAATCCCTGGGGCATGGATGTTTATGCTGTCCTTAGTATAAGTTATTTTATAAGTAATTTGTAAGTTTAGGGATTGATGATCCCGCAGTTAGGTCCCATAAGCTTGACAAACATTTGAACATTTTTGAAAAATGTTAATTTAATGAAGATGCATAGCAAAAACATGTAATGTTCGAATACAGGATTAGTATTGTGCTGCTTGACACAGTGATGTCGATTGACTACCTAGGGGTAACGTTGCAAGGCGGTATGAAACTGGAAGAAGCATATAAGGATAGTTTTAGGAAAGGCGGGCGTTCTACTTCGGTTTAGAGGAAGAAATATGAGAAGATGTGGTCCACCTGTGCAGAACTCTACTGCGATCGAGTTTCACGACTTCTGGAGTATTTCCGATCCCCACCAGCTTGTATTATAGGAAATATATAAGGAGTTCTGAGATGGGCTGCTAGATTTGTTAACAATACCTTAGAAAAAAACGTGAATTTTCTGAGATTCTTCATAAAATTCACTGGTACTCTCTGGTACGAAGAGGAAGTTATTTTCGAAGAACAGTACTGAGAAAATTTAAAGAAGCGACATTTAAAGCTGGATGTAGAATTATTCCACTGCCGCCAATATACATATCGCGTAAGGACACTGAAAATAAGATAAATTAGAGCTCGTATGAATACATAATATAAGCAGTAGTTTTCCCTCACTTTAATTTCGGTGGAGCGGGAAAGTATATGTTTAGTAAAGATATGATATACCCTCTGACATGCACCATACGGTGGCTTTAGGTATATGCATGAAGATGGTGTGGAATTTAATAAGATGTAGTGATGGGAAGAAATTATCATCATGATGAAATAAGTGAAATCAGAGCTCAAATGGAGAGTTTAGGAGTTCCTTCTTCATGCGCTTTTCAAGATTGGAATGATAGATGAATAGTATGAACGTAGTTCGATATACTCTTCGCCACGGACTTGAGTGTGATTTCCATAGTAACCGGGTGACTGGGTGCATGTACGAGGCGTGTTTTATTTTTTTTATTTTTTTTAAGTAAGTACCGTTTTGAAATTAAAAAAGACGTGCTAAGATATATCAATAATTTTATGCGCACTGGGTACCTACATCTGTTGTCTACGCACTGACGCCATTACAGTCAGATTATTCCTTGTTTGCGTTGTGTACTGAGTGTTTAAGATGCCTCCGACAATCGTTGAGTCCCGCCGACTGTGAAGTACGGGCTGTTATAAGGTTTCTTAGTGCTAAAGGCCTAAAAGCAGTCGATATCGTGAGATCTGTGCATTTTAAACATTATGACTGATGGAATGGTAAGAAAATAGGTGAGAGCATTTAAAGCGGCGGCGGATTAGCCGCGCGTACTGGAGCGCCGTGTTGCGGTGCGCGCTGCCGTCCGCCGTCGGGGGTTCGATTTCCTCCTCGGGCATGGGTGTTTTTTGTTGTCCTTAGTTTAGTTTACCTTAGTTAAGTAGTCTATAAGCTAGGGACTACCATCCAAGCTGTTGAGTCCCATAGATTAAAAGAAAAAAAGCATTTAAAGAGGGCCGCGCAAATGTGCATGATGAACAACGCAGAGGGCGTCCTTCGGTCGTTAATGAAAGTTTGGTGCAGGAAGTGGACAATAAGGTGAGAGAAAATAGACGCTTTACGATTCTCTCCTTGCGGGATGACTTTCCTAATGTTTCACTTAGTGTTTTGTATGGCATTGTGACCGAGAAAGACGATACAGTTGTGATACAGTGGTTAAAAAGTCAGGCGGCAGACTTCTATGCAGAGGATATTCAAAAACTGGTACAACGTTATGACAAGTGCCTCAATATTGACGGAAATCATGTATAAAAGTAGATTAAGGTAGAGGTTTTCATCTAAAAATAAAATTATTCAGATATCTTTTTTTTATTCATTTCAAAACGGTACTTACTTAAAAAAGACGCGTCGTAGATGTATCGCTCTTGACCGAAAGATCTTGTAAGAATTCTACCATGCGCAAGAGATACACTGGTAATCCTTAATGTAAAATGATTTTCTTTTAACTTTTGTTCTACTCTTCAGCTGTGACTTCACCAATATCGTAATTTACGAGAGGGTGCTGATAAGTAATGTCAATACTTTTAAAAGTTATTATACAAAGTAAACTTTACTTACATTTTGCAACTGTAGTCTTCATATCTAAGTATTTATTTATCAACATAGTCACTCTGACGACTAACACACTTCGTCCAAAGAGTGACCAGTTTGTTGGTATGTTTGAATTCGTTAACAGAGCAAAAACGTCACCTCTTCATTCACCACTTCAACACTCTCAAAGTGAAGTTCTCGAATGTGCTATCTGGGTTTTGGAAACGGATAAAAAGGTGATGCAGTTAAGTCGTAACTGTGGATGATCGATGACAGTGAACCCAAGGAGCCGTAATGTAGTAGATGTAGCAGCGCTCGACTGTGGTCTGGCATTGTCATGCTGAAGAAGAGGGTATTGCATGTGCGCACCAGTTCTCCCAATTCGTACTTTCAGTTTGATGAGGAGCTAGCAAAAGAAAAGTTTAAATGTTTGTTAAGCTTATGGGATTTAACTTCGGGGTCATCAGTCCCTAAACTTACAAACTACTTATGAACTACTTACGAACTAGGATGGCACAAATATCCATGCCCGAGGGGGGATTCGAACCCCCGACCGTAGTGGCCGTGACTAGGAGGAGCTAGCAGTGCCTTACACGGTTTATGGCGGTTATTTTCGCCATGAATTCCAGTATACCACACCATAGAACACTGTGAGCATGACTTCCCCGGGTAATGGCGTGGTCTTGCACTTCTTTGGCATCGAAGACGTTTCGTGGCGGAACCCCATGGATCTTTTCGGGATCAAAAAAGCAAATCTAGTGTTCATTACCTGTCACACTGTTATTAAGGAGCCCATGACTCTCACGATCAAGCCGCAAAAGAAATTTGCATATTATCGTTAAAGGAGAGGAAGGAAGAAGGATTAGGAAGGAAAGGAATGACAGTGGTTGCTTTAGTGCATTGAAATAAAACAATGGCGACATGTTAAAATGTGATCCGGGCCGGGAATCGAACCCGGGTCTCCCCCTTCGGGCCAGCGGTCGCCTTAACCACGTGGCTACCTGTGCTCGCATGCCGTCCGTCTTTTTTTTTTATTTTTATTTATTTATTTTTTTTAATCGTCGCCTTTAAACGAAAGATCTTCTGAAAGTAATAAAACTACTTCTCGGTTAATGTACTGGGTGCCAATTGTTGTTATCCTCTTTTTTTCCGTGGTCTTCGCAGCAGACTGTCCTCACGCAGTGCTCGTCTTCACATGGTGTATATCCATGTTGTAATCCCCAGGCAGTAAGCTTGGTCTCGTGTCTGTCGTCTGTCTGTCTGCCGCGGTGGAGTAGCCGAGCGGTCTAAAGCGTCTCGCATTCCGCGTGAGGCGGCCGTGCTGTGCGGACGCTGTTGTTTACATCCTCGCTGCTGGTGGCCGAGCGCTGTGTGGTAAGTGTACGCTTTAAGCGTCCTATATTCTCCACGTTAAAATAGAAACAGAATGGCGTAATGGATCAACAACTACGAAAGGATACATTGAAAATAAGTTTCGACCCGAACTTTGTACGACCTCGATCATTTGAAGTTGAGAATTTTGTAGAAGAAGAAATGAAAATTTCCGCAGATGACCTGATTGGAATACACCTGTCGATAGTTAGTAGTACTGTTTACTTGAAGTTGACGAGCTCAGAAAAATGTGAACAAGTAGTTGCATCCTTCGGCGGCACTTTGAAATTCAAACATTCCGATGGTAATGTAGGAACAGTTCGAGTCACGCATGCAGGACTGGGTATACGAACTCTAAGGATTTTTGAGTTACCGTTCGAAATATCAGCGGAACAAATCAATGTCAAACTACGGGAATACGGAACTGTTATTAGTAACGTCGCCGAAAAGTGGTCTAGTTTTCATAAATTCCCGGTTTTGAACGGTGTACGGCAAGTGAAAATCGATTTGCTGAAGCACATCCCCTCGTACATCACTGTTTGTGGGTATAGAGCTATAGTGATGTACGACGGACAACCGAGAACGTGCGCAGCCTGCGGGTCGACAGAACACGTTCGTGCCCAGTGCGTTCAGCGGCGTGTGGCGCAGTTACCGACAGGAGAGAGGGACGGGCCAAGCGCGATATCCAAGTTACCTGTGACGTACGTCGCGGCAGTCCGCGCAAACGTCCAACCGGAACCAAACGTAGATCCGACACTAATAGACGACATTGACTCAAAGGAAACCACCACACCTATAGAATCTATGATCATCGAGGCCACATCTAACTCTGCTAACAAGGATGGAGATAGTGGCCAACACACCTCACAGAATGACTCCGCTGTTAAAGAAGGGAGACCCTACATACAAGAAGAAGGTGACCTCAACGACGTGACTGAATCTATGAAAGCCGTTATTGCAGAACCTACCCCCATGGCCACCCCAACCGACCAAGACGGTAGTCAACATACAGAACATCATGAGACCGACCACACGGAAGAAAGACTCGACAAATGTCGAGCCGAATGTGTCAATCCCAAGGACAGCCTCGTAGAGACATCTGAGACCGATGACAACCAGAATACAGAATCGTCCCCAAAGACGCACAAAAAACGCAGGAGAGCTCATCAGGGAGCCGCAAAAAACGCACAAATTCTGCGTGAAAAAGCAAAAATGATTGCCCAAACACTGACTGCAAATTCGCAAGACATCACTTCCGCAAAACGACAAATTACGAAGAAATCTAAAACAGCCATCACCGAACAAGACCGTGAGATTGTGACCTCAATAAAATGTACCGAGATGATGGATTATGACGAAGTTAGAGAGAAAACCTTGTCAGGAAATACACAAGAAGACGTGAACAAACATCAAACCTCGAAAGAGTGGGCAGCCGAGGTTGACGCCTGCACTTATGATACAGAGATGGCGGAACATAGAGAAGATACCGGAGGGGCGTCGTCCGCATCCGGATTGGTGGAGTCCCAGCATCCGCAAAATGACGTCCCGGATGCAATCCTGCCCCAGGACGACCCGGAATTCTATTAAAGCGAAATGCCCAACATCGTAACATGACAACACAAACAGTGAGGAAGACCTATCAAACATGACATCTCTTCAGGCGTATAGAATTGCGACTCTCAATATTAACAAAATCAGTAGCGCGCTAAAATTGCGAAATCTCCAAGACTTTTTGTACGCAGCTGATATTGACATAGTATGTTTGCAAGAGGTAAAGGAGATTCCTTTACATCGCATCACTGGCTACAACGTCATAATGAACCCCGGACTGGGCAATGGCCTTGGTACAGCAATATTGACTAAAGAAGGGATACGAACTGAAAATGTCGATAAACTGCCGAACAGCCGAGGTATAGCTTTTACTGTGAACAGTACTCGATTTATTAACGTTTATGCTCCCTCTGGAACAGGAAATAAATGCCTAAGAGCACAGTTTTTCAAGGAAGACATAGTTCCTCTCCTTTTACCACGATCCGCACAAACAATTTTTGCGGGTGATTTTAACTGCGTCCTTAGTCCGAAGGACCAGACGCCCAATTTTAATAAATCAGTTGAGTTAGAGACGATCGTACGAGACTTAAAGTTCATTGATACGTGGGAGGAAAAACACGGTGATAGACCCGGTTTCACCCATGTGACTGGTCACTCTGCCAGCCGTATTGATAGAATTTATGTAACATCCAATCTACGAGGCCACATTTTACAATCTGAGAGATGGCCTACCATATTCTCTGACCACGTAGCGTACATATGCACTATAAATCTTGCAAAACAGGGGACCTACAGAGGGAAAGGATCGTGGAAACTAAACGTTTCTCATCTTTCCGATCCAACATGCCGCGCAGCCTTCTGTAATACGTGGGCAGACTGTGAGAGGAAGTTCTCAAGATACAACTCCGCTGTTATTTGGTGGATAAAATGTGCCAAGCCGGCGATAATAAAAACTTTAAAAACTTACTCTCGCGAAAAAAGTGTATGGCAGAAGAAGACTGTTGAATTTTATTTCCAATGTTTGCGAGAATTATATAGCCAAGATGCAACTATAATCGAAAATTACAGACAGATAAAACGAATACAAGCCAAATTATTAACGCTGAAGCGACAACAACTTGAAGGATGCAAAGTTCGAACGCGACTGCAAAATACGATACAAGAGGAAACGACGTCTATGTTTCATGTTATACAAGAAGTCAAGCGGACAAACCGAAAAATTTTAGCGGAATTGAAAACTACTGACGGAAGACTATTGACAGAACAAGTGGAAATAAGAGAAGAAGTGCACAAACATTTTACAGCACTATTAGCAGATAAACCAACAGACGAAATAGCGCAGGAAACCATCACGTTGAATTTGTCAGGAAGACTGAGCCCTGAGGACGCGGAAGAGCTCGCAGCAGAGATAACAGAAGAAGAGGTCATAGACGCTATTCAAAGAAGCCCGAAAAATAAGTCCCCAGGCCCTGATGGCCTACCTGCGGAACTATATCAAACATTCCGACAGCAGTTAGCCAGGAAGATGACATTAGTATGTAATGAACTAACGAATATGAATGAAATTCCGACAGAATTTTGTGAAGGCACCGTGGTCTTAGTCCCTAAAACTTCAGGAGGGAAGACTATCGAAAACTTTAGACCCATAACACTATTAAATAGTGACTATAAAATTTTTGCAAGAATAATAATGCAAAGATTAAATTCAGTCATCACGACCATAACGGGAGCCTATCAAACAGGTGTTGGGAAAAACAGAACTATGTATCACACATTAAGCGACTACCGCGATATTATCGCAACCGCAGATGCTTGTGATATCAGATGCGCTATCGTATCCTTCGACTTTGCCAAAGCTTTCGATGCGGTCAACCATTCATATCTTTTTAGAATATTAACAGAAGCCCATTTGCCACAAAAAGTTGTAACCTACTGACTAGCGGTACGTCCAAAATCAGTATCAACGGACAACTCAGCAGGCCGATCGCTATAAAGAGCTCGGTCCGTCAGGGATGCCCCATGTCTATGGCACTTTTTGCATTAGCGCTTGAACCTCTCCTGTTCACGCTCACCCAAGAACTCCGAGGATTGCGGCTACATGGTCAGAAAATAGTCTGCCACGCGTACGCTGATGACGTCAGTTGTATAGTGACAGACGAAAGCGAGCTAGCGACCGCACTTCGCATTGTATCTCGATATGAAGCCGCGTCAGGGGCCAAACTCAACCAGAAAAAGTCAAGAATTTTGAACATCGGGCGAGGGATAGAATTTCGAACCGAACACATAAAACTTGTGGACAAACTCAAAACCCTCGGAATCGAATTCACGCGCAATATCAACAACAGTGCCGCCCTCAACTACAGAAGACTGCTGGAAAAAATTAGAGCTAGCACACAGCAATATGTTTTGCGGAACATAAATGCAATGCAAAAAGTACATTTAGCGAACACATACATCACCTCGAAGATCAACTTTGTTGCTCAGCTGCTACCGCTACCTCGCACAACAGCGCAACGAATGCTAGCAGCGCTCGGCCACTTTGTAAGCAGAGGACAGTTATTTAAAGTAAAATACGACACTCTTACATTAGCAACGGGAAAGGGAGGCCTTAATTTGACAGATATCTATGTCAAGGCCCAAGCTTTGTATCTTAGCAAAACATATACACTGTGGCAGAGATCATCCAACGCACTTGTGAGTCACTTACTACAAGAAATAGCTCCGGACAGCATGGAAGCACCTATAGATGTACGCCACATTCCGACTGCATTCAATCATCTGAAACATTTTCTTCTGGAGTATAGCTACATTAAGCGCCGTATTGCCGAGAAAGATGTGTACAAAGTTAAAGCAGTATATAAGATGATGATGGAAAACAAACAGAGAAATAGAATAGAGAACATATATAAAGAATATAACTGGAACAAAATTTGGAAAACGTACAGGATGCGCAATTACCAACAAGCGTGAGGTCCACATGGTACTTAGCAGTTAATAGAAAACTTCCGACCAATTCCAAGTTGTACGACATTCACCTGGCAGAATCGCCAAACTGCATAAGTTGCAGCCTCATAGACACGGATGAACATAGATTTACATGTCACCTTGTACACGAGGTATGGCTCCTCTGCAGAACAAAACTAGCAAGTATGCTGCGAACGTCTCCCAACACGATCACACCGGCTCGCCTACTCAACCCAGACGAAGTGCCTTACCCTCTCACCAAAAGGAGAGCAGTCAACTGGTTAAAAGGACACACGGTCCATTAGCTATTGACAAACAGAGAAAAGAAGAAAGAAGATTACTGGATGTATTTACAAACGGAACATCAGAAACTGAAACGCCAGAAAAATTATAAAAACAACTATGCGAATTTTTTGACTAGAACATTGCAGTAGATTAAGAACTAGAAGACTTATTTATTTAGCTATGTTTTGTGCGAAATCCCATACTTGCTTTTCGTTTACTACAAATTATTTTATTTTACCAATCTTCCCTACGGAATTGTTGTTTAGTTTCATAAACCGTCGAATTCAAGAACCAATATTTATACGGCCAATGAAGGCATACTTTTATTTGCTGTGAAGAAGATGTGTGTTTTATTTTTACTGCAAGTTTACATCACGTAGTAGATTCGTTTTTAAGTTATATGTGTTTCTTCTTATATTTTAACTAAAAGACATATCATTTGCACTGCAGCATATCTCAACTGTTGCGAGACACCAGACTACTATTTCCTACACAAAAGTTAAAATACACGCCAAAGAGGCACTTACTCATTTAATTATGGTGGAAGACGCCGTATAAGTTCATTTAAACTTATTGAAGACACTATCCGATTCCGCTTGGAAAAAGAAATACTCCGTTACAAGGCGGCTGAAGCCGACGCCGAAGAAGGCGAATTTGGCGAGCGCAAGGACGGGCTGAAGGGGAGGAAGGAGGCCAAAAAAAAAAAAAAGCGTCTCGCTGCGGAGCGCGCGGTTGCTCGCCGTGGAGGTTCGAGTCCTCCCTGGGGCATGGGCGTGTGTGTGTGTGTGTGTTGTCCTTAGGTTAGTTTACCTAGGTTTAAGTAGTTTGTAAGCTACGGACTGATGACCACGCAGTTTGGTCCGATAGATTTACAAACATTTGAACATTTTTGTCTGTCTGTCTCATTGCTTATTTTGACTTCTCGTAGCCCTGTGCGTTACAGTCGGCGGTGCCACACGATGGAGTGCTGTACATAGTCATAACAAATAAATAAAAATCAAAGAAAAACAACAGCAGGAGAAACACGTAATAACAAATTTGGTCCTTCATCCACTGTCCCTAATGTAGGAAATGAAAGTCTCCATGTAACAATAAAATAAATGAAACTCAAGAAACGAAATCATATTTGAGTGCTAGCGACCATACATTTGCTACAGACGCTGCCAGGAAAAATCATTCCTTCGTGTATGTCTTCCTCTCTGTTCGTACTGTGTCTATCGCTTCGTTACAGTTCTTAGTTGCAATTGTTCATCCGTGTATCTTTGTAAATTATCTCGAAATCTGTGATGTCCGAGTAAACAGGGAGCGCTTTCTCTCTTCTGTCGTGACCAAGAAATGGAAACAAATTCTCAAATCATTACGGTAACGTGTGTAACAAAACATTTTGCACCAATCTTTTGTATTTTGGGCATTTCCGGAAGTTATGATGTTCTTCCGTTATATATTGTATGTATTCGTTCAAACTCGCATTTTTGTACGTCAATGTAAAGTGCGCGAATTGGCCGATGATCCATGAATAGCTGTTGTTTTTTGTTTTTAGAAATAAATGCCAGTCCAACCAGAGTACATCTCGAAGTGTTATCGCACTCTCAGCAGTCCAGTTGATTGTAGCTAGTTTTTTTTTTTTTTTTTTTTTTCCTAGTTCATTTCCAGATTTCAAATTTATCTCTGCACGTAAGTGTGAGTGCCAATGTGTCTACGACATGGCAGTGTTCACAGTACAGACTCTGTGTGAGGTGAATCTTGAAGAGTTTTTCACCTGTTGGAACCTTATCGTTCACAGTGTCATACCAGACGGATGCTGTTCGTGATGGAAGTGTGGAATTAATATTCTTCCCAACGTTCGTCCAATCAATCTGTGGGTACTTCAACTCCACAAAATCAAATCAAATGTTTGTAACTCTATCGGACCAAACTGCGTGGTCATCAGTCCGTAGCTTACAAACTACTTAAGCCCAGGTAAACTAACCTACGGACAAACACACACACCCATGCCCCAGAGAGGGCTCGAACATCCACGGCGAGCAACCGCGCGCTCCACAGCGAGGCGCTTTAGACCGCTCGGCTACTCCATCGCGGCTCAACTCCACAGGGTTTGGTCTGTGCCGTCTCGTAAGATGACCATAATTTTTTGCAGTGTTGAAGAGCTGTCGCAGATCTGGAATATGACTGCTTTCGAGGTAAAAAAGCCGGACGTAGTCAAGTTGTGCAGTTATGCGTCCAACGTTGACGGGGGCAGATTTACTGATGGGGGCTAGGCTGGTGAATAGTATCTGCGTGATTGTTTTATGCGGAGACTGTAGGATTTTTCCAGTGCGGTTTAGAAACATAGCAGTGCAATGTAGTTGGACATTTTTCTCAGCCCAGGTGCCCTTCTTTCCGAGAGAGCGCCATAGTTGGCAGGTTGACCTTTAATATGTTACCTCGCCAAATGAACCAATTTCCGTCTCAAATTCCCACAAACCGCTCACTTTGGCTGTAGCGCTCCTATCGTTCATGCCCTCTTACACTCGCCATTACGGATTCAAATGTTCGTTAAGCTTAAGAGACTTAACTGCGGGGTCATCAGTCCCTAAACTTAAAAACTACTTTATACTAAAGACGACACAAATATCCATCCCCGAGGTGGAATTCGAACCCCCGACGGGGAGCGGCCTCACGCATCGTAGCATAGCGTCTCAATGCGCTTGGTCACTCCGCCGCAGCCATTACGGATTCCCGTGCGAGATCGAACGTATTACCACATCTGCGGTGAAGTAATTGAAGCTAAGGCCGTCTTCGCGTGTAAATACTTATTATATTGGTGTGGTATCTGTTCTTTCTTGACAGGTGTTCAATCTCCTCCGTTTCACGTAAAGCGTGAGCATTCAATTGCACCCACCAATTGTACAGCTTTCTTTGTCACGGTTCTGCAGAGATAGTCTGCGATATCGCACACACGCCTGGGAGCTGTGTCTGTGCTATCTGATGATTTTCTCCGATGACTGCGTTAATCTAATTGCAATTAGTCTCGTCGTTTGCCGAACAAGATTGTCTACGCCGAACTCTGTCGCACATGTTCAAGTTATCACCACCGTTTCCTCCATTATGATCACGAACCATGCAACGTTGCAAATTACTGATTTACGAACATTTCTCGCTGCACGCAGCTTTCATTGTCTTATGGATTTCAACTGGAGGCACGTTTTCTGCGGTTAAAAACTTCAGCATAACGCGCTGTTTCTCATTCACCGACATATACAGTAGTACTTATGTTACACACGAGCATGACGCTACAGTCCTTTGTCCCTTAGAGGCAGAGAGTTGCAACTCGTTTCAGTGAAGTGGGGAAGTAGACCGTGTAATATACACGAAATTTAATATCTCAACCGATATTGAGAACGGTCTAAATATTCCGACGGTATTACCTTAGAGCACGCTCGCAGAACACACAGATCTGCTCAGGCGTACATTCAGGCTCGTAAAATTGGGAGTACTTAGTTCCGTTACAACGCTACGGCTGATATCACAGCACGAAGCAATGAAAGCCAAATGTACCACACAACACCACCGCAATGTGAATACACCATCACAGGATTTGTTTGACCGTCACGTGCTTTCTAATAGACAAGGTACTGGTAGATAACTTCGCACCTTAAGATTTAGTTTCGACAGGAAAGTCTTTGCAATAATGCTAGCAGGATCAGTCTAGGCTGAACGACAAATGAATTGTAACTAGAAATAAAAACTGTGTCCACCTAAAGAAGGGAATAAATTCATTGCTTACATGGTAACTGGAAAGTAGTCAACTAATAATTTAGGCCTACACTAGGTATTAATGCTATTAACACATTTGGAGGCAGAAACAGATTGTTATGATGGTAATTACTTTCAACATCATCTAATATAGAGCAATAATGATGTTCACTAACTAAACTGTTTAAATAATAAGGTTCCTTACAGTAATGTGTATTGTTAATGAAATAATAAAACGTGTGCCTACACAACAAAGAAACCCTGACTCTAATGTAAATTAGACACAGCAAACCTAACCAGCTTGTATGATTAGTAAACTAGTAATTGAATATCTAGTAACTGTTTTGAATGTAATCTGAAATCTCTTGTAAAGAATAAAGGCAAGGAAACTGTGCTATCAGTTAAAATTCAGATTCCAAAAATAAATTTTTTGAGCCATTTGTTCATACAGAACACAAAGTATTTTGAATATAGGCTAACTCAAATTCTTTTTCATTTAGGTGATACATTTGTATGCACTATCAGATTACATAGTGGCAACTATTTAGTCACAACGATATAAAAAAAATGTTCAAATGTTTGTAGAACTTAACTACGGGGTCATCAGTCCCTAAGCTTACAAACTACTTATGAACTAGCTAATACTAAGGACGGCACAAATATCCATGCCCGAGGGGGGATTCGAACCCCCGACCGTAGTGACCGTGCAGACCGTGACTGGAGCGCCTCAGTCCCCTCGGCCGGCTCGATATAAAAGCGATACGTGTTTGCACTTGTTACTGTCCTTGAAAGTAGTCACTAGCTTTGTTTACAACCCGTTGCCAGCATATGGGAGGCGTAGTATACCGTTATCAGAGCCTGTTCTGTTGATGGTGTGAATGGAGCGGTCTACTGCCTGTCGAATCTCTGGAACAGTTCTTAAGCGAATGCCACGAAGTGGTTCCTTCATCTTCGGAATCAAATCAAAGTGTCCGGGCAGTATGGTGGATGGTGGAGTATTTCCCAATCCCCTCTACCGAACAGAGCAGCCACAGCTTGCGCTGTATGCGCCCGCGCACTGTCGTGCAAAATGATGGGAGGGTTGCGCAGAAAGTGCTGCCACTTCTTTTGCAAAACTCATCGCAGGCGATGATCCAAAATCGAACAGTAATACTGTGCACTGACTGTCTGCCATGAAGGAACGTAATGCGTTAGGATGACACCATCTCACTCGTACACGATAATCACCATAACTTTCATCATACTATGGGTCTGAAGCAGTTTCGACTTTCGCGGCAACACATAATTCGTTGGATGGGCGTTTCAGTTTTGGCTCGTACGATGCGGCCCAGGTCTCATCCAGTGTTACGGTACGGCGAAAATAAGCCTCTCCTTCGCACTCATAGCCCTCCAAATGCGTCTGAGCAACGTCGTAACGCATTCATTTCCGCATATCCGTCAATTCATGCGGAACCCATTGTGATGTAATTTTTCGCATGCCCCGACATTCCTTCAGGATGCGAAGCACAGTCGTATTCTCTATTCCGGTTTCGTGGGCGAGCTCACGAATCGTCTGGCGTCGATCACTGTCCACCATCTGTACAAATTTCTATCTGACGGGAGGCGTACTTAGGTTGTCCTTGCAGGTGAGCTGATCACTGTGTCGCCAGTAGTGTAGGGGTCAGCGCAACTGCCTAGAAAGCAGGAGTCCCGTGTTCGAATCCCGGCTGGATACACATTATCAGCTCTGCCCATTAGCAGTTGATGTCATATATTCTGTGAATATAAAATCTTATGTATAACGTTGAAATTAAACTAGCCAAAATATTGCATAATTTGTTCAACAAAGTTCACAAAATAATTGATTTAACATTTTTACAAAATCAGATATACATCATTAGAGAGAAATAAATCGTTTCACAAATTCCAGCAGAAGACATACAAATTACTACACCAAACACAAATGAGCAGGCACAATATCGCGTTGAAATACAAGTAAATAATCGATCCATTGAAAGTCAAAATAAATAACCAATAAATTAATAATACAGAACAAATGGTGAAATAAAAAGAGAGGGGAAAAGCTACAGTGTTACACCGTGACAGTCCGACACATGTCTTTGTCACCGCTCTGCACATTGGGAGCAACTGCATTCGATTTTCCTTATGCTCGTTCGAGCTTTCCACGCTCAAATTACCCGACCGTCGAATTTCGAAAGGTGACTAAATCTGTTTCTGCGATATTAATTTTGTAAAAGCACCTGAAAGCACAAGACTATGCCAAATCATTTAAGGAACTTATTTTTTGAGCAGAAGCTTCATTTTCCGAGTGAAAAGAGCAAACTGTAAATTTTCATTTCGGGTGAAATGAAGACCGATTTTGAGATATTGATTTTTTCATATGTGTGGAATCTTAATGTTCTAGTAAAGCATTTGTCTTTTCATAATAAAAGCTATCCGGGCTCGAAAATCTCCGTAAATTCAAACGAGCCGGCCGCGGTGGCCGAGGGGACTGAGGCGCTCCAGTCACGGTCTGCACGACCACTACGGTTGGGGGTTCGAATCCCCCCTCGGGCATGGATATTTGTGCCGTCCTTAGTCTTAGTTAGTTCATAAGTAGTTTGTAAGTTTAGGGACTGATGAGCCCGTAGTTAAGTCCCATAGACTATACAAACATTTGAATTTTTTTTTTTTTTTTTTTTTTTAATTCAAACGACAGTGTCTCGGACGCATGGACGGCTTAGGCCGTGGTGTGCACATGTTGACATTCAATGTGGCTGTATGCCGATCTGGTCTGAGGCGAGTTCAGAATTCTGTGCAGTTGCAGTGAAGTATGAGAATATTCTGTGGAGTGTCAGTTTACTTGGACGCGTGGGTTGCTGGTCGGCGTGCGCTCAGCGGCGGATGGCTCCAGGCCGCTTTTAGCGCGTGGAGAAAAGTGCATACTCCGTTAAACAGTGATAAAAGCCGGACCAGACATGTAACAGAGACGGTCGTAGGCTCATTTTAAAGCGTAAACATAGGCGATTGCGCTCACGTAGACGCACTTCCAATCATTTTATTACTTCATAAGCTATTGTAAGTTTAATACCATGAAAGTTTACTGAAATTGTAAGTGTTCTATCTTGGCAACGCATTGACCAGTTGCTACAAATGAAGTGTTAGCAACTCGATTTCAGTGAGTTATATCAGGCTACGTATGTAAATTCAATAAATTATTACGTAATATTGACTTATAGGCACAAATACTAATTTCGTCTTAAAAAGGTCGATTTTGTAATAACATAAAACGTCGAAATATATCAAGTGGCGGCAAGACAGTAATATATGAGACATAAAGAGTGCTATGAAGTGGTTAAATAAATTATTTGTTCATAAAATGTGGTTATAGAAAGTAAAACGTACGGTGAGCAACGTAAAATTGTAAGTAACTTTTAAAATATCGTTTGTAAGCACAACTCAATTGAGGATCAGGTTTAGTGGAAAATTTCCGAGGGATTAGAAGTATAATATGAACTTCAAACATGAAAATGAAGTTTTTCAGTATTTTTAGTAAGGAAATATTTAATATGACATCAGAATCTAAAACCGAGGTCTTAAAAGGCGGCAACCATTTTGAGTTCAGAGCAGTAGTATTCTGGACTTGAAGGAGACAGCATATTTGTCCATGCGAGACGAAACTGACGCCTATTTTTTTGTGATTTATTGGGTATGTTCATATGTTGGACGTTTTCAGAGTACCGGTTTCGACGAGCTCGTGATTTCCGCGTTCATGTAGGACTTCGTAATATTTTCCATCGCGAAGTCGAGTGGAACTTTGAATTAGAACAACATTTTGAACACTGAATTTTCGATCACTAACGAACTTTGAAACATTCTGCGCGAACTCGATAGTTGGAATTTCGAATCTAGAGCTACAGGCAGTCTTACAAATTTTGTACAAATTTTTTGTGTGCATGCTGAACTGTGATGTATTTTTAAGGTAGGAAGTGATTTTGTATTGAGTGTACTCATTTCATTTCAGCTAAACAATTTTTGTCTGTATTTATTTATTTAGATTTAATTAGATACTTGACCTATTTATTTACTTTTTAGGGGGGTGGTTGGGGTGTTGACATTACAATAGACATGTGTTAGTTCCCATAAACTTCAACGTATCCAAGTTGGTTAGAGCCTACCCATAGCTTGTGGGGCAGTTTATGATTCATAGGTTGTTTATATTGTGAGTGGCATGTTTGTGCAGTAGCACGTGGGGACTCTCAGCCGCTAAACTGAACAGTGGACAAACAGTGTTTACCATTTATGTAGAATAAACAATATTGATGCTAGAATGGCCGTGCGGTTAGGGGCACCTCGTTACGGATCGCACGGCCGCTCGCCTCGGAGGTTAGAATACTCCTTCGAGCATGTGTGCGTGCGTGTGTGTGTGTGTGTTTTTTATTCTTAGTGAAACTTAGTTTAAGTTAAAGTAGTTTGTAAGTCTACGGACTAATTTACTCTAGACTAGACTAGGGTCTAACCCTTAGTAGTTTGGTCGCTTAGGTTTACAAACATTTGAATAAAAAATTAATAGTGAGTCACTCAGTACAGCAGCTAACTTCTTTCAGCACATAACGTGAAAAACCAGTGTCCGTGCGCTTGCAATTTGCGGGTTCGTCCAGGATTGTTCTCATTCGAACTGACCTGGAAAGCAGTGCAAGACTGTGTAGGATGGTGAACAGTGTGTCCGTTGATGTAGATTGGTGTGTCGCCCATCGCCTCTACAGAATACTTCCACTCGCATTGGAATCACCATCCGGTGTATCCACTGCCCTCCACCATGGCAGTGGTCCCACTGGAGAGCGGAGTGCTTCAGAGGCAGTTGACTTACCACGCGATGTACGCACGGGGTGCTCCATGGACAACGGTTTTGGCTGTGGCTTCGCTACCCATTCTCAAGGTGTAGCTGCCACATTTAAAGATTTTTTATTTGAATTTTCAAAGATCTCTGACGAGTTGCTACCTGTGAACAAGTATTTTATACGTTAAGCCACAATTTGGTATTTTTGAGTTAGCCGGCCGCAGTGACCAAGCGGTCTGCGGCGCTCCAGTCAGAGTCTGCACGGCCGCTACGTGCCCCCCTCGGGCATGGATGTTTGTGTCGTCTTTAGTATAAGGTAGTTCATACGTAGTTTGTAAGTTTAGGGACTGATGACCCCGCAGTTAAGTTCCATAAGCTTAACAAACATTTCAACATTTTTAAGTTAAATTTTATGCCCCAAACCTCCCCCTCAAACATGAATGTGGTCATGTGACCTGTAGTTTAACCCTCTTCAACCTTTCCTATAACAAGTATGTCTTACATCCGGACATTTTTCAAATCAAATGTTCAAATGTTTGTAGAACTTATGGGACTTAATTACGGGGTCATCAGTCCCTAAGCTTACAAACTACTTATGAACTAGCTAAGACTAAGGACGGCACAAATATCCATGCCCGAGGGGGGATTCGAACCCCCGACCGTAGTGGCCGTGCAGACCGTGACTGGAGCGCCTCAGTCCCCTCGGCCACCGCGGCCGGCGGACATTTTTATATACTTTTAAGTCAATTGCTTTTTGTAAAAAAATGTTTGCAATTTTCCCAGATCTTCTGATGCCTAGGACAGGCGAAACGTGTCGCATGTGAAAAAGGTAAATATTGTATTTGTACAGCCAAGACTGTTTTTGCCAAAATAGTCCATTATTGGTTTCTTATATAATCATCAACAGATTTTATTCACTGTCAATAATGATTGGTCTCTATCTCATTATGTAGACGACAACATTTTAAAAAAACTGATCTCTCCAGAATCTGCATCTTTTATGATTCATAAAACTGCATTTAATATTGTAATTTGTGGAAACTTAATGAAATTTACTATAATGGTAGTACATTCTACTTATACTTATACTTCTACATTCTACTTCTAGAGTCTACTTCAGAAGACATTTATTTAGAACTGAAAAAAAAACAATCATGTGCTGCATACTATTAGCCATATTAAGATAACATATTTTAAGACGCTTCAACCGTCAGTTGTGACTTGGATTTCTGCATTTAAAAAGCCATTCGCATTCACATACTGCACTCTTCCGTAGTCTAGTGTACAGCGTGATGGTTGCCGATTTCCGGTCGGATCGGAGATTTTCTCCACTCGGGGTGTTGTGTCGTCCTCATCATCATTCCATCATCATGCCCGAAGGAGGATTCGAACCTCCGAGGCAAGCGGCCGTGCGATCCGTAACGTGGCGCCCCTGACCCCACTTGGGGTCTAATGGCCATAAATGCCACACGATCATCACCATCATCATTGCCATACTGGGATAAACGTAAATCCCCCATGCACCAAAGTGGGACATGTTTATATACCTGGTAACATCACAGAAGATGATGATGTGAAAAGATTCAAGGAGATAAGACAAGGAGAGGAGGAGGAATTTGATATCGATTGTGTAGGGAGGCGGTGGTGGACAGAGAGAGAGAGAGAGAGAGAGAGAGAGAGAGAGAGAGAGAGAGAGAGAGAGAGAGAAGATTGCAGAGAGGGGGGAATAGGAGGAAATGGACAGATTGAGGGACAGGATGAAACATACTGGCGAGGCGAACAGAGTGAGGGGAAGTGGCAAGCAGGAGATGCACTAATGGAAGGTTCCAATACATACATGATGTACGAAATGTTACTGTGAATTATATGTACCATCTTTTGTATCAGGAGGAAAAGTGAAGGATATGGAGAGCGACGAGTAAAGAGGAAATCGATAGTAGACTGAAACGTACCGTTCATCGACAAATGTTGTGATGAACACATTATAAGCTCCAATAAAATATTCTTCAAAAATGAAACGCCAAGATCTAGAAATACTTATCTAATGACGACCGGGATGCGGAGGATTATGCCACAATCATCTCGTCACATCATATTTTATAAGTTGGTCATCTTATTAAAAAAATTATTAAATAACAACTGTAACATAGCACTTAGTCTAAATATAAATATAAATTAAAACAAACATAGTTTGCAAGCTTGAGTTTCAGTTTACTTTTAAAGAATATTAAACTGTCAGATCGCTTCCAAAACCTGTGAAGCCAGGTAATGTCCTACAAAATAATTGTCAATACATTGTATTACGATTTCGCCGCGGTGGAGTAGCCGAGCGCCGGCCGCGGTGGCCGAGGGGACTGAGGCGCTTCAGTCACGGTCTGCACGGCCACCACGGTCGGGGGTTCGAATCCCCCCTCGGGCATGGATATTTGTGCAGTTCATAAGTAGTTTGTAAGTTTAGGGACTGATGACCCCGTAGTTAAGTCCCATAAGCTTTCAAACATTTGAACATTTGAGTAGCCGAGCGGTCTAAAGTGTCTCGCTGCGGAGCGCGCGGTTGCTCGCCGTGGAGGTTCGAGTCCTCCCTGGGGCATGGGTGTGTGTGTTTGTCCATAGGTTAGTTTACCTAGGTTTAAGTAGTTTGTAAGCTACGGACTGATGACCACGCAGTTTGGACCGATAGAGTTACAAACATTTGAACATTTTTATTACGATTTCTTTCATTTCAAGAAATTCGTTATCATTCTGAAATTGTATTGTTTCGATTCGCACACATTGTAGAAACAACTCAGTTCGATTCACACATTATCAGTGAACTGGATGACTGACAGACAACGCACAGACTGAACAATTGTAGTAACCACGTGGAGCTATGGCGTATTGCTAGTTTCTCATATTATTGTTAATACACGTCAGTCCAAACTCTTTCTTCATCTCCCTTCTTCAATACCTGTAATCAACTGTGACAATGAGCTAACATGGCGGTATAAATAATAACTGACGTAACCAACGAGACTTTTAAGCGTTTCCACATTTTCTTCTTTGTGTAAAGCTTAGACTCCACTGTGCAGGAATATTTGTTTATAGCATACCTAGGCTTGTGTGTGTGTGGGGGGGGTTCATCAGCTGGTGGGAATATATCAGAAGAGCAGGTGGTCGAGCAGTTTCTGGCGCACCACTTGGTGGGCGCGCACTCAGGCGATGTTGGAGAGCGGGTTAGTTGTCAGAGGTCAGATTCCTAACCGCCACGGTATGCCCTACAGGAAGAGGTAGGAGCGGTCCAGATGCCGCCGTTGGCTTAATGAAAGAATATTGTTACGTAAAACATTTATTATGAAATGGTACACATTGCTGCGTACTCCAGGCGACCGGGTCGATGGCGTCAGCAGCCTCCTGCCTACTGTGCGCAGACAGTGCGGCTGCGTCCGCACTAGCTCGGCGTGCGGAGGTAGGCGAACCCTCTGCCAAGCCGTTTGTTGTGGAACCGTACGGAAGCACGGTGGAACGTGTGAATCAGAGATTCACACGTCTGGACTGGTGGTTTTCGGCCCCACCCTAATTGCTGTCTCGCATCATCTTTATACTGGACCGCGTTGGCGGTTGTCGTGTGGTCGTAATGTGCGCTGACTCCTGGCCTACCGGCAGGTAGCCGTCTTCCCTATGAACGCTGGAGTTCTGCTGTGCAGGACATGGAAGTCCTCCTAGATACATCTTCTGCGTCCGTAGTTGGTTGTAGCGCAGGAGTCGAACTCGGAAATACGCAGGAGTCAACATCTCGCCGGTTGTCAGCCGATGTAGAAGAGTACTGGAGTTCTATAACAGTCTTGTACCGACGTTAGAACATGTCAGGGAATCGAGTGCTACAAAGTGTAAGCCATCGATTCATCTGAACGACTGACTATGAACTCAAGTGCTGGAGTATATAGAGTGTGTGGAGCGGCTGATATTTCCCCTACGTGCTCTGTCATGACCGCATCGGCCGAGTCGGCGTTTTACATCTTGCCGTGTTCACTTAACAGGTTAGCTGGTGGTTCCAGAAAGCTCAGGATACGCGTTGTTGCGTTAGACTTAGGCATTGTTTCCTTACGTAACGAAGTGACGTGATACTGCAAGTTCGTACTTTTAGATTTAACTTCCGCTGATGCGTGTTATTCAGTCCGGTGCGTGTGCGTCCATTCCTGTCAGCCTGACCCAGTGCGTTTGACGCAAAGTAGCTGCGGTTCCCCTTCCCCGTTCTGTCGACACACCGGATTGTTTCTACAGCAAGCAAGAATTGGAAAAATTTATCGCTATACTTCCGCTACAGGGGTGGTGTGCAACAAAAGCAACTGCAGCTTCCACCACAGAACTGCTTTGGCGACCACGAAAACAGAGCGGCGAGCGCGTTGAGCCAACACTGCCTAGAAGACAAGGCCTCACAGCTGGCCGTGCCTACGTCACACTGAGAGGCCGCCAACGCAAGCTGACTGAGCGGCTGATACGAGGCGGTGGGCTTGCCCCAGCGGCCGGCCAGTCAGCTGGCGGAATGGCCTCTCGGTGTGACGTAGGCACGGCCAGCTGTGAGGCCTCGTCTTCTAGGCGGTGTTGGTTGAGCCGGCGAATTCATTCCTGCTTACCATGCCGAGCGTAGTTGGATGCCTGCCGCTCAGAGCAGCCACGCTCCAACAGCCATATCCGAGTAAGAGGACCTCCACACCGTTGTATCATGTCACAAGGAGTTGACAGCTAACTGGCTGGAGTCTGGGGCACAGCACAGTGTCTCATAGTGGCCAGCCAGTCAGCTACGCGACCGCGGTGTACTCTGTGTAACACGACAGAGGTCAGTTCTTCAGGTGGTGTTGGTGCAGCGCGCTCGTGCCAATACAAGTGAACAAAAACCCCAATATGCAGACGTCTTGTACAACGCTTATAATTTGTATTTATGCACAAATAAATATGTGTTACGAAATATAAACGAGAATAATTCTAGTTCGGAAAATGGCAGGAGATTCTGACAATAGTGAAAATTAGATTCAAAAGCCGAGACGTTTTGAGAGGCATGTAATCCATATTTACTACTCAATAGCTGAGGAACTACAATCGATCTAATAATTACGCGCTGAACACTAAGTATGTAATACAAAATGCTAAGAACATATAACAGTTTGCCAAATGAACGTAATAAACAGGGAACATTAAAAGCAAGTGGTACGCTATAAATTTATTGAAATGAGGATTTCACGGTCTAGGAAATTCAGGTCGTGATGAGACTCCACAGGTCAGTAGTATACCTACCTCGAAGCTGTCCACCACGAAAAGCGCACTAGCCGGAATATTCCAAGAAGAAGTGGTCTAACGCTTTACGCGGTACTCATATGCTGGTCACTTTTTGCGCTACGGCAGTGGCTGCGTCTGTAGCACACTCATTTCCTATGTGCGCGCTCCAGCGTCGGTCCTACTTAATGCTAACTTTTTATTTTTTAAACGTAATAACTTTTACATTAAGCCGCGGTGGGCTGGCCAAGTGCTCTAACGCGCCTTGTTGCGGAGCGCGCGGTTGCTTCCTGTAGGAGGTCGAGTCCTATCTTGCGCACGTGTGTGTGTGTGTGTGTGTGTGTGTGTGTTGTAGTGATATTAGTTGAAGTTGAAGTAGTTCATAAGCCTACAGACTCATAACCACAGTAGTTAAATCCCATAGATTTACAAACATTTTCCCCATTTTATATAAAGTAAATAACAAAATTTTTAAGTTAAGTCATATTTAATTTGTAAAATAACTATTACAAAAAATTAAAAAGTAAATTACAGATAATATTCTTTTTATCTAAATGGTATCAAGTGGATTTTAAGCATCAATTGCCACTGTAACAAAATTTTGGGGAGGGTTGTAGTTACTTAAAATTTTGTACAGTGTCTTCTTTATTTTTCAATTTCATATTTTACCCACAAGCACCAAATGATAATCACCATAAAAACATTGAAAATATGTTATATTGCACAATTACAGAAGGACTACAATTTACTCGAAAAACAGTTTAAGATCCCTTGGAAAACATATTTTGCTTAAGTTCGTGAAAATTTCTCTTTAATCAGGTAGCCTGGAAGCGTACGAGGCATACCGGATCATTTGGTTAAAATTTTTGAGGACAGTTGATGGTGTTATTGTGATTGTTATTTATACAGTCTTCAAGGGAATTTATTTCTATGTTATATTCAATCAGATAAGCGCAATTTGTAGCGCAGTGGTAGAGTGCCAGACTATAAATTCAAAGGTCGTGGGTTCGGTCCCTGCCAGATGCTAGATTTTTATCTGTCACTTTCCACTTATTTCACCTTTGGCAGTGTTTTTGATGTGAAAAATATCGGTAGCACCACGTTAAACTGTAGGTCGCCCTATAACAGCCTGGGTCAGTCAGTTCGAAGGTCGAAGGAAGGCAACAGCGTCCAGACGGGACCATGCCTAGTAAAACACTGTGGTGTCCAAATCAATCTTCGGATTGTTGACTGGTTTACCTTTTTAAGCGCAATTTTGTATAAGCTTTATTAGGTTTTTTGCCTCACTTTAAAGTAGCATTTAAAACAGTTAAAAAATAGGGTCGAACGCGAATCAATCACGTGGCAAGCGAGTACGCTGCAAGCTCAACTATGTCGTTGTGCATAGAAATATAAATGTATATGCGATGATCATAAATCTTTAGAGCCCTTTTTCTAAGAATTTTGCAAATTGTACATTTTACGAATTTTATTGGTGGACACCCTTGGAGTAAACTACTAACCATCGAAGTCTCATCCAAAACCGAATTTTCGTGACCGTAAGTTCACCTTGTGATAGCAGTAAGATTTTACTTTCAGAACTTTAAGTACCATGAAGTAAAATCAAACTCACGTCGCAGCAAAGAAAATGAAATTTCTATAGTTACATATGAATTCCGTGAATTACAGAACTCAAACTGCTTGTTCCAACTTCACTCTGTGGTGGTTGCGTCCGCCTCAGCGATTCACCAACAAAGTTCAAACTAAGGAGAATGGTGTGTTACGTCTTGTCACTCTCAAAATAAAGATGTCATCGCGCGAAATTGGCACTGTAAGCCCCGTCCTTTGAGAAATTCAGAGATGGTTTAGTTTGGCAAAGAAAACCCTTGACTTACCAAAGCTACTCTAACCGTTGGAGGAGAGAGGAAAAGAGTAAATGGAAGACAAGGAGATGCAATAGTCAATAAAAATGGACATTCATACTCAGCCAGACAATTCACGGGATGAGGCGGAGGGATCACGTCCATCATGACTGTCGTCTGTTAGACGCTGGAAGTTTCTTATATCTGTGTTATTCTAAATTCTCAGCCACTGGAACTGGAGGTACTTTTACACGGACAATGACAATTGTGCATTGCCGAAAATACATCCTAGGCAGCGTTAACCGGCAAATTTGCCAGCAACCAGAATTTCATTCACATGTTCCGCAACATTGCCGGTCACTGTAACCCGAAAATGTTTTTCAGCAATATATTTCCTGTCAATAAGTGTTTACACGGTCCATACTATGACCACGAAATAAACTAATGCAGCGGGACACGATTGGCTCAGCTTTCCTGCACACGTGTTTTGCAAAAATAAAGCATTACTTTCTGGTGCTATATACATACATTTCCGTAATGCTGTAAAATTATTTGTATACATTGCCTGATATTTTGTGATTAGTGATTTTTTTGACTTGATTACAATATGTGATGAAAGAGACACGGCCCTTGGCCATTACAGTTGGAACGTTCCGAAGCCAGGTCAGCAATGTATGGACTTATGCAGTTCGGAATGGAGTCAAACACGTTTTGGATACTACACTCCAAATCCCTTGGGTAGATATTGGGACAGAGCAACACCACCTAGGAACAGGGGAACAGGACCTCACATCAGCCTGTATGACGTCACACCGATCAGGCCATGACCGCCATCTTACTGGTTGGCCACTACAAGGCAGTGGGTTGTGCCCCAATGGCCAGCGGTCTTGGCCTGGTCGGTGTGACATGACATGGGATGTTGTGAGGCCTTGATCTAGGTGGTTTTAGACAGAGGCCCCTTCCAATGTCATCCCATACGTTATTAATGATAGGTACGGGAATCTTGGTGGCCATGGATGGCCTTCAGCATGCTGTAGGCAGTCAATAGATACACTTGCTGTGCGTGGGTGTGCATTATCTTGTTGGAACATTCTCTCAAGATGCTGTGGCATTAAGGATCGTATGTGTTGACGCAGAATGCCGGTGACCGATCGCTGTAAAGTTAATGTCTGCTGTAGCAACCCGCGTTGGAGTGGCCGAGCTCTCTAAGGTGCTTTGCTGTGGAGCGCACGGTTGCTCCCCGTCGGAGGTTCGATTTCCCCTCGGGCATTCGTGTGTGTGTTGTCCTTAGGTTATTTAAAGTAGTTTGTAAGGCTGGGGTCTGATAACCACAGTAGTCAAGTTCCATAGATTTACAAACATTTGAACACTTTTTGCTGCAACATAATTAGAGGTGAACTGAACGCATGTTCTATGACTCTCCCATACTCAGATGTCAAGGGTTACGCCTGTGTGTCTTTCCACAATCATGGCAGCACGTGTCCTATCTTCTTGACGCTGCAAAAACTGAACATGATGCTCATCAGAGAAGCAGTACTCATCACTGAACATTATGTGACGCCATTCGTCCTCTTACATGCCTCGAGATTACGGCACTACACCAAACACCGACGTTGGTGTTCTGGTATCAGTGGAAACTGACTCACGTGCAGTGGCGGCGCGTCTTATGTGTTCACTTTTTCAGTGGACCCCCAGAAAAAAGGTCTTCGTGAAAAAATTAAATAAACACATAAAATACAAGTTTTTTTAAACTATCATTATTGGTTTCGTTCTTCTATCAGATCATTTTATATGTAAATTCAAAGTGATTTTTCGCATGATGAACGTTTTACTTCGCGGAGACAGCACGTATATGAGTGTTGGCGCGGCCGCTTAATATACGCGGCAGTGGCCGCAGCGTTGCACTGCTCATGGGCGGCTGAGGTTCATATTCCTTTCTGAACCCCCTGTAGGCTGCATATGGACGCTCCCACTGCAGGAAGGGGCAAGGAGAAAAGCCGCTTTTAACATCCGCCCACTATATTTGTTTTTATCGCATTGAAGATTCATCAGAAATATGTCATATTTGGTAAAATATCTCGTAACTATAAATTAAAGATGTGTCAACTGTAAAAGCCTTCAGAAGATACGATCATGAATATAATGTAGTCACTACTCTCCACCTAGCAAGAAGAGTCGTGTGGTTAACGGCATCCTCTGCCGAAGGCTCAGGAAATTTCGTTTGGCAGCTTCGGAGAGATCAACGCGTTCAAACAGACAGAATCGAAGATTTCTGATAAAACGTAAAATGAGATTTCATCACAACTAACCCCACCAGCTTCAAAGCAAAACCAACCGAAGGGGAGGGGGAAGGGTGAAATTCGCTTAGGAAGTTTTGGGGGAAAGATTTTGTCACTTCTTTATTTACCATTAACTCAGTTTTCTCGCTAAGGGCCACTGGGACCTTTCAGTGAGAACTTTCCCAGCTGTCAAAAGAATGGTGGCATATTAAGCACTTCTCATGGCCTTCAAATGATGCTGGAAAGTGAAGCGAGCAGACGACTGCCTTGTTCAAACCTCAGCCTTCGTTTCCCATTTCCTGCTCACCCCAGCACCAGTCGACACTGCGTTCGCGAGCTAGACAGGGGTATAGTCGAGGAGCTGGTTCCCGCAGTGCGCAGTTGCCCAGCACTGCCGTATACGGCTCATGCAGCCAATTATAAACCTGCCCCTAATTACGTACATACTGTGTCGTCAGGTTTTTCGATGTTGATCACTTGCAGGCAAGGCTGAGAAACTTCCGACTTGACATATCCGTTTCATGGTGATATTCGGAGTAAAGAATTGTCGCAAGTTAGAGCATGTGTAAGTTATTGCCTACGGACTCTGGAATTACAGCTTTGGTCGATAAGCATCTCCACGTCTCATACATTTCAACGTGTCATTAGTGTGGGATTTCATGTAGCTGAGTACCAGTAAAGTGCTCACGTTGACTTGTTGCTGTTATTTCAGAAGATACAATATTCACTATGCGTGAGTTTATGCGCTACGTGGTTTTTCTGTTCTGGGTAATTTTTAAAACTTTTAAATGCCTTATGACTTGGTTTCCACTTGGCTCATAAAACCATCCATTTTTTTCGGGAAAAGCGACCACACGTCGGCATGCGCCTTATTAAGTCGCCAAGTGCATTAAATCTATACTTGGTATACATTTTGGTTCAAAACTGTTTGTAACATTTCCTTCCTTCCTCCAGCCCTACTTGTACACACTTCCTCTCCCACCCCCACCCCCCTATTTCCTCTTTTAATAACAGAGACGTGACAGGCAGTACCTATTTTATCCCTGTATATAATTTTATCACTGACTTAACTATAGTTAGCTGACTTTGATTAGGAACTTCTAATACTCACAGTGTTGACTTGTAATGTAAGGTGGGGAGCCATATGACTGTCACATCATAGTGGGCTATCAAGCCGTGCTTCGTTGATATTTTCGAGTGGACGTTGTGGCGTATTTGGCCACTCCCAATCCCATCCTTCTCCCCTCCCACTCCCCCCTTTCCTATTAGTATGTTTAATGTACTTTCACTGAGGTACCCGTTGTTTCTCATATGACTTAGCACACCTTGTAGCCAAATTTTCATAGCTTCTATGTCAGCAAGCAGTACAGAGGGCGCAATATGTTGTCATTGTAATGATTTTTTTTTCAAATAACTTTTAATTTGAAGCCACCATGTAATGTGTTTGTTATCCTTGTGAGTATTGTGATTTGATTCCGTAAATTTTACAGATATAATTGTAGGCCGACAGAGACCAGAACCTGCTTTTTCTCAAAATTTTCGGACAAATAATACGTTAGTAACACTAAAAAACGCCGTTTGTAATGTAATTGTACTTGCAAACGAACCGTTCATCTGACACGAAAGTTGCAGAGATATTTGCAAAAATAACGGCAATTTGACGTTGTCTGTCTGTCTGTTACGTGTTCCCACTTCACTACTCCGAGGATATCTATTTCAGCGTTACTCATTCTGGCCTCTGTTTGTAATTCGAAACTTGGAATATTGGTTTCGTCTTCTTTGGTGTATGAGTTTCGAAAAGCTGTGTTTGGTAACTCTGCTTTAGTAGCGATATCATCGACAGGATCGCTATTACTATCACGTAGTGAGAGTATTGTTTGAGTTTTGACGCTTGTATATTTAACATATCACCAAAATCTCTTTGGGTTTTCAGTCAAATTTCGAGAAAGAGAGTTTCGTTGTGAATAGTATTGTACGCATCTCGCATTGAAGTCCTCACTAAATTTCTAGTTTCTGTGTAGGATCGCCAATCCTAGGGATTTTGTTTTCGTTTAAATGTAACTTGCCTTTCTCATTGTTTTTGCAACAGTGTGCTGACATGTTTTGTGTACCAAGAGGGATTACTTCCTTCTTTTATTAATTTATTTGGTATAAAACTGTCAGTTGCTGTCGATACCACTTCTCTGAATTGGCGCCACATATGGTCTACACTTATGTTCAGTGTTTGGAATGAGTGGAAACTGTCTGTCAAGAAGCAATTGAATGTATTTCTATCTGATTTCTTGAACAAAGATACTTTTCGTCTATTTTTTGTATCTTTGGGTCTTTCGATATTCAATCTCGCTACGACAGCTCTGTGTTCACTAATACCTGTATCCGGTTTGATGATCGTAATGAGCTAAGGATTATTTGTTGCTAAGAGATCAAATGTGTTTTGACATCCATTTACAATTCTAGTTGGCTCATGCACTAATTGTTCGAATTAATTCGCAGTGAATTCGTTGATTACAATTTCGCACGATGTTTTATGCATACCTCCTTATTTGAACATATAATTTCGCCAACACATTGAGGGTAAATTAAAATCACCGCCTATTATTATGCGAGGCGGGTACGTGTTTGCAATTTGACACAGATTTTCGTTGTATCTTTCTGCTATTGCATCGTCAGAGTCGGTAGGCCGGTAGAAGGAACCAATTATTAACGTTTTATGATTTTCAAGTACAGCCTCTACTAATAATAACTCACAGGAACTATCAACTTCAATTTCACTACATGATAAACTACTTTTGACGGTGACAGACACGCCTCCACCAATTTTGTTTAATCTATCCTTTCTGAACAAAGTTAGATCTTTTGCAAAAACTTCTGCTGAACTTATTTCTGGCTTAAGCCAACTTTCGCTACCTATAATGTTTGTGTTTCGGTGCTTTTTGTTAACGCTTGGATTTCTGGTACTTTCCCGACACAGCTACGACAATTACAACTGTTATACCGATAGTTCCTAGATCTATATTTCTCCTGTGATTGATCTGCACCCTTTGAGACATCTCATTTAGTGTTTTCGAAAGACCTCTACCCTAAAAAAACCGCTCAGTGCTCGCCACACGGCCCCCGATTCCCGTGTAGCCGCTTCCTGTGTATGGTGGACTCCTGACCTATTTAGCGGAACCCGGAACCCCATCACCCGATTTAAGGATACTGAAGTCTGATACACTCTTTTTATTTTTACAACTAATAAAGGTCGCATCGATAGGTTGTTCTCAAGGATGTTCAGTACATCTCCGTTCTTCGAAAACAGCTTTCCCTTGCAATGATATTTTCGGCGTAAGCTCATTCAGACCTTATTATCGCGTAACCATTGTAATGGACAAAAGCCCTGCCCTTGACCGTTTAACTTCCTTACTGACGGTCACACTACGAAATGCGGAAGCGACCGGTGTGCAGATCTCTGGACACAGTCCACGGAATTTTTCGGGCAGGCTGGTAGCGGAGCGAGGGGGGTGGGGGGGTAGGAGGAGGAGGAGGAGACAGGGGCACCCGACCCTTCGGAGCAGGTAAAAGTGTGGCAAATGTCCGGCGTGGCAACTGTCCGGCGTGGCAAGTGTCCGGACACCGTTGAATTCAGCCTCCAGTCTCGACGGGCTGTTAACCGGAGATAACGGTCTTCTCTTGCTTATGTTACCCATGGAAGACCTTGGCCTTGCCTTCTTTTAACGGTTCGCGTCCAGGCCCTGGATATTACGTTTTGGAACACTCAAATAGCAGCAGCCACGTCACTCTGTTTTTCTCCCGCTTCTAATCTTCCTATGGCTCTCCAGGCTATAGCTTCAGCTTAGTCACGTCTTCACTACACTGATTGAACCTAAGTGCTTGGCTAATTCGTCTGGTAGAGTAAACGCCCTCTGCAGCAACTGTCTCGATTGCCTTAAGATTGTAGTCACCACTCCGTAGAATCGATAGAAAGAAGTCGAACCATTTTAGTTCATTCTGCCGATGACAATACTTCAGAACCTAGATATCTCAACTGATACCCTAAATGTTTTTGCCCGTGTAGTTGTTGGTAGTAAGTAGCAAATGTTCTGCAGAGAAGACTCCACGAGTGAGGATCTCAACTTGTGACAGTCTACGGAAGAAGAAACAATGGTCATAAATTCCGGAAGACAAACACCGATATCCCCGACGTGAGTGACAACTGAATCATGACGCACTGTCATTGAATTCCAACTCTTCCACATTTCGCACCATTTCTGCCCGGACACCCTTAAGATAGACTCCCACTGGGGAGAGACAGTGGCAAGCGTTTTCCAAGTTGACGCTGTTGCACGCAGAGGTGGCGTCACCAACTGTATAAACCAGACTAGCGGTGGCCAATTCAGGCGGTCGCTGAGATAGGCACCGGGAGCCACGGAAATGCCCGTAAAAAATTACTGAACTCTTTCCGCTGCCGTGCGATTTTCTGCGCAGCAGTTTCTAATAGTAACCAGACTTAAGAGTACGCACTGCCTTCGGTCAAAGTCTGTAGCGATATTTCCCTAATATGGGCCATCTCTGGAGATAGCTACGTCATCGAATGCCGTAAGGTAGTGATACAGCTCCCGCCCAAGTTATTTAAATTCTATGTCGAAAACGCAATGAAGCAAAATAAATAAATAAAAATACAATAAAATAGAAAGAAAACTGGAACCGCAGGAGTAATGTAAGATGAAACGAATGAGAATGCGACTGTTTATTAACGATGTAGCCAATTTAGTTAATCGTAAAGTAACAGATGAAAGATAAATTAAGTGGACTGGTTCGAATATTTAACAGGAAATGTACGTTTAGGACAAAAACTGTAGATATTAATAAACACAAGTATAATCACATATTATTACTATTATTAATAATGTTATAGCTGGTATTGGACAACTCTAGTAAACAGTACAAAGATTTATACAAGATGTCATTAATCAGTAATAATATTTACTTTAATAGAAGTTCAATATGACAATTCAAAAAGACAGTTATTATACAAATATTATAAACATGCATAATTATTAAAAAGATGTTTTGCTCGTCTGTCTGCCAAATATATTTCTTATTTCAGATATTTCTTTCTTTCTTTGTCTGAGTTCACTCTTCCTGTTGCCTTTTTATTGATCTTCGTTTGGAGAATGGTTTGAGTTTCTTGCTGTATTCTGGTTTGCGATGTTTAGTTTTTTAGACCACAGTCTGAATGATTTACTGAGCTGGCTTTTAACACTGAATAACGTGGCTTTTGCTATGCAGTTACTGCGAACGACTGCAAGGAAGAGGAAACTAGAGTTATTATTCTTCCCGAGGACACGCAGCTCTAGTGTTGGAATATATGATGATGGCGTCTTCTTGGGTTCGCAGGAGAACTTCTGTGAAGTTTGGAAAGTAGTTTTGAGGACGGACCGTGAGTCGTGTCGGGATAGCTCAGTGGTAGATCGCTATCCCGCGAAAGGCAAAGGACCCAGATTTGAGTCCCGGTTCCGGTACACAATTTTGATCTGCCAGGAAGTTTCATATCAGCGCACACTCCGCTGCAGAGTTAAAGTTTCATTCAAGAGATACGATACTACGAGAGAAATTTGACAGAGCACTAAACGGTTTGAGTCGGAACAACTCCCCTGGAGTAGATGATATTCCGTCTGAACTACTGATATCGTTAGGAGAGCTAGTAATGAAGAAATTTTTCCACTTGGTATGCAAGGTATATGAGAAATACCATCCGACTTCAAGAAGAATATAATAATTCCAATAACAAAAAAGGATGTGCAGAAAAATGTGAATATTACAGGATGGTCAGTTTAATTATCCATGACTGCAAAATACTAATACGAATTATTTACAGGCGAATGGAAAAGCTGGTGGAAGACCAACTTGGATTTAGGAAAAATGTAGGAACACGCGAGGCAATACTCATATTACGACTTATCTTAGAAGATAGGTTAATGAAAGGCAAACCTACGTTTTTAGCATTTGTAAATTTGGAGAAAGCTGTTGACAATGTTGTTTGGAATAGACTCTTTCAAATTCAAAAGCTAGTAGGGGTAAAATATAAAGAGCGAAGGGTTATATTCCACTTGTACAAAAACCAGACAGCAATATTAGAGTCGAAGGGCATGAAAGGGACTCAGTGGTCGGGAAGCGTGGAAGACAGGGTTGGAGCTTATCACCAATGTTGTTCAATTTGTACATTGAGCAGGAATGTAAGGAGAAATGAGGAGGGGAATTAAAGTTCAGGGAGAAGAAATAAATACTTTGCGGTTTGACGATGACATAGTACTTCTGTCAGAGACAGCAAACGACCAGGAAGAGCAAATAAACGAAATTGACAGTGTGTTGAAAGGAGAGTATAAGATGAACATAAAGAAGAGTAAAACAAGAGTAATGGAATGTAGAGTCAGATAATTAGGTGACGCTGAAGGAATTAGACTAGGTAATGAGACAGTAAAAGTAATCGATGAATGTTATTTGGGTAGAAAAATAACTGACGATGGCCGAAGTAAAGAAGATATAAAATGCAGAATGGCTATGGGAAGAAAAGCGTTTCTGAAGAAGCAAAATTTGTTGATATTCAATATTAATTTTAATGTTAGGAAATCCTTTCCGAAACTATTTGTCTGGAGTGTAGCATTGTAAGGAAGTGAAATGTGGGCGATAAGGAGTTCAGACAAAAAGATTATGAAGGTTTGAAATGTGGTGCTACAGACGAATGATGAAGATTAGATGGAGATCACGTAACTAATGAGGACGTGCACAACAGAATAGGGGAGAAAATGAGTTTCTGGCATATCCTGACTAAGACAAGGGATAGGTTGGGAGGGGGGGGAGGACACATTCTGAGACGTGAAGGTATCGTTAACTTAGCATCAGAAGGAAATGTGTGGGATAAAAATCGTAGAGGGAGACAGAGGGAGGAAGACAGTAAGCAGATTCAAAAGGATGTAGGTGGCCGTTCTTATTCTCAGATGAAGAGGCTTACACAGGATAGGATAGCGTGGAGAACTGCATCAAACCAGTCTACGGACTAAAGACAACAACAAGAACTACCGTAATTTGGAGTTCTCTTTTATATTCCTTAATTTCTGTGATCCATTTACCATTGCTCCTATTTTCCCACAATTTTTCCTATTATTTGTTTACTAACTCTATTTTCTGGCGTGCTCATCACATGTCCAAAGACTGAGATGCATTTCGTATTCATCTTGCTCATTACTGGTTCTATTTTTGCATACTATTTCAGTTACAGCTGTTGAGCAATCCCCATTTACGTGATATTATCGTTTATACAAGTCCTAATTACTGTTCCTTCTCTCTTTAGTATTCTGCCCATTCCTGCTGTATTAGTTGCTATTGAAGATAGTTTCAGCTGCATACGTTATTTCTAGTTGTGTAACTATTTTATAATATTTTAATTTTACATCTATAGCTCTGACTATTCTTAATGTCTTTTTGGTAAGGCAATTGGCTCTTTATTCAGTTTTTTCATGTTGGTTTCTCATTTATATTGCATGTTACTATTTCACTGAAGAATTTCATCTTATCAACAATTTTTAATATTGAAGCTCATACGCCTTATTACAGTCTACAATTAATCTTAAACTATTTATCTGCTCTGCACAACTTTTCCATGGTCTGAAACCTCACTCACATTACTCAAACCCTTGTTATAATTTATATATATACATGTGGCGTCTATTCCGAAAGAACAGACGTCACTTCTGATCCTGCATAATTGTTCTCAAATTCTTCCACATATGATTATGGATAAAATTTTGTAGGTGCAATCATAAAATTGTGTAAATGTAGTTGTAGTAGATATAAATTCAATGTCCAAATGTTCGTTAAGCTTAAGGGACTTAACTGCGGGGTCATCAGTCCCTAAACTTACAAACTACTTATGAACCACCTTATACTAAAGACGACACAAACATACATGTCCTAGGGGGAATTCGAACCCCCGACGGTGAACGGCCTCGCGCATCGGAACGTAGCACCTCAATGCGCTCGGCCGCTCCGCCGCGGTATAGTAGATATAAGAATTCTCCTATCGACGAAAACATTTTAATATTTTTTGCTGAATTGGGAATATTCCAGTGGTAGGGTATGAGAGACACAGATAATTTTCATCAGAAAGTAGTTTCTTTTTTGAATTTTTCAACACTGGACAATATGCTGCAACAGAATGACATTAGCTATTGAGAGGATAGCTTCGATAGGCAATGACATCGTTCTAGAAATAATGGGAAACGATCGACGTGTATGGGAAACACAATATTCCCAAGACATCTGTTCATATGTTACGACATTGAGTAATAAATAAGCGTTGTGTCAATATAGGAATTTCTAGAAGTACGCAAGAAGCAGATACCGGCAGACTTATCATGAATGTAGAGATGAAAACGTAGTCCCAAGACAGGGGAGGATGAACGTTACCATCAAATCAGTCAGAATCACATTTAGCAGCTATATACAAGGTTATTTGATCACGTGATATAGTATATTTACCAATCCTTTTTAACGAGGAACGTTATGTGCCTCCACTGCTCGTTTTACGCTATTTCCATTTATGGAAAGCGTTTCTCAACATAATTGATTCACTTAGAATATTTAACATATTTTAAAGAATATGTAGATGCAATACTATTGTCTTTAAGCACATCGGACGGTTTTATTGATCCACCACGTAATGGTTTTATTATTTCAAAACTCCTGTGTCTTTAGTACGACCTTTGTTTGCCGTCCTTGCTTTTAACAACAGTTCGGTCTGTCTGATACTTCATTTACTTCGGAATCAGTTTCCATATGCACCGGACGTGAATACATCTCATTACCCTCATTTTTTCCATCGTGCTTCAATGCCGCGCCAGTAAATTCATTTGGAAGTAATTCGAATTAACGGCAGGTAGACTGCCCCGTCGCTGCATAACGACATTTTGTCAAAAATTTGTTTTGCGTCACTCCAGTCTTACCGTTAAATGAATTTATTAAAATCGTATTATAGTCGTATATAGCAGCGTTCTGATTGCAGTGGACAAAAATCCATTAGTTCAGAAATGAGACCTAATTTTTCCATTCTTTCGTAGCATTTATAATACAGTATAAAGCCAGAGTAGCACAGAGCTACAATTTATTTCAGTCCGGAACGTTTCAGTAGGCTAATTTCCCCAGTGATTCATGACAAAATTTCTTAGTATCACAAGGTTCTGTACAGCGATATTCAAAATTAAATTGGATAACTGTCTGAGGTTTTTTTTCCAAACTGTATAATCCTGTAATTGAATTAAATTTAGGAAACAAAGTCAGTTATCGCTTTAAATTAAACTGAACAATACAGATACCACTGATCTTAATTGCTGTTTATTACTTTATTTACTGAAAACAATCGATTGGTTCGTATTGATTTATTCAAAATAGTTCCACTAATAATTATGAACACTATTTTCAAGTTTTGATGTATTTGCGCTTGAGATACCAGAGAATAAGTGTCTAATGGTACGAATATTTACAGCCACCCGTTTCATCTCTAGTCTTTAGAGTTAGTTTTCTGTGCAGATAGCATTTGACAAAAATTTATTTACTCTTCCGAAGCAATCGACGGTTCATTTCAAATTACTATTTGCTACACTAAAAACACGTAATTAGTGCAACAGTCATTTCTAAGCATATTTTAGCTAATCTACTTTCGCGCCGTATTCATTTCCCAGAGACATAAAATTTTACTGATTGTATGGTGTGAGACACTTTTTCTAAAGAGGTATAACCATTTCATATTATACTTTTACACTTCCTCCATGTAGGTACATTAGATTAGATTAATACTTGCGCCGTGGAACACGAAAATATATTTGGTAAGGACGTGGACCTTGTCGGACTAATAAAAGATTTAATTACACAACTTACAATTTTAATTACTTTACTATTTTTGAGGATCACATATTCATATCCTAAAATTCATCTAGTGAGGAGAAGGAGCTGTCATTCGGAAATTCTTTTATTTGCTTCTTAAATGCTGGTTGACTATCTGTCAGGCTTGTCATGCTATTTAGTATGTGACCAAAGACTTTTGTTGCACAATAATCCACCTATTTCTGTGCGAAAGTTAGATTTAAACCGTGAATAGTGACGATCATAATTTCTCCTAGTTTTGTAACTATGTATACTGTTATTATTTGGAACTGCTTTGCCGGCCGCGGAGGCCGAGGGGACTGAGGCGCTCCAGTCATGGTCTGCACGGCCACTACGGTCGGGGGTTCGAATCCCCCCTCGGGCATGGATATTTGTGCCGTCCTTAGTGTTAGCTAGTTCATAAGTAGTTTGTAAGTTTAGGGACTGATGAACCCATAGTTAAGTCCCATAAGCTATACAAACATTTGAATTTTTTTTTTTTTTAACTGCTTTCCGTCATCAATAACAAATGTCATAAGTGAATATAAATATTTAAGAAACTACCATGAAGATCCCTAGATCCTTAATTAAATGTCGGCAGGGCTAAGAAGGGTAAATCAGTCAAAAATCCGAAGATTGGTTTGAACACCACAGTGCTTTAGCAGGTATGATCCTGTTTGGAGGTGGTATGCCGTTGCCTTCCTCTGATCTTTGAACCGACTTATTCTTCCAGTTATAGGGAGACCTAAAGTTTAACGTGGATTCTGAGCCACGGTGCGGCGGGGTTAGCTAGTTGTAATTCGATTTATTCAATTTTGGTCAATTTACGCTTTATTTCTTCAGTGATGACTTATTCGAAAATATGATACCACATCACAAAAGTAGTAGATGGAAATAGGAACCTAATTTACTGATACGTTTATCACCAAATTTACAGTAACCTTGATGGAAAAGCAGTTTAACTCAAACGTTTCAACGTATCATCTTCCAATCTGCCACAAACGCAAAGAACAACAAAATATTAATATTCTACACCATAGCTATAACCTTCTGTTTTCTTTTAAGTGAGTTCATTATTATCCTAATTTCAAAGGAAAAGGTGGGTAGAATTTCAGTTGTATCACACTGGATAAGTATGCCCTCATTCAATAACAATCTTGTCTTTTCTAATGAACTTCTAGTACGTAAAACATTTAGAAAGTGATCATTAAACATTTTCTCAACTACCTACTTTTTGTTAGTAAATTTTTCAGTTTTATGTTTGTCCTGTTTCCCTACCAATCATATTCCAAACTGTTTTAATTTTAATATCAGAGGCGTTAGTCTTAGACATGACACACATGCTACTGGACTCTTTAATAACTTGTTAAAGTCACACAACAGTTTCAATGATATTTTATAATTTGTGGGTTATTACTTTTGTTGTTGTTGGATGCATTTCGCTTTTCCAGTTACAAGATTGTTTAAACCATTTAGTATGCCACGGCTTTTTATATGGTTTCTTACAAATACATTTTTAATATTTTCTCGGTGAAACAGTTTTCAGCATCTTCATCATCCTCATCATTTAATAATGAATGCCGTGAAGCGTTCAGTCTGGAGCATAGTCCCCCTTATAAAACTTCACGATCCCTGTTCAGTGCTAACATTGATGCATCGTCTGATGTATATCCTGTTATTTCAAATCATTATTGACCTAATGCAGATATTTTCTGCCTGCTCTAACTCGACTCCTCCTACCCTATACTGCCAATCCCATGAGTCTCTTAGATAACCTCGCGTGTAATATGACCACACTCTCTACGCCTGTTCGCTCTAACCGATTCATATATGGTGTTCATTCCCAGTTTTTTTATTTACTCATTATGTACACCCCCTACTATTGTCTCTATCTATTAGTAACTGCATTCATCCTTGCTACTTTCTCAGCCTTATAAATAAGGTAACCTGTAGCCAACCAGCTTTCATCACCATGAAAGGAAGTTGATCGAAAGACATCGCTACACTGCTTTGCCTTTATACTGGCTTTCTTCTAGCAGAAGAGCACTCACCTAATTAGCTTCTCTAGACTTTGACCCCATTTATTTCCGTATATCGCGATAGTGTGAGAAAGTACACACTAAGTACTTAAAACTGTCCACCTGTTCTATGATTCTCCTATTTGACACTCAATCTGTTTAAATCTCTTTCCCACAGGCATTTATTTTTGTTTCGGGGATGCTGATCTTGGTACTATATCTATCTCTGAAAAATTTGTTTGCAACCTTATAATCGAATCTCCCATCACAACTAAGTCGTCCATATGTGCGAAATTGCTTGTCTTGTTTCCATATATTTTAATATCACCCTGCTAGTCTACCGTTTTCAACAAATGATTCATAAATATGAAAATCAGTGGTGACAGGTTACAGCCTTGCTTTACCCCTGAAATAACTCTGAACCATGAACTCAATTTAACGTCAATTATAACTGCTACCTTAATATCTGCGTAAAGACATTTCATTTCCTTCATAAGTTTGCCTCTTATTCCATAACCTCGTAGAACTGGAAACAACCTTCACCTAGGAACACAGTGATCAGTTTTTCCTAGATCTATAAATCATAGATAAATTCCCTTTTTCATTATCTGCCGTAAGCTAAAGATATGATCCTGACAATATGTAAGAGATCTAAACTCATTATCATTTTCATCAAACTCTTCTTCAACTAGTATTCGCAATCTCCTTTCAACAATGTATGAGAATATTTTGCTCACAGCGCTAATGAAAGAGATAAATCTTTGCTTGTTACTGTCTTTTTCGTTCCCATGCTTGAATACCGGTGTGATTACTGCTTTCTTCCAGTCAGAAGGCACCTGTAGTGCCTACAAAACCATATCAATTATTCTGTGTAACCATTTGAGACCTGCCTTTCCCCTGTATTTGATGAGCCTCGAGTGCATATACTGCTTCAGTCTATTGACCATCCTCTCCACTTCCTCAAATTTTATGCATCCATCATCATCCCTTTCCCATGGTACAGCGAAATCTCATACATTACTCAAGTTGTTTTCACCAATATTGAGAAACTCTCCAAATTACTCCCTTTATCTGTCCAACACATCCGCATGATTCACTTGCACCTTTCTTGACCTGCTCAAAACACTTGTCAATTCCTTCTTCCCTCCCTATAGAAGGCTGCTAATTACACACCCGAAAGGTTTGTCCAGCAGCTGGAGTCGACTTTTCCCACCCACCTCCAACGTCTTTCCCTGATTTCTGCTTGGATTCTGCAATTATCTGTTTTATTTTGTTTGTTTTTTCAACATAACTTTTTCTGTCTGCCTGAGTTCTAGTATGTCGCCATTTGTGGAACGTCTGCTTTGTCCTCTTACATGCTGCCTTGACTGTGTCGTTCCGCCAAGTCGTCTGTTTCTTTCTGCGTTTACGCACCACTGTTCCAAGACATTCTGTAGCCCCTTCTAGTACAATGTCCCTGTATCTCCTCCTTTCTTTTTCCATTAACCGTAAATTACTACATTAAACTAACTGGTACCTTCGTGAGTTCATTGGTACATATTTGTGCCTGATTTCCTTGTGCTGACGCTTCTCCACTCTTTCCTGCTGCGCATTGATCTGATATCCTGCTCACGAAACTAATGTCGCTGAAGATCAGATAATGATCAGTGTTATCAAAGAACCTCCTGATTACACGAGTGTGTTTGACTGCCTTTCTGAATTCCTGATCTTTTATTATGTAGTCAATGACAGACTTGTTACCCCTGCCTTCCCAAATATACCGATGAATGTCCTGATGCTTAAAAAAGGAATTTGTGGTCACTAGTCCCAAACTGGCATAGAAATCCGAGAGCTCTTTTCTTTTCTTGTTGGCCCTCATATCTCCTACAAACTTACCCATAAGTTTTTCATTCCCTTATGTTCGATTTCATATCCCGGTACTATAACCACCCATGGTCAAAACACTGTCCTTTGTCCTTTACTCCAACAGCTACATGACTGAGCCTGTCATGAAATCTGTCCAACTCATTCCCTTCGCAGGGAGAATATACCGTTACAATCCTAATTTTCTTTCTGCAGACTGCCAATGCTATCCACACCAGTCGTTCGTATACATGCGTTACTTCAAGTATGCTGGGATCAGTTGCTTTCATGATGTAAAGGCCTATACCTCATTGCTCTTTTACTGCTTCGAATCCTGACGGATAGACGTATCTGCCACTTCGTCTTCTTTCTGCCCCCTCGCTCAATCGCCACTACAGCTGAAACGTCTAACCCAGACCCGGCCGTGTGGCAGCTGGGCGGGCCAAGTCAGGCTCGGACTATCTCGGCACTTCTCCCAAGTACTCGCTAAGGCGCGACATTTCATGTTGCATTGCGAAGCGCCTCTGTTACTTGCAGCTTACAGTGCGATCTTCTTCCAACTGCCAACGTCCAAATCCCTGAGCTATATGATATTAAGGAAAATGAAAACTTTGTATTGCAAAATTCATTTCAGTTTCGGAATAAACACAGGAACTCTTTTCAAATAGTTTTCAGGATACTGCCAACGTCGCAGCTCTTTTTGAGACGTTTTCGAGACCATTTGCTGTATCGATTGAAAGCGCTCCTGTGCATTTGCAAGTGGAACTTATAGATTTGCAGAGTAATTCCCGATTGAAAGACAAATTATATTACATTAATACTGCTCAGGATCTCTACGAAGTATTTCGTCGAGAAGAGTTTCCACGTCTTCATAATAACGTTTGGCTCAACGTATACGTGTGTGAAAGATATGTTTCAATAGTCAATGTAAATAAGTCACGATGACGAGGCAACCTAAATGATGACAACCTTAAAAACTGCCCATATCTATCAGTGTGCCGATGTGTTTGTTCCACATACAAATTTTCTTACATTTTTTACCAACTCAAACACAATTAAATTGTTTTTCGATTTACTTTGTTAAGAACTGTAGTCATGATACTGACATTAGAGAAAAGCTATGTAATAATTTATTTCTTTAAGTTTAGGTCTGATTACGTATTTTATCCCTAAAATCATTCTATACAAGCTAAATTTTGTATTTTCTCCTATTCCCATAGCTCAATTAAAATGTAAGAAGTTTACATAGAACAATTTAGCTCTTACAATATTATTTTTGTAATGTAGATGCAAAACAAAAATAAGAATTTTCCTCTTTTGTATCAACAGTCAGTAACAGTATAATACGGCTCGTCACGACCTATTTTTGGAATGAAGACCACAACATCAAATCAAATGTTCAAATGTTTGTAAACGTATTGGACCAAACCGCTATGTTCATCAGTCCCTATACTTACAAACTACTTAAACTATCTTACACTAAGGACAACACACACACACCCATGCCCGACTGAGAACTCGAACCTCTGGCGGGAACAGTCGCCCCATCCGGAGCATGATGCCTTAGACCACGCGACCATTCCGCGCGGGAACAATATCTTCTGCTTTTAAATTTCCTAACAAGGTATAATATGAAACCTAGCTGTATGCCGTCTACGTGATGTTCTATAATGTTCGCAGCCACAATACTGTATTCCCGCAAAGAGGCTGTGGAAATAGGAAAGAGACAGTGTGGCGAATGGAGATTTGGCTGTGGCGGGAGACGTGCAGGGAAGAGTCCTCTGCAGTGGGGCTGGTCACTGTGTCCTCGGTGGCGGAGTGGTCAACGCGTCTGCCTCGTAAGCAGGAGATCCCGGGTTCGAATCCCAGCTGGGTACAAATTTTCATTCGCCGCACTCTGGTATTCCATCTAAACCTAGTACAGTGATGCCATAAGTGATCGCAAATTGCGATTTATTTCATTAGAAATAGATATTCATCGTTAATAGAAGGAGGTGTATGGAGACAATGTTATGGACGAGCCGTCTGTCGACGCTGGGGTTGTAACTTCAGCTTGGGGGCAGAGAAAACTTATTATGACGAGCGTTGGGGCTACTAATTGTGATTACTGACGAACTGATTTAATTGACGAATTCGCGAAGAAGGATCGGCGCGTTACAACTGAGGAATTTTGCGAAAATTTCAGTAATGTTTCACGAATACGTATTCATGAAAATTGTGTAACTAGGTATTTTAAAACGCTGATAAGACAGCTAAAATACATCCACAGAAGTCACTAGGTACAACTGCAGCTTTCACAGTGTTTACTGGCGCACCGCAGCCCCTATACATCGGCGCATCGTTGACGTCGGCTGCGACCCATCTTCTGTAGTATGTATCGATACTTCACCACCATGGAAACCTTGCGGTGTCCTGACGAGTGTCATCTTTGACTCAACGTATTTTTATAAGCTCTCTGTAAATGCCCATAGATGGCAATGGCTCCACATATAGCCGATTCTAATCGTCAGTTTTGTTCAATGTTTCCCCTATATATTTTTTTAATGTTATGAACGTACTATTTTATACAGAATCAAAGTAGAAGAGTTTACGGATACTGTGTTAATAATTTTAACTATATTAACACATAACCCTTAGTATATTTCTGATTGGCTTACAAGACGAGCGGTGGGTGGAGCATTGTGTATTTAACTGAGAGCCTCAGCCGCCTTCACCAGTAGTTAACGCCTGCTATGGCCAGCGCCAGCGTTCACCAACAACGGTAAAAACTATTGTCATTTTATTAACCACTTTACTATTAAACGTAGAATGTAATTACTGGAATCACTTAAATCTCTCTCTGTTATATTACAGTGCCAAAGGTCTGAAGATGGTTCAATAGAACCGAAACCGGTTGCCAATAATAAACGTAACAAATTGTGATTCAGACTGTCTTATTTTAATTATGACGGAATGAGTTTACGCACTCACTTGAATGTTAAAGTTGTATTATTTACTAACTTTTTGTGAGTTTATTTGCCAGAGCGACAATGCTAACATCCGTGAATGTTTTTTGATCTATTACAATGTCTATATGGAGCTCATAGTACCATCTAATATATAAAAATGAATGTTTGTGTGTTCGTATTTTATGCGCGACCGTCCCTTTCAACCGATTGTGATGAAATTTTGTTAACATATTGCTTGCACTTTCGCGATGGTCATAGACACCATTAATTGACTGTACGACAAATAGTTCAGGATATATGACGTAATAAACAATGAAATGCGCGGATAAGTGCTGCATCATGCGACGTCTCCTCCTAAATCAGTTTCACTGGCATAGAGGAAAAACAGTGAACTCCGAATCTTGCAATGCACTTTCAACATTCAGAAGACTTCTGCACAAAGCCGGCCGCGGTGGCCGAGGGGACTGCGGCGCTTCGCTCACGGTCTGCACGGCCACTACGGTCGTGGTTCGAGTCCCCCCTCGGGCATGGATATTTGTGCCGTCCTTAGTTGTAGCTAGTTCATAAGTAGTTTGTAAGTTTAGGGACTGATGACCCCGTAGTTAAGTCCCATAAGCTCTACAAACATTTGAACCTTTTTTTTTTCCTACACAAAACGGGCACAAGAGGACTCATCACTGGGCCACTCTTCAGAAGAAAAGTTACAAAACGAAGAGAGGACAATAGTAGTTTAGCAGCTGAAGAAGCAGTGTTTCATAGGCATTGAAGAAAAATATTGCACTCCGAATGTTGGAATGCACGATATAATAATACATAACAATTAATGTTTGTTTCTTTGTCTTTTTGTTCATATTTTATGCACGGTCATACTGTACATCCGATTGCGAGACAACTTTGCCAACTCATTGTTTGCACTCGCTGCGAAGGTTATACAATACTAAAATTAACTTCGTATGGTGCATGGCGGAGGGTGATTTGCAATTAGTTAATTCGTTTCTTACAACCTCACGCTGAAATGGCTGGACGGATATGAATGAAATTTGGAACAGAGGTGGCTTATATCCTAATTAGCACATGGGCTACCTTTTGTAAGGCAGTGTATGGTACTTTACAATGGTTTAATATATTTGCTTCTCCTTCATGCTGAAAGGGATGGATAAATTTGAATGAAATTTGGCATGGAGATAGCAGATACCCTGCATTAATATATGGGATACCTTTCGTACGCCCGCCTTACCCATCCTGGCGCCCCGGCCGAGTCGCCCACTTGCCGCCCTCAGGGAGCGTCCATTAATTACCTAGGGTATTTTTTTTTTCTTTTGGGAGGGGGTCGAACCGAATCCAACAAATTTCACGTGGAGGGGAGGGGGAACTCGGCAAATCTCACGTTATTTTTTTACGTAAGAATCAGTGCAAAACTGGATTAAATTAAGTAAAACAAGTTTCACGTCTATAATATGGCTAAAGCCAACACAATAATAATTATCGCAGCTATGCAAACATCACATAGTAACTCAGTAGCCTCCCGATTGTTTCTCTTAGGATACACGACCCTTTTTTTCTCTACGTGCGTTTTTGTTCCAAAATGCTCAAATGTTTGTAGAGCTTAAGGGACTTAACTACGGGGTCATCAGTCCCTAAACTTACAAACTACTTATGTACTAGCTAAGACTAAGGACGGCACAAATATCCATGCCCGAGGGGGGATTCGAACCCCTGACGGAGTGGCCGTGCAGGCCGTACCTGGCGCGCCGCAGTCCCCTCGGCCACCGCGGCCGGCCCGATTTTGTCGGAATTCGATCGCAACACTCGCGACAGTAATAGTGCTGGCCACACGGGTGCGTCTCTCACGCTGCGTTAAGTCCAGGCCAGTCCGCTCAGCTTACAGCCATACGAGCGTTCATTTCACGTGTTTTTTTATTTTACTCTTATTTTTTTACTTTAGTATACTTGACCACAATATTAGATTCATAACAAAATAAATAAAATCACCTATCAGTAGAGATAACTAGAAAAGAAAACGTGAACTAAATGATAAAATTGTTTTTACACTTACCAGAAACTGAAACTGTTTTCCCCTTCACAACACTCTCTGCAGTAACTATGATTCACCACGAAAACACGAACCCTGCCTCTGCCTCGTCCTAACGGTTACTGAGATGTGAATGTAAATCGTAGCAGTGGCAACACAAACAGTCAACCACACATTGGGTGGCGCTGTATTAGTTCAGTACGTAAGGGGAGAATTCTTCATGAATGCAGTGCATGATCTATTAATTGCTGTAGATGAGTCATTACGTTAATTTCAAATGTAATGACTATTTCACAGTCCGCCTTTTCCTTTATTTGGACCGGCAGCTACTGGTAGTTTCTTTGGTGCACCAGAGATGGTGCAGCTGCATGGGCGCTCACTTTTTGCAGTTCTTGAAACAAACAACAGAGGCGCTGTAGTAGACCCGTCTCCCAGACGTCAGACAAAGCTCGCGTGAAACATGGATGGATGCAGTTAATAGGAATATTGCATTCAGCACGTTTTCTATTATGATATTCTGAATTCAGCGCGCGTTTGTGAGATTAACGACATATGTAGAATGAGACTGAATAATATTTTACTTTCGCAAGCTGGATGATTGTGAATTGAAATATTGATGGTATAGTACGGTACCGGCGTGTTTTCGTTGCCATACGCGGCGCCCCTGGGCCTCGGCGCCCCGGGCGACCGCCCGGGTCGGTCCACCCTAAAGACGGCGCTGACCACTTCTAACCATCAAAGTTAACAGACTTGTATAATTTACCACTGAGGGAGGAGTACTAGGAGGCGAACAGAGAGAGGGAAGATAGGAGAAGAACAGAGAGAGAAGGAAAGAGAAGGTCGACAGACAGAGAAAAGGAAAGGGGAGGTGGACTTTGGAATAAATAAGTACCCGAGCGATGCCGGGTTTTAAGCTATTTATACATAAAGTCTTCCAGCAATGAACTGTTAGGTGTTATGAAGGAAGCAATTAAGATCCAGACACAGGAGAGTATGATATAGGGTGTTTCACTAAGTGTGTTTGCCTCTGTAACTTATAAAGTAAAAGGTGACGGGAAATTTTAATGCGGTAGGTCAACACAAGAAATGTTACACTTTCTGCGGAGCTATGAACATAGTTTATTGTATCATTTTCCAAAGAGTTACAGCACAAAGATATTATTTTTAAATGGAACAACAGTTTTTTCTATCGTGCATTGGAATCGTTGAAGCCAGCTGTGTCCAGATCAATTTAAACTACATTCCTATCACTGTTAGTTTGGGAGCTACAGCCCTTCAAAGTTTCAGGGGCAGATACCACACGCTGTACATAATACATGGCTGTGTGGTGAGTGATGGATATTATGGCGGTGGGAAGTTGATTTACATGAGAAGTTCAAATGTGCGTCCATGTTCCTCAATGCATAATGCAATGCGCCGTCGAAAGGATCTGCGTACGAGATGTAACATCGCCGGTGTGACGGAGCGACATGCGTCCTCGATGCGCCGTTTTAGATCATCTGGGGATGTGGGCTCAGTGACATAAACACGATCCTTTGGAGATCCCCACAAAAAGAAATCTACTGGTGTTAAATCGGGCGACCTTGCGGGCCATGAATGAGGACCATGGCGCGCCAACCCCACCACACAGCCATGTATTATGTACAACGGGTGGTATCTGCCCCTGAAACTTTGAAGGGTTGTAGCTCCCAAACTAACAGTAATAGGAATGTAGTTTAAATCGACTTCGACGCAGCTGCTTTCAAAGAATCCAAGGCACGATAGAAAAAACTATTGCTCCATTTAAAAAATTATATCTTTGTGCTGTAACTCTTTGGAAAATGATACAATAAACTATATTCATAGCTCCGCAGAAAGTGTAACATTTCTTGTGTTGACCTACGGCATCAAAATTTCCCGTCACCTATTATTTTATAAGTTACAGAGGCAAACACACTTAGTGAAACACCCTGTTAGTACTGCTTCTACAGACTCAAACACAAGTACCGTAAGTGACAGTAGTCTGGATAACATAGTGTCAAGTGGACCAGTAGGTGAAACAAATGCAGCAGGATACGATATACTAATTATCTGCCGCGGTGGAGTAGCCGAGCGGTCTAAAGCGACTCGCTGCGGAGCGCGCGGTTGTTCGCCGTGGAGGTTCGAGTCCTCCCTGGGGCATGGGTGTGTGTGTTTGTTCTTAGGTTAGTTTACCTAGGTTTAAGTAGTTTGTAAGCTACGGACTGATGGCCACGCAGTTTGGTCCGATAGAATTACAAACATTTGAACATTTTGAATTTGAACTGATTATCTGTGATGGAAGAAGCAGCATTTCGTGATAGTCGTGAGACTGACTCTGATTGGCTGCAGAGGAGACCCTATATTCACGGTTTACGTTTAGCTGAGAACCCTAGTCCTTAACGAATTTCTTTCCTCCCTGAAAATATGTATTTACTGACAGAAGCATTTTCAAAGTTTATCAGGATAGGACTTGTGCTACAAATTTATTGGTAAGAATATTTACTATCAACCTTGGTGGACTTAGAAAGACATAATAAATTGAATTCCAAAAAGTGCTTACTGACATGCAGTTTATTGTTATGTTGTTTGGTTTTCAAATTACAGCGACTATTCTTAGATGCTCCAACCACCTAACCTCAAATGCCATATTGTCTAGAACACAGTTTGGATTTCTGAAAGGTTCCAATATCGAGAAGGCAATTTACACCTACAGTGAGAATGTACTTAATTCATTAGATAATAAATTACAAGCAGCAGGCATGTTCTGTGATTTACCAAAGGCACTTGATTGTGTGAACCATAATATCCTTTTAAGTAAATTAGAATTCTATGGTGTCACAGGAAATGCTGCAAAATGGTTCAGGTCGTACCTCGCTAACAAAAAACAAAAGGTGTCAGTGCAAGGAACTAGTGAATTAACCCAACAGTCATCATCAGATTGCGAAGAAATTACATGTGGTGTCCCACAAGGATGCATCTGAGGGCCATTGCTTTTTCGTGTGTACATTAATCACCTATCATCGTTTACACTGCCAGAAGCAGAGTTCGTTTTGTTTGCAGATGATACAAGTATTGCAATAACTTAGCATGTCGATCATAGTTCTAAAAAGGTCTGCTAATGATATTTTCATTAACATTAATAAATTGTTTAAGCCAACTAAATGACAATAAACTTTGAAAAGACTCACTACATGCAGTTAAGAACATGTAAGAGATTCCCATCCAATATATGCATAAAGTATGAAGAAGAGCAGATAGAAGAGGTTAACAATATAAAATTCCTGGGATTACAGCTTGATAGTAAATTCAGTTGGGAGGAGCACACCACAGAATTGCAGAAAAGACTTAACAAATCTATATTTGCAATACGACTGGTATCATAGATAGGAGACACAAAAATAAAAAAAGCTTGCATATTTTGTTTACTTTTATTCCATAATGTCATATGGTGTAATATTTTGGGGTAACTCTTCAAGTCAAACACAAGTTTTCAGAGTCCAAAAGAGCGTAATACATATTATTTATAAAGTAAATTCACGGCTATCCTGCAGAAGCCTCCTCAAAGAACTGTGTATATTAACTACTGCCTCTGGGTATATTTATTACTTAATGAAATTTGCCGTAAATAATATATCCCTTTTCCAACAAACAGCTCAGTTCATATATATAATACCAGTAACAAAAGTTATCTATACAAGGACTTAAAAGCGCTTGTATTAGTTCAAAAAGAGGTCCACTACTCAGGAACATATATTTTCATATTTTCAATAATTTACCAACAACCACAAAAAATTTAGCTACAAAAGAAGATCAGTTTAAGAGGAGCCTAAAAGACTTTCTAGTGGGCAACTTCTTCTACTCCACTGACGAATTCTTAAATAGAACCAAATGATGCATCTATACGTATTCATACTATTAGTAGTATTACATTATCAACTTGTAAAAATGTTTATACAGGTACAAGCATTATTATATTATAAGCTTGTAAAAAATATAATATAAAATAAAAATGACATGTTCCACACCCACGTGTATCTGCTCAACACGGATCTATGGAACAAAAAACTGATCTAATCTAATCTTCCCAAAATAATCCTCAAAGTAAAGATGCTGAAGGCAAAATCTGATTAGTCCAACTGTAAACAGGTTAGAATAAAATAAAGAAAGATTCAATGGGAGACGTAGCCTCCGATTCTGACCAGCAACGCCTGACCCTCAATTACTCCAAGAACTGACATAGACAAGGTGATAAAACAGCAGTCAACGTAAAACATTAAGGCAGTAATAAAAATGTAAGCAGAATAAAAAGGTAGGAAGAGCAGGAGCCCGGCCGCATCACTGAGTCCCTTTGGCTGGACCGATCGAGGTGACCGACCGAACGCTTCAGCAGTCAGTGAAACCAGAGTCCTATCTTACAGGGACAAGTGAAACCACCTTCGCGGATAAGGCAGCGTAAACTCCGGTTAGCCGCTTTCGCATTGTCTGCTAGTAACAGAAGGAAGGTAGGAATATTTGAGTCTAGCGTTCTGCCGACATCGTCATCATTAAAGTTGGGTCGGTAACAGAGGCACTGGGTAACGGAGTGTCAAGTTACTCCACAGAGCAATCACATTTTGGCAGTCTAGTAGCACGGTTAGGCGGGCACCACATCGGCGTCGAGGTTGGTCCTCACGTCAATTGTGCCCACGGCTCATCCCAGTGTGGCCAATGGGTAGGCGACACAAGACAGTGGATTTAATTTGATAAGCAACAGACGTGGATTGTCATGCACTCGTGATTTTCTTTACTACCCTTAGCTTCTTTGGGAATCTAGTTCGGACCATTCTGAGATGGACATCCTGGTATCCAACTTTGCCAAACAGTCAGCAAGTTCATTTTTTGAAATCCCAACGTGACCATGGACACAGACAGACAACCGTCCGTCTATATTCAGGAGGACCACAAAAAAGCAACTGGACGCTCACAACTAATGGGTGGTGAGGGTACATCTATATCTACATACTCCGCAATCCACCGAAAGGGGCGTGTCGGAGGTTATCTAGTACCATACTAGTTGCTTGACTTCCTATTCTGCTCTTGTATAGAACGAGAGAAAAACGAATTGCTGTATGCATCTGTAGGAGATCTAATCTCTCTTATCTTTCTAGTCTTTACGCTAAATTTAAGTCGGTGGTAGTAGACTTGTTCTGCAGTGCGCTTCATATTCCGGCCCTCTAAATTTCAATAGTGTTTCTCGAAAAGGACGCCGCCTTCACTCCAGCGATTCCCATTTCAGTTCACGAAGCATCTCTGTAACATTCGCACATTGATCGAATCAACCAGAAACAAACCTATCGGCCCACCTCTGGATTGTATACCGAACCGGTGGGGATCCCACAAACTTGACTAATACTCAAGACAGGATCGCACAAGCGTTTTATATGCTCTCTCTCTCTTTTACAGACGAATTAGATCTTCCCAAAATTCTACCAAAAAACCGAAGTCGACCATCCGCCTTTCCCAAGGCTGTCTTTATATGTTCGTTACATTTCATATCGCTGTACGGCGTTAGGCCTAGATATTTAATAGATGCGACTCCGTCAAGTAGCACAATACTGAGACTGCATTCTAACATTACGGGATTGTTTCTTCTACTCACCTGCATTATCTTACATTTTCCTATATTTAGATATAGCTGCCAATCCTCACACCACGTACAAATTTGGTCCAAGTCATCCTGCCTCCTACTGCAGTCATTCAATTACATCTTTCTATACACCACAGCATCATCAGCAAACAGCTGCAGACGGAAATTCGCTCTGACCTTCAGATCATTTATGTAGACAGAAAATTATAATTGTCCTATCATATATTCTTGGGGCACTCCTGACGATATCGTAGTATCTGATGAGTACTTGCCATCGAAGATAACGAACTTGGTTGTAGTACTTACGTAGTCTTTGATCTACTCACTGATGTGGGTTACAATTCCACATCCTCGTACATTCGTTAGCAATCTGTAGTGCGACACCGTGTCAAACGCCTTTCGAGAATCGACAAATATGCAGTTTACCTGTTACCCTTCATCCATAGCTCGCAAGATATCTTGAGAGAAAAGGGCAGGCTGAGTTTTGCACGATCGATGCTTTCTTAAGCCGTGCTGATACATGAACAGACGTTTTTCCGCCTCAAGGAAATTTAATATATTAGAACTGAGAATATTTTCTAGAATTCTACAGCAAATTGATGTTAATGACATTGGTTTATAATTATGTTGGTCCGTTCTTTTGCGTTTCTTCAAGTCGCTTGGTACTTTGCGCTGGATCAAAGATTCGTGATAAATGTAAGCTAAGTAAGGGGCCAATACAACAGAGAACTTTTTCTAAAAGCGAATTGGTACCTCATCTGGACCTAACGAGTTGGTTGTTTTCAACTCACTCAGCTGTTTTTGTACATCCGCTTTGCCTCTTACTATTTTCTCCATTTGGGAGTGAGTGCGATCATCAAAAGAAGGTATGTTGCAGGGTCCTCCTGCAGTGAATGACTTCTTAAACGTTAAATTTAAAACTTTAGCCTTCATTTTGTTGTCTTTTATCACCACCCCAGACTGATCCGCTTAACGATTTTACATAGGTCAGATTTTTTTCGGGTTCTCTGATATATCTTTTGCTAGTATATGACACTGCGCCTCGGTTGCACAGTGGTAGAGTGCCAGATTATAAATTCAAAGGTCGTGGGTTCGATCCCTGCCAGCTCCTGGATTTTTATCTGTCACTTTCCACTTCTTTCACCTCTGGCAGTATTGCTCATGTGAAAAATACCGAGTAGCACCGTGGTTCGGAACCCACGTTAAACTGTAGGTCCCCCTATAACTGGCTGGGTAAGTCAGTTCGAAGGTCGGAGGAAGGCAACGGCATACCACCTCCAAACAGGACCATGCCTAGTAAAGCACTGTGGTGTTCAAACCAATCTTCGGATTGTTGACTGCTTTACCTTTACCTTTAGTATATGACAGTGGTAGTTATTGTATACTTCCCGCATTGATATTTTAATGGACACTTGATACGATCAAATGCCGGGCGCCGTGGCTCAGCGCGCCCGGTCAGAGGGCTGAACGTCCTCTGTAATAAAAAAGCTGAGCCAAATGATCAACGAACGACAAAGAACGAACAATGAAAACGACCGCAAAGCATAGATCTACCTAATGAACAAAAAAAAAAAAAAATTGCACGTACGTGAGTGCATGGATTTGTGTGTATTCTCGTCAGTAATATTAAATACCCTATAGCCTAAAACAACGCTGACAATTTTTTTCGTTTTGGTGAAAACTGAATTTTTAAAACGTTTTATTCAATTTGCCACTAACTGGAAAAAGTGGAGCTGCCTCCTTATACCAAGCCCTTCAATTATTTACAGACGAAAGAAAAAACTGATAGAATCCGACCACAGGGAAGATCAGGCTCAATTTAGTAGAAATATAGGAACGTGTGAGGCAATACTCCCATTACGTAATGTTTTGCAAGTTAAGGAAAACCTACGTTTATAGTTTTTGTAGATTTGAAAAAAGCTTTCAACAATGTTGGCTGGAATTCACTCTATCAAATTCTAAAGGTGGCAGGGTTAAAACATAGAGAACAAAAATTATACTCAACTTGTACAAAAACAAGAGAGCAATTTTAACAGTGGAAGGGCATGTAAGGAACGCAGTGGTTGGCAAGGGAGTGAGACAGGGATTTAGAACTTTTCCAGTTTTATACAATCTGTACATCAAGGAAACTGTGATGGAAAGCAAGTGAAAATGTGGAGAAGGAATTAAAATGCAGAGAGATGAAGTATTCCCGGTTTGTCGATGAGACTGTAATTATGACAGAGACAGCGAATGAACTGAAAGAGCAGTTGTCAGTAATGGACAGTGTCTCGAAAAGGAGATACAAAGCCGCGCGGGAGTAGCCGAGCGGTCTGGAGCGCCACGTTACGGATCGCGCGGCCTCCCGTGTCGGGGGTTCGAATCCTCCCTCGGGCATGGATATGTGTGTGTTGTCCTTAAGTTAGTTTAACTTAGTTTAAGTAATTTGTAAGACTAGGGACTGATGACTAACGTAGTTTGGTCCCAAAGGATTACAAACATTTCAACATTTTTGGAGATACAATGTTAACATTAACAAGTGGAAAACAAGGGTAAGGGAATGTAGTTCAAGGAGCCGCGTTTGAATATCTGCGAGGTCTGGGGCGCCACGTCGTGGATTGCGTGCCCGCTCCCGCCGTAAGTTCGAGTCCTCCTTGGTTCTCCTTAGCGTAAGTTAGTTTAAGTAGTTTGTAAGTCTAGGGACCGTTGACCACTGCAGGTTGGTTCCATAGCTTCACAAACATTTGCAAAGCAGTTTGGTCCCTTAGGATTACGAAAATATGAACGCAGTTCAAGACTAATTGGGCGATGCTGAAGGAATTAGCTTAGGTAACGAAGCAATAAACGTAGTAGATGATTTTTGTTATTTGGGTAGCAAAATAACATGTGAGCCGATTAAAAATGCAGAATGGCTTTGGTAATAAACGCATTTCCGAAGAAGGGAAATTTGTTGCCATCGAATATTAATGTAAATATTAGGAAGTCTTCTTGAAGGTATTTATCTTGAGAGTAGCTTTGTACAGGCGTGAAACGTGAACGATAAGGAGTGCAGACGAAAAGGTGATAGAAGCTTTCGAAATTTGGTGTTATAGACGAATGCAGAAAATTAGATGGGTAGATCCCTTAACCAATGAGGAGGCACTGAGCAGAATGGGGAGTAAAGAAATTCCTGGCATATCTTGCTCAAGGAAACGATCGATTGTTTTGACACATTCGGGGACATCAAGGAATCGTCAATTTAGCATTGGAAAAAAGTGTGCGGGGTGAAATGTAGAGGGATATCGTGAAGCGGTAGGAGTACAAGGACCAAATTAATACTGGAACAAAAACACCCGAGCAACGACGCTGGGTTTTGCAGTAGCTAGTACAGAGAGATGCATAAGAGGACAATCAGGAAAGTAAAAAATGGGTAGACGTATAAGAGACAGCTAGTTGGGTATGGGAACATATGTATAAATGGATTCATAACTGAAAAACGTTTCCCAGCTGAAAGATAGAACTGAAATTTCCACAGTTATTACTTTGATTATAACTGTGACAACAAAAGGAAAAGTCGTTTATTTCACTGTGTCATCTCAAAGCAAAAGCCAATGGGAGCGAAGATTTCCGCAATTAAGTTCAACATCAATAACAGTCGTTTCGTCAGTGACTACATTATATTGACAAGGCTTTTTATATATTTCAGTCACTTATGCAAAGTTAGACTTAAGTCACTTCTAATTAATCCGTTTTCTCTCTCCTCGGTCGCCCTATCGGAAAATTGAGTAAAATGTAAACTCGTTCCTTCGCGGTTGTCGTTTTTATACAAGAGCGGAAACTGTTGGCCAGTAATGTAGTTATTCTCTAAGTCCTTCTGGAGGAGTAGTCCAAGGTCAGCCTCCTGTTGCCTTTAGCATCTGGATCCGGACGCGTTGAAAAACTGGTCCACTGATACGAAAGGCAACGACCCTGTCGGTCAGCGTGAAACCAATTCCCGCTGCTAAGTGGAGACAGAACCGACAGCTACGGCTCCTCGTTAATAAAAGTACTTGGTCGGGCTGAAATTTCCGACCAGCGGTTCATTGTACGTGAACTGCGTGCGTGCCAAGTTACTTCGTATTTGAGGCACCTGGGTGGTGATATCAGCTCGGCGATTCCTACGCCATCTGTGCGATGCCGCTGCACACGTGCCTCGCGAGTCGACGCTCTAATTAAAAGTATCATTCCTGTTACGCTCTTCGCGAAGGATAGTATGCCGACGGACAACAAAGCACTTCCCGTATACATTAAAACCACGTGTCTGCATCTGATTATGACTTGTAAATAGTGCGAACAATTTAAGTTGTTATATAACACAACGGATAACGACACACGCGAATGGAAATTTTACATTGTGGACAGTCGAAAAATCTGTTTCGCCAGTGAGGCACCGGCGAAAATACGGAAATTTATTAAAGATAAAGGTGAAGTATTGAATTAAAATTTGTGATGCGGCCGAGAATCGAACCCGGACCTCCATGCTTCAAATCAAATGTTCAAATGTTTGTATAGTCTATGGGACTTAACTACGGGGTCATCAGTCCCTAAACTTACAAACTACTTATGAACTAACTAAGAGTAAGGACGGCGCAAATATCCATGCCTGAGGGGGGATTCGAACCCCCGACCGTAGTGGCCGTGCAGAACGTGACTGGAGCGCCTTGGCCACCGCGGCCGGCACCTCCATGCTTACTAGGGAGACGTCTTACCACTTTTTTTTCTGGTAGATCTATGGTTCGCGGTCGTTGGTTCAGTTCGTTCTTGGTTGTTCGATGTGTTCTTGGCTCAGCTTATTTTAGCACCCTGACCGGGCGCGCTGAGCCACGGCGTCCAGCATCACTAGACCACGGCACCACTTGCGATTAAGGCGCCTCGGAATAGTGTAAGTACGACTTAGAACTCAGAACATGAAACACAGAAGCTGAATTACAGTTTGTGACATGGAGGGAAGTCGTACTTAGACTATTCCGAGGCGCCTTAATCGCTGGTGGTGCGGTGGTCTAGTGGTCTGCCTAATTAAGCACCGAGCGCCGTGCCTCAGCACGCCCGGTCAGGGGGCTAAGCGCCTCGCCCGCATCACAAATTTTAATACAATGCTTCACCCTTATCTTTAATGTCTTTGACATGTTCGAGACGAAAAACAGCCTCAGGGTTTGCAAATTTCTATTTACAGTGATATTTATATCGGAAATGTATTGTTAGACCATGCGTTAAATCCATTTGTTTGGGCGTCAAAAGTAACTCTCCGGTCTCATGACATTGTCGCAATGGGGCCTGTATCTTTAGCAGAACACTGCATTTAGTCGTTACTTCACCTTTCCCTTAAAATATGTAACGGCCAAACCCAGTGGCAGTTATAAATGTGTTTCGTATCCTTAATACAGAACACAATAACCACATATAGCGTTCCCAGTACATGTTGAATTAAGTGTTTTTCAAATGTTCAAATGTTTGTAAGGCTTAAAGGACTTAACTGCGGAGACATCAGTCCTTAAACTTACAAACTACTTATGAACTACCTTATACTAAAGACGGCACAAAAATCCATGCCTGAGGGAGGATTCAAACCCCCGACGGGGAGCGGCCTTGCGCATCGCAGCATAGCGCCTCAATGCGCTTGGCCACTCCGCCGCGGCTAAGTGTTCTTTACTTACATAAATAAATGTTTATTATATTACTGTGTGAGCCCCTTAAAACGCAAGTGGTGTAACTCACATTATCTTTTGCATGTCTAGTGGAGTACTTGCACCACTTGTGCTGTCAACCAACAGATGGAGCCATTGACTGCAAAACCTTGTGCTGTTACCTGTGCGGTTAGTAGGTGAATTACAACTTACACCGCTTGTGCAGTGGATAGAACTACTTTCTTTCTCAACAAAGACCTGTCGTTATTTTTTTAAGTTGAGTTAACATCATTTGTGCTGTAAGGGGCTCATGTAAACTGTTGTAATCAGTGGGATACGTTGGCGAAAAGGGATTAGTAAATGTTAACCTGGTTACGTCTTCCTAACATTGACTTTGAAACGTGACGTACCTGAGTGCGTACTGGTCAAAAGAGAAAGTATTCCGTCACTGGGAGCGTTGTTAGCAGCAGGTTTGTGAAACCGGACGGGCTTGTAAATGGCGGAATGCACTCGTGTATTTGCGAGGCGCGACTGGAGTGTTTGGACTTCTCGCAGCGTGTCACTGGTGGGTTGCAGTTAATGCCTCTGCAAAATATTAATGAGCTGTCGCAATGTCCGCATATGAAGTGCTTCTGCACCACTGCCGCCGACTACTCTCTCCAAATTACTACGACGTACGGCGGCAGCGTCATAACAAAACTGTAAGTGGACGCTTAGAATGACCAGCAATTTGAAATAAAAGTGCCAGTCACTCTTCGAAGAACAGTGATTTCCGCAAATAACTCCAGGTAAACGCCAGGATGGTTCTTTTCAAAGGGCACGGCCGATTAGCTTCCTCATCATCGTTAGAGACTTTCAGCGTTCTGCCTGGAGCATTGTCCCCCCCTTATAAAAGTCTTCATTGCTAACATTGATGCCTAGTCTGATTTAAGCCTGTTACTTCATAATCATTCTTAACTGAATCCAAGTACTTTCTCATTGGTCTACCTTAGTTCCTCTTACCCTCTATAGCTGAACCGATGAGTCTTAGATAACTTTGCTTCTCCCGTGGTATAACACGATCCCACTATATCTAATTGCTCCATCTATGGTGTTGATTCCCAGTTTTTCCTTGATTTCCACGCTACAGATACCTTTATGTAATTGTTCACATCTGTTAGTATCTGCAATCATCCTTGCTACTTTCATATTATTAATCTCAATTTTATTAAGATACCTGTATCCACCTAGCTGTCACTCCCATACAACTAAATTGTATGACAGATAGAGCGATGCACTGTTAATTTAGTCTTGATACTAACTGCCGTCTTGCAGAAGAGAATAGATCGTAGCTGAACAGTCGCTGCATTAGCTTTGCTACACCTTGATTCCCGTTCGTTCACTATGTTGCCATCCTGGGAGAATATACATCATAAGCATTTGAAAATGTCCACCTGTTCTAGCTTCGTTCCTTCTATTTGGCACTCAATTTGTTTAAATCTCTTTCCGAAATACATTACTTTCGTTTTAGAGATGCTGATCTTCATACCATTACCCTTACATCTCTGACCTATATCTGAAATATTAGATTGCAGCCTTTCAATCGAATCTAGCATCACAATTAAGTCGTCCACATATGAATCTACATGAAGACCTTTAACTGTCTGCAGAAGTTTGCCTCCTATTCCATAATGTAGGTAAAACTGACAATAGCTTTCTCCTAGGAACAAGGTCATAAGCCTTTCATAGATCTATAAAAAACATAGATACAATTTCCTGTTCCATTCATAGCACTTCTGCATTATCTGCCGCAAGTCTTGTCCTGATAGCCTCTAAGAGACCTAAACCCACAATGATTTTCATCAAACTTATCTTCTACTAAGACCCGCACTGTCCGAGATAGGCTCCGTCTCTAATGATCAGGCTGTCAACGGTACGTTAACCACTAATCGGCCTTTCTTCTAAAACAAACAATAGTTTTTCTACAAATGAAACACCAAGAAGTAAAGGAGATACCAAAGGCAAATTTATTTGGAAGGTAGTAAGTTATACCAAGACCGTATAATTGAAAATACACCCCTATGTGTGGCGAGGAATATCATGAAATCAGTATCACCCCCACTTCACGCCTTGAGAATGAATCAAAGAGGCTGTATATGTGCTTCTGGGCTATATCAGTGTACGCTACTTCTACATATTGCCAAATTTGATCTGCTGTAGCAGCGGTTGGTGAATTCCAGGGCAACCTTCGACCAGACGTTTCCAATAAGCAAGAGATCGGGAAATCAGGGTGGCCAGAGCAGCTGTATATCTCGATTGGGAAAGGAGAAGTCTTTAACACTGCGTGCCAGGTACATCATCCTCTAGCAGTGTGCCCTTTTGGAGGTGAAAATGTTATAAACATCAGATACGGGACGCCGACTGGTTAGTCCACCTACAATACGTACCAGAGGAATCCTATAACATCCCACACATAAATACGCGTACAAAATCAGTGTGGAGTTGCATAAAGCCTGTTATCTTCAGACTCGAAGCCGACAATCATGGTGGTCCAGGCAGACTCGGCAATCGTCAGTAAAACCATGTCATACCAATCCTGTCTAAGCATGCATCACAACGAATGCCTGAGTAGAGTCTGAAGGCATCATGCTGACAGGTTGTTGAACTGTTTCCAGAAGTTTGGAAAATAGGAGGCGATGTACTGGCAGAAGTGAAGTTGTTAGAACGTACCTTGAAGAGTGCCGGGATAGTTCAGTTGGTAGAGCGCTTGCCCGCGAGAGGCAAAGGTCGCAGGTTAGAATCCCGGTTCCGGCACACAATTTTAATCTGACAGGAAGTTTACTGTTGAACTGTTGTTTTAGCTATGCCAGTCTGTTCCTTCACCTGGTATTATGATTTGAGGTGGTATGAGATTCCACTAGCGTAGCCCACTGGTACACATCACAGGTACACTTCATCAGGTGGGTTACATCTCTGAAGTGGTGAGTCTGTTGTCCTCCCTTAACTTCGAAACTTGCCGATGGACACATTGTAGCAGCATAATACACGACAAGACATGGCACACAATGTTCAAAAATTGTTCGTCGCTCATAGGATTGCATCTCCGCCTTGTCCTCTCTGTTCTTCCGATCTCTCGCCTATCGAAAACGTTGCTCCTTGAAGGTTGTGGAACGAATGACCCGTGTTACCACCCACTGCTACACCAAATTAACTTTGACACTATGTGAAAATGGCATGGCTTACTATACCCCAACAATAAGTCTAGAGCCTGTTTGATTCAGTGCTAAGGCTTGTGTAGCAGCGGCTGTAGTTAGCAATGGTGGCAAAATATATTCAGATGTTAGTAGAACTAAGGGACGAAACTACTCCGACCATTGGTCCCTAGATTTACAAACTACTTAAAGTTCGATTAATCATGGAAATTCTCCACAGAGATTTCTTCAAAAGAAATAGATTGGCTGGCCAGTACTTACCTTTGTGCTGTACCGCCGGTAGTCACACACACACACACACACACACACACACACACACACACACACACACACAAATCGATCGGAACAGGGTTCCTTCATCAGGCAGAGCATGCCCTCCAGCATGATTCCAGGGACCTTGGCACGTGCTGTTACACCACACGTGCCATTTGGATACTACCACCTAACACCAATCCTTCAGAGCTACAGAGATTGGAACTTGCCCTCCAACATATCCTCTCCTTCAGCCACCCTTCTGGCCTAAACTATGCTAACCTCTCCCGCTCTTCAACTTTCAACTCACCTATCCGTTATTCATTTCTCACGGCCCTTCCTTACCTATGTGTGTGTGTGTGTGTGTGTGTGTGTGTGTGTGTGTGTGTGTGTGTGTGTGTGTGTGTGTGCGTGTGTACGTGTGTTTCTCTATATACTTCCATCTTTCCCTGTTAATCACAAACGTTTTAGATAACCCCCCTGCACCAGCCCCCCAGAATCATTCGGTTCACTCATCTTTACTTCTCTTTACTGCTTGATCTTCCTTCATCCTCTTTGGCATGGCTCAGTACTAATATACAGTATCTCTTGACTTCCACAATCCTCAAACATCATCCTCATGACCTAGGTCATGAATTACCACCAGTCACCAGTGGTGGCTACACTGAAACTTGATTTCGTTGTCGTCCTGACTTCACTGGCGCTGTATTTTCATTCATGTTATCTTTATTAAACGCGTTATTTTCCTAATAAATGTCGCGTGAAATCTCGGGTCCTCTTTTTTGTGTCCCAACTTCGTCGCCGCTTTTGTGTCCCAGCCTCGTCGTAGGTGTCGGTGGCCGAGTGGATGAGACCGACACAGGAATAAGATAGCACGCCGGTGCAGGTACGGAGGGGAGCAGCCAGAAACTACAAACACTAGAGTAAATTAGAAAGAGATATATATTGCACAGAATGTAACAATACTTAACTTTTACATAGTACTGCAGAATGTTGATACATAGTTGTTAGAGGCCTGCCTAGTGCCTGTACAATAGCAAAGTCTTCACTGGTGCCTATCTGATTACGAAGGTCCTAACTGGTTGCTATCTCAGTCCCAAGTGACGATATCGTTCACTGGTGGCCACGAGCGGAGTTGCCGCAGAGGGCGCTCGTGGCTGTCGTCGTAAGAACGCCGCGCCGTGCGTGCATGACGGCGCGCGGCGAAAGTAGGTGGCGCGCACTTTGTACTTGTGCGACACCACACTCTTTGTTGTTGCATGTTCGATAATCAGCAGTGTATAATATAGTAGTTGATTGTCTGTAGCAAACTATATTACTAACCTATGATTTAAACGTGGCTACTTGGTTGTTAAAACGTGAAACTGTGTCTGTATTTGAACAAGGGTGTGCCACTGGTCATACGTGACGTGACTATTACTGTTTAAATATTGCAACATTATGTGATGCCCCTATCTATTAAATAAACGTTTTATAGTACGAATATTAGTGTGATTCTGTTCGTTAAATAGGTTAAATGCATGTGTCATTGAATTCTGAAAAGTTACGTGTTTGTGACTGTTTGGAGCGCAACGGATAACTGTGTAAATGAAAGCAAACTGTTAATGACAAAACTAATTAAAATCGTAATATGACTGAATACTAATATCGAGAGTTTAAAACGTAATCGTAATGTCTGCTAAGGTTATTTCAAAATTAGCAGCGTGTACACAATAGTGGTGACATGGCTATACTTAAGCAATTGAACTGCGAGAGCCAAGAAGAATGGGAGTAAGTGTCTCCGAGTTACGTGAATATCTTTTATCAGTTTAGGTGAATTAATATCTCACTTGAATTACTCAAAATACGTTAATCATCAAAGTCATTGAAATTGATAACGTGCATTGCGCAACAATCACTACACTCCCTTATTTGTACCCACGTATTTGTTAAATCCGATTATCTTTGAAAGAACACAACTGAATTCAAAAACTTTCTTCTTATAAAACTACTGAGTTTGCCTGTAACTTTTAAGCTCATTAGTTAACTTAACAATATCATCCTTCAACAACACAACAGAACTCTCTCTTTATAAATTTCAATTTGGCGTGCAATTTTTACGTGTATATTCTCATTAATTATGAAAACTGATCTCAGCAAAATTATATTTCACATTATTCTTCTTAACTGGTAAATCAGTTACTTGCTTTGGCAGACGGCATTTACACACCACACAATAAATTTATCTAATTCAAAAATTAATTTTGAAAATAATGAAAGGAATGGGGACCTGGTAAATGACTTCAGGTTAAATCACAACCTGGAAATTTTGATAACTAACTTCATTAATAAGAAGACGCCAAGCACCTACTACAACAATGATCATACAATATAATTACAAATAATAAATGCACAAAGTTTACCTTTTTATCCAAACCCAAATACGTATTCTCAACTAGTGATACAATTGTCTCCGCCAAAGGGTAGGCTTTCGTCCATCCAAAATAACAGTCAGTGTGGTTGCTTAAGCTACCGGTACCAGACTGACAGGAAGACTGCGTCTGCTTCACGCAAGCTCCTCTTACCGAGTCTATCTACAGACCGCCTGCTCACTACTACTGGCAGCATAACACTCACAAGGAGACCACACGGGTGTCGGTTTTTAGAATTTTTTCATGTTTACGGTACGTGAAGTATATAACTTAAATAACAATCAGCAAAGCCATTCGATGCAACTCTCAAAAATTCTCGAGAAAAATCCACTTTGAAGTTTTGCAGGTACCACTAAGTAAAACAGGGGCACCATCGTAGGTGTAGCTCAGGTGGTAGCGTTCTAGGCTCACAAACGTAGAGGCGGTTTTTCGGTTCCTGCAGAAACTGATTTATATTTTTACTTTTCCGTTGTGTTCGAATGCCTACATAATTTTAATATCTAAAGGTAATTTTTATGAAAAATGGACGTATTTTTATTTATTTGTAATTTTCTATATTTTATAAAATGATGGTTTCAATCAAAAAACATACGTTACATTTTGGCCCACATTAGGTTACGGTAGTAACACTAAAAGTGGGCCTTCGCGATCGTCTTTTGACAGCTCGAAATTTAAATGAAAATAACGGCTTAACCATTCATCTGACACGAAAATTGAATAACCGAATTTGTAGAGGAGAAAATTCTCTACAAATTTGCTCTTTTATGTTTTTTTTTCGTATCTATTATCGTTTCAGAGATATTTGCAAAAGTAACGGCGATTTTGAGATGTATGTCTCTGTCTGTCTGTCTGCCCGTCTGTCTGTCTGTCCGTAACGTGTTCCCTGTTTTTAAGACGAACTGTTCAACCGATCAGCACCTAATTTTACAGACGTAATTTTAGGCCGTCAGAGACCAGAACCTCCATTTTTCAAATTTTTCGGAGAAAAAATGCGGTAGTAATACCAAAAAAAGCCGTTTGTAATATAATCGTAATTGCAAACGAACCGTTTATCTGACACGAAAATTGATTAACCTAATTGGTAGAGGGGTAAATTCTCTACAACTTCGCTCTATTATGTTTTTTTTCATATCTTGCATCGTTGGCGAGATATTTGCAAAAAATAACGGCGATTTGACGATGTCTGTCTGTCTGTAACGTGTTCCCATTTTTTAGGTCGAACCGTTCAACCGATCGGCACCAAATTTTACAGACATAATTGTTGGCTACCAGAGACCGGAACCTCGCTTTTAGAAATATTTCGGACAAGAAATACGTTAGCAATCCCAAAAAAGTCGTTTTTAATATATATTTAATTGCAAATAAACCGTTCATCTTACGCGAAAATTGAATAAACGAATTTGTAGAGGAGAAAATTCTCTACACCTTTGTTCCCTTATGTTTTTTTCGTATCTCGTATCGTTTGAGCGATATTTGCAAAAATAACGGAGTTTTGACACGATCCATTAAATTAACGAAAGCCAGCCGTACGCAGATGTCACGTGACATTCCTCGCCCAGAACTCTCTCTGGCATACGCCATCTTGCGCTGCGTATTTGTGATTTTCTTATTGTAATTTAGACGTTGTCATTTCAAAGCAATGGCACACTGAAGAATTAACACAGAAACGTCCTTCTTCGTACGATAAATGATAATCTAATGTCTACAAATGCCATATTAGCATCAGTTAACAACGGCCATCAATAGTATAAAATTAAAGAATGCAACTTCCAACTGTTACCTGTAGCGTAGTAGCCAATGCGTTGGACTGTGATGCTGAAGGTCAGTGGTTCGAAATCCACCACTACCTACGGAAAAAAGCCCTACCTAATTTTTTGTTTTCTTAAAAGTGTTTCAGACACTCTTATTAATAAATTTTTTGTTATTTAAATTATTATTTCTGTCCAAAATGTTTGCAAAAACTTATAAAACTACAAATCTGAAGTGGGCCGTAAAACACGTCAGTGCGATTTTTTTTTTTTTTTTTTTTTTTTTTTTTTTTACAGTTTCGGCTTCACTATTAGTTGACGACGGTAGTCTTTGATTGTTAAGTTTGTGAAGAGTTACGACAGCTTTTGAAAAGTCTTCTCCATAGTTTCTAATGGCTTCCGAAACAGCTACCCTACACAACGCTGCCTCCCTCGCCCGTTCCCGCCAGCGAGAGCGCCTGGCGAGACCGCCGCACCCGGGATCCGGCCGTGCCGGGTATAAAAATGTTTCAAATGTTTGTTGAGCTTATGGGACTTAACTACGGGGTCATCAGTCCCTAAACTTACAAACTATTTATGGACTACTTACGAACTAGGACGGCACAGATACCCATGGCCGAGGGGGGATTCGAACCCCCGACCGTAGTGGCCGTGCATACCGTGACTGAAGCGCCTCAGTCCCCGCGGCCACCGCGGCCGGCCGTGCCGGATATACAATGTCCGGAGCGAGGCGACTCGGTACTACCGATTGGTATGTAGAACAGCCGACAGCAGTGCGCATGCGCACGGCCAGCCCCCCCCCCCCCCCCCCCCCCCCGGGAAGACGGCATATAAGACCAATCCACAATGTTTTATCAATCAAGTTTTTCCTTACAAGCTTTGCCTTGTCTGTTAAAAAAGAAAAACTAGAAAAATCTACTTTTTATTCCACCCGAGTGTTTAGTTTTGTAACGCTCCTCACTCGATTTTGATGAAAGTATGCGACTACAAAATCTGATTTCTGGACTCATGATGATACATCATCTTAGCTTTCGAATGAGTCATTCACCTTTTCATATTTCATAACAGTCGTTTTCAAATGACGCTATTTGTCAAGTGCGTGCGCTTGATTGACAATTCGTGTATTGAAAAAGTTCGATAGCGAGCGGCTTAGAGTTCTATGCATTTTAGACCATACATTACAGCGAGTGAAATGGAGCTAAAAGAACAGAGAAGTTTTTGAAATGGTATTCGCACTGATATCTACCTCCTTTCACAAGTAATTGCGAGTTATCTGAGCGGCGTCATGCCGCGACCGCAAGTCTACGACCTCGACATCACACATCTGAGAAGCTACATCTACATCTACATGGATACTCTTCAAGCCGCATTAAAGTGCATGGCAGAGGCATTTATGATATTCCTCTACACTCCCATTATCTAATAGCTCGCGGGGGAAAAGGAAAACCTAAATCTTTCCGTTTTCGATCTGATTTCTCTTATTTTGTTATGATGAGCATGTCTCCCTATGTAGGTGGGTGCTTACAAAATATGTTCGCATTCGAAGTGAAATAAGATGAAAGAAATTTCGCAAATAGATCTCGTCGCAACAAATAACGCCTTTCTTTTAACGATTTCCATCCCAACTCGTGCAGCATTTCCGTGACAATCTTTCCCGTATATCGCGATAATACAAAACAAACTGTCCTCTGAATTTTCTCTAAATCGACCTTCAGTCCCACCTCGAGTGGATCCCACAATGCGCAACAGTTTCTTTAGTAGAACTGTTGCATTTTCTAAGGGTTCGGCCAATGAAACGTAGTCTTTGGTTCTCCTCCCCTACAACATTTTCTGTGTGTTCATTCCAATTTCAGTTTTTGGTAATTGTTACTCCTAGGTATTTAGTAGAATTGACGGCCTGTAGGTATGACTGATTTACCGTGTAACTGAAGGTTAAAGGATTTCTTTTAGTGGTCATATGGATAACGTCATAATTAACGGCCAATTGCCAATTTTTGCACCATGCAGATATCTTATCTAAATAATTTTGCAGTTGCTTTTGATCTTCTGGTGACTTTACTAACCGATAAATGACAGCACCGTCCGCAAACAGTCTAAGAGAGCTACTCAGATTGTCTCCTAAATCGATCATAAAAATAAGGAACAGTAGGGGCCCTATAACACTTCCCTGGGGAACGCCAGATATCACTTCTGTTCTACTCGATGAATTTCCGTCAATTACAATGTACTGTGTCCTTTCTGACAGGAAATCACAAACCAAATAGCACAACTGCGCAGATATTCCATAAGCACGTAATTTGATTATCGATGCTTGTGAGGTAAAGTGTCAAAAGCCTTCCGGAAATCTAGAAATGCGGAATCTGTTTGACATCCCTTATCGATAGCACTCATCACATCATATGAGTAAAGAGCTAGGTGTGTTTCACACAAACGATAGTTTCTGAATCCGTGTTGACTATAGGACAATAGGTCGTTTTCTTCGAGGTAGTTCATAATAATTGAGGAAAGTATATGTTCTAAAATCCTGCTACTTGACCGAATAGGAGGGGTACCAAGTCAAGAAACCCGACAACTACGGCAAAGCTGTTTCGCTGACTACATGTTCTTCAGTACCGCATCCATTGAAGCCATTGGCAGAAGTTGACACGGCGGTCGGTCGGGACCGATTGCCGCACTTAGAGCATGAACGTTGAACTTTGCGTTGTTACACACTATAGTGTGGTTTTTACATTAGAGGTGAATACATGGTGAACGATTGGCTGAGGACCATTAACCCCAGCAGATGTCAAGGACTTATCCTTACTGGGAGGGCTGCAGCGGGTTGCACTCAACCTTCCGAGAACAACTGAGGATCTACTTGAACGAACAGTAGTGATTCCAAGTCAAGATACCCGGCAACGATCGGGATAGATTACACTGCCCAAAACAATTACGGGATCAGGTGAGATATCAGACACAATATACATATGGTGACGTATTTTATTCACATATTGGTTACAGCTGTGATTTGTGTGTGTTACACTATGATACATTGCTGTCTCAACAATTTACTTGATATTTACATGGCGTTTACTTAGAGCGAGGCACCATGGAACTACAATAATAGTGATAAAGTCAATCTCGTTTCCCTCTAATATGGTGTGTTATCAACTAGGAGCCGCCAATAAAGTTGCACACATGAGTGGCACGGGCAGAATGAGGATATGGATCAGCTCTTCAGGGATATTTGGTCATTCTTCCATTAGTGCAATTTCAAGCTCTGCAAACGTTGTGGCATGGCTGCAATGCGTCTGCCAAGCGCATCCCAGATCTGCTCAATCGGCTTTAAGTCCGGTGAACATGTTGGCCACTCGGTTCGTTCAATTCTATCAGCTCTGTGGTGTCGAACGTTATCATCCATCAGAAGGAACTTATCTCCTATGGCACCAGATTATGGCACAACAAACCGTCGAAGTATCTCGTCTCTACATCTCAGAGCAGTCAAAGCGCCACTCTGAACGACATAGAGTTCCGTACGTCCGCCCCTAACCGTTTGTCCACCACCATGATATGATGATTCCTGCACATAAGCAGGATTTTTCCTGGTTCAAATGTTTGTAAATCTATCGGACCAAACTGCGTGGTCATCAGTCCGTAGCTTACAAACTACTTAAACCTAGGTAAACTAACCTAAGGACAACACACACACCCATGCCCCAGGGAGGACTCGAACCTCCACGGCGAGCAACCGCGCGCTCCGCAGCGAGACGCTTTAGACCGCTCGGCTACTCCACCGCGGCATTGTTCCTGGTTCGACGTTCTCTCCAGATCGGCACCACCCGATATGAATCCAATCCTGATGTTCCTCCACTGAGTTTCTGCGGGCTAAATGGTGACGTTCACCAGTACTAACACCTGCCCACCCCATTCGTGCACCACCTTGCCGCGGTGGTGTAGCCGAGCGGTCTAAAGCACCTCGCTGCGGAGTACGCGGTTGCTCGCCGTGGAGGTTCGAGTCCTCCCTGGGGCATGGGTGTGTGTGTGTGTGTGTGTGTGTGTGTGTGTGTGTGTGTGTGTGTGTGTGTGTGTGTCCGTAGGTTAGTTTACCTAGGTTTAAGTAGTTTGTAAGCTACGGACTGATGACCACGGGCCGGCCGCGGTGGCCGAGGAGACTGAGGCGCTCCAGTCACGGTCTGCACGGTCACTACGGTCGGGGGTTCGAATCCCCCCTCGGGCATGGATATTTGTGCCGTCCTTAGTATAAGGTAGTTGATAAGTAGTTTGTAAGTTTAGGGACTGATGACCACGTAGTTAAGTCCCATAAGCTTAACAAACATTTGAACATTTTTTTCGTGCACCACCATGATATGGTGATGTTTCCTGCCCATAAGCAGGACAGTTCAAAGTTCCACGTTCTCACCAGACGAGGGAACGATGAATGTACGTCTGAACACAAAATCTTGACTCATCTGTGAACGGTGCCATTCGTTACGACTCTAATTCTGATGTTCCTCCACCGAGTTTTTGCTGGCAATATTGTGACGTGGCTTCAATGGGTCACACACCATAGACTTTGGTGCCTATAGGCCACATTTCCGAAGGCGATTTGGGACTATTTGTGTTGATATTGCGCGTCCTGTAGGTGCCTGCAGATTGCGTTGCAGCTGAGATGCACTTAGCTTCCTGTGTCTAGGGACTGTTAACCGGCGACAACGGTCATCTCTTGCTGGTGTTACCCTTGGACGACCTTGGCCTTGCCTTCTTATAACGGTCCCTGTTTTCTGAAACTGCGTCCAGATCCTGAAACTCCAATAGCTACAGCCACCTCTCTCTCTCTCTCTCTCTCTCTCTCTCTCTCTCTCTGTCCCACTTCCAACCTTCCTATGGCTCTCCAATCCATAGACCGAGCGAGATGGTGCAGTGGTAACATACTAGAGTAGCCTTCGGGAGAATGGTGGTTCAAATCCACCTCCGGCCATCCACAATTAGGTTTTTCGTGATTTCCGTAAATAACTTCAGGCAAATGCCGGATTGGTTATTTTCAAAAGGCACGGCCGATTTCCACGATTTCCATTCACATTCTTACAAAAAAAAAAAAAAAAAAAAAAAAAAAAAAAAACCCCGAGCGTAAGCTCCGACACTAAGGATCACGCTGTCGACGGGGCGTTAAAACTAATCTTCCTTCCTTCCAAACCATAGCTTGGTGTTAAGTCACAGTGTTGTTGCATTGCACTACCTGCACACTACGCTCAAATGTTCAAATGTTTGTAATTCTATCGGACCAAACTGCGTGGTCATCAGTCCGTAGCTTACAAACTACTTAAACCTAGGTAAACTAACCTAAGGACAAACACACACACCCATGCCCCAGGGAGGACTCGAACCTCCGCGGGGAGCAACCACGCGCTCCGCAGCGAGACGCTTTAGACCGCTCGGCTACTCCACCGCGGCAACACACTACGCTATCGGTCCCCAACTGCTTGTCAAATCCAACCCGCTCTGCAACTACTATCTGTTATTACAAATGTTCAAATGTTTGTTAAGCTTAAACTTTAAGTTTGTTAAACTTACAAACTACTTATGAAGTACCTATAACTAAGAACGGCACAAATATCCATGCCCGATTGGGGATAGGAACCCCCGACCGTAGTGGCCGTGCAGACCGTGACTGAAGCGCCTCAGTCCCCTAGGCCACCGCGGCCGGCATCAGTTATTACCACTACGTCGGTTGCCGTAATGTTGTTGTCTCGACTCCGTATAACCGCCAGGAAGAATTCGAACAATTTTGGTTCATTCTGCCGACGACAATACTTCAGAGCCTAGACATCTCAACTGATCCCCTAATTTTTTTGACCAGAGTATATGCCCTTCGATATCGCACGCAATGACGCCATTGGCAGAAGACGACACGGCAGACGGTCGGACCCGATTTGCTAATGTAGGGCCAGAACAATGAGCATTGCTTTCCTGGTCATTAGGTTAGATGTGCAGACGTAAGGAAGGGGCGGGTGGGGACCGTTAGGGCAGGCAGCGCGACGCGACTTTCTTCGGCGGGAGACAGGCCGCTGGAGGAAGGGGCAGCGAAACAAGGCCGCCTCCCCGCGCGGGCAGCATTTTGTGAGCGGCGGCGCGCGCGCCCGGCCAGTGCTGCGGCGACCTCGCGGCTCGGCGGACCTCACTCTCGCCTCTCCAGGTGAGCGTCACCACCGAGCTCTGTCGGTAAACATATCACGCTCACGGGACCGCTCTGTTACTTTACCGCCTGTGTAGCACCGTTGTGGCTCGGTGGGTAAGTGCCAAACTCTACATCTGTCGCGGGCTCTACCCCCAGTTGTGTACAGGATTTTAATCTGTAGTTTCACCTCCGAAAGTGTTATGTGAGAAATGCCGAGTTTCACCATCACTATTAATTGTAGGTCCCTCTATAACTGAGTAAGTCATTTCGAACGTCGTAGGAAGGCATAGTAAAGCACTAAGGAGTTGAAACCAATCTTCGGATTGAGGACTGCTTCACCAATACTCCACTATTCCCGTGTATAAAATACAGATAATTGTTATATTTTGGAGTATTGTTACCCAGTGTGGTATCCCCACCAAGCGGGATTGACGGACGATTTACATAAAGTACGGAGAAGTGCAGCTCGTTTTGTATTATCTTGATATAGGAGAGAGAAAATATTCAAATGTCTGTAAATCTATTGGACCAAACTACGTGGTCATTAGTCCGTAGCTTACAAACTACTTAAACCTAGTTAAACTAACCTACGTTAAATATAAAATGTTTGTTAAGCTATCGGACCAAACTGCGTGGACATCAGTCCGTAGCTTACAAACTACTTAAACTAAGGTAAACTAACCTACGGACAAACACAAACACCCATGCCCCAGGGAGGACTCGAACCTCCACGGCGAGCAACCGCGCGCTCCGCAGCGAAGTGCTTTAGACCGCTCGGCTACTCCTAGGGGAGAGAGTGTCACGGATATGATGCAAGATTTAGGGTGGAGATAATTAAAAGAAAGGCGTTACTACATTTTGTTAGCAGCCACCTACATAGGAAGACATGATCGTGAAAATAAATCAGATCGAAAACGGAAAGATTTAGGTGTCATTTTTTTTCCGCAAGCTGTTAGAGAATGTAACTGTCGTGAAATGCCATAAAATGGGTTCGACGAACTTTCTGCCATGCACGTCAATGTGACTTGCAGAGTATTTATGAAGATGTAGATATAAAATTCAATTCCACGTTCAAGATTAAGTTCAGATGTTTGTAATTCTATGGGACTTATCTACAGTGGTTATAAGTCCCTAGGCTTAAAAACTAGTTAAACTAACTTGAACTAACCTAAGGACAACTCACACAGACCCATGCCGGAGGGAGGACTGGAACTTTCAATTTTTTGTTGTTATTTTTAACTAAGGATACGAAAAAAGTGTGTTATTGCCTTTAATTATTCCTGAGATAATGATAAAAACGATGTGGAAGAACTAAAACCTAGAATAGGGGGGGAAGTAGTTTAAAAGTCCTATCGTCTCGAAGAACGATGTACCACTTTTCTACAGAAAAAAGATCTTGCGGTAAGACGGTTAATATTTCCTCGTTCATGATGCATACAACAGACTAGTAGGTGCATCTCTTATCGGATTCTGTGAGTGAAACTTACTTGCAGAAGTTTTCGCGAAGTTTCTCTCTTCAAGCCGATCAAGCACCGTCAATTAAAAGAATTATAGGAAAGCTTGTGTTTAACTATCACGTAAAATGTTAATACACCAAAAGTAACGTTAGACCGTAGATAGCTTCCTGTAGCTGCTGACATGGTGCGTACTCGAAATTACTATTAGTCGACGCACCTTTCATATTAATTCTTGAAATCTCTCTAGTTGCATCTGCTAGCAAGCTTGCTAACATATGTATAACAATGGCGATAAGGGGGAAAATTTGTAGCACGGGAGAGGGCACAGTGGTGATTACATTATGCAGACCAATCTAGAAGTTCTTTGTTAGCTACCTTCTGTCACAGTTTAAGCCTTTAGGATTCAAATGTTTGTAGAGCTTATTGGACTTAACTACGGGGTCATCAGTCCCTAAACTTACAAACTACATATGAACTAGCTACAACTAAGGACGGCACAAATATCCATACCCGAGGGGGGATTCGAAACCCCGACCGTAGTGGCCGCCGCAGAGCGCTCGGCCACCGCGGCCGGCAAGCATTTAGGACTATTGTCGGTATAACACGTTACCACGAGAATAAACATTTCACTAGAAGTTTGACATGTCTGTTTCAGGCATCGGTTAGGACAACAGACGTTTTTGCTGAGCAGTTTTACGTGGCCCCCTGACTGCAGGAAATAGTTGGCCGGCCTGACCTGGCGGCGAGTAATGCTATTTTGGCTGCTGGAGGCGCCTGACGCTCCTACGGCTTCGGCGCCTCCCGCCGGTGCTCCGTGCTTGTCGCGCTGAGTGACGAGTCTTGTCACATGTCAGCGCCACTGCCGCGTCCGCGTCTCTTTCATTAAACGACAGTCGATTAGTGGCCGCCCACCACCAGCCGCCAGTTACCTAACACCGAGGCACACCGCAAATGCGCTTTACTGATTATACGCGGTAACTCTTTCCCCACACTTTCTCCTCGGTTAAATGTCTCATGTACGTTTTAGCATCGTCATTAGTTTGTAAAGACTCAGGTTAACTTAATGCAAAGCGTTTTGTTTCTGCTCGGTTTTCCCCGGTCCCTTTGAGAGTTTACTTTCTACCTAAGCAGTGTTGCTGCTTTGTATCTACAGGTGAATTACTCTTATCCTACGATGTTTCGAATGCACCCTGAAGCTTACAAATATTGTTGCGGATCGCACGGCCTCCCGCGTCGGGGGCTCGAATCCTCCCTCGGGAATGGATGTGTGTGTTGTCCTTACTTTAGTTTAACTTAGTTTAAGTAGTTTCTACGTCTAGGGAATGATGACCAACGTAGTTTGGTCCCATAGAATTGCAAACATTTGAAAGTTTTTGAACAAATATTTTAACGTAATATTAACAAGTGAAATGTTAGTAAATGGAGTGACGCTTATACTTTTTTTCCGTATATAACAGAAAGAAATACAAGGAAATTGAAAAGTTATTAGAATGTAATATTTACATTTGCAAATTCTATATACATTATTAAAGCTTATGCATGAGACTCTTACATCCAAAGAATATGTATCTTTTTTCATCTGTTGCAAATCAGTTCGTAATTATTGATTTCTACATCCTTTCTATCAGAGAATTAAACGTAATGAAAATCTATGCGGATTAATTACAGTTAGAGTACTAGCACAAACATCATGGTCACACACCCACACACAAACAACACACGTACGATGAAACATTTATATCAGGTATGGAAACTTATAACACAAGAATTAAAACATTAACGGGAATTGTGACAAGCCGCGCGGGATTGGCCGTGCGCTCTAAGGCCCCTTGCTGCGAAGTGCACGTCTGCTACTCGTCGGAGGTTCGAGTCCTCCCTCCAGTATGGATGTTTGTGTTGTCCTTAGCAGTTACTTTAAGTAGTTTGTCAGACTAGGGACTGATGACAAGTTGCAGTTTGGTCGTATAGCCTTAGAAACATTTGAACTTCTACATTGTGACAAAACTATTATAAAACACACGCTGGCAGCTAGGCTCCAAATGGAAAAGTTCATCCCCATCTGTTGTAGTGGCTTCAGGATCGAGATGAACTCTGAGCAGCTAATTTCGTGACCACTTCAGATACTACTAATCAAACAAGTTACGTTTGTAATACATTATCTTATGCAATTAGACACATTTACAACAATGTTAATCCTTTTAAAAAGCGTGTTCGACTGTCACGATGGAGTTGAACACAATATTCACAAACACTTTTCTTTCTGTTTAAATTATTTCATAAATATTATAAATCCTCGTTACTTCCGGAAAAATGGTAAGTCATTCCATCTATATTTTAATAAGCCCTAAAACGATCTTCCTTGTGCGAAAAACGTAAATCTCTCATTAGCAACTCTTTCAGCCTCCTAAAATCAACCCCAACTTGCCCTTGCTTGCTGGAAGGCAGGAAAGCCAAATTCGTTCGTAAATAATCTGTGTAGGATTCCGAACGACAAATGTTACTACGGGCTATTGCAAAATACGCGACACCAAGAACACTGCCTGGGGGACTCTGGTTATAAAATGTGCAGCGGATTAGCCGTGCGTACTGGGGCGCCGTGCTGCGGTGCGCGCGGCCGTTCGCCGTCGGGGGTTCGAGTCCTCCCTCGGGCATGGGTGTTTGTGTTGTCCGTATGTTAGTTTAAGTAGTTTGTAACCTATGGAATAATAACCCAGCAGTTCAGTCTGATAGATTTACAAACATCTGAACATCTTTTGTTTAAAATATTTTGACGCGATGAAGACTGTAAAATACAGTAAGACGTCTCCAGAATCCATGTGAATTGAGCTGGCAAAGGATATTAAACTTCCCGGGAGTATCTACAAGGTCTCAAGATGGAAGGCTTATGAGCAGGAAATTCTGCTGTATATTATGATACAGAAGCGTGAGGTCATCAATTGGTGAGTTCTCTTTTGAAGGCACACTGCGAGGACTTCCCGCCCCGTTACCCGCAAGGTTTAAGAAACCGTTTTCGGGATGGGGACATATTCCGTTCCCGGTGTGAATCTGTCCGATGAACTAACGATGGTGCCGGCCAGGCAGGATGTGGTTTTGTGTGGTTTCCTACATCTCACTATATTCATACAAGAAATGAATTCACAGTTGCGAATAAGAATCAGCAGTTGAGAATTTGTGTCGGACCGGGACTCGAACCCGGATTTTCCGCTTTTCGAGAGCGTTCGCACTACTATTACGCTATCCACGCACGCCAACCGGACTAATCCAGATTTCAATATGCCACGCATTGCCTACTGACCATGAGAGCTCCTACATTCTATGATTTAAGTCCCTCACAGGGAGGGACGTTTTACTACATTTGTCGCAGTCCTTGCTGGGCTTATTTAAGGGTAGTCGTACCGCCGTATCTCACAACGTTGAATAGGCTATATAAATGTCTCAAGAACTGTTGAGTGTATAAACGTTTTCCTTACATGTTCTTGCGTGTTTTGTGACTGTATTGTTCTACAATCACTTTAAAATAACAGCTGGAAAAAAGTTGATTTTTCCCCCTAAACATATAATTCCTTGGTGTAAATTTTCACAATTTTAATGTCTTGAATATTAACTATTACAGTAAGTACTATTAAATTAGAGCTACAACATCACTGTACTATTCACGTTGCGTGGTAAATAATTCACTGATGCTACGGTCGGGGGTTCGAATCCCCCTCGGGCATGGATATTTGTGCCGTCCTTAGTATTAGCTAGTTCATATGTTGTTTGTAAGTTTAGGGACTGATGCCCCCCTAGTTAAGTCCCATAAGCTCTACAAACATTTGAACATTTTTTTGAAATCACTGACGTCGATTCAGAAGTTTCTGAGAAAAACGGGTATTTATACTTAAATGCCATTTTGAGAAAATTGCGTTTAAAGAAAAAAAATTAATATACAGCCAACAGATAGATAAAACATATGTTAGAATCGTCCTGGATGGTAGTCCTCATCTTGTGCTTCATCTTCCTTACCCAGTGCTGCTCTCCTCTTCTTGGATCTGGCTTCTTTCGACATCTTGTTTGTCGCAATCTCTGCCTTCAAAATTCGCAGTTGGTCAAATTTCATCACACTTTTAGTGGTGTTGTAACCTTTTGTGAATTCCAAGATATTGCAAAACCTGTAGTTTTCCAGAATCGCCATCATTGAAAGTAAGAACGCCAATTTTGGTTTAGTCATTATGAAAACTATCACAGGAAACACAGAAAATTAGACACGGGTAGTGGATGAAAGTTGTTGTCAAACTCAAACAGCCGCTGCAGAATAGCCGTGCGCACTGAGGAGCACTGTTGCGGTGCTCGCGGCCGTTCGCCGTCGGGTGTTAGAGTCCTCTCCCTTGGGCATGGTTGTTTGTGTCGTCCTTAGTATAAGTTACTTTAAGTTAGTGTAAGTAGTTTGTAAGCCTAGAGACTGATGACCAACGTAGTTAAGTCCCTTAGATTACAAACATTTGAACATTTGAAACTCAAACAAATGTACAGTTCAAAGAGTATCAAACGTTCAAATGTTTAAGCTTAAGGCACTTAACTGCGGGGTTATCAGTCCCTAAACTTATAAACTACTTATGAACTACCTTATACTAAAGACGGCACAAACATCCATGCCCGAGGGGGGATTCGAAACCCCGACGGGGAGCGGCCTTGCGCATCGTAGCATAGAGCCTCAATGCGCTTGGCTACTCCGCCGCGGCTCAGAGTTTACTGCGAAGTAATGCTAGCGTAGGCAACTTTCGAAACGGACCGTTCTCTACGGGACAAAAGATACCACAGCCTTCTAGACTATATAGTTCCACAGGAAAATGCTAATATGCGAAATGATGGAAAATAAATTTCTCAGAAATGTCAGTGCATGATTATTTTCAAATATTTATTTGAAATAGTAAATAATTGAATATTTCAATAAAACCAACACCAAATTAAGAATAAACATCCATATTTTCATAATTTGCATAAACTAAAAATGTGAAATTTTAAAATATAATGTGCAGTGTCCGTGTATATCGATAGAACTAAGCAGCTGTCCTTCAGATATACGAGCATGCTGAATGGATGGACACTGCGGCGACTACTGCTGTCAACTGAAATACAAGAAAAGGCTTCGAAACTGCGAATAAAAATTTGCATCAGATGTATGATTTAATGTTCACATGTGAAGGGTTCGAGTCCCGGTCCGGCACAAATATAAGCACGGACCTGCACATTGCGTTCAATACTGGGCTGCTACCCAAGCCCCGCCTCAGTTATACGACGCCGGCCGCGGTGACCGAGGAGACTGAGGCGCTTCAGTCACGGTCTGCACGGCCACTACTGTCGGGGGTTGGAATCCCTCCCTCGGGCATGGATATTTGTGCCGTCCTTAGTGTTAGCTAGTTCATAAGTAGTTTGTAAGTTTAGGGACTGATGACCCCGTAGTTGCCGGCCGCGGTGGCCGAGGAGACTAAGGCGCTCCAGTTACGGTCTTCACGGCCACTACGGTCGGGGGTTCGAATCCCCCCTCGGGCATGGATATTTGTGCCGTCCTAGTTTGTAAGTAGTTCATAAGTAGTTTGTAAGTTTAGGGACTGATGACCCCGTAGTTAAGTCCCATATACTTTACAAACATTTGAACATTTTTGAACCCCGTAGTTAAGTCCCATAAGCTCTACAAACATTTGAGTTATACGACTCGCAAACATTTAGAAAACTTACGCTCAATTTCACGTGCTGTACGCAGACAGTTGGGGTACATTTATTTCTGGGAAGTAATGGATGGTGTCAGAAACGGCATTCTACCACTCCTTAACTAACATCCTAAATAACGTACCCGACATAGCAAATGCGGGACAAGGGCGAAGAAAAATGACTCACTGAGAGCGACTAAAGAGATCCGTTTGTTTATATGGCAATGCAATGTAGTTAAATTGTTGTTTAGGTCAACAGTAAAACAGTTACAGTCAGTTTCTTTCTTGCATGGTGTAGCTATCCTGTTACTCACTTACGCCTGAAGAAAGTGCGATGAAAATTACCTTAATTATCTTGATGGGGTACGGTACTTTACTCGCTGTCAGAACAAATGCCAAGGACCAGGTTTCATATCTCTAACTACTAACTAAAGTTCAAACTGCCACTCTGAACAATCACAAGGTCGTTAGTACGGCGTTAAATAGAGCGAAATCCTTCGCCATATGGCTGAAGTCCTTAGTTGTTCAAGATACACAAATTCTCCATTGCAAACCCTCCTAATGATGTAATGCACAATGATTTGTTAGAATGGTTTCTTTTGTACTCTTCTTTGTTGTGACATTTATTCGTCGCCATGCTAGAGATATTGCTCCTCAATGCTGTCTCAGCTTCAACATCTGCACAGGTGTTCACTTCGCGAAGGATGGGCTGTTTCTTAATTGTCACGAATATTTCGGAACGTACTTCAAGAATGAGGTGAGTCGTGCTGGTGATTTATCCTGCCCACTCTAACGCCCCAGTGAGGTTTAAATACAACAGTTCGTTATTACAACATCCCGTTCCCCTTACTGAGCATGTATTTTGGTGACTTACTTTTTGGCCCTGTTCAAGAAGGTACCTTATCCAGTTCGGCAAGTGATCACTTGAGTGAAGATTAACCACTTATTACACAAATGTGTTCAAAGACCGGAGGGCGTAAGGCTAAATGCTGTCATAAAAAGTTATTTTGCAATGCAGGGATGTTTGCTATGACGCAAGTTCAGAAGGCCCAGCTACAGAGAGAGAGAGAGAGAGAGAGAGAGAGAGAGAGAGAGAGAGAGAGAGAGAGAGAGAGCGTTCCTTGTCTGTGAGAGGAAATAGAATCCTAATTGCACTACAAACGGGAAGAAAAATCCAATAAGTACTGCAGAAAAAAAAGAAAGATGACTCTTACCAGTTGGACCTGTCCTAAGCTCAATGAGCAATGCGTGCATTCCATCGATTGCAGTATTTTTCCGTAGTTTCATCACATTCCCTACCATTGCGTACGTCGAGGCCAGCAAGTTCCATCCGTCGCTGAATCACATCTGTCGTGCATTGACTTCAGTGCGAGCGTAGCTTTTACTCTTGGCATCGTAATCACTCCATTGTGGGACGATATTTTGATAAAACACTTGATAATACGTTTAGGTGTATAATAATTTTATAAGTCTCTTCTCTTTTCAATAAGAAGGATTAAAATGAAGTGGAAGATTTTTTTAGGTCGTGTCAATGCCCATATAGCTTTCTCTTTCCAAACTGTTAATTTATTTTAAGTGTAGATGATAGTAATATTTGCTCATTACAACCGAATGTACGAACTGCTAAGCGTTTGCAGATATGTTTCGAAATATCACACCTTACATGTCATCGTGTCCTGCAGCTTCTAAACGAAAACATGAAAAGTTGTGGCTTAGCTGATAGTCAAAATAGAAAAATGAACTTGTAAAACTGAGTGGAAATGCACGAAAACGTTTTGGGGAGAATTCGAGTAAAACAAATAGCTAGTATATCTTGTAGTGCAATCCAGCTAAACGAAAACTTTAAGTAAGAGATTTCTGTAGACTCTCACACTATAGTATCTCGTAATCGATCTCTGTTTACACTATACACCAGTGAACTAGTAAGACATATAGTGTGAACCTTTAGTAAATCGCGGTTCGGGCTCACAACCGATCCTCTGCTACACAATCCATCCTGAGTGGTTTAGTCAAGACCCCACTTTTTTGCTGTCAAATAATGGTTCCTAGTTTAAGTGTTGTGGGACGTCTGAATTTTGTGGCGTTCCACTTTTCGATAAGATAAAAAAAATAGCACCACACATAGCAGAAATTTACGCCAAATGTTATGCTGTAAATCACCGATGTACATTCTGATATAAAGTTGGTTAATGTTTCTAACCTCTTTTGTAATTTACTTCACGCAATTACGTTACTGCCTTTTTTAACAAAATGTGTCCCTCTGACCCATTAACGTATTTGAATCGTGCTTTGACTTTAAATAATTTTATTGGAATAAAAACACCTTACACTTTTTTCCTTGGCCCGCGGCAGGATGCGCGCCCTTGGGCAGACATTATGCTAAGGTCACCGTGGGATACTATTACACGCCACTCGAGGCTGCAGCAAAGCAGAGTGCGCAGTATTTTTGACCTTCGCAATCGCAATAATAAATGAATCATGCGTGCGGAACGCATTGCTGTCTTGTTTACTCCGGAATTTTCCTTTCTTGACTCTCTGCACAAAAATTGAGTAACCGATGTAACATATGTGAGACACGAATAATGACTTGAGGCTTGGGACTTCAGTAGACAGATTTTGCCTTTTCTTAGTAAAGTTTCCTAAAAGTTCTCACAGATGGTAAGGTTTTTGTGGGCCTCTTGGTGGCTTAGACGGTATGTCTGGGCCGACCATCCTCTTCAGTGAAAAATAAATTTAAAAAAAATTAGGTACTCATCAATATGATTATCAGGCTACATTCCCTAGGTCACGGGATGCAACCCCGGTTTATCCTAGGATTTTTATATGTAACTTATCACATCTCTCACTTTTGGAAATGTTTATGACAAAAATGTAGTTACAACGAGCTTCGGAATGAGAACTAAACTGTTGGTGCCCAGTCGGTTCTAAGGCCTGAAGAAGGCAGTGGCATACTACCTCCAACAGGATAATGCTTAGTAAAGCACTGTGGGATTCAGAACAATCTTCGGATACATTACAGCTTCACTTCCAAGACGTTTGCGGTAGACAATGATAGAACTTGCTTTTATTTGTCTCTTACACTACTGGAAAGAAATGACGAAATTGTGAAGTGCGTAGAGTAGTATTAGTAAATATATATTATCTTGCATTCTGATAATACTAAGACTTCTCATTACTTGATATTTAATGAAAATAGATGACAGTAGTTGACACGAGTGTGTGTGCATGCACATTCAGATGTCTTCTGATTTATCTTACTGTGAAATATGTCGTCTCTCCAATATAATACTTAGGACAATCATCACATAAAATTTTCTAAATATCTGAGTTAGAAAACACATACACCTGAATAGTTGTCATGACTTTTTCTTCAAATTATTGTTAACCTAATAAGCGACAAAGTATTGAAACTAAATCAAGGCATTTCTAATAAACCTTTCACTATTCGCAACTGATTGGCTGTTTACTTTCGTCAAGAAAATGCTGTATCTACAGCTGCTATGTCCAACCACGTATAATATTTCAAAATATTCCAGTTAGTTACCTATGCAAATCACGTGAGATCATATTACATGTGAAACTTCCTGGCAGGTGGAAACTGTGAGCTGGACAAGGACGCGAACCTGAGACCTTTGCCGGTCGCGTTAAAGTGGCCTGACTCACGAACAACCCTCAGAGCCTTAGCGGATCGTCAACAGTGTTTGAATAGCACAATTGGCAGATAGCTCGACCGCGAAAGTAAGTGTCCCAGGTTGGAGTCCTGAGCCGGCGTAAAAGGTTTAATGTACCATAAAGTTTCAAATCAGCGCACACTCCACTGCAGAGTTAAAAATTCACTATGTCAGGTCTCGTGTGTTATGGTTCACTTCATTGCAGGGGAAACGTCGTAGTCAGCTCACTGCTTGTTGTCTCGCACGGATTTATAATCTTGTGGATGCTTATCAATTTTTTTGTACCTAACGTAAGGGAATATAGCGATACAATCAGCACAGAAAAAGTGAGGCCCTGCTGCATTTGTTACACTGGTTGATGGTGGGTAACAGCGGTTGCAAAACTACGCATGGATAACACGATTTCACTTCAGGAATGTGTCAGTATGATTTCCTTGAATAGGCCAGCGTCATTTCTTTCCCCATCCTGGTAAATTAAGGCAATTTTTTGTTCTTAAATACGACAATGCTAACAAATCTTTAAATATTTCTTCCTTTTTTCTGCTAGAAGGTTAAAGAACAACAATCTCGTTAATGAAAGTGTTTCTAAGTGTACGAATGTTCAAATGTTTGTAAACCTGTTGGACCAAACTGCTATGGTCATCAGTCCCTAGACTCACAAACTACTTAAACTAACTTACCGTAAGGACAAACACACACACACACACACACACACACACACACACACACACACACACAGAGAGAGAGAGATATATACCTGCCCGAGGGAGTACTCGAACCTCCAGCGGGGACAGTCGCCCAGTCCGCACCATGATGCCTTAGACCACCCGGCCATTCTGCGAGGCTTACGCTACGTCGATATGTTCACGAAGCGTATTTAGGTTTCGGAACTAGCTGTGCAAACATGATGATGACTGTTTCGATATACAGCTACTAAAGCTGTGAATCTCACGAAATTTGGAATCTGTAAATTATTCAGGTAATCCGGTGAAACTTTTACTGTGCAATATATTGTTGGTAATGCTTCACGTGTGCACAGTAACTTCTTTCGTATTTACAAAACTGTTTTGTTGGAATTTCAGTATTTCAGCCGGCCGCGGTGGCTGAGGGGACTGAGGCGCTTCAGTCACGATCTGCACGGCCACTACGGTCGGGGGTTCGAATGCCCCCTCGGGCATGGATATTTGTGCCGTCTTTAGTTGTAGGTAGTTCATAAGTAGTTTAGGGACTGATGACCCCGTAGTTAAGTCCCTTAAGCTTCACAAACATTTGAACATTTGTCAGTATTTCACTAATAAATACCAGTGTTCTGTATGCGAGAAATGCTTTTCGGGTTCAAAATATTAGATGCCTCTTGAATAGTACACAGTTTGACAGCAATCTTGCACGAATAAGTAAAAACCACATGGAATACATAGTCATTTTAAAGCTTTTCTACTTACCTAGATATGGAACTCGATATGGAGACGCCTTCCCTTACAGAAAGCACTTAACGCACGATTTATTATGTAACGGTGGTGACGTTAAATGACCGTTATACACGTAAACATCCCACCACCGAGAAATCTCATTGCTGCTTAATGTTCCGAGTCTACCCGTCAAAGTCAAACGCATACTAATCATTGAATTAGTATTCATACTTTTCAGTGTTTACACTTTATCCCCGTTCTGAATTTTTTGCATAATGTCTGTTATTTGTTGTCGAGCTTGTAATGACTCTTCACAAAACATTCCTTTCTCCGCGAGTTCACGCGTGCGTCCCATCCGTGGGACTCTACAGCTGACTCTGAGGCAGTATTGCATCAGCCGAGAATTACGACAGCAAAAGCTTAATGACGACCTTCTGGGGAGATTTCGATGTTATATCTTAATATGTTCATCAGAAGATGTCTTAGGTTACAGACTAAAACTAAGAAATCACTTATTTCTTACTTTTATCCATTCTTTTTCGTGACTGTTTTACTTCAGTCACTTCTGTACCATACGAGTATATACAACACTGTATGTCAGGAAGTTAAGCCGCGGCGGATTAGCCGTGCGCATTGGGGCGCGGTCGTTTGCCGTCGGAGGTTCGAGTCCCCCCTCAGGCGTGGGTGTTTTTGTTGTTCTTAGGTTAGTTTACCTTAGTTTAAGTAGTTCGTAAGCTACGGACTAATAACCCAGCAGTTGAGTCCGGTAGATTTACAAACAGTTCTAGGGCTCCGTGCTGTGCGAGGACGAGCTTTGTCCTACTGATAAATTGTACAATTTTGTCCCATGAGAGGTAAAAACTGAGGACATGGGGTTCCCATAACATAGTGTTGTGCCGTTAGTGATCCGTCAGTCACTACCAGCTGTGATCGGAAGCCATGGCCGATGGATCCTTACAGCATTTCGCTACTGTGCGTCTCCAAATAAATGGACGAATGGGACGTTTGACACCATGCTCTCCGAACAAGGTCCTCCGGTATAGTGCACAGCGACGAGTAACTAAGGGACCCAATTGATAGGGTCAGCCGTATCTAGATCCACACAAACCTTAAACATATACTAAGGACCACACACACACACACACACACACACACACACACACACACACACATGCTCTTCCAGCTATTGCGACTTATCAAGAAAGCGATTGAAATAATAGTATCGGATAACCTGATGAATTGGGATGGAGGCTTCTGCTTAAATTCTGCATGGAATCCTGCTCTCTAACTTGTCAAAAACCAGAAGGTCGAGATTAATGCTACGTCACCCGTTGAAAACTGATGTTTATTTTCAATATTTATGACGGTTTTTATCTTTGGTCGTGTGGTGGTGCTGTTTGCTTGATTGCTTGGTGTGTGTTGTCTTTCCTGTTGTTATTGAAAACAGAGGTTTTAAACGTTACTGGACATTGCTTCCTCGCTGCAGTATTTCTTTGAGAATGGCAACAAGAATTCCTGCCGAAATATCCGGCCGACATTGACTTATGTACGTGGCTGCATGTACGTAATTTCTCTGAATAACACTCAGTATCCTGCCGGGAATCAAACCCAGCCCCTCTGTGTGGTAGACAGCGACGCTACCCACATTAATAATACTATTCTTTCGGTTAGATCAGTTCTTTACGGATGTAGGATCTTTTGTGTTCTATGTTGATCGAGGAATTCTTGGCTCAGTTTTTAATTACAGAGTGTGATTAGCGCTGTATCTCGCCACCTGTGCTACGGAGGCGAACGGCAACAATCCATGCTTCTTAATCGCCACCACTCCGAACGCAGCCGATTGTGTTGTGCTGTTAACGGTATCTTATACATGAAACGGTAGTGTCTCAGCCGGCTGCTAAAAGTCTACAACACTGTTGCGGAATGTCAGTGGATGTAGCAGGAAGCCCATTACTTGTTTTCGGATGCCAGGTGGAATGTAAGGCTGTTGATATTTGCTTGGTGCGCAATGCAGCTATCTTCCTTTGTGTGCTCATACGTACAGTCCTCATCGGTCCGACCGAGCTGGTGCAATGGTAACACACTGGTCTCGCATTCGCGAGACGGCTGTTCAAACTAATCTCCCACCATCCCGATATAGATTTTCCGTAATTTCTCCTAATCACTCCAGGCAAAAGTAACTATGGTTCCTTTGAAAGGGCGCGACCGGTTTCCTTTCCCACCCTTACCCGAAAATTCGAGCATAAACTCCGTCTCTAATCATCACGCCGCCAACGGAACATTGGAACCCTAAGTTTCTTCCCTCAGTCCATCTTCAGTTCCCTGTCCTATCCGAATGCCTCACAAATTTGTCTATTGCGCTATTCGACCAACTAGCCAAATAAAAATCCACATTTAAGCCCGTTCCAAACTATGGCAGCTCTTGATAATTCCCCCTCCTCTCTCTCTCTCTCTCTCTCTCTCTCTCTCTCTCTCTCTCTCTCTCTCTCTCTCTCTCTGGTGTATACTGCGTCTTAGAAGGGACCCTTGAGTGCGAAGTTCAGTCTACAGTCAGACTCATTTAAAAGGTAGTTTCAATAATTATAAGAGAGAAAATATTAGATTATATTTGTTCAACATGTGCTTCAGGCAGGCTACAGAAAATGATTGTTGGAGAAGTGCAGAGTTAAACTTTCAATGGAATATTTTGTATTACAGTTTTACAAAACGTACGTCGTCTACATTGAAGAAATGCTCAAAACAAACTAGTAATTTGCACCATCAACACCGAATGAAAACTGGCACCCCACACTAATCACAACAGTTCGCACTATCGAGATCGAAGATGAACTCTTTGCTAATTGCAAGCTGAGCAAGACGTAAAACGATGTATGCAGACCTAAATGAGGCATATAGATGTCACGACGCAAAGGACTTTACGACATTGGCTGCTAGTGGGCACTGCAATAAACCACAGGGGAAAGTAGAAAATTTGTGCTTCACTAGGATTTGAACCCGGGTCTCCTGCTTCCAAGGCAATTGGACTGACCACTACGCAACTGGGGTCATAGTTATCACGACGGAATTCCAGAGCCACTGCCCATTATCACTCATTTCTAGCGTCATGTCGCCGATTCTCGTAAGAGCACGGGCCTCATGTGAGTCCACACTGAAGCAAAGGATTACTGGCCGTATTCACGTTGATGCAATGGGATGTTAACGAATGGAGTGTGGTGGCATACAACAGAACGCAAAACATTTGTAGTGGAACTTACCGTGAAACCGGCTGTTCTTTAAAGCATAGATGCAAATATTGGGAAAATGTTTATCCTACATTCAGAGGCTGAATTTGACCAGCAATTTCAGGTAGTATGAATTTCTGTGTCACACAAAGAAGAGATAGTTGGTTCTAATGGAGTATGATTTTTATACGCAGACCAGTAATAAAGTAAGTTACTTCAATATGTTCCTGTACACATACTCTGAGTGGCCACCTAGCTGAAGGACCTGCACGCTTTGACTCTTAACTCTTTATTTTGCACGCACACAAATCACAGGAAGAAAAATATGAAGCTATTGAAATTAGACCTGTAGGGCCATGTGAACAATTTTATATGCATTTTTTAAACTAAAGTTTCTTCCCTGGAAGTAACCTTACCCAAAAAAGGCATGGCTGCTACAATATAAATACTATACTGTTATCCCTTTGGTTGTAGAAATTATTGTATTTTGGACTAATTCATGTGAAATGTCCCATGAAGGCAAAACCTTTTGACTGATAATCTATTAGGTGACACTAACTGTGAGATCAATCATTTACCGTCTAGTAAAATCATCTGAAGATCAAAACCAACTGCAGAACGATCTGAATAAGATATCAGTATGGTGTAAAAATTGGCAATTGACTCTAAATAATGAGAAGTGTGAAGTCGTCCACATGAGTACGAAAAGAAATCCGTTAAACTTTGTTTACAACATAAAACAATCAAATGTGAAGGCCGTAAACTCCACAAAATACCTAGGAATCACTATTACTTCAGACTTAAACTGGAAAGAACACGTAGATAATATCGTGGGAAAGGCGAACCAGAGACTGCGTTTTATTGGCAGAACCCTTAAAAGATGCAACAGAACTACTAAAGAAACTGCATACACTGCGCTTGTCCGTCCATTTTTGGAGTATTGCAGCCCAGTGTGGGATCCTTATCAGGTGGGTTTGACGGAGGACATCGAAAGAGTCCAAAGAAGGGCAGCTCGTTTCGTATTGTCGCGATACAGGGGAGACAGCGTTACGGAAATGATACAGGATCTGGGATGGGAATCATTACAACAACGGCGCTTATCGCTGAGGCGTGGGTTACTTGCGAAACTCCAATCGCCAACATTCTCCTCCGAATGCGAAAATATATTGTTGACTCCCACTTACATAGGTAGAAATGATCATCAGAATAAAATAAGAGAAATCAGAGCTCGAACAGAGAGATTCAGGTGTTCTTTCTTCCCGCGCGCTATTCGAGAATGGAATGGGAGATAAATAGTATAATTGTGGTTCGATGAACCCTCTGCCAGGCACTTAAATGTGATTTGCAGAGTATCCGATGTAGATGTAGATGTAGATCGTACGCCATTTCCTGTTATTAGATGCTGTTTTCTTCTTTTTCTGGATTGGTTGGTTGGGCGGGGGACCAAACAGCTAAGGTCATCAGTCCCCCGGTGGGGAGGGTAAGGAGTGAGGATAGAAAAGGAGGTGAAGGGTAGGAAATGCAATCCAGGGAGGAAAAAAGGAAGAAAGACTGCATTAGCTCAGAGCCGTGTGCTCGCTACGCAAGTACTTATGAAAGAACCGTCACCCCCTATGGGGTGGTAGTAGTAGTCTACCGGGCCTCCTCTTCCCAATACATATCAGTCCATTTACAGTGTCACAAATAAGTATTCTCCAAAACTTATGCTTAATAAATTATCTTCAAAGTTTATTCTTTCCATTTAAAAACATTTCCATGTATCAGAAAAAATATCGTCGCAAAATTGAAAGAAATTAGTACCCCGACGACTTATGCTAGCAGTATCTGTGAAAGATTCAAATAATTGGAAAAAATTTAGCAAAAGACAACGAATCATCTTTGAATGTGAGAGTTGATATATTGATTTCAAGCACTACTGTCCATGAAAGGCCGAAACTTGAAAAAACGTTGCAGAAAACCACATTCCGTTTTGATGTTGCTTGAGAGCAACTTTGCCTAATAAACGGTGGAATTCGCCTTAGATCTTGATAGCATGAACCTTTGCCACTGTGGCGCACCCCTTTTACATTCGGTTTTCATGGTGCGAGCATGCTTTCTTGGGTGTCAAGGAGGTACATTTTATGAAGTGTAATACAAAACAAGGCGTAGAAGGTTCTCTCTCTCTGCTCATCACCTCCTACCACGTCCCCCGCGCTCCATCTCCTCCTCCCTTCTCTCTCTGTCCATATCATCACCCCACCTGCCTCTGTTCATATTCTCTCCCTTGCCTTTCGGCCCATCTCCCCATTGTCACTATGACCATCTCGTTCTGGACCTCTCAAAGTCTGTGTCCTACTTCCGCAAACTTTCACAGTGATCGGTGAAACGGTGTAGATGTCCGTTGTAATGTACCCTAAATTTGATAAGCATCCACAAGATTATAACTCCGTGCGAGACGACAAGCAGTGAGCTGACTGCCGGCCGCGGTGGCCGCGGGGACTGAGGCGCTTCAGTCACGGTCTGCACGGCCACTACGGTCGGGGGTTCGAATCCCCCCTCGGGCATGGATATTTGTGCCGTCCTAGTTCGTAAGTAGTTCATAAGTAGTTTGTAAGTTTAGGGACTGATGACCCCGTAGTTAAGTCCCGTAAGCTGTACAAACATTTGAACATTTGACAATTTCAATTCGGGCGCATTCAAACGCCCGATCCCTTGCGGGAATCCAGCATAGGCTGCGAGCAAGTTCAAATGTTTGTTAAGCTTAAGGGACTTAACTACGGGGTCATCAGTCCCTAAACTTACAAACTACTTATGAAGTACCTACAACTAAGGACGGCACAAATATCCATGCCCGAGGGGGGGATTAGAACCCCCGACCGTAGTGACCGTGCAGACCGTGACTAAAGCGCTTCAGTCCCCTCGGCCACCGCGGCCGGCTCTGCGAGCAAGAAGAATCAATGAGCAGGGGGCTAGAAATTGAGAATTTGGGTCGTACGGATGCTTGTCTGGATAGCCTAATTGGTTAAGGCTGCCGCTGGCCCGAAGCGGGAAATCGGAGTTACAATCCCGGTACAGCACAATTTTTCAGCTTTGAGTTTGAATTTCTTTCTACCCCTCGAAACGGTCGAATTGTTTCAATATTTCGATTTCGTAATTCATGTCAGTAGGCCGAGTTGTTATGACGAACGAAAATTTATTGTTTTTATATCCTTCGACAAGAGTGACATTTCTGCATAGTATTTTCTGACAACGTTTAATAATTTTTTTTATTGTCGGTTAAGTAGTGAAATAGTAACAAGCCACAAAGAAACTCATATACGCTTTAATAATAGTTAGAATTGTGCCCATTTTAGCTATCACAAAGAATTTAAACTGTAAATCGTTTACATTATCGCCTATGATGTTTGCGTGTACGAAGTTCAGGGCCGGTTTGAGGTCTAAGAAACAAAAGACGCTCTTTGTAACTGCAAGCAGGAAGGGGAGACACCAGACGAGTGGCACGATTCACAGAGGATACCATTGAGGTAATTATTTGGGTAAGATCAGTAACATGCATCAAGAACAATGGCACAAACCAGTGGCTCTAGCAGCGTCAATAGACTCTTAAAGTCAGCTGTTGTATTCAGTGATTTGGTGGGAAGCTTTTGATAGTGAATTATAGATGCAAACATTGTGAAAGGTGTGGGAAACGGAGGTTAACAGAGGTTAGTAGGAGGAAGTTCTCGAGGCCGCAGTGGCATTGTGTGAATTTGCGAACAACGCAGTGCACCCATAGACACTGAATGGAGAATCCCTCGATACACAAAAGGACAGACTATTGATTTTCGGCGCAACTACTCACCGAAGCAAACGCAGTCATCTCGTAGGTGCTGGGCTGTATAGGAGATTATAAAAATACCTTTAATTCTAAGAACTTTGGTTGTACATCTTTTGGCGAAGCGTATTACCGTCTGTGTCTGCGTTTATACAGAACTTCAATCGGCACGTGTTGCCATGCCCGTATTAGAATACAACGTTGAGTCAAATTTTTAGATAATTAAGACGTCAAGAACTTTCAAAGATTTGCTACTCGCCGGCCGCGGTGGTTGAGGGGACTGAGGCGCTCAAGTCACGGTCTGCACGGCCACTACGGTCGGGGGTTCGAATCCCCCCTCGGGCATGGATATTTGTGCCGTCCTAGTTCGTAAGTAGTCCGTAAGTAGTTTGTAAGTTTAGGGACTGATGACCCCGTAGTTGAGTCCCATAAGCTGAACAAACATTTTTGAATTTGCTACTCAAAACAAACTAAGAGAAAATGTAAATGTTCCCGTCTCAAATTTCCGAAACATCTTGAATGATTGCTTTGAAATTTTGATGCAACATTGCATTAGAATTCACCCGTCGTGTTATATTTTTAATTCATTTGTAAAATGATTTGCGAATAGGCTTAGTAATAAGTAGTAATAAACCAAACGACATGCCTGACAAGATTTTTCAGTTACTCTGCGTTTATCTCCTGAAGTGTGTCATAACAGTGAAATAATTTTACCGCCACATTTAATCATGTATTTCGATACTGTATGCGTAGTATGTTGCGAGTAGAGTTAGTATTACATTGAAACTTCATGCCTGATGTTCCAGTTTTACGGAATGTACAGCGAAAAGCGATAACTTTCTTTGCTTTCATCAATTTATGGGAGATCAGCAAGAAAATGTTTCGTAAAGGTTTGAATTATAGTGCAAATTTCGGTGCAGGTCGCTATGTACTCTCATTCTCATATAGTGGAGGCATAAATCTTGTTACTTTCCCGCGATGGCAGCTCATTGTTCATGATGTCATACATCCTGAACTATATGTCGCACTCTTTTTGTTTTTGTACCAGGTATCTCAGCGGGCGTATGGAGAACAACTCATCAAAGTTTCATCACAATCGGATCATTGTATGAGGAACGCATGGAAGACAAAAATAAAGAACATTAATTTGTATTAATCTTATCAGTGTCTTTTTATGCAACCCGCTCGCGCACTTCAATACTTCTTCGCGTCTCTCACCACAGAGCATCTGTATACTTCCACTACGTAAGTTCATATGTTACTCGTTACCGATTTAAATTTGGGATGAGTATTCACACACTATTATTCATTTTAGTATGCTGTCAGGTTTCCAAATCAAATGTTTGTGAATCTATGGGACTTAACTACCGCGGTAATCAGTCCATGGGCGTACAGACTAACTTAAACTAAACTAAGGCAAACCACACACACACAGGCCCGAGGGAGGACACGAACCTATGACGGGGAACAGCCGCGTGCTCCGCAACAAGACGCCTTAGAGCGCTCGGCCATTCCACCACGGCTGTCATATTTTGATGAGGTTCCTTTTTACTTACTTGTTCACATACCTTATTTAATTTAAACATTTTCTTATGGTTACAGACCTCGGTAATAACGGAAATCTCAAAGGAACACATGTTTATCCATCTGTCTGTCTGTCCGACTTTTGAGTTGCCTAGCCGCGGTGGAGTAGCCGAGCGGTATAAAGCGTCTCGCCGCGTAGCGCGCGGTTGCTCGCCGTGGAGGTTCGAGTCCTCCCTGTGGCATGGGTGTGTGTGTTTGTCCTTAGGTTAGTTTACCTAGGTTTAAGTAGTTTGTGAGCTACGGACTGATTACCACGCAGTTCGGTCCGATAGATTTACAAACATTGGAACATTTGAGTTGCCTATTGCGCAGCAGCAGGTAAACGTATAAAGTTGAAATATGTCGCATACAGAGGTGTATAGTCCCTCGGTAGTGATAAAAATTGAAGCTTCCGAGTTATGTACATAAAGTTACAGCCATTTTTTTTAAATACTGCCGCGAGACTCCAAGTAATCCAATTGACGGCGTGGCACAATGGATAGTATCACCGATTGCGGTGCTGAAGGTCGTCGGTTCAATCCCGTCCACCGGCAAAAATTTATTTCTTTGTAATTATCATTTCCAGAATATTCTACATGTTTCTTATGATCACTTGTAATTTCTACATGTTTCTCATGTTGACTATTCTCCTAATTTCGGTACATTCTGAGTATAAATAGCAGAGCACTCTGCCCGAGAGGCAGTTAGTGCTGCGAGTATGTTAAGTTCGCAATAAACCTGCTTTCGGTATAAATGATGTGTAATTTGCATATAAAACGACAGGTGCCTGGGGCAGGGGATAGATCGGTTAGTGTTGCTACAATGGCAGGTTTTCACGATTTGAGTGAGTTTGAACGTAGTTTTTGGTGACGGTGCACGAGAGATAGAATCGTTGAAGGTGTCAAAAGTGCAACCCTTCCGAAAATTACTGAGGATTTCAATGCTGGGTCGTCATCACGTGTCAGCGTGCGAACCATTCAATGAAACATCAATCCATGGCATTGGATTGTTGATGACTTGAAATAGTTTCTCATAAAGGAACGTGACATTAACAGGGATGACTGTTGGTAAAGAGTCAGAAGTTAAACCCATGAATATACGTTATGGTTAACAATTCATATTTATTCTAGAGTGGTGCACAAGGAAGCCAATTTGTTTAGATTATTACTCATATTGTATCACGTTAACACGTTCGCTGCCGTTCACGCTCTGGCGTTACTTGAGTCAGGTGCCGCTCACGCTGTGGCGCGTGCTGCGACCTTGCACCCTATTATGGGTTGTTCTAAACTGGCATCGTCTAATAAAGCTGTATACTCTGGTAGGCACTCAGGGAAGAGTATAAGTGATATGCACACGTACGTGCTTCCAGATTTTCGCGTTTGCATTATCGGCTGAGGCGCTCCAGTCACGGTCTGCACGACCACTACGGTCAGGGGTTCGAATCCCCCTCGGGCATGGATATTTGTGTCGTCCTTAGGATTAGCTAGTTCATAAGTAGTTTGTAAGTTTAGGGACCGATGACCTCGTAGTTAAGTGCCATAGACTATACAAACATTTGAACATTTAACATTATCGGCTACGAGCGACACTCGCTTCTCATGATGTCAAGATAGATTTATTGGATTCTTATGTAAACAAGCAAGCGAGCTTTTGATTATTTTAATTTTATTTTGATTAGTTACCAGTTTATAAAAAAATACTTCTTAGTTTTGATAGTATTCATACTTATATTGCTGATATATAGAAATAAGCATATGTTTTATGACATACCTTGTAAGTACTGTTTGTATTGTTCATTTGTTGCTTTCATAAAAATACAAATGCAAATAAAAAACCATACCAAAAATCTGAAAACAAAAACCAAAACATTCAGTGGCTCAAAACTATGAAAAGATACTGTCAAAATACGATCACGCGCCAGAGCTTGAAGTGGCACCTAGCATCATCGCGGCAGACCGTGAACGGCAGCGAACGTGTTAAAGAGTGGACATCTTCATAGAAATTCTGAAAATTAACTGAATTGTCACTGAAATAAATTAAATCTCAAGCTGATAAACGACAATTTGTAGTGGATCGGACCTCGAACCAGAATTTCCCACTACATGGTGTTTCAGGAAAAACAGTGAATATTATAGGAGGTATTGGTATAGACAAACAGCAATGAAAATGGCATATAACATGTATCCAGTTTTTAATTAGTACAGAGATACAGCTGACTTCGATGCATTTTCGTTTCGTGTGTTGCTACACCACTTTACTATGGATTGCTATGGGCGTATTTATCGAAGGTCTGCAGTAGTGTATTGATGCTGAAATTCTGAAATCGTGCTTCACTTTACATATAAGTTTTCATGGTGATGTATTGCCGGCCGTGGTGGCCGAGGGGACTGCGGCGCGCCAGTCACGGTCTGCACGGCCACTACGGTAGGGGGTTCGAATCCCCCCTCGGGCATGGATATTTGTGCCGCCTTTAGTGTTACCTAGTTCATAAGTAGTTCGTAAGTTTAGGGACTGGTGGCCCCGTAGTTAAGTCCCATAAGCTACACAAACAATTGAAAATTTTTGTGATTTGTTGTCAAAGTGTGCAGTATTGTAGCGTGTAAACAAGCCGCACGTATTTACACATACTAGGTATGCCGATATGGCATTAGTGTACGGGTTTTGTGATGGTAACACTGCTGCTGCTTGTAGGGAATACGACATACGATTTTCTAAGTACAGACTACCAGATACAAGAGTGTATCAATACAGTAACACACCGTGTGACACTAGGACAGTGCCCAACAGTCATATTGCATCTGAACGTGTAAATTGACAGACTGTGGCTGAAGTAGAGGGCATTATTCTGTACGTAGAACGTAGTCCATAAACAAGCCCAGACAGAATTTCTGCATGTTTCGATGTTCCACGTACACAGTGTGACGGACGCTACATAAGAGGGGCGTTTGAAAATCCTGCAAAGTCCGAGGGATGCCAACACCGGCGCGTATCGAGGTCATGTTTAGTTAGTAGCATCTTTGGAAAGTTTCAGCCATATTGGTCTATTTCTTTGTGTTTGACATTCGTGTGAATCACGGAAGTCGAGTGGTTTTCAAAGAATGGACGAAAAAGAATCTCGTGTGGCGCCTACAAGCGCGCGCCCACACAGGCATGCCCAGGGAGGACTCGAACCTCCGACGGCGAGCAACCGCGCGCTACGCAGTGAGGCGCCTTAGAACGCTCGGCCATTCCACCGCGGCTCAAACACTTTCCCGAAGTTACTCTGTATTTTTATTGACTGCATAACAAATCAAGGGACGAAAAGCTCTGAATAAATAGAAGTCTGTGGCATATTACAGAAAAAGAGAAGCATAAAGTGAGGAAAATGAAAACATGCTAAAGCAAGGGAAATTATTTTCATGTAACATCCAAGAATCAGTAAAAAAACTAGTAGAGATGTCATTTCCCCATGTGTAAATACAATTAGCTTATGTGATGAGGCCCATCGACTACAATTCTCTCTTCAAGTGTAGTATCATTATTGTGGCAGTGAAAAGTAGCTAAAAATAGTTTCTTCCTTCTAAAAAGACAAATTTTTTACGATAATTTTAATTTTGTAAGTAAATATATTTATTATTACAATCATTAAACAAGTTTGTGACCAAATGGGATGGAGAGGGGATAAAATCATATGACGCTGTGGAAAATTTACTCTAACCGTCCTGGATGGTATACAAGCTAAGCTATTAAGTAATTTCGACTAAAGCAAATCAATATGATAGTAACCTACATGTCTTTTTACATAAACATTTAGCACTACATTACGGACTGTACTTAAGATGATGAGTGCACGTTAACAATAACGCCAAGATACAGCCAGTTCACGGAATAGCATTGTTCAACTGGAAGAATAGCTCCAAAGTTTCCTTTCATCGGTGCCGACTGCATAATGACTCAGCAGTGGACTGCGTGAGTAATTTTATTTACTTCATTACGCATGCTGACAGTTGGTTGTTTGTAAATGGCTCACCGTTAGCTAGCCATCCTCGTTGTTGGCCACCCAGTGTGATAAAAGATTCCAATTGAGCATTCAAGGCGACGCAGCTACACGGGTGTGCGGACGGCCGAAGGTCGTCGAAACCAGAGCACAGCTTACGTGCATTCCTGGCGACCTTCTCCTCCTCCTACCTGTTTACCAGAAATCTCCAGCCGGCCGCCAAAATCTGAGGGGACTATCCGTGTCGGTAGGGGCGCCTCAAATCGCGGCTGAGGTCACAACTGTAAATCACCTAAAACGGTGTCCAGAAACAGCAGACATTAAAATCCTCTACGGTGTCGGATGCATGTCGACGCTTAAGCCTGATCTTCCTTCCTTCCAAACAGCTTCAAGTCATGACGGAATGGTAAATGTAGGTCATCGATGTCGCCGCGCAGAACAAGTTACCGGTAAAATTAGCAAGTTGCTCTCTGAAATGAAGGTAATGGATCAGTTTGCCCTGACCAGACGTGAAGGTTGCCTCGAAGACGTATGCGCGAACCGCACCCTAAAAATCAGCGAGTTTCAAAGAGGGCGCATTATTGTGAGCCGCATGGGACTGCGGAGCCACAGTCCAACACTTATAGCCGCGACACTCCCTCACATTTTTTGTTATACACTGCGCCAGCAGCGCTGCAGTAGGCCGGCAAGTTACATTTCTGAGTACTATATTGGATGAATGCAAATACTATCATTTATACTGAACTAGCTGAAAACCCGGCGTTGCCCGGGTATTTATTTATTTATTCGAGCATTGAGTTAGTACTTTTCCTATCCACTCTCCCTCTGTCCATCTCCTTTTTTCTAAAAACATATTACAGTTATTAGAGAATACATAAGAAATCACAGGTAAAAATGCACTCGTTTCGAAGAATCCAATCACGAAATTCAACAATAATGATTGTAATAATATCACAGATGGATCACTTGATGGAATGCGCGAAACGTCCAATCGATTTTTCTTAAAGAGATGTATTAAAAGAAATTTCTTTTTTACTGCTTTATTTATTCATTCTTATATTTCCTTATTCGTATGCTTATCCTTACAGAAAAAGAGCTGAAGACATTGTAGCAAGCATAGACCAAAGATATGGTCTGTGGCATCACGTTTCGCTGTACGTAACCTCCTTGCTGTAGAGTCGCAAACGTCATCGCTGGCCTTCAGTCCGAATTTTTTTATAATTTGACGACTTTAAACCACCATATTTTCCACCCCCTTATAGCTGTCGGCATGGAACTGCTATGGTGTACAACAGGAGACTTCGGACAACAATTACACACAACATTCGTTTGCGTTTTGTAGTTTTCGCTGCAGAGCGAAATATTAACACACACACACACACACGTAGAATTTTATATACAGCGATAACTTTCCATCCCAATATACTCCACCCTTTTACCATTATCAACACTCAAGCAACAATGCAATCAATAAAAACATTTTCAAAGAGTAAATATAGTTTTCAAAGAATCATTATTGTTCCGCATTTCGCGTTATATTCTTCAGATTACTAAATATCTATCAGATCGCTATAAAACCGTGCCTAAAACCTTCCTCAGGTATACATTAGTAACTGTACAAATATTTAAGTCTCTGCGTCTTGTCGTTCGGACATGATAAGCGTACACCGAACAGACATTTACATTTATAGATACAGATTTAATATACTTTTTACACTAGGGAACATATGTATTGCAATAAACATAGGTAATTACATAAAAAATGGTTCCACATTTGCCTTTCATAAGTTTCCCAAGATCTCTGAGAAGGTACGAAACGGTACATTACAGGGTAGTTTATTTCCAATTATCTTGTAACCTACATGCTTCTACTGAATAATTAAATTTTCCATAAAAATAAAAATTGGCTAGGAAACACCATAAGACGTGCCCTTTGGCAGAAAGACGTCGCTTTTCTAAACAGGAACGGTAAGGTTCCTTTAGTACAATTCCATCATAGTCGGTGAGGGTAAACCGTATGAAACATATAAAATTTATTAACTACAGTATTTAACGTACCAAGTCAGCCATCACAGCTGTAGCTGAAGGAAAAGCCTCATAGACGTGGCAACAAAACGACAAAGGCAATCAAACCGTTTTGCAAAAAAGAACAACCCTATTCAACAATTGTTGCTACGGCTGAAAAACAAACGACAAGAATCTTCAAAACATTGGCTTTTCAAGCTAAAGTAATTACATTCAAACGAATATTCGCGTACAAGAAAGACAAGTGACGCGTAAAAATCTACGAATCATTATACTCTACACCGAATGGATACACGTCAAAAAGTGCCTGTCGTAGGAAGAACTGAGTATAATGGAAATGTATGTATGTCCTATGTTTACATTCTACTTACTTTCATCTGAATAAGCTGCAAAGCATATTCGTAAGTATTTGTGAATGACGAAGTTGTTCTTTATACCTCTGAACCAGTTAATTTCCGCTGTTTTTAATTTAATTTCCGTATTATGTACGTCTCCTGATATTCTAGTAATGCTTGTAACACAAAAACTATACTATTTCGTTAATTGCGCACAAAAATAATTACAAACAAACATCACTTCTTCCATGGATTGCCCACCGCTGGAAGCGCTAATGTCGCTGCAACTGTCAGTTGGTAACAGCTTTTACAGCAGTGAGTGTCGCGACTATACATGTTAGACTGTGGCAGGACAGCCCCCCGTCGGAGGTTCGAGTCGTCCATCAGGCATGGATGTGTGTGTTGTCTTTAGCGGAAGTTAGTTTAGATAGTTTGTTACTCTAGGGACCGATGACCTTAGGAGTTGGTCCCTGAGGTTTACAAACATTTGAACACTTGAATTTGGAGAATGTGACGCATCCATTCCGAAAAGGGCTGCTCCTGTGGGACGAAGTGTTTCGCATAACACGATAGACACCTCATCCGAATGGCATTGCAGGAGAGATCAGCGTCGTCTTCGGCCCTGAAGACACTGCACATCAGGGCTGGAAATCCGTCGACAGTTATTACAGCATGGGTTACGTGCGCGTTTGTTCTTCATTCCGCCTACCATTGACTAATGTGCAGAAACATGCTAGATCGCAGTGGTATAGTTGGCGTCATGTAAGAAGTCGCTTCCGTACATAGAGGCGAGCGATAGGGAAAGCGTGGAGGGGAGGAGCTACGGCCGAGCGCCAACTGTTGAGCCCGCTTGAGAAACATTGCGTAACTCGCGGCCAGCCACGCGCCTAGAGAATGAATATTAATGGCCGTCAGTGCGTTAATGCAGGGGGATGCCCACAACGACTGAAAACTGGGCTGCCTTCGTACGTGACGCCGACTATAGTTAGTGTTTTCGGACGAAGGAAGGAAGCAGTGGCGTACCAACTATTTCTTTAGTGGGGAAGGGGGGGGGCAAGAAATTTTACTAACTTTGCCTTACACAGTGGCGAATACCCCCTTTCCCCCCCCCCCCCCCGAAAAAAAGTTCGACGCTTTGAGACCACTCGAACTAATGTATCATTGGTCTCAACAACTACTGTTCCAAAGTGTTGTGCAGAATTTGTTACTGTTGTCCCCTTTTAGCAGTCAACGACTGAACAACAGGCCAAAAGTTGGACACAAAATCTAGTAGTTGTTAAAAGATGCTCCAGTCAAAGGCAAAAACGGCAAATATCAAAAATCATGTGCCGTAATTACTGTCGGCCGCATAGTTTATTCACTGACTCTGCCTACAAAACCAAGTGAATATGGGGGAGGGGCAGAAACCGCCTCTTGCACCCTCCAAAATTTGATATGGGGGGCGACTGCCCCCTCCTGTCGCCCCCCCCCCCCCGTTTGATACGCCGTTGGAAGGAAGGGAGGTTATGGTTTAACGTCCCATCGATAGTATGGTCATTAGAGACGGAACCCACGCTCCCGTTGTTTAGCTAAGGGCGAGGAAGAAATTCCGCAGTGCCTTTTCAAAGGAACTATCCCAGCATTTATCTGGAGTGATATATGGAAACGACGTTTTCGGTCGAATCCAGGTTTTGTTTCTGAAACTGTGGGACGCATTCCAGTTCGGCGCAATCAGAAATTTCTCACTGGATGCGGATAGATATTTTATTCCGCCCTCACAGACGCTCACATTAATAGTTATTAGTACCAATTAAAAGAAACTTATGAAAACACCCAAATTATGTGACAGAACAGCATGTCTCCCGTTAATAAACAATTTTGTAGTTACATACATACATGAATGGGGCCCGCATAACCTTTTTTTTTTGCAGGTTCATTCCCTCACATTCTATCCGAAAAGGCAATCCCTTATCCAATGTGATATTTTTTTTTTAAATCGCACTGATTAGTTTTATACGTTTTTGCAAACATTTTGGACCAAAATAATAATCTAAATAATAAAAAATTTATTAATAAGTGTGTCTGAAACCCTTTTAGGAAAAAAAAAATAGGTGGTGGCGGGTTCTGCACCACCGACCTTTAGCGTCATCATCCAACGCCTTGCCCACTACACTACGGTTATCAATCAAAAGATGAGTCCTTTAATCTCATTCTATTGATGGCCGTTGTTAACTGATGCTAATATGGCATTTGTAGACACTAGATTATCATTTATCGTACGAAGAACGATGTGTTTTTGTTAATTCTTCAGTGCGCCATTGCTTTGAAATGACAACGTGTAAGTTACAATAAGAAAATCATCAAATATGCAACGCAAGATGGAATATGCCAGAGAGAGTTCTGGGCGAGGAATGTCACGTGACATCTCCGAACGGCTGGTTTTCGTTACTTCAATGGAGGGTGTCAAATCTCCGTTATTTTTGCAAGTATGTCTCAAACGATACGAGATATGGAAAAAAAATAAGGGAGCTAAGTTGTAGAGAATTTTTTCCTCTACCGTATTAGGTTATTTAATTTTTCGTCTCAGATGAACGGTTCGTTTGCAATTACAATTATATTACAAACGGCTTTTTTTTATTACTACCGTATTTTTTGTCCGAAAAATTTGAAAAAGGGAGGTTCTGGTCTCTGGAAGCCTAAAATCATGTCTGCAAAATTTTGTGCTGATCGGTTGAACGGTTCGTCTTAAAAACACGGAACACGTTACGGACAGACAGACAGACAGACAGACATCCCAAAATCGCCGTTATTTTTGCAAATATCTTTGAAACGCTACGACGTATGAAAAAAACATGACAGAGCAAAGTTGTAGAGAATTTTCTCCTCTACAAATTCGGTTATTCAATTTTCATGTCAGATGAATAGTTAAGCTGTTATTTTTGTTTAAATTTCGAGGTGTCAAAAGACGATACCAAAGGACCACTTTTAGTGTTACTGCCGTAACCTAAAGTGGGCCAAAAAGGGTTGGATACCACTGAAATTAAAACATTTGTAGGACAAACAATTATTATTAGGACAATAAATAAACACTAATCATGAGATGAAGCCTCTAAACAGATACAATTTCCTATATCTCAGTTTGATTTACAAAAGCGAGAGCTGATGCCTTGCCTAACTCAATCGGAGGTGAGGCCTCTCTTAACCCAACAAAGAAGACAGAGAGAGAGCCGGGCTCTGCCGCCGCCTAGATGCACGGTTACCATCTCTCGGCCCGCACGTCAGTCGACCATTCACCAAAAACGCTACACAGGTCACGACAAATTTGCAGGTCTCCTCGTCGCGAATGTTCGCCTGAAGCAATTTGTGTCCCAACGTAACAGTGCCGTCGGAATTCCGCTGTAAATGTGGCGAAATTAGTTAATGTTGCCCTATGGTTGAAAGATTCTTCAAAAATGTTCCAATGTTTGTAAGTCTATCGGACTCAACTGCTGGGTTATTATTCCATAGTTTGCAAACTACTTAAACTAAGGTAAACTAACCTAAGGACCACACACAACCATGCTCGAGAGGGGACTCGGACCCACGGCGGCGAACGGCCGCGCGCACCGCAGCACGGCCCACCAGTGCGCACGGGTAATCCGCCGCGGCTGAAAGGTTCTTGTTTGTACCCTTGACCGGTCAATAAATGATTTGTTCTCATAAATGGCATCCTTTAAAATGATGGTATATCAGTAAAAAAAATACTGTTGACATAACCCAAATCAATGTGCTGGTATACTTTGTGAAGGCATAACTTTGCTTCCCACATTACGATATGCATATTTAATATTGAACTATAAAGATTCCTACTTGTATGTTTGTATGTTGCCTGTCTGACGCTATTACAGTGTACTGTGGTTGGTGACTAGATACGTGCCGTGTACTCAAGTAGTGAAAGCTTGCGTTCAGGGTAATGTTCCATATTTGACGGATATATGTTCTTCCATAATATGGAAGTTCTGAGGGTAAATGTCTGTATAGCTTATGGGACTTAACTACGGGGTCATCACTCCCTAAACTTACAAACTACTTATGAACTAGCTAACACTAAGGACGGCAGAAATATCCATGCCCGAGGGGGGATTCGAATCCCCGACCGTAGTGGCCGTGCAGACCGTGATTGGCGCGCCGCAGTCCCCTCGGTCACCGCGGCCGGCTGAGGGAAAATGAAACATCGCATTAAAGATATTTCCAAAACACACATTTAAAAAAAGGTAAGGTGTGGTAACGTAACCAGAAGTGCTACAGCCAGATAGTACAATTTAAATGAATATTCAGCTTGTTGTCCAAGTAAGAGCAGAGTGATAAGTTAAAGTGGGGGCTTCGTGTGTTAAATTTCAAAGTTCCGTGGTTGTCCGTCATATTTCCAAGTGTTAATCCGTGAGCACGTCTTGAGACAATGTTCCGCGTAGCGTGGCACTTTGTCCTAAATCGCAGAAGTGTACTTGCTGGATTGTAGTACTGGTAACTCGAGCACACAATTGATCACCACTATGAGCAGTCGGGATAAACAAGTTGCAGTCACTCTCAGAACACAAGGTATATTCTGTCGACAGGCTGTATGCCCCACCTACTTAACTGTCCTCGTCCAATCAGCTTTCATACGCGTGACTGATTTGGTGCTGCACGGCCTCTTGCGGGATTGTAGCAACTCGTGATACCAACTGTTTGCGCTTCCATGGCAATATCCATTATGTATTTGCCGCACGATACGGGATACTAAGCATCTTGTTTAAAAAACTTCGGTGTGCTTGACATTAAGCTGACTACTCGGTAACTCGGTGTAATCTACGTAGCGCCCTCTTACATAAGAAATCGGATCTAGGGCACGGCTTTAACACTGCCAAATCGAGCCCACAGCCATTTCTTGAGCCCCACACGCCACTTTCGGCTGCCTGAAACTTCGTTGACGATCAAGGTAGACGTCTCAAATTTCTGTGACAAAGAAGGGATATGAGCTATTCCCAATAGAAATTTCTTTATCACTTCTGTACTTGTTCTCGATGGCGAGTGTTCATCAGAAACTAGGGTATCGTTGGGAGAGTCCCAGGCATTTTGATAGAACCGCTATTATTTTCTATCTATATAAATGACCTGACGGACAGATTGAGTTGCAAACTGCCACTGATTGCTGATAAAACTGTGGTGTACAGGCAGGTGTCGTCATTGAATGACTGTAGTAGGATGCAAGATGAATTGGAGCAAATTTCTAAGTAGAGAGAGGAATGGTAGCTAGCTCTAAATGTAGAAAAATATAAGGTGATGCAGATGAGTAGAAGAAACAATCCCGTAATGTTCGAACACAGCATTAGTAGAGCGCTGCTTCAGAGAGTCGGGTCAATTAAATATCTAGGCCTAACGTTGCAGAGTCATATGAAATGGAACGATCGTATAAGGACACTCGTGGGGAAGGCGAGTGGTCGATTGCGATTTATTGTGAGATTTTTGGGATGATGTGATTCGTCTGTAAAGGACACCGCATATAAATCGCTTTTAAGACCCCGTCTTGAGTATATCTCAAGTGTTTGGGATCCCTACCAGATCGGTTTAAAAGAAGACACATCAATGCGCGAGTGTTGCTGAAACGCTTCAAACGGAAACGCCTCAAACGGGAGTCGCTGGAGGCAAGGCGACGTTCTTTGTTGTTTTTGTTGTTGTTTAGGAGACTAAACGACGTTCTTTTTGAGAAAGACTTTTAAAGAAATTTACTGTTACGGAAGTTAAAGTGGACTGCAGAACGATTCTTCAGCCGCAGCCACAGGAAGGACGACAGGAAGGGCAACCGGTGTGCGCTTAAATTAACATTACAAATCCCTGATAACAATACCGACACTCCGCCACTTGAGGGCCAAAAGAAAAGAACAAGACACTCGCCGATCGTTAAAATTCCAACACACAAGCAGCAAACAGACAAACTTCAAATTTTAATATACTTTTAATATACCTAAAAAGAAAACCGAATCATCCCGAAATTTAAATCGACTTTTCTAAGGTTCCTATTTCGTTTGCGATAAGCAGGCAACGTAGTTTACGTCCTGCTCTTACCGCGTTGCACGCAGTACACTAATGATGAATAAGTTTACGACTTGGATTCGAGATTTCCTATCAGAAGGGACACACTTCGTAGTAATTGACGGTAAGTCATCGAGTAAAACGGAAGTGATCTCTGGCATTCTCCAGGGAAGCGTAATAGGTCCCCTACTCTTCCCTGTGTTTATAAACGATTTAGAAGACAATCTGAATAGCTACCTTAGACTGTTCGCGGCTGATACTGTCGTTTATCAGTTAGTGAAGTCAACAGAGGATCAAAAGCAAATGCATGGCGATTTAGACAAAATTTCTACATGGTGCGAAAAATGGAAATTAACGCTAAATAATGAAAAGAGTGAAGTAATACACATGGCCGCTAAAAGAAATCCGCTGAACTTCAATTACACGATAAATCATTCAAACCTTAAGGTCGTAAATTATACCTAGGAGTTACAATTACGAACAACCTAGACTGGAGAGGACACATAGAAAATAATATGGGGAAGGCGAGCCAAAGGTTAAGTTTCATTGGCAGAACGCTTCGATGATGCAAAAGCTCCACCAAAGAGACTGCCCACATCACACTTGTGCGTCCTCTCCTTGAGTACTGTTACCCAGTGTGGGACCCTCACCAGGTGGGACTGACGGAAAACATTGCGAAGGATCAGAGAACGGCAGCTCGTTTTGTTTTATCAGGTTACCGGGGGGAAAAGCGCCACGGAAATGTCGCACGATTTGAGGTGGAAATCGTTAAAATAACGACGTTATTCGTTGCGGCGAGTTCTATTTGCGAAATTTCAATCACCAAAATTAATTTGTGAATGTAAAAATAATTTGCTAGCGCACACCTACGTAGGGAGACATGACCATCCCAATAAAATAAGAGAAATCAGATCGAAAACGGAACGATTAACGTGTTCTTTCTTCCCGCACTCTGTTAGAGAATGGAACGGTAGAAAAAGGTTATGAAAGAGATTAATGAATCAAATGAAAGTTTCATTCTGGAGGTTAATGAATCCTCTGCCAGGCACTTAAATGTGATTTGCAGATTATCTATGTAGATGCAGATGTAGATTACTGAAGTAACCTTGTAATCGTGGGGTCAGCAGTGCTCCCCCCATTCGAACAACTACACTATAGTTCCTCCGAAGCCTCTCACGGCACTTTCTGCCCCCACCCTTTCCCTAACTTCTCTGTAGACAAGAATAGAATCCTAATTTTTGTGACTTACCCCAGAGTCAAATTACGTAGTATATTAACCTCACAGTTTACTAACTATAGCCAGTGAAAATTCTTTAATTTTTTGACTAACACGTTGCTTTGTCAACGGTTCTATCGGTAGAATACAGGGAGTAAAGGTTAAAACTCAAAATTCAAAAACTTAAATAAGAAATAGATGATAATACATATTATATTCGATGATGCACATATTCACGCACATGGTCCAGTTGAAACTAAATATTATATTAATAAAACCTCGTGCTCATCGCGAACAGTATATGTATAGCCTTTGATGATACCTTACACAAATATCAAGGGCTAAGTAAAAGCACTGCAACCCAAATTGTAGTAAGACAGCTCTCGGCCGCAGACATAAAATGAAGTTTACCATGTTCGACTACTACGAGGAGCGCCTTCAGCAGAATTAATTAAAAATGCATGTCTCATTATAAAATAAAGTGTACGCAATAAAGCATAAGTCACGTTAGCTATAAAATGTAAAGATAACAGATTAGCCACAAGGGGCTACTGGCATGTGTGACTGAGGCATCATACTGCACTAACAGACGTCGGTTGTCAGTGTGTACATGCGTTTGGGCATAGTTGACACATTCGAGACTGACAAGTCTGGGCGGATTACGTGTCAAAGATCAAGGGTGCGCATTCTCTGAATGTAATTCACTTAGAGGTACTTACCATCCAGACTTGTCAAAAAATCCTCTTAGGAAGATTTTCTTCACACGAAGCCTCCATTTTATATGCAGCTTCTAAATTACATTGTTTAACTAAACATAAGCACATCAGAATAACGTATAACCACCTAGGAATAAAGGTACGATCGAGGACCACTTAAGTAATTAAACCCAGTACGTTGGTTTTGATGGCGAGTCTTTATCAGAGACTAGAGTATCCTCAAGAGTGCCCCAGGGAAGTGTGATAGGACCGCTATTATTTTCTACCTACATAAATGATCTGACGCACAGATTGGGTTGGAATATGTGGCTGTTTGCTGATGTTGCTGTGGTGTACAGGAAGGTGTCATCATTGAATGATTGTAGTAGGATTCAGGATGACTTGGACCAAATTTTTAGATACTGTGAGGAATGGCAAAAAGCACTAAATGTAGAAAAATGTAAGTTTATGCGGATGAGTTGGAGAAAATATTCCGTAATGTTCGAATATAGCATATGCTGCTTGACGGAGTCGTGTGAATTAAATATCTAGGCGTAACGCTGCACATAGGTATGAAATGGAAAGAACATATAAGGACAGTCGTGGGGAAAGGGGATAGTTCACTTCGGTTTATTGGGAGAATTTTGGTAAGATGTGATTTGTCTGTAAAGGAAACAGCATTTAAAACGCTTGTGCGACCCCGTCTTGAGTATTGCTCATGTGTTTGGTATTCCCACAAGATCGATTTAAAGTAAGATACGGAATCAGTTCAGAGGCGGGCGGCTAGGTTTGTTAGTGGTAGCTTCAATCAATGCGTGGAACTCAAATGGGAGACGCTGGAGAGAAGGCGACGTTCTTTCCGAGAAACAATGCTGAAGACATTTAGATGGCCGAAATCTGAAGCGGACTGTGGAAAGATTCTACTGCCGCCAATCTTCATTTCGCGTAAAGACTACAAAGATCAGAGATATTAGACCTCGTACAGATGCCTAGAAGTATTCGTTTTCCCCCTCGTTCTATATGGGAGTGTAACAGAAAGTAACTAGTCGTAGTACCAGATACCATCCGCTACGCACCTTTGCGGAGTATGTATGTAGATGTATTTAAATTGACCATCCACCACGTAACACCAAGAAAGACCGGTGACATTACACTCAAATTTATTTCGGCGATTACACGTTGAACAAACATCGCATGACTCACAATACATCTCACTGTGAAGCGAGGAACATGATGAAATCAGTATTTATTGTTGCAGGCATTGGTAGGTATATGCGCTGCTACACGCATTCTGAATGAGTTGATGGTGTACGTCAGTCCCTTCTGATTCCAGATATTCTCAAAGTAGATCTGGTGTGTTATTGGGTGGTTGTATCCCAGACCAATCATTTCGCATTTATCGAACAGACATTTTCGATACGAAAAAATCGGAAGAACAGAGGTTAAGGCAGCAATGCAGTCCGACTAGGGACTAGGGACGAAAAAGTCTCATTGCGATGTACGCGTGGTTGCGTATTATCCTCTTGCAATGTGTCCGCAAACAAGCTTCGAAGGAATGGAAGGACAACAGGTTTCAACACTTCAGAGGTGGAACTGAGTGGTTAGTGTACAGACAGTACGTACTAAGCGGGTTTGTGAGTGAAATCCAATACCACACCAAACTGTAATACTGGCGGCAAGACCGGTTTGGCGATGCGTGTGGCTTCCATTCAGCAGTCCTTCACTACGGTACAACCAAACACGTCGGAGCATCGTGGTGCTACACACAGGATCTAAATTCGCAGGTGAAGGCAATGTTGTTTCATTCAAATCGTGTCCAAACCACTACGATGCTCGGATTAGACGTGGAAACATCGTGGCCGAGGGGACTGCGGCGCTTCAGTCACGGTCTGCACGACCACTACGGTCGGGGGTTCGAATCCCCCCTCGGGCATGGATATTTGTGCCGTCCTTAGCTAGTTCATAAGTAGTTTGTAAGTTTAGGGACTGATGACCCCGTAGTTAAGTCCCATAAGCTCTACAAACATTTGAACATTTTTTTTATTGTCGTTTCATGTGTTTGTTATTGAAGTAAAGGAGTCTAAAACGATACACTCAGTATCTACACTGGCCAAAAAAATTAGGAGTTCCGTGTTGAGATACCTAGGTTCTGAAGTATTGTCATCGGCCGAAAGAATTAAAATGGTTCGACGTCTTTCTGTCGATTCTACGGAGTGGAGACGACACATTACGGCAAACGAGACAGTGGTAATAATAGGGGTTGCAGAGGGGTTGGTGTTGACTTGTTTACCAAAGGAATTACATAAGCAGTTGGGTTCAGATAGTGTAGTAGACAGGTAGTGTAATGAAACAACAACGTAACTTACATCAAGCTACGGTATGGAGGGCCGTGGGAATGTTGGAAGTTGGACATAAAAAGAGAGGTGGTTGCAGCTACTAGTGTCCCTGCGTGTAATTTTCAGGAGATGGACATGATTTCAAACAACAGGAACCGTTATAAGAAGGCAAGGCATGGCCAAGGGCGTCCATGGGTAATATCAGCAAAAGATGACCGTTATCTTCAATAACAGCACTTCGAGAGAGGTGGTTGAAACAGTATCCATACAAACAGTCCGAAACCGATTTCTGGAATGTGGCCTCTGCGCACGGAGGCCTGTGGTGTGTGTCCCATTAAAATCACGACACCGTTTACCCTGCAGAAACTCGGTGGAGGAACATCAGGATTGGAGTCGTAACGAATGGCGCCGGGTTCTGTTCTCAGATGAGTCAAGATTTTGTGTTCAGCCGAGCAATCGTTGTTCCCTCATCTGGAGAGAACGCAGAACTCGTAACATACTTGTTTACGTGTAGGAAACATCACCATATTACGGTGGTGGACGAATGGGGTGGGCAGGAGTTAGTACTGGTGAACGTACGGACGTCTTTGTCGTTCATATTGACGCTTTGACTGCTCAGAGGTATAGAGACGAGATTCGACGACCTTTGGTTGTGCCCTACGCTGGAGCCATAGGTGGTGGGTTCCTTTTGGTGGACGACAACGCTCGTTCCCACAGAGCTGCACTGGTGGACAACGTGCTTGAAGCTAAGGGAACTAAACGAATGACTTAAAACCGATTGAGCATGTCTGGGATACACTTGGCTAACCCATTCCAGCCACACCAGCAACTCGCGCAACGGTTGCAGAGCTGGATATTGCACTCATGGAAGAATGGCTTAATATCCCTCAAAACTTGATTGATAACCTCATACTGCCCATGCCATGTAGGTGTGCAAATGTATTGGCCGTGTGAGGTGATCGCACACAATATTAGAGCGCAAAGAGAATTATTTTTTTTACTATTTTGCCTCGTTTTATGTAAAGGCCATGGAAACCTCAAGTAAAGCGTTAAGACAGAAAAATATCGAACTGTATCACACATAAATTACAATTGTAACCGATATCCGCATAAAATATGTTGGCATATGTATATTGTGTAATATTTCACCAGATCACCTAATTGTTTTGAGCAGTGTACATAAAAGCTCCACAATCCAACGTAAGGTGCGTGGCGGAATGTGCTATTACTATTCATTTTTGTTTCACTCCCACATAGAACGATAAAAACGAATGCTCGCATGTCTTAGTACGAGCCATAATTTCTCGTATTCTATCTTTATAGTCTGTTCTCGGAATGTCTATTTTTGGCATTACAATCGCTCAGCAGTCAGCATCAAATCCCGGTCCTCCACATTTACGTAATACTGTTTCTCGAAAACATCGTGCCTTCCCTCCATCGATTGTCATTTGAGTTCCTAAAGCATCTCTGTAACACCCTTTCTTTAATCGAACAAAACAGTAACGAATCTAGCAGCTCGCCTCTGTATTGCTTCTATGTCTTCCTTTAAACCGATCTTGTGCTGATCCGAAACAATTGAACAATACTAAGGAGGAGTCATTTCCAGTTAATTTATGCATATAGGAAATAATAACGGTCCTTGCGGCAATCCTGAAGATACCCTTGTCTCTGAACACTCACCGTCGAAAACAACGTTCCAGTTTTTGTTATTTATGAAGTCTTCCAGCCACTCAAATATATGGGAACCTATTTCATATGCTTGTGCCTTCATTCACAGCCTGCAGTACGACACTGTGTCAAACACCTTTTGAAATTCAAGGAATATTCCTCATCCACGACTCGCTAGATATGATGTGAATAAAGGCAAGCTGAGTTTCACACGAGCTATGCTCTCTAAAGCCGTGCTGATGCATGTAAAGAAGCTTTTCTGTCTCAAGGATATTTACTATATTCTGTGAATATCTTCAAGGATTTTTCATTAAACTTACGTCAATGGCATTAGTCTGTAATTATGCGGGTGCAATCTCTCTTATAGACAGGAGTCACCTGCGCTTGGCTCCAGTCGCTGTGCTGAACTGAAGATTCGCGATATATGCAAGTTACTTAAGGGGCTAATGCCGTATTCTTTCTTAACTCGAATTAGGATTCATTTCGGACCTGGCAACTTATTCGTTTTCAGCTCTCAGATGCTCTTCACCAGGCATACCTATTACTACGTTCTCCATTCGGAAGTCAGTTCGGTGGTTAAACTAAGGTACGTTTGTATGACTCTCCTGCGTGAACATTTTCTTATACGTGAAATTTCAACTTTCGGTTGTCCTTTTTGAAGCCTATTGCCACCCCAGAATTATCAATGAGTGACTAAATAGAGGACTTCAAAATGTTCAAATATTTATAAACGTATTGGACCAAACTGCCACGGTCATCAGTCCCTAGACTTACAGACTACTTAAACTTACTTACATTAAGGAGAACACATACTAACCAATGCCGCAGGGAGGACTCGAACCACCGGCGGGAACGCTCACACAGTCCGTAGCATGACGCCTTAGATCACGCGGCCATTACACGTGGCTCGATTATACAAATGACCAGAATTATTGTGGGGGTTCTCGGCAAGATCTTTTGCTAAGGGATGCCGATGGTAGTTATTGCACGCTTCCCACATCGATCTTTTTATGGACGCGTGGGTTTCTACTAACATTTGGCTGTAGTAATTTACTTTTCCTTATTTGAACCGAGAATGACTCAGTCTTTGCTTTCTCCGTATTGTCCAAATATTATTATTAAACCACAGTGGACCTTTCCCATTCTAAATCGATTTTGTCGGCACATACGTCTCCAGCGTTTTGTTTATCATGCACTTAAATTTCGTCCCTATTTCATCTAAGCTCATTGTACCAGAACAAAACGATGTCCATTCATTATAAATGTAAGTAGATAACTAATCAGATAATTTATGACAAAGTTTCTTAATAGGTGCTTCCGCAGATAATAACTAGAATAAGTGACATCGCTTTCCTTAGTCATATGGATTCAGGAGGTATCATTCCTTAGAGACACAGCTAGCTCTTTACTCCCCTGATGTAATGAGTGCTATAGACAAGGGGTATTACCAGATTTCCGGAAGGCTTTCGACTCTGTACCTCAAAAGCGTTTTCCAATCAAACTGCGTGATTATGGAATATCGCCACAATTGTGCGATTGGATTCGTGATTTCCTGTCAGAAAGGACGCAGTACTTTGTAATTGACGGGAAGTCATGGATTAGAACTGAAGTGATATCTGGCGTTCCCCGGGGAAGAGTTATGGGGCCCCTACTGTTCCTTAAACGATTTAAGAGACAATCTGAGTAGCTTTCTTAGGTTGTTCGCGGATGATGATGTCGCTTAACGGTCAGTAAAGTCACCAGAAGATCAAAAGCAACTGCTAAATGATTTGTATAAGATATATGCATGGTGCAAAAAGTGGCAATTGACCCTTAATAGCCGGCCGCGGTGGCCGAGGGGACCGAGGCGCTCCAGTCACGGTCTGCACGGCCACTACGGTCGGGGGTTCAAATCCCCCCTCGGGCATGGATATTTGTGCCGTCCTTAGGATTAGCTAATTCATAAGTAGTTTGTAAGTTTAGGGACTGATGACCCCGTAGTTAAGTCCCATAAGCTATACAAACATTTGAACATTTTTTTTACCCTTAATAATGAGAAGTGTGAAGACCTCCATACGACCACTAAAAGAAGCCCGTTAAACTTCACTTACACGATGAATCAGTCAAAACAACAGGCCGTAAATTCAATTAAATATCTAGTAGTAACAATTGTGCACAACTTAAATTGAAAACACACAGAAAATATTGTAGGGAAAGCGAATCAAAGACCACGTTCCGTTGGTAGAACACTTACAACATGCAACAGTTCTACTAAAGAAACTGCCTACACCACACTTGTGCGTCCTATTTTAGAGTATTGTTGCGCATTGTGGGATCCCCACCAGGTCGGACTGACAGACGATTGAGAGAAAATTCAGAGAACAGCTTCCGAAAGTAAACATATTTTGTTGGCACCCATCTCCATAGAAAGACATGATCATCAAAATAAAATAATAGAAATCAGATCGAAAACGGAAAGATTTAGGTGTTCCTTTTTTCTGCGAACTATTAGAGAATGGAACTGTAGAGAAACATCATAAAAGCGGTTCGATGAACCCTCTGTCACAACTTAATTTTGACTTGCAGAATATTTATGTAGATGTAGATGTATATGAGGTGTCAAAACATTTTGCTGTGAATGTATACAGTTGCGAGAAAAGCATTTTTCCAGGTTTTATTTTATTTCCCTTTATAACCTCTTCACGGAATCTATATTTCAGTTGACGTAATTAGCTGAATAGGATCATCCGGCTTCGCTAATAAGCTTTAGAAAAATCAGTACTTCGGAGTAACCGTTGGGTTTCTCGGAAATATTTGCGCTCACAGGTACGCAGAATCCAGATCGGGCCAGTAGCCTCGGCAGCGTAATACATAACGACTCACTGCCGTGCTCAATCACGTAATATGACCGTGAAAATAACATTTGAATACGTAACAGCAGTCAGCCTTAAAAGCCGGTCTCCAACCACGCATCGCCAGGAATGTGGAGCAGGTCACTGCACTTCGCCTATATATATTGACAAGAAATTGTGATAGGTAGTAAATCTGTTTCAAACAAACGTACTTAGCAAGGTTCCAGAGTCAACACTGATAAAACGCACTGAAGGTCTAAACAGTGTGACGTTTTTCTTGGAACTCTTTCCTGGATGACACTAAAACTTCTAGTTAGGATGAAACTTGAAAATAAGCAAAAAAATCTCCCAATGTAAGTAACGAACTCTTAACACAAACACAAAACTATCGGCCAATGTCTATAAAGTCTATTAGGGAATTTTGGAATATTCGCTACTTGCGTACTACGAAATATCTAGAAAGCGAAAATCTCCTGTGTAGATATGAACACAACTTTCTGAAACAAATATCGCGTAGAATCCAGATCGCTCTGTTGGTTCAGGAGATGAAGAAGGTACTGAAAGTCGTTCGATACTGCATCGCACTGTAGGAAAATGAACGAAATACGAGCTTACGTCATGTAAGTCCAGCTGTGTAATCTGAAGGAAGTCTTCCCAAATAACAGTATACAGCATGCCAATCTCAGCGGAAAGAAATCTTCTGACTAAACGTGTATTGTGGCGCACTGAAAGCAGTGTTATTTCACCATTACGTTTTACAGTAGACACTAAAGAGTCAAAGAAACTGGTAAACCTGCCTAATATCATGTGAGCACGCAGAAGTTCCGTATAAAGACGTGGCATGGACTCGACTGTTGTCTGAAGTAGTGATACCGTGTACCCTGCAGGCCTGTCCGTGAATACGTAAGAGTACGAGGGGATGGTGAGCTCTCTTCTGAGTAGCATGAAAGCAATGCATCCCAGCAATATTGTTCATGTCTTGGAAGTTTGGTGACCGTCGAAGGTTTTTAAACTCAGAAGAGTGTTCCTGGAGCCACTTTGTGGAAATCTGGACGTCTGGGTGTCGCACTCCTGTTGGAATTGCCCAAGACCGTCGGAATGCACAATGGACATGAATGGAAGCAGGTGATCAGCCACAATGCTTACGAACGTGTCATATGTCACAGTCGTATCTAGACGTATCATGTCGCACAAGAGACTCCACCACCTTGAACAGTCCGCTGCTAACACGCATGGTCCATGGATTCTCGAGGTTGTCTCCATACACGTACACGTCCATCCGCTCGATTCAATTCGAAACAAGACTCGTTAAACCAGGCAACATGATTCCAGTCATCAACAGACTAATATCAGGGTTAACGGGCCCAAGCGAGGCGTAAACATATGTGTCGTGTAGTCCGCAAGGGTACACGACTGGGCCTTCGGCTCCAAAACCCCAAATAGATGTTTCGTTGAATGGGTCGCACGCTGTCACTTGTTGATGGCCCAAATTTGAAATCCACAGAAATTTGTGCAAGGGCTGCACTTCTGTCAGGTTGAACGGTTCTCTTCGGTCGTCGTTAATCCCGTTCTTGCAGGATCTCTTCCCGGCCGCACCGATGTCGGAGATCTGATGTTTTACCGGATCCCGCATGTTCACGGTGCACTCGTGAAATAGTCGTACTGGAAAATCCTCATATTATTGCTACCTCAGAGATGCTGAGTCCAATCTCTCGTGCGCCGACTATAACACCACGATCAAACTCACTTAAATCGTGATAACCTGCCATTGTAATAGTAGTAACCAATCTAATGCTTATATAGGGGTTGCCGAACGCAGCATCGTCCTCTGGTTGTTTACGTAACTCCGTGTTTGCATACGCATGCCGATGCCGGTTTCTTTGGCGCTTTAGTGTATATGACCTAGTCTAAAAAGTCTAAAAGGTAAAGCAGTCGACAATCCGAAGATTGGTTTGAACACCACAGTGCTTTACTAGGCATGGTCCTGTTTGGAGGTGGTATGCCTTTGCCTTCCTCCGACCTGACTTACTCTGCCAGTTATAGGGGGATCTACAGTTTAACGTGGGTTCCGAACCACGGTGCTACTCGGTATTTCTCACATGAGCAATACTGCCAGAGGTGACAGATAAAAATCGTAGTACCTGACGGGGATAGAATCCGCGACCTTTGGATTTGTAATCTGGCACTCTACCACTGTGCAACCGAGGCGCACATGACCTAGTCTATACCGTCGTAATTATATGAGATTTACCGCGGATGGTGGTATATCCAGAGAATTCTCTAAATTGAAGTGAAATGCAAGAAGACCTACAGTGGATTCAAGTTTGGTGTATGGAGTGGTAACTAACCCCTTAACAAACAAATTTTCCCTATCGTGAATTCATAGACAGATAGAGACCCTTTCCTGTAAAATTATACGGTTATTCTGCAATCAGTGGGAGCAGTCAAATAATTTACATATCTAGAAGTATGCGTACGTAGCGTTTGTACAGGAATAATCACGTTTATTTCACCGAAGCTACAAAAGTCATGCGATACTTCCTAATATCGTGATCAATCTCATTTTCTTGGCGAAGTGCAGCAAATCGACGTCGCATGGACTCAGTTACTCCTTGGAAGTGCACTACAGTAATAATGAGCCACGCTGCCTCTGTAGCCGTCCATAAATGTTAAAATTTGGGCGATGCAGCAATTTGGACACGAACTGAACTCTTGGTTCGGTTGGAGTCATATCAGACGGTGTGGATGGCCAAATAATTCGCTGGGATTGTCCAGAATGTTCTGCAAAACCAGTTGTTGACCAGTGACATGATGCAGTGTCATCAATCTGTTGGAAACCATAGTGCTAGTGAAACGGTGCGGCCTACTCTTAGAACCTCTCACCAACTTTTCGGTCAACATGGCGTTTCTTGGGGATCACACACCTTATTAAGAACAATGTCTCGTGTTTTCTAATGTCCAAGAAATCATCAATCGCGGTAACTACCAGTTTATTTTCTTCAAATAAGTGTCGTTTCTTTCGGTCTCATTGTCTTTCTCTTAATAATACCTTCTAACTAGACTATAGCAGTTCATTTTAAAGGACTGGCTAAAAAGCCTTGAGAACTATTACTTTCCCCAGAAATGACTTTGACATAGGTGATTAAAGGCTTTCATTGTGACCGCACATTGTGATCTGGACAGCAGCATCGGTGTGGACGATGACATCTGGCGCCTATGGCAGTGGGAGATTCTAGAACATCTAGCGTATATACACGACATAATCCCCTCTGATTACGATTTCTCTGGCAAGTGAAAGAACCACTACACCTGAGAGATTATCCATGCTTTTGAGTGGTCAGTACGACACGTCAATAGAAATAGACCCACAGATGCCATATGAAGCCTTCCCGATGTTTGACGTCAAAAATAACTGGGACGGTGGGACTGTTATATTGAAGGTAGATGTGACACATGGAGAGTTACAAAGCAGCTAATCCATAAGTTGCAGACATTCAGTAACAAATATCTCAGGAAGCCAAGTCTCATTCTAACGTTGCAATCCTATGGTCCACGAAATGAGTTAAAGGAAGTAATAAATAATAACTTAAAGAACCTATGTTTAATAAAATCATTTCAGAGAAAAATAATTATTACATGTCATCCAGTCCTTGTATGTACACTCTTGAAGCTTCATAGAGGTGTGTTAATTGGTAATTACACATCATGCGAAAGACACTTTGGTCCGTAAGTTTCTCAAACTGGTGTGTATGTCACGAACAGACTATTATTTACCGTATGGATATTACAGACATACCAGTAGTTACACACACGTATATACATATTTCCAGATCAGAAACCTGTTTGCGCTTCACAACTGGATATCCAGTCGTTCAATCCAGCGCACAGCACCATGAGTGACCAGCAGGAAGTCCTCCTATACACCATGATGTGTTCAGATCTTGCGAGAACAGCTGCCAGCATGCTTAATTTAGAAGTTTATACACCTAGTGTATTAAAGCAACTTAAATCACTTAACAAAAGTAGGTCTTCCGGTCCCGATCGTATACCAATTGTTTCCTTTCAAATGTTGAAATGTTTGTCAATCTTTCGGACCAAACTGCGTGGTCATCAGTCCGTAGCTTACAAACTACTTAAACTAAGGTAAACTAACCTAAGGACAACACACACACTCATGCCCCTGGGAGGACTCGATCCTCTACGGCGAGTAACCCGCGCTCCACAGCGAGGTGCCTTAGATCGCTCGGCTACTCCACCGCGGCACCTCATTATTAGATACAACCACTCGCCCAATGAAAGTTTCGTACCCAAAGACTGGAAAGTTCCACAGATCACTCCAATACTGAAGAAAGAGAATATGAGTGATCTGAAAAATTACAGGCTTATATCATTGACGTCGGTTTAGAACGGATTTAGGACGTATACTTTCCTCAAATATTATGAACTACCTCGAAAAGAATGACCTATTGACCCATAGTCAATACGAATTCAAAAAGTATCGTTCTTGTAAAACACAGATAGCCGTTTACGCACATGTGATGAGTACTATCAACAAGGGATGTCAAATACATTCCGTAATTCTAGATTTTCAGAAGACTTTCCATACTGTACGTCGCAAGTGTCTTCCAATCAAACTGCGTGCCTATTGAATATCGCTACCACTGTGCGATTGAATTAGCGACTTCTTGTCAGAAAGGATACAGTTCGTTGTAATTGACGGAAAGTCATCGAGTAGAACTGAAGTGACATCTGGCGTTCCCCAGGGAATTGTTATAGGGCACCTACTCTTCATTATTTTTAGAAACGATTTAGGAGACTATCTGAGGAGCTTTCTTCGGTTGTTCACTGTCACTTATCGGTTAGTAAAGTCACCAAAGATAAAGCAACTTCAAAATGATTTAGATAAGGTATCTGCATGCTGAAACAAATGGCAATTGACCCTTACTAATGAGAAGTGTGAAGTCATTCATATTACCACTAAAATAAGCCAGTTAAACTTCATTTACATGACAAATCAGTCAAAACTACAGATCGTAAATTCAACTAAATACCTAGGAGTAACAATTACAAACTACCTAAATTAGAAAGAACACACAGAAAATATAGTAGCAAAAGCGAACCAAAGACTACGTTTCATTGGCAGAACACTTAGAAGATGCAACAGGTCTACTAAACAAACTGCGTACACCACACATGTGCGTCCTATTTCGGAGTATTGTTGCGTATTGTGGTATCTCCACCAACTGGAATTGACAGACAATTTAGGGAAAGTGCAGAGAAGGGCAGTTTGTTTTTATTATCGCGAGAGTGTATCACGGGAATGATGCACGAGTTTAGGTGGAAATCATTAAAAGAAAGGAGATACTCGTTGCGACGAGATCTATTTGCGAAATTTCTTTTACCAACTTTCTCTTTCGAATGCGAACAGATTTTGTTAGCACCCACCAACATAGGAAGACATGATCATCAAAATAAGAGTAATCATATCGAAAATCGCGAACGATTAGAGAATGGAACTGTAGAGAAATATCATAAAAGCGGTTCGATGAGCCCTCTGCCATGCACTTCAGAGTGACTTGCAGAATATTTATGTAGATGTAGGTGATGTGTTAGAAACACTGGTGTGGAGCTCCGCTGTCAGTCTCGACTGGGCACCTCCTTCCTCTTGTGGAGAGCATGTCTGCACCGGCCATGATGCGTTCTGAGTATTTTCATGGTCGTCAAGGTCTTGCGTGGGAGGTGGGGTCCACTTGGAAGTCTAGCACCTGTGAAGATGTTGTTACTACTTCCCACCGATCTTCCCGTTCGTTAAGGGGTTTAAAATTCCAAGCATTCATGTCAGCTGCATCACGCAGGTTTGGATGCGTGATTTGAGTATTTTAAGATCAAAATCAGAACGTCAATGTGCGCAGGTAGGCTATGGTTCATAGAGAACTTGTGTAACTTCCTAATAAGGGTTGTAGGTCTGCATCGGTCAGGAGGCATTAAAGCAGTCAGAAGTGGAAGCCAAGGACGTGGGGTAGATCTGAAATGTTCAAAAAATGTTCAAATGTTTGTAGAGCTTATGGGACTTAACTACGGGGTCATCAGTCCCTAAACTTACAAAATACTTATCAACTAGCTTATCCTAAGGACGGCACAAATATCCATGCCCGAGGGGGGATTCGAACCCCCGACCGTAGTGGCCGTGCAGACCGTGACTGGAGCGCCTCAATCCCCTCGGCCACCGCGGCCGGCGGTAGATCTGATTCCGCCAGTTGTTATGCGCATTTTAGCATTCAGCTAGGTATCAACAAGCTTTTTATGATGACTGTTTATTCACACAGGTGCCCAATACCAGCACTGGAGTACACCATGCGCAGGGCTGAAGATGGCAGAGTGGTTACTGAAGGAGATATTAGAGAAAGTCGAGTTCTCATAGTGGCTTAAAAAAGCAATTGCTCCACCCGCGAACCATACACTACTGAATGAGGAAAATGGAGCCGTGACGATGGTGCAAAAAATACCCTCTGCCACTTACTGAAAGGTGAATTCCGAACTGTAGATACAGATTTACACCAATATGCCAGTGTCATTGTCCGAGTTGGGATGTCGAAGTGTCGGCACTGATCGGAGGCTGCGTCCCCGATATTGATTTCCGCTTCCCAGAGCCGGAACAACTCTCTGCCCTCGCTTTCTGCCTTACTTGAAATGTTGTAGAGGTGGAGAAATACAAATCGATGTGAAGCAAATGTTCGTTGCTAGACGTAAATAATTTGACACGATTGTTATTCCCAGTAACGCAATGATGCTTAGTTATTTATAAAAGGTAGAATGGACTTTCTGTGCCTTAATTAAAATTTCCAAATTTGCAAGAATGGCAGAATAGATAAATTCAAATGTTTGCAGAGCTTCTGGGACTTAACTACGGGGCCATTAGTCCCTAAACGTACAAATTACTTATGACCTAGCTACAACTAAGGACGGCACAAATATCCATGCCGAAGGGGGATTCGAACACCCGACCGTAGTGACCGTGCAGACCGTGACTGGAGCGCCTCAGTCCCCTCGGCCACCGCGGCCGGCGGCAGAATAGATAAGAAAAATATTTTTTCTAGTAGTAGCTATATAAATTCTCGTCTAAGCCTGTAAAAAAGTAGTTAAAACATTTTGTCATTTTGTCAACTTGCCACCTTGCCTTAGAGTACACGAATTGACGTCAGTAACGTATCTTTGACTTTGAAAAGAAGGAACGCGTGTTAGAAAATCAGTTCAGAGACAGCATGACGCCCTGTAAGGAAAAAAATCAGTGAAAGAACTTGTCAGTTTCTATAAGAAATCTTTGTAGCTAGAATAGTGGGAAAAGACCCATGCCCTATCCAAAAAATAATCAGTTGATAGTTAACAGGGACAGACAGACATTTATTCCATGATAGTAATAATGAGGCCACAGAAATTTCAATATCCACTGAATATATAACATAAAAATCGCCGAAGAGGTCCACGATCATTTTGTTCTTAGGTTTATATGTATTGTCTATAATAGTGAATCTAAATAGATATTTTTGAAAGGCACAGATCGCTAATCACCACACAGACTTCACAGAAAAGCACATTTAAAAGGCTTCTCGTTATTCTCATATTCGACCTATAGAACCAAAGTCCAAAAGAGAGAAAAGAGAGAGAGAGAGAGAGAGAGAGAGAGAGAGAGAGAGAGAGAGAGAGCGGCAAACTTGAATGACAGGTAGGCCTGCCTTACACCAAAACGAGACAAAAGTATAGCAAACTTGGAATCTAAAATGTGTATCTCAAGAGCTATGAGAACTTACTCATTTTCGATACTGTAAAACACATGTCTCTTATTAAACACAGCTCTTAGGGTGTGCGCTTCGTTTTTGCACCATTCTATCTCTACCCAAAATACATATGAAAAGCAACGAGCTTGCAGTGGAAGAGATTTACCAAAGATGAAAGAGTGCTCATAGCTCCCACTGTACAAAATTTGAAGTCCATATATTTACTAAATATTTCTCCTTGTTTTGGTGTAAGGAACGTGTCCCAAAAGTTCATCACTTTTTTTTTAAGGGGGCGCATTGTAGACAAGCCAATCCTGAAAATATTTCATTTCGTTGCCATAGACATTGCGGTGTTGCTCCCCTAACAAACGTTTATAAGAACGTCAAGATGTACATTTTAACTTTACGCTGCGGTTGAGTAGCCGAGCGGTCTAAGACGCCTCACTGCGGAGTGCGCGGTTGCTCACCGTCGGAGGTTCGAGTTCTCCCTGGGGCATGGGTGTGTATGTGTGTGTGTTGTCCTTAACCTAGTTTAAGTAGTTTGTAAGCCTATGGACATATAACCAACGCATTTAACTCCCTTAGATTTACAAACATTTGAATATTTTTATCTTTACGTTGACCTTTTTTCTTGAACTCGACGGATGTAAAGTATTCCAGTTATGCGGTTACACATCAGTTAAAATGTGCATTTTTCGATATCCGAGAGTCCGAATCCGTTCCCTTAAATCACGAACAAGCTTTCCCCCGTCTCGTCTTCTCAAATTTTATGTGTGGAAGTGAGTAAAGAGTGGAGTATTAGCATAATTAATAGACGACATGGAACACTGGCGGATTTAGAAAACTACTTCCACAACCGCCAAAGATATTTAAACAATTGTTATATTTACGGATTTATTAATTTTGGATTTACCATATCTTGATAATTTTAGTTTCCTTCATATTAGTAAAAACATTTGTTGCTTTACTGGAACTGTGAATTTTCATATCAATCCAGAAAAATGGCGGACTCTCTCTTTTTAAGGGCATGCCTGATTTCCTTCCCCAGCATTAACAGAAACAATTTCAGCTTCTGTACCGTCTTTAATGATGACATGGTCGACAGCACGTGATACCCCCACCTTCGTTCCTCTCTCCTCCTTTTGAAACTGGGAATTGGATGCATATCCCACGAACAGTGTAGCCTAATGTAATGCTCTGTTATCTTCATAAATACTTACTCATGGCCGGCCCGAACAAATTCGGCGCCGTAGGCAAATTATTTTAATGGCGCCCCATTTAATAAAACCGCAATAAAACATCAATGTAATATGCATATTGCATTCTTTATTCACTACATAATCACAACATATACATTACATAAACATATTTCCCCATTAAAATGGAACATATCGTACACTTTAATGCAATGTTAACAATGGAAAATCCGTTAGGAATATCAATAATGGAAGACAGATAACTCACCGTAAGGGGGTTCACTAAGCTGCTGAAGACACGAAAATAGATAATCACATTTACACAACTTAAATATTCGGCCATGGCCTTCGTTAGAGAAAGAAACACATACAATGTTACTTTTTCATCGTTTTTACATTTTGTCTTTTAAAAAGGTTTCGGTTGATAGTTTAAAATAATTGGTACAATTATAAGCTTCTTTATATAAAGACACACGAATTTCATTTCTCTTGCCTTGCCTTTTGAAAAATCTAAGACGTTCTCCGTTAAATCCATTTTCTGCTGTTTCTCGTTAAATTGACAAAGTTGCCAACCCCACAAGCCTTTCTCAAGTGATTGTGAATCGCAGATATGTTTTTATGAGATTCAATTTCGAAAAGTTGTGCTCACCACTGGTTACAGACAAAGAAAGAGTATGCAATAGTCTTAGTACAGTAACTAAACTATGTTCAATGTCTGTAAGGCTATTTTTACAAATATAACTCAGAACGTCCTGTGACCCTGAGTTATTGTGTACTCTTCTAGCATTATAGCAATGGCTTCTAAGTCATTGCACAGATCAGTAGCATTAATATCTTTAGAGTCATTGTGAGTTAGAGACTCTTCCATATTAACACATTCTTCAAGGTCAGCTATGGGAGTTTTGTACATCATTTATGTTGTACAGACAGCCAAATACACGATTAAAGTTGTTAATCTGATGAAATCTCTCGTCAATTGAATTTCAGTATCCAACACTGAAAAAATAAAAATTAATTTTTAATGATTCTGCTCGTCACGAATAGGTTCATCTTCTGCTTAATAACCAACCTGTCTGTTCTTGTGTCTTCGACTGGTTCCATATCTGATGAAAATGATGTGGAAATTTTGGCTGCTTCTGAAATTTCTCTTGCTTCTATCAGCATTTTTTTCAAATCGCAAATACCTTCTACAATCTTCAAGAAAGGTTTTTGTTTTTAGCAGAGCATTTGTAGCAGCTTTCAGTTAACCTGATGGCAGCAGTACAAATGTTAGGCACGCCCTGTGTTATTTGGCGCCCTAAATCTTCTACTCTTTTTTACCACTAATGTGTTTGGTCTATGGCACCCTGTACAGAGATCATTAGCGCCCATCGTATACTAGAGACAGCAAACCGATGGACTGCGCTGGCCCGTGAGGGCGCCCCAGCTGACATGATGGGCGGCTCGCGGCTTTGATCACCGGATAATCAATTGCAATCTGTTACCCGTCTCTTCATTAAACGCTTACTAACAAAATTCTAAACCGACGAAGAGAATGCATGTAACATTGATTTGCGTCTTGTCAGGGCCGGCGCAAGTCCAAGTGCCGCCCCGTGCGAGCTGCTAAATTGCCGCCGCCCGTATCAAAGCGAGTATCAAAACTTTTAATATGTGCTTACATCTAAACCGTCATGTTGGCAGTTACGTTCAGCAGGACTACCTAGATGTAAACATAACTCAAAGCACTGAGAATAGCCACACTGTGTCCGAAATCTATGTAGATCTGGAAAATTAAAAAAAAAAAAAATGCGACTGATTGGTGACATTCTCTACAGATTTGTATAAAACAGTCGCTGGGCACCAGCTCAAAAATGGAGTCAAACCTGATTGACGAAATCTAGCTAATTTTAATAAGCCTTGTGAATTAAAAGAAATGTTCAAATGTGTGTGAAATCTTATGGGACTTAACTGCCGAAGTCATCAGTCCCTAAGCTTACACACACTGAACCTAAATTATCCTAAGGACAAACACACACACACACACACACACACACACACACACACACACACACACACACACCCATGCCCTAGGGAGGACTCGAACCTCCGCCGGGACCAGCCACACAATCCATGACTGCAGCGCCTAGACCGCTCGGCTACTCCCGCGTGGCATGAACTTACAGTTAACGTAAATAAACATTTTTCAATGGTTGTGTTCAAATCGTTTGTATAGCTTATGGGACTTAACTACAGGGTCATCAGTCCCTAAACTTACAAACTACTTATGAACTAACTAAGACTAAGGACAACACAAATATCCATGCCCGAGGGGGGATTCGAACCCCCGACCGTAGTGGCCGTGGAGACCGTGACTGGAGCGCCTCAGTCCCCTCGGCCACTGCGGCCGACAGCAAAGTAAAACCCACCCCGAGTTCACGACGCTCCGTCACGCACGATAAATTTGCCGTCCCCCAAATTCGAGCGCCATAGGCAATTGCCTAGTTTGTCTATATGGACGGGCCGGCCCTGCTTATACACCTTAAATAAATCTACAGCTACATGAATTATGCATAACGTCCTCACTTTGCCACCTACTCGCCGGCAAGTACTCCAAAAATCATTATCGCTAACCTTGAAGCGATTACATTGGTGAAATAGTGTGTCCAGTGTGACAGATCTATCACTTGCAAAGAGTCCGGCAGCATTAATCAGTGATGTATTTAGCAGGAAGGCGCGCAGCGCTGCGCCAACAGTTGTCGACCTTCACCGTCATAGGTGGAGGCCTGAGACCGAAAAGCCTAGAGGAATGGAAGGACAAGGCCGACCAGCACAGGAGTGGCTGTCGCAACAGGCACCTAGCACCCAAGTAGGAAGTGATGGGCAGTTCGTCACTCGTGCACTGAGTATATGAAGCTCTTTCTGTGTACCTGATTTAAAGAAGAAACTAATATTTTTTGTCATCAGCCGTCGCCTCAAGATGGGATTTTTGTTGATTTTCAGGTAGATCAGGAATACGTTTTTACGGGAAAAATCACTCAGTCATGTAAGCAAATTTCATGAAGTATTACGTAAAACGTTAAGTAACAATAAAATTGATGGGGCAAAGTCTGCAGTGTCATTTGTTTGGTAACTGAGGAATTACAGTACATAGCAAGCTGCAAAAGTATCCGCTCAGATATCCGAGCGCGCTAAAGTGCGTTTTTTCTCAACTCAATGCGGGATTAACGACGGGAACTTGCGCGCCGTCTAGTCTGGATGTGGTTTTTAGGCGGATCTCCACGTCCAATTAAGTGACTACTGGGCTGATAACACTCCCCACCTCAGTTACTCGAATCATAAACATTTAGAAAAAGTTAATCTATGAAATGCCAAAATGCTGCTTCACTTTATAGATGTTAAAAACTGTTTATTATTATCGCAATAGGCCTATTTCGGCACTGTGGCCATCATCAGGCTATTTCCATATAGCATCGTGGAGGTATAATTGATTATAATGACTGCAAAGATTGCAGTATACATGTTCTTTAGATGGTATATATATTACGTTAATCAGGTGTTAATTCTTTACAGCTAATCTATCAGTTTGACATCATCCAGAGATGCTATATGGAAATAGCCTGATGATGGCCACAGTGTCGAAATAGGCCTATTGCGATAATAATAAACAGTTTTTAACATCTACTAAGTGAAGCAGCATTTTGGCATTTCATAGATTAACAATATGTCCTTAAAAGACATACACAATGCTGCAGGCGCAAATGAAATGAAATTTAGAAAAAGTTTTCACATTTGAACGCCAGATCGCACAATAAGGACAGATAGGGTACCCAAATTTCAGCCATGTGTGGGTCGTCACGAATTGCGGTGATAGTCCTCCCTCGGGCATGGATATGTGTGTTGTCCTTAGCGTAAGTTAGTTTAAGTACTTTGTAAGTCTAGGGACAGTTGACCTCAGCAGTTTGACCTCTTATGTTTATAAACAATTGAACATTTTCATCCCAGGCGAAGTGCTCATGTCAGGAATGGCATCTGTCTAATTCTATCACTGACATGCCAGCCGCGTGTATATACATGATAAGTCCAGGAACAAGTAGAGGAAGATGTGACGTGCACACGTAAACTCACACTGGAGCAATTTGACACATACTAATAAATAAAAAATTACTTCATAAATTCCTAATTTCAATAAAAATGCGGCTTTTACCAACCCCCGCAGTTGTTCTCGTCTCGCGTCTACGTTCTTGTGCGAACATTACTTTTATTCCATTCTTAAGTAGCTTGGAGCATTTGGTTATTCTTTGACATATGCTATATTTCCTGTACTTTTCACACGGAAAGAAACAATCTGGTTTTACTACATTAAGTGGTAACCGAATTTAACATGTTGATCTCAGCGTATTGAAAACTAAAAACTAATGTAATATCTAGTGCAGATTTTGTTTCCGTTCATTTTAAAACCTCATTTGTTACAAATGATATGCCTCTAGCGAAGTGTGAAATTTTTTCTGTACCATTTCCTCGCAATCTACCCAATAACTATAATGGAATGAAACATTGCCTCCTATAACAAAATACTACCCTAAATTACGTCTAAAATAAAACAGCGCAGTAGTAATTAGAATTAAGAATGTCTTTTTTCTGCCACAATAATACATTCATCGGATTAACAACCTGCATCATTATCTCTAATATGTATCTTTTTTTTGCCTCCTACCACTAATCTACTTCAGCTTTGTAAGTGAACTTAATACGCTTCAATCACGTTTTCTCCGCTCCAAGTGTCTGCTACGAAATATTCATTGCATCCTCTAGACTTATTGTATGTTAACTATAACGGATGCAGTAGAACTATGTGATTGTTCTTCTATAGGATATAGAGTAATTTCTGCTACCAATCACAATTGAAAATATTTATCCCACGGTCTGTCTGGGGATTCTGCCTGTCTTTAGGTAGTCATACATTCATTAATTTATCTAGTGTAAGAGTGCAATACAGTAGAAGTGTCCATTGTTTAATGCACATTTGCCACTTTCACAAAAATTTCGTTGATTAAAAGTAACCTGTTTATTTGTCATTATGCTAAGATTTTTAAATTTCTAATATGAATAATCAAAATCTTACCGTAGTCACAAATATAGCGGATAATGGAAAAAAACGAAATATGTGCATAAAAAGGTGTTGTTGTTGTTGTTGTTGTTGTTGTTGTTGTTGGTTTTTGAGGGGACTAAACAGCTAGGTCGTCCGTCCCATAAAAAGATGACAGTGTGCGTTGACTCAGCTGTTATCCACTCCAGCGTTACTTACGGACACATGTTAATGGAAAAGATAAGCACAAGCACGATATATAAGAAATCAGTTGTGACTGGTAGCTGAAATGATTCTGCATTCTCCATTTCTTGTCTACTTCAAAATGTTTGTATTGCTTATGGGACTTAAGTACGTGGTCATCAGTCCTTAAATTTACAAACTACCTTATACTAAAGACGGCACAAATATCCATGCCCGAGGGGGGGGGGTTCGAACCCCCGACCGTAGTTGCCGTGCAGACCGTGACTGGAGCGCCTCAGTCCCCTCGGCCACCGCGGCCGGCTCTTGTCTACTATTTAACGATATCTGACAATTTTTTTTTCTTTTACAACCATGAACTTATGCAGTTCATATGTTTTTCCACTAAGCATTTCGTTTCGTTACTGTACTGTGGTCTACTTTTTCATCTAAGCATTTTCATAAGATTACAGGGAAGTTTTTTCAGCAGTGCATACAATTGTGCACTGCAATTATGAATAAAATACGAGTGATCCTCATTAGTTAAATAAAAACTAAGAAAATCTACCTGAGCGAAATTTTATACAGGAATAAGTTGAATTATGTTCATGTCCTCATAAGAATGGCAAGCTATATGTGTTTTAATCTGCTAACTGTATTCGTCTCTTGATCACCCTCTGCGATTTTTACCCCACCTACGTCCCTTCAATGCTAAATTAATGAATGATGTCTAAGAATGTGTCCTACCGATCGATATCTTTTTTAGTCAAGGTATTCCAAAAATTCCTTTTGTCCCCAGTTCTGTTCACTACGTACTCTTTACTTACACGATCTACACGCGTAATTTTCAGCATTCGTCTGTAACCCGTATCCTCTTCCTCTCTGAGTTATTTATCGCCCATGTTTCACTACCGTACAAGGCAACACTCATTACAAATTCCTTCAAAAAGGACTTCCTAACATTCAAAATTCGATGTTAATAAATGTGCGTTTCTCAGAAACTCTTTTCTTCCCATTGCCAACTTCAATTTACTGCAAACTGAGTAGAACACAGTAATTTGAATGAACGGCATCATCCAGCGTTTCCCTACATTTACATACACACTCCGCAAGCCATCATTCGGTGCATGGCGGAGGGTACCTGGTACCACTACTAGTCATCTCTTTTCCAGTTCCATTATTCACCAGTAAAATTTCAACTAGTGTCAGGAAACGACAAATACAGTTGTTCGGTAAATTATGTAGGAATATCGATGTAATTTTTTAAATTATGATACACTGATCAAGATAGTTTCTTATAATAAAAGTAGTTTACTGGCACCTTATACTCTCTTCATTAACACTAACAGTAGTAGGTGTGACCTACAAGCTTTACAATTTTATATCCCCCCCTCCTCGTCCTCGTCCTCCTCATCCAGTCAACCAACAAACAACCCATCGGTGACATTTAGTTGTTAAAAATGTAAATAAGTCTAGTTCTTTGATACGCGTGCTTTTGTAAACAGTTTTATTGAAAACAGACTCTACAATCCATTACACAGTCCTCGCTATATTAAAATTAGGACAAATGCCAGAAAGGAACTTTTCTGAGGTACTTGTCAGTCTGTGGTTCTACGTTCCGCTAACTCGTTTTACTTATGAGATTCAGTTAACAGGTTCAGATAGCTTCTCCTTTCTGGTCCCCCCGGATTGGCGAGTGTGCCAAAGCGTTGTGCTTCCACGACGGGAAGGGGCGCCGGGACCGGTTTGGATCCGCCTGTCCAGTAAACACGAGGATCGATGAACCGGACAGCCCAAGTGTGGTATCCCTCATCACCTACGTGAATATCGGAATCGTACCTAAGTCCTTCCTCAGTTACGCGATTTTAGTGTTAATATGGACCTTTACCGTCAATCATTCTTCCCCTCCACCGTTCACAATTGAACCGGGAAGGGGAAAACGATAGAGGATAGCTCCACCAATCTTCGTAAATTGTCTCGCGGAGTACAGAAGTAAGTGTAGCGTCTTGGCTTCTACAGCACGACTCTCTGCAAGACAGATGCAAAACGAATTGGCTATAGCAAAAATGTGAGGAAATCGAAAAGGCAATGATTGTCGCAGTATATAGGCAAGTTAGAAAGGAAACCTTCGGTGAAATTGAAAGCAAAGGTGGTATCAATGAAATACGCAACAGGAATTGCACTGTTCAAGAGGAGAGAATGGACCAGTGGAAAAAGACAGAGAACGAGTGGAAAGACTTGACTAATGACGTTATAGATGAAGAAACTGGAGTTGGTATAGACACACAGATAATCAAGTTCTTTTTATTTCGCCTTGTTCCCGCTTATGCTGGGTCGGCTTTATTAAACCCGGATTTGCGTGTTAATATTGACGGGGTGGTCGGATGCCCTTCCTGTCGCCACCCCATGCCCCCGGAAGGAAATGTGTACTCCAAATGTCTGCGTATAGTATTATATGTGGGAAAGTGTCAATTGTTACGAAAGAATTGCGAATAGTGTAACTGAGACGGGACGGTATTCTCCTAAAGGGATGTGGAAAACCGCCAAAAACCACATCCAGGGTGGCCGGGATTACGGCGTATTCCAAAGGGCCCGGACGCCTCCAAGTCTCGGAAAGCAGTGCATTAGACCACAAGGCTAACAGATCTGGTAGACACAGAGAAGCAAGTATGCGTCAGAGTTTAAAAGATAAAAAGTCCAATAATGTTTTATACACTACTGACCATTAAAATCGCTACACCAAGAAGAAATGCAGATGATAAAACGGTATTCATTGGAAAAATATATTATACTCGAATTGACATGTGATTACATTATCACGCAATTTGGGTGCATAGATCCTGAGAAATCAGTACCCAGAACAATCACCTCTGTCCGTAATAACGGCCTTGATAACCCTGGTCATTGCGTCAAACAGAGCTTGGATGCTTTGTGCAGGTACAGATGCCCATGCAGCTTTTAACACGATACTACAGTTCATCAAGAGTAGTGACTGGCGTATTGTGACGGGACAGTTGCTCGGCCACAATTGACCAGACGTTTTCAGTTAGTGAGAGATCTGGAGAATGTGCTGGCCAGGGCAGCAGTCCAACATTTTCCGTATCCACAAACGCCCGTACAGGACCTGCAAATGCGGTCGTGCATCATCCTGCTGAAATGTACGGTTTCGCAGGGATGGAATGAAGGGTAAAAATGTTCAAATGTTTGTTAAGCTTATGGGACTTAACTACGGGGTCATCAGTCCCTAAACTTACAAACTACTTACGAACTAGCTTACACTAAGGACGGCACAAATATCCATGCCCGAGGGGGGATTCGAACCCCCGACCGTAGTGGTCGTGCAGACCGTGACTGAAGCGCCCCAGTCCCCTCGGCCACCGCGGCCGGCTGGTTTTAGTCAAGCGAAGGAAAGAAGGTAGTGAAACTAGGGGAAATGAGAATAACAGAAAACTTGACATCAAAACTTGTTTGCATGACGTAGATAAAGATAAGGAGTTCTTTTACCTAGGAAGCAAAGCAGCCAATGACGGACGAAGCAAGGACGACATAAGTACACTAGCACAGATAATGACAGCATTCACGAGCAAGAAAAGTCAACTGGTACCAAACATTGCCCATAATATGAGGAAGGAATTTCAGAGAATGTATGTTTGTTGCACAGTATTGTATGGAAGTGACACGTGGGACAGGGAAAACCGGAACAGAAGAGAAGCGAAGCATTTGAAATTGGATGGCACAGTAGAATGTGCAAAATTAAGTGGAGTGAATGGATAACGAATGAGGTCCTCCGTAGAAGCGGCGACAAGAAGAAGGGGTAGAATGATAGAATAAGTCATAAAACATCAGGGAATAACCTCTATAGCAGTAGAAGGGCCTGCTGAGGGTAAGGACTATGAGGAAAGACAAAGACTGAAATACACCCAGCAGATAATTGAGGAGGTGGGCTACAAGTACTACTATGAGATGGAGAGACGCGCTGCAGAGGAATAAGTGGCAGGCTGCATCAATCAAGTCTTAAGACTAATGACTTAAAAAAGGAAAGAAGGCGCTGTCCTTGGTAAGTTGATATTTATCAATGGAAAATTTTCGGAAGCATTTTAAACGCTCAGAGAAAGAGCATGCCTTGAAACTTTGCCAAACTCATTTACATTCGAGTACAACACTACCTTAGGCGCCTACAACTGCGTTCTTCGCGTCGGCGCCTGAAAACCGGTCTGATTACTGATTAAGGAACAAAATGGTACGTTGGATCAGAGTTTGATTCGTAGCAGAACATATAAAAAGTGGTGACCGGTTAGAACGTAAAGTGTATGACATTCAGCCCTCGAGATACCTCCCAAAAAAAGTAGGTTAGCGGCTGACGGTCGGTAACATGGGTAGAAAGACATTAAAAACAGAAAAAAGTTGAAGATATGAGCTGTCTGTGGGCAATGAATTACGTCATTGGGGAGAGTGGAAAATTTGTGCTGGGCCAGGACTCTCGGCCGGGTCTCCTGCTTACTAGGCAGCTGCGCAGACCACTACGCCACCCGGACACAGGTCACCACGGTTGCACCCTAGCACGCCTCCCGTTATACAATTTTTCAACTAATCCACACATTACTGACGTAGTGACCTTACCCATTATCCTTTCTAGTCGAGGAATTTCGGCGATTGCCGTTAGAGCATAGTAGACATCTGCGCTGAACGGATAAAAAAAAAATGTTCAAATGTTTGTAAAGCTTAGGGACTTAACTACGGAGTCATCAGTCCCTAAACTTACAAACTACTTACGAACTAGGACGGCACAAATATCCATGCCCGAGGGGGGATTCGAACCCCCGACCGCAGTGGCCGTGCAGACCGTGACTGAAGCGCCTCAGTCCCCTCGGCCACCGCGGCCGGCCTGAACGGATCACTGTCCGTTTCCGCTTTAGCCGTATTCACAAAGATATGCAAATACTGGGTGATCAAAAAGTCAGTATAAATTTGAAAACTTAATAAATCACGGAATAATGCAGATAGGTAAAAATTCACATGCATGCTTGGAATGACATGGGGTTTTATTGGGCCAACAACAAAAAAATTGCTAGACGAGTGAAAGATCACTTCCGTGCGTCGTTTGGTGATGATCGTGTACTCAGCTGCCACTTTAGTCATTCTTGGCCTCCCAGGTCCCCAGACCTAGGTCCGTGCGATTATTGGCTTTGAGGTTACCTGAAGTTGCAAGTGTATCGTGATCGACCGACATCTCTAGGGATGCTGAAAGACAACATCCGCCGCCAATGCCTCACCATAACTCCGGACATGCTTTCCAGTGCTGTTCACAACATTATTCCTCCACTACAGCTATTGTTGAGGAATGATGGTGAACATATTGAGCATTTCCTGTTAAGAACATCATCTTTGCTTTGTCTTAACTTGTTATGCTAATTATTGCTTTTCCGATCAGATGAAGTGCATCTGTCGGACATTTTTTGAACTTTTTTTTTGTTCTAATAAAACTCATGTCATTCCAAGCATGTGTGTAAATTTTTACCTCTCTATCTACATTATTCCGTGATTTATTAAGTTTTCAAATTTATACTGACATTTTGATGACCCGTTATTAACACGTTCGCTGCCGTTCACGCTCTGGCGCGATGATGCTAGATGCCACTTCATGCTCTGGCGCGTGATCGTATTTTGACAGTATCTTTTCATAGTTTTGAACCACTGAATGTTTTGGTTTTAGTTTTCAGTTTTTTATATGGTTTTTTATTCGCATTTGTATTTTTGTGAAAGCAACAAATGAACAATACAAACAGTGCATACAAGGTATTTCATAAAACATATAGAAATAAGCATATCATCCGCAATATAAGTATGAATAATATAAAAACTAAGAAGTATTTTTTATAAACTGGTAACTAATCGAAATAAAATTAAAATAATCAAAAGCTTGCTTGCTTGTTTACATAAGAATCCAATAAATCTATCATGACATCATGAGAAGCGTGTGTGGCTCGTAGCCGGTAATGCAAACGCGGCAATCTGGAACCACGTACGTGTGCATATCACTTATACTCTTCCCTGAGTGCCTACCAGAGTATACAGTTTTATTAGACGATGCCAGTTTACAACAACCCGTAATAGGATGCTAGGTCGCAGCACGCGCCACAGCGTGAGCGGCACCTGACTCAAGTAACGCCAGAGCGTGAACGGCAGCGAACGTGTTAAAAAAAGTTCGAATGTATGTAAATCTATGTGACTTAACTGCCTGGTTATTAATCCCTAGCTTACAAACTACTTAAACTAAGTTGAACTAACCTAAGGACAAAACAAACACACACACCGGAGGGAGGAAACGTACCCCCGACGGTGTACGGGGCCGCGCGCACCGCAGCACGTAGCCTCAGTGCGCACGGCTATTCTGTCGCGCGCAAATATTTTACTATGCTATTCTACAAGTAAAATTCATATAAGCATAGATTCACAAATGTTCTGTTACGGAGTTATGGCTAATAAGTTTTTGCCTGAAATTTAGCAACCTCGCTAATATGAAGCTATCACAAATCTACGAGTTTAAAGTAAAGCACGATTTCCATTTATTTTGTTCTTATTGACCTGGTGTATGTAATAAAATACAGTTCTAGATGTGTATCTGCAATAGTTTTCCAGAAATTCCAGGGAATATATGTTCAAATGTTTGTTAAGCTTATGGGACTTAACTACGGGGTCATCAGTCCCTAAACTTAATAACTACTTATGAACTAGCTAATACTACGGACGGCACAAATATCCACGCCCGAGGGGGGATTCGAACCCCCGACCGCAGTGGCCGTGCAGACCGTGACTGGAGCGTCTCAGCCCCTCGGCCACCGCGGCCGGCCAAGTAAATTTTAGAAATTATAGAAGTAAATTTGTTTACTTTCCATTAAGAATGTTGACAACCGTTAGTGAGTGGTTTCAGTCGATTGATAACCTTCACACGAGTTACTTTTCTCTATTATTCAGTCAAAGAACATGAATTCACGTGTGCTATAGTATTAATAAAACCCATATGACACATTCATACAGTTCAGTTACCTTCATTCCATGCTATACAGGTTATGTTAAAAACCGCGAAACTGTCTGGAATTAAAAACAAACTGGCCCAGTAGTTAATAAATTACAATGTTTCCCAAATTATTTCTTTGCGTCTCAGAAATTTCTGGAAAACTACTGTAGATACACGTCTCGCACATGTTTTATCTACATCTGCATGGGATACTCTGCAAATCACATTTAAGTTCCTGGCAGAGGGATCATCGAACCACCATTATACTATTTATCTCCCATTCCATTCTCGAATAGCGCTCGGGAAGAAAGAACACCTGAATCTCTCCGTTCGAGCTCTGATTTCTCGTATTTTATTCTGATGATCATTTCTACCTATGTAAGTGGAAGTCAACAATATATTTTCGCATTCGGAGGAGAATGTTAGCGATTAGACTTTCGTAAGTAGCTCCCGCCTCAGCGATAAACTCCGTTGTTGTAATGATTCCCATCCCAGATCCTGTATCATTTCCGTAACGCTGTCTCCCTGTATCGTGACAATACGAAACGAGCTGCCCTTCTTTGGACTCTTTCGACGTCCTCCGTCAGATCCACCTGATAAGGGTCCCACACTGGGCAGCGAGATAGCGGGCAGTGGCTGAGTGGGTGGAAGCGGGGCAGGGGGCCCAACCGCCCCCTCCTCCTCCCAGGCCATATCATGTATGGAGCATTTTTAGTCGCTCAAAATGCAATCTGTGCTCCAATTTAAAAGTGCTTTTGAATAGGAATTGACCGTCGCCTTATTATTGCCAGATTTTGTTTTGAAATGAAGACAAATATTGTCTCTAGTGCACAGTTCGCGATTTCCATATGCAGTGAATAAACGTAGTGCGGAGTGGCCGCATGGTCTAAGGCGTCATTCTATAGAGTGAGCGGCCGTTCCCACCGGAGGTTCGTGTCCTCCCTTGGTCTCTCTCTCTCTCTCTCTCTCTCTCTCTCTCTCTCTCTCTCTCTCTCTCTCCCTCTCTCCCTCTCTCTCTCTCTCTCTCTCTCTCTCTCTCTTGTGTGTGTACGTGTGTGTGTGTTCCTTAGTTAAGTTAGGACTGATGACCATAGCAGTTTAGTCCAACAGATTTACAAACACAAAAAAAGTGAATAGTCTGTCTGTCAATCTATCGGACCAAACTGCGTGGTCATCAGTCCGTAGCTTACAAACTACTTACACCTAGGTAAACTAACCTAAGAACAGCACACACACCCATGCCCCAGGGAGGACTCGAATCTCCACGGCGATGTGTGGACATATTTCCGCCAAGTCTCAGTCATTGCCATTCTGCCTGCAACCTTCGCTAATCCGGGCTTAACTAGCTTCTCATTCAAGGCCTTCCACCACGGTGTCCACAGCAAAAACAAGGAACTTCGTACAGGCCTCTCAACTACATAAATTCTCACCTTAATCGGTTACTAAGTCATCCTTTGGTCCGATATATAGGCGATCTCAAATAGTTGGGAAATACCCGAAACGAGGTCTCACTACTGTTTTTATACCCGATTTCCTTTATAAATGAGATACGTTTCTCTAAAATTTTCCCAGCAGAGCGAGGCCAACAATTTGCCTTCCATACCACCGACGTTACGTGTTCCTTGCGGTTGACATCGCTTTTCAACGTTACGCCTGAATATTTAATGGACAGTAATTGTGTTTGTTGTATTGCTGATAGCACTGTGGAATCTAAGAGTAATTCCTTCCGTTCATTTAATGTAATTGTCTTGATAACCACCTTTACTTCTTACCATTCTTGAACTCAAAATTTAGTTGGCCGGCCGCGGTGGCCGAGGGGACTGAAGCGTTCCAGTCACGGTCTCCACGGCCACTACGGTCGGGGGTTCGAATCCCCCCTCGGGCATGGATATTTGTGCCGTCCTTAGTGTTAGCTAGTTCATAAGTAGTTTGTAAGTTTAGGGACTGGTGACCCCGTAGTTAAGTCCCATAAGCTATATAAACATTTGAACATTTTTGAAATTTAGTTGTCCTGTCCATATTTTAACCAATTTTTTCTCATGCTAAATAACAAAATTATTTTGTTATTTTTATGATATTTTTCTCTTGTTTTACAGAACTAGTATTTGAAACACTGCCAAAATGACTGCCAACGCGACTGGTTTGACGGGCTTTGTTGAGGGCTACCGAATCTTCATGGAAACTAAAAGCGGTAAGTACAGCTCTGGATTGGTTTTTACATGATGGTCTTACTGTAAGTGTTCGTAATATCGTTCCAAATATTTAACAAAGGGTCCAAATTTTAGCTATGTCCTATGTTGTGTTAGCCAACCCGATATTGGAACAAATGTGGAATGATTTCATCCCTTTACGATGAATCAGCGAGTGAGAGCTGCAACTATGAATCGACTGTGGTAACCTAGTTTAACATCATTAGAGTAATTCTGTATAACGAACTGACACGATGATTTATTAATTGAAGTTAAATTATCTCAAAATGATAAAGGGAATTTGCAGATCATAGACAGTACACGGTTAACAGTAATGCAGTGCAATTTCATCTACTTTGTCAGGTGAATTTCATTTGACGGGGTGCAATAGGCGCTGTGCTGGTGGCAGTTACGGTATTGATATTTAAGGCTTTAATTGCAAAATGTGTCTTAGAAACTTCAATGAACTACTTTCCGCTTTTTATGTTATAGATTAACAGTTCCTTCAATAAAACAACGTTAAGAAAATTGAACGCATACTTACATCATAAATCTCGCCACCTTTTGAGTACGGTAACTTATCTGATACTCACTGTCAACACTTAAAATTAATTTAAAAACATTTTAAATCACTTTTATTTATATCCTGGGGACAGGTTTTTGTTCTTGCAGTCGACCATCGCAGTTTCGGCGTTGCGTGCTCCAGCCATTGGTCTTAGGATGACCTTGTACAGGCTCGTAACCGGTCAACAGGAAATAAATAAATGTCATCTAGACTGTTAAATCATCTACCAAAGATCATGAACATTTTCTACAAATGTTTTCAAAAGTAATATTTTCCATAAGTTGAAGCAAAGTATTACAGGTGTCTTCACTATGTTGAACGTGGTGTCTGGGCACTGTTCCAACACATATATATTATCTATATATTCCGAATCAACTACATGAGAATAGTAACATTTTTATCATACTTATATCAGTTGGACCAGATCTACAGCACATTCAACAATCTGTTCGTCAACTCTGGCGTTATGTGATGCATGTTTCCAAATTCCACATAGTTTCCCTTTTATTAAGTACACAACTGGCCAATAAAATTGCTACACCAAGGAAAAAATGCAGATGATACACGGGTATTCATTGGACAAATATATTATACTCTAACTGACATGCGATTACATTTTCACGCAATTTGGGTGCATAGATCTGAGAACTCCGTACCCAGAACGACCACCTCTGGCCATAATAACGGCCTTGATACGCCTGGGCATTGAGTCAAACAGAGGTTGGAGGGCGTGTTCAGGTACAGATGACTGAGACGTGTAACCAATGGCACCCCATACCACCACGCCGGGTGATACGCCAGTATGGCGATGGGAATACACGCTTCCAATGTGCGTTCACCGCGATATCGCCAAACAGGGATGCGACCATCATGATGCTGTAAACAGACCCTGGATTCATCCGAAAGAATGTTTTCCCATTCGTGCACCCAGATTCGACGTTGCGTACACATCGCAGGCGCTCCCGTCTGTGATGCAGCGTCATGGGTAACCGCAGCCATGGTCTCCGAACTGATAGTCCATACTGCTGCAAACGTCGTCGAACTTCTCGTGCAGATGGTTGTCGTCTTGCAAACGTCCCCATCTGTTGATACAGGTATCGAGACGTGGCTGCACGATCCGTTACAGCCATGCGGATAAGATGCCTGTCATATCGACTGCTAGTGATATGAGGACGTTGGGATCCAGCAGGGCGTTCCATATTGCCCTCCTGTACCTACCGATTCCATAGTCTGCTAAGAGTCGTTGGATTGTTACCAACGCGAGCAGCAATGTCGCGATACGATAAACCGGAATCGCGATAGGCTACAATCCGACCTTTACCAAAGTCAGAAACGTGATGGTACGTATTTCACCTCCTTACAGGGGCATCACAACAACGTTTCACCAGCAACGCCGGTCAACTGCTGTTTGTGTATGAAAAATCGGTTGGAAACTTTCCTCCTCTCAGCACGTTTTAGGTGTCGCCAACGGCGCCAACCTTGTGTGAATGCTCTGAAAAGCTAATCATTTTCATATCACAGCATCTTCTTCCTGTCGGTTAAATTTCGCGGCTGTAGCACATCATCTTCGTGGTGTAGCAATTTTAATGGCCAGGAGTTTAACTATTTTACCGCGCCGCACGACACATGCAGCAGCTCGTATGAGTTTTACATATGTGTTCTCCTTATGTATTCGTATTAAGAACTTACTTGCGAGTGTAAAATTTGACACACAATTATTGAAATTCCTGCATTTTGTTTTTCAAGCAGTTTCAATTACTGTATGAGCAAAGACAGTTTTCCTGTATATCACGTTTTCAACATCTCTGTATACGTATATGAATCTATTATCACTGATGTCTAGATTTTCTGTTGTTGTGAAATGAGAAAACGTTGCTGCACTTATACCCTGTAAACTCCAGTGCTGCATTTCGTCCCAGCTGCACAGATGGTGGCCTACGTCATTTGACTGCTTCCGCAACGAAAACACCAGGCGTTTATTGAGGGCGTGATTCCGTGGTTATCAGCACATAAGGCTTAAGCGTTGCGCATTAATGCTACATAAAGTTTCTGCCGTGGAAAGGTTGACTGCGATGAGATGATGGGCACCTCTTACAGTATGAACTTTTGGCGCTTGCAGATTGTCGGGCAGAGTCTAGCGATTATACAGGAATGGAAACATCTACATCAACATACATACTCTACAACCACCATATCGTGCGTGGTGGGGTGATGAGGTACCTTGCATGACCACTAGTTGTTGTACTTCCTGTTCCTCTTGTAAATAGAACGAGGGAGCCGCGCAGGAATGGCCGTGCAGTCAAAGGCGTCTTGCAACGGATTGCGAGGTGCCTCCCCGTCAGAGATTAGAGTCCTCCCTAGGGCATGGATGTGTGTTTGTTCTTAGCATAAAGTAGTTTTAGTAGTTTGTAAATCTATGGACCGATCACCTCAGAAATATCGTTCCTTAGCTTTACAAACATTTGAACATAAACAAATGTTTATATGCCTCAGTATGATGCCAAATTTTTCTGTCTTCGTGGACCTTAAACAAAATGTTTCAAATGTTTGTATAGTTTATGGGACTAAACTACGCGGTCATCAGTCCCTAAACTTACAAACTACTTATGAACTACTTACGAACTAGGACGGCACAAATATCCATGCCCGAGGGGGGATTCGAACCTCCGACCGTAGTGGCCGTGCAGACCGTGACTGGAGCGCCTCAGTCTCCTCGGCCACCGCGGCCGGCCGGACCTTAAACCTAATATGGTGTTCATGTTGCACATACACTTAAGATTTTCGGGTCAAAATAGCCCCGGTTTTCTTTCTTTTTCCTGGAGGAATACGTTTACGCATTTGTCATTGCAATCGTAAATAAAGTTATAACTTAATGTATCAATCGTAAAACTGCCAAATACAATACTACGCCAAGTATGCTTACTACTGCGTCCTCCATGCGGGAGACTGTAAGATGGTAAAATTATGGTATGCTTGTACAACCATCCACCGTTTATACACTGTGCGATGTTTTAAATTATTATTATTAGAATCACATAAATACAGCACAGGTAAATATTGGAGGAAACTGATATGTTGGTTAGCCGTAGAATGAAATAAGGCTAGCCGGCCGTAGTGGCCGAGCGGTCTGCGGCGCGCCAATCACGTTCTGCACGGTCATTACGGTCGGGGGTTCGAATCCCCCCCACCCCTCGGGCATGGATGTTTGTCCTGTCTTTAGTATAAGGTAGTTCATAAGTAGTTTGTAAGTTTAGGGACTGATGACTCCGTAGTTAAGTCCCATAAGCTCTACAAACATTTGAACATGCTGTATAGTGCAGAAACTTGGCCAATTACAAAAGCCCAAGAGAAAAAGACGGAAGTGGTAAAAATGATAATATTAAGGTGGATGAGTGGGTTGATACGAAAGGATATACTAAGGAGGAGGGGAACAATGAAAGTGGGGACCATAGGGAAGAAGATCCAAACAAAGTAGGCTAAGATGGTATGGACATGTGCAAGGAAGTAGGGAGTACTATGTGGGGAGAAGAGTTGAAGACTTGGAAATCGAAGGATCAAGAAAGCGAGGAAGACCGAAACGGAGATGGTTAGGCAAAGTAGCAGGGGGCGTATGAGAGAAAGGATGGCTCAGAGGAGCACTGCATAGACATTTGTGAAAGAAAACTATCCAGCAAAGTAACGCCGACCTCACATGACGTGGGAAAAGGCTGAGATTATTAGAGTCGCATATTACGCAATGTAATCTGCGACTAAGCGCAACTGAAAATTTTTTGCACTCATTATGCTATTGCAAAATGACATTTTCAGTACGACGTGACTTTAGAATGTTACTTGTTAACTGTGTCTGTTATGCAGAACTCTTGCGTTCTGTTTTTGAGGAAGCAACACTTCAGAGCCCAGAAAGCTTCAGGCTGATCAGTGTGTGCAGTATAATTTTGTGCATTTCGAATAAGCTTCTTTAGTAAAGTTCACTACAAGACACAGACAGCTGGTGGATTCAGCCGCCACGTAAGGAGAGGCCTGGTAAGGCAGCGCACACTAATCACGGCTGCCTTTCCAGTAACTCAGGGGAGAGACTGCGCATTACGCCGTTCCCTTCATTACTCGCAAGTAGGCCGCCAACAAATTGTCTCCACCTTCTGCCTACGATGACAGTCTTCGTAATCAAGCTTGGATCTGCCTTGTAATGGTTGCACTACTGTTTGTTTTTTTTTCCTGCGAGGGAAGATCGACCGCAGCTTATTTTGTCAGGAGAAAACAAATGGGAATCTTTCTCTCCTCGGCTTGCAAGAGCCGTGTTGCAGCAGCTGTAAGCTTTTTGCAGGCGCGAACTTTGAGCTGTGTAATTTTGTTTTGTTACTAACACTTCCTCAATCGAAAGAGAAAATAAGTTATGGTTACACAAATGGATAATTCCTAGTCGTTACTGCACTCCAATTTTCAAAGTGCAGCTCAATAATTTTACTTACGTTACCAAGGAGAGGCCTATTTTGCGTTACAAAATACCCCAATCCCTCTCTCTGATGTTATCTATTTAATGCAGGATTACGGGAACATGTCGTGCATCTGTAATGAAGATAGAATCTGCGCTTACAGCGTTTTGCATGGAGCCCTATATCGAAGATACTAGGATAAGGATGATCAATATATAATCGGAGGGATGCGCATGAGATAAATAGTATAAAGGTGGTTCAATGAACCCTCTGCCAGGCACTTGAATGTGATTTGCAGAGTATCCCATGTAGATGTACAAACTAACTTAAACCTAAGGACAAAACACACACACACACACACACACACACACACACACACACCAATGCCCGAGGGAGGACTCGAACCTCTGACATGAAGCAACCACTCTACGCAGCAAGGCGCCTTAGAGCACTCGGCCATTCCACCACAGCGGTTTATGCCATTGTATACGTGGCAGACAATAGAAAACACCAGTAGGTACCAGATGAATTGTCTATTGGTAAGACATACATTTCGGTACCAGGTTTTAAACTGTAACATACATCCAGGGGCAAGTATGGCCTCTGACCATATCTTATTGATTAGGAACTCTAGCTTGGAACTGTAAAAACTGCAGAAAGGTAGGAAAATAAAGATACGGCCTATTATATTATTTTTTTTTTTATAATACCGGAGATACTGAATTTAATTAATGAAAGGAGAAAGTGTAAAAATACAGCAAACGAAGCAGGAAAAATGCAGTATACGAAACTAAAGTATGAGGTTGATAGGAAGTGCAATTTGAGCAAGCGGGAGTGGCTAGAGAAAAAAGCCAAGTCCGTAGTAGAATGTATAAATAGAGGAAAGATAGATTCCGCCTACAGGAAAAGAAAAGAGACGTTTGCAGAAAGTAAAGATAGGTGTGATCAAGAGATCACACGTAAAAACAGTACTACGCAAATAATGGAAATCTGATAGTTGGAGCGAATATATAGAGGCACTATGTATTTAAAGGCAGTATTATAGAAAGGAATGACGATGTAGATGAAGGCAAGATACGAGAATCGATACTGCAGGGCACAGAAACATATGACTCTAAGGAAGGCCTCTGGTGTTGATGAAATTCCCTCTGAACTGTTGATATCCTTAGGAGAGCAATCGCCGCGGTGGAGTAGCCGAGCGGTCTAAGGCGCCTCGCTCCGGAGCGCGCGGTTGCTCACCGTCGGAGGTTCGAGTCCTCCCTGGGGCATGTGTGTGTGTGTGTGTGTGTGTGTGTGTGTGTGTGTGTGTGTGTGTGCTGTCCTTAGGTTAGTTTACTTAATTTAAGTAGTTTGTAAGCTACGGACTGTTGACCACGCAGTTTGATCCGATAAATTTACAAACATTTCAACATTTGAATTTAGGAGAGCAATCTATGATGAAACCGTTCCACTTGCTGTGCAAAATGTATGAGACAGGCGATATTCCCTTACTTCATTAAGTCTGTAATCATCCCATTTCCAAAGAAAGTAGGTACAAATAAGTGTGAATATTCCAGAACTATCACTTTAATAAGTTGTGATTGCAAAATACAGAAGAATGCCAAATCCAATAGAATACGACCTCGGGGAAGATCATTTTGGATTTAGGAGGCTTTTCGCGGATGATGCTGTAGTTTATAGAGAATTCGCAACACTGGCAAATAGTAGCGAAATGCAGAGTGATGTGCAGCGTATCGACACATGGTGTAGGAGATGGCAATTGATCCTCAACATAAACAAGTGTGAAGTGCTGCGTCTATATAGAAAGATCGTTTATAATGCAACCACGCAATATTATGACACACGGTGAAAGCAGTTATTTCCATAAATTATCTGGGAGTAGACATAAGGGGCGGTCTGAAATGTAACGACCATATAAAATGAGTTGTGGGTGAGGCAGACGCCAGACTGAAATTCATTCAAAGAATCGTCAGGAAGTAGGTTACAAAATTCTCTTTCAGCCGTCGCTTGAGTATTGCTCATGAGTGTGGGTTTCGTTTCATGTAGGGTTAATAGAAGACATAGAGAAGATCCAACGGAGAGCAGTATGCTTCGTTATGGGCTCATTTAGTAAGCATAAAAGAGTCACAGAGATGATTAAGAAACTCCAGTGGCATGCGTTGCAAGAGAGGCGTTCTGTTTCGCGGTACGTGCTTTTGTCAAAAGTTCCAAGACCAAACGTTTTCAGGAAGAGTTATACGATATACTGCTTACCCCTACTTATATCTCGCGAAGCGACCACAAGGATAACATCAGAGAGATTAGGGACCGCACTGAAGCATACAGGCAATCATACAAGCGAAACATACTCACCAGCTCCACCAAAGAGACTGCCTACATCACAGCTGTGCGTCCTCTCCTGGAGGAGTATTGTTGCCCATTGTGGGACCCTCACAAGGTGGAACTGACGGAAGATATTGAGAAGGTTCAGAGAAGGGCAGCTCGTTTTATCACGATACGGTGGGGGGGGGGGGGGGGGGGGAGCGTCACGGAAATTTTGCACGAATTGGGGTGGAAACCATTAAAAGAAAGACGTTATTCATTGCGGCGTGATCTGTTTGCGAAGTTTCAATCACCGACTTCTGAATGTGAAAATATTTTGCTAGCACCCACCTACTTACAGAGACATGACCATCCCAATAAAATAAGAGAAATCAGATCGAAAACGGGACGATTTAGGTGCTCTTTCTTCCCGCGCGCTATTAGTGAATGGAACGGTAGAGAAAAGTTATGAAAGTGGTTAATGAACCCTTTTCCAGACACTTAAATGTGATTTGCAGAGTATCGATGTAGATTGGAATAGGAGAAAGTGACAATGATACGCAAAGTACCCTACGACATACACCTTGAGGTGGCATTCGGAGCAGGAATGTAGAGTGTGTGGACATAAGATGTAATACTTGCCTTACGACTTAAGGCTAAGGAAAGGGAAAATTACATTTTTTTAGAAAAAAATATTAATAGTGTAGATTGTGCTACACCCTTTCCAATTCTGAAGGTACTTATGGTAAAATATCAGGAACGAAAAGTTATTTACAACTTAGATAGAAATCAGACAGCAGTTAGAGTCTAAGGGGGTGAAAGAAACGCAGTGGTTGGGATGTGAGTAAGGGAGGGTTGTATCCTTATCCCGATATTATTCAGTCAAGCCTCGGGAACACACTGAAAGGGGTTTGATCTCAAAGGGTACAGGTCAAAGATGAACACAGATCAAAAAGCCATTGGTCTGACAGTTCCGAATTGTCATAGCTGTGTGAGGAAATTACCAGAGCTCCAAGCGCTTATAGAAAGAACTGAAACTCAAATCATCATAGGTAGCGAAAGCTGGCTAAAGCCTTCGACAAATTCAACTGAAATTTTTACGAAGGATCAAAAGGTTTTCAGAAATGATGGATTGAATAAAATAGGCGGCGGCGTATTTATTTCTGCCACAAGCGGTTTAACTTGTAGTGAAATTGAAGTATATAGTTCCTGTAGCCGCGCGTACTGGAGCGCCGTGTTGCGGTGCGCGCGCCTGACCGCCGTCGGGGGTTCGAATCCCCCGTCGGGCATGGATGTTTGTGTCGTCTTTAGTATAAGGTGATTCACAAGTAGATAGTAAGTTTAGGGACTGATGACCCCGCAGTTAAGTCCCTTAAGCTTAACAAATATTTGAACATTTTATAGTTCTTGCTAGTTGGTATGGGTAGAGCTTATACCAGACAACAGGAATACATTAATAATTGGTTCTTTTTACCGTCTTCCTGAGTCAGACGATTCGATTGCAGAAATGTTCAAAGAAAGCTTGGATCAAATCTGTAAAGACGTCTCCAAAATATACAATTTTAATTGTTGGCAACTTTAACCCCCCTTGATCTGTTGGCGAAAATACATGTTTAAAGCCGGAAGCAAGCATAAAACATCGTCTGAAATTTTATTGAAATTATTCTCCGAAAATTATCTCCAGCAATTAGTTCACGTACCCATTAGAATAGTAAATGGTTGTGAAAACATACTTGCCGCGGTGGAGTAGCCGAGCGGTCTAAAGCGTCTCGCTGCGGAGCGCGCGGTTGGTCGCCGTGGAGGTTCGAGTCCTCCCTGGGGCATGGGTGTGTGTGTTGTCCTTAGGTTAGTTTAGTTTAAGTAGTTTGTAAGCTACGGACTGATGACCACGCAGTTTGTTCCGATAGAATTACAAACATTTGAACATGTTTTGACAACATACTTGGCCTTTTAGCAAAAAATCCAGAGCTAATAAAGAGCATAAAAACAGACACAGGGATTAGTGAACACAGAGTTGTCGCAGGAGACTATTGGATTTCCCAAACAATGTGAGTGTACATCAGATGTGGCTTACGTTCAAAGAAATAATATCGACAACCATTGACAGATTTATACTAAACAAATTAATAAAAGAGGGATCTGACCCGCCGTGGTACACACAACAGGTTAGATCACTCTTGCAAAAGCAAAGGAAAAGCAATGCCAAATTTAAACAGACACAAAATCCCCAATACTGGCCGTCTTGTACAGAAACTCGAACTTGAATGCCAGAAGGTTATGATAGTTTCCGCAACTAAACCCTGTTACGTAACCTGGTAGAAAATGCGAAGAAATTCTGGTCGTATGTATACTAGCGGCAAAACACAATCAATACCTTCACTACACGATACCGGTAGCCATGGTGATGCTACTGATGGTGATTGTTCAAATTTTTTAAATCTAAGGGACTTATCTACGTTGGTCATCAGTTCCTAGGCTTACAAAGTACATAAACTAACTTGAAGTAACTTATGCTAAGGACAACGCAAAGCCGGCCGCGGTGGCCGAGGGGACTGAGGCGCTTCAGTCACGGTCTGCACGGCCACTACGGTCGGGGGTTCGAAGGGGGGGGGGGGGGGGTGGGGGGGGGGGGGGGGGGGGGGGGGGGGGGGGGGGGGGGGGGGGGGGGGGGGGAGGGGTGGGGGGGGGGGGGGGGGGGGGGGGGGGGGGGGAGGGGGGGGGGGTGGGGGGGAGGGGGGGGGGGGGGGGGGGGGGGGGGGGGGGGGGGGGGGGGGTGGGGGGGGGGGGGGGGGGGGGGGGGGTGGGGGGGGGGGGGGGGGGGGGGGGGGGGGGGGGGGGGGGGGGGGGGGGGGGCGTTGTCGTAGACTACTCTACATTGACACATGACTCACATCCACCCTTGTCGCAACTTCCATAATGCAGCTCTTTCTACTTTGATCGTCCATTATCAGCAACGCGACAGCAGAATGAACCTGTTTTGCACAGACGGTGATGTATTCTTTGGAACGTCTTGTTGAGTCGTAATCTTCTTTTAGGAAAGTGTTCCCGCATACAAACGCCGTTATTCATTTGCATTACTCTGAGCCCGTATACACAGATCGTGCATGTCTGTCATGTTCTTATTCGAATACCCTATTACAATAATACAACGACTTGAACTGTACGCGCACTCAACTACTGCCAACACATATCACTCCACTTATACTGTATATGTACTTAAAACATCTGAAAACAAATACCACTCCACTACAGCTTATCCCTTTTTGAATACAAAACAAACGCACACAGACGTGAATAGGGAGGAAACGTGCATGTGGTCTGTGCGCCCTACACAAATGACCAACCTGCATAAGGTCTGTGTTACGTTCACCTGTAACTCTGTAACAAAAGCAAATAAACCATCGGCTCACAAGATATGTTCTGCTTGTTGTCTTGTCCTCTATACAATCCCCGGAGTTTTCAAAAAAAATTTTGTATAGCTTATGGGACTTAACTAAGGGGTCATCAGTCCCAAAACTTACAAACTACTGAACTAATATTAAGGACGGCACAAATATCCATGCCCGAGGGGGTATGCGAACCCCGACCGTAGTGGCCGTGCAGACCGTGACTGGAGCGCCTCAGTCCCCTCGGCCACCGCGGCCGGACCCGGAGGTTCCCACATGTTTTGATACATCGCGTATAAAGACTAAGTGAATATAAAGTTTATGATCATATCCTTATTGCCACATTCAATCTATTATCTCACACATATTCCTCCTTATTTACATGCGTGAAAATCAACTAGTTTTCGACCACAAAATGTTTCAAATGTTTGTATAGTTTATGGGACTTAACTACGGGGTCATCAGTCCCTAAACTTACAAACTACTTATGAACTACTTACGAACTAGGACGGCACAAATATCCATGCCCGAGGGGGGATTCGAACCCCCGACCGTAGTGGCCGCGCAGACCGTGACTGGAGCGCCTCAGTCTCCTCGGCCACCGCGGCCGGCTTTCGACCACAACGGCTGACGAGTCTCAATAAATAGAATAAAGTGAGAAACTTGCCTAGGGGATTAACACTGTGTGCCGGAACCGGAACTTTCGGCCTCTGCCTTTCGTGGGCAAGCGCTCTACCGACTCTTTTTTCCTCAAGGTAAAATAAGATCCTTCCTCTCTACAGAAGAAGATAACGAATCTGTTTCCGTCAGTGAAGTCACTGCTAAAATCTGACATTAATGAAACTTAAATTATCTTTGGGGAAGCACCGTGGAAACGTTTTCCCTCAATACCTATTAATGGATTGATGATTTTTTTCCTTTCATTTTCCCCATACGTGAATATCAGCATATCGACAGCACTCATAGCTCGTCTTCTCGATATTTGCCCAAGCACTGTGCCTGGTCTCGTTTTCCGCATTTCCAATTTGTCCTCCAGTGTTCTTTCAATTTGTGTGAGATATCCCGGCACCCTTCACAGTCCGTCCTCGGAGCTGTTCTTCCGCCAGCACCTCGCCTCCTACTTTTCAAACTCCGCTGCAGAGTGGAAATGTCATTCTGCGAATAAAGTAACTTTTTAATTGGCAGATTTACTGAGGGGGCGGGAGTTGGAGTGTCGCCGACGTGAACTAGCCACGCTTGACAAGCTCTCCGCTCTCATTATCACAAAATAGAGAAAACACGGAGTTTATGGCCCTTTCGAAAGAGATCAGGCTGTCTGGTAGCTTAATCCAACTACTCCACGCGCTGAAATGTCAATAGTTAACCTATTTTAGTCGTATTATAATGAACAACGATGGTGTAAATAGGCAAAAAGACTGTAACACACCTGGCCCGTATTTATGTATCCTTATAGAACACTGCTCACTCTTTAAGACGCAGTGTTTTAAGAACAGGTATCTAAAAATGTTTCCCATCACCCTTTAATTTCGAAACTTCCGCAACAGAAAACAAAAATTTTCTGAAGTATGCGTATATTTAACATCTGCAATGTGTCCATAACACCAAATAAAATTTTCTGATAAATAGGTAGTGATGAAAGCGTATGTTTCTCTCGGGGCCCTTTAAAGCACTTCCTAGTATCATAATTACGTACCTTTCTTCGGATGCAGGTCTTTTTCGCGTAACGTGAATCTATGGATCCCATCATTGATTATCCGTTATGATATTTACTTTACTATTTCAAACACGTATGTAATGAGTCAATACATGGGCTTAACTTCAGCTAAAATAATAGCCCATTCGAATGCGGCCTTCTATCGGTAAGCAGCTATGTGGTAAGTGTATTATGTTCACAAAATCACCAGTGTGACCTTCAGATCGGTACAGACTGTACAATAGCAAGGCTTCATTGTAATGCGACTTTTGTTGACATGTGTGTATGGTCTGTATATAAATCTGATAAGAGCTACTTCTTAGGAACATTACATCACTACAGAACTAATATTATGCGGTTTATTGTTTGACATTCTTAAGGTGTCACCTGTTTCAATATTTCTACAGATGAGAGATTGTCTTTTTAGGAAAAATTTCAAATTTTTGTAAATCTAAAAGACTTAACTACGTTGGTCATCAGTCCCTGGGCATACAAACGACTTGAACTAACTTAAAGCAACTTATGCTACGGACACCATAAGCCCGAGGGAGGATTCGAAACCCCGACGGCGAACGGCTGCGTGCACCGCAGCAAGACGCTTTAGCGCGCACAGCTATTCTGCCGCGGCTCTTTTTAGAAGTCGCAACGGATATTTATTATTTGATAATTAATGCTACAAGTTCTATTTCCCAGGTTTTCTATAATACACACGGAAATAACATAGTACGAAGGTAGAGAACCAGTCTTCGAAGAAATTTTACGGAGATTGTTAGTTGTGTGCGTAAATAATGTACGTTATACTGTACTGATGAAATCTTCTCGGGTTTACATCCGGGTAGCTGCGTTGAAATTTCGTGACGTTTCGACGAGTGTTATTCTCATCATCTTCACGATAAGATGATGAAAATGACACGCATCGAAACGTCGCGGAAATTCAACGCAGCTGCCCGGAAGCAAACCCCAGATGACTTCATCAGTACCATATGCCGGGAAAGCCTACACTCACACGTTATATTGTATTTCACTCAAAACAAAGACAAAATAAATGTTTGTAAATCTTATGGGACTTTACTACGGGGTCATCAGTCCCTAAACTTACAAACTACTTATGAACTACTTACGAACTAGGACGGCACAAATATCCATGCCCGAGGGGGGATTCGAACCTCCGACCGTAGTGGCCGTGCAGACCGTGACTGAAGCGCCTCATTCCTCTCGGCCACCGCGGCCGGCCAAAACAAAGACAAACATGAATTATACTAATAACATAGACTTTTGAATTAATACTTAACTGTTTTGGAGTTTGGTACTAATCCAGATTATTATGAGGATGGGGTTTTGAATTGCTTTGTTTACAAACACGTGTGAGGGTAGAAGCCAAGTTTCCCTTATATGTTTCACCAGTCAACGCCGGTCAACTGCTGTGTGTGTATGAGAAATCGGTTAGGAACTTTCATCATGTCAGCACGTTGTAGGTATCGCCACTGGCGCCAACCTTGTATGAATCCTCTGAAAAGCTAATCATTTGCATATGACGGCACCTTCTTCCCGTCGGTTAAATTTCGCGCCTGTAGCACGTCATCTTCGTGGTGTAGCAATTTTAATGGACAGGAGTGTAGTTATTTCAGAAACCATTATGCCTTTGGCGGTAATTGGGAGCACGGCTGAAGCTTCTCGTGACGTCACAGTCTAGCCGGCCGAGGCCTACGAGAAATACAGGCCCTGGCGTGCACGTCATGCGACGTAAGCTTAGCAGTCTTGAGCCGGCCGGCCGGCTAGCTAGTTGGTCGGCCGCTGTGAGGCAGTGGGCCGTGCCCCAGAGGCCGGCCAACTAGGTAGTGAATGACGTGCGCGCCAGGGCCTGTATTTCTCGTGGGCCTCGAGCTGGCTGCTCTACGTGCACACACGCTCGCCACAGCCGCAGCCGTGTGCCCCATTTGACCACAACTCACTGCCGAGTGAGCGCGGCTCACAGCCTGCCCTAGTGGATACGCACGTCAGCTAGCGAATCCTGCTAATTTCAAAAATGTTCAAATGTTTGAAAATCTATCGGACCAAACTGCGTGGTCATCAGCCCGTAGCTTACAAAGTACTTAAACCTAGGTAAACTAACCTAAGGACAAACACACACACCCATGCCCTAGGGAGGACTCGAACCTCCACGGCGAGCAACCGCGCGCTCTGCAGCGAGACGCCTTAGACCGCTCGGCTACTCCACCGCGGCCCTGCTAATTTCACTGGGCTCTAGAAGATATTCCTCAACGAAAATTAAAACATTTGTGCTTGAACTAAAATTTCACCAAATGAACACGCTACACAAATACTCCACTCACGGAGTATGCTCATTGAAGCTCTAATGATCTACGAGAATCGTACTTGGGTTCGTCCATTGTAACAGACACCAATATGTTCAAATGTTTGTAAATCTATCGGACCAAACTGCGTGGTCATCAGGCCGTAGCTTACAAACTACGTAAACTAAGGTAAACTAACCTAAGAACAACACACACACACACACACACACACACACACACACACACACACACACACACACACACACACACACGCACGCCCTAGGGAGGACTCGCACCTCCGACGGCGAGCAACCGCGCGCTTTGCAGCGAGGCGCCTTAGACCGCTCGGCTACTCCATCGCGGCTAACAGACACCTCTTGCTTCTATTTTTGATACACGGTATTTACTTCTGAGGTGTTGTGCCACTGAAAGGATGATATTGTGTGTTTCAGACCCGAGGACAAAAGACTGGTTCCTGGTGACGAGCCCGGCGCCGCTGATTACGCTGCTAGTCTCCTACCTGTACTTCGTCACGTCCATCGGCCCGCGATTCATGAGGGATCGGAAGCCCTACGATCTCAAGGGCGTGCTGTTCGTCTACAACCTCGGTCAAGTTATAATCAGCACGTGGCTGGTATGGGAGGTGAGTCAACTTGCATAATTGCAGCCGTAACCAATAGCCAGTTCTCTACAGCCGCTACCTGTATCAGGTGGTACGCAATTAGCTGCCCGTCACATGGAATTGCCTGAAATGTCCTGTGCCATAGTTTGGTACAACACGAGTTTTAAAGTATACCACTGACATGTAGTCTAACTTACATCGCAATTGTCTCCAGGGAAAGAATTCAGCAGTTTTAGCAGAACATTAAATACTTGGTAAGAAATATCGTTGTTGAGCATTTGAAAATGGCATTTCATTAATCGCCGACTACAAAAAGGTCTCTAAATATTTTTACTTAGACAATAATAAAATACAATTCATAATTACAAAGGCTTAAAACAGAAAGTCTGCACCTCAGCAAGTCGTCAGTTTAACATTTGCTTAACACACAAACTGCCGGAAAGAAAAATCATACTGACGTGTTTTACGGCCCACTTTAGAATTTCCTGTAGTTTTATGTCTCTCTGTAAATATTTCGATCAAAAATAATATAAATGTATGGACGATACGATTACGACTCTAGTATTGTGATAATATCTGTGCACTCAACACTTAATATTTTCTCTGACCGTATTTTAACAAACAGCCAACATCATTTGATATTTGGTTTTAGCTTTGACAAAGACATTCTTTTTTTTTAGATTTAACCTCTTTAAACAATTATTTTAATATAGCTCCCACATTTTGATTATCTTTTTCAGTTAAAATATTATCACCTGTCTCCTGGAGTAGTTTGTACTCTTTTCCAATTTTATATTCTTTGCCTGTACTGGTTTAAGTCAAATCAAGTGACAGCGTCAAATCGGCGTTATTTTTGCAAATATCTCTGAAACATTGCCAGTTATGGAAATAACATGACGGAGCAAAGTTGTAGACAGTTTCCTCCTCTACAAATTTGTTTATTCAATTTTCTTGCAAGATGAACAGTTTACCCGTTTTTTTGTCATTTAAATTTCGTGCTGTTTAAAAGACGATCGCAAAAACCCACGTTTTGTGTTACTACCGTAACCTGAAGTTGGTCATTTAGTACACCCTCTTAGTTTCCAACCCACACGAGATTTATTCCTGAAACAGGGGATATGGAATAAATGAAATGACCACAGTTGCAGATAAATAGCTCAAGAAGTACTGAGGTACCAGGTGCGATACATGCTGAAGACTATATTAGTATGTGGTACTGGCTCTGATGCCTGTCATTCGCTCCATCATATACATGCTGAATACCGTCGTGGAATACATTATCCCAGGCCAGCTCGACCTGTTCTTGCAGTTCTGAAAGAGTTGTTTGTTTACCAGTCGCACGTGTCATTTGTCGACCCTGCATATGCCACACGTGCGAGAATTGAGACAAATCCCGAAATGGCTCTGGTCATCATGAAAGCTGGCTAAATGCCTTCCTGGGCATGTTGAGTTTAACACGCAGTGTGTGGGCTAACGTTACCCTCTTGGTAAACGCATCACTTTCCCGTTACAAGACTGCCAAAAGAACTGGTCTAACAACATTCTGCATGTACCGAGCGCTGATCAGCTTTCTCTCTAATCACACAAAAACTGAACGAGATACCTGGAGTGTGGAGAGTGTGTCCCTGGACAGATGGACTTTACGAGACAGCGCTCGCCAGGTGTACGTCGTACGCGTAAACGACCATCACTTCCGTACAGACATAATCTGATTTAATCGCTGAAGACCACGGCCCACCATTCCATCTTCCGAATCGTGGTCTGGCGGCACCAGTCGAGCCATGCCGCCGCGCGGAACGGCCGCGTGGTCTAGGGCGTTATGCTGTGGACTACGCGGCCGTTCCCACCTGAGGTTCGAGTCCTCCCTCGAGCATGGGGGTGTGTGGTGTAGGGACCTTGGTAATTTGGTCCTTAGAACTACAAACATTTGGACATTATCTCCGACGGCAGTGTTTTCAATGTGTACCCATGCTGGGGCCATTAGGTTGGTAAAGAGTTCTTGTGATACGGCATTCGATTTCTCCAACGACGCAATTAATTGCTGGATGGTCGTTGGTGCGTATGTATGTGCTGCAGGACATTCCTTCTGCACATACCAAACGTTGTCGCTCGGTTTGAAGTCGGGGAACAGAAAATATAGTCAATACACCTATATTCACACGTTCTAAGTGATTCCTCCTAGTGCGCTTTTCGATGCGGTACCGAGCGAGTTGGCGCAGTGATAACACACTGGACTCGCATTTGGGAGGACAGTGGTTCAAATCCACCTATGTCCATTCAGATTTAAATTTTCTGAGCTTTTCCTATATCGATCCAGGGAAATGCTGGGATGATTCCTTTGAACGTGCAGACCGATTTTCTTCCCCATCCTTACACAAAAAATTCGAGCGTCAGCCCCGCTTCTAATGACCCTGCTGTCGACGGTACGTTAAATCCTCATCTTTCATCCTTTGTTCTTCTGATGCGGTCGCGCATTGTCATCAAGGAAAATAAAGTCTATTTCCCATGAAAGTTTCGAGAGACACCTTATATAAAGAAGGTATATTGTGGCAAAATAACGCTGACCGGCTAGTTTACCGAGTTATGAGAGGGTTCGAACCCTTGACCTCTCAACTATGAGAGGAGTGATCAGAAAGAACACATGGTTCAGATTTTATGTAAGGGATATATATGTAAGTTGGCGAAGTGGCCTCTAGTTCAGTCTTGCGCCAGGCCACTGAGCCATACGAGATTATTATAATTGCAAAACTAGCCATGTTCGGCAACGCTGGGTTTATCCTTATATGGTGAGAGGTTGGAACACTTAATGCAGGCAGGAACATAGTCGACCATGATCGTTTAGTTGGTCCAGGTGTTTTGAAGAGGCGTATTGCATGAGCTTATGGACCTCAAATTTTTCTGTACGACGTACGCTCACCGATCAAAGTCATTGTTTCGCTATACTCCTTGGCCATGGACGCATTTTGCTGATGCATTTGGGGCTGACTTCATCTGTATGGACGCCAAATAAATCGTATCGAATAATGGCAGTAGGGGAGCTTTCGCAGCGAGATGCTACTCCGAAATTTGATCTTCCTACCAAATCACCCGAGGTAAATTTCATTGAAAATGTATGAGATGCTTTGGGGAAACGTACTGCAGTAGTCCAAATGCACAACGACCATCCAGGAATTGTCAACCAGCCTGGTGGAGGAACAGAATGCCTAACCACGGAAACTCCCTACCAGCTTTCTGCCTATCACTGGAATGCACATGCTATTAAGAGCCAAGTCCATCCTCATTGATGTCCAGGAGGTAATCGCGAATATCGCTGACTTATTGTTGTCTTTAATAAAAGTGTAATTTCTGATTGTATCGCCGCGATGTCTTTTATCTTTTATAAAAGCGCTTTCCAAAATGAAATTATGTCAGAATGATGTATTACTTTTAAGTTTTCTTCTCGACAATCTACCGAATCCACATATTGAAGCATAGAATAATAATGAATGCCTTTTTTTTATATTTAGGGTCTGCAGGCTGGTTGGCTGAACCATTACAGCTTCAAGTGTCAACCTGTAGACTACTCAGACAACCCGCTAGCACTCAGGGTGAGTACACCAGGGTTCCGTGAGCGCAGCCACTGATACCTTTTGTTATATATGCCATATTATTTATGAAACAGTTTAGTGTTGCTATGCATTCTTACTTTCATCGTATCAAATCCTACATTATGTCTCAATGTCAGACATAAAAGTTTCATTTACAAGAAAACAGATTGAGAAACACTTGACTCGTCTTTCAATTATGGCGCAAATCATTTGCAGCAGCTGAAATACTCATATCTTTATTCCACAAGGAGACCACTAAATAACTGATTGGATTCTCCAGTCTTCAACTAGTCTTCGACGTTCTAAAGTTCCAGGTTCATTAATTGATTTCAAATCATCAGTAGGTATATCATTTTCTGCACTTATTGAATAACTGAAACGTGCGTCGAATGTTATTTAATTATTTTTTCCCTTATTTTTACACAATTAATTTCAAAACAATTCATCATTTCTTTTGAATTTTTCTAATTTTCATGTTTTGTTCAGAAAACATATGTATTATACATAATTATTTATTTACTGAGATTTTCCTTATTCAGTCTTCTCATTGTGAGCTGTACATTTTGGATCCAGGTGGTCACAGGTCGTCCTCTTCTTCTCCTTCCCTTAGATTCCCAGTCCAGTACCAGTTTTGGTATTCTGGTGTCCTCCATTCTACGTACATGCATATACCATTGTAATTTCTTTCTAACAATCGCTTCATCTATTCTTTCTTTTATTTCCATCATCTTTATTACTTCGCCTTTTCTTTTTTTTTTCTTTATCTGGCTGATCTTTTCCAGAAATCTATCTCTAAAGCTTGTAGTTTCTGAGTGTGCTTCAGGTTAATGGTACAGGTTTCCGTTCCGTACAGAACTACACTTGCTAATATAGATTTATATATAATTTTCTTGTTCTGTTCAGTACATTTCTGCTCCATAGGACTGAGTTGAGCATCCCATTTACCTTTCGTCCGCTGATAATTCTCTTATTAATTTCTGTGTCTGATTTTCCCTCAATTTCTAAAATGGATCCCAAATAACAAAGTGTTATTTTTTTATTATTAACATATTGCTGAAGGAAAAAGAAATTTCAGTTTAAGTTGTACGTTTTGACACTTCATATGCATTGCTAGTGCAGTAGTCAGTGATATAGTTGTTTCCCCTTAAATTACCAATCAACTTCTACTCAATTTACCTGTATACTTTAAAGCAATTAATTGAACCTTGCAAAACTAAACCTCACGATGATCATTACTCCACTTCCCAATCCTAGTTTCACTATGAAAATTTCTAGTGAGCCTTATTTTCGTTCCGCTCAAACATTTGACCAAATATGCGTGATCTGTATAATCAGTCAATCTTAATTTAGTTTGGTCCACAAATTACCGTAATCCTTTAATTTTGTAAGATAATGTTGACGATACAGGTGGTTTATTAATCAATGTCATTTCTTCACAACTTAAGACGGTGTGTGCTTGTCGTTACGTCATGGTCTACGATTCTTTGTCACACCTTAAATACTCACAGCTTCTGTCTTAAATTGCAAAGTTTACAACATCTATCCAGAACACACTGACGTACCTTGGAAAAAAAGATTCCTCTTATAAATGCCTGGTGCCTACACCCTTATCAATAAATGTACGTTAGGAAAAGAAATATAAATAATGGAAAAACATACGTGTTGTCTAATCAATGAATATGAGTGAAGTTACGTGCACTACTATGTTAATAGCGTTTCTCTGTTTCAGATGGCGCGCGCCGTATGGTGGTACTTCATGTGCAAGCTGGTCGAGCTGCTTGACACGGTGAGAACACTGACTTTTTGCTGTTAAAATGCCATTTACACTGCTGTGTGCCACATATCATCAGAAGTCATGTGCCTTCCACACAGTCGCAGAATTTTCCATTGTACACTACTGGTCATTAAAATGCCGCCAAACACGAATGCGACCATCATGATGCTGTAAACAGAACCTGGATTCATCCGAAAAAAATGACGTTTTGCCATCCGTGCACCCAGGTTCGTCGTTGCGTACACCATCGCAGGCACTCCTGTCTGTGATGCAACACGAAGGGTAACCGCAGCCAAGGTCTCCGAGATGATAGTCCATGCTGCTGCAAACGTCGTCGAACTGTTCGTGCAGATGATTGTTGTCTTGAAAACGTCCCCATCTGTTGACTCACAGATCGAGACATGGCTGCACGATCCGTTACAGCCATGCGGATAAGATGCATGTCATCTCGACTGCTAGTGATACGAGGCCGTTGGGATCCAGCACGGCGTTCCTGAACCCACCGATTACATATTCTACTAACAGTCATTGGATCGCGACCAACGCGAGCAGCAATGTCGCGATACGATAAACCGCAATCGTGATAGGCTACAATCCGACCTTTATCAATGTCGGAAACGTGATGGTACGTATTTCACTTAGGCGAGGCATCACAACAAAGTTTCGCAAGGCAACGCCGATCAACTGCTGTTTGTGTATGAGAAATCGGTTGGAAACTTTCCTCATGTCAGCACGTTGTAGGTGTCGCCGGCGGCGCCAACCTTGTGTGAATGCTCTGAAAAGCTAATCATTTGCATATCACAGCATCTTCTTCCTATCGGTTAAATTTCGCGTCTGTAGCGCGTCATCTTCGTGGTGTAGCAATTTTAATGGCCAGGAGTGTTTATTTTAGTCAGTAGTTTCTGATCATGAGAAATGTGTACTATTTTACTAGCAAGACTCTTAAGTCTTTACAGGAATCAGTCTTTTGCAACGTTTAATGCAAACTTAGGTAATTTCCTCTGCAGTTCAACCAGAAAACATTCAATTTATGGAGTATTATATAAAAATGAAACGGATATGGTGATATGAAAGTAATTGAAAGACGTCTGAATAAGATTTTATTGAGTGATTGAGCGAAATGCTGTTTTAAGAATCAAAGTGGGACAGGAAAATTTTTAGGGAAGTGATATTACTTATTCCTGTTAAAATTTATTCAAGAAGTGAATTCCAAAGAAGTGAAACGCTGTTAACTCTAAATCTAAACGCACTTGCAAACCTACATGTGAACAAGATTAACCTTGCTCTGAGGACATTCATTACAGATCAGCTAGGTATTGAATTGGAATATGATTGATGCAACAAATATTCCACAAAACTGTAGGCATAGTTATTCGTTTTGAAATAGGACTGATTACGATGCATAAAAATAAAGCAATGTTTCCTCAGAAACCGTAAGAGGAAAGTTTTATTTTGCATGTTTTTAATGTGCTTACGATGCTTGTAGTCAAATAAGTAACACTCAATGCAAATAGCAGGGACTGTGAGCTTGATTTTTTTAATACAGTCTCAAAATATTGTATTTTTCTTCAGGCGCCGGATAGGCGTAGGCGTTATTATATTGAGTTCATCTGTGAAGAATGTCTTTGCTACAACCTAAGAGATCATCTTTATACGACTGTTGAATGACTCTTTGCTCGAGGGAAACTTTAGAATAGTAGGACTGAGAGTATTAGCATAATCTATATCTATAAAAGTAAATGTCTGTTTGGTGTACGCTTATCACGTCCGAATGACAAAGACGCAGAGAATTAAATATTTGTACAGTTACTAATTTATACCTGAGGAGGGTTTTAGGCACGGTTTTATAGCGATCTGATAGATATTTAGCAATTTGCAGGATATAACGCGAAATGCGGAACAATAACAACACTTGAAAACTATATTTACTCTTTGAAAATGGTTTTATTGGTTGCATTGTTGCTTGATGGTTGATAATGTAAAAGGGTGGAGTATATTGGGATGGAAAGTTATCGGTGTATATAAAATTCTACGTCTGTGTGTGTGTGTGTGTGTGTGTGTGTGTGTGTGTGTGTGTGTGTTTTAACATTTCGCTCTGCAGCGAAAACTACAGAACGCAAACGAATAGTCTGTGTGTAATTGTTGTCCGAAGTCTGCACCATTGCAGTTCCATGTCGATAGCTATAAGGGGGTGGAAGATATGGTGGTTGAAAGTCGTCAAATTATAAAAAAAATTCGGACTGAAGTCCAGCGATGACGTCTGCGATCTATAGCAAGGAGGTTACATACAGCGAAACGTGATGCCACTGACCATAATTTTGGTCTATGCGTGCTACAATGTCTTCAGCTCCTTCTCTGTAAGGATAAGCATACGAATAAGGAAATATAAGAATAAATAAATAAAGCAGTAAAAAAGAAATTTCTTTTAATACATCTCTTTTTAAAAAAATCGATTTGACGTTTAGCGCATTACATCGTGATCGATCTATGATATTATTACAACCATTATTGTTCAATTTCGTGATTGGATTCTTCGAAACGAGTGAATTTTTACGTGTGATTTGATCTACACTACTTACTATTCAGTCTCATAGCACACTACTGAAAGACAGCTAATCTATCATAATCAACGAACATGCGAGCGAAGCCGCGGGTTTAAGCTAGTCATATTCTTGCTGTGAACGTTAGAATGAGAGATCGAACATATGTGAGTGGGAAGGGGCCAGTTATTTTTACGCAAAGTATTAGAGGTTCTGTAATGCCGCGCAGTAATTAATTAATTCTAAGGTGAAGGAGGAGGAGTGCTGACTGCAGGTGTGTTGCAGGTGTTCTTCGTGCTGCGCAAGAAGAACAACCAGGTGTCGTACCTGCACCTGTGGCACCACACGCTGATGCCCGTCTGCGCCTGGATCGGCTGCCGCTTCCTACCAGGTTGGTAAACGAGCTGTGCATCATGCCGCTGTATTTAAACCTTGCGATACAATGCTGTAGCTGAATATAGGTCAGACTACGTATACTGCGTATACTAAATAACAGTAGTCGATGTGTATTGCTACATACACTTTTTCTTCTGAAAAATTATAGTTCCTACAACATGTAATAACCAATGGAATTAAACACCAACCATATCTGAATCGTCAGACGTACATGGTATATTCACAAAGTGTTTCACCGGGATTGAAATAATATTAATTACACTGACAACTTCAGAAGCAATCAATAATTACTACACCATTTTAGCTGTTCATAGCTGTAATTATACATGCTGATCAGCATTTTAGTTAGTGGTGTAATAACGAACAGGACAGAAACACAGGTAGTGCTAGTATTATTTTTATTATTGTGATTATTATTAATATTCACGGAATGTATGACATTGCTGCGAATGGGTAAAGTTTAAAAAGGTGTACCCAGCCGGTATTCGAACCCGGGTCTCCTGATTTCTAGGCAGTTGCGCTGACACCTACACGACTGGGGACACAGCGATGACACACGTGCACGGAATTACTCAAGCACGCCTCCCGTCAGATACAACTACGCAACTTTACCCTACCCACTAGAACTCAAACTCGTAGTCACTGCCGCGGTGGAGTAGCCGAGCGGTCTAAAGCGTCTCGCTGCGGAGCGCGCGGTTGCTCGCCGTGGAGGTTCGAAAAAAAAAAAAAAAAAAAAAAAAAAAAGTCTGTAAATCTATCAAACCAAACTGCGTGGTCATCAGTCCGCAGCTTACAAACTACTTAAACCTAGTTAAACTATCCTAAGGGGACACACACACACACGCCCCAGGGAGGACTCGAACCTCCACGGCGAGCAACCACGCGCTCCGTGGCGAGACGCTTTAGACCGCTCGAGCCGCGGCGGATTAGCCGCGCGTACTGGAGTGCCATGTTGCGTTGCGCGTGCCGTCCGTCGTCGGGGGTTCGAATCCCCCCCTCGGGCATGGATGTGTGTGTTGTCCTTAGGTTAGTTTAACTTAATATACGTAGTTTGTAAGTCTAGGGACTGATGACCAACGTAGTTTGGTCCCATAAGAATTACAAACATTTGAACATTTGAGACCGCTCGGCTACTCCACCGCGGCAAGGTTAGAGTCCTCCCTGGGGCATGGGTGTGTGTGTTGTCCTTAGGTTAGTTTACCTAGGTTTAAGTAGTTTGTAAGCTGCGGACTGATGACCACGCAGTTTGCTCCGACAGATTTACAAACATTTGAACTTTTTTTTTTTTTTTTTCGTAGTAACCTTATACTAATTCCCGTAAGAGTGGGGGCCTAGTGACTGAGCGAGTCTCGCCTCTGTCTGCAGCGCTTATCATTAACTACAGTGTAACAATTATTGAACTATATGAAGTAAAGCGCCATTACTTCTGTTTGCACTAGGACGTACAAAGTGCATTGGTGGCCACGGGACATGATGGGAATTAGCATGAGCATGGGTATCTGAATATGGTTTGGTTTAACGACGAAACCCACTTTTATTTGGATCGTTTCGTAAATAAGCAAAATTGCCGCATGTTGTGGACGGATAATCCGCATTTCACGATCGGCAAGTCTCTTCACACCCAACGTGTGACTATGCGGTGAACAATGTCCAATAACGGAATAATCGGTGCGTTATTCCTTGGGGGCACGGTGACTACCGAACTGTACGTGAAGGTTTTAAAAGATTTCATCCTCATTATCCAATGTGACCCTGGTTTCGACAAGATGTGGTTCTTGTAAGGCGTAGCTCGACCCATCGAAGTAGGGGACTGTTTGGTGTCTTTGAGGAGCACTTTGAGGATTGCATTCTGCCACTGGGGTATCTAGAAACAACTTACATGCTCTCAATTATTGGCCGCCATATTCTTCTCATCTGAACATATGCGACTCCTTTATCTGGGGCTATAATGAAGATAAGGTGTACAGCAATAACCCAAAACCATTACTGAGCTAAGAACAATTCATGAGGTCATCGACAGCATTGATGTTCCGACACTTCACGGAGCCATCCAGAACATCGTTATTTGTCTACGCCACATCATCGCCACATCACGGCAGGTATATCGAACATGTCATGCCTAAAATCCGAATATCTGTAGTGACGTTTACATTTGAATAAAGTGTGTGCACGTCGTAGTTTTTAACTAACACCATTCTGTTAATGTATTGCTTAGGTCTGAAGTGCGAATCGTGGTATGTCAAGTAGTTAAGTATCGAGGCCTTTGCTACGTAAAATATCATTAAGTATGTTTAAGAAAAACACACAACCTCCTTATGACGTATTATGCATCATGACTTTTATTTTGATCACACACCGAATTTTTACACTTGTGTTGTAGTTCTAATGTACGAACGCAATTTTTGTCAGGACTGATAACATCTAATAGTCCGGTATTGTCGCATCTCTCACTTGATAAATTTACTGGAAATGGCAAATGATCCAATTTTGGTAAGATTTGCACAGAGTTTATTTCTAAAGAACGTGACCGTCCTGTTTCTAAGATTCTTAGGATACATTCTCCTCTTAGGTTAAGCATCGAACACAAGAGACTGGTAGTTTCTATGTTAAAAATAAATTGTTTCGGCAGGGTGATCTGTTCTTAAAATTAAAACAAGCAAGTGCGCTGTTTTTCAATTTCTACTGTCTTGTTAATAGACTGACAGGTCCACGGATATACTGTCGTTCATAGTGACCACTTGAAATTATGAAACGAGAAATCACCCGTTGACTGTTCGATCATAGTGTCAGTAGCATTAGATGTTTCAACATCCAGTCCAGTCCAGTATGTATGTAGATGTAGATATAAAGCCAGTTGTAGGAACTACATTCTGATGGAAATGATATGAAACACTGTGAAGATCATAAGTCAATAACTTCGTTTGGCAAGAAAGTCATATTAAAATGGAATGATATTCTAAATTAATGACGGAAGGCATTTGGATATCTCAGTGACAGTTCTCCACCTTCATTCAGTTTGGTACAGGTCTGTAGCGCAGACGGTGTTTCCTATTTCACAAATTCTTACAATCACCTTACTACTGGCAATATCTGTAAGAAAATTTCAATTTACCTTTACATGTTGAAAAATGTAGAAAAGTCGATTGGTATTTACTTCATTTTAAAGATTTTTTTGGTATTTCAGGGGGCCACGGGACGCTTTTGGGCGTGATAAACAGTTTCGTGCACATCATCATGTATTCGTACTACCTGCTGGCGTCGCTGGGTCCCCAGTACCAGAAATACCTCTGGTGGAAGAGGTACCTCACAACTCTACAAATGGTAAGCTCTCCATCAGTACTACTGAGTGAGGTGGCGCAGTGGTAACACACTAGACACGCATTGGGGAGGACGGCGTTTCAAATCCGCCTCCGTCCATCCTCCGTGATTTAGGGAAATCGGTCCAGGCAAATGACGGAATGTTCCCATTGAAAGGATGCTGTCGATTGCCTTCCTCATACTTCACAAAAACTATCCGAGCCTGTGCTCGTTCTCTAATGAACATCCTGACAACGAGACGTTAAACCCCAATCTTTCTTCTTTCCATAAGTACCAACTTTTACGCCCAACAACTCTTCAAATTTATAATGATCATCTTTTATTTACAACTATCTTGGCTTTGAACTGTGAGCAAACCAGTTCAAACTAAATATTCCGTGTCTGGTTTATGCGTCTTTTAGTTAATTAATGCATAGCACGACATCACATTACAAAACATGAGGTAATACGTATGCTGTTACAGGCATTATACGTTTTCCAGTGATTTTTAATCGTAACTGGCAGTAGTGTCACCCTTTAAAGAACTTGCTGAGGAGTACATGGAAACAGAAAACTCCAAGGAATTTTCTTTATATCAAATTTGTGTATTTGCACCATATGCTTGTACACGATATTCCCTTTGCTATATTTCTCTTTATTCTTTGATTTTTCTTTGTCGTATGTTGGCTGTATCAAAAGTAGCGCAAACTATGTTCCAGGAGCGACGGGTCTGCAAACAAACCTTCTCGATAGTTATGTTGCACGCAACAACTCAATTGAGTAATAAATACTAAATAGTACAAACAAATCTGTAACTTGCAGTTGTTGGCTACGATCAAATTTGACATGTTGCAGACGCGGCACAATTTCAAGAAACAAATTTTTTCACTGAATGTTCGGTATGGACACAAAGTAATCGCGGTTTTGAGGCTCATTTTCTTTCAAAAGCAAACTTGAGGGTACTCTCATATACCAGAACAGCTTGTGGATATTCCTTCTGGCTAACGTTGAGTAATGTGATACATGAGTTAGGCCCATTTTGCTGCTGATATAAGCCGGCATTAAACAAGCCCATATGGGCTCTTCCAGTTCAAACTGGATAACAAGAAACCTGGCATCTGTTATAGAAAGCGGACGTTATCTTGCCTTCCGAAAATCACGCGGTCTGAGTATCATAGCTCAAAAACTGTTCAAAGTTGGATTCTCAAATAAATTAGAAAAAAGAAGGTACTATAATACAGATTGATAAGGCATTGCCGTGGCGGAGCGGCCGAGCGCATTGAGCCGCTGTGCTAAGATCCGCGAGGCCGTTCCCCGTCGGGGGTTCGAATCCCCCCTCGGCCATGGATATTTGTGCCGTCCTTGATCTTCGCTAGTTCATAAGTAGTTTGTACGTTTAGGGACTAATAACTCCGCAGTTAAGTCCCATAAGCCTTACAAACACTTGAACATTTTTGATAAGGAATTCATGCGGTATTTTTATAACTTAAGTTTAATTTACCTTTCATCAGTTATCATATTTTATCTGCAAAAAGCATTTTCTGAAGAAACATAATATATGCCAACACGTTCAGCATTTAATTTAAAAATAATTTTAAATGTATATGTTATATGGTATCTTCAGTGGAGAACTGCAGGGGAAGTAGAATGTAACTAGGAAGTGCGACAAAATCCGCCGGCTGCAGTACGGCGTGTTACGCCACAGCCTTGAATCGTGACGAGGCCGCTGTCCCTCGACTGCTCTGTGTGTGTGTGTGTGTGTGTGTGTGTGTGTGAGCCACTGCCACAGATTGCTGGCTAGTGCAACGCTGAGGCCGCGAATAAACTACTGTACTCTCGTATGTTCCCCTGGCCTAAACATATTAGTTCCTTGGCAGGCGTGTCTGTGACACAGATCTGTACCGTAGAACGTTGCAAAGTTAGTTTTGACTGTCTAAGAAATTTTTCGTAATTATATACGAAACTTTACTCTGTTAAAGTAATAAAAGCTCCATACTTCGATAGATGCAAACGTTACGTGCTCTCCCAACACTCATTTATCCATTTCAATTCGTACTTCACAGGTTGCCTAAAAAGGAAGAAAACGTTTAATCCCTTTGAAGTATTTTACCAAAAAAAAAAAAAAAAAAGAAAAAAGAAAAAAAAAAAGACGTAAAGGCACTGTAAAATTTATTCTACCTGTAGAATTAAACTGGAAAGAAGGAAAACTAGTTACTACTGCTACTTCCTCGAAAGAAGATAACCACGTGAATATTTAACGCAGGCCGCGGTGGCCGAGCGTTCTGCGGCGCGTCAGTCGCAGTCTGCACGGCCACTACGCTCGGGGGTTCAAAATGTTTCAAATGTTTGTATAGATTATGTGACTTAACTACGGGGTCATCAGTCCCTAAACTTACAAACTACTTATTAACTAGCTTATCCTAAAGACGGCACAAATATCCATGCCCGAGGGGGGATTCGAACCCCCGACCGTAGTGGCCGTGCAGACCGTGACTGGAGCGCCTCAGTCCCCTCGGCCACCGCGGCCGGCGGGGGTTCGAATGCCCCCTCGGGCATGGATATTTGTGCCGTCCTTAGCATTAGCTAGTTCATAAGTAGTTTGTAAGTTTAGGGACTGATGACCCCGTAGTTAAGTCCCTTAAGCTTAACAAACATTTGATCTTCAGTCATACACAGGTGAAACACAAACACCTGAACATCACCAAGATATTTTAGAAAATAAAAAATAACATTTACTTCCGCATAAGATGGAAAAACTACCATTCAGATCCTCTCCCTACTTCCTCTAAACTGGTCTATAGAAATAACTCAAAATCAGTTTACTGCAATGAAACACACGAATTCAGTTCAAATGTTCGTAAATCTAAGGAACGTGACTGCTGCGGTTATCAGTCCCTAGTTTAACTTATACTAACATATGCTAAGGAACACACAAACCCATGCCCGAAGGAGGACTCAAGCCTCCGACGGCGAGCAACCACGCGCTCCGCTGCAAGCGCCTTAGAGCGCTCGGCCACCCCACTGCGGCACACGTTTTGTCATTAAAGGAATTATTAGTGTGTACACCGGAAAAAAGAAACAAGAGTTATCCCGATCTGAAAGAAGATATAAAAGTAGTTACTGAATTTCTTCAGTCGGATGCGGTTACCCTACCTAAGCCTCGAAAACAGTATTACGTGCCAGGGTCGGATATCTGGAAGAAAGAAACAAGTGTAGAAGAAACTAATACTGTGCTATCTATAGAACTCTACTGTAATTTCAAGGACAAATATCCTACCGGTAAGACAGGTTTCCCGGAGTAGATACAACTTCGACCGCAACATTGTGTAAAGCGGGACAGAGTGGCACACAGCGTGTGTGTGTGTGTGTGTGTGTGTGTGTGTGTGTGTGTGTGTGTGTGTGTGTGTTTCCTTCATGTAATTTATGTAGTTTGTAAGTCTAAGGACCGATGGCTTAAACAGTTTAGGATTACAAACATTCGAATCTTTAATGGTAGGCCATGGGTTAAATTTTTGCCTATTTAGAAGAGGATATAAAAGAAAAATTTCCGTTTCAATTACGTTGTCTATATTTCATACTGAAGGAGAACGCCTCGTAGCCACACATTATTAATTATTTAGCGCGTAGCTTGTGAAGTGGATCCAAGCTTGTCTAACAGTTTTTCACTTGTTAGTGCGTATCAGTTATCACTGTTAATCGTAATACACGTTGTATTAATACGCATGGTGTGAGAGACGAAAATTCAAAACAGGAAGAAAGGAAGTTTAGGGTTTTAACTAGCCGTTGACCGTATACTCATTAGAAACAGAGTACAAATAGCATTTTTATGTATTATAATGGATGTCACCGTGTTCTGTGAAAAGAAAACCATATCAGGATATGAGTCCAGTGGGCTAAGTACTGCACCATCCCGCCCGGTACGAAAATACAAAAATTAATATCTGGAAATCTCCATTTCAATTCAAGTGCAGACGGACAATAATTCTAGGAATCGTGAATCATTTTATAATTCTGCGTGAAATGAATCAGTCTGCCATATAAGGTAGAACAAAAGTTCTTTACTAATTCCATGTATGCAGGATGTCCTTAGAACAGCGGTCAGTATTCAGGAATTTTACAGGAAGCAAACAACTTCATGTGCAGATATGCAATTTTCCGAATGATGGTACTTAATGGACGCTTCTGCCGCCATTATGGAACGTACTGAGGCACAATTCACAAAGGAAAGGACTTCAAACATTAGAAACACTTACAACTGGTAATGAACTTGTTCACGCCTATTAATTAATCGTACCCGATTATCATTTACTAAACTGTCTCGTGTGACGTTACTATTTTGTCAACTACTTATCTTCCACTTCTACTCTTGAAATCGCCAGCAATAATAATTGCCTTCTTGTTTCCTATCTCTGCAACTATGGCAGTCAATTAGTTAAATATCTTTAATATCCCGTTATACTAATTTTGCCTCCATATAAATTTGCTTACACCCATTTTCATCAATGATATCCCATTTGCAACATACCTCTGTTATGGCTACGACGTATTTTTTCTTTACCTTTCACACTCCTCCCTTCTCAGCAAAGATTCATCCATTTATCATCAACTGTTCTTATCATGGACGTGTTCAGTACGGTTAACTCTTACTTCCCTTCTACCGCTGAATAGTCAGTAAATAAAATCGTAAGCCTCTTCCGCGTAAGTATCGAATAATAGAAGTAAGACTATTGTTCCCAAAGAGTTGTACAACTATTTCTGCATTATTAAATAAATTTCTTCATTCAACTAATATACAATAATTACTAGAAACGTGTAGTACGAGAAGCGTAGTATGTACTTTTGCAATCCCAATGCCACGTAACTAATGATGGATTTGCACGTGGCGACTACAATTAAATAGCAGCTAAATTCCTCGGGTACTGCTATTTTTTATGTTTTAATCATCGAAATCCGTACATACCGTATTTTGTTTATATTTTGACAGAATGCAGTAGGATACAGAAACTAGAATGAGCAAAAAGTCAGTGTATTTGACACTTAAAGAATAGTTTCATTCTTACATTTATATAATTGCAGAAGCGTGATAATTGATATGGACACGCTTCATTACTTTCTTCCTTGACGTTAGCTTCACGATAAATTTACACGTAAATTGGTAGAATGTTATTGAAGCTGTTGCATTGCTGTTGTGGTCTTCAGTTCGAGGACTGATTTTATGCAGTTCTCCACGCCACTCTGTCTTGTACAAACTTCTTCATATCTGAATAACAACGGTACCCAAGATTCGTTTAAACCTGATGACTGTATTCGTCTATTGGTCTCCTTCTCCAATTTGTACCTCCCACACTCCATCCAATACTGAACTGAAGATTTCTTGATGACTCAGAATGTATCCTACCAATCAATACCTTCTTTTAATCAAGATATGCCACATATTTTCTTTTCTCCACTATTTCGGTCCGTACTTCTTCATTAGTTACTCGATTTCTCCATCTAATCTTCACCATCAATTTAAAGCGTCTATCTTGTTCTTGTCTGAACAGCTAATCGTCCACGTTTCACTCCCGTAAAGGCTACATTCCATACAAATGTCCTCCGAAAAAAACTTTCTATCAACAAATTTCTCTTTTTCGGAAATGCTTCCTTCCCCATAACCAGTCTGCACTGTATGTCTTCTCCACTTGGGCCATCATAAGCTGTTTTACTACACAATTAACAAAACTCATTACTTCAGTTGTTTTCGCTGATGACGACGCATCACTGTTACACACCTAACAATCAACCAACAGCCAAAATACATTGTATAAATCCTCGTACGAGGACTTGCTCGAATTCAAGGGATGTTCCGAGAATCTGTTTCATGATTGTTTTTAAATCAAAGTGGCAAATTCAAATACACAATTCTGTCATGAACTATACACCGTGCCCAAATTTTCGACAAAGATGTCATTGACAATGAGTCATGTGTAATTGAGATTGAGTGTAATTAGTGTGAAGGAAACACTCTAACGAAACTCTGTGCTCTTGTATGCAGGGAATTGTTAACAGGGAATTGTTAAATGCCGGCCGCGGTGGCCGCGGGGACTGAGGCGCTTCAATCACGGTCTGCACGGCCACTACGGGCGGGGGTTCGTATCCCCCTCGGGCATGGATATTTGTGCCGTCCTTAGTAGTAGCTAGTTCATAAGTAGTTTGTAAGTTTAGGGACTGATGACCCCGTAGTTAAGTCCCATAGACTCTACAAACATTTGAATTGTTAAATAGTCTGCGTATCCTTCCGCGTCCCAGAACACTGTGCCCAGAGGCTGAAGCTGAAGTTTTTGGGATACTTGTCACTGACGCGGCCTTGGATTATGGGATAAAGTGCTGCACCTGTATATCACTGCATGTGATGATTCTAAAGAGGAAGTCATTTCCCCTCCCTCGTAGAGGCTAATGCCCTTTCTTGCCGTCTTGTGATCTGGAGTCAGATTTCTCGGCTCCCATACTTCGGTCAAGCCTATCTACTGCTACTCTGTCTTCTCTGACCTCTGCGCATGCGTCATTCTTCCTACATCGACGCCCCTTCCGTCGTTGAACCACCAGCGGTTGAGGACTCATGGCGTTCGTTTGTATCACCTGGTGAATCAAAAGCAGTAAAAAAAGAATTACTCTCGAAGCTTTCCTGATACAATCTTCCTATGCTCCCTATCTCATTCCTCCTCGACAGCTCTCTTGGAACAATGGAGATTTGTAGTATTTTTTTATAGATAGTACTTAATAAGTGAAAATAGTACACGATATAGAATGAATCTTTCACTCTGCAGCGTAGTGTGCGCTGATATGAAACTTCCTGGCAGATTAAAATTGTGTGCCGAAACCGGGACTCGAACCTGGGACCTTCGCCTTTGGCGGGAAAGCGCTCTACCAACTGAGCTATCCTGGCACGACTCACGATCCCGTCTCTCAACTTCACTTCCGCCAGTACCTCGCCTCCTACTTTCCAACTTCACAGAAGCTTCATAGCAGCACACACTACGCTGCAGAGTGAAAGTTTCATTCTGGAAACATCCCGTAGGCTGTGGCTAAGCCATGTCTCCACTATATCCTTTCTTCCAGGAGTGCTAGTCTTGCAGGGTTCGCAGGAAAGCTTCTGTGAAGTTTGAAAAGCAGGAGGCGAGGTACGGACGGAAGTAAATTTGTGGGGCGGGATCGTGAGTCGTGTCGGAATAGCTCAGTCGGTAGAGCGTTTGCCCGCGAAAGGCAACGGTCTCAGGTTCGAGTCCCGGTTCCGGCACACAACTTTAATCTGCCAGGAAGTTTCAGTACACGATATAACTCTAAGCATGTACCCGCCTAGTTATCAGCGTGATTGAAGGCGCAGCTTTCCTGGCGGGTCGGTATACGAGTGGCAGTTCTAATCCACGCGGCGGATTAACGACGTGGACCGGTGCGCCGGCCAGCCTGGACATGGTTTTCAGGCGTTTTCCTACATCCCACTAGCTGAAAACCGGACTGGTATGCAACTTCCGCCTCAGTTGCATGATTCACAGACATTTACAAAACCTTCCGCAAACTTTCACATGTACAACGCTATACAGAGACAATGTGGGTACACATAACCGGGGTTAGTCGGGTGGCGTTAGGAAGGGCGTCCGACCTACAATTAACATGCCAAATCCATAGTTAAACACGCCAATACTGCCTAAGCGGGAAGAATCTGAAGGAAAAGAAGAAGAAAATGTTCAGATATTTGTAAAGGTATGTGGTCCAAACGATAGTGGCCATCAGCCCCTAGATTTACAAACTACTTTAACTTACGCTAAGAACAAAACACACACACACACACACACACACACACACACACACACACACACACACACACACGAGAGAGGACTCGAATCTCCGTCGGGGAGTAGCCATGCACTCCGCAGCAAGGCTCCTTAGAGCGCACGGCCGTTCCCGCGCGACAGAAGAAGAAGATTGCTGAATTGTTCTGTCATGAAATACAACTTTGAAGCCGGCTGTGCCGTTTAGGCTCTATTTGGCCGATAGCGGAAGATGCAGCTCTGACATATGTTCGTAACTGTCACTACGAAGTGGCCTAGGGTAACAGTAACATTTGATGTCGTTGTCCGCAAAACCAGAGAACGCCCTAATGTAACCGAAATACGAAACAAGAAGTAATAGGTATATTCGCTTACATGTATAATCTGCTGAGAATGCTTCACATATCGATAGGTGAACTATACACTTTTCTCCAAACTAGACTATTATTAACTGCAGAGTAGTTATCAATACCTTTGATGATTGTATAAAACTAAAAGTCTGTTTCGAGATTAAGCCGCTCGGGTAAGCGCTGTTTGGAAGGTATGCCGGCTCCAGTTAGAAGCCACCTGTCGGATTAACAAGAGGGGTCAGTGTGTCAACTAGCTTGTAAGTGGATTTTAGGCGGTTTCCACATCCTACTAGGTAAATATCGGGTTAGTACCCAATTGCCGCAGTGGAGTAGCCGAGCGGTCTAAAGCGTCTTGCTGCGGAGCACGCGGATGCTCGCCATTGAGGTTAGAGTCCTCCCTGGGGCATGGGTGGGTGTGTTTGTCCTTATGTTAGTTTACCTAGGTTTAGGTAGTTTGTAAGCTACGGACTGATGACCACGCAGTTTGGTCCGATAGATTTACAAAAATAAAAAAAAAAGTACCCAATTCCGCCATGTAGCACGATTCACAAACATTTAGAAAAACCTTCCACACACTTTATATATATATATATATATATATATATATATATATATATATATATATAAACAGCTGGGGGTACAGGTATCTCCTCCCAGAGAGGGGGAGAAGTTAGTCATGGGGTGGCAACAGGATGGACATTCTTAAATTAACGACGCCAAATCATTTGTTTAAGTGCGTGAACCAAGGCAAGCTGGAAAAGCTTTTCAGAAAGGCGACTGTATTGACATTATTAGATATTATGAGAGACGAGTTACTCTCATAACTAATCACTACTGCGAAATTGACACTTTCTTACTTTTCGTAGTCATCTTGTGCAAATGAAAAGCTCAATCTATCAGGTTTCCACTTCCTTTGCAATATAGTCATAATTAACACTAATAATATAAATGCGAAAGACGCTAAATTATATTAGCTGTTCTTTCCATAGATCCACATTGAAGATATTCTCGTGAAAATTATATATAAATCTGAAATAATAATACTAACTGTATGAATATATACATCACTTTGTTCTGTTCAAAAATTCGGCAATGGAGGAGTTGGCCACTAGCAAATCTTTCAGGCTCCTCTTAAACTGATATTTATGTGTACCTCCTTCTGTTACGCTTTTACGAATAAACCGATTAACCAATTTGGATGAAAGTGGGTACGGAGATAGCTTGAAAGTTGAAGAAGAACATAGGATACTTGCATAAAGTGTGTAATTAAAGATATTTGTAGATTTTAAATATGTAACTCGAAATATGGAACAGCTGAGCATCAACTTTTCTCTTATACCTTTTGAGACGCTTGACGATTCCTTGGAGAAACTATTCATTCTTTGATGTTTGAAAGTTATCACATTTATTAAACTTTCGATGGTTGATATGTTGTACTTAATACGATTTAACATAATGAATACAATGCTTACGCAAGACGTCATCGTCTTCACACATCTGAACCGATTTCGATGACATTTGAATCATGCATAATTTACGCATTATATAACGATAGTTTTTTTCAGTCAGCGGTTTAACCACGGTGTAACAAACAATGTTTCTATTCGTGTTTAATAATACCTTTATTTTCATCTCGATAAAGGACAGTATTCAGCTTCATTGTACGCACGGTTTATATCTAAACCGGAAAACTGGAAACTTTTCTTATAGCCTAATGATCATGGTCATAACGTAGGAACAAAGTGGTGAAATTACTGTATTTTCGATGGCCTTTGATACATGTGCAAGAAAATCAACGCGAGCGAAGCCGTGATTGAAAGCTAGTTAGTTATACAAGGCTGGCAAGGGGCGTGTGTGCGACGCGAGGCATGCTTACCTTGATTTTCATCGTTACTTCCTTGTTCTACACCTATACCTGAAAAGATACTTATGGTAGCACAGAATACTTTGTGTACCAGTATCATTTCCCCCTTTTCTTGTTCCGGGCATTGTGGTTGACGAGAATTAAATATTGTTTGTAAGCTTCTGTGTGATTTCTAATTTCAAAGTCGTGATCATTGGTGAGCTCGCTACTAGGGAGAGGTCTTTTTACTGTTTCCTTCCAGTATAAACTACGGAGACGAAGGCCGCAGTGTTGTGTGATATATACGGAACGAGGTGGCGCAGTAGTTAGCACGCTGGGGTCGCACTCGGGAGGACGGCGGTTCAAATCCACCTTCAGTCATCCTAATTCATGTTTTCCATGTTCTCCCTGAATCACTCCAGGCAAAAGATGGGATGCTTCCTTTAAAATGACATGGCCGATTTTGTTCCCCATCCTTTCCCAAACAATCCTTGTGTGCACTGTCTAATGACCACGCAGTCGACGGGACGTTAAACTCTAAGCTTTTCTTCATTTCTTGCTTATACAATTACGTTGAAATTATTCGTATAAAATGCGTTCTCCTCCGTAAGTGAGAAGTGAATAGAGGTAATGATTATCTGAAGTAAACACGACTAATTCGAACGAAAATGGTTAGCTCTGATACTTAAAATGATACACTACAAACTTAACCCAAGCTCTTGCCAAAACTATGATAAAACAGTTATTTCCTAGAGCTATCCCAGAGCTTAACCTATATTCATTCATCCCAAACGGTGTAACAGAGTTAAGTTGAATGAGTCGTGTCAAGGAATAATTTTGTCGGGTTCGCGTTCTTCTCTGCCATCAGTTACTATTGGTCACGGCCTGTTCATTTCACTGTAAGTTCAGTACTTGCACATCATTACCCCACGTTAATGCGCCTACACTGGTTTAATTCCCATCTATTCAATCATTTCGTATAATTAAATTTCATATAATTCTTAGAATTAACTTTTTCCGTCGGTTTTTGTAATAGTTAGTTACATATTGCAAGTAAAAAAAGAGGTACTTTTTCCTCACTTCCTCCATAACGTTTCCGGTTGATAAAATAAGGTGCGAATAAAACTTTCATCTTGCGTCGGATGGGGCTGACGGGAAAGCCGTGTTTTTTTTCTTTTCCTGCTTCTCGTGACCTCTCGCGAGAGAGCGGAAATACTGTGGTGAGCACTTCTCGCTAGTCGGCCTTTAACTTTCAGAGAGAAACTAATTTCTAGAAACGTATTACTACAGTGCACCTGGGAGACGCCAAGATGGATCTGCAGGAGGGAAGCACCGAAAGGAGATAGATACCATCAAATCACAGCCACCTGCTTTGCGTCCCTCGACACACAGCTTCTGCAAAAACTTCTTTGCCTAGTAGGTTTCATATCTCTGGCTGAATAACACAAATAAGCAAACAAAATTACAGTTTGTAAGTGTACTTTTTGAACACAAGAGTCATTTTAAATCACCTGTTAACAAACATAACGCACAGGCATTAACTGATCTCTCTAATTTTATCGCACTGATTTTACCCGAAACTAGTTATTATAGATGCCGCACATCCCACTCTATTTATTAGTTAACTTTCGGCGCTACGATCAATTGACTACATATTCCAAGAAAGATAACAAAAGTTGATCAATTGTGAGAATGTCGTTAAGCTTCTTATGAAATTGCAGATAAAAATTTACCGACGAAGCAGTGCAATTATTGACGCACTCACATATGAGAGAACAACAGTTCAAATCCGTCCCGTCTACGCTGAATGTGGTTTTTCTTCATATCACTAAGTCACTAAAGGCAAACATCGGGGTAGTTCTTTTGAAATGGCACAGTAGATTTGCTTTCCCAAATCAACCTTCGCTTATGCCCCGTCTCTAAAGACCATCCTGTCGACGGGACTTTATACGGATATCTTCTTTATTATTATTATTATTATTATTTTAATTCTTAGACAGTCGAATTTTAAAATCTAAAGTTCTCTGAAGTAGCGTCATTTGTGCTACATCAGGCGTGATGACTGGATGAAGCCGGCCGCAGTGGCCGAGCGGTCTGCGGCGCGCAAATCACGTTCTGCACGGCCACTACGGTCGGGGGTTAGAATCCCCCTCGAGCATGGATATTTGTGCCGTCTTTAGTATTAGCTAGTTCATAAGTAGTTTGTAAGTTTAGGGACTGATGACCCCGTAGTTAAGTCCCATAAGCTCTACAAACATTTGAAACTTGTCGTAAAGGTTGTCGGTGATAAACTCACCTAAATGCATAATATTATGCAGGAGGTTTGTAGTAAGTCACTAAATGCTTCTTTTCCACCCCAACCTCTCTGAGAAGGAGATTCTTACTCCTACAGTTCTTTCCACACAGTGCGTGATATGTGTATAGAGTTTGCTGGTTGAAATCGATTCAGTGGTTTATGAGGAGACAAAGAACATACACACACACACACACATATATATATATATATATATATATATATATATATATATATATATATATATACACACTTTTATAAAGTGTGTGGATAAATTCAACTGTGAGTAAATCTGTGGGACGTAACTACTGTGGTTATGAAATGTTTGTAAAGCTGATGGGACTTAACTGAGGGGTCATCAGTCCCTAAACTTACAAACTACTTATAAACTAACGTATACTAAAGACAACACAAACACCCATGCCCGAGGGGGGATTCGAACCCCCGACTGGGAACGGCCTCGCGCATCGGAGCATAAGTCCTCAATGCGCTCGGCCACTCCGCCGCGGCAGTGGTTATCAGTACGTGGGCTTACAAACTCCTTAAACTAATTAAACTTACCTAAGGACAAAACACACACACCCGCCGGGAAGAGGACACGAACCTTCGACGGGTAGCAACCGTGCATTCAGCAGCAAGGCGCCTTAGAGCAATAAGCCATTCCACCGCGGCTGTGGATGGATCTCTTATTGACGTACGAATAACTGTTTACGAAATCAAAGTCGTTAATTGGCATAACATACATTAAGAGCATTGGTAATTGCCTCTGTCAATATCACGTCGTTTCACAGACAGTAGTTTATTAAACATATTCTGTGTTCTCAAGAGAGAGAATTCCATCGATCCCCATAGACTGACCGCCGTTTAACCGAGGTTCCAAAGCGAAGTATGGTCCAGTGTTGGACCACTACGGGCTGTAGTTTATGTGGGGCCCCATGCACACGCTTCGGGATGCGTTTAGAATCATCTACGTGCTGTAATTTTGATAAATGTTTATACAAGTGACTAACTGTTCCCTGGGTCGAACTGAACCCACTATTCTCCCTGTAATGTTTTTCATAACACATTGTATAGGCAGAGGAGCCACTTAATCTTGAGTTCCTCCTACAACTAGCCGTGTTGGAGTAACCGAGCGGTCTAAGGCGCCTCGCTGCGGAGTGCGCGGTTGCTCGCCGTCGGAGATTCGCGTCCTCCGTAGGGCATGTGTGTGTGTGTGTGTGTGTGTGTGTGTGTGTGTGTGTGTGTGTGTGTGTGTGTGTGTGTCTGTTGTCCTTAGGTTAGTTTACCTTCGTTTAAGTAGTTTGTAAGCTATGGACTGATGACTACGCAGTTTGGTCCGATAGATTTACAAACATTTGAACATTTCCTACAACTATCACTGAAGTTAGTCTGTTAAACGGTGACTAGTGTTGAATTGTTCGATGCTGTACCTACACAGTGATGTGCAAGGCTTTGTATCGACCTAGAAACCAGAAATTGGAAGAGTTGCTTAATTTATGGATGCGACAGATGGAACTGTTTGTGAAACTTTTCTTACTAGGGAAACTCCCTCCTCAGATTTATTCATAAGATGGCCGACTAGACAGCCTGTGAAAGACTGAACACTAATAAATCGTCAAAACAGAAACTTGTACTGAACTGTGGAAAAGAATCAGAACAGGAACAGCGAGCGGTCCAAGTTAAAGAAAAATCTGCTCAGTTTGTGATTCGCCACACATTGGAAAGAAAGGAAAAAAAACTTAATTTTTCGTGTCGGATTTAGAAGTTCCATGCAGCAGCTTCACTCCTGAACATATTGATTGTAACTGTTTACATGAAGAACCTGGAATGGACAAAATATAGTAAATTTACTGTACCCTATAATATTCTGCTTGTAACAGATTATTGGGTTGATCCCGTTTTTCACAGTAATGTAAAGCTTTGTACCATTCCTTGAAGTAAACATTAATCTTATGTTATTAGAAATGATACAACTCGTGTGATGTGCGAATCTCTAATATAACATTTTCAAATATAAAAGTTAATGTGAAGTAATGAAGGTATGTTACTAAAAACGCATCAAAACGTGTAATGTCCAATATGACGGATCAAAACGTGTATTGTCCGAAATATAAATGGATTTTCTAACCTAACTAAAAAATATTGATCTCTTGCAAGGTATATTCTAGTTCAGTACCTCAAAACGGATTTGTGAAATCAGCTTAAAATTTTAATGAGTAGCAGATACCAGTTTTTTGCTTCTCATGAAAAACTTCAGTCAACGTACATTATAAGTTTTGATTAGTTGCTCCTCAGATGTGCAATACTGCGCGAATTAAAAGAGCCGATACGTCGTGATTATGTGGTCATGGAACTGTAGTGGGAAGCGGGAGATACATCTTCAAATTTCCCTTGTGCTCTAATTTGTATTTCCTTTTCTACTAAATGATAAACTAACTGTTCTTCGACATATCTGTTCTCTTTATATAGCCTTCCCAGTTGTCACACATTGAACTGACTAAAGACTGTGATAGAAAAGATGAAGGTTAGGGAGTAACGTGTAGAACGCGCGAGTCATACGGTAAGAATACGGTACCATTGCAAGTATACTGCACAGACGTCTCACACAAATGGAAACAACAAATAAACGGTGTGTGAACTACGTTAAAACAAAGGAATGTAAGGCGCGAAACCTCCAAAACGCAAGAGTAATAACATGCGATATTTACGTGGAACAAATTGTTGCAGACTAGATGAAAACACGGCTTTTTCGGGTACTTGTTTATTCCAGTGCTTCTCTTCTTCCCGTTTCTCTCTCCGCCCACCTTTCGTTTCCTCCTTTGTTTGTCCAGCTCCTGCTCTCCCCCTCTCTCTTTTTCCCCTCTGTTCATCTCCGGCCACCCCCCTCACTGTTTCATCTTCATCTTCACTTTCACCTTCCTCTTTCTCTGACGGTCACCTCCTCGTTTCTTTCAAACCCGTGCTCCACCTTCTCAGTCCTTTGCCTCCTCCAACTGCGAAAACATGTGTAACTTTTAACTTTCATGGTGATCAGTGCAGTGGTGTCTAAGTTTATTGCAAGGTAGCCTTCGCCATGTACCTTATGAAATGTTAGGTAGACTGTGATGTTTCTATTGTTTCTAAAATCAAAAGTGCAAAATTTCATCAATATCGGAATAAAACAGTAGATTTTGGCAGCAACGCAGCGTACAAAGTTTTACGTAGGCAATGACTTTCTGCTTGTTTTAAAGGCCGACTGGATAAAGTTTCTTTGCAATCGAATAAGTGGAAAGGCAGCGCCTAAAATACGAAAAAACATACAAAAGAACATTCATTTTTATACACGGTGATTCAACTAACAAGGAGAGGACTCCTACTCGTCATCACCGAATTCGTCCAAATTTATGGTACGTGTAGGGCGTGGTGAGATACTAAAGTGCTCCAAGTAGGAACTCCAGATGGCCACGCGTTTAGGAAATAAAAGGAAGTTTGATACGGATCTATCACCATATGTATCTTATCAAGTGTGACGGCGTGTTTAGGTAGCGGTGTTTGGTTCAGCGGTAAAAGATCGGATTCGTATTGAGAAGGTTACGGGTTCAACTCCATCCCGCGGCAAATATTTTTCTGCTCCTTGGCAATGCGTACACCAATATATTGTTCCCGTAGGGATCGTGAGGACAAGATTAGATTAATTACAGCACGCACGGAGGCATTTAAACAATCATTGTTCTCACGCTTAATACGTGAATGGAGTGGGGAAAAATCCCTAATAACTGGTACAGTGGGAGGTATTGATGTAGATGTAGGCTGACGTCATAATTAACCGCAACGTCATATAACTTATTTTATTAATTTATATATGCAAAAAAAAAAAGGCGTTGGATGAAATTCGGGACTACAAACACTTAAAAAGGGACTATAGGTAACGCGTACTTGGGGATGTCTGCCTCTGGTGATCAACCTGCCTCAGCCAGTGAGGATTCTCAATGATGCATATTTCGAATATTCAGCTTTCCATGATTTCTAAATGTTGCTTCATCGGTAAAAAGAATTCTTTTAAGAAAGAACATTTTGTCCTCATGTCGCATCAGAATCGAACGACAGAATTCCACGCGTGTTCTTCAATCTCGCTGGTTAATCGGCTGGTTAAGTAACAATATGTTTTAAATTTATCAGCGGGGAAAATGCGAACACGCTGGACTGACGTATTCCAAAGGCACTCTCAACATGCAGCTGCTGGAACATTTATTTCATTCACACCGCATGTTGCATGCTTGCCCCTAAGCTCTCCGCATTATTCCAGTGTCCTTCCGATAACAATTGTTTTAACATTCACTGAATTGTCATTCTTGTTTCACACCGCCTATCAATATATCTTTGTGCGAATAAGTCAATTATTCTCTTTTCTTCCTTCTACATTCTCCTTAAAGAAGAGGAATATCTCATTCCTCTTTATTTGTGAAAGACAGTTATTACCTAATTGCCAAGCACACGTCACACATGAAATAGACAAAACACAAGCTCCTGGTTCTTTTATACAGGCAATGCGGCGATCCAACAGTGTTTCCATCTTACCCGACGTGACGCTTTTCCTTATTTGGGTGTGAAATGACGGTCTTCCGCATAAGACAGCAATCGGCTTGCTGTTCGAAACATAAATCGTGGGTTTTAATCATTTATTTTTCCAAAATTTCGAATCTGATTTCGATGGGTGAAATGCCGAAGCGCCGGAGTGGCCGAGTGCATTGATGCTCTATGCTCTGATGCGCGCGCCCTTTCCCCGTCGGGGGTTCGGTTCCTCCTTCGGGTATGGATGTTTGTGTTGTCTTTAGTATAAGATTATAAGTAGTTTGTAAGTGTGGGGACTGAGGACCCCGCAGTTAAGTCCCATAAGCTCAAGAAACATTTGAACATTTTGGCGCAACATCATTGAATTCGTCTGTTCGAGATCTAAGATACTAGCATCAAAATTATTTTAATTACATTTGAAAAAAACGAAACTGATACTGATATCTATGTAATTAATATAGCAATGACTAGAGACTATATGTCGCTTAGTGAGGACTCTCTTAACACTCATCTGGGTGAAACAGAATTACGATATCTTAAACGGTTCCGGACATATTTGAGATGTATTTCCGCTATGGATTTTCCGCTTGGCAATCTAACATGTTGCTGTAACTACTTAGTTCGAACGAAATGGCGTATCTTTACCACGGACCGTTCACTGTTTCTATTTTGCTTCTTCTTTCACAATTCCCTACTCCTTCTCCCTATTTTCATGGTTGATGCGTTCAGGTTTTGAAGGACCAGCCACTATGCTACTCACCACTGTAACTGTGCCTGGAGCGCTGCGTAATTTCTCTTGTTAGAAACGGATCACGATATCATCACTATATTTTAGCCGATCTCCATACAGTATGACAGGGTGTATGCAAGAATACTAGCAATCTCTAGGAATTAATATACTACCTCGCCTCATCCATGGAACTAGATAAGATATAAAATTAAAAAGATGCTAGAGTCCTCTCCACCGAAAAACCTCTACCAAATTAGATGTTACGAATCATGGCTACATTTAAATATACAAATCCATATACTTTCTTTGTCAGCACTACGAGATGTAATGTACATGGTGTTCGTATTGTGATTTTGTTGTGTTTCCAGTTTTGAATTCAGAATGTCACTAACCATTCCTTCTATCAGCTAGGGCGTAAACAAATTCATTTCGTTATGTTCCCTTGCTCTTACGCGGGAGACATCTTCGTATGATTTCTAGAGTCTTAGGGTTACATAAGTTTGGAGTTTGAAGGAAGTGTACCACCCTGGGTAGCATACTGATCATACTCTTATGCCTAGTTTATGTTCGAAAAGCATATTCAAAAACTGTAACTACTGGTTTGGGCTTCCGGTCTAAAACTGCTGTTCGCAAAGTAAAGAGCTAAGTTCTAATTTAGAGCGTGCCGAGCCCTTAAGAGAAAATTAGTTGTTGAATCATACTATTTAAAACTGTATGGAATTATATCAATCACTGCTGATAATCTAAGAGTGAAATTTTTCCCTAGGTTTACTTTCTTAAGAACTTTCTAACTAGTAAATTTATTACTTAGGTGGTTAACGATTGAAGACTTAATGATTGCCTTCGCTTGTTACAGGTGCAGTTCATCATCGTCTTCTTTCACAACGTGCAGCTTCTAATCTATGATTGCGACTACCCTAAGGCCATCGTGGTGCTGCTGGGAATCAATGCGTTGTACTTCCTCTACCTCTTTGGGTCTTTCTACCGACGCACGTACAGGAAAGAGCACAAGCAGTAATAATGGCGACGAGAGCCATATCGTTAACTGTTCTGTGCAATGAAGAATTTAAACTCACGTGACGCAGTGGTTTCTTCGTGCACGAGATATTTGCAAGAAAACAAATTTGTGCTTTGTCCTATAACTTTATAAAAGTTACTTGTCTGAAGTGATTACAGGACAATGAAAACTTTAGTTGTATAATAGTTTTCGTATTATTGTAGCTTTTGTATCCTTCTACAAGTACAATGTACGATGGACTACGAACTACTACTTCGAGAAACGGTGATTTGAATGTGTAAAGCCTCTGAAACTCTTTAGGTGTAAATTCTATGAACAGTAAGAATATTAGGGGTAATTTAATAATTTATTCCTGTATCTTTCTTAAGAGAACTGGCTGGAATGCGACAAATGGTATTTTTGATAATGTACATTCGACCAGTAAATGTACCTTATATTCTCAGACTTCAAGTTTAATGTAAAATTCCTGGAATGTGTAGAATCGGTTAACTGTGAAGATTCTGACGATATTTTTAAAACCTTCTGTTAAATTTACATGCTTTTCTGAAAGTTCTAAGCTGTCATTTAAACACTACACCAACCATGCAGTTTTGCGAGACATATTGGTTACACATATGTATTTCTCGTAACGCAGAGCACTGAAGACAAGAAATGAATGAAATAATGTACTTTTCTGCTTTTGGTCATGCTATGATTCCTGAATTTCATTTTATGTTGTATTTTATGAATTGTAATTGTATATCTTATGTGCCTTATGACTCATTGGCAGATTGGCAGGCAGTTTTTTCAACTCATGAAAAAACCGAAAGGTAAATAACGCCACAAGAGAGAACAGGAAATTATAGGCAGAAAACTATATAACTGTTTATGTTGTTCTCTTGGATTTCTATTTAGTTAAATAAAATTTGGGCTGTCTCTTTAATTTTATAAAAGTCGGATCATTTTGAATATCTGCTTAAATTTTCAGATGGTCACTCACTGCAAATCGTAACATTTCCGGTAGACTAAACTTTTTACTTTTGCTCCTGGATTGTTACACCTTGTTCTTATTTTACGTTTATTGAATATTCGTCACAGGGGTACACAGGAACAGACTAACTGCAGCTAGTTTTACGAATAAATTGTTAATCGAAAAGTAGCTTATGGTAAATAAATACTTCATTGTTTATGTACTGGTAATGTCTTCGAGGAAACTATCTTCATTGAACAAATTGACCGATTAACTGAAATTATAAACTTCGGTTTACAGTGTTTTTATAAATACCATTAGTAGTATGAGAGTATAATTAGGCCTATTTCATGCTACGACGTGCGGTATCCGTCAACCATACAATTTACAGCCATTTGTACCTATCCAGCCAGTATATATGTATAAATAAGTAATGTGGAGCAGCTGAAAAATTATACAACAAAATTCACTCTGTAATTTATATTAATTTATTTTGTACATTTATAAACTAGTTTTGTACAAATTTTCCATGTAAATCTGCTTCTGATAAAGCAGTGTTTTTCAACCTTTTCGAATATGCGACCCCCTTCCAAGTAAAAATATTCTGGCGACCCCTCTCCTCAAGAACCGTAACAAAATTAAATTACCTCAAAGGAAACAAATTTAATCTTCTTTCTTTTGCTGTAGCTTTCTTTTAAATTGTTTGACGAAGTTCTTTTTGTGTATTTTTCGGAATAGAGCACATTATCCTATTTTTACAAGATTTCCGACAAAAAACATGTTTTTCAGTACATTTTAATGAAAGTTCCACTGCTTACACCTCATTAAATAACGCTACATCTGTTTCAGATTTTTGCCATTATCAAGCGCCTGCGTATATAAGAATTAAATAATCAATTTCCACCCGATTACAAATCAAATAATACTTATATATAATTTTGCTATAAATTTTCCTAATAACGTAAGTCTACGATGTTTTGACGTTAGTTACTAACATGGTGTGACTGTTGTAAAAACCGCAGTGAAATAATCACGTATTTCGCAGTTGTATTCGTTTCAGCTGCCATGTTTTATGTAGCTAGTTACGCTATGACGTTAAAGTACATGAAACTATTTATATTTTGTGTTATTAGCAACAGTTCTGCCAAATATGTTTTACAGACATATAGAATCGACTATGTTATCAGAGACTTCTAACGTTGACATTGGTCAGAGAGGATTATTTCGTTTTTAGCTTCCTCTGGTCTTTTAGCATATCTTTGCTTCTCAGCCTTTTCCATCGATAAAGTTAATAAAATTAACTAGATAATTTCTATGTTTGAAATCAGTGTCTTCATTAAGTATATTTTGCAGAGTTTCCCATTTCAGGAAAGACTCAGACGCAAATTACGCTCATTAAGAAATGTCCCTATGTATAGATAATTTCTATAGGTTTTTCCCGAATTTTTTAGAATTACTTACTGTATCATGTTCTTTTACCTATATATTGGTTCCTGAAAACAGTTTTCAGGCTTTGCGCTTATTCATTATAAAGTTTCTGCTTTATAAAACAATTTGTGATCTAATTAATTTATAACGAATGTTACTCAAAAAGCTTCGTGGTGAACTCCTATTTGCCTTATGGTGCAAGTACTTCCTACTTCCTTTTGTAGCGCCCCACCCCCCTTTCCTTACAACACTCGATCACCCTGCAGGTCGCAACCAACAGGTTGAAAAACACTGTGATATATATACAGATTTTGATCATAGAGGTAATGTTATTCAGAAACGCCATATTTCTGGTAGTTATAGCACAATAGATATTAGTTTTGTAACAAATTATAATTTTTTATAAAGAGTAATAAATAATAAATTGTACGTAGCCTTGTATTATTTTAATTATAGGGTCCATTACGCTGTAGGTCAAGTCCTACAATTACCACACAAAGAAGATAAATCAAAGTTCCATACTCTTCTACCATCTAATAACAGCTCCTAACACTGTTTATCAGATAATTATGTCAATTACATTTATACAGTCTCTGCATCGTTAAGAGAAAATGCCAAAAATCTGAGATCATTATTTACGCATCTGCACACCCTTGCAAAGAATATACAAAACACACACACACACACACACACACACACACACACACACACACACACACATACATATATAATTCAACGGGGAGTACATAACAGGAAAACGAGTAAGTAATCTTTCAAAATAAATAATACGGATGTTATGTTTATTTAATTACTGGATTACGTATTTTCCTCAATATCAGTCAGAGAAAAGCAATACAAAATAGCCTCTAAGCACACTGAACTGGAGCTATTCAGCAGGGCTCTGATTTCTTATGTGACGCAACCACCTTTTAATATTTCCCAAGGTATGATAGACTATCTTGGAAACGAGGCAGAGCCACGCGATATGCTACGGACTGAGAGGCCGTTCCCACCGGAAGTTCGAGTCGTTCTTCGGGCATGGGTGTCTGTGTTGTCCTTAGTGTAAGTTAGTTTAAATAGTTTGTAAGTCTAGGGACTGATGACCACAGCAGTTCAGTCGAAGAGGATTACAAACATATGAACATTTTGAAATGAGCCGAGCTTGATAGATGTTAATACTGTCCAAATAGTGTAGTGATTTTATCCTTGGAATTCGTTTCATAGCTATAGGCATGAAATTTTGTGTCACATGTTATGAGTTCACTCATGAGTACTTTGTCACTGCTGTGCTTTCTACGGCCGCTTAATTTCATTTCATTAAGAATCTGCATTTGAATTCAATTAACGTTAAATGTCAACACAGTTCGAGGAACTTTAAAAATGACCATATCAGTATTGTATTGTTCTATGGGTAAAACAAATTCTAATAAATTAATTTTACTAAGTACAGAATATTTTTAATAATTCACTAACTCGTCTCATTCACATACAAACTAAAATTCATTGTTCAATAACAAAAGAAATGAAATGTTTATAAACCTATTGGACCAAACTGCCATGGTCATCAGTCCCTAGACTTACAAACTACTTAAACTAACTTACACTAAGAACAACGCACTCACTCACGAGTGAACTCGAACCTCCGGCAGGAACGGACGCCCAGTCCGTAGCATGATGCCTTAGTTCACGCGGCTACTTCATCTACATCTACATTTATACTCTGCAAATAACATTGAAGTGCATGACAGAGGGTTCATCGAACCACTTTTATGGTATTTCTCTATAGTTACTCTCTAATAGCTCACGGGAAAAAGGAACACCTAAATCTTTCTGTTTTCGATCTGATGTTTCTTATTTTATTATGATGGTCATGTCTCTCAATTTAGATGGGTGCTAACTATATATCTTCGCATTCTGAAGAGAAAGTTGGTGAAAGAAATTTTGCAAATAGATATCGCCGCAACAAATAAGGTCTTTATTTTAATGATTTCCACCGCAGCTTGTGCATCATTTCCATGACACTTTTCCCCCTATATCGTGATATTACGAAACGAGCTGCCCTTCTCTGAATTGGCTCTAAATCGTCCGTCAGTCCCACCTCTTTTGGATCCCACAATGCGCATCAATACTCCAAAATAGGACGTACAAGTGTAGTGTAGACAGTTTCTTTAGTAAATCTGTTGCAGCTTCTAAGCGTCCTGTCAATGAAACGTAGTCTTTGGTTCGCCTTCCCTACACAATTTTCTTTGCTTTCTTTCCAATTTAAGTTATTCTTAATTGTTACTACTAGGTATTTAGTTGAATTTACGGCCTCTAGGTTTGACTGAGTTATCGTGTAACTAAAGTTTAACGGATTTCTTTTAGTGATCATATGGATGATATCACAATTACCATTATTAACGGTGAACTGTGAGTTTTCGCACCATGCAGATATCTTATCTAAATCATTTTTCAGTTTATTTTGATCATCTGGCGACTTTACAAAACGATAAATGACAGCATCATCCGCGAACAGTCTGACAGCTACTCAGACTTTCTCCGACATCGTTTATAAAGATAAGGAACAGTAGGGGCCCTATGACACTTCCCTGGTGGACGCCAGATATCATTTCTGTTCCACTCGATGACGTACCATCAATTACAGCGTACTGTGTCCTTTCTGACAGGAAATCACGAATCCAGTCGCAGCGCTCTGGTGATATTCCATAAGCACACAATTTGATTAGAAGACGCTTGTGAGGTACAGTGTCAAAAGCCTTTCGGAAATCTTGAAATACGGAATCTATTTGACATCCCTTATCCATAGCACTCATCACATCAGAGTAAAGAACGATACTTTCTAAATCAGTGTTACCTATGAGACAATAGGTCGTTCTCTTAGAGGTAGTCCATAATATTTGAGGAAAGTATATGTTCTAACACCCTGCTGCAAACTGACGTCAATGGTATAGGCCCGTAATTTTGCGGATCACTCCTCTTGCGTTTGTTGAATATTGGAGTGACCTGTGCAACTTTCCAGTCCTTAGGTACGCAAGGTTGGCTAAGCGAGCGCTTGTATATGATATTTAGGTATGGGACTATTGCATCAGCATACTCTGAAAGGAACCTAATTGCTATATAGCCAGGACCGGGCGACTTACTTTTGTTAAATGATTTAAGTTGTTTTAATACTCTGGGAATATTTATTTCTAAATTACGCTTGGTGGAATTCTGTAGTATTTGCTTCGTCTTCGCTAGTGAAGGAATTTCGGAAAGCTGTGTTAAGCTATTCTGCTTTAGCAGATCTGTCATCAGTAGCATCAACATTTCTATCGTGTAATGAGGTATTGTTTGAGTTTTGCCGCTAGTATACTTTATACGCGCGGCGTTTAATGATCGACTGTTAGTGTTAAAAACAGGCATTTCCTGTAAACCACGCAAAAGTGTATTACACATACTGCTAAATCAAAATATTATGTCCACAGTCCTCCCCGACTTCGAATGCCTATCGATGACCGACGTTGCGAGCATATGGCGCCATAAAGCAAGTATACACGCTCTGATCAAAAGTATCGAGACTCCCCTCTGTGATGTTTAAATGGCCATTCGATGTTACGAGAGGCCGAATTGCGGCATCACAAGCGACACATTCCTTCACTCAAGATTAGCTGATGTTTGATGTCTTGTAAAGTGCGTACGGTTCATTTCAGATGGCATGCAACATTCATTAAATCAGAATATGCCATACGAAATATTTATTCTTTGTTTGCTGCTGTACATTTATTTTTATTTAGGTTTTTGTGTTGTCGTTTGCGTAAGTTAGTTAAAATAGTTCGTAAGTATAGTGACCGACGAGTACAGCAGTTCTGTCCCTTTGGTTTACAAACATTTGAACTATTTGGCCCGACGAGGTTAACGTCACCATCCAGCGGATGGATCACCGCCAACAGTGTCACATGCTCTAACCTCATGAGGCACTACTGAGGGATTTTGAACGTAATCCAGCGCATTGATGCTACGTCCGATGGTGAAAAATTTTTCTATCATCCATCGCCGTATCTGCTATAAGGCGAAGTGAAAACTGCCGGCAGCACGTGACGAAGCCAGACTTTTACCCACCCGAGTAGCGGTCACGGTCGACGTTGGACAACTTCGGTCATCAAACGAAAACCGTTGTATTCAGCTGGACATGTCAGTTGGCAACCGGCATAGTTAATCTCATTTCACTCTACATTCTTATCTCAGCAACTTGGAGAAGGGAAGTTATCTGTGATATTTCCAAAACGTTAGATGGTCTGTTTGATACCCATACTCCATCCCAAAACTCTTCTTTCCAGTTCTGCATGTAACCTTAGCTTCAGTCGAATGAAAACTCAATTTTGTGAACTAATCAATTACTACACTCTAAAACTGCACCACGTTTTTGTATAGCAGTTGGGAAACCTATTATTTTGTAAATGTTGCGACGTTGCTCCCTATGTGTATTTAGAATTCAGTTAAACATAGCCGGCCGCGGTGGCCCAGGGGACTGAGGCGCTTCAGTCACAGTCTGCACGGTCACTACGGTCGGGGGCTCGAATCCCCCCTCGGGCATGGATATTTGTGCCGTCCTTAGTTGTAGGTAGTTCATAAGTAGTTTGTAAGTTTAGGGACTGATGACCCCGTAGTTAAGTCCCTTAAGCTTAACAAACATTTGAACATTTTCAGTTAAACATAAGTTGATAAACGTAAGTCAAACCTTCCCACTTACAAGTCGTCTATTACGAGGTGTCATCGCGCGCGGGAGTGGCCGTCGTGCGTTCTAAAGCGCCTTGGTCTGTGTTGTCCTTAGCATAAGTTAGTTTAAGGTTTAAGTAGTTTGTAAGTCTGGAGACTGATAACCACTGCAGATTGGCCCCATAGTTTTACAAACATTTGAACATTTATTTTCGTGATATAAACTAAGTAAACAGTTAGATAGCTGAGAACCTGTAGCATGCACACAGCGGTTATGCAGTGGTTATGCAGCGATTATGAAACAACCTGCCATAATTGGAGAAAGGAATAAAGTATCTTTATTAATTACAGTCGGGAGCTTTTGTCCTTGCATATCGCTAAGAGAATGTGTAAATGTGTTGCTATTTAACTGTAGAAGTAATGAATGGATGAATAATAAGAATTATATAGTTTAAAAACTGTATATTCATAATTCGTATTAGTTACACTATAAGCTTATTTCGACTTAAAAGTCATCTTCAAGTGTTACGCCATATTCTGTCATTGTGAACATTTTGATATTATTGTGACGTAATTTCTTTCTTTTTTTTTCCACGTAACTTACAATGGATGAATGTTTCAAATGTTTGTAAATCTATCGGACCAAACTGCGTGGTCATCAGTCCGTAGCTTACAAACTATTTAAACTAAGATAAACTAACCTAAGGACACACACACCCACACACACACACACACATGCACGCGCGCGCCAGGGAGGACTCGAACCTCCGACGGCGAGCATCAAGGCGTCTTAGATAGCTCGGCCACTCCACCTCGGCAACTGAGGAAGCGTAAATTCCAAATTCCCATACTCAGACTTGCTGATTCAAATTAATTATTACCATACAGGTCTTGAATCAGAATTGCGAGTGTCATATAATCTGGATGATGATTATGCGTCTGCCACAGTGAAGGACTTCTGTTTGTCATACGTTAACGTGATTCTCACTTTGAGAACAAATGCAGTTTATCTCCTAGTAACTAACGGACAATGCGTTTCTACATCTACATGATATACTCCGCAAATCACACTTAAGTGCCTGGCAGAGTGTTCATCGAACCACCTTTATACTGTTTATCTCCCATTACATCACTTTTGCAACTAAATAGTTTATTATTCAACTTCTGTAATTCCAACAAAAACTGCCATCATTGCGTACTTACGCTATCTCTTTGGGTGTTCTATCATTACGAAATTGTTTGGAGTAAAATCAGGAGAGTGTCGTGGCTCCTTTGCTGTTCACGATATATATAAATGACCTAGCGGATAACATCGGAATTTCACTGAGGCTTTTTGCGGATGATGGTGTAGTATATAGAGAGGCTGTATTGAAATGCAGTAGGCTCTGCATCGAATTGACGCATGGTGCAGGCAATGGCAATTGAATCTCAATGTAGACAAGTGTAATGTGCTGCGAATACATAGAAAGAAAGAGCCTTTATTATTTAGCTACACTATAGCAGGTAAGCAACTGGAAGCACTTAATTTAATAAATTATCTGGGAGTAGGTATTAGGAGTGATTTAAAATGGAACGACCAATTAAACCAATCGTCGGTAAAACAGATGACAGACTTAGATTCATTGGAAGAATCCTAAGGAAACGCAGTCCGAAGACAAAATGTAGTAGGTTACAGTACACTTGTTCGCCCACAGCTTGAATACTGCTCACCGGTGTGGGATCCGTACTAGGTGAGGTTGATAGAGGAAGTAGAAAAGATCCAACGGACAGCAGCGCGCTTCGTTACAGGATCATTTGGTAATCGTGAAAGCGTTATGGAGATGATCGATAAACTCCAGTGGAAGACTCTGCAGGAGAGACGCTCTGTCGATCGGTACGGCCTTTTGTCGAAGTTTCGAGAACATACCTTTACCGGGGAGTCTAGCAGTATGTTGCTCCCTCCTACGTATATCTCTCGAAGAGATCATGAACATAAAATCAGAGAGATTGGAGCCCACACAGAGGCATACCGACAATCTTACTTTCCGCGAACAATACGTGACTGGAATAGGAGGTTAGAACCGATAGTGGTACTCAAGTTACCCTCCGCCACACACCATCGGATAGCTTGCGGAGTATGCATGTAGATGTAGACAATCCCGTGGAAGCTTGTGTTGCGCCTGTTGTGCAGGCATGTAGGAGAGTAAGCAAGTCTGGCAGACAGTCTAAGATGCAGGCGCTCCACTCGTAATACTTCCTGTACGTTCATAACGCTATTAATGCTCTTTTATTGGAATTGAAAAAGAAAATTGCTGGAAACTATTTGCCGCTAATTACATCGTAGCCATTAACACAATGCAACAGGTATTTTAATGAAAAGCGTTGCTGTGTTATGATAGCAATTCGAAATAACTAAAATATGACGCAAGAGATTACATAATGATTTCTGCACCCGTTGTTGTTATGGTCTTCAGTCCGGAGACTGGTTTGATGCAGCTCTCCACCCTACTCTATTCTGAGCAAGCCTTTTCATCTCCTCATAAGAACGGCAACCCACATCCACTTGAATCTGCTTACTAAATGCGTCTCTTGGTCTCCCTCTGCGATTTTTACCCCACACACTTCCCTCCAATGCTAAATTTACGATTCCCCGATGTCTAAGAATGCACCCACAATCAAAAATTCATGAGTCATTATCAAATAGTTTGCTGTACAGTAGGTAACGTAACTGCATGTGACGAGTATGTCTTGCTGTGACAGGGCCACAGACTTCGCTGACGAGGAATGGATGTAGCTGGAAACCGACGTAACGGCCTTATTTCGAGTCTGGAGAAAGTACGATTCTGTAAAAAGTTGTGAGACTGGTGGTAATTCGAACGAGTGGAGCGTTGTGGCACACGAAGAGCACGAGCGATGCAGTGTGACTCTTGAGGCGGGCAAGTGATAACCTGCGCCTCTGACCGTTACAACTGTGTAACGTACCGAACATTAATTCCTCTCAATACTCTTGCCATTAGTACCCAACTGGTAAGCGACGCAGTTTAAGTGTTACCTCCGCAGCTGAGAGAGGCACGTCGGCACCGGATCGATCAGCTGAGCGGAGTCATGACGAACGTTCGGTGTGCCAGCTAGGCGGTTTCCCATATACGAGTAGGTGAATACTGGGATGGTACACACGTCTCGCCTCAGATACATGTTTCATAAATACAAAATTTTCTCTCATTGACAGATGGGGTTCACAAGTTTTCTTTTAGAGATTAAGAAGTAGGAGACCGAACACATTCTATTGATGATAATGCCAAACATGATATTTTATATGCCTACACCGTTAGGTACGGAAGAAGGATGGAAGATTAAGGTTTAACACCCCGTCGACAGCTTGGTCATTAAAGGCGGAGCTCACACTCCTAATGTTTGGGTAAGTATGGGAAAGGTAATCGGCCATGCATTTTCAAAGGAAACATCTAGGCATTTGCCTGGAGTGATTTAGAAAAATAACGGAAAATCTAAATCAGGATTGTCGGAGGTGGATTTGAACCACCGTCGTCCCGAATGCGAGTCCAGTGCTCTAACCACTGCGCCACAAAGCTCGGTATTAGGTACGGTACAAAGGCAGGAGAAGATAAAGAAAAGGAAGAAGTACTCCCTTGCCTCAACTGCCATTTAGTTAATACTAGATGAAAACCCGGCGCTGCCCGGGTATTTATTTATTCTTGCCGTTTTTCAGGTATATATTCATTTGTATAAGGTCTGTATGTCTAAAATCTCAATTAGTAGTAAAGAAGTAATAGATTAAAATTTGGTGCGTAATGTGGCGGTTTCCTAAGAATGTTACTGTTTTTATGTGCTCATATCTCATGAATTATGTGTCGTGCTGTGATACAATTTAGAAGGTACACTCTACTATATGCGTCTATACTGTCTGTAAAATTTCCTGTGGCTATAATTTGTATAAATTGTAACGTCATACCTAGAGCCGTAGTTTTAGTCCATAAACAGCGGAAAAGTAATAAGCGAGAAACTTTCATCATTTTACTATGGTTACCAGCGAGAAAAAGTTTAATAAAGGTTTGAAATTATGTTTAAAGTTTGTTGCAAGTCGCTAAGTACTGTAATTCTCATACAGTGTATTTCGAAAGTCTCGCCGCATTATATGGCATTTTTTGCGATTTCTATTGGTTATGAAGTAATATCTTTTGAACCACGTGCAGTGTGTGATTCTTAACCATGCAGCAATTGTTACCTCACGGTGTACCAAATTTGGTTGAAATCTGTCCAATGGTTTAGGACAAAATGAGCAGCATTGTCGCAAAATGCAGCAGTTTTTCGCGCATCTCATTGTTTATGACGTCATATCTCGTGAACTATATATCGTATGTGATTCTTACACTTACGGCGTCCGTCCTCATGGATTGAAGCTTACGTGTACTAAATTTCATAAAGATTGGAACAAAACTGTAGATTTGTATGCAACACGTACAAATATACGGGCACTCTGCTTTATATATTAGACTAGCTTAAACCGGCGGCTCCGCTCGCGTGTTGGTGTATTATGATTGATAAGCTATCTTTCAGTAGTGTGCTATGAGACTGGTTTTGAAGGATGAAATGAAATACAATAGCTTCTTTAGAAACGAACATTTTTAATCAACATTATCAGGAAAGTAAGTAGTGTAGATCAAATCACACGTAAAAATGCACTCGTATCGAAGAATCCAATCACGAAATTCAACAATAATTATCGTAATAATATCACAGATCGATAACTTGATGTAATGCGCGAAATGTCAAAACGATTTTTTTTAAAGAGATGTATTAAAAGAAATTTCTTTTTTACTGCTTTATTTATTTATTCTTATATTTCCTGATTCGTATGCTTATCCTTACAGAGAAAGGTCTGAAGACATTGTAGCACGTATATAGCAAAGATATGGTCTGCGGCATCACGTTTCGCTGCATGTAACCTCCTTGCTATAGAGTCGCAAACGTCATCGCTGGCCTTCAGTCCGAATTTTATTTTAATAATTTGACGGTTTTCAACCACCATACCTTCCACCCCCTTATACCTATCGGCATGGAACTGCTATGGTGTACAACGGGAGACGTCGGACAACAATTACACACAGTCCATTCGTTTGCGTTCTGTAGTTTTCGCTGCAGATCGAAATATTAACACACACACGTAGAATTTTATATACACCGATAACTTTCCATCTTAATATACTCCACCCTTTTATTATTATCAACCCTCAAGCAACAATGCAACCAATAAAATCATTTTCAAAGAGTAAATATAATTTTCAAGAGTAATTATTGTTCCGCGTTTCCCGTTATATTCTTCAAATAACTAAATATCTATCAGATCGCTATAAAACCGTGCCTAAAACCTTCCTCAGGTATAAATTAGTAACTGTACAAATATTTAAGTCTCTGCGTCTTGTCGTTCGGACGTTATAAGCGTACACCGAACAGACATTCACATTAATATATATAGATAAATAGCTATCCGATCCCCATAAAACCGTGCCTAAAACCTTTCCCGGGTAGACACTAGTAACTGTACAAATTTTTAGCTCTTTATATCTTGTGCTTCAGTAGTGATAAACGCATACCGAACAGACATTCACATTTATAGATATAGATAGATTAAGGACGTCGCCACACTTGTCCGCTTCTTCATCCCCCACCTATAAAACTGTTCCTTCTGTGATAGCAGTAGACAACGAGCATCTTACTTCTTTGCTGTAATATGACTGTAACGTCCCTTTGTTTCCTTAAATAGCAGTGTGAGCATTTTCATAAAGCAGATTCAAACACTTAACTGCAATACAGTGTATTGTAAAATGGCAATTTTAGATTTATTGTCGTGTGTTGTCTTCGCGGTTTTTGAGAGCAGACCGTGGCGCACGATGATACTCATACCTGAAATAGTTTTGCACAAATACAGCGTGCTCATTTTAACTAAATACATCGACATATCTAGAAAACTACACATTGGGTCAAAGAAAGGTATAGCAAAACAAGACAAATGTTTCAGACAAAACGTACGTAATTTTTGCCATAGAATCGTAATGGACGATAAAAATGGCCGATCTCATTGAAGAGTCGAAAGTTGCCTCCCCCCACACCACCCTAGTACGGAACAGGATAGGGAACGAATGTGGTAATGTGGTATTAATAGATGTCGCCCAATGGAGACAAATAAGTTTCAGCTATTCCTTTCTTTGATCGAGCGTGTAGATTCCGAGATAGGTCGAGAGTTAAAATGAAGACGCTGTAATTGTGCAGAACCAAATGTTCAAATGTTTGTAAACCTATTAGACCAAACTGCTATGGCCATCTGTCCATAGACTTACAAACTACATAAACTAACCGAAGGAACAAAACACACACCTGTGCCCCAAGGAGGACTCGAACCTCCAACGGCGAGCATCATCGTGCTTCGCAACAAGGCGCCTTAGACCGCACGGCTACTCCACTGCGGTTGTGCAGAACCACTTCAGATACGATTATCGTTGTCTGCTCTCAAAGCACATTCCTTACACATTTCCGCAAACACGATTGGCGAAGACAACACACGACAATAAATCTGAAATTGCCGTTTTTCCATTATTTGTTCTGCTGATTGAATTTTTTTTAAGTATTAAAATGCTCATTCTGTTGTTTAAGGAAACATAGGAACGTTATAGTGATATCACAGCAAATTTGTAAGGTGCTCGATGTTTTCAAATACCACACAGAGATACCCCAGTGCAAGTAGGAAACGAACAAGGGATAGCAAAAGTCTCCATTTATTTTATTTTCCAAAATATAATGTACGACATACAGATTTTTCATCTTCCAGAGATACTACGCAAACTATTGGTGAACCATGCTCTTTCTCGTTGCAATGACCGGCCCAATCCTGAAAGAATTATTTGTACATCCAGACTCGCTGCCATTCTACTAAAATCCATTACTATGGAAAACAGAGAAAATAATTATACAAAATACGATGCTATAAAACATACGCCAATAATAAACTATATAGTGATGCGAGACTTTAGAATCAGCTCCTCGAGTAAAAGAATCCTGCGTTACGAACGCGGTTTGCCTGGTGTGTAGCAAGATCATTTAGGAAGGGAGATCCACATCGTTACAAATCCTTCGGCTTTCTTGTACGATGAAGTAATATGCTTTTTCGCGTCGAAAAGCGTTGTAGTTACAGACGATATATCTTTGGCACTATGACGCCTGTTCTAGAGTGGCATCAGCGATAGGTGTGGCGAGTTAAAAGTGGCGGTAAGAAACAAAACGCCCTTCTTAACATAATTTCATTAATTCAGCACCATTTTCTTTATTGAACGTTTAGAAAGTTTAGCTGAGTATACAGCCATCGGGTGCAATCGACGAGAAAACTAGTCATCAGTCATCTTTAACCCACTGTGAACGTCCTTAATAATAACAGAACAGCAGTTTACGCAACAGTCTTCTTCTTCTCCTCCTTTCCTTATTTTGCCTTTGTGTGCGCACATAGCGTTCCGAGTGACATTTGCCGCGGTGGAGTAGCCGAGCGGTCTAAAGTCCTCCCTGGGGCATGGGTGTGTGTGTTTGTCCTTAGGTCAGTTTACCTAGGTTTAAGTAGTTTGTAAGATACGGACTGATGACCACGCAGTTTGATACGATAGATTAAAAAAAAAAAAAAAAAAAACCGAGTGACATTGTTATCAATATGGCGTTGTCGGTCGTCTTTCCTGTAGCCACCTCTTAGCCTCTATAATGGAATTTGTGTACCCCAAAATGTCTGTGTACGAACAGTGTACTATGTTTGTGAACCGTGTATTTGAGGCAAGACGAGGGTAACAGCCCGGTATGCACTTACTCGTATGTGGGAAACCACCTAAAACCCACATCCACGCTGGCCGGCATACTTGGTCATCACTCCACTTGACGGATCGATCCAGTACCGCCGTGCCCCCCTCAATTCCAGAGGCAACGCCTAAACCGCGTAGCTAACAAACAGAATATTGAGTGAAGTGTATTAAAGGAATGAATATTTGGTATGTTACACTGTTATGGCGATCACAGTAGCTGGCTGTCAATTATCCACCTGGAGAGTCACATTGCCGTACGCAGTGGCCGAGCGGTCTGCGGCGCGCCAGTCACAGTCTGCATAGCCGCTAAGGTCGGGGGTTCGAATCCCCCCTCGGACATGGATGTTTGTGTCGTCTATAGTATAAGGTAGTTCATAAGTTCGCAGGAGAGCTTCTGTGAAGTTTGGAAAGTAGGAGGCGAGGTACTGGCGGAAGTAATGTTGTGAGGCGGCATCGTGAGTCGTGTCGGGATAGCACAGTCGGTAGTGCGCTTGCCCGCGAAAGGCAAAGGTCCCAGGTTCGAGTCCCGGTTCCGGCACACAATTTTAATCTGCCAGGAAGTTTCATATCAGCGCACACTCCGCTGCAGAGTGAAAGACTCATTCTAGTTCATAAGTAGTTTGTAACTTTAGGGACTGATGACCCATAAGCTCTACAAACATTAGAACATTTTTTTCAGTTCATCACAATAACTTTGCTGCTTTTCCGGACTACGCGATGTTTCTTCAGTGCCTTGATGCAAAAATTGTGAGAAACGAAATGGAAGTATTATTTCTGTGTCTGTTCAGTGAGCTTGAAAGCTTAGTCTGGGCCGGCCGCGGTGGCCGAGGAGACTAAGGCGCTTCCGTCACGGTCTGCACGGCCACTACGGTCGGAGGTTCGAATCCCCCCTCGGGCATGGATATTTGTGCCGTCCTAGTTCGTAAGTAGTTCATAAGTAGTTTGTAAGTTTAGGGACTGATGACCCCGTAGTTAAGTCCCATAGACTATACAAACATTTGAACATTTAGCTTAGTACGGTAATAACGAAACAGTCGATTATAAGGTAATTTATATGTTAATAGTTGACTAAAGTACGGAGCACTTCCTAAAAGTTAAAATCTAGAGTTCAATCAGATAAACAATTGCTGACAAAAATGTGAAGCACTCAGAAAGGAATCTGCAATAAAACAGACGAAACTTCTCTTAACGCTTTCGTCAGTGACAGGCCCCAGTCTTTCGAAAGTAACAATGTGAGTGTAGATACGATGTGGATTACATTTACGGAAATAATATCGACAACAATAAGTTAACAAAAGAGGTGGCTGACCGCCTGTGGTACACAAAACAAATTATATCACTGTTGCAAAAGCAAAGAAACAAACATGCGTTATTTAAACAGATACAAAATCCCTAATCCCGGAAATCTTTTAGAGAAACTAGAAATTTAGCTCCAACTTCAATGCCATAAGCTTATAATAGTTTCGATAATGAATCCCTGTCTCGAAATTTGGTACAAAATTCAAAGAAGTTCTGATCGTATGTATAGTATACTAGCGGCAAAACGCAATGAATAAACTCACTACGCGATAGGAATGGTGATTTTGAGAAGACACTCTCTGGAGATAGATGTAAAGCCCACAATTCTGTAGCAAAATTAGAACTGCGCGGCCTACGGGTGTTTTGACACGTTTACAAACAAGGTAGCCGTCTATTGACAGATGGCGGCACCTTTGGTATCTGCCATAGATTTGGCGTGTGGCCACGTGCTCAGAAATTCCAGCCGTTAACGTGTGTTGCGGCGGCCGTAACCGATGGACGCTTTAGAGAGTGGAGCAAAATTCTATAAACAGTATAAAATTAATAACAACAGATCCCGCCACAACACGATGGAGCTTGTATACTTGTTTTGAAGCTAAAGGCTAGCCGGTTTCCCTCATATAAACGCGCTTGCAGTCATCTCAGTAGTTTTCGAAATATAGTATATTAAATATAGTAATAAAATAACAATCTTAGAAAAGGTATATTTTGGTAACACCTTGAGTAATTTTCACAAATAAGGTATCAAATGAAAGATCTCAATGAGGAGTATTCAGAAATGTATATAAAGTGTTTGGCAAATTCAGGAAATTAAATAAGCCGCAAAAATGTGGTTTTCATGCATAAACAGCTGAATTTGAACTGACAAAAATATAATAACTAGAAATTTATCGGTAGTATGATATATTAGACACACGGAAATAAGTCAATAATAAAATAAACGGTTCGTGCAATGAAATCAATTCAAATTATGTAAAACGTATTTGAAAATTCGTGTTTTTCTAACAATGTAAAAATTAGATTCTGTACAAAAATCTTGATACTAAATCCGCATTCAGCGGAAAATCTGTGTTTAAATGATACATAACATGTATTTTTCTTATTCATATTAATTGTTAAAAGAAGTAATTTGTGTGGAAAAAACCCATATATTACTTCAAAGTCTTGTTGCCGGGGGTATTTAAGAGCGACCATTTTCGGTAGCCCATACACACCAATACACACAGATCAACCAGACAGTTTAGGGAATAACACAGACATGACAGACATAAGTCACATACACGACACTACTTAGATATCATATAAAAGCCATATTCTTTTCTCAAAAAGCTATACCAGAATTCAGACATTGCAACGCCCTGTGGTGCAGGAGAAGGGCCGCGGCGGCGTCGCGCAGCGCTCTAAGGCGCCTTGCTGCAAAGCATGGAGTTGCTCGACGTCGGAGGCTCGAGTCCTCCCTGGGCCATGGGTGTGTCTGTTTTGTCGTTAGATTAGCTTAAGTAAGTTTAAGTAGTTTCTAAGTCTAGGGAACACATTAGCTTCAGTTGGACATAAATACAGTCAGTTGTGGTTATTCAGATAATGAGGACGTGTGTTTGACGCGCGACGAGGCACTTGTATTTTTTCATCTACGTTACACAGCTGACGTTGAAATTTTCAGTGGTGCTTTCGTGCATCTTCAACGGTGGACAGCCGGCGTGATACTCAGAAATACTGTACTCTCGCATCGGACTTTAACTCTGAATAGACACTGTGGGACATAGTCTAATTCAAGCTCGCGCTAGACTTGGAATTTTTGTTTTGGATTTTAGTTTTTCCATGTTTTTCAGTTCGGAATTTTGATCATTTTGATTAAGCTATTTTTATTTTATTTCCTGACGTGGCCCCTTTAAATTAACTTGGTCATTTTCTAGAATCAAGTGAAGGAAAGATACCTCTATGACCAAAACAATCTTTGTTTCAATGAGCCACGGTGGGGTGGCCGTACGTTCTAAAGCGCCATGCTGTGGAACGCGCGGTTGCACGCCGTCGGGGGTTCGAGCCCTCCCTCGAGCATGGGTGTCTGTGTTGTCTTTAGGAGTAAGTTAATGTAAGTAGTTTGTAAGCTTAGGGACTGATAACCACAGACGTTAAGTCCCATAAGATTTACAACCATTTGAACATTTGTTCCAATGAACTCCAGTTAGTGAAGACACTGTATCACTTTCAGTAAATATTTTTTCTATAAGTATTAAATTTCTGTAAAACATGAGGGGACGTTGTAGTGAATGTAGTTGTTAACCCTCAGACGTGAAAAGGCCAACTTATTTTACGAAGCCCTGACACATTTCACGGAGCTCATGGGAAAACATGCCACTTGTATGTGGGTAATGATAGTTGTTTGGTTCGTACTGTATCACGTGGGGGATCGAGCCATCTTGTTGAAACAATTGAAATTCAAATGTTTGTAAATGTTGGGACTTAACTACGGGGTCATCATTCCCTAAACTTACAAACTACTTATGAACTAACTTATAATAAAGACAGCACCAACATTAATTCCCGAGGGAGGATTCGAACCTCCGACTCGGGAGGCCGCGCGATCCTCAACGTGGCGCTCCAGACCGCTCCGCTACTACCGCGCGGCTGTTGAATCAATTTTTGGTGACATTGTCCTCTTTCTTGAACTCCCAGCGCAGTAGACTCCTCATTTTAAGGTGAGCAATCGATGTGTATGCTCGCATGATGCTGCTCCTGAGGGTGCTACTAAAGCAGAATTGCTGATCACATCATACCGAAATTCCTTCACCAAATAAGACGAAGTAAATACGCCTGAATTCGCATCAAGAACAGCTGTCAACTTGCAAAATTTAGAAGTAGATATCCGAAGAGTAGTAAAGCAGCATAAATCACTTAAAAACCGCCGGGCGCGGTGGCCGAGGGGACTGAGGCGCTCCAGTCACGGTCTGTGCGGCCACTACGGTCGGGGGTTCGAATCCTCCCTCGGGCATGGATATTTGTGCCGTCCTTAGGATAAGCTAGTTGATAAGTAGTTTGTAAGTTTAGGGATCGATGACCCCGTAGTTAAGTCCCATAAGCTATACAAACATTTGAAGTTAAAAACAAAGTCTTCCGGTCCAAATTGTATACCAATTGGATCCTTTCAGAGTATGTTGACGCCATAACAACATACCTAACTATTATAAACAACCGCTCGCTCAGCGAAACATCCGCATCCAAAGAAAATAAAGTTGCACAGGTCACTCCAGTATTCAAGAAAGGGAACAGGAGTGATCCGCAGAATTACAGCCCCATTTCATTGACGTCGCTTTACAGCAGGTTTTTGAAACATGTACGTTTTTCAAACATTATGAAGAAACTCGAAGGGAACGATTAATTGACCGAAAGTCAACACTGATTATGAATAAAGGCCTATCGGTCTTGTAAAATGATGAGTGCTATCGACGGGGGATCTCAAATCAGTTGGACATTTCTAGATTTATGAAAGGCTCTTGACACTGTACCTCACTACCAGATTCTAATGAATTGCGTGCTAATGGAATATCGTCACGATTGTGTGATTGGATTCGTAATTTCTTGACAGTAAGGAAACAGTACGTTGTAATTGATGGGAAACCATCGAGCAAAACAGAAGTGCTATCTGGCGTTATTTATCTTTATAAACTATTTAGGAGACAATAAGAGCACTTCTCTTAGACTATTCGCGGATGGTGCTGACATTTATCGGTTAGTAAAATTTCCAGAAGGTCAAAAGCAACTGCAAAATGATTAAGCCGCGGTGGAGTAGCCGAGCGGTCTAAGGCGCCTCGCTGCGGAGCGCGCGGTTGCTCGCCGTGGAGGTTCGAGTCCTCCCTTGGGCATGGGTGTGTGAGTTGTCCTTAGGTTAGTTTACCTAGGTTTAAGTAGTTTGTAAGCTACGGACTGATGACCACGCAGTTTGGTCCGATATGGTGCAACAATTGGCAGTTGACCCTCAATCATGATAATGGTAAAGCCACCCATATAAGCACTAAAAGAAATCCTAACACTTCACTTACATGATAAACCAGTAAAATTTACACGCCATGCATTCCGTTAAATACCTAAGAATTACATTTACGAACAACTGGAATTAGAAAAACGCACAAAAAATATTGTAGGGAAGGAGAACCAAAGGGTGAGTTTCATTGGCATAACACTTACAAGATGCAATAATTTTCCTAAATAAACTGCCTACATTACATTTGTCCGTCCTATTTTAGGGTATTGCTGCGCATTGTGGGATCCCTAAAAAGTAGGAGTGACGGAGAATATAGAAAAAGTTAGAGAAGGGTAGCTCGTTTTGTATTATAAAGATACAGGGGAAAGAGTTTCACGTAAATGATGCATGAGATGCAGTGGAAATCATTAAGATAAGATTCGTTGCGGCGAGAACTTTCTCCTTCGAATGCGAACATATTTTGTTAGCACCCACCTACATTGGGAAACGAGATCATCGTAATAAAATAAGAGAAATCAGAAAACTGAAAGATTTTGGTGTTCCTTTCTTCCCGCGAGCTATTAGGGAGTGGAACGTCAGAAAAATATTGTGAATGAGGTTCGATAAATGTGAATTTTCAGAGAATATATTTAGATATTGATGTAGAAGTGGAAACTAAATGAAAAAACTCTATTTCATAAAGTTAGTTACGTTGTTTCTGTATTTATAAAATGTAGGCAAGATCCCAAAGTACACAGCAGTAGAAACCCACTTCTCAGTATTACGTAGCTCCCTCTCTGACTAGACTCAGTGTCTGACTAGTCAGTGTGGAAGCGTGTCATAAAGCAATTCTGTCCTTTCCTGAGATGTACTCTGTTCCTCACGTTCTGTAAAAAGTCCTTGACATCCTAAATAGTAACACTGGGACGAAACTGACGTCCGAGATGGCCCCACACATGTTCTGTCTGGGGCAGATCTGAGGATCTTGACAGCTACTAGAATACAGTTTATAGAGGTGTGTGCCTCTTGTGAACGGGCGATTTGGTGATTAAATATACCGCTAAGAAACTTTTGCATGAGATCATGACGATACAAAGTAAGTTAAGTACCGTTATGCCTAACAGTTTCCTAATCACTACCAGCTATGATCATAAGACATTCCCGATGAGTCCGCACACCATAATGCTAGGAGTAATTCTGGCGTTCCTCGCATAGTCGGGGACGATGGTCGTCCAGAGTAATGCATAACTGCAATTCATCAGTGAACACAACTCGACGCCATTTAATCTATGCTTCTTGGTCACTGGTCCACTCCAAACGCAGTCGTTTGTGCTCTGCTTTTAATGGCAGTCGCTGCAAGTGACGGTAATGTCCTAGCTTGTCCACTCCTAGTATCCAACTGTATTGCAGGGAGTTCATTACAAGTTCTCGAGTTACTGGTGGAGGGAAGAAAGGGTTACGATGTGCTTGGTGCTCAATACAATGGACCTCCTTTGTAGTGGTCAGAAGTGGTCGATAGGAAATTTGGCAAACAGTTTCCGTTAAGTCTACCGAACGGCCTTTGCACATACGAATACCTCAATAATATAGATACTACAGAGTGCTGATAACACTTTCTCCGACAAGTACTCTACTTTCTGTGTCCGCAGCGATCACCATCATCTGTCGCTGTTCGAGCCTTTTTTATTTCCTGCACTAAATACAAACCTAATTAGCACACTCTAGTGATCGTTCTACTTGTAGAGAACTGCAGCTTTAATCTTTAACACTTCTGACGATAGTGTGTGTGTGTATAACGTTATAATGACAACTGTCCATCTCTTCTGTGTATCTCATGATTTTCGTACCGTACTAGTACCAAGTACAGACGGTGTAACCACTTCATTCGCAAAATACATGAAATCCATTACCCTACAGCTAATCTGTCTCTCAGCACGACTACGGGTCAATGTGATTGAAGTTTCTCTGACAGAATCCAAGTAAAAGGGAAAGCGGTTAGTATGACCCAGCCTGGTCTTTTGTAGCCGCGCGGGAGTAGCCGAGCGGTCTGGAGCGCCAAGTTGTGGAGCGCGTGGCCTCCCGTGTCGGAGGTTCGAATCCTCCCTTTGGCATGGATGTTTGTGTGGTCTTTAGTGTAAATTAGTTCATAAGTAGTTTGTAGTAAGTTTAGGGACTGATTAATCTTTTGTACTCTTGACTCCTACCTGACACAAGGAGGATTAAATCGGTACCTTGACAGTAGCATTTTTAAACGTTGGTTAAGCCTCTAATGTCATTATCATAATAGAATCTAACATTATTTGAACGTTATAAATTTAAAAAAAAATGTCTTGACTGACCTAATTATTCTGGAGAACTCAAGACTAAAATGTCAACTTTGCAACACAACAGTTTCTCATCGACATTCTGAAGATCCTACTAAAAGTACTGTGTTCTCCCTTTGGGTGTTTTATCACAGCTACTTTGAGCCGAAACCCATCCCGTTGATTTTCTGTAGCGCCTGCCGTACAGGCAAACAGGTGAGCAAGAAAGTCTGCCAGACAGTCTGACATGAAGGCGCCTGCCGTACAGGCAAACAGGTGAGCAAGAAAGTCTGCCAGACAGTCTGACATGAAGGCGCCTTACTCGTAATGCCTCCCTGCCCTGACACTTAACGACTCTGTTAACGATCGTTTATGGACATTGAAGAAGAAAATATTGCTGTAAACAATTTACCGTCAATCATATTATAGCCATAAATCCCAGTGAGACGCATTTTAAACAAAAACGTTGCTGTGATGTGATCGCAATGTGAAATACCTAAAAAATAAGGCACGGATTTACGTAATTATTTATGAACCCACAATCATAAATTCTCTGGTCATTGTCATGTAATTGGCTGTACCGTAGTTAACGTGACGGTGTATGACAAGTGTGGCTATTTGGGGACCAGGCCACAAACCTCGCTGACGAGAAATGGCTTTAGGCTCTGTATTAAGAGCTGCAGACAGGATTAAGAGTCTGATTCCGAGCTTTCTGAAAGTACAGTCCTGTAAAAGTGTGTCTAATTCCTGGTAACTGGCACGAGCGGAGCGATATTGGCTCACGAAGAGCACAATCAAAGGGCTGCAGTGCGACTCTGCACGTGGACAAGTGACAATCTGCTCCTGTGTCCGTATCTCTCCGTAACCTCCCGCAATTTCATTCCTATTAATACTCTCTTCTCAGTATTCGGTTGCTCAGCAACGCAATTTAACCGCCGCTTCTGGGAATAAAAGGCATGCCTGCCGTGGATCGAAGCGCCAAACAAGCTGATGACGAAGCGTTGGTTTGCCGGCCAGCCCGAACGTGGGTTTACGCTGTTTCCCCTCGTACGAGCAGGTCAATACTTGACTGGTATATACGTCTCGCTTCAATTACATAGTTCACAAACATAATAGGTGTTCTTACATTGGCAGATGGGGGTACACTATTTCCCTCTGAAAGGTTAAGATGTGATATGGGATAGGCGACGCTGCGCGAGAATGAACGCCTGGTGTAGGACGTCATGCTATGAGCTGCGATACCGCTCCCGCCGGAGGTTCGAGTCCTCAATTAGGCATGTATGTGTGTGTGTGTGTGTGTGTGTGTTGTCCATAGCATACGTTAAAGTTACTTCAAGTACGTTTCAGTCTAGGAACCCATGACCACAGCAGTTTCGTTCAGAATGTTCAAATATTTGTAATTCTATGGGACCAAACTACTTTGATCATCAGTGCCTAGACTACTTAAATTAAGTTAAACTAAACTAAGGACAACTCGCACATCCATGCCCGAAGGATGATTCGAACCTCCGACACTGGAGGCCGCGCGATCCGTAACGTGGCGCTCCAGACCGCGCGGCGCAGTTTCGTGCCTTGGCTTTTGAAACATCTGAATATTTGTCTGAAAAGGCAACTGGCCACATTCCGTTGATAACAATACCACATGTGAGAGTTTAAATTCTCACACCGTAGATCATGTACTAAGGCGAAATAAGGAGAAGCAGAGGACTGTGGCCTCAACTGCTGTTCAATTAAGATTACACTCGTTGGCCGTTGGTTAAAGAAGACTTCAAAAGGGTAACCTTGGTTATGAATTCGTTACATATTGGTTTTGAATACTGAAATTATTCCAAGAAAACATTATATAATGCGTATAATAATAATAATAATAAACCAAAACGCTGCTATTTAATTTTATTTGAAGACGACGGTCCCGTTTCGGCTTAAACTGCAATTTTCAAGTGACCTGCGGTACAAATTGGGTGGTATTTAGGTTGAATAAATTATAATGTTATAGTATAGTATTGCAAGTAGAGCTTAACATTCAGTTATGGTTATGTCTAGATGGCCTGACATACATAAGACATCTAAGGCGTCTTTACATTCAGAATCACAAAAGTTGAATGGGACACCCTGCAGATATATACAGGGTGGTCCATTGATAGTGACAGGGCCAAATATCTCACGAAATAAGTATCAAACGAAAAAACTACAAAGAACAAATTTTTCTAGCTTGAAGGGGGAAAACAGATGGCGCTATGGTTGGCCCGCTAGATGGCGCTGCCATAGGTCAAACATATATCAGTTGCATTTTTTTAATAGGTACCCCAATTTTATTACATATTCGTCTAGTACGTAAATAAATATGAATGTTTTATTTGGAACACTTTTTTCGGTTTGTGATAGATGGCGCTGTAATATTCACAAACGTGTAAGTACGTGGTATCGCGTAACATTTCGCCAGTGCAGACGGTATTTGCTTCGTCATACGTTACTCCTGTTAAAATGGACCGTTTACCAATTGCAGAAAAGGTCGATATGGTACTTATGTATGGCTATTGTGATCAAAATGCCCAACGGCCTGTGCTATGTATGTCAATCGTTATCGTGGAAGATATCATCCAAGTGTCCGGATCATTCGTCGGAGAGTTACGTTATTTAAAGAGACAGGAAGTGTTCAGCCACAAGTGAAACGTCAACCACGACCTGCAACAAATTAAGATGGCCAAATAAGTGTTTTAGCTGCAGTTGCGGCCAATCCGCACATCAGTAGCAGACAAATTGAGCGAGAATCAGGAATCTCAAAAACGTCGGCGTTGAGAATGCTACATCAACATAAATTTCACCCGTACCATATTTCTATGCACCAGGATTTGTATGGCGAAGACTTTGAACGTCGTCTACAGTTTTGCCATTGGGCACAAAAAATTACCGGACGATAACAGATTGTTTCACGCGTTCTGTTTAGTGAAGAAGCGTCATTCACAAACAGAGGTAACGTAAACCGGCATAATATGCACTATAGGGCAACAGAAAATCCATGATGGCTGCGACAAGTGGAACATCAGCGATCTTGGCGGGTTAATGTATGGTGCAGCATTATGGGAGGAAGGATAATTGGCCCCTTTTTTTATCGATGACAGTTTAATGGTGCAATGTATGCTGATTTATTACGTAATGTTCTACCGGTTTTACTACTAGATGTTTCGCTGCATGACAGAATGGCGATGTACTTTCAACATGATGCATGTCCGGCACATGGTTCACGTGCAGTTGAAGCGGTCTTAAATGGAAAATTTAATGACAGGTAGATTGGTCGTAGAAGCATGTGGCCCGCACATTCACCGTATCTTACATCCCCGGACTTCTTTCTGTGGGGAAAATTGAAGGATATTTGTTATCGTATTTACGGACAGCGCCTGAAAACATGCATCTGCGCATTGTCAATGCATGTGAGAACATTACTGAAGACGAACTACTCGCTGTTGAGAGGAATTTCTATATGCGTATTACCAAATGCATTGAAGTTGAAGGACATCATGATCAGCATGAGTCATGATGTAATTACAGGTAATCACGCAGTAACAGCATGCGTTCTCATAATGTATGATAATTTCACAAAAGTACATGTATCACATTGGTACAACCGAAATAAGGTTTAAACGTTCCTACGTTCTGTGTTTTAATTTAAGAAACCTACGTCTTACCCACTGTTCGTCTAAAATTGTGATCAATATGTTTTTGAATATTACAGCGTCATCTATCACAAAGTGACAAAAGTGTTCCAAATAAAACATTCATATTTATTTACGTACTAGACGAATATGTAATAAAAAATGGGGATACCTACTTTAAAAAAATGTATTTGATATCCGTTTGACCTATAGCAGCGCCATCTAGCGGGCCAACCATAGCGCCATCTGTTTTCACCCTTCAAGCTACAAAAGTTTTGTTCTTTGTAGTTTTCTTCGTTTGATGCTTATTTATGAGATATTTTGCCCGGTCACAATCAATGGACCACCCTATGGAAAAACATACAAAATTAATAAATACGTATAAAATAAAACAAAAACGCGTTCATAAACATTATACAAATTCTAATAACGTATATATGACGTTTACATGCTATGTAAACATACGATACTGTGGCTCTAACTGTCAAAATACCAGATCAGAATTAAAAGTACCAACCAATTTTGACATTCAATACAAACACGCCTTGGATGTTTTATGTATATCAGGCCATATAGACATAACCCTAAGTGAATGTTGAGCTCTTTATTGTAATACTATACTGTTATTTTGTTGTTGTGGTCTCCAGTCCGCAGACTAGTTTGATGCAGCTCTCCACACTACCCTGTTCTGTGCAAGTCTCTTCATCTGAGAATACGTTTGGCAGCCTACATGCTTAAGAATTTGCTTACTGTTTTCGTCCCTCGGTCTCTCTCTACGATTTTTACCCCACACACTTTCCTCTAATGCTATGTTGACAATTCCTTGATATCTCAGACTGTGTCCTACCAATCTATCCCTTCTTTTAGTCAGGATATGCCATAAACTCCTTTTCTCCCCAATTCAGTTAAGCGCCTCCTCATTAGTTACGTGATCTACCCAGCTAATTTTCATCATTCGACTGTAGCACCACATTTGAAAAGCTTCTATCTTCTTTTTGTCTGAACTCCATATCTTCCACGTTTCACTCCGATAAAGTGCTACACTCCAGACAAATGCTTTCAGAAAGGTCTTCCTAACATTTAAATTAATATTGGATATTAACAAGTTTCGCTTCTTTAGAAACGCTTTTCTTCTCATAGCCATTCTACATTTTATATCTCTCTACTTTGGCCATCAGAAGTTATTTTGCTACCCAAATAACAAAACTCATCAACTACTTTTATTGTCTCATTGCCTAATCTAATTCCTTCAGCGTCGCCTGATTTTCTGACATTCCATTCCATTACCTTCGTTTTACTCTTGTTAATGTTCATCTTATATCTTCCTTTCAAGACACCGTCCATTCCATTCAATTGCTCTTCTAGATCCTTTGCAGTCTCCACAAAATTACTATGTCATCGGAAAATCGCAGGTCACTTGAAATGGCAGTTTAAGCCAAAACGAGACCCTCGTGTTCAAATAAATAATATTAAACAGCAGCGTTTTGATTAATTATTATAATTATGTCACTTGCTGATGTCACACGCTGCAGGCCCTAATGAATATAAAACAGACCTCGTATTTCGTACCACTACCTTAGTCTATTCTTTTAACTTGTTACACTTATCGTTGAGGCTACTCTGCAAAACTAAGCCATATTGCCAAAGTTACATCGTCCGTAAGTACAGCTCTTGTCGACGGGAAAAACGACGTTGCTTCACCATGCAAGAAAGCTGAAGCAATTGCAACGATATGGATCGCTCTTCGTAAATGATCTTGCTACACACCAAGCAAAACGCGTTCGTAACACTGGATTGTTCTACTGGAGAAGCTTATTCTGAAGTCTCGCGTCATTATACGGATTAGGTTTTCAATGAATTCCCTTGATCAATGCAGGCGTAAGCATTATAGCATCTCAATTCGTATAAATATTTTACCTGTTTCTCATAGTACACCACTTGAATAAAATGGCAGCGATTCAGTGTGAACGAAGGTCTTTTACAAGGCATGGGACGACAGATGCACCCAGACAGCACATGATTAAATAATGGTTTCCACAGTGTCTCAAGAATATGAAAAAAGTTGTATGCTTTTTCTATTTTTCGTGATACGACTTCGGTGAAATAATCGAACCCGGACCTCCATGCTTACTAGGCAGACGTCTTAACCGTTAGACTACCATACCAATATCGATTAAAGCGTCTTGGAATTGTGTAAGTACGTTTTCCTTCTACATCACAAACTTTAATTCAGCTTCTGTGTTCCAAAGGTGATTGCCACTGTTGCCAAGGCTCTCCATGCAGCGGAATAGCACCTCGGCAATGGACATAATGAAAAAATCCTGTTTAGGTGATATAAATATCAATTTAATACAAATAAGCATGGAGGTCCGGGTTCGATTCCCGGCCGCACCACAAATTTTAATTCAATGCTTCATATTTATCAATAATGTCTTTGACATATTTGAGACGAAAATCCGTCTCAGGGATTGTTTATTTGTTTTAAATTTATGTAAATTTGTCGAATGATTTTGAATATTAGTGTGAGTAAATAGATTTACGAAAGGGACGACGGTTTTATAGTTCTGGAGAAGCACTGATTTATGATGGAGACTCCCATATCCTGATGAAGGATTTCTGTTGCTTTCCTGAAATTATTTTAGGCAAGTCAAGAAGAGTTCCCATTATTACACCGTGGTCGATTAACTGAACCATTTGAATGGAACCATACATGTAAACACATACATCAATGAGAAAAACTTTCCGACTTCCATCTTGATAGCATTTTAAAGATTCCATGTCTGAAGTACATTGTACTGCGTACTTGTTTAAACAAGGACTCTGCGCATTGTATTTTAAAGCAAAGCGGGACGTGAGACAGTAAATGTCTCCACTAGATGGTTAAACAGGGTCCCCACACATAGGCGCCTCAGAAACACAGTCAAGTGTCCCAAAAAATCAAGAAGAAATTATCAATGTTTCAACAAAATAGCTTCTCATGCACTTACTGCAGTCCCCACTACAAGTACAGTGTCATCATGGCATATTAAGTTCTTTTTTGGGTGTTCTATCATTACGAAGTTGCGTAAAGTAAAATGTGGAGCCGCGGTGGAATGGCCGAGCGTGAGGCGCCTAGCTGCGAAGCGCGCCGCTGCTCCCCGTCGAACGTTCGGGTCCTCCCTCAGACATGAGTGTACTTGTTGTCATTAGCAAAAGTTAGTTTAAGTAGTTTGTAGGCCTAGGGACTGATGACCGGAGTAGTTACGTCCCATATATTTACAAATATTTGAACACTGAAACTGTGGAGAGCATCCCATTGAAGCTTCGGTTGCGCCTGACGTACCGGCATACAGGAGAGCAAGCTCGTCTGTCAGTCAGTCTAACATGTAGGCGCACGACTTGTAATCTTTTCTTGTTGAATCTTTATGACATAATTAACGATCTTTTATGGGCATAGGAAAAGAAAATATTGCTAAAACTCATTTCCCTTCAGTTACATCATACCTATAAATCACAGTGGGGTATGTATTTTAAACAGAAGTAATGCTGTTATGTGATAGCTACACGAAATACCTAGAATATAATGCACGAGCTCACATACACTCCTGGCCATTAAAATTGCTACACCACGAAGATTACGTGCTACAAACGCGAAATTTAACCGACAGGAAGATGATGCTGTGATATGCAAATGATTAGCTTTTCAGAGCATTCACACAAGGTTCTAACATGAGGAAACTTTCCAACCGATTTCTCATACACAAACAGCAGTTGATCGGCGTTGCCTGGCGAAACTTTGTTGTGATGCCTCGTGTAAGGAGGTGAAATACGTACCATCACGTTTCCGACATCGATAAAGGTCGGATTATAGCCTATCGCGATTGCGGTTTATCGTATCACGACATTGCTGCTCGCGTTGGTCGCGATCCAATAACTGTTAGCAGAATATGGAATCTGTGGGTTCAGGAGGGCAATAAGGAACGCCGTGCTGGATCCCAACGGCCTCGTATCACTAGCAGTCGAGATTACAGGCATCTTCTCCGCATGGCTGTAACGGATCGTGCAGCCACGTCTCGATCCCTGAGTCAACAGTTGGGGACGTTTCCAAGACAACATCCATCTGTATGAACAGTTCAACGACGTTTGCAGCAGCATGGACTATCAGTTCGGAGGCCATGGCTGCGGTTACCTTTGACGCTGCATCACAGACAGGAGCACCTGCGACGAACCTGGGTGCACGAATAGCAAAACATCATTATTTCCCGGATGAATCCAGGTTCTGTTTACAGCATCATGATGGTCGCATCCGTGTTTGGCGACATCGTGGTGAACGTACATTGGAAGCGTGTATTCGTCATCGCCATACTGGCGTATCATCCGGTGTGGTGATATGGGGTGCCATTGGTTACACGTCTCGGTCACCTCTTGTTCGCATCGACGACTCTTTGAACAGTGGCCGTACATTTAAGATGCGTTACGACCCGTGGCTCTACCCTTCATTCGATACCTGCGAAACCCTACATTTCAGCAGGATAATGCACGACCGCATTTTGCAGATCCTGTACGGGCCTTTCTGGATACGGATAATGTTCGACTGCTGCCCTGGCCAGCACATTCTCCAGATCTCTCACCAACTGGAAACGTCTGGTCAATGGTGGCCGAGCAACTGGCTCGTCACAATACGCCAGTCGCTACTCTTGATGAACTGTGGTATCGTGTTGAAGCTGCATGGGCATCTGTACCTGTACACGCCATCCAAGCTCTGTTTGACTCAATGCCCAGGCGTATCAAGGCCGTTATTACGGCCAGAGGTGGTTGTTCTTGGTACTGATTTCTCAGAATCTATGTACCCAAAATTGCGTGAAAATGTAATCACATGTCAGTTCTAGTACAATATATTTGTCCAATGAATACCCATTTATCATCTTCATTACTTTTTGGTATATCAATTTTAATGACCAGTAGTGTAATTATTTCTGCACCCACAAGCAAAAATTTGTCACTCATTGCCATGTAGTTGGCTGCAAAGTATTTAACGTGACAGTGTACGATAAGTACGGCTAAATGGCGACCGGGCCACAGACGTAGCTAACGTGGAATGGCTTTAGGCTCTTTATTAAAGGCTGCAAGCGAATGAAGAGTCTGATTTCGAGCTCGCCAAAAGTACGTTCCTGTAAAAGTGTGTCAAAATGCCGGTGATTCACTCGAGTGGAGTGTCTTGGAAGTACAAGAAAAGTATTGCAGTGTGACTCTCCAGGCGGACAAGTGACAGCCTGCTACTGTGAGCGTTATATGGTACCTTACACAATATTCATTCCTCTTAAGACTCTTATCTGAATATTCGGTTGGTTAGCTACAAGGTTTAACCACTGCCTCTGGAATCGACGGAGGCACGCGGGCACCCCTGAATCAATCCAGCCAATGGAGTGACGACGAAGGGTCGGTGTCCCGGCCAGTCTAGATGTGGGTTTTAGGCGGTTCCCACACATGAGTTGGTGAATACTGGGTTGGTGCACGCGTCTTGTCTCAGTAACGGGTTCACAAACATCATAAAATGTTCGTACACCGGGATTTAGTGGTACATGAATTCCCTACTAGTGGTTAAGAGGTGACTACAGCCGCGCGGGAGTAGCCGATCGGTCTGGAGCGCCATGTTGCGGATCGCGCTGTCTCCCGCGTCGGAGGTCCGAATCCTCCATCGGACATGGATGTTTGTGTTGTCTTTAGTGTAAGTAAGTTCATAAGTAGTTTGTAGGTTTAGGGACTGATGACCCCGCAGTTAAGTTCCATAAGCTTCACGAACATTTGAACAAACCTTTTTTTAGGTGACTATAGGTAAGGCATCCGGCTACCCTCTATGATAAAAGTGGCACAAGGATGCATTGCATGCCGATACCGTTAGATAAGGTACTAAGACAAAAGAAGACGAAGAAAGTAAGTCTCGCCTCACCTAAAATTCAGTTTATGTTAAGGACGTTCACAGTAGGTTACAAAATACCGATGTACAGTTTTGCTCATTGATTGTAACTTCAGTAACTTCAGTTACTCGTTTAAACTTTCTCAAGGTTTAATAAGGATAATGCTGCTAATTATTGAATTTATGTTAAGAAGGACGTTATTTCTCGTACCAGCTCGTCAGTGTATTCTTTTAATTCGTCACAATTATTTCTGAGGTCATACTGCAAAACCACATCATAGTGCCAAAGATACATCGTCTGTAGGTACAGCGCCCTTCGACGGCAGGAAGGACTTTGATTTATCGTACGAAAACGCCGAAGGAATTGCAACGATACGGAACTGTCTTCGTAAATGATCTTGCTACACAGCAAGCAAACCACGTTCATAACACTGGATTCTTTTAAAGGAGAGGTTCATTCTGACGCCCTGCACCACTACATATATATTAAGATTTTCAGTGGATTTCTAAAATCACTGCGAGCGTATGATTTATAGCATCACAGGTTGTATACTTATTTGTCCTGTTTTTACAGTACACGATTTGACTAGAAGGGTACCTATTCTGTATGAACAAAGAATTCTTACAGTTTTGGGACGATCATTGCATCGAGACGGCATATGATTTAACTGTGTCTCCAGAAGATTAAAAAAATATGTGATACACCGTAAGTTGTAAAATAAAATATATGCCGATAATTCCTATCCATTTTTCCGTCTCCTCCTTGTACTACGATTTCTTTGTGTGAAGTGTATAACGTGCACCTTTTGTATTTGCTGCAGTAGCAGTATAATCTTCCTCTGTTACATTAACCCTTTAATGCATGGTGTATCTGACCAACTAAATTGCTCATTTTTTATTATCTCTCAGACTGATCAAAATTTTACCACAAAAGTCATTTGTCGCTGCTTGTATACGTAGTGCTGCAGATGCTAATAGCGCGTCTAAAAATTATAAATACCAGAATGCTACTGAATAAGTTCGACAGTTAGCTGCACTGAATTACTGTTAACAAGTGTGTTTGTTTAGTAGTCATCACATATGACAATGAAGCACTATGAAGCTGACCAGCCATGAATAGTTTGTTGTTATCAGTGCATACTAATTTTACGGAAATTTTTTCAATATTTTTCTCAGGGGTTCAGCAAGTATACAGGGTGTTTATTTTACTGAAGCCGTCGAAATATCTCGAAAATGCACATCTGATAAAAAATAGTTATAGCTCAAATCTGTTTCGAAATATCTCGAAAATGCACATCTGATTAAAAACAGTTATAGCTCAAATCTGTTTGTCGCCATTGCGGGACATTACGTGATACCACATTGCACCCATCCTTCCATCGCACAAAGTGCGTGGGTGGCGGGAGGCAACTTCAAAAACATAAATACGCCATTTTTTTAATCGCAGGTTACGACTCTACGGCAAAAATACATTCGTTCTATCTTTTTTATCTTTTCCAATTAAAGTGAGTGTTCAAACGTATTAGGACCTCCTCTGTCGATCCACTGGCCGGTGTAAATACGGTCTAATCCTTTCCGTGTTTCAATTCAGTAATACTCTCGGCAAACGTCGCACTAAAAGCACATACGTTGCCGAAAGGCCACAGCAAAATCCTGATGTCGAATTAGTAATACCTCTCCCACCGACATTCGATATTTCAATTTCAGTGATTGGATTAGATGCCAGAATCAGCGCCCACGCTGAGTGGCCCTCGCCGCGAGCACAGCACTGCAGACAGCACTTCTACACTTGTTACCTGTTTCTCACTAGATGCGACATATTTTGACGTTTCTGCGCGTTTCTTCCTTTAGTTTCTTAAATTTATCGTGTGCTTATATTTATATTAGATTCTGAATCGCGTTAGGTATCTGGTTAATGTGTTCTTCCGCCGCGTGAATCCTGATAGTCGTCTCAAAAATGTTCAAATGTCTACGGTCGGGGGTTCGAATCCCCCCTCGGGCATGGATATTTGTGCCGTCCTAGTTCGTAAGTAGTTTTTAAGTTTAGGGACTGATGACCCCGTACTTAAGTCCCATAGACTATACAAACATTTGAACATTTTTAGTATTTACAGATGTGGCACGGGTCCTTTAAATGCCATGAAGAGTACAGGATGCAGTCACCTGCAGGTGGTGGCTCACATCGGTACCAAAGATGCGTGTAGCTTTGGATAGGTAGAGAGTCTTCATGGTTTTTAGTGGCTATTTGAAGTAATAAATACTGCCAGTTTTGCAGAATGAAACTTTCACTCTTCAGCGGAGTGTGCGCTGATATGAAACTTCCTGGCAGATTAAAATTGTGTGCCGGAACCGGGACTCGAACCTGGGAACTTTGCCTTTCGTGGGCAAGCGCTCTACCACTGAGCTAACCCGACGAGACTTACGGTCACGCCCCAAGTTTGGAAAGTAGGAGGCGGAATTGAAGTTGTGGGGCGTGACCCTGAGTCGTGTCGGGATAGCTCAGTGGCAGAATGGTTGCCCGCGCAAGGCAAAGGTCCCAGGTTCGAATCCAGATTCCGGCACACATTTTTAACGTGCCAGGAAGTTTACTAGCCAGTCTTACTTGCAAGATGAAGGCAGAGGTCACCAATTACAGCATAGTTGACAGGATCGACCGTGGACCTCTGGTACAGAGCCGAGTGGAGGGTCTGAATCAGACTTAGATTGTACTGCGACCATGTAGATAAGGGTACAGGTAAAAGAAAGGATGAACACAGATATAAAAATCATTGGCCTAACAGTTCTAAATTGTAGTAGCTGTGTGGGGAAAATACCAGTGCTTCAAGTGCTAACAGAAAGTACTGAATCTCAAACCATTATAGGTAACGAAATCTGGCTAAAGTCGGAGATGAGTTCCCCTGAAATTTTTACAAAGGGACGAATGGTGTTCAGAAAGGATAGATTGAATAAAACAGGTGGTGGCGTATTATTGCTGTCACAAGCAGTTTATCCTGCAGCGAAATTGAAGTAGATAGTTCCTGTGCGTTGCTATGGGTAGACGTTATACCTGACAACCGGAATAAATTAATAATAGGTTCCTTTTTCCAACCCCGTGACTCAGAGGGTTCGATTTCAGAAATGTTCAAAGAAAGATTGGATCAATTTTCGTAAACGTACCGAAAGCATACAATTTTAATTGGTGGCGACTTCAACGTCTTCTTCATATTCTGGCAAAATTACATGTTCGAAACCGGAGGCACACATAAAATGTCGTCCTAAATCGTACTGAACGCATTCTCCAAAGATGACATGATCGGCAGTGGTAAACGAAAACAGGTTCGACCACTCTTGCAAAAGAAAATCAAAATATAGCACTGGCGTGTTTTACAGCCCACCTTAGATTTTTTTGCAAACATTTCGAACACAAATAATAAAAAATAAGTAATAAAAATTGATGGACGATGCGATTGCGACTCCACTATTGTGATAATATCTATGCACCCAACACGTATATTCTTTCTGACCGTATTTTAACAAAAAGCCAAAATTATTTTATGTTTGAGTTTAGCTTTGACAAATACACTCTTTTTTGAACGTTTACCTCTTTAAACTATTATTTTAATAGCTCTCCCAATATTTTCATTATCACTTAATTTACTCATGTTAGGGGACGATCGTATTGCATAAATAGGATGGATGCCGAGATCGGAATTTTTATTTCATTTATTCGAGACGGCCGGTTTCGACACCCTATGGTGTCATCATCTGGTCGCAATGACGTTAAACTGCTTATTATAGTGCTCCACATAAAATCTGGTAGGTGTGCTGGATGATAGTTATGTGCTGGTGGATAGATATAAAATGGATGGCTGCTCAAAATTAAAACAGTAAAATATACATAAAATAATAACAACCATAGTGCACATGTCTGTTTGGTTTTATGGAGATGCTCAACAATTGGCGTTTGGAAATCATTCACGTGACATCCATTGCCCGAAACCTTGCAGCAAACTCTCTTTTGCATACGTCATCTTGTTTTCTGTATTTGACAGAGGCGGTGCGTCCCATGTGTTCACTGGTTCAGTGAACCCACGGAAAAAAGCTCGTCATGAAAAAGAAAAAAAGAAAAATAAATAAATGAATAAATAAAATAAAATAATAAAAAGTATTTTTAAATTATCATTACTCGTTTCGTCCTTCTATCAGTTCATTTTATATGCACATTAGAAGTATTTTTATCGCATGAGAAACGTTTTACGTCGCGGAGGCAGCGCGGATACGAGTCTTTTTTTTCCTTTATTGTGATTTCAATTCCCCTTAAAAAAAGGGGAGGGCCGGCAGCGCTCACTGGCGCTCTTCGGCCTACAGAAATAAAAAAATGACAGCGGAGAACATAAAAACACAAAGGAGATAAAATTTTGGAGATATACAGACTTAAAAAGGAGATTTAAATGGAGATAAAACAAAGTACATAAAAAGGAGGAAAACAATGGTGACATAAAACAATTGGAACGACGAAAGTGGTGAATAAAAACAGTTGCTCGAAGTCAGTGGCACATACACAATTAAAATGTGCATAGGGCGGCGGCCATGGTGAGACCGTCCGCTATTTGGAGTTAAAACAAAAAACACAACACACACTCAGAGAGATACACAAGTTAAAACTGATGGTGTCGGCTGCGGGTTGGCCGTCCACTGTTGTAAAATAAAACAATGTAACTAAAACACACCACACTTGTCGAAGCACAAAGGAGGTGGGGCACTGAGAGCATTTAAGATGTGGTGTGGGGGGAAAAGGGATGAAAGGATAGGGAGAGGGTGGGGAGGGGCCACAGAGCCGGTAGGGAAGGGACGGGGGGATGATGTCCCAGGAGGCCACGGGGAAGAAGGATAGGGGAGGGCAGTGAGAGGAGGATCCGGAGGGACGGGGGACGGAGGAGGGGAGGAGGGACAGGAAGGGAGGGATAGTCGGGGCCCTCAGGGAGAGAAGGGGGAGAGGGAGCAAGGAGAAGGATCACAGCTGGTATGAAGGGTAGATGCACAGAGTATATATATTTGTCTGTGGTAGATGTCAGGTCGGAGGGCATCATCCGGGAGGGGATACGAGTGGCAGCGCGGCCGCTTAATATAGGCGGCAGTGGCCGCAGCGTTGCAGTGCGCATGCGCGGCTTCTGAACCACCAGGTGGCAGCTCCCGCGGAAGGGAGGGGCGAGGGGACGCGCCGCTTTTAACACTGCCCAGAGTCGAACATAAAGAGTCACCAAACTCCCACTGGTTTTCTGCAACTTTGCGACTGCAGCGTTGGCAAGCGGCTGGGTCGTATAAACATACAGCGAAACGATTAAGTAATGAATGTGTATTTGGAGCGAAGCAGCACATTCATAATACCTTCGTATTTACGAGTTTTTGTGGCGCTGTAAATTGTAGCAACTACCAAAAATATATTTCGGAAATCTCTCATTTGCTAAGGATGCTCAGAAGTAACAGAATAATGTTATGAATAAGTGTTCGTTTACGATAGTAAGTTATACTTTTTAGTGCATAGAAGTAAATATTTAACAATTAATTCACGTCCAAACTTCTGCTCTTAATCAGAATCGCAAGTTCTTGACCACCATTTCGTAATATTGTACCTGTATAAAAGTAATGTCTGAATGCGTCCAGCTCGAACCTCAATGCGAGATACTTATAATAGTTTCCAAAACGTAATGGAATCATGTACTTTCGTATAGAATCCTAAAATTCTGGTCGTATGTAAAATGTATTAGCGACAAAACACAATCGATAACTTTACTATGCGATTGCAATGGTGATGTTAATGATGACACTTCTGATAAACAGAATTGCTGAACACAGCTTTCCGTAATTCCTCCACCAAAGAAGACGAAGCAAATACTCCAGAATTTGTATCAAGCAAAGCTGCCAGCATGCGTAATTTAGAAGTAGATCCCCTGGAGTATTAAAGCAATTTAAATCACTTAGCAAATAAGTCTCACGCCCCCGTTTGTATACAAATTAGGTTCCTTTCAGAGCATGCTCAGAGAAATATCCGTACCCAAAGGCCTTAAGGTTGCACCGGTCACTCCAATATTCAAGAAAGGCAATAGGAGTGATCCGCAAAATTACAGGCCTATATCACTGAAATCGGTTTGCAGCGGTATTTTAAAACATTTTCTTTCCTCAGACATTATGAACTAACTCTATTGACACATAGTGCACAGACGCAGTGAGTATCGTTCTTGTGAAACACAGCTTGCTTTACTTACATGATATGAGTGCTATCGACATGGTATCTCAAGGGATCCTTTTTTCGATACTTTCTGAAGACATTTGACACTGTACCTCAGAAGCATCTTGTAATCAAATTGCATGCTTATGGAAATATCGCCACAGTTCTGCGATTCGATTCGGGATTTCCTATCAAAGGACACAATACTTTGTAAATGACGGAAGACATCGAGGAAAACAAAAGTGATATCTGGCCTTACCCATGGTAGGGTTATAGAGCCTCTTCTGTTCCTTATCTTCATTAACGACTGTGGAGATAATGTAAGCAGAACTCTTAGAATGATCGCGAATGATGTTATCATATATCGGTTAGTAAAGTCAGGAGAAGATCAAAAGCAACTGCAAAATGGATTAGATATCTGTATGCCGCAAAAATTGGCAGTTGACCCCCAATAATGATAAGTATGAAGCCATCCATATGAGAACTGAAATAAATTCGTCAAACTTCATTTACACGATAAACTAGTCAAATCTGCAGCAGTGAAATCAATTTAATAAATAGGAATTAAAATTCCGATAAACTTAAATTGGAAAGATCACACAGAATATATTGTAGGGAAAGCGGCCCAAAGGCTATGTTTCATTCGCAGAACACTTGGAAGACGTAACCATTCTACTACAGAAACAGCCTACACTGCACTTGCGCATCCAATTTTGGAGTATTTTTGCGCATTGTGGGATGACCAACAAGTGAAACTGATGCACGATTTAGAGAAAGTTCAGAGAAGGGCAGCTCGTTTTGTACTATAGTGATGTAGGGGGGAGAGTGTCACGGAAATGATGTACGAGTTGGGGTGAAAACCATTAAAATAAAAGAGTTATTCGTTGCGGCGAGATCTATTTACGAAATTTCTTTTACCAACTTTTTCGTCCGAATGCGGAAATATTTTGTTAGCATCCATCTACATAGGGAGACATAATTATCATAAGAAAATAAATCATATCGAATACGGGGATTCCCCGCGCTATTAGAGAATGGAACGGTAGAGAAATATTGCAGAGTATTTATTTAGATGTAGATCACTGTAACATAGCCGATTACCTCTACCATTTGTGTAAAACTCTTCATGGAAATACGTACCTCACTGACCTAAAATATTGTAGCCGCCATCTTAACATCAGTTTAGTGCATTTTATTGGTTACATCGTTAAATGAGGACGCAGCACGTTGTATTTCAAGCAAAGCGAGACTTGTGACAACAAATGTGACGTTCAGCGCGGGAAACACAGATGCCATCGAGGCGAGCATTACAGGGCTCAAGTAGACTACGTGTGGCATATGAAAGTTCAGGACGATCCGGAAATGGTGCAAGGATAGCATAATGGTTATGGCGACAATTCGCGAAACACCAGAAATCCGGGTTCGAATTCTGGTCAGCCATAAATTTTCGTATTCACCAACAAGTTTACTGTTGATTTTACGTTAGTCACATTCCCAACTGCTACTATGTATCTTGCTATATTTATATTATTGCATAGAGGTATCGTGTATGAAGTATTTGTGAACTGTATCGCTGATGTTAAAAAATCCATAGTATAACTGTGCACAAGAATCACAAATTAATATTGGTAACGAAGCATATCCAGTACGGGGCATCATTCTGAGTAGGTCATTACAGACATCAGTTCAGCCATGAAAATCGAAGCAAACTGAAACCGTGAGTCGGACCGATACTCTGTTCTCCGCCAGTAATCTTTCCTTCACATATGTGTTCATATTCAAGTCCTGAAACAATAAAGTTAATTAGTTCATTACGATACGTCTCCTGTCTCTTTAGACTGCGCAAGGCTCGTCAGTGGTTGGTATGCAAAACGTATAGGAATCTCAAGGAAAGTACTATTTCTCAAAGATGGTAGATAACAGCAATCAGTCGTTGTTGATTTTTTAAATCTTTATTTAAAAAGATCTAAATTTTGGCTAGTGACAAGCCATTATCAGTGCACTCGTTTCAGAAGAAGATGTTTAGTATTTTGTTGCAGGCCACGGTTTCAGAGGATGTCATTGCTTCCAGGTCAAGACGCCACTCCAAACGCAGCTGTCTGTGTTAATGGCAGCCTACGCAGGAGACGATTATTCGCTAGTCTGGGAGCTGCTAGTCTCCAACGACTGTTTCGAAATTACACAAATATTCCAGGTTGGCAACTGCAAGGAACCATGGGCTACAACCTGTTAGGTGCTCTGTTTAGCGATCACTTTTGGGGTGGCCGACCCGAAGCTTGAATACGAGTGCGCCTGCCTCGATGTTCCAATTAAGTCCAATGAAGGGCCATTCTCACATACGAATACCTCGAAAACATGGATATTGCACGATTCTATCAGACTGCGTAGTGCAAACCCACAATGAGGCAACTTTCAAGGACTGTCAGGCATATGAGTAATGTGCACCTTTGCATATTTCACAGTCGTCACTCAATATCTGTGGCTCTTTCGCGCATCAAATCTTTCCTACTCTATATACCAGTAACACTTACCCAATGCAGAGTCAGTTCTGCTACCCATAGATAATCATTAACACATCTACCGATGGTAAGTACGCCTGTGGCGTTACAGAAACACAGTTATCTAATATATAAATCAGTGTGTCCGTATGTTTGTACGTGTTGCATACAAATCTACAGTTTTGTTCCAATCTTTATGAAATTTTGCACACGTAAGCTTCAATCCATGAGGACGGTCGCCGTAAGTGTAAGAATCACATACGATATATAGTTCACGAGATATGACGTCATAAACAATGAGATGCGCGGAAAACTGCTGCCATAAGCGACAATGCTGCTCATTTTCTCCTAAACCACTAGACCGATTTCAGCCAAATTTGGTACACATATTCTTTACGTGAGATAACATCTTCTGTAGGAGTACGAACCATATACGACACATGGTTCAAGAGATATAACTCCATAAAGGATAGGAGTTGCAAGAAACTGCCACAATGCGATGAGACTTTACAAATACACTATATGGGAATGAGAGTACTTAGCGACTTGCAACAAACTTTAAACATAATTTCAAACCTGTATTAAACTTTTTCTCGCTGGCAAACATAGCAAAATGATGAAAGGAAAAAAGTTTCTCGCTTACTACTTTTCCGCTGTTTATGGAGTAAAACTACGGCATTCGGTATGACGTTACAATTTATAATTTCTACACTACAAATTGTAGCCGCAGGAATTTCTATAGGCAATGTACACACATATCGTTGAATGTGCCTCCGAAATTGTAGCACAGTGCGATCTGTAGTTCATGAGGTATGAGCACAGGAATCAGTAACGTTAATTGAAAACCGCCCTATCACGCACCAAGTAGTAATCTTATTACTTCTTAAACACTAATTGTATTCCCAAGAAATTTTACAGACATACAGCACTTACACAAATGAATACATACCTGAAAAATTATACAATTGTACAGCATATAACTGAATAAATATGAGATCGTGCGAATTTTATATGTCAGTTGTGTTTTGACTTCTATCTTTCTTCGTTTGAATAATGCGCTTATAATTTTGTACATTATCCAAGACAGCGTTATTTCTTATATGTTCTCCGATGAAGATAACATATTTTTAGAAAAAAGAAGATGGACAGAGAGAGAAGGGTAGGAGAAGTACTAACTCCAGGCAGGAATAAATAAATAAATAAATAAATACCCGGGCAACGCCGGGTTTTCAGCTAGTTGAACTATATAAAACAAAATACTCGTAACTTCTTCTAGGAAATCCTTCTAGGAAATTCTTCTAGGAAATTCAGTTTATGCAGGTGGCCGCGGGGCATGGTGGGGATTAGTATTCGTATTTTGATAAGAAAATGGATTGACTTAGTGACAAAGTCCACTTTCATTTGTATGGATTCTTCAGTAAGCAAAACTGGCGCAACTGGGGACGGAGGTTCAGCATTTGGCGAACGGGAAGTCTCTTCGCCCTCAACGAAGATTCTGTGGTGTGTTGCATCCAGTCATGGTGTAATCCGTGCGACATTTCTCGATGTCACGGTGACAATCGAACGGATACGTGAAGGTAATGGATATTATTTCAGCCAAATTAGCCAAAGTGGCCTTCATTTCGACAATATGTGGTTCATGAAAGCAGGAGCTCGACCCCATCGGAGCAGAAGAGGATGTGCTGTCATGGAAGAGCACTTTGGGCAAGCATTCTGGCTCTTGGTTACCCAGAGGCCACTGGCATGGGCCTCTATTGGCCGCCATATTCTCCGGATCTGAACACACGAGTCTCCGTTCAGTGAAGCTATATTAAAAGCAAGGTGTACAGCAATAACGACAAAACCATTGTTGAGCTGAAAACAGTCATTCAGGAGGTAATCGACAGCGTCGATTTTGCTACAGTTCAGCGGGTCATGCAGAATTTCGTTATTCGTTTGAGCCACATCATCGTCACGTAAGGAAGGCAAATGCAACATGTCATAAAATAAATCCTAATATCTGTAGTGACGTTAACATGTAGAATGAAGTGTGTGCACGCCGCAGTTTGTAACTAATTTACGTCTTGTTTCATATAGTTCATTAATTGTCACCCTGTGCATAGACATCTGGTCGTTTCTTCTACCTTCCTCACGATACCAGTCGCCTTTATACATATATCCCAATGTGTACAGTTTAAATCAGTGGCTCGACAGTAACACTTATATCCTTCAATTCTTTACAAACATTGTTTCATCACTGTCCTTTGCGTTTAACAAAGGAAACTGCCTTACAGATATAAAGTAAAATAAAATACATTTATTCCAAAGTTAACAATGTATATTTTTTTCAACAGTTTTCCTGACATCCTTTTACATATTCAGGCCACAAAAATTGTGATTCTAAAAAGAATGTGGAACGAAATGTAAAGCATTATCGAGTAAAACAGAAATGATATCTGGCGTTCCCCAGGGACGTGATATATGGCCCTACTGTTCCTTGCCTTTATTGTCAACTAGCTGAAAACCCGGCGTTGCCCGGGTATTTATTAATTTACTCCTGCCATTTTTCATATATACATTCATTTGTATAAGAGCTGTATGTCTGTAAAATCTCTTTAAATGCAATTAGTAGTAAAGAAGTAATAGATTAAAACTTGGTGCGGGAATGGACAGTTATCCATGAACGTTACTGTTTATGTGCTCGATCTCATTAACTGTGTGTCGTACTGTGATACAATTTAGAAGGTATTTTCAACTATATCTGTGTATACTGTCTGTAACGTTTTCCTGCGGCTACAATTAGTAGTGTAGAAATTATAAATTTTAACGTCATACCGAATGCCGTAGTTTTACTCCATAAACAGCGGAAAAGTAGTAAGTGAGAAACTTTTTTCCTTTCATCATATTGCTATGGTTGTCAGCGAGAAAAAGTTTAATAAGGGTTTGAAATTATGTTGAAAGTTTATTGGAAGTCGCTAAGTACTCTCATTCTCGTATAGCGTATTTATAAAATCTCGCAGTTTTATAGCTATTTTGTACACCATAGCAATTTTGTACACCATATCAATGCTATGGTGTCCAACGGGAGACTTCGGACAACAATTACATACAGACCATTCGTTTGCGTTCTTTAGTTTCCGTTGCAGATCAAAATATTAACACACACGTAGAATTTTATATACACCGATAATTTTCCATCCCAATATATTCCACCCTGTTGTCATTATCAACCCTCAAGCAACAAAGCAACAATGCAACCAATAAACCATTTTGAAAGAGTAATTATTGTTCCGCATTTCGCGTTATATTCTCCAAATTACTAAATATCTATCAGATCGCTATAAAACCGTGCCTAAAACCTTCGTCTGTCCGTCTTGTCGTTCGGACGTGATAAGCGTACACCGAACAGACATTCACATTAATATATATAGATAAATAGCAATCCGATCGCTATAAAACCGTGCCTAAAGCCGTCCCCGGGTAGACATTAGTAAGTGTACAAATTTTTAGCTCTGTATGTCTTGTGGTTGAGACGTGATAAACCTACATTGAACAGACATTCACATTTATAGATATAGATTTAGGAGCCAATCTGAGCACCTCTCTCATACTGTTCGTGGATGATGCTGTACTTTATCGGTTAGTAAAGACTCCAGGAGACCATAGAAACTGCAAAACGATTTAGATAAGATATCTGCATCGTATGAAAATTGATAATAGACCCTTATTAATAAAAGTGAGAAATCATCCATATGAGCACTAAAAGATATCTTTTAAACTTCATTTACATGACAAACCAGTCAATTCAACTAAATTCCAAGGAATTCCCACTACGAACAACTTTAATAAGAAAGAACACACAGAAAATATCCAGGGAAGATGAATCGAAGGCTACGTTTCATCAGCAGAACACTTAAAAAATAGAACTTTCTACGAAAGAAACTGCCGTCCGTCCTATTCTGGTGTACCTGACTTAGGGTATGAAAAACGTTCAGAGAAGGGCAGCTAGTTTTGTATTATCATGATGAAGGGCAGAGAGTGTCACGGAAAAAATACACGATTCCGGCAGGAAATTATGAAGAAAAAATGTTCAAATGTGTGTTAAGCTTAGGGGACTTAAAACTGCTGGGTCATCAGTCCCTAAACTTATAAACTACTTATAAACTACCTTATACTAAAGACAACACAAACATCCATCCCCGAGGGAGGATTAGAACCCCCGACGGGGAACGGCCTTGCGCATTGGAGCATAGCGCCTCAATGCGCTCGGTCACTCCGCCGACGTAAATCATGAAGAGAATGTGTCATTCGTTGAGGCGAGATCTATTTGGAAAATTTCTTTCATCGTCTTTCTGTTCCGAATCGTGATAGTATCCCCTCCTACATAGGGACATATTATTATGAAGTAAGAGAATATAGAAAAAGTTCAGAGATTTAGATATTCGTTTTACCTGCGTGCTATTAGAGAATGAAACGCTAGAGATATAATATCAAATTGGTTCGATAAACCTTCTTAAGACTTAAATAAGACTTTAAGGATAAATACTTAGATGTAGGTGTAAATATTAAGAACTCTATGGTCTCTAACATTCTCTGAACGCTATGAATGTAACGCGTTTTATTAATGCTTACTGGCGCCATTTTTCTGATGAAAAGCAAGAAAAAAACATCAATTTTGCAACAAAGTAGCTTCTCTTCAACATTCTGCACTTCGTACGAAAAGTACTGTGTCATCATAGCAGACTAATACTCTCTCATTGTGCGTTCTACCATTGTGACATTATGTGGAGTAAAATCTGGAGACCAACCTATTGAAGCTTCTGTAGCGCCTGTTGTGCAGGCATACAGGAGAGCATCAAAGTCTGTCAGCCAGTCAGCCATGTAGGCGGCCTACTCATAAACTTACCCTCTGACTCTTTGACGCTATTAACGATCTATTATGGGCAGTCAAAAAGGAAATGTTGCTGAAAACTATTGCCGCCAGTTAAAGAACAACTAAAAATCACTGTTGGACATGTATTTTAATCCGTAACGTGGCTGCCACGTGATCGGAAAACGAAATACCTAGAACATAATGCACATAATTATTTGTGCGCCCACAGGCGTAAACTTGTCAGTCATTGGCATGTCGTTGGCTGTACAGTAGTTAACGTGTCAGCAATCACAAGTGTGGCTATGCCGTGACCAGACCACAGACAAGGCTGACGAGGAATGTCTGTAGGCTCTGTATTAAATGCTGCAGACCGACATCACGGTGTGATTTCAAGCACAAGGTATACGTGCAACTTTGCTTTCGCCGTTTGCCGATAGTTGGCAACAACGGTAAGTAGCAGTAGAAAGAAAAAGATCGCAGAAGTCAGACAGTTAGCTTGGACCTCGGTCAACATAACCTCATTCAAACATTATCGATTTGTGTCTGCATCATAAACTTGTTCTTGATTGAAAATGTCAGTTTACCAGGCTAATTTTCGTCATTTGCGGGGATGTTACTGTTTTGTTTCAATATGAAGAAAACAGCGGCTGAGTCTCATCGAATGCTCTCAAGTACATATGTAAGAACGCTACTAGTGAGCCGGCCGCTGTGGCCGAGGGGACTGAGGCGCTCCAGTCACGGTCTGCACGGCCACTACGATCGGGGTTTCGAATCCCCCCTCGGGCATGGATATTTGTGCCGTCCTTAGTATAAGGTAGTAGATAAGTAGTTTGTAAGTTTAGAGACTGATGACCCCGTAGTTAAGTCCCATAAGCTTAACAAACATTGGAACTTTTTTGAGCTACTAGTGAGAGAACGTGAACCATGCTTCCACGTCGACAGCCAAACCGAATATTTAAAACCAATTGTAACAATCACAGGTGTCTCAGCATTGAAAGACGAACGGCCGCACTCCAGCGAGAGGCATGAAAAAGTGATTTTGCAGAACAACAACGCTCGAACCCACGTTGCAAAAGAGGTCAAAACGTACTTGGAAACGTTAAAATGGGACGTCATACCCCACCCTCCGTATTCTCCAGATATTACTCCCTCTGACTATCACCTGTTTAGATCAATGGCGCATGGCCTGGCTGGCCAACACTTCCGATCTCATGAAAAGTCACAAATTGTATCGTTCGTGGCTCGCTTCAAAAGATGAACAATTTTTTCGAGGCGAGATTACTACACTGCTCGTAAGATGGGAGAAAGTAGTGACCAGCGATGGAAAATACTTTGAAGGATACATGTGTAACCGATTTGTTTAATTAAAGCCTCAAATGTTGGGGAAAAAACGACGGAAGCAAAGTTGTACAGCTTGTACGATTCTGTGAGGGCCTCTTCACACTGTTGATAATTCGTACGAGCGGAGCATGTGATACACGAAGAGTAGAAACAATGAGACTTTCAGGTGAAAAAGAGACCGTTATATCTCTCTGACGTCCTTCCTCTTAATACTCTTACCTCATGAACCGGCGGCTAGCCACGGCGTTTCAGCGCCGTTTCCGTAATTGAGAGAGGCACGGCGGGTGCGCATCGATCTGCCGAACGAACTAATACGGGGTGTCGGTGGGGCGGCCAGCCCTGATTTCAGGTATAGCCCGTTTCACACACACGAGTAGGTGAGTACGCGACTGGTACACGTATCTCGATTCAGATACACGGTTCACAAACATAATAAAATGTTCTGTTCAATCAATGTTAAGCACTTTCGGAGTGGATTAAGGAATTCTGATGATTTTTTTTCGTCTATTCACACGGGTAGCTTCAGTTACAAGATAGTTTCGGACGCGATCGGACTTTCTCAAGGTTCAATAAATGCAAATTATGTAAAATCGCCAATTTCAGATTCATTGTTGTGTATTGTCAAACGACAACCGTGTTCGCTGATTTGTTTAAGGCCTGGTTTGCCTGGATGTTCAATTCTGTCGTCGTTCTCCACATACGAGGCGCGTCCAGAAAGTAAGTTCCGTTTGGTAATAAAATGAAATTGTACACAGATACAGAAGAAATTTTTATTGCACAAAATTCTACAACTCTTAAACTACTTTTCCACATAACTGCCGAAATTTTGTAGGCACTTGTCATAGCGTGTCACGAGTTTTTGCATGCATCCTTCACGGAAGGTTGCCGCCTGTGTATTCAATCATGTAGTAAGTGTGTAGTTCAAGTGTTGACCACCAAGGACAGATTTTAGGTGTAAGAAGAGATGAAAGTCGCTAGGAGAGAGGTCCGAGTTGTATGGAGGATGATCAAACAGGTCCCATTGAAATTTCCGTAAGAATTGGTGGTCACATTCGGTGTGTGAGGTCAGGCATTATCGTGAAAAAAAAATCTTTTGACAGTAATTCTCTTCGTCCACCTAAAATCTGTTCTTGGTGGACAACACTTCAACGATGATGACGAGTTGAAAGAACATGTTACCACATGGTTGAATACACAGGTGGCAACATTCTATGAAAAAGGCACACAAAACCTTGTGCCATGCTATGACAATTGCCTACAAAATTTCGGAAGCTATGCAGAAAAGTAGTTTAACAGGTGTAGATTTCTGTACAATCAATGTCCTTTCTGTATCTGTACCCGTTCGTTTTATAACCAAACGGAACCTACTTTCTGGACGCGCCTCATATAGTAAAGGTTGTTCATTTTAAATGATTTATTGATATATCTAAAAACTACGGTGAAAGCCAGGTATCCTACCCACTTTGTTTGCGATCGCCTTAACAATTTTTTTTTAATATGATACATTTTAGTTTACTATTACATTCATACTACAACTTTTACGTTTTACTAATTGACATGTAAAATCAATCTATAAAAAAATAAACAGTTGGATTACAGTTTAACAATCTTCACATCTTTCTTTTTTGGCTATATGTATATATAATAAAAAGCAAAATGAAAGAAAAAAGGCCTCCATTAGCCTTTATGTTCTTAGTTCCTTTTGTTTCTTTCCAGGAAATAACTGTCTCAACTCACAAGGTATTCATGAAGAACGCTGGAATATCTGGAGGCATGGCGTCTTGCCGTGGTTCGGCGATTACCGATAAATTGGTGTGTCTTTTTTCTTATTTTAACATTGATTAATTAACTATTTTTATATCTGCTCACACCCCGCTTCATCTGACCAGCGCCGCGCGGAAGTAGCCGAGCGGTCTGGAGCGCCACGTTGCGGATCGCGAGACCTCCCTCGGTGGAGGTTCGAATCCCCCCTCGGGCATGGATGCGGTTGTTGTCCTAAAGTTAGTTTAACTTAGTTTAAGTAGTTTGTAAGCTAGGAACTAATAACCAAGCAGTAAAGTCCCATAAAGTTACAAACATTTGAACATCGGATCAGCAGGAAGTCATCAGATACCTTCAGCACAAAATTTATAATTTTTTCCGGTAGGTTGCGGTTCTCATAAGTATGAAAGTTCTATAATAACCGACTTTATGTTCTGTTGTGCCTAATATCTAGTGCACCGTCCACTTTGCTGTAGTTCTCTTGGTTTCCGGGTATGGAATGTCATTAGTGGATGTAAAGACGTCATCATTGGTTATCATGAGATGCAGTGCATTAACAAGGGCCAAAAGGCAGCAGAGCATTTGGCACACTTCTTTGCCGTTCCTCATACTAGTGTCTGTATCAAGATGTGGCAGGTCTGACACCACGACGTCCCTGCGATGTGGGTGTTGTGCAGACGCGTCAGTGTTGGGCATTTTCCGATCACGTAGTAGTACCATGTAGTCCATACCAACGTCGGAAATTTAGGGGTGGTGTATATTACACCGTACTGCATTCCAGTTGATCGCTGAGTGTCTGTTTTCGATGAAGTTCCAAAAAGTTTTGAATTGTTTGTAAGCCTATTGGACCCAACTTCTATGGTAATCAATCCATACACTTATAAACTACTAAAACTGACATATACTAAGGACAAAACACACACCCATGCCCGAGGGAGGAATCATACCTCCGGCGGGAATGGTGACCTAGTCGGTAGCATGACGCCTTAGCCCACGCGGTCATTCCGGGCGTCGATGACTTTCCGTCGCTGAATCATCATGAGGGTGCCTTTCACTTGAAGGTCCGTAGGTACTTCATCTATGCGTAGCATCTGCCTCAGGTAACTATATTCTATCAGAAATATTTATTGTCATGTCAAGCCGCCATTTACAAGTGTCATTAACTTCGCGCCGTGAAGAAACAGCATTACTCTCGCGATGAAGCGTATTGACATATTGAATCATTGCCGTCGTAGCTTTTAGAAAGTCATGGCTGATGGCATCGAATGCTTTTCCTAAGTCTAAACCAGTATCGCCCCTTGGACACAGGAGGTTTCCGAGATTTCTATCAAATCCCGATAGTCGCAAAGCGCCTTGTGGATAGTGCAATCGTTACCGACACCTGCATCATGTAGTGCCAAAATCCACGCACAAATTTTATACTCGCTGTTGAGGAGCCTCAGTGGCCTAAATTGGAGCATCGAGCATCATGACGATGTCTCTGGAACGGGGATGATTCAAACTTGAGTAAACTCCCGCAGTCAGTAACTCCTGGAACAAGTCTCAAAGTCGGTGTTAGTATATCTCAAAATTCTCTAATAAATTCAATGGGTAGCCCATCGAAGCCCGGCGATTTATTCGGGGAACATTTCGGCCGACCATCTTCGCCTCTTCCTCAGTCCGCTTGCATTTGCATCGCAGGTGCGTGGTCCAGTTTATGCGGCAGTGCCACTAGCATGTCGTTTAGAGCCGCCTCATATGGGGTCTCATGCGAATACAGACGACTGTAGTAATCCACAAATCCTTTCCTAATCCCTATCTGACTTGTTTACAACTGGTCGTCCTCTGTACGAAGTGCCGTGACGAGGTTCCTCGTGGACCGCCGCTTTTCCTTACAATGTGATGCATGGAGGATGGTTATAGAGCAACTCTGTAGTCCTGTCGTGCTCTAATGACCGTACCGTCCATCCTTTGGGGTATGAGTCGTAACAGTTTGGCTAAAACATGATTGATTTCTACCAGACGAACCGATTGCTGCCCTGACAAGTTGTGTAGATCACGTAGGACGCTGAAATAAAATTCGATTGTATCGTAATACAATTGCATTGTACCTCTGGAATCTCATCAGCGTCCTTCTGAAGCCTGGTTTAGTGCCTTCCATCCTCTCCATCCCACGTCAACTTACATCTGGCGTAAACCTGCCAGGATCCCACCATCTTTCACCCACGTCACACAATATCCGGCACGACAACTTTCATTTGGCGGACCCTGCCACAGATGAGAGAACCATTGAAATTTTGAAAAGGGCAGATTGTGATAACCTCGTGCATAAAATGTTTTTTTTTTTTTTTTTTCTGTTTCCTCCTTTTATATGGCCATACAATCGTTGGCGGAACGCTTAGTTATAGTTAATTAAATGTATTTCTTTCAGGTATTTATATATGTATTTGGTGGCTTCTGTGCCACTTTATATGTATGTACCGTCGCTTCTGTATTGCTAACTGCGTTGTTAATCAGCGTTGGAAACTTTGGATGAGAAATCTGTTAAAGTGTCATTGTAACTCTCGTACAACTAGTAAATTTATCAGCTTACATGGGGAATGAGATCCGTTCATGTCAGTGGACTCGTGATTTGCAACTGTGCTGAGTGGAACTTGTGTCACAGGTTCTACATGTACATACATACTGCGCAATCCACCGCAAGATGCGGGGCGGAGGGTACACTGTACCACTACTAGGCATTTCCTTTCCTATTCCACTCCCAAATAGAACGAGGAAAAAAAGAATGCCTATATGCTTCCGTACGAGCCCTAATTTCTCTTATCTTGTCTTTGTGATCACTAGGCGAAATGTAAGTAGGAAGCAGCAAGATCGTACTACACTCAGCTTCATATTCTGGCCCTCTAAATTTCCTCAACAGAAATTCACGAAAAGAACGTCGTCTTTCCTCCAGCGATCCCCATTTGAGTTCCAGGAGCATTTCCGCGTTGGTCGAACCTACCAGTAACAAACCTAGCTGCTCGCCTTTGAACTGCATCTATGTCTTCCTTTAAACTGATCTGCTGCGGGTCCCAAACACTTGAGCAATACTCAATACGTAGTTGTACAAGCGTTTTATACGCGGTCTCCTTTACAGATAAAGTACATCTTTCCAAAATTCTCCCAATAAACCGAAGTCGGCTGCCCGCCTTACTCACAACTGTCCTTACATTTTCGTTCCATTTCATATCGCTCTGCAATGTTACGCCTAGATATTTGAACGACGCGACAGCATCAAGAAGCTCACTACTAATGCTGTATTCGAACATTATGGGATTTTTTTTCCTACTCATGCGCATCACCTTACATTTTTCTAAATTAAGAGATAGCTGCCACTCTTTGCACCAACTAGAAGTTTTGTCTAAGTCATCCTGTATGCTATTACAGTCAGTTAAAGACGACACCCTCCCATTCACCACAGCATCATCAGCAAACAGCCGCAAATTACAACTTACTCTGTCCATCAGATCATTTATATAGATAGAAAATAATAGCGGTCCTATCACACTCCCCTGGGGCACGCTCGACGATACACTCGTCTCTGATGAATACTCGCCGTCGAGAACAACGTACTGCGTTCTATTACTTAAGAAGTCTTCCAGCCAGTCACAAATCTGTGAACCTATTCCATAAGCTCGTATCTTCGTTAGCAGTCTGCAGTGTGGCACCGCGTCGAACGCTTTTTTGAAATCGAGAAAAACACAATCCGCCGGTTGCCCTTCATCCATGGCTCGCAAGATGTCATGTGAGAAAAGGGCAAGCTGAGTTTCACAAGAACGATGTTTCCTGAACCCGTGCTGATTCATACAGAGAAGCTTTTCCGTTTAAAGGAAATTTACTATATTCGAACTGAGAATATGCTCCAAAATTCTACATGAAACTGATGTCAACGATATTGGCCTGTAATTGTGTGGGTCAGTTCTCTTTCCTTTCTTATAAACGGGAGTCACTTGGAGTTTGGATGATATAATGTATTAAGGCTTTCATAAAATAAATTAATGTTGACGAGAAGCAGGGCTAAAATACTGAGCAATCAGGCTAGTTTTGTACGTGAGAATAATATGAGTGCAACTACAAAATGTAGACAAAGAATTGGACGGAGGAGGTAGGAATCTGAGGATGTGAATGACGAAGGAAGCGAAAGTGAAAAGCGGTTCTTCTCTCACAGCAGTCAAGTTACGGGAGAATCATTTCTTAGCATCGAAACGATGATAAGGGGACACCTACACACAATAAAACTCACAGTAGTAAGAAAATACGATCGGTAGAATCGGGAGAATCTCACTAAAGTGTACAATCTACTGATATCATGCAGATGATGCAACAATTACTGGAAGAAAGTAGAAAACAGGCGCAGGACACTAGAAAATGAAGGGATTAACCAAATTATTGAAAAGGATTGCAACAGGTTAGAGTCGATATTACCGGGGTAAAAATGGAAGTAAAAGCCGTAAAGAATACAGCGACAGATGCTAAAGGAACAGTAGTAGCTACAAAGAAAGACACCCGAGTTGCAAGACTTGAAGCAATCGGCGCACGAAAACTAGCATTGTTAGCAAATCGAGAAGCAAAAATGATCCATGAAGCGACAGAGATATAGACGGTGGTCGTAATCTTGCGGTAACGAGGCAAGCGTTTCATTAGCGACACAAACGAGAGGTTGAATAAAAAAGGGAAAAGCAGAGACTACGCGAAAACAAACGAAAATCAAAGAATTAAAAGACGGGCAAGCGCGAATCACAAATAAACAAAATGAACTGGATCGTGACGTAGGTGCTACGCAAGGAGATTACAGCAAATAATCTGAGGTTCGTCCGGGACCGGCACGTACTGCGACAGACGTTTGTTTAGGAGAGACCAGGCCGCGGGACCCGGACACGTTCCCACAAGCCGGCGGCGGCGAAACTATGCCGCACGTGTCGCACACGCCTCAACATTTACTTATAGCCAGACAACTGCCGAGGCCACGGACCGCGGAAATGGAAGCACAAGATACCTGTTACCGTTTACAGAGCACCGAATCTTGTCTACAGGAACAGATAGTGTGATATTCCTCGCCTACGGCCACTTCATATTTCTGGCCGCTGGCCGTTTCTTTGCTAACATCGTACGTGTCTTAAGCGCGGAAGAAAGACAGCAGTGCAGCATATGTTGAAACGTGGGGTGGGGAGCAGTAGCACATGGCACAGTAGGTGCTGGTTCCCGTCGGAAAGCCCGCCTATGTTACTGGTACTCTCCTCGCATTGGCTGCTGCATTTCACGTCACGTGATTTCTTTTGAAATTAGTTTTGTTTATTATATACAAAATATTAATTATTCAGAGCTGAGAATTTATGATAAATATCTCTCAAGGACAGGCTAGGTTTTGACAGTTTAAAAAGTTTAAGGTGCCTTCTCTTATTGTAACAAGAGAAGAGCGAATTGCAGAAGGCGCGCGACGGCCCTGTTTTGGCGCGAAATAGAGCGTCAGGTGCCCTCTCGCAACGCGCCGCAGTTTCAGTCTCGAGCTGACCACTACATGCGCCGGACCGCGCCGGTCATGAGTAAAGATTTGCGTAATTGTGATAACAGTCGAGGTCTCAACATGAACTACGGGCACCATAGGCCGTGTCGTATTAACAAAAGTTGTTCATATTTAATTATTTATTTAATAAATGGCATCCCTGACAATTAAAAATCTCGCGAGTCGCTTCTCATGCTTCCATTCTACAGAACTTATTTTAGCCTCACTTGTATGCTGTACAAGAACCAACGACCTGTGTGCTGTCTTCTGCGCTGGGGACACAACTATAGAAGACAACAGGTTAGTCAGAACTCTATGCTTTCCATAAAGACTTGGACAGCAACTACGGCACCTCGTACGTACTGTAGGGCGGTACAAACGCACACTGCTGCGCAACAGCATCCGCAAGGATGTGGAGGTTTTAGGGGACTTGTGGGAGGAAGCAGTACTAACTTCTCCGTCCACAAATAAAACCCTAGGAAGCTTGTAATATCTGTAAAGAGAAACACGCAAAGCGGTACATCCTCTGCGACACAAAGTACAGGAGCAGTAGAATTGTCAAGTGAAGGACGACATTGTCTGTAGGTGTCTGATTGGAAACATTTCCTCTCAGTTCAAAATTTTCTTTTTTAAAGATTCAAACAACGCACTACGACCGAAATCTTTCATCGCACAATTCGACAATGTGCTTCCTGCAGCATGGACCCTGCGTTTCCGTCTGGAATTTTGTGTATGGACACATGCAAGGAAACGTGGCGGAACATATGAGTTAGTTTGCGGAATCATGCATATCGTACATTCCTGTGCATTTACTGGTCACAACAAACTCAGGAAAGAGATTATTATGGGTAAGGTCTCGGAAACTTCGGGATTCAAGAGCCCTGTTAAATTTCGTGTATAACTCATTAAGGAAAACAGATTCCCAGAGAACCCATATGGGGAGTTGGAGATGACGAGTCAGTTTTTCCTCAAACTCCTTCTGGATTCCTAAGAACTCTTATTGGCAAGTACAATGACACATAAGGAATAGTTTACGACAGTATTGCGTGATGCAGAATACATAAATGAAAGAAACGCTCACGTTAAGAGAGAATTATCAGACATGGCAATATCAGTACAATAATAGCAACAGTGGAAGGCGTGAAGATGGCAGACGTCAACAAGAAACGATTACGGGCAGTAACAAAATAAAAAAAAAGTACCGCATTCGAATTGGCGAGATAGGCAAAAGCAAGAGAAGCAGGGTCTTAGGGACCAAATAAACAGAAACTGGGTCCTCCGCGTAACGAGCAATGGGAAGTTAGGCAACAAGTGAGCAATCAAAAGAGATCGGCAGATTGGCAATCTAATAGCCCGCGGACACAGGGACGAGTGGAAATTATGGAGTGTCGTCCGCCAAATCCCGCAAATGGGGATAATTGACACTTAAATTCTGCGGAATGTGCTCACGAAAACGCCGTAGAATTTATCGGAAACGCCGCGGTATTCGTGCTCGAATACGAGGACATTCGAGACTTTATGAGGGAGGAAAAGAACACGAGTGGACAATTGGAAGTGTACCCGGCTATTGTATGAATTGTATGTGCCCAAACTGTTCTAGTATAAAAGAGCAGATATGTTTCTGAGCGGTGTTACAAATTTTTCTTCCGACATTCTCAAATGGCTTCGATATTCTTCCCTATCCACTGACGCTAGTTCCCTTAACAAAGCCTCCGAAGCTCCCAGCCTGTTTCTTTTTAATATCTACTGACGCACCAAAAAACCACGCTTTCGCCCTTTGATTAGTAAAATTGTTCTTAACACTACTTGTAGTATAACTGTTAGAGTAGGACCACTTCGCGCACCGCTAATTTCAAAGCCTTTTTACAGAACTGATCGATTTCAATTGAAACGTGTGAACGAAAACTGGTTCGAGTCGCTTTCAGAATTTGTTCAGTAAGTAATCTCGTTCAACTAAACCTGACTCGTGTGAACGCGCTTTTAGTGGGTATACAAATTTACCGGCGCCGTGGCTCAGCGCGCCCTCTGTAAATTAAAAAAAATCGCACTGACGTGTTTTACGGCCCACTTTAGATTTGTATTTTTATAAGTTTTTGCAAATATTTTTGACAAAAATAATAATCTAAATAACAGAAAATTAATTAATAAGAGTGTCTGAAACACTTTTAGGAAAAAAATTTAAGTTGTGGTGGGTTTCGAACCACTGACCTTCAGCGTCACAGTCCAATTCATTGCCTACTATACTACGGATAACAGTTAAATGTTGCGTTCTTTAATCTCATACTATTGATGGCCGTTGTTAACTGATGCTAATATGGCATTTTTAGACACTAGATTATCATTTATCGTACGAATAACGACGTGTTTTTGTTAATTCTTCAGTGCGCCATTGCTTTGAAATGACAACGTGTAAGTTACAATAAGAAAATCATCAAATACGCAACGCAAGATGGCGTATGCCAGAGAGAGTTCTGGGCGAGGAATGTCACGTGACATCTGCGAACGGCTGGTTTTCGTTAATTCAATGGAGGGTGTCAAAACTCCGTTATTTTTGGAAATATCTCTCAAACGATACGAGATATGACAAAAAACATAAGGGAACAAAGTTTTAGAGAATTTTCTCCTCTACAAATTAGTTTATTCAATATCGCGTCAGATGAACGGTTTATTTGCAATTGAAATTACATTACAAACGGCTTTTTTTTTGGTATTACTAAAGTATTTCATGTCCGAAATATTTAAAAAGCGAGGTTCTGGTCTCTGGTAACCAACAATTATGTCTGTAAAATTTGGTGCTGATCGGTTGAACGGTTTGTCTTAAAAACAGGGAACACGTTACGGATGGACAGACAGACATCCCAAAATCGCCGTTATTTTTGCAAATATCTCTGGAACGGTACGAGATATGGAAAAAACATGAGAGCAAAGTTGTAGAGAATTTTCTCCTCTACCAATTTTCGTGTCAGATGACTGGTTAAGCCGTTATTTTCATTTAAATTTCGAGCTGTCAAAAGACGATAGCAAAGCCCCTTTTTTAGTGTTACCATAGCGTCTAGAAGAAGTGTATGCACTCGGCAAGTTTACGTGAGCCTGCCGCTAGGTGGCTCCATCGTCGCTAAGCGCTGGGAGAGGAACGTTTCCGTATCTACATCTATATAGATACTCTGCAAATCACATTTAAGTGCCTGGCAGAGGGTTCATTAACCACTTTCATAACTTTTCTCTAGCGTTCCATTCTCTAATAGAGCGCGAGAAGAAAGAACACCTAAATCGTTCCGTTTTCGACCTGATTTCTCTTATTTTATTGGGATGGTCATGTATCCCTAAGTAGGTGGGTGCTAGCAAAATATTTTCACATTCAGAAGTAAAAGCCGGTGATTGAAACTTCGCAAACAGATCACGCCGCAATGAATAACGTCTTTCTTTTAATGATTTCCACCCCAATTCGTGCAACATTTCCGTGACGCTTTTCCGCCCGTAACGTGATAAAACAAAATGAGCTGCCCATATCCGAATCTTCCAAATATCTTCCGTCAGTCCCACCTGCTGAGGGTCCCACAAGGGGCAACAGTACTCCAGGAGAGGACGCACAAGTGTGATGTAGGCAGTCTCTTTGGTGGAGCTGGTGCATCTTCGAAGCGTTCTGCCAATGAAACGTAACCTTTGATTCGCCTTCCCCACAATATTTTCTATGTGTTCTCTCCAGTCAAAGTTGTTCGTAATTGTAACTTCTAGGTATTTGGTAGAATTTACGACCTTAAGGTTTGACTGATTTATCGCGTAATTGAAGTTCAGCGGATTTCTTTTAGTGTTGATGTGTATTACTTCACACTTTTCTATTTAGTGTCAATTGCCAATTTTCGCACCATGAAGAAATTTTGTCTAAATCGCTTTGCAGTTGCTTTTGATCCTCTGTTGACTTCACTAACCGATAAACGACAGCATCATCCGCGAACAGTTTAAGGGAGCTATTCAGATTGTCTCCTAAATCATTTATAAACACAAGGAAGAGTAGGGGACCTATAACGCTTCTCTGTGGTACGCCATATATCACTTCTGTTTTACTCGATGACTTACCGTCAATTATAACGAACTGTGTCCTTTCTGATAGGAAATCGTGAATCCAATCGCACAACTGGGAGGATATTCCATAAGCACGCAATTTCATTAGAAGCCGCTTGTGGGGTACAGTATCAAAAGCCTTCCGGAAATCCAGAAATATGGAATCGATTTGAGATCCCTTGTCGATGGCACTTAACACTTCATGTGAATAAAGGGCAAGCTGTGTTTCGCAAGAGCGATACTTTCTGAATCCGTGTTGACTATTGGTTAATAGGTCGTTCTCTTCGAGGTAGTTCATAATATTCGAACAAAGTATATGTTACAAAATCCTACTGCAAATCGACGTCAATGAGATAGGCCTGTAATTTTGGGGATCACTCCTATTGCCTTTCTTGAATATTGGAGTAACTTGGGTAACTTTCCAGTCTGTAGGTACATATCTTTCGCTGAGTGATCGGTTGTAAATTATAGCTAAGTACGGAGCTATTGCATCAGCATACTCAGAGGAATCTAGTTGGTATACAATCTGGCCCGGAAGATTTGTTTTTGTTTAGTGACTTAAGTTGCTTTACTACTCTAGGAACATCTACATCTAAGTTTCGCATGCTGGCAGCTGTTCTTGGATTGAATACTGGAGTGTTCACTTCCTCTTCTTTGGTGAACAAATTTCGGAAAGCTGTGTTTAGTAATTCTGCCTAAGCAGTACTGTCGTCTGTAGTATTACCATTGCTATCGCGTAGTGAAGGTATTGTTTGTGTTTTGCCGCTAGTGTACTTCACATATGACCAGAATTTCTTTGGATTTTCTGCAAGATTACGATACAGGATTTCGTTGTGGTAGCTACTATAGGCTTCTCGCATTGAAGTCCGCGCTAGGTTGCGAGTTTCAGTAAAAGATTGCCAGTCTTGTGGATTCTGTGTCTTTTTAAATTTTGCATGCGTTTTTCTTTGTTTCTGCAACAGTGATCTGACCTGTTTTGTGTACCACGGGGGGTCAGCCCCCTCTTTTATTAATTTATTTGGTATAAATCTCTCGATTGCTGCTGATATTATGTCTTTGAAAGTAAGCCACAACTGATCTACACTCGCATTTTTAGTTTCGAAAGACTGGAGATTATCAGTCAGGAAAGCGTGAAGCGAATTTTTATCTGCTTTATTGAATAGATATATTTTTTGTTTATTTTTGGTGCATTTGGGAATTTCGACATTTAGTCTCGCTACTACAACTCGATGTTCGCTAATCCCTGTATTTGTTTTGATGCTCTTTACTATCTCCGGATTATTTGTTGCTAGGAGATCAAGGGTATTTTCGCAACCACTTACTATTCTAGTTGGTTCATGAACTAACTGTTCGAAGTAGTTTTCAGAAAAAGCATTCAGAACTAGTTCGGACGATGTTTTATATTTGCCGCCGGTTTTGAATACGTAATTATGCCAACATATCGAGGGTAAATTAAAGTCGCCACCGATTATAACAGTATGCTTCGGATACCTATTTGAAATATGATTCAAGCTTTCTTTGAACATTTCTGCAACCGCATCGTCTGAGTCAGGGGGCCGATAAAAAGATCCAGTTATTAATTTATTCCGGTTGTCAGGTATAACTTCTACCCAGACCAACTCACAGGAAGTATCTGCCTCAATTTCGCTGCAGGATAAACCGTTTGTAACAGCAATAAACACGCCACCCACTTTTTTATTTATTCTATCCTTTCTGAAGACCATTTGGCCCTTTGAAAAAATTTCGGCCGAATTTATCTATGCACTACTCGGATCTTACACAATTTTAAAACGCTGTATTTGACAAGATTAAGATAAGATAAGGGGAATTATGCCATCTGCATTGAAAATATAAAACGTTGATATCCTTTAAGGCAATTACGAATATAGGGTCATGTATAATAAGCAAATGAAATACACCGACGTTTTTAAATACTTATCAAATAGCATTTATGGCATGTGTGTAGACGCCATATGAGTATTTAAATCCCTTGCAGAGAGCTTTCTCAAATTATCTTCAGAAGGCAGAGGAAGTAAGTCGTGCCTTCGACAATGCTTGTAGCCCTTAGGTGATTTAATTTTGAGAAGCAAGCTTTCCAAAGTAAACTCATCATTATATCGCATACCGGTTGGGATTGTTTGGCACTTCCTAAGAATAGTGTCTATGACCAACTTTTTGATTATCAAATACGCTGGGAGAAACTCAAGAATCACAATTTTTATTTTTATTTATTTAATTTTTTTTTTTTTTTTTTTTTTTTTTTTTTTTTTTTTTGCTCAGGAAATTCGAAGCACTGCACATGACTTCGATTGGTTTTCAGTAGAATTTTTTTTCCAACAAAAGTACTCTCTCCCTCTCTTTCAATAGCTGCTTGTGTGTTCTCACTAGCATTCTTTTCAGATTTTTTACTTTCCGTTTGAGACTGTCGATAATTTTTCTTGCATCAGCCCTACTATCTGCTACATGGGAAGCACTAAGTACTGCAACTGGTGTACAAATCGCTGATGTTGCGGTAAATGAGGGGACTGTTTCTTTAACTACTCTCTTTGGAGGAGATCTGCGTGGTTTTAAGTGAGTTGATAAATAGCTTGGCATGTTTGGAAAAATATGAGGCACTGAACCTGGCTTTAACTTCCATCTCGTTCTCGGTGTTTCGACCCTGTTTCCTTTTATAACGAAGGAGTCAGTTTTAAGAAGCAAATCATCTGTCACATATGTATGATTTACTTGTTAATTGAAAGTCCTTCCTCGGAATAACTTTAGCCCATTTAGCAAAATCACTGGCCCTCTTTGGTGGTCTAAAAAGTGCCTACCTACTGCAGATGACTTGTCGTATCCAGATCCACACCCGGGAACAAAACAACACGGCATAATTCACAATCACAGTTTTCTTTCTCCGATGGCAATAATTCTGTACACCACACAAATTATCAGTAAATGCATAAAAAGTTTATACACACGCACCTAAATATTACTCCACCGCAATTTTATGATAGAAAATTATTTAACTTCACGAAACACTGCTACACACAACAACAATTCTAAACGTATCTTACGAGGTGCACTGCTGGAAATCTACTTCAGCCAGCCACTAGCGATCGTTGCGGAATCTGTCGGAGAGCGCAGCAACTACAATTAAAGAAGATACGACGAAAACAGAAGTGACGGCACTTTACCTTCTAAGCGCTATGGTGTTACTACCGTAACCTATCGAGGCAACAACGATCAGCGACCGCGAGGAGCAGAACTACGCATAGAGCCCCATTTATATCTTTATATTATACAATTGTGGCTTTCTGTATAGGAACAGTGAATTATAAACAAAAGAAGAAAAGCCACTGGCTTCCCGAAATTTCATGAAAAAAAATTGTAGAATCTAAGCCTGACATTACGCTACTATTTCAGCCTCACATCAAGATACAATGGATCCACGACCTGATTGCTGCTTATGCGTAGGGAACAACAGCAGCGTAAGAAGATATCAGGTTAGTGAAAATAAAAACTCTTTTCTCCATACCCTGTCGAGGGACGAAGCAATAATGGTCCCTCCCATGCAATGCTTTCTTCTATCGCAAATGAAAACATTGACAGGAGTGTCTTGGTAACAGCACCGAAGGTAGAACGAAGGGAAAAAGTTGGAAACTTTCGTACTAATTTTCAAATAATTAACATTACCCTCATCTTTTTTCTCTTTTATTCAAATGTTCAAATGTTTGTAAATCTATCGGACCAAACTGCGTGGCCATCAGTCCGTAGCTTACAAACTACTTAAACTAATTTAAACTAACCTAAGAATAAACACACACACACACACACACACACACACACATGCCCCAGGAAGGACTCGAACCTCCGACGGCGAGCAACCACGCTCTCCGCAGCGAGGTGCCTTAGACCGCTCGGCTACTCCACCGCGGCGGTTCTCTTTTATCCGCAGTACATGGCATCCCTGGCGGGAACATCTTCAAAGATTAAGCGTTTTTGGAAAAAGTTCATTTCAACAAAAGTGAGGCTTGAACATGGTAGTGATATCTGCGATCAGTAATAACAACGTAGTTAACGTGTCTACAAATTGGCCTAGATTTGTGCTCGAACTGTGAAATATAACTTACGAACAGTGTCTGAACTTAGAACTGCGACTAAATCGTCGTTGCAGTGTAGCTAAAGTGTGCTTTGGGAACATTCAAATGGTGTTGAGATATGTATGAAGTGTGGCTAGGCTTCGTTAGCGTCTGTTTTAAAACGTACGTTGCAAATCTCGTGTGCGCGTTCCTGGGATTCCGTTATTTCATCGACAAAGGGGATTTCATCAGAGTACGGGAGGACGCAGCGCGGCTGGTAGCAAGGAGCAACACGGGGCAGTGCAGGAAGCCAGGCGCAGACGAGCCACAGTCTAACATGTACAGTCACGACACTCCCACACATTTATTGTTATACGCTGCAATAGCAGCGCTCCAAGCGGCCGGCAAGCTACGTTTCTGAATACGATACTGGATGAGTGCCAATACTATCGTTTAGATTGACTTCAGCATACTTTTTATTTTAGGAAACGTATGTATTGCCTTATAAATAGGTAATACTTTAAAAATAGCTCCCCATTTGTCTTTCTTAGGTTTCATAAGATCCCTGATAAGGTACGAATCGGTACATTACAGGACAGTTAATTTACAATCATACTTTAACATACATTAACATACGGGCTTTAAATGAGTAATTTCATTTTCTGTTAAAAATAAAAATGCGTAGGAAACACCAGGAGACATGCCTTTTAGCAGAGAGACGTCAATTTCTACGCAGGAACTTTAAGTATTCTTCATTACAATTACAGTAAAATCAGTGAGGGTGGAACATAGGAAACGTATATAGAATGTAATAAATACAGTATTTAACATACCAAATCAACAATCACACCTGTAGCTGAATGAAAAACGTCACAGACATGGCAATATAACGATAAAAGCAACGAAGCTCTTTTCCAACAAAGAAGAACCCAATTCCACAACTGTTGCTACATCTGTACCAGAAACGTCAAGAAAAACAAAACATTGGTTTTTTAAAGCTAAAGTATTTACACTTAAAAGAATATGGGCCGGCCGCGGTGGCCGAGGGGACTAAGGCGCTCCAGTCACGGTCTGCACGGCCACTACGGTCGGGGTTTCGAATCCCCCCTCGGGCATGGATATTTGCGCTGTCCTAGTTCGTAAGTAGTTCATAAGTAGTTTGTAAGTTTAGGGATTGATGATCCCGTAGTTAAGTCCCATAGACTATACAAACATTTGAACATTTAGAATATGGACGTATAAGAAAGACGAGTGACGTGTAAAAAGGTTAGAATCATTAAGACTCCGTACCGAATTGATACACGTCAAAAACTGGCTGTCATAGTAAGAACAGACCATAATAGAAATTTATTATGCCATTATGTTTATATGCAACTTATTTTCAGCGGAATAAACTGCAAATATACACAGATTCGTAAGTATTTGCTCATGACAGAGTTGTTCTTTATACCATTGAATCATTTAAACGAGGCTGTTTTATATCAATTTCCGTATTATGTTTCTCTCTCGATATTTTAATAATGCTTGTAACGCAAAAATTATAGTATTTCGTTAATTACGTACAAAAGCGATTATAAACAAACATCACTACTTCGGCAGCTTGGCCACCGCTAGGAGCGCTAGTGTCGTAGCAACTGTCAGTTGGTAACGACTTTTACAGCAGTGAGTGTCGTGACTGAATATGTTAGACCAGGGGTGGGCACGAGAGCTGCCCGCGAGCAGCGAGAGCCGCGAGGGCAGCGCTGAGCGGCCTTGAGAGCCAGCAGGGCGGTAGCAGGGCTGTGCGGACAATCATATCTGCCACAGCATGTTTGAGTAGGAAGTAAGTGTTAATAGCGCTTACCCGAAAACTGTGTATCATGTACCATGCAACGGTTGCTCATGTAAGGATGAAACACAGTTTCGAACCACTGTAAAACCTACTTTCGTGGCCACAAATAGGACATAGACGTAAAGAATTAAGAAAAGTCTCTTTTATTCTAAATTTTACCTTATATTTTCACAGAGTTGTGTAGAATTTTTTAAACAAAATGTAACAAAACTGAACTTCCTGCAACTAATAACTTGCTTCATTACAATGACGAGAAACTGGGTGGTCGGTCAGAAGGTAACAATTATTATGGTTCATTACATCCTTAGGAAAGGATGAAAACTGACACCATTCTGAAGGGGAAAGAAATTCCAGAACTCAAGACCTGAGAGCAATGGAAAAGTAAACAAAACGAGTGGTTCCGCGTGGTGTAGTGAGGTGCGCGGCTGGTCGAGTATGAGTGGGGGGGGGGGGGGGCACTGCTGGCTGGCGGAGAGGGGGGGAGCCGCGAGCAGGCCGTGTGAGCCGCTGAGAGCGCTCGCGCTCGCGAAACGGCGTTTGCCCAGCCTTGTGTTAGACTGTGGACGAGCTGCGGACGCAGTGAGCCAGCACAGCAGCCAGTGCGCCCCCTTAGGGCTGGGCAAATGATACTCGCGTTCGAACATGCTCGGGATTTCCCGATACAGCAGAGAACTCGATACAGTATCCAACTGTTCCAACACTCAGATAACAAATGGCTCTCGCTGCGTATCTCCAAACGACACGCGGGATATATTGAAGTTACGGAGCTATCGCTTTGCTCAGAACTAATTTAATGGTAAGTACAAGTACATGTAAGAAAAAAATGATCAACATTATGAAAAACTATATATTTGGTTTAAAACAGTGCATACGTGACCTGTCTGGTGTCATTGCAAGATACGAATGATTGATAAACAAAATGTCTGCTACTAGAAGAGAACTAATGCAACACAGTAATGACGGCTAACATTCAAGGGGGAAAATGTGAATCCTTCATAAGTAGAAATTACATTTAATGTGATTATGAGAGATAGGTTGCAAATTATCATTACATTCCCTGTTCATATGACACAGTAACAGATAAAAATATTACCGCCTTTTTATCGCCTTGAAAAAGATATTAAAATATATGAAATACGGAAAACATTAGAAATTTAATACCCAATAAGGCAAATAAGTCATATAAAAATAAACTGTAATTGCGATCTCGCAATAAACGGTGGACGAGCTGATGTGTACGTAGTATGAAAAGGCGTCGCTAGATCGCAGCACTAGAATTTTAAATCGCGATTGGTATCGTTTACTTGTAGCCTATATTCGTTACTGTTTTCACTTATACCCTGCACCTTAGAATCTACTATAGTCGGAATTTCACACTTACTAGTCCCCATAGTACATCAATGACACTCTATCTTCGTTATAAATCATATACTGCACAGCACAGAAAAGATTTATGAATATCATCGTTGTAAACCTCCTGACATTGCTTGATAGAGTCGTGATCGAATGTTCAAACATTTCCCGAGATTTCCCGAACTGTGACGTAAATTGTTCGAACAGTTCGAGTCACGTTGAAACCCAGCTCTACGCCCCCTACAGTCGACGTCAACGCGGGCGACCCTCTCAGCAGCCGGTAGTAATACATATCGACTCGCGTCTCGTCCATCGCGCGCGTCTCGTGCGAACCTCGCGATGCCAGCGACGGCCGTCCACACACGGGTCCATTGGCACTCGTCGCGGCCGCGATTTTCCTTCACTCAGGCGACTTGCAACAGGGAGCTACAAAACGATGTTGGTTATTTCCTTCAATAATTACCCATAAAAATGGACAGTTCTAGTGATTAGGGGGACGCTGTGATGTTTTACTGGTACCGGCGCTAGAAAAGGAAGACACAAGAGTGTTATGGGTGCATCCGTTCATAGAGCGTAATTTTCATCATCGGTAATTCGTTGGTGCTAGAGAACTACAAGAGAAAGATGTAAAATTTTTAGCATTCTACAGAATATAAATTACGTGGCTTCAGAAAAGCTGGCCGCGGTGGCCGAGGGGACTGAGGCACTCCAGTCACGGTCTGCACGACCACTACGGTCGGGGGTTCGAATCCCCCCTCGGGCATGGATATTTGTGCCGTCCTTAGGATAAGCTAGTTGATAAGTAGTTTGTAAGTTTAGGGACTGATGACCCCGTAGTTAAATCCCGTAAGCTATACAAACATATGAAACATAAAGTGAGGAAAATGAAAACATGCTAAAGCAGGGAAAATTATTTTCATGTAACATCCAAGAAGCAGTAAAAAAAAACTAGTCCAATAAGCTATACAAACATTTGAACAGTTTGAGCTTCAGAAAATGGGATATGCCCGAAGCTAGACTCCAATAACAGAGTAAATAAACATCAGCAGCTCTGATTGACATATAAAAAAGGTATTTTCTTGGATATTTGCGAGCTGCAAGACCCGACATAATGAAAATATTTATATATTATGTACTTCTTTATTTATTAAACGTTTATTACGGTTAATCCATGTAGATCTCATGGGCTCTAAAGTGTCTTATGCACTGGAAAATAAAGTTCCGAAACGGGCTTCCAAATGTTGCTTAAAACCCGCTAGCGGGCGTTATGACGTCACCGGCTCGGCCCGCTGCGCTCGTGGGTTGCCGACGCGGCTCGCCGCCTTGGCCGGGCCTGGCGGTACCCGCAGCCGCAGCAGACTCACGAGCCGCGCTGTCGGTTACACGGAACCAACGAGGCCGGCGGGTCGGGTCGGCGGGCGCAACGGGTACAACGAGCCTGGCAAGACGAGCCTGGAGAGCCACGCCTAGCCTGTGACTCTTAACAGAAGATGAGCAGAATTTTCCCGACAGATACAACTTACATGTGATAATTACCTATGATTTTGTATTACTTACGCCTGCTTTATTCCAAACTTGATGAAATGATCACTCATCACTTTGAAAACAAGAGAAAGGTCACTCTTGCAGGGATTTCTGTAGTGCATGGCAGAGGGTGATTTTGTTACAGAATTTCTTACAATCTACGTTTTTATCATGATCTTGATGAAATTTACACACTTGACATTCAAAATATAGGTCACGGCCTACTTAAGATTTACGTGGTGGATGGCGGAGGATGCTTCACGTATATAGTTTACAGAATTTATAGTATTATTTCTAACTTGATGAAATTTCGCGCACTTGACGTCAAGACTCGCGGAATGTCACTGTCTACGTAAGATTCGTGTGGCACAAGGCGGAGGGTACGTCAGTTAACAATTCTGTAAAATCTAAAGTTTTATTACGATCTTGATGAAATTTCACACACTTGACATTCAAAATAAGCGGAAGGTCACTAGCTACTTAAGATTCATGTAGTACATGGCAGAGGGTACTTCAGTTAAGAATTCTATAAAATCTATTTTTTTACGATCTTGATGTAATTTCACACACTTGACACTCAAAACTAGCGGAAGGTCACTACGTAAGATTCGTGTGGTACATGGCAGAGGGTGCTTCATTTAAGAACCCTCTAAAATCTAAAGTTTTATTACGATCTTGATGAAATTTCACACACATGACATTCAAAACTAGCGGAAGAATCTGTCTACGTAAGCTTCGTGTAGTACATGGCGGAAGGTACTTAAGAATTCTGCCGGAAGGTCACTATCTACATAAGATTAGGGATGGCGGTTATCGCTGAAACAACAGATTTTCGGTTTTACCGGTTCTTTTCATCTCAAGTTTAACCGCACCGTAAAAATTGCCCAAGATAACCGGTTTTTTAAATAACCGGTTTTTGGCTTTTTATTGCTATTATTTCCAGTATAGTTCGACCTAAACATAATTTGCGGCCGAAACAGAAACCGTAATCGAATTTTCGGTTCTTCTAGTTTCTTCAGAAACCGAAATTACGAAATTTGGTTAAAATTTAGTTGAATTTACGTTATACGACAAATCACTAGTCTTTGCATATATTGCAAGATCCCCTCCAAATACTCCGCCTTCTTGAGTGTGTGTAAGCCTAGCCAGGAGTCCATAGAAGACGATGTACGAAGCATACAGATTTAGTGACCTAGTATTTCCATCCGGCAGTTGCGAATATTGAGCCAACCACTCAGTAAGTTGGACTTGTGAGCCAGTGCATACGAATATCTCGTTATATACACAATATATATATAAGTAAGTCATTAAATAAACTTCAATCTGTGCTGCAGAAGTATTTCGAAAAATAGTCACAGTTCCGACTAACAGTATGATTGTTGTCAGTGTAAATTTACGCAAGTTGAACTAGGAAAGCTCTGTACCACATGATCAAAGAATGTTCAAATAGGTGTGAGTTCTTATGAGACCTAACTGCTTAGGTCATCGGTCCCTAGAGTTACAAACTACTTAATCTAACTTAAACTAACTTACGCTAAGGACAACATATACATCCATGACCAAGGGATGAGGGAGGACTCGAACCTCCGACTGGAGCAGCCGCGCAGTCAGTGACATGGAGCCTCAGACCGCACGGCTACCTCGCGAGGCACCACATGATCAATGTTACCTAAACCTATATTGATTATTAATAAAGCCCCTCACTTTCAAGGAATCACATTAATAAAACTTGTTAGCATAACAATTTGATAATACCAAAGTTAGTATTCCAAGCTTAGAGTACATAACTTACATAATTGTTATATGAATCGAATTTACCTTCTCTTCCAAGGAACATTTTGGATGCTTCCTCCTTAAATGACATAGCATGTTTATAGTACCTCCACCCGTTTTCAGCTTTTTAAAGCAAATGGAGCATTGTATCTCGCTGCTCCCGTACTTCGTGAACTACTTCCACACTCGGGGTGGTGCCATTTAAGACACAACCGATGTCTGGTGACGACAGCATGGAACTGCCGCATAACCAGACGGAGGCAAGTCTTGTGCATTGCCGGTGCACGCGCGTCGTCTAATAGGCCACGCCACAGCGCAACAGGTGCATCGATGCCTCAATAGCTGCTCCAGTTCGTAAGTTCTTATGCCACGCGTTTGTTGCGTGTTTCTGACTGCCGGGATTGTTCTTAAATTATCATTGATCGCTTTTCTTAGTTACTACGATGACCTAATATTTCACAGCAGTGGAAATTTTAGGAATAGCCCTAAATATTAGGGTATACTAGTTTTAATTTTTTAAAATTGTTTACAAAAAACACATTTTGAACCACTACTACAGGAAGTAGTCTTACCGGTTTTTTACCCGGTTCTTGGCAATAACTAAAAGAAGCCGGTTACAACCGACGCCAAATAAATACCGAAAAAACCGGTTATTCAAAACTAAAATACCGGTATCGGTTTTAACCGATCGGTTTTTCCCATCCCTACATAAGATGCGTCTGGTACATGGCGGTAGGTACTTCACTTACGAATTCTACTAAATCATAACAGGGGTACCATCATGTATAAGATTTTGTTTCGTTAAGGGGGGCGGGGGTAGCTTACTCCACACTTATTTCCGTTGCCTTGTGTTTTTGTTCGACAGAGCATCTATGTCTTGTCCTGGAAGAGGTAGAATAGACAAGAATACAACCGTTTTCTCTGCAATGTACACTCTTTGACAAAAAACCTGGCCGCCCGGCCGGCCGCCGCTGAGCCTAAGTCCGAGCCGATCGCGACATGGGACAATAAAAGTGGCCGCGCTGATTCGCTCTAAGTCCAGCTATCTGCACAACCTGGCAACACTGCAGACTGCGGGAGTTCATACAGCACTTCTTGTGTGCAGTTAGAAGACAACTGGGTAACTCCCACCTTGGTCTTGCGGTAAAGTGCGCGACTTGCATGTTCAGTATTAGCGATCGAAACCGACTGTTGACAAAAATTTTAAATTCACGTCACTCGTTCATGCTGATGCCACATGTGTAAGGGGAGCATATGCGTAACGTATATCATTTTTTGATACACTGGTAATAACATTTGGGCCCAATAACATCGCTGCCTCAGGCCGCAGCACTTGGCAGAGCTCTCCGCGGCCCATATACCTCGCCGGCAGCAGCGGTGGCGGCGCTACACAGCGCTACCTCGCTCTCTGCCCACAGCGCCTGCCGCCGCTCATCGCCCTGGATACGTAAAATGCTGTAGTGTTGCTAAGTGGTGATCCACAAAAAAGGTTGCGATTCGTATTTCACACAGGATATAACGAAGCAGACCACCTATTTTGAATGATGAGCATATAATACATTAGAGAGGCAAAAAATTGTCATCGTCCAATCCAATGGCACTCTCCGATGGTTAACACTTATTTGTGGTTTAAATCTCGATCCTTTTCCTTTCAGAAAAGCCTTTCATGTAATTTGTTATTGTCATCAGTTCATGTGTTTTCATCAAGACACAATATGTAACTCACTAAAATGTTTCAGTGTCGTTGTTTCACTCCGTGCGGTAAATGTATGAGCTAAATTATGTGAATGCGTTTCAGTGCACGTTCTAAAGCAATACAGGCACTCTGCAAGGTTCGTGTCTTCATGTCTCATTTCTACAGGAGATATTTGACATCAATGGAGGTGAATTCGAATTTCTTCGAAGGCGTTTGTATGGTGAAGCAAAGAAGACATCTAATACTATTTCCATAATTTGAAGTCGACCTTTCTGAAAGACATATTGCATAAAGTTTTTCTTATGATTCCGTTAAAGAGTTTCTTCTTGCAATCTGCAGCGTATAAAGTAAAATAAAATGAAATTAAATTCCATCCCCAAACGCGCTTTCTCCAACCAGGCTTGCATCACAAGACACAAGCAGAACCACACAGCCAACCACACACTGCTAGAGATTGCCCTCAGTCTCTCATATATTCAATGCTTAGCCTCTAACGCATCGTGAAAGAACCTGAAAGTCATCTACACAAATAACTACATTCCTTGACTGCAAAAGTTAAATTTCTGTCTCTCATTTCACGTCGGCATTACAAATCATTAGTCATGAAAGTAGAAAAGGAATGTCAAGTGAACTTAGTGAGACAATTCAGTACCACTTGAGGAAGTAACTGCACTGTCACAGTGTTGCCAAATATCAGTAACGATGTTGCCAGTTCTTAGCTGTACGAGGAAGACCTGTGTAGCGATAAGCGACGCGAAATCGGGCTAGTCTCATGCGGGCTTCTAGAGAGGAGTCGCGCATTTCGGTTAATATGCGGCGCTATCTCCTGATAGATTCCGTCGTCACATTTACGATGCAGATATTAAATTCGTCCAATGAGGCCGAAACTATCGTTTAAATTTTTTGAAGCTTTACTGCATTATGATATGACTAGAGAAGTTAAAAATACTGATATTGTGCTTGCAACATACGGCAAATCAAAGACAGAGATACGTAAACATGCATCACGATTACAATTTTATCCCCCCCCCCAAAAAAAAAGACTGAAACAATTGCTTTGATACATTTCGACAAAAGCTAATTTTTTTATGAAAAGTTACTGGAAATCAATGATGCCCCATCCGTCTCGAAAAACTTCGCAACTTGAAAGCGACTGCGTTTCAAAATGAAGACTTACGACTGTACAAGTAATATTTCATGTCTTCCACGTGTAGGTTTACTTGAAAGCCAGAAGAAACAAAGTTAACTGATTATTTGTGCAACACAGTAATTATTCCACTTAAGTATTCAGAAGACTGGATATTTAAAATTACGGCCATGAACACAGAAACGAAACTGTATATGTGGGAAACGTGCAATTCTGATGTCTTTCTTTTGCAAACATATACATATAATCTATAGACTACTAAGCAGCTTATTGATTTCGTTGTGTTACAGCCTTGATGGGCCAACAAATGATGATGAGAATCCGAACCCATGTGTCTGATGGATTTTTCGAACGTTGCAACCTATGACTTGCATGTGTTGTGGCTTAGTATCAGTCGTCACGATGTTAAATCAACAGAAAATTTTACAAACATTTTACCTACTTTCTCCTATTGTCCTATTTTTCGTCAAACCACACATTCTTTCTGGTCTCTTGGCCACATGGGAATGAAAGCTTTTGCAACTGAATTAATGATAATAATGATGGTAATAATGATAGTAATCAATGATGGTTACGGCATTACAACAGAATGATAAAGATTACAATAACAATAGAAAATGACGATCTCTTGGTTGACACACTGCAATGAGTTTTGGTATTTCGTTGCTGAATGCCATTTAGGATATTTTTCAGAGGAGAAAAATAGACCTGAAGCCACACACATCACTAGTACAACGATACCTCACTAATCAACTATGCTTGCTGTAGATGAGAAAACGAGAACTGCGCCACTGAGCTAAAATGAGATTACTCGTTCAGTTATCTGACATTTATTGGCAGTTAATACAGACAGTCCCGACATAAAACACAAAATTGTTTGCAATTTAAGGAGGGGTAGACCTTTCTGCAGTCGAAAATTTAATTCAGGATAACAGAGTCATTTAAATGCAATGACTAATCTCATATCCTCATGAATATTGGAAAATACCCCGAATTGTGGAACTAAGGGAACGATCAGAGTTTCCTAGCATCATAAGCAATACTGCTAAGCTATAGGAAGAATTTCTTGGCCATTCCACAATACCCTCATTCCTACCAACAGCTTGCTTCAACTGGCTTTTATCCATGCTGCGCTGCCAACGCCCATTCTAAGTAAGGCTTGAGTCCGAAAGCATACAACATCATTGAAAATGCTGATGAATAGATGACTTACGTTCATCAACATCCGGGGAGAGTTTCTTTCAACGAAACGGAGAAAGTGTGAAATGACTACTTTCTCCAAAGTTCCTACGGACTTTTGTCCCAAATTGGACGTATATACGTTCAGTCTTGTCATACGCGGTTCACATTCCATGAATATCACCAAAATGAGCATCTGGCGGGTACCGTCCTAGAGCAGCTGTTACGCAAGTTTTTACCGATAATCATAAAATTGACAAGACGGCTTTTGCTGCAGAATATAGTGACTTCTATTACATCCGCATAACCTTTCCCAATAAGAAACTGTTTTCTTCGTATAGTGATGCCCCTGTTTAGGTGCATTATAATGTTAGTGTTTAATGTTGCTTCAGAAGTACTTTTTGTCTTAAATATTTTTATATTTGCAGGTGATTCAAAGTAATTGTAATAATTAGTTTCCCTTCGAATTACTCCATTCATTCGATCTGTTATTTGTAAAGTAATTGCAACCGCCAAAAGTGAAATTGTCCTATAAACCAAACCGTTTGGTTATCTTAAGTCATTCGTATATGGGCAGAACACTTTCATCTGAAATATCTCCACGAAAGGCAGAGAAGCGGACGGTTCTCTGTCATAGTAGAGTTAGGCTCGCGTAGCTAGTCCTCTGTGCAGAAGAGATGGAATTATATGTTGTAGAAAGAAGTCATATCTAAGAAACTTGCATATTTTATTTTTCTCGTGTATTTATATTCTTTCAGTTTATATGCGCCTTTACTTCTCACAAAATAACGAGATATATTTTTCTCTGCTAGTAGCTACCTTTGGTCGTTTCCGACCGCATTACATTTTCCGTTGACTCTAGATGGATAATACTTTGTCTCTGCCGATCCCAGATTTCACGTCGAAAGAAAACATGTGCTCCACATAATTCATTTCGCAGTAGGCGGTCGTATTTCCACCGTTGGTATATTTACTTGTACGAATATTGTTCGTAACCGTAAACAGTTTGCTCTTGCTGTTCATCTCCTTAATATTGTTAAACACATATTTTCCCTATAACTCTCCTCGTGAAGTGTTTGAACTGCTGTGCTTTATTATTGTTAGTACCATTAGTTTTTATTTCAAGTTGATCTCTGAATTTGTATTTTGTATTACCGTTATATTTGTTTGTTCAATATGTTTCACAATATTGAAGATCAACAAGTTCTCATGTCCATTAATATAAGCGACTTAGAGCTAATGTATAACGTTAATTTTAGTCTTGTTTCATCCGTAAAAGTTCCTCTGAAAATCTGGAACACTTCTTTTAACACCCTTAATTTGAAAACCATACGTAGGCAGAGTATTGCTCATTTATTAACTTCATTCATAATGATAATTTGGATCAAATTTATTTACAAATTTTGTACACAGTCCATTTAATTTTTATGATAGCGCTAAAATTACAGCCTTGCGCAACCTAGGGCATCTGTTCAAAATCAATGAATAAGAGATACGTCAATACTTTTATTTACTATCTTTTAACAAGCAACAGTGCAATTGCTTTCCCTAATATTGTTCTAAACCATGGCACATTTCATCGATCAATTTTAATCGTTGTAACACGTGATTATTAGGTTGCTTTATTGTCTATTGTGTTTTTGTTACACATTTCACAATTGATTTTATACTAACGATAGGCCAGAAACTTAATTAACGTAACTCATAACCGTGTGACAATGCAATTTTTACTCGCATTCGTTTTTGCTACGGAGCGAGTTGGGCTCATATTCGGCTGCACGGCGCATCGAACTGGCCGTCGTCCATTTAGATTTGAGTTTTCCATGATTTTCCTAAATCAGTCTCGGCAAATGCCGGAATGGTCCCTGCGGCAGGGCACGGACGATTTCCTTCCACATCCTTATCATGACAATCCGAACTTCTGCTTCGCTCTAATGACCCCCTTGTCGAGGGGACGTTAAATCGTAACCTTCCTTCTTTCTTTCGTGTCTCGTGTGCAATAGAGCTTACTTTGTTCATGTTTCCGTGTGTTGGTACAAATTTTGCAGTTAATTTCAAACCAACTTCCCTCTGAACAAGAGACCGTGAACTTTCAACTTAACTTAGAACTGGATGACACTGCTTCATTAACGCCATTTCTTAATTGGTGTGTGGTGGAGGGTAATTTTTATACAACCTGCTGTTTTCGCTGTTTCTCTTCCAGTCGTGAATGGCTTGCAGTTAAAACTATTTCTGGTAAGACTTAGTGTGAGTTCATATCGCCCTATCTTTTACCTTCGCGATCTTTTCGTGACTAATACATAAGAGGGGTCAAGTGAAATAGAAATAAAACAAATGTATCGAATGTCACTGTTGTATTCTCATAAAAACGGTTGAAACTGAATGAAAAATTTCACACATACAAAATTTGAAAAGTGTAAAATAATCATTCAGATGGAAAATGCATAGAAACGTGGTTTTAAAATAGACTAAGACGTATAATGTAACTATTGTCCACTCGATAATTGGTACCGCGTTAAGGATAGTTCCAATAAATTTTCGAATTTTTAATAGCTATGTCAGACATCATAGTAACAATGGAACATAAAGTGTTCTTGCATCATGAGTAATGCTAACAGTAGCGTTTAGTGGCCACCAACGTGAAGGGTAATTCATTTCATTACCTTTCTGAAGTCGATATGAGGTATGACGCGGTGGGGGCAGCCACGGTCGTTTTGGTAAATGCGGCACAACGAGCGAGCGAAGGCGAAGGCGGACGACACCGATCGAATGATAATCTATCGACGTGAGATACCTGGCACCGAAAAGTCGCCATTAAGTTTGTACTTTGGAACCTATCACCGCGCTGTAATGAACACGTTGCAATTAAAACTATGTTTAAATCGCATCCGGTCATGAGACTACGTAACATTTTATGAAATCAACGAGGCAGGCAACAAAGACAGGTCCGGAATCCATTGAGCACCTCATCAAGGAACGTGCTCAAAAAATTCAAATCGAACGCTATTTATCGTAGCAAGATGTTCTGTCAATAACAGGTCGCTTGTAATTTCCATATTGGCCTGTGGACATTTTATTTTATTAGGAAGCAAACTCTAAGGAAACTGGACAAATTTGGGTATTTAGGAAGACTTTTCTGCGACAAATTGTGAGTCTTATTGTTAGTTAATGTTCAAATGTTCAAATGTTTGTAGAACTTATGGGACTTAACTTCAGGGTAATCAGTCCCTAAGCTTACAAACTACTTATGAACTAGCTAAGACTAAGGACGGCAAAAATATCCATGCCCGAGGGGGGATTAGAACCCCCGACCGTAGTGGCCGTTCAGACTGTGACTGGAGCGCCTCAGTCCCCTCGGCCAGTTAGTTAATGGAGTGCAGTAAACATAACGATAAGTCCTGCATATGAATCAACCATAAACCGAGAAATAAAACTGGTAATATGCTCAATGAGATATTGACTGATTTTTTTTTTAATATCTGGCCACGTGACATATGTGCAATTTGGAGAGCACAGTATCTCGAACCTGAATGGAATTACGGATCCGGATCCTAACATGCAGGACGCCAGCTACAAAAACTCGTTCATCAGGCCACCAATGTAATCAAGATTTTCCAACGTCGCAGTAGGGCCTATTGTTTCGCGACTTCGGTATCATGTAGATGTGAGTCTGATATGTAATTCTGCAGTCAGTTGATTTTTTCTTGTCACCTACATTAAATATTTTGAAAAATTAACATCATAATATGCTCATTGTAGTAGTTAACTGAATTTGTGTTCAAGAAGGTCGTTTCATACATTAACTACTCCTACTCTCTTTCACGTTGCGAGCAATCTGACTCAGCTGTGAGTAAATAAATGAGGTAGGGTTTATAGCAGTAATGTCTAGCTGTATAATAGTCACTTTCTGAAAACCTAGCCAATGTAGAAATCGGGGCCGTTTTGTTGCAAAACCTGGATCTCATCATTTCGTCTCGTTACGTCTTTAATTTATCCGCTTACTGTCAAACAAATTCATCCGTGCCAACTGTCTCCTGGAAACCTCATAGCAGATGCTGCAGCCACCTACTTCAAGAATATCAAGTGACATCAGAAACAAAACGAAAGAACATGTTCTTAAATGAATTTATCAATTATTCTAAAATGATGGTAAAATTTTAAATATAGCTAGAACAACTTATTTGGAAATCACTTCAAATGTAGTCATCCCATGAAGTTAATAATAAATTCTGAAGCCGTGTCAGCGGCTTTTTTTATTAAGAATGTTGCTTTACTGGTCCAAGACCGTTATTACGTTTTTAAAGGCCCATCTTCAGGTGTTAATTTTTTTCATATGAAAATTCATTATAGAGACACAAGGTTCTAATTGCTTTCATCTGTCATGGGAATAAAATTTCATTAATTAGGAGCAGATATATGGAACCACTCCAACAGAAATCATCACTGTCATTCAGAATAAAAACCAAGGACATTAAAATGTGGGACAAATATTCGCGTAATTTTGATTACTGTATTTTCAATTAAACCAGTAGATAGCCAACGAAGTGAAGGAGTACAAACCAAAGAAAACTGTCCAAAGAATTTGTATTTTGCTCATCTTTGCATCAAGTATTATGGCAAGGTAATACGAATATGCGCAACCTCCCAGATTCTCTGTTTTGTTACAGCTTCATGAGGACTAAATTCATTTACGTAATATTCCTTAAACGTGAGACGCGTTTGACAAAACTCAACGTAGATACAGTCCATCTTCGGAAAACAGTGCCCAGTATCATTGGAGAAAATGATGGTTCGCATTACTTTTTCGTTTTGTTACAAAAAGCACTCACTGAAAGTTGATGAGGGTAAGTTATCAAATCATCATCATTTCTTCTCAATGCATGGCTAACAGCCAATTGAGGCCAGATGTTAGTAGGATTGAGAATATTGTGGACTGTCACTTTCAAGATGCGAAGTGTTTGATACCTTACTGTTTAGTGACGGATAATGCAACGTTCATTTCCAGTAACTCATAAAAAATTGGTTTTGTAGATATCTAACAAAGTAATTGTTTTAGTCATTTTGGGGGGGGGGGGGGGGTGAAACTGAAATCGTGATGGAAGTTTATATATCTCAGACTTTGACCTGCAGTATGCTGCTGTATTTTTAACTTCTCTAGTCATTTGCTGAAATATCATAATGCTGTAAAACTTCAAAAAACTTAAACGCTAGTTTCGGCCTCATTGGACGAATTTAATATCTGCATCGTAAATGTGACGACGGAATCTATCAGGAGATAGCGCCGCATATTAACCGAAATGCGTGACTCCTCTCTAGAAGCCCGCATGAGACTAGCCCGATTTCGCGTCGCTTATCGCTACGCAGGTCTTCCTAGTACAGCTAAGAACTGGCAACATCGTTGCTGATATTTGGCAACACTGTGACAGTGCAGTTACTTCCTCAAGTGGTACTGAATTGTCTCACTAAGTTCACTTGACATTCCTTTTCTACTTTCATGACTAATGATTTGTAATGCCGACGTGAAATGAGAGACAGAAATTTAACTTTTGCAGTCAAGGAATGTAGTTATTTGTGTAGGTGACTTTCAGGTTCTTTCACGATGCGTTAGAGGCTAAGCATTGAATATATGAGAGACTGAGGGCAATCTCTGGCAGTGTGTGGTTGGCTGTGTGGTTCATGTCTGGCCCGAGCGGCCTCGCGGTGAGGACGTCTTGTTTACGTCCGAGCCGTAGCTAGCGGCGAGGAGGAAGCGGCGAGTGCGAGGCTTAGCAGCGGCGCGCGTATTGTATACAAACGACGTTCACATGGCTGACTACTTACGGAAATCGACCGTGAAGTTCACATTTGAGAACCGTTTTGCTCGACCTAAAGCACTAGAAGTTGAACGATTTTTAAGAGAAGTGGTCAAACTCGATCCTCACGAATTGATTGGAATTCACTTTTCGATTGTGGCGAGCGTTGTAAATGTCAAATTAATCAACGATGCATGTTGCGATCGACTCATTCAGAACTCCGGCGGGTCTTATAAGTTCCTTCACTCCGACGGCAATGTAGGAAACGTCACGGTGGAGCCAGCGGGCATCGGAATTCGAACGATACGTGTCTTCGAATTACCATTTGAAGTGACGGAACAACAGGTAATTACGGCGCTCCGGCAATACGGCACGGTCCTCGCCTATACAGAAGAAAAATGGACGAGTTTTGAGACATATCATGTTCTCAATGGAGTACGGCAAGTACGGATAGACCTCAAGAAACACGTTCCCTCTTACGTCTACATTTGTGGGTGCCGTGCGATCATTATGTATGACGGACAACCGCGCACGTGTTCAGGCTGTGGCAAGGAGGGCCACGTGCGATCAGAATGCTTACAGAGACGAATCATGCAATTACTGACGGGTGAAGGCCAATTACCGCAACGTCCCCAAACTCTGCCCCTCACATATGTTCAGGCGGCGCTAGGAACCGCGTCGCCACCAGATCATGAACAAGTGTCCAAGAGTGAAATGCCGGAGGTCGCAGTGCAGCAGGAGGGACCAGCTGCCCCCCGACGAGAGACGAAGACGTTAGGCCTGATGGGATGGAGATAGACACCAACAAGTCGCACGATAAGGGAGAGGAATCAGAAACTACAAGTATGGGACAGTCTCAAATTTCCGATACAGAGGAAGGACGCTCTCCACGACGCCGCTACAGGAAATGCAAGAAACAACGTACTGCGTCCCCAGACGTCGACGAGACAGTTGAACCATGCCACGAAAGCGCTCAAGAACTTGATCGTACGCTGCCAAATACGATGGAGAAGGACGGTACCACAGGTCAGCGGGTATGTGAAAGAAATGAAGCGTCTCCCAAAGACGTGATATCAGTGCAACAGATCAGTGAAGATCCGGGTCCAGAATTTCAGAACTTACAGAAGTTCGCCCCTGACCACAGTCTTGGCGACTGGACAGAAGACGTTGACGAGTGCAATGAAGACGTAGAAATGACGGAAAAACCATCTCAAGAGGACTGCGTGAGCAAATGTGTTACGACCAGCAAAACACAAGACGCTAGAAGTGGAACAGTAGTCGTTACTGGACCGCAGAACGCGTAGAGAGGCGGTGCAAAATGAATCCCCTGCAAGCATATCGCATCGCGACGATCAATATCAACAAAATCAGCAGTGGGAATAAATTACAGCAACTGAGTGACATGTTGCGGGCGGCGGAAGTAGATATCGCGCTGTTGCAGGAGGTGAGGGAGGCGGACCTCCATTCCCTGTGCGCTTATACTGCACACATCCATCCGGGCACTGCACAAGAATTGGGCACTGCAATCCTGATCAAAGAGGGAATCCCAGTTAGGGACGTAGAATACCTGCCATCGGCGAGAGGAACGGCGCTCACGGTCAACGACGTTCGGCTCGTCAACGTATACGCCCCATCGGGCTCCGGAAACAGACGCGCCTGCACCGACTTCTACAGGACAGATATAATGCCCCTCTTCGCTGGCAGATACAATCAAGTAGTTTTTGGAGGGGACTTTAATTGCGTATTGTCGCCACGCGACCAGACGCCAAATTACAACACCTGTCCACAGCTCTCCGCCCTGGTACGTGACATGGCCCTGCTGGACACTTGGAACTGTTTACACGGGGACGCGCCTGGGTTCACGCATTTCACCGCAACGTCAGCGAGCCGTCTAGACCGCATATACGTTTCACGTGAGCTTCGTGGGAGTCTTCAGCAATCGGAAATCTGGCCGACAGTTTTTTCTGACCATTTGGCTTACATCTGCACCGTTAACCTGGAGCGTCAGACAACCTATCGTGGCAAGGGGGTGTGGAAGCTGAATGTAGACGTTCTGAAGGATCAAGATTGTCGTGTATTAGTCTCCGAAACCTGGACAAAATGCTTACGTCGTAGACAGGCCTATCCGTCGGTGTTGTCTTGGTGGCTACAGTGCGCCAAACCGGCCTTGAGAAGAACACTGATGAGTTATTCAAGAGACAGAATGAGATGGTACTACAACACGATCGAATTTTATTTCAGCGTCCTCCGTGATTTATACAACAGTGCAATGCAGCAACCAGTTCGTCTGATAGAAATCAACCGTGTCAAAGCCAAAATGTTACAACTAATGCGCCAGAAAATGGAAGGTTCAGTCATTAGAGCTCGACAGGACTACAGAGTTGCGCACGAACCACCCTCTATGCACCACATAGTATGTGAAAAGAGGCGGTCCAAGAGGAATCTCGTCACGGCACTGCGGACAGAGGACGACCAACTTTTAACAAGTCAGGCAGGAATTCGGAAAGGTTTTGTGGATTACTACGCTCGATTATACTCACAGAAGATTCCAGATGAGGCGGCACTCAACGACGTGCTTGCGGCACTGCCACGGAAACTCGACTGCGGTAGAGATGCAAGCAGACGTGACCGAGGAAGAGGTGAAGGCGGCCCTGGCGAAAGGTCGCCCAAACAAAGCTCCAGGCCTCGATGGACTACCCATTGAATTCTACAGGGAATTTCAAGATATATTAACACCGACTTTGAGACAGATGTTTCAAGAACTACTGCACGCCGAAGTCATTATACCAACTGAATTTACCCAAGGTTTAATCATCCCCATCCCGAAGACATCAACGGGACAATCGGTGCACCATTTCCGACCACTGACGCTCCTCAACAGCGATTATAAAATTTTTGCACGGCTTTTAGCATTGCGATTAAAACCAGCCCTCACAGTGTTAACAGGGAAAGATCAGACATGTATCGGTTACAATCGTGCAATCCACAAGGCGCTTTGTGACTATCGTGATTTGATAGCAATCGCGCAAGCCTGCAGAATTCAGGGCGCGATGCTGGCAGTCGACTTGGAAAAAGCCTTTGACGCAGTCGGCCATGACTTCCTACGAGCCACGATGGTAGCGATGGAAATACCAGTACGTTTCATCGCGACTGTAATGCGACTTCTGAATGGGACGAAGTCAATGGTACTTGTGAATGGTAGTCCGACAGGACCAGTCACTATCCAATGCTCCGTCAGACAGGGGTGTCCTCTTTCCATGGGCCTATTTTCACTTGCAATTGAGCCACTTCTGATGCAACTACATCGAACGTTAAGCGGCGTCAATGTAAGAGGGGATAAATTTGTGTATCGTGCATATGCAGATGATGTGGTTCTCCTCGTCCGTTCAAATGAAGAGATTGCCACAGCCATAGCTCAGATAGAGAGATATGGGAAAGCGTCGGGTGCACAGATGAACATGAGAAAATCAGGAATCATGAACATCGGTTGCGGATTACCTGCGCAACTCGACGGACGCATCAAGTTGGTCACTGAGATGAAATGTTTAGGGGTGGTGTACACGAAGACCACACGCCGCACGATAGCTCTCAACTACAAACGCCTCTTGAACAATATCCGTGCATGTATCCGTCTACACTCACTACGCTCCTTGGATGCGCTGCAAAAGGTCGACTTGATAAACACCTACTTGGTATCAAAAATGACGTACTTGGCAAGGATTTTTCCGATGCCAAGAGCGACTGCGGACAGAATCCAAGCAGCCTTTGGACATTACGTGAACCAAGGACATCTCTTTAAAGTCAGCTACTCCACGCTCTCACTCCCGGTGTTGGGCGGTGGACTAGGACTCACCAACGTGTATGTCAAGGCTATGGCTTTGTTTGTGAGGCTGACACTGTGGCAATGGAAACGAGACCCCAGCAGTCTGATCGCTTTTCTTCTCACGGAAATTGCACCACCCAATCTGGACCCACCGATAGATCTCCATCATATCCCCGCGGCAATGTCCCACTGCAGTACATTTTTACTGGAATACAGTTACCTCAGACGTATACTACGCATAGATGATCTACCTGCGGTCCGTAAGGTGTACGGAACCCTCATGATGGGGCAACGACGGAATGTTGTGGAAGGTAAACACCCAACGATCGACTGGAATGCAGTCTGGTGGAACGTACACTCCCCTAATTTGCCGACAGCGGCACGGACTACATGGTACTACTACGTGAACGGAAAGTACCCCACGCAGTCACGTTTGCACAGCATTCACCTCGCGGCGACGCCGCTGTGCCAGACGTGCAACGTGCATGATACGGACACACACCGACTAGTCTGCGGAACGGCAAAGGACATTTGGCATCTGCTCTGCCGCCTTTTGGCCTTCGTTCAACGCACTGCGCCTCATGCTATTCAGATGACGACCTTACTCTATCCTGATGAGATTCCATACCCAAATACGAAGAGAAATGCAGCAAACTGGCTGAAAGGAATAACAGTGCACTATATATTAGGCACAACGGAACACGACGTCGGTGATTATAGAACTTTTATAGAGAGCCAACATTCGAAAATTAAGAGGAATGCAAACTACCGTAAAAATTACGCAAACTTTCTCCTGAAGGTGTTTGATGACTTCTTGGTGGTCCGTTGAAGCCGGGCATGAGCAGATATTAAGTAAAGAAACTGGAGATGACCTGGTTCATTAAGAAAAAAAAAATAGATTTATGATTGAATTTACCGGTAATAAACACACCACGAGAAGACGGCCAAGGCTCCGGACAGTTAGAAAGTCACGTTAAATACCTTCCTTACGTTCAAGTAGAAGAAGGAAAAATAATCTTTTTAATTTTATTTATAATTCAAAGAATTAGGTAAGACTTCAAAACACAACGGTTAGGATGGGCCGTTTTGTTTCTCCTGTTGTCTATTTGTATTTACAATAAAAGCCATGAAGTTTAAATAAAAGAACACATTATTTCCTTTTCTTTCCCTTAGTTGCATCCTTGATTTAGTATAGGGTAAAAGTGGCGGTGGCACTAGACTTTTTTTATTTTATTTTTTGGCAGGCGAGATGTTTAGGTTTATGTGGGATATAGTAGTTAGGCGCCAACGCCTGAAGTGGAAAAGATTAGGGGGAAAAAAAAGGGGGGGGGGGACTGAGGAAAAAAAAATGTGGTTCTGCTTGTGTCTTGTGATGCAAGCCAGGTGTGAGGCGGCAGTTCTAATCCTGGTTGGAGAAAGCGCGTTTGGGGATGGAATTTAATTTCATTTTATTTTACTTTATACGCTGCAGATTGCAAGAAGAAACTCTTTAACGGAATCATAAGAAAAACTTTATGCAATAAGTCTTTCAGAAAGGTCGACTTCAAATTATGGAAATAGTATTAGATGTCTTCTTTGCTTCACCATACAAACGCCTTCGAAGAAATTCGAATTCACCTCCATTGATGTCAAATATCTCCTGTAGAAATGAGACATGAAGACACGAACCTTGCAGAGTGCCTGTATTGCTTTAGAACGTGCACTGAAACGCATTCACATAATTTAGCTCATACATTTACCGTACGGAGTGAAACAACGACACTAAAACATTTTAGTGAGTTATATATTGTGTCTTGATGAAAACACATGAACTGATGACAATAACAAATTACATGAAAGGCTTTTCTGAAAGGAAAAGGATCGAGATTTAAACCACAAATAAGTGTTAACCATCGGAGAGTGCCATTGGATTGGACAATGACAATTTTTTGCCGCTCTAATGTATTATATGCTCATCATTCAAAATAGGTGGTCTGCTTCGTTATATCCTGTGTGAAATACGAATCGCAACCTTTTTTGTGGATCACCACTTAGCAACACTACAGCATTTTACGTATCCAGGGCGATGAGCGGCGGCAGGCGCTGTGGGCAGAGAGCGAGGTAGCGCTGTGTAGCGCCGCCACCGCTGCTGCCGGCGAGGTATATGGGCCGCGGAGAGCTCTGCCAAGTGCTGCGGCCTGAGGCAGCGATGTTATTGGGCCCAAATGTTATTACCAGTGTATCAAAAAATGATATACGTTACGCATATGCTCCCCTTACACATGTGGCATCAGCATGAACGAGTGACGTGAATTTAAAATTTTTGTCAACAGTCGGTTTCGATCGCTAATACTGAACATGCAAGTCGCGCACTTTACCGCAAGACCAAGGTGGGAGTTACCCAGTTGTCTTCTAACTGCACACAAGAAGTGCTGTATGAACTCCCGCAGTCTGCAGTGTTGCCAGGTTGTGCAGATAGCTGGACTTAGAGCGAATCAGCGCGGCCACTTTTATTGTCCCATGTCGCGATCGGCTCGGACTTAGGCTCAGCGGCGGCCGGCCGGCGGCCAGGTTTTTTGTCAAAGAGTGTACATACTTCGTGTATATTCAATCTGCAGCGTTCACTACGGCGTCAAACGTTTCTCAGGCGCCACTCTTTCTCTTCTTCAGCATATTTGCAAGTACGTACACTCCATCATTTAATTTTCTTTACGCATCCTCTACGGTCTCACAACTAACAGATTCATTAGAGGTTACATCATAGCTAGAGTAGGTCATTTTCGCTCTGCCAGTGATACGCAACAAAGGCCGCGGTGGAGTAGCCGAGCGGTCTAAAGCACCTCGCTGCGGAGCGCGCGGTTGCTCGCCGTCGGAGGTTCTAGCCCTCCCTGGGGCATGGGTGTGTGTGTTTTCCTTAGGTTAGTTTACCTAGGTTTAAGTAGTTTGTAAGCTAAGGACTGATGACCACGCAGTTTGGTCCGATAGATTTACAAGCAAACGCAACAAAGCGAGATCGGGCACTCAACTGCCGTGTTACGTCGCAACTAGTACTTCTTGTTCACTTTACAATTGCCGACGGCAGCGCCTTGAACCAAACTTTGTTTATGACCAGAGAAGGCCGAAGGTGTCCGACAACACTCGACAGTACACTATTGACGAACATGGATCCGCATTCCACAAGTGTTCAAATGTTTGTAGACCTAATGGGACTTAACTATGGGGTCATCAGTCCCTAAATTTTCAAACTGCTTATGAACTAGCTTCCACTAAAGACGGCACAAAGATCCATGCCTGAGGGAGGATGCGAACCCCCGACCGCTGCGGCCGTGCAGACCGTGACTGGCATGCCGCAGACCGCTCGGCCACCACGGCCGGCCGCATTGTACACCTACGCTATTGTCACAGTGCGGCTACGTAATCTGAGCGTATGCTGAAATGGATAGGTTTCACGCAAATATACGTCGTCACAAAGTACATTTATATGGAAAACTTAAATAATTTTCATCGACTACTAAAACTAAGGCTCAGCAGCGTCCATCCTGCCAGCGGGGACATCTTCAAAATGTTCAAATGTTTGTAGAGTCTATGAGACTTAACTACTGGGTCATCAGTCCCTAAACTTATGAACTACTTACGAACTAGGACAGCACAGATATCCATGCCCGAGGGGGGATTCGAACCCCCGATGGTAGTGGCCGTGCAGACCGTGACTGGAGCGCCTCAGTCTCCTCGGCCACCGCGGCCGCCGGGGACATCTTCCTTTTAGTTATTATCCTCTACCTCAATATTTTAATTTCATTTTAATTTCTTGGATTTTAGTATTAACAGCAAATGTATTTTTATCAGCTACCCGCAAAACCAAATTATTAAATTGCAAAATAATTATATTTTAATTCCATACAATTTTCTGTAGAAAAATATGTAAATACAAAATGTATTATGCTTTCGCTCCAGTGATTCCATAGTAACATTACAGGTTTTTTTTTTTCAGTTCACTTATTTTTCCATCAGAAGAATATATTAAAAAAAGCTGCAATGTGTTTTCTTTGAAAACATGCTGCAGCATTGTTTTATCGTAAAACAATACATTTATATTCTTAATATTCATTTCGATTGCTTTTCTGTTCAAGAATGAGTTAAAGGAATATACAGTTCTATTATCTGTTGCATATGTACCAATGAGCTTAATTATAACGCCCGGACATCATACGAAATAAATGATAGCACAAGTCAACAGTTCGCAGCGCCTTCAGCTGAAATGGCCATTATAAGTTGAACGGGTAATATTGTGTCAGTAAACGCTTTATAGTCCGATTAAAATTACTTTCAAGTTGAAGTTTGTCAGCTGCGGCTACAGTGTTGCCACGACAGCTGCCGGCTGAGAGCTGTTGCTCCGTACAGGCGGCACTGCGCCCAGTACTGTCGGCGATTTGCACACGTTCAGTACCGGTACTTGTTGACAATTCCAATTAGTCAAGCTTGAAATGTACTGAGATGACCTTCACAGTTACATATTGTTACCATTGTCCACATCAATAATATGTTAACATTTACTGTTGACAATGCGATTTTACAAGGCTATGATGCGAACACCAAAAAGAAAGCGTGTACCGCAATTATTTTCGCTGTAACGGATACAACGAAAAAGACGGAATACTTCTGAGAACTGATGAAAAAAATACGTCTATGAATGGATGTAAAAGAACAGTTGTTTTCTGTTATTTACCGACTAACATGTTGATGTGATATACGAGAAATAAACAAAATTCGTTAATAGGATGAGCGATAAGCAAAAATCTTTAATGGGAAGAAAGATTAAGTGTAGCGTAACTGAGATTATTGGCGAAAAGCAGTTTAGTGCTGCAATATCAGTCACCAAAATTAGCAAAACTGTAATTATAAAACCAGTGAAGTAAATATAGTTGGGCTGCAACGATACAGTCAGGTAACAAACGTAAAATATATATTTTTACATTTTTTCGTAATCTGATAACGCTGATTCATATTTAGCAGTCAATGAATATTTACATATATACTGCAGGGACGTCCATGTTTCCAAATTAATAAAGAAAGACATGCCAGAGTAAATACGCCGTTCAGCACTGTAAATTGTTAATACGACCACTGTTCCATAGTTTTATTAAAACTGTCCAAAGACCCCTTGAAAAACTGTATCTGACAATCGTTATACTAAGAGATTAAGTGAAATAGTGAACACACTAACGCTGTGTGGCTGGTTCATGATGCTTTGTCAACATCTGAATTTAATATGCTGCCAACATGTCAATACTCGACGATTAAAACTAACGATTACGAGCAAATTCGAAACAGAAGTCAATGCGAAAAACAAATTAAAATTTCTCGCCTTAATTAGTTACATGAAACTGTCTTCAACGAGCTGAAGCATTACAGCTTATAGGCGACAGAGTTACGACACATTCATTGCAAAACAAAGCCCACCGTTTAAAATTAAGAAATTTTCTGTGTGTACATACCTTCACCGACAGCTAACTGCAAGCTGTTGCATCAGCGGAAAGAGGGTAGATACCACTCATTTCGGAATCACTAGAAGTTTCCGAGGTGGATGAACCGCTGAAAGTAATGATAAGTTCCGTCACACTGTCTTCCAGAAGACCTTCATTTTTCCATGCTTCATTTATTACTCGCTTTGTATGCATCACAACAGCCCTCCAGACATTACGGCGACAGCAAATAAAAACACACACGCACAACGACAGCAACGAAAACGGTTCCTAACCTAAGACGCACGCTTCTACAGAGCACTAGCCAAACAATGGACGCGAGCTGTCCACCTGTTGCGGCAGCTTGGCAACAGGGAGCAGCCTGGGCGTGTAGCACAGTAGCCGGCTCCGTGGCAAATTAAGACGGGCGGCACAGCGCAGTCTAATGGGGCCGCGCAGACTGGCAGTAGAGGGGGCGCGACGCTGATGCGACCTGCACCTGCGCTGGGCTGCGTGTCGCTGCAGCCGAGGCACAGAAAGGGGAGGCGGGGAGCGAGCGAGCACTCTGATGTACGATCTGTATCGAAAGTGGAACTATTGTTGGTTGTTCAGAGTGTTAAAATGTATGTAAAACTATTGGACCATACTGCTATAGTCATCAGTCCATAGACTAACAAACTACTTAAACCAGCTTACACTAAGAACAACACACAGACACACACACAGAGAGAGAGAGAGAGGGGGGGGGGAGAGGGGCGGGGGGAGAGAGAGACAGAGACATGCCTGCGGAAGGACTCGAACCCTCGGCGGGAGTGACCGCCCAGTCAATAGATTATTGGCTGTCCGAACAATATTGTCTTAGACTGAAAGTGTTTGTCATAGACTAGTGATTCGTTTTTCAACATTCTCGTTCTCTTTCCATTTGTGCATTATACTTTTCAATTACTGATGATCGACAACCAACGCAGAAAATTTTAATTTCGTAGTAGGTAAATGGATGGAACATTTTATGGCTTCTTAAATAAATAAAACCAATCATTTTGTTCCAAAGGACTAGTAGAAATCTAGACAATTTTTCAGAATTGTGATAGTTACTTTAATTAATGCTAAAGAATTTTTGAATCCATACATAATGTGGTTAGAATCTCAAAGATAAGTTTTAAAGCTCAAGTCAACATTCCACATCTTCGGGAGTTGGTACGATTATCTTTTCTTGGTTGTCATATTTTGTATCAGTTATTTACTGGAAGATGAGCTTTTGATTCGAAACCTAGGTCATTCTTTATTAATAAATGAAATAAGGCTTTCGTTTGGTTCAAGCATAATTAATTGTGAGATTTCAACGTCTACCGTACCTCAAAGATACCGCCAATGCCGGTTCATTTGCAATAAACTCTTGCAAATTACATTCATGTAAGTCAATGGCGTCCTATGTAGTTCCATATTATACTTCTGAAAAATGCCTGTTAGGCAGTCCGATGTAAAATCAGCATCACTAGTCTTCGTAGTAGTTTGACATCTTCCAGATTTTCCATTCACTCTAATGCATTTATTTGGTGATATTTTTAATACAGTATTGAATAAAGCAAAAGTTCGTCGGTAAAATGAGTATGACATTTGACGACTGATATGACCACATGATTCCCGATGCGCAGGGATGGAAATGGAAGCGCCAGTGCCTCGAAAAGGAATTAACATTTATCGTTCTGCTCGGTTTCAAATGAAAAGTCAGAACATTTCAAACACAGCAACTTTTGATCAAAAATCGACTGAACCAAAAACTCTATTCAATGTGTTTTTACCAAAGCACATTCTTAATTTTCGTGTAATACTTCACTTAATTCGATGCTACACAATAATGAAAATAAATTTAGGCCTTTATTACATCAAACTATAATATATGTAAAATCTTCTGCGAATTGTTTTCTTAATATGGAATGACAAATGTTTTACTTGATCTGCAAGAACATTGTAGTGAGCTGAAAGCATTATTAAATTTATTGAATGAGTTGAGAGTATAGCATGAAAGTGTGGAAATGAGTTTCAGTACATTGGTATGAAGTTGTCTCGACACATTGCAGAAAGAAACTGATGAACACTTGATCTGAAGATCAAGTGTGCAAAATTTCAACAGAATCGTAAGAAAACTGTTGCTTTTGTCGAATTCTGTGAGTAAAATAGCCTTCGCCATCCACCACATGGAATACTGTGTAGGCAGTGATATTCTTATTTTGAACAAGTATGCAACATTTCATCAAGATCGGAATAAAACTGTAGATTTGTATGAATTACAAACATATGGTCGCCGAGCTCAGGGAGACAGAGAGTATGTATATGGCGTCAGAGTACCCGCGGAGCTCACGTCTGGTGGCTACGAGCCCGCGAGTACGATGGGGCGGCTGCGCCAGCGCACTAGAGCATGCACGCAGTGCGCCGGTCCCCGCCGCGGTGCTTGGTCTCCGCCGCTGTCCCCCTTGCACTGGCCGCCACCGCCAGCCGCCTCGAGGCGCGGCGCGCGGTTCTGCGGTTCCCGCGGCCCTCACCGCACTGCCCCGCCGAGAGCCGCGGTGTGCCGGCTAGACCAGCTATTTCTTGCCACATCTGCTAGAAACATTAGCTCCTTGAAGTAAATATAAGTGGATTTCCTCGTAACACCTGAACCACTTTTCAAACTGTTGACTTTCATCTACATCTACATACATACTCCGCAATTCACCGTAAGGTACGTGGCGGAGGGTACACTGTACCACTACCAGGCATTTCCTTTCCTATTCCACTCCCAAATTGAACGAGGAAAAAAAGAATGACTATATGCTTCCGTACGAGCCCTAATTTCTCTTATCTTGTCTTTGTGACCTTTACGCGAAATGTAAGTAGGCGGCAGCAAGATCGTACTACACTCAGCTTCAAATTCCGGCCCTCTAAATTTACTGAACAGAAATTCACGAAAAGAACGTCGTCTTTCTTCCAGCGATCCCCAATTGAGTTGCCGGAGCATTTCCGTGACACTCGCGCATTGGTCGAACCTACCCGTAACAAATCTAGCTGCTCGCCTCTGAACCGCCTCTATGTCTTCTTTCAAACCGATCTGCTGTGGGTCCCAAATACTTGAGCAATACTCAAGACGTGGTCATACAAGCGTTTTATACGCGGTCTCCTTTACAGGTGAAGTACATCTTCCCAAAATTCTCCCAATAAACCGAAGTCGGCTGTCCGCCTTACTCACAACTGTCCTTACATCCTCGTTCCATTTCATATCGCTCTGCAATGTTACGCCTAGATATTTTAACGACGCGACAGCATCAAGAAGCTCACTACTAATGCTGTATTCGAACATTATGAGCTTGTTTTTTTCTATTCATGCGCATCGTCTTGCATTTTTCTACATTGAGAGCTAGCTGCCATTCTTCGCACCAACTAGAAATCCTGTATGCTATTACAGTCAGTTACAGACGACACCCTCCCATACACCACAGAATCATCAGCAAACAGCCGCAAATTATATCTTACTCTGTCCATCAGATCATTTACATAGATAGAAAATAATAGTGGTCCTATCACACTCCCCTGGGGCACGCCTGACGATACACTCGTCTCTGATTAACACTCGCCGTCGAGAACAACGTACCGCGTTCTATTACTTAGGCAGTCTTCCAGCCAGTCACAAATCTGTGAACCTATTCCATAAGTTCGTATCTTCGTTAGCAGTCTGCAGTGTGGCACCGCGTCGAACGCCTTTTTGAAGTCGAGAAAAACACAATCCGCCTGTTGCCCTTTCCGATATTCTTTCACAAAACTATCTCTCAAAATTTTCCACTTCCTTTGCAGCGACATACCTAAAATATGTGATTTTATATTTTAGGTATCTGGCTTGAGAGTGCTCTTTTGCTGATATTCACTACGCTTATCATCTGGGAAGAACTAGTTAGCGAAATTGTGCAACAAGTTTGTCAAGCGCTAGGGATCAACATGAAAGCAGAATGCCTTCCTCAACCGACGACAAAATCTTCGTTAAATATAGCAGAGCTAATTTTCCTCATTGTAGGAGTTATAGATGGTTAACAAATCCGTGTAATAAAACCAGGAAACACAGGATCGCTTTATTACAATTATAAACATTTTTTCAATAGTTCTAATGGCACTTCGTGACAGCAATTATAAGTTCATCTTGGATGTGGGGCATTTGGAAAATGTAGTGATTCGTCTGTTTTCGAAGATTCGTTTTTGTACAAACTGATGAATGGAAATTTAAGAATGCCTAACGATGAGGCAGTTCCCTATTTTATTTTTGGTGACGTGGCATTCAGCCTATCTGAACATGTTTTGTGACCCTATGCAGGAAATAATTTAAGTAAAAACGGAAGAATATTTTGTTATCGGCTCAGCAGAGCACGTAGGTACATTGAATGCACTTTTGGCATTTTGGCTAATAAATGGAGGATATTACATCGACCTCTAAATGTTAACATAAATTTGGCAAAACAAATTCTGAAATGTTGTATACTTCACAATTTCACACGTGACAGACACGGTTTTAATTTCGACCATACTTTAAACACGCCACAGGAAGCGTTGCAAGATATTGAAAGAGGACCACTTCAGAGAGGAAATCGATCAGTTATTAACAACAGAGATGTACTAGCAGATTACTTTGAAACTGGAACATCAGATGTTAAGTGAAGCTATTTTGCCATTCTAGTGGTTTTACATCTACAAACACATTAAAATATGTAATGGTATTGTCATAAATAGAAACCAATAAACATAACGAGCTTTTTCTTTTCCTCTTGTGACAACTCTTTTCCTTCAAATTTGTCTATTATCTCTTTCCACGTTTTAAACTTTAAATATATGTCACTATATTCGTTCGCCTTCATATTTCAGACGGCTGGACGAATTTCCACTTGGAAAATAAGTTTCTCGGTATCCATCACAGCGGGAGGCAACGTGTTGTGTCCGGTGCAAATGTGCTGAAGTCGAATACCGCGCCACCTGTTCTCCCTCCCCCCCCCCCCCCCCCCCGCCAGCTGTCGAATGCCACGCCACCGCGTAACCGCGCGGCTGCCGGAAACAGCAACGCCCGCTCGCCCGCGCGGCGAAGCGACGACCAGTGCATTGTCCTCCATAAGCGGCTACAGCAATTGCCAGCCGCTTACCCGACAACCGCCGCGGGAGGCGGCCAGTGCGTGGATGCCCTTAGGCTCGCTGTTCTCGCGCAATTACAGCGGGGTTGAAGGGAGGCGTTTGTAGTGTATGCAACCCGCAAGACCGGGCTCATACTCCGCCTGTTTCTGACCTCTTCTGGAAATACAGAAAAAAATACATGGTAAATTACCTCCATGACGTACGATCCGCTCGTTATGCTGGAACTTTCCCGTACACTGCAGGTCTCAAGAGACGAACGTCGCTCGCGATAACTTCGAGACGATTACGAGACGCGTGCAAATCCCCCCGTTCGCGGCCTCCCATTTACTTACGTGGGCAGTCGCATGGGGACGGAATCACGTCGAGGACGAGTCGCAGCAGCGACGAGTGCAAATCAACCCGTGTGCTGACGACCTAAGTGTTACGCTTGCAAAGCGTAGTTTGATGTTTGTGGTGGACAGTGAGGAGGATAGTGAATAATCGTAGAATATACAAGCCATAATAGATTTTTGGAGAAACGTCTGTGTAAAAATTTTTTAACTTATTAAATTGTAAAATGGGCAGTGACAGCGAGAAAAGATATCTCCTTGACACTTAATAAATTTTTGGCAATTTCGTGGTCTCAAAATACTTTATTATGCACGACGCGTTGCGGAATTCCATTGTCAAATGCAAACTGTGGGAACAAACAAAAAAATTAATAACATGTAGGTACATTTAGACTCACAATAGGGAAAAAGGATACAATAGAAGTAATGTAGTTCAACTTACATCACATTGGTATAACAAGCTCAACAGAGTGAGCGAGAATAAGAAAGTTACAAGATACATGCTTATTGAAAGGTGTGATCGTATAGAATTCATGTGCCAAACTGATTCTGGTTAGTACAGCTGGTTGAAAGTAAACATAACCGACAGGTAGCGCTAGTGTACTTACAGATATGCGTGTCATGTCTCCTTAGAAGTAGTAATAGAAATCAGGTAGATAACAGCAATGGTGATCATTTATATCAGCTAACAGATTTTCAAACTAATATAATTGAATCTCCTCCTTTGGATCAGTCAGAAATTGTAGACAATAATGTCGAAATCCTTGTTAATGAAAATGAAAATTATGTTGTAAATGATTGCATTGAAAATGAGGATTCTGACTTTCAAACACAATCAGATGTATTAAATTTTACCCAAGAGGCCTGGAATATTAAATCTTACGTCTGTAATTCATGCTGTTCAATGGAAGAAATGAGTTATTTAACTCATGGAATCGGTTCAGCAAACACGTTATCAACTAAAAAAATATCTAGGATAAAATTGCTGAACAAACCTAGCATCTAAGGTCGATAGCAATGTCTCAATCGTTAATGACAAAAATTGATGAAAATAACAAAGGACATAAAGAATCTAGAGAGGAACTGAAAAGGGAAATAATAAAATTTGAAACAAAATTAGATTAAAGGCAAAACAAGTTAGAGAAGAAAGTAGATGCGATACAAACGAAGTTAGAAGCAGGAATAAATCACCTTAATAAAAATTTAATGATTTAGATGTGAAGGTTAACAATATTGAAGTTAAAACTGATGAGCATCTTAACGAATTAAGTGAAGAAACAGTAGAATTGTGGAAAAAATTGAAAGTTTGTTAGCGGGAAATAACTCAAAATGTTGACACTAAAATCAGAGTGTTATATGATAAGGTAGAGAGTCAGTGCAAAGATGTCAGTCAAATAGAACAACAAATTGATAATTTAGATGATGTGCAAACTAAAGTAGCAGAAGCGTGCAAGGATAGGTACCAGCAACAGCAGATGGTACAGTTACATACTGCCGTAAGTGATCAAAATGTAATAAATAATAAAATATCATAAATCGAATTAAAAAGCAAAGACAACGCAAATGTTATTCATGGTAAGTTGATAGCTGAAATTGAAACGGTAACATCTGTTTTTGTAAAATTAAAAGAGGAAATAATAGAAGTAAGCAAAACAGGTTGTCTAGTTATCACAGTAGGTGACACAACTGATGCAGGAAAATACCACACTTTTTCAAGTAGAGTAAGTTTGCAACCTGTTGCTTCCATTCGACGGTTTCAGAATAACATGCCTGCACAATATGCTAAACAATAGAAAATACACATGGTTGCAAGTAGATTCGAAGGTGATGTAATCTCATGAGGTATGAGCGTGCAAAACTTACGAAAAAATTGTACAAGCTTTTCTAAACCAATACTGGTCGAGAAGCATGCAAAATAGTGTAAGTAAAGAAATATTTGAAACTAAAAGGTTGGAAAACAGTGGCTGCAGTAGTTACAAAGAGTTCTTCCAGCATACAGGGAGAAGTAAAAAAATTTTAACAAACCCCTTGAGAGAGTCGGTTTTAATAGAAATTATTATGTTGAAATTACCAGTATCTGTACAAGAGAAATTAATTAATGTAAATAATGATGATATAAACAATCTGTTACGAGTTCTAGAACGTTTAGATGCCTTAGTAGACAATAGACAAGCACAGGAAGGCTGGAGAAGAAAGAGGTGTCGAACAGATCGCCATAATGACAACGACCGAAGCAGAAGGAGCAAAATGAACGGAGAGGAGGAGAGTAACAGCTGGCAAGAAAAAAACAAAACAAAAAAAAACAGTAACAACGTAGCCACAGCCCGTCTATAAGGGGAAAGGCCGCGTCACAGAGGAGGTCATCATGGAGCCAGTACGGAATACTGCAACTTTGAAAACAGAGAGCATGCACCTGAAAGAGGAAGAAATCGCGAGGATTCAGAAAACTAGAACATTTGTCTCAGAGGACATCATGCTCTTTGTGATGCTAGGTGATTGACGACCACCAGGCACTCAGGCTACTGGCAATATCACTTCCGTTTCGTTTCCATATTGAAAATCCTTATTTTCTATCAATTATCTATACCTGTCGTCTTTCCATCCTTCACTATCAATGCCTCAGAGGGCATCACACTCTTTGTGATGCTAGGTGTTTGATGACCACCTGGCACTCAATTTATTGGCAATATTTCCTTCATTTCGTGTCCATATTGTCAATCCTTTTATATCCATCGTCTATACCTGTCGTCTATCCATTTTTCACTATCACATTTAAAAAAAGGGTAAAAGGAGAGAAGTCACACACGATTTTCACACAGACACACGAATGCACAAAATAGATACCTGACCGTGACAATAATAATCAGTACACAGTAGACTTTAGCTTCTGATGGCTGACATGATTTATAAATTGAAAAGATATCGAAGTAATACAATAGAAAGTATTGTTTTGAAGCAAAGTTTTTTTCATTATATAACATTATATGCGAGTTGAGATTCAGGAACATACAAGAGAGCAAAATGTGAAACACAGAAAAAAAGTTACATAAGATCTTGGTCACGAAGCAAGAGGAGAAATGAAACCAGGTAAGTGCCTAAACATTAAGTAATGAACAACAATTGGTGACAAGAAATGGATGGGTGGTACCTTGTTTCATGGCTAGAACATGGAACTGATGTAGGCTATTTTGTAAGAAAGAGGGAATTTTTTACGCGATGTGCAATTCCGTCATTATGTATTGTATAGGGAGATTTTGAAGTAGTGTTAAGCACGGGAAGGTCCCGCCTCACTTATACAGAAGGTTTCAGAATATTGAATGACGAAAGTCAGTCGTCCTATATCAATGTTTTGATGTAGAATGCAGGGCGATGTGGTTTCCTCCAACACTGAAGTTACTGAGTAGGATTGAACGGGCGATGTGGTTTCCGCCCACAAACATACATTATGGATTAAGCAAACTACCCAGTTCTTACGTGTAAGAACTGGATAGTTTGCTTAATCCATAATGTATGTGTGTTGGCGGAAACCACATCGCCCTGCATTCTACATCAAAACATTAATATAGGACGACTAAATAGCATATTATGAAACACGACCATCTTGAACAGTTATTATGTTGTCACCACAAAGCATAAACACTTATCCTGTTGTGGAGTTTGCCTTAGAATTCAGTAGCGATAAGAGAAAAGGCACATAAGTACTGAAAAGAATTAATCTTCCACTAGCAGTAAAATAACAGTTAAACAAGTAAAGGTATAAGGTAAGTGGCCATCTACGTTTACCCCCAAATTTCATTGAGATTCAGAAGAGAAGTATATACAGGCGAAAGTATATTCAGGCCTGGCCCATCCATATAGGCAAACTAGGCAATTGCCTACGGCGCTTTAATTTGACGGGCGGAAAGTTTGTCGTTAGCGACGAATCCTCGTGCGCTCTCGGTCCGGCTTACTTTGTTGTTGCGCTGCAGTTCCAGGAGCGATGAATTCCCGGTTACTACACACAGACAAGAGGCAACTCAACGTTATATGCTTTCCCTTTGACTCTTCAGAATTTTGCTAGTAGTCGTTTAATAAATAAACGAGTAGCAGTTTCCAACTAATCATCCCGTGATAAAAGCTGGCGATACTGCAGTAAATTCAACTGACGAGAGATTTCATCAAATTAACAACCTAAATCGTGTATTTGACTGTCAGTACAACGTACTGGATGTACAAAATAAAACTCCCAAAGCTGTTCTTGAAGAATATGTTAATTTGCAAGAGTCTTTAACACACAAAGACTCTAAAGATATTTAATACATATAAACAATGTCTTTGACATATATGAGACGAAAATCCGTCACAGGGATTATTTATTTGTATTAAATTGATATTTATATCACCTTAACAGGATTGTTCCAATATGTCCATTGCCGAGGTGCTATTCCGCTGCATGGAGAGCCTTGGCAGTAGTGGCAATTCTCTTTGGAACACAGAAGCTGAATTAAAGTTTGTGACGTGGAGGAAAATCGTATTTAGACTATTCCAAGGCGCCTTAATCGTTAGTGGTGTGGTAGTCTAACGGTTAAGACGTCTGCCTAGTAAGCTTGGAGGTCCGGCGTCGATTCCCGGCCGCACCACAAATTTTAATTTAGTGCTTCAGATTTATTAATAATGACTAAAGATATTAATGCTACTGATCTCTGCGATGAATTACATGCCATTGCTAGCAGAGTACCCAAAAACTCAGGGTCACAGGACGTTCTGAGTTATATTTGTAGAAATGGACTTATAGATATTGTACCAAATTTAGTTACTGCACTAAGATTGTTGTCTACTCTTCCTGTGTCTGTAGCCAGTGGTGAGCACAGCTTCTCGAAATTAAAACTGTAAAAACATATCTGCGATCCACATTGACTCAAAAAATACTTGTGGGGTTGGCAACTTTTTGAAGTGATTTAGTAACAGAAGACAATCGATTTAAAGGAGATCGTCTCAGATTTTGCAAAAGCCAAAGCAAGAAAAATAAAATTTCTGTGACTCTTTGTATAATGAAGGTTATAATTGATCTTTCTGCGTGTCGTTGTCCATCTCAGCCATACGACTATGGAACACACTGCGTGTGATCTACGTCTTACACTAAACCACCCGAAATTCAAGAGGAAACTAAAAATTGACATATTAACAATGGCGTAGCCTCCATTGTTTCCCTGCTCTCAGTTATTCCTCTCTTCTATCCATCATAGCTTTGAATCTCACCATTCTATTTCTCTTCCTGTAACCAATCTACCTCTTCTACATCTCTCTCACCACATTCTATCGTCTTATGTCTCTGCTTTATGTGAATAACTCACAATCTGTAAGAACATAACGAGGCAATTCCCAAATTGTAATAGGGCTGATGTTCACAATATGAAACATGATTACTGTCCTTTGCAAAGTCATTATTACTATTATTGTTATTAATATAATTTTTGATTTGATAAATTATCTAAGTATTATTGTTACAATTATATTCTATTAATAATATCTATTTTGTTTATTTTTAATATTTGTATTATACTTCGTCTGTAACGGGCTAAACAAAGCGTTCACTTTCAGTAAGCCTGGTTAGGTGTAAGAGAGGGCCTGAAGGCTCTAATCTTACCAGCTAAAATAAATGTATAAATAAATAAATAATTGTATCAATTCATGTAAACTATCAACCAAAACCTTTTAAAAGACAAAAAGTAAGAACTATGAAAAACTAACATTATTGTATAAAAGTGTATGATGTGTCCCATTTTAATGGGGAAATATGTTTATGTAATGTATGTGTTGTGATTATGTATCTGAATAAAAAAGATGCAATATGTATTTTACATTGATGTTTTATTGTGATTTTATTAAATGGGGCGCCATTAAAATAATTTGCCTAGGGCGTCGAATTTGTTCGGGTCGGCCCTGACTATATTTATGAATGTTAAGTAGCTTTCACATTTCTAAACAAAGGATAGTAGCCTCTTACTGTCGAGTAAAAGCAATGAGGAATATTTGTTATATTATCCAGGTAAATGAAGAACGGCTGTCTAATATTTATATTACTCGGTACACTCCCACATTAACTAATATCTGTTTGCCCCTCCAAAAGAATGAATGATACGGAAGTTTTCAATTGAAAGAGTAGACATACTTCAGGTGCAATTTATTTACCATAAACAATTCGTCCTGTCACATGACAAAGCTATCGAAACATTACACATACTTTGAAATAAAGAGATCCTATAATACATTTACATCAACAAATGACTAGCTGAGTCAAGGGAGAAGGAAACCTTTTACTACCACACATGCACAAACTATTCAATATCGTGTAGGTTTTTGGTTTTTTATTTGCATATATTTTCTGTTTACATTTTGTTGTTTTTTCCTCGCTTGGAATGTCCCTGCCTAACTGTCCCAGTATCCCTGTGCTTGTGCCAACATTGTTGTTTTATTGGTTTTATGTTGATTTTTGTGTGTTTATATGTGCATTTGTAATGATTGTGGTGGAAATCAACTAACTGAAACGAATACTCATAAAATAAAACTTTGCAATACTTGCAAAGAAACTTTCTTTTGCAATAGTGTTTTGCTTAAATAATTGCCATTATGAATGATTACTGTTTCAAAGGACTTGTGGTTTTTCATTTAAACATGGCGCTCAGGTAGGTGGATGGGTGGATGTAAATTGATTAGTTTGTATTGTAAAAAGTAATGTCACATTCGTAAAAAAAGAACATGATCAAAGTTTAGAGTCAAAGAACACAATATCCTGACGTCAGGATTTTTGAATTTGAACAAATAAGCCCGGTTATTAACATGAAGAGAAAATCCTTCGAAAACAGCAATATACTGACCCTAGCAAAGATGCAGGCGACACATTACCAAATATTTGGAGAAGATGGGCATGCATAGGAGTCGGCAGCGGCAGGTGATGACTGCAGACCAGAGCTGAAATAAAACGCGACAGTTTTCTCACTTCGTTCTGTGAAGCAGAAACGATATTTCATCTCTAGCGTCGGCGCTGCTAGACAGAAAATGGCTGCACAATTTTATATCGTGAGCAGACAAGTCGATCGTACTGAACTTGTGAAACATGTTCACAAGTGCAAATCACCAAGTCACACTTACGACACAAAATCTTAATATATGCGCGATCCGCAAAGTGTGAATGCGCAAAGTGAGACTTCCAAAATAATTACGTCAACTTTGGCCGCCGGAAGCGAACCTACAAGAACAAAATCAAAGTTCAGACAACAGCACAAATAAACCGAGAGACCTAAGTCGATTCGCACACTACCGAGACCTACCATCAAATCCTCGAAAAATCCCCTCCTTCTGCGCCAGCGTTCCTGCCTCATTTTGCTCTTCTTCGCGCCACCCCGCACAGGGCAACTGTATTGTATTGTATTCTTTATTCGTCACATTGATCAAAACGGTACATCGAATTGGTTTGTCGTTTCTGCGCGGTGGGCCCATCAGGTATGGCCTCGACTTTCTGCGATGCGCACACGAATAACATACCACCAAAATTAAAAACCTTTAATAACTAGAGAAAGAAACAGAAACATGCAATATCCCCTCCCTGTCCTAAACCTCCATTATAAATGTTTAACACTTTGGCCGCGAATCCTTAGAAGCCGCTTTAGGAGACGTACAGAATTTATGACTGGCCCGTCCTTCCCATCCGAGATTTGCAGTGTTTAAGACAACCCGTCCCTGAATTGTCGTACTTTGTCGACGCATGGGATTCCTCCTACTTGTCTTGCTGTGAAGCTTGTGATCGATGTCACTAGTAGTTCTGATAAAACGTTGACATTCTAAAGACAGTGCAAGGTAGATACTAAAAATTCTAATGAGCTATTATTTACTCAAAATAAGTGTTGTTATCCCATTTGCAATATGTTTATTAATAACGACACCGTAAAACAAAATTAACAGCACTTCAAAAAGGAACAATTCTGAGAACATGGTCACTACATGTCCTATCTCCATCTGGCAGAGTTTTCGTACTCACTTCGTACAACTTCGTAAATACTCGTAAATCTTACTTTATGTTACCATTATTCAGAAAGTGTTTATAACCAGCATGCTTGTAACACTTGAATGTATTAAATACTGGATTCTATCATTTAATATTTACTTTCGCCGGAACGACTGTTTCCCTTGCGTATCACTCGGCACAGCAACGCTTCCTCACGCCTTCCTGCGGCGCATTTGACTCGCCTCGCGACATATGGTCCTCGTCACTGCACCTGTGTGACAACTATGGTTGCCACATGTCCGGTATTCGACAGGACAGTTCGGTTTTCTATATGCTTGTCCAGTCAAGAAAATCTTGGTACACAGGACAAAATTTTATACATAACCTTAATAAAAGCAGTCGCCCCGAGTACTAAATATACGAAAAAGTAGACTGACTCTTATTATTTTAATAACTAAGTACAGGGTTAGTTTTTGTTACAGATAACGAACCCCTGTTTTCAGTAAATTTATATTAATAAATAAAAATTAAAAACTTGTCCGGTTCTTAACACATCTGGCAACCCTAGTGAGAACAGACGACTGATGACATGCAACGTGATAATATTACAGTTCTAATCCCCAACTAAGTAACAGAAAAAATGAACGTTGGACGTTACAGCCGATATATTCGACCGAAAATGTGATAAAAATACATAGTTCTATATGATAAGCCGCAATAAGCGATGTCGTACTATGCAATTTTTTAACTATAGTGATTTCATAAGATTTAGATGGGACCATTACATTTCATCGTTATAGCCAATACGTCGTTAAAAGCGATGTCACAATAAACTGTTTCAACTATATGTATAATGTGTGTGTGATAGAACCAACAGTCACAGGAATAATAAGTTAAAAAAATAAAATAAAATTTATTACAACACGACTTTAAGTCTCTTTCGTAATCTCGTTTTAAAATATCTATTAATATTCATATTCTTAAAAAAAAGCTTTAAGTGAATTTTCATTAATTTGACACAGTACTACTGTACAGGGGAAAGCACAATATTTTCAATTTTCTTCCCACGTCAGAGATGTTTTCTTGACTGTTATGAGATATCAACAACAGTTTCTTTCTTTGAGTTGTGTTTATCGAGCCACAGTATAAATTAATTTTCCATTTCAGTTTTTTGTTATGTTTAACAAGCTTCTGTTTTTTCCCACTACCGTGATATATAATCAAAACAATTTACAAGATTCCTTCAGCACAAGGGCGCCGCCAGCCAATATGTTAGGAGAGTAGCATGAGAGAGAGGATGAGGAAATCAATAAATTTTCGTACAGTGATTCAAGTAAGAAATTGTTTATTAACTGTTAACATTGTCAACAATTAAAATGAATGTGTTAAACGACTTTCATTGAACGAGAATTAATTAAAACACAATCTCCACGGATTTTTTGAAAATTTCTGCAACTCTTTGTCAATGAAAACTTTTGCTCATCATTACTAGGCCATTGAGACGACTTTCAACCACCGTGCTTCTCAACCAGGTTTTTGTTCGTCTTAAACTGCTAAAAGACCGTTCAACAGTGCACGTTGTGCAAGGGAGAGCAATCAAAATTTTCAACGCTTTTTGTATTTCTGGAAAGAAGTTTTTAGTTTCTTTTATTATGTCACAAATAGTTAGCTCCTCTTGGGTCTGAGTATTCTGCCACAATTTATGCCAAAGTTCAATTTAATTTTTAATGTTCGACAAACCATAACATCGGCCGAACGTTTCACAAGCTACTATCAGTTTATCAACTGACGTGGTTTTAATTTGCGCTAGATGTAATTTAGATAAAGTGAATGCTGGAGTGTTTTCTTTAGCAAAACGCACTTCGAGAGGGGTAATAATTGACTCCAAATAAGGTATTATAAATGGCCTCCTCCAAAATTCTGCTGAATTTTCTGCTGGCAGGTTGCTTCTATGTTGCTGATTTCCAACAACGGGCGGCATTGTTTTTATGTCTTATAGGCCAATTTTTTCTGCAGTGGCCATAGCTTCTTTCATAATCTCATCCGTTACTTTTTCGGCATTGTCCCGGTGAGTTCTCAGCAATTGCAAAATTAATTGTATATGTTGCGTGGTCTTGACAGTATCTAAAGTTATGGAATGCAGAATATTAACCACAGGTTCCATCAAAGCTGAATATTTGGCAATTAGAATTGCGCTAACAATAAACGGAAAGCCAGAAGCAACTGCATGGAGCTGAAAAGCGTATTTTCTGGTTGAACCGTTACCTTCACATGATAACATTTCGAAAGCTTCTATTATAGCGGGAAAATTTTCCTTGAAACGTCTGACGTTTTTGTGTTTTTCACTCCATCTTGTTTCACACAGAGATGAAATATTAGGTATAAGCTTCCTCCTAAGTACTGATTCACGAAAAAAATTAATAACGTCTTTGATGGTTCCCATGGCGTTCCGAATCCCAGGAAATTTGTTGAGATAATTGATGACAAGATTAAGTTTGTGCGAACAGCATTGAAAGAATAAAGCTTTGGTGTATTTTTTGCGCAAGATTGTTTGAACACCCGCGTCTTTACCGGCCATTGTCGAGCAACCATCAAATCCCAAACCAACGCATTTTGACGGGTCAAGATTTTCTTTTGACAAAAATTCATCGGTGGTTTGTGTAATGGACTTAGGATGTAGAGCTTTCAGCTCGACAAAGCCAACAAACATTTCTTCGATTTTGTTGGATTCTTCATCAAAATACCGTATACCAATCGATAACTGTCCACTTACAAAAATATCAGCTGTTTCATCTGCTAATATACAGAACGATTCAGTCTTTTTCACATTCACTATAATATTAGCCTTAAGAACACCCCCACATATCCCGACAATTTCATTTTGGATATGGACCGATCGATAGTTTGCATTTTTTCCCCATGCTCAAGATTCTGTTTCAGAACTACGTCTCCTACTTCAATCCTTTGCTTGTATAACCCTTCAATAACTCCTTCACCATAATGCTTATCTGTCAGAGCTATGGCCGGCCGCGGTGGCCGAGTGAGCTGAGGCGCGTCAGTCACGGACCGCACGGCCACTACGGTCGGGGGTTCGAATCCCCCTCGGGCATGGATATTTGTGCCGTCCTTAGTGTTAGTTAGTTCATAAGTAGTTTGTAAGTTTACGGACTGATGACCCCGTAGTTAAGTCCCATAAGCTATACAAACATTTGAATCAGAGCTATGTCGTAAGTCCCACAAAATGTAATACAAGAAATAATGGATTTATTAACTTTCTGTTTTCTTCTAATGTTTTCTGGGGGTATTTGTGGATTTGAGCATCCACTGGCACACTATTAACAAATGCTTTAGCAGCTTCCAAAGCTGCTTTGTGGAAGTGATTTCTACATGCTTTTTGCAGTGCTCGTGCACGTGTTTGAACTTACAGAATGGCGCCGGCCGCGGTGGCCGAGGGGACTAAGGCGCTCCAGTCACGGTTGCACGGCCGTAGTGGCCGGGGGTTCGAATCGCCCCTCAGGCATGGATATTTGTGCCGTCGTAGTTCGTAAGTAGTTCATAAGTTTGTAAGTTTAAGGACTGATGACCCCGTAGTTAAGTCCCATAGACTTTAAAAACATTTGAACATTTGGTGGAAACAACACACAGAATTTGCAGAAGGCTCCTTTTTTGTAACAGGAGTATACAAGCCATGGTGAGTAGGTCTCCAACCAAGAATAATTGAATTTAAGTTTTAAATACGTCGCGTCTTTAATGAAGTCGTAAGGTGTCCAGCAATTATCAAGGAATTCTCTCTTCAGCTCTGTCGATATAACTGATCCTCTATTGACATAACGACCAATGTCATTTCGGTGGCAGTCGTTCATCCCAAATTCGGCATCTAGGTCCACCACCAAATCTGTAAAACAATCATTTATATTACGGAACGGCACTGACTCGCATAGGAAAAGTATGTAAGGCTAATTCTTTTGTGCACTTTGGGGATACTGTTATAGAGTAACTCGCTATGAGATTGTGGGGAAAGCAGAAAAGTCAACAATTTTGGAAGTTTCCCCCCTAGGCTCCATGAAAAACACACCTTTAGTATTGTTGGATTTTGACGAGGCGACACCCACAGAATCAGTCAAGATATTTCATCACTTTGTGGTATTACCCCACATTGTTCCCTATTTTATTTCGGGGTTTATTCCATTACATTTTCGTTTCTTTTCGTCTGGCCTGCCTTCTGCAGTCCAGACAGTTTTGTTTCGGATAGCTGGCCGCACACGGAAGCGAGCCGAGCTGGTTCATACCGGCTGTGACATATGGTGCAAATCATATGTTCAAATGTTTGTTATGCTTATGGGACTTAACTACGGGGTCATAAATCCCTAAACTTACAAACTACTTATGAACTACCTTATATTAAGGACGGCACAAATATCCATGCCCGAGGGGGGATTCGAACTCCCGACCGTAGTGGCCGTGCAGACCGTGACTGGAGCGCCTCAGTCCCCGCGGCCACCGCGGCCGGCACATATGGTGCAGTACCGTGGGAATCATTCGTTCGCTGCGGCAGTCAGGGCGGTTCTTCCCGGCCGCTGTCGAGGAGGGAACCGCGTGCTTTTCATTTCATTATTTTGCCGATAATATTTTTTGAGACATAACTCCAACCTACCGAAGGATTACGATCATGTCTTATTAGATCAATTACAATTTCAGATTCATTTAAAAGTGCAGCTTCACCGTAAACTAAAAGTTATAGAAAGTGATTTGTTATTGGCTGATACAAATCAGCCATCGGGTGGAAGCTTCTAACATCTAGGCACCAAGTCAGAGCGTGGGCTCTGTACCCAGTCTGCGACAGGCCACAGGACGGTCAACACGTATGTGGATGGCAAGGGTCATAAAGTGTGTAATTAGGCGTAATTAACCGCCAGATAAAATGTTATTAATGAGAATTATCTGCTCTACAATGACGAGCAGTGCGTGTGAAGTTTTGGTGCTAATATTGTGTGAATTAGACGAGCTACGGCTCCGAGGACAGTCTGGAAATGAAAAGAAGTTAATATTATCATTGCGACACAGTCGACAAATTTAATAATTAACAGATTCAATATTGAGAAGGTGCTCAACAGATTTAATTACCGGGATATTTCAGAAGTTTGTTAATCTGGTTCCAACGTAGTCAGCCACACTAAAGTTAATAAACAAAATTGTTCAGAAAGGCCGCTTTCATTTCAAGTAGGCAGAAACATTTTCTCTTGTGATATTAATTTCCAGCAACACACGACGAGATTTAAATTCCGTCAGAGTCCACGATCGGCGGAGGAAACATCCAATGGGACTTAATCGAGTCTGTATAATCAGGTAAGCAAGTCTCAACGGTGTTTGAACGAGGTAGGAGGAGAGGGAGCACACCGCAGAGAGTTGAAAACTGTTCTTGATATTGACATTTGTTCAGTGTGTGTGTGTGTGTGTGTGTGTGTGTGTATGTGTGTGTATGTGTGTGTGTGTGTCCGCGTGTAACCCCACTCGGCAAATTAAATTCCGAGCTACGGCGGCACTTTCCCGTAGCACCCCGCAAAAAAACTGTACTGACATTTCATAATTGCCTAGTGAGTAACCGTTACAACTTTCAGGCTTTTGAGATGGTTTCCTAGACTCGGCATCTCCTACTGCGAAATCCAGGTTTTTCCCTTTCTCTACTCCTTTATCCTGATGACCGCTTTCTTTATCCGGCTTCTCACTATCAATATTTCTGTCTTCCGTCCTTTTTCTCTTTAAGCTTACTGCAAAATAAAAATAAAAAACAGTTCTATAGCACTGAAATTTTATTTACCCACTGATAAAATTTGTTAGTTTGCTCAGCATAAGAAGTTAAAGCAGTCAATAATCCGAAGTTTGTTTTGAACACCATAGTGCTTTACTAGGCATGGTCCTGTTTGGAGGTGGTATGCCGTTGCCTTCCTCCGACCTTCGAACTGACTCACCCAGCCAGTTATAGGGGACCTACAGTTTAACGTGGGTTCCGAACCACGGTGCTCCTCGGTATTTTTCACATGAGCAATACTGCCAGAGGGGAAAGAAGTGGAAAGTGACAGATAAAAATCCTATGACCTGGCGGGGATCGAACCCAGGACCTTTGGATTTGTAGTCTGGCACTCTACCACTGTGCAACCGAGGCGCCGTTGCTCAGCATAGAGAAGATAATTTTGTAGTGAGTTCTGATTAACAGCGGCGTAGCAAGGGGGGGGGGGGCGTCGTCCGTACCGGGTACCAAATCAACTGGAGTGACAAAACACGATAGGTTCTGGATCAGGAGTTAATAAATAAATAAATAAATAAATTTCCATATAAACGTGCGCGGTTGCACACCGCAGGGCATTGTTGCCTGATGTGACACTGTGTCCTCACGGCAAGGCATTTTTGGCTGTCTACAGCGCCGGCGCTTTAGGACAGTATTACACAGTCAAGTATTTACGTCAAATCTTTGACGTGAAAATATTATCAAATGTTGGTAATTTTACTTTCACTTAAATCTTTGACGTTCGCTCGAAAAGTGTATTGCACGGTCAAAGATTTATCATCATATATCAAGGTGGCGGATAGCAAACATTTATTATGTGCTGCAGTCGCTACTACGACAATTGCACTTTCTGCATATTTGAAGAAAAGGCGTTGGGGGGGGGGGGGGGGTCGTGAGACAGTGGGTTCCTCGTCGTGATAGAAGAAGTATCCAGGCAAATTTGTTGCGTGAACTGCAATTGGAGGACGCCAAAGCATACGCAAATTACTTGCCAATTCATGATAACACATTTCAATATTTGCTCAATAAAGTGACTCTCTGTATATAAAAAAAAAAAAAAAAACAATGTACCCACATGAGAAATCCTATATCAGTTGAAGAACCGCTAACAGTGCCACTTAGATTTCTTGCCACTGGAGAGAATTATTCTAGTCTCCAGTATAGTACTAGAGTACCACAGTACACATTAACCCAAATTATCCCAGAAACATTAAAAATTGTACGTGTGTTGTGGATGTTGAACCTATCGTTAGATCAGACAACAAATTGTTCCTTGACACAGCAATTTGGTTTAATTATGGCCCTGATACTGATGTATATGCTATTAAGTGAGAAACAGTGCATGAAACTGATTATGTGCGCAACGGATATTTTTAACACAACAACTGTGACATGTAGCCTTTTGAAACAGACACTGACTATACTCAAAAATTTTGACTGCGAGAAAGATATTAAAAAACCACAAATCACTTTCTTAATGCTTGACTGTGAGAATTTTATGCAGATCAGTTTCTAATTATTGAAATTTAGTATCAATTTAGTATCATAGTCAATTAACTATCATTTACTATGGCACCAATAATGAAATCCGTTCAACAATATTATTCACATCAATACTGCACTTTAAATCCACTAATAATTAATTATCAAATGAAGGAAGTAGGTTAATTTTCTAACTACGTAAATGAAACATGAAAGAAAGTTTAAGCTACTTATTATTAATAATCAGCATTACATTACCTACATAATACAACTTCTGACTTGCTGGCAAAGCAGCCTCTGCTCTACATCGGAGCCATACACACAACCCAACCGCTCTCTAAGCGAGCTGAACCACTAGTCCTACTCTCTCTCAGTGCGAGCTACAATGCTATGCAATACATGATCTTTGCCAAAGATGAAACTTCATAAAGGACACATATCGATACATACAGTAGAAGCGATATTATACATTTTCTTGCAAGCAAGTTACTCGATACAAAACAGGAGGCACAATATTGGACATTTTCTTACAAAATAATTTTTTATGGACACGTTTCATCACCCCCCTCCTACCTATTAAAATTTTGTAGGGTGGGTGATGCCAATGGCATTGCCTAGCCAGCAAAATTACTGAATTTCAAGTCCAAAAATCCATTAATGACATCCAAAATATAACATGAAAAATATGAAAACCTGATAAACATTTTTATACAAGATATTCAAGATCAAAACAACAGATGGAGTTCATAGAAAATTTAAAAAATGTTACAGTCATAAATACATGCCATTTTACAGGACAGTACCATCAAAAGTCATGCATGGAGTGGTACACGATGTAACAGGGATAAGCAAATGTCAAAATGTACAGCACATCAGCAATAAATGGAATACATGAGAAATATACATAATGATAAACATAAGTATATATAGAATTTCAGAGAACATAGTTTGACAAATGATATAGTGGAGAAAATGAGATAGCTAGAAGTAATAGACAAGTGAAAAAAAAATACAATAATAAACATGAACATATACAAAGTTTTACAAAAGGTAGTTTAACTAATGTCATCATTCTTTAAAGAAAATGAGGTAATTACAAGTAATACACACAGTAGTGTAAGTTCCATGCGTCTAAATTTTGTACAAGAGATCAGTATTTTTGGGAACATAAAATGAACATTTGTATCTTGTGCACAATGTAGTGTATGTAAATTTTTAGTGCACTTAGTATAAGATAAAGTGTCAATTTTGTATTCTGTGATGCATTTAAGATGCCATACTTTCATGGATGCTAGAACATACATGTAAAATTTTTGACTACATAGGTTTCTGATCATGTACAAAATAATGTCACTGCTTCGGCACAATAGGATTTCAATATTACGTTTGTCAATTGAATAGTTACAATGACAGTTCAGACTAAAGTGTATCGACTCATTATAGTTCTGAAAGCATATTTATCTATCAAGAGCACAATTTTATTTTGGTCACTCAATGTAAAAGAACCATGAAATATACCTAAACACTTGTAATGTACCTGTGGACAACGTTTGCAATGGGAGGCACTGAATAGTATAAGCACACGAATAGCACATTAGCTCCTAACATTCATTTTAGGTCTTCACACGAATAGCCAATTATTCCCTAACATTCATTTTAGGTCTGCACACGATTAGCCAATTATCCCCTAACATTCATCTTAGGTCTGCACACGAACACAAAACACTGTAAGATTACACCACACTGTAGGCGAGCTGGCTGGTTGCATTGAAGTTGAAGTCATGGGGAAAAGGTTCTGATGTATTCCTCCATGCAATTCGACAACCAAGTGTGCTCCAACCAACGGGGCTACTAGCAGACTGCATCAGCATAGCCAAAAATTAGAGCAAAATTATGGTGGTTGGCCAAGGCTGCAATGGACAGTACTATGTGGCCAAACATCATCCAAAAAACATCTTCATTAAAAGGCCCAAAATCAGTGCTGTATAATAACACGTCCATTGTTCTGTGTGCATTATGGAATCTCGTGTGCGAAATCGCCAGTTCCCATGCGTGTCCAAAGTACATGAAATAAAGCATTTTACACACAAATTAGTAACATAGTCATGATATTTCAGTTTACACTGAAAGAAAAGTCGTTGATTATTAAACCATATTTTTACATTACAGGTAGTGTCTTGAAGACGGATACATTTGAATAGTAATGAGTAATTTAATTCTTATACTAGAGTATCTACAAAATTAGTGTCATTTCATATAGGCATAAGGCTTTACATACTATGTACATATTACTTTACAAACACATAATCGTATGAAATACATTCAGGGTGCTTGTCATCAATTTGGCATTAGGTCATGTAAAGTAAATTTGTTGTCATAATTAGAGCAATTAACGTGAAGCCACTTCAAATAACTTGACATTCCAATTACCACTAGTCAATTAAATTGACATACATCACTATGGTGGGGATTGCATTACCACCAAATTATAATAATTAAATTACATATGTTGCCATGGCCAGGCTTTTGTCTGAACTGAGTTACATATTTCATTGCCTTGAGGTATAACACATCAGGGTAGTTTCGTGAGAATATCAAAAGAGGTTAAAGTCATCAGGTCATGTCTGTGTCTGTCTGAGTCAGCAGTAGGGTCAGACAAAACAATTAAGGCAAATTTTGGCACAGTAATAGATGTACATCACAGTAAATCATCCGATAACGTACACTACTTGTTAGGCATAGCTGCAGATTTTCATCAATAAGATCATCAATAAAATTTTGAAGATAGCAGTAAGCAAAAGCAAAGTATCTCTGTGCATTAACTAGACTTAACTAGGCGTAGTTTATGGCAAAACTGCAAGTTCGCAAGAGAGATGGCTGTGTGCAACGTATAAGCATAACCATACATTTTCATGAACTTCATTATAAAATTAATTAGCATAGTGGTAGGGCTTAGGTATATAATTAGTGAGCATAGCGGTAAGTTTTGATTACAAGAGCAATAAACATAGCTGCAAGCATAATTAGAGATATTCATTACACATAATTACAAATAATTACAGAGCATCAGAAGGATATGATTCTCACCAATCACACATGCCATTGAAGGCACAATGCATCAACATACAAAATGGTGCACATAAGCACAAAGAGAAAACACAAAAGCGCAGTGCGAGTAGGCACATAAGAAAAGAACAGAGCATAGCATCATTAGCAACAGAGCGATTCTCCTCATAATTGCTTCATAATCATTGTATACTCTCGTCCACATAATTACATTTATCAAACATCTTTGACTGTTACCAATACCTTCCTTACCATCATTTATCCATAAACAATAGTGCATTTTAAAGACCACCATGACATATTGTGTATTGCCTTACTCATCATCCTCCAGAATGTCCTTTTTCTTTTCTACTGCCTAATTGGCTCACAAAATGCTTATGTCAACTCAAAATCTTCTTCACTCGCTCCGAAGTTCGTAAGTTATGCAATTAGTAATACAGAAGAGAAATCTGATATTTTCTGAAACATAATAACTTAATTAGATTACTCAATCAAAAATTTCCATTAATTTTATTTGTCTTGCACAGCCACAGAGTTCGTTATATGTAAATTGCAAGATAGTCATAGTTTTGTATGACAATATCCCAGCGTAGCACAGAGCATAAGCATTCAGAGTTAGAGAAAAGTAACAGTGAGAAAAAGATGTAGATAGAGCGCACTAAGGAAAAGCGGAAGAATAGTGACACTCAGCTCGAGAACGGGGCACCAATCGCCACTTGGTGTGTCCAAAACAGATTAATGGACTCTCTACCCCAATTTTATGCCTTGAAAATTTTAATATTGGAAATGTGGTGTATGCCTTTCGACTTGTGCGACTTTAAAGTTTCTACCTCAACGACGTTGTCGTGGATGATACGTTTGATTCGATACGGACCATTGTACAGTAAGGTATTGACACAATTTGTGTCGGTTTTGCCTTATCACTTACTGAGGTGCTACCAGCATCAGTATTGTGCACTTCCGCACAAACTACTATTCTGATTTGTTCGGGAGGTTGTTCATTGTAACCTTCCTCTCTGTGAGGACGTTCACAATGAACAAGTTTCAGCGTATAGTTAGGATCACATAAATCCTGTACGGCCGAATTATTTGCCGTCGAGTCCGCTAGTCATACCTGACGCGGCCCCTTTTTTGACGAATTGTAGCGTGGATTAGCGGGTCTGATTTCAATGTTTTGCTCTTGTCTTTCCGGGGTACGCGATCTGCTTAGGCCCCGATTTGTGTTTTCGTGTCGCGGAAGGCGATCACGAGAATTATCGCGTGTGCCCTCCCGACTATGCTTCTCAGTGTTATTGTTGTTATTTTCAGTCTCGCGATCACTATCAGTATTGCGTCTTTCACGCCAATTAGTATCATTTGAGGTATTGCTGTTATGATAGTAATTATTGTGGCGTCCTCCGCGACCAAAGCCACCACCTCGGTAACGGCCACGAAAACTTCCACGGTTATTCTCACGATCTTGACAATCACTGTTCTCATTGTCGCGACTTTGTTTGTAAGATTCATTAGTGAAAGAATTATTTTTTGGTTTATCGTCGTGCTCTGAATAACGTTTAGTACGCGGCGGGCTTTGTTGCGACCGGCGATCATATCTGTTTCTATCAAAATATCGACTGCGCGAGGAATTTTCCTCGTCTTCTTCCTCTAAGTCTTGTAAGAGGTTTCTAAAGGCTTCAATATCATTCGTGCCGCAATGGCAATTTGACGCAAGTGTAGAGGCAATTTGTTCAAACAAATTCTAATTAATTCCGCAGGGCAGTAAGGTGCCGATAAAAATTGATTTTTGTATACCAAATGTTGGAAATATTCCACCGGGCTCGAGAAATTTGATCGCTCAAAAGTTTTGAACGTCGCAATACTGTTTTTAACGCGGTCTTGTGCCGCTTCCGACCAGTATGCGGATAGAAATAAGCGTCGGAACTGATTCTCGCTATAGCACTCTTGTGCAATAGCTCTCATTCTGGTGGCTGGCTCGCCTTCCAGATAACCACATATAAATTCTAATCTGTGCTCAAGTGGCCAATTCGGGGGAAGACAATAATCGAATTGCTGCAACCACTCTTTAGGGTGCAAGTCATTCGGAGAGTTTTTGAATGTCTTGAATTTACGTACAGTCAGGAAATGCTTGTAGTCAAACGCTTCCCTTCGCCTGTGCGGTGTAAGTGAGCGTAAACTACGCATCGCGCCTTCATTGTTGTTACTATGAGGTACACTTCGTTCACGTACCAAGCGACCTACTTGAGTCGAATCATCATTGTCATTTTCGTTCACATTTTCTTCTACGTCTTCGTATGCATTTCCACAAGTATGGTCAAATTTCCTCTCTATTCGCACCACGCGATCATCTAATTTCCTGACCTCAGCCTTGTATTGCTGATTAATGGTCATTTGACCTTGTTTGAAACGGTCAAGGGCGAGATATTCATTAGTTTCATTAAACGGGGTAGGATGCGTTACATCAGAACTTTTGTCACTGTTATCACTGATTTGGGTAATTTTAACAGTAATATCCTCAAACTGTTTATTAATTTTATTGATCTGTTCCGTCGTAACTGACTGGAAGTTCTGCAACTTTTCATCAAATAGATTACTCCGTTGCTTCAATTGAGCGAGTTCAGTAGTTTCCATATTTTCGACTCGTGACGCAAAGCTTTCCATATTTTCCACTCGTGACGCTAGGCTTTCCATATTTTCCACTCGTGACGCAAGGCTTTCCACTACCGGGTTAATCTCGTCGCGAATATCTTGTCTTATTTGCTGAGATTCACGTTTGAAAGTATTGAGCAGTTGTTCCCTGAACCGATTGTTGTCCTCATTTATCTTATTAAAACTACTTTGAATACTCACAAACCTCGAATCGCACGTCTGTTCTATTTTCTCAAGTTTTTTACCTTGTTTCTCAAGTTTTTCATTTAATTTCTGAGATTGTTTCTCAAGTTTGTCACCTAATTTCTGAGATTCCTGAGATTGTAATTGACTATTCTCATTTAATTTAGAGAGCTGTGACAATAAAATTTGCATGAAATCATTTGGTAATACGTTTTCCATAGCCGTCGCACAAGTATTTTTTGTAGCAGAGCTAGGCGGAACCGATGCATTATTTTCCGCAACCACGTTACAAGAATTGGAATTCTGTATTGTCGAATCCTGTACTGTATCATTATCCATATTGTCTATTCCTGAACTAATCTGTTCCGCATTTTCGGACACGGTATTTACTGTCGTATTTGTATCAGTGCAGTGAGAAGACTCTTGTAAAAATTCAGCTTCTCTCCTTGCATCATTCGAGGTCTCATTTTCGGAAGCAGATTTAGCATCAGCACGAACTCTCCTATTCTTCGACATTGTTAACAGAATTTTGCAGTAAAGTGACTAATAATATTTATTTTTACCTACTGCATATTTTTTGAAAATCACACACAGTAATTATGAGAGAACAATAGGCTGAATCGGGCTAGTGCAACATACAATCACAATCGAGATTACGCGAACCGTTAATTATCACACGAGTTCCGCGATACTAGAACTTTCATCACAACAAACATCAGACAATATAAAAGAGAGACTTGTTCAGTAGTAATGCAATTATTTGTATATTCAATTAATCTACTATAAACAATGCTACACACTATCAAGAATGGTAACTAACAAACTACAGAAACAATTACTATGCTACTGTTGCTATAACAAAGGATGGTACTACAAAAATTAAATTAAGAGCCAAAAGATAAGTTGGTTAGTGGAAAAGACAAACTAACTTAAATAAGGCTACGTATCTAACTACGTCACGATCCTGTCTGTGAACTATCCTGGCAGGGTCGCCAGATAAAAATTGTACGTGTGTTGTGGATGTTGAACCTATCGTTAGATCAGACAACAAATTGTTCCTTGACACAGCAATTTGGTTTAATTATGGCCCTGATACTGATGTATATGCTATTAAGTGAGAAACAGTGCATGAAACTGATTATGTGCGCAACGGATATTTTTAACACAACAACTGTGAAATGTAGCCTTTTGAAACAGACACTGACTATACTCAAAAATTTTGACTGCGAGAAAGATATTAAAAAAACCACAAATCACTTTCTTAATGCTTGACTGTGAGAATTTTATGCAGATCAGTTTCTAATTATTGAAATTTAGTATCAATTTAGTATCATAGTCAATTAACTATCATTTACTATGGCACCAATAATGAAATCCGTTCAACAATATTATTCACATCAATACTGCACTTTAAATCCACTAATAATTAATTATCAAATGAAGGAAGTAGGTTAATTTTCTAACTACGTAAATGAAACATGAAAGAAAGTTTAAGCTACTTATTATTAATAATCAGCATTACATTACCTACATAATACAACTTCTGACTTGCTGGCAAAGCAGCGTCTGCTCTACATCGGAGCCATACACACAACCCAACCGGGAGCTGAACCACTAGTCCTACTCTCTCTCAGTGCGAGCTACAATGCTATGCAATACATGATCTTTGCCAAAGATGAAACTTCATAAAGGACACATATCGATACATACAGTAGAAGCGATATTATACATTTTCTTGCAAGCAAGTTACTCGATACAAAACAGGAGGCACAATATTGGACATTTCCTTACAAAATAATTTTTTATGGACACGTTTCAACATGTCAAGCAATTTACGACTTACTGAAAGATGAACAGCTGAAGGTGAGGAAATTTTTTACTATTTGGTTTAATTTCACTAACGACGGCAGCGGCGTAGTTTGCTAATGTTGGAAATCCGTCGACTTTGATCACGCACGTGAAGGCAGCTAATACAAATAAATTTTCGCTTTACACCTTGTAAACAAATCAGCGGTTCGAATGTCAGTGCTTTTACGATTAACATTTTCCATTCGTGACATAACCGCAGAAAAAATATACATTCAACTATCGTCACAAAAGAATAAGCTGGAGAAGTGAACACAAAAGTACACCGAGTACCATTAGATTAGATTAGATTAGATTAATACTTGTTCCATAGATCATATATACGACATTTCGTAATGATGTGGAACGTGTCACTACATATGTATAAGATTGTTTTAATTACGTAGATTTGGCAGAAAAATCTCATTTAATTGACAATGACAATGATAAACGTTATTACAGAATAAAAGCAGTCATTATACATAACGTAAAGCAAACTGTTATACCCATGTAGTGACTGGTTCCGATTTCCCGATAACCATTGGCGCCATAGATGACATGTTACATTTTCATAAACCGTTTTTTATTGTAAATGATTAGTTTTTTTAATTACAAATGGAGCTCTATAGGTAGAAGCGTGAACACAAATATTAGTGTCAACCCCCTTGGTATTCACAAAGTACAAACGTCAAGTATAGCTGCAGCGATGCTAGCACTCCAAGCGGTTAAATTTTGCATTGCAGTGAACAGAAGACAAGCGACTTTTACATCAAATCTATGGCGAGGCCCTAGATTTGATAATATTTCTGAGACGAAGTTCGAGATCTGTCAAAGATCCCATTACACTATCATATTTCTTTTATGTAAATCTATGACATCACACTTTTGATGTAAATACTTGACCGTGTAATACCGGCCTTATATGCACGGAAGGTCACGAGGAAAAGCTAAAAGATCGAATAAAACCTTCCATTGACAATAATAGTAAGGCTATATGTATAACTCGCTGTTCGACACAAAAAATTGTATTACACGCAATCATTTAATGTAGCCCTAATAAGAACACACTGTTTCCGTCTGTTCTGTATGCTTGGATTCAGGTATTGGCTTTAATAACAATACTAAGCAATTTACATCAAACCCATTTTTTCGCTCTTTTGTAAGCGCTCTTTAATTGGAGAGCGAAACTGCTAATTCGTACAACAGTATTGTTTAGAGCAGAAAAATGAATTAGATCTACCAGTACATGAAGTCAGCAGGCTTCATACCTACTTTCTATACCTGTTTGTTTTTTGTACAAATGTTTGTAAATCTATCGGACCAAACTGCGTGGTCATCAGTCCGTAGCTTACAAACTACTTAAACCTAGGTAAACTAACCTAAGGACAACACACACACCCATGCCCCAGGGAGGACTCGAACCTCAACGGCGAGCAACCGCGCGCTCCGCAGCGTGACGCTTTAGACCGCTCGGCTACTCCACCGCGGCTTCTATACCTGCTTCTTCAGGATTGTTTAACGCTGTCCTGCTTCTCGTGAGCATCTTAGAGAACGCAAAACCTTGCATTTATATCAGCCCTAGTAAGTAATCACAAAGATATGAACATAAAAAACGGAAAGCAATCACTTACCAAAAAAGTTTCTGATGCCCATCTTGTGTGTTGCCGTCCTCGGTGCGGTCTCACGGCCCACTGGTCACTGCTAACACCGACAGTAGAATACACGGCAGCCAGGCAGGCTATGAGCAGTGACGTCACTGCGAACGCTCTCGCCATGCCATGCTGCATTTAACCATATACGCACGCGGGACACAACATGCCCAAGTCACACACATGGACATCGAGATTTCCTGTTTTAGTGTATTATCATTATTGTTAAAATTATCAAGTTTTGTATTAGATAATTTTTCAACTTCTTATGGTTGATGAAACCACCAAAGCGAGTCAAAAAAGAGGGAGAGTGAGGAAAAAAAAAAGGAAAAAAAGAAAAAAAAAAAAAAAAAAAGAAACAAGGCTTCGCGGGGGGGGGGGGGGCAGTGTGTGTGTGCTGAAGATAGCGTATCCTGTACAGTCGCCCAATTACGAGTCAGAATGAAACAGCCAGTAAATATGTTGCACAAAGTTTGCTATTCCCTCAAACCTAAAATCAGATATCCTGTGGCACTTTGTATTGAATCACTTATTCGTGCTTTGTAAAGTTGCTACGCGAAACGTAATGAGTTTTCAAGAAGGCTTTCCCGATTAACAAAATTACACATGACTGTGTTTGTAGAATAATTTCTATTATGAAAACGCTTTTTATCTGGCGTGCGGAAAAATGCCTTTGAAATATCTAATTTGCTCCAATAACTGGAAAAATGAAACGTGTAGTTTCAAATAAAACTCTTTAGAATGCTTAGCAGTACTATTCCTTAACGTTTAAGAAAGGAATCCAGAGTTATAAACTGATTACCGAAAACACCTGAATGCGTAAGCCTGAACGCAGCCCTAGAAATTCACGATTTTTTCACATAGTTAAATCTTTTAACTTTATTTACTTATGAATAAAACGTAAACAATATCACATTTATCTCCCAAGCAATCACAAAACAATAAACGACTTTTATTTAGTATTATCCTAAATTACTAACAAAACAGGGGCAAGAAGCAATTAACCCTTTCATTCCTAGCGTTGTTTCTGGACATCAATGTATTAAAAGTTGATTTATACCGTATTTTGTGCATCAATCCTTAAAGCTGCATTTTTGTTGGTGAACAGCGTGCTTCTAGTACGACATTTTGCCGCTTGCAACGGCGTGTGGCCACTTTTGAGGCATTAATCTGTATATCTTGGACGTTGTGTTGCCTTGCCGTCTGTACGTGGCTGAGTGTGTGAGCGTGAGTGTAGTTCCTTTTATTTTATTTCAGCAGTGAATTGTCTTTGGTGCTGTGGGGAAGATTATGTTCAAAAAATCAAATGTTTGTAAATCTATCGGACCAAACTGCGTGGTCATCAGTCCGTAGCTTACAAACTACTTAAACCTAGGTAAACTAACCTAAGGGCAACACACACACCTATGCCCCAGGGAGGACTCGAACCTCCACGGTGAGCAACCGCGCGCTCCGCAGCGGGAAGCTTTAGACCGCTCGGCTACTCCACCGCGGCGAAAGATTATGCTAGCATTATTGATATGGCAGTGTTAACTATCAACAAAATAACGTCCAAGTAATAAAATACCTCGATATAAACGTCTGTGTTGTGCTTGAAATACATGACGTAAAAAAATCAATAGTTCGACCAAAAAATTTAAAACACATATTTTGATGTTTACTACACTGTATTAATACGGAAAACACTGAATTTTAATTTTTCCAAAGATGATTTCATACTGTGGTCTAAAAGGAAGCATAACATAAAAAGTCAATTTACTTTATGTTAATTACAGGGCTTTTCCTTTTTAAACTCATAGTTACACGCTGTCTGTAAATAAAAGCTAATTATTCTTATGCCGAGATTCCCTCCCTCGCTCCATATATTCCGCCATGTCTCTCGCTCTCTCTCTCATTTTTTGTCGGGCTGTCTGGTTGGGGGTGGGGGTGAGGAGACGACACAGCACGTGCCCTAAATCCTTACTGGAACTAGGTCAGTGGCGACTGATTTAAAGCACGCCTGAGTCAAGTGCAGCCGGCACACAGCGTCAGCTGGCACCAGCCGCAAACACAGACTAAAAGTAGGTCACTGTATGAAATAAAAGCTTCATTTTGGGATGAGGTATCCAGATAAGAATTTACTGTTATAAAAAAGCTTAATTTTAGCAGTAAAATTATCAAAAGATCCGTGTGAACTACTGACTACTCCCTGCTGCAAAAACCTTGTTCTCTGGCCCAAATTGAGAACTAGCTTGGTTCAAATTACTCTAATAACAGGAAGTTAATGATACAGTGGCCAATATACGTAGCAGCTCACACGAAATTACACACAGGCATTAATAAACAAACCACCACAATTAACGTTATTTCATAAATGTGGCTGAGAAAACATTTACGGCGCAACGGAACGTAAACATAAAAAATTGCATCTGATCTTGTTCTCAGCACTGGTCAATAACAATATGGTAATTTCCTAGACCTCGTGTACATCGAAGAAAACGGCGTTGCGATCGATATATATCGAATGTTCGACATGGTGTTTACGTTCAATTTAGTGTTTCTGAACCGGAGATTCGGGCGCTACGCGCCCTCACATACTTCAAAAAAAAATACTTGTTTAACCTATACCTAACCTAACTTTTACTTTAAAACAGTGATCTGTAGTGTAGCATTAAGAAGCTTAGGTATAGGTTAAACAAGAAGTTTTTTTTTTTTTTAGTACGAGAGGGCGCGTAGCGCCCGAATCTCCGGTTCAGAAACACTAAATCATCAATGGTAGCGAATCCATTTGTTAAAACTTTCTCAGGATTATAAAGGATGAGGTTAGGCAGGAACCTAAGAGTACAGCATAAATAGCCCAACGAAATATCACTCAGTAAACACTACACAAGATACGATTCAAAACCAGCGCTTCCATATGTCACCACATCGACCATGTCGTAAGAATCGAAAATTCAATATATATCGATCGCAACGCCGTTTTCTACGATGTACACGAGGTCTAGGAAATTACCAACAATATTAAATAAAAAGAGGGAAGGTGCTCGAAAACTACTATTTATAGGCAACTCAAAATTATACTGAACTTGTTTATTCAGGTCAAACGCAAGCAAAATGGGGAACCAATTTTGTTAATACAATAAAAATGCATCCCACTGAATTAATGTACTTCAGTTAACCTATCTTACACAGACGATTCCCAGCATTGAATTCAACGTAAATTACAAAGAACTTAACGCTACTGGGGGAGGATTTACAAACAACACTCACCAAGATCAGCGTGCTGAAGTGAGGCAGAAGCAGGCGTCGCTATAGTAGGCGAAATTCAGCAAACCCGGAGGTACCACACAACAGAATATACAATGAAACTGCGAAGATGGCTCTGGTCTGTCGTTCCTGATTTGATATGGTGCAAACTTAAGTTTCATTTAGATTAGATCGCGAGCAAATACGCTAACGGCGACACACGGCAACGTTACATGATCGCACTCCATTGAAGGTGAAGTGGTTAAGAAGCGGATTCATTACATAAAATCACGGCGGACTCGTAAGTTGCAAACTGAGAGTAAACTATCTGGGCACTGGTTTTATGAGACGTGACGTGAATTCAGGTGACTAACTGCAAACCCCTGAAGTCGAGTTCGGAGCTACGTGGTTCCGAGAACCGATAAAAATGTATAAATTCAATTTCCGAAGAATAAAGAAAATTAACTACGGCATGCAACCCCTAGAACTGCGTAGAATTTCATAAGGAAGCTACTGGAATGCAGCAACATGTGATTGGGAGCGTTCACAGAGACAGAAAAAGTCCAGTCTCAAAACCCGGAAAAGTGAAATAATTACAAAGTTGGAAAAAATAAATAAATAAATAAAACTACGGCAATTAACCCATAGAAATGTTTAGAATTTCATAAGCAAGCTATTGAAGGAGGTTGTACAAGGCTCGGAGAGAATTACTGACAAAGACAGAGTGCATACTACAAGTTCGGAAATGAAACAAAAATATTAAAAAACAGGCGGTGGGAGAAGATCGCGAAATGTTAGTGGAAATCAGAAGGATACACGCATAGTTACTTGCCTGATGGGCATGGAACAAACAATAGAGGAAGCTGAAAGCTTTGTTCTAATAATCGACCACGTGGAACACATATCACTCATGGAAGGAACGATAAGAAAATTTTACATGCACTGCACAAAAATGAACTATCGTCTGTTCGAAATCGGGCCCCACAAAGCTAGAAAGAATTTACACAGAGTTCGTACACCGCCACATAATCACAAAAGGTTTGAATATACCAGGCCGTTATCAAACTGCAACTAGTAACACATACATTGCGTTTATCTGTTGGAAATCACTGGATTGAAAAACTAGAACACATTTCCGCGCACGATCGGAAAGAATATTCCAAAAAATGAATCTAAGTTAAACATACTAGACAACAAATCACGATCATCTCCGCAGGCACAAGAGAAGACCCAACCTTACCTCACCACGATCCCAGCACAAACTGAAGACCTAGCGGCCAGGAGGCGGGGGAAAGCTACCGGAAACTGGGAAACCCACGAATACAGCGGTGGTGAGGAGAGATCTCGTGTCTCACCCTGGAGAAGGCTCGTTGACGGCTTGTAAACAAAGGGTATAGAAACCTCTTTGGTCGCATCAGCAGCAGGGGTTGGTAACGACCAACTATCGACTTTGAGCCAGAGAAAACCATGCGAAGCGAGCTATTACTACCCACATTCAGACAACCATTAGATCCTCGCACATCATAATTAAAATAAAACAAGTACACATTCTCATAGGGACAGTGGTGTAGCGGAGAAGACGTATTTATTGCCACATTCATAACCACAATAATAAATCATTAAAATAACAAAATCCTAGCAATATTAACTAACATTTCAGAAATTAATATTTTAAAACATGAAATAAAAATGCTATTACTCGTGCCTTGAAAAGAGTAGGGTTCTAGTTTTAACAAAATGCTAGTTTAGCGACAACAAATAAATTACAAATTTATAAAAAATATATGGAAGACGACAGACGGTTGTCTTTCAAGACACTAGTAGACACTGGTTTAGAAAACAAAACGAAACTCTGCGCGACTTAGGTATTTTTAACTGTCAGACCATATTACAGGTATAAGAGATAGAAAGCTTAGCGAAACAAATACGCAACGTATCCAGTGATAAAAATGATATAATGTTTAATACAAGTTGTTAAAAATATTGTACATTTTTTGTAAGTTCTTTTCTTGTTTACTAATTTCAAGTCTTTAAGGGGGGACGTACACTAAAACAAGTACAAATATAAGCTCTCATAAAATCCACAATTTTTGATTTACATAAATTAAATTATGTACAATGGTTGATGGTAGTTCATAACATCTATTGGATTTGTTTTGTAATTTTAATTGAAATTTTTAATTTTTTGGAACTTTTTAAGTTTATGAACTCATGATTCACAAAGGTACCATTTACTAAGAAAGTTTCTACGAAATTTCCTTGCATTTTTTGCAGTATAATATCTACTATCATATAAAGAAATCGGTTTATTGATATTTAAAGAAGTTTTAGGTTTCATTATTTTTTTTATTTGAAAAACTACACACAGAAATTCTACTTTCTTTATTCTCTATCTTGACATACATGAATAAAATTACATATTCACTCTGTATGCATGTTTCTTATATATAATGCAAAAGACATGGCAAAAATCACACTGAAATGTTTTCTCGTTTTGGAGGAAAATGTACATGAATAATGAAAACGGTAGTTCTGAAAAATGCATTTTAAAGTTAAACATGCTTTTTCGTTGCCAATCCCACTTTCAGAAGCCTCCAGATCTGTAATGAGTGTCCTCATGTTCTTCACGACTTCTCTTCTGGCTTCTTCTTTTCTGTCTTGTTTGTTCTGCAAGGTCTTCAATGGATTTAATGGCTGCAAGTATTCGTTGAGTGTCAATCCCCTTCAAGATGTCGCGAGTGAAAACTCCGGGCTTGAAGCCCATTCTTTACAAGGCTCTTATCCTCTCTGAGCTGCCACCAATAAAGACAATAACTGCATCATAAACTGCAATATTAATTACCTTGGATGAGAAAAATGTAGTTTTCGGGCAATGTTTTCAGATGAGGGCCTTCAGAGATTAATTAGGATTCTGCGTTTTGTCATGAACACATTTCTTCGGAGGACTGTTATTCCGCAGCCTTCTTGATGTAGTATACAGATATTCCCTGCATTCTGATTGCACAATATTAAAAAGAAAAGCCACATAAAAAGATAATACGAGAGAATTATTTGGTAATGGAAATTTCAATACCATTTATTTTTAACAATGGAAGTTCGAGATTGGAATGCTGACAATATGAGGATAGCTAGCAACTCACTATAAAGATGATCGCTGAGCTGCCGGTCGCGGTGGCCGAGGGGACTGAGGCACTCCAGTCACGGTCTGCACGGCCACTACGGTCGGGGATTCGAATCACCCCTCGGGCATGGTTATTTGTGCCGTCCTAGTTCGTAAGTAGTTCATAAGTAGTTCATAAGTAGTTTGTAAGTTTAGGGACTAATGACCCCGTAGTTAAGTCCTATAAGCTGTACAAACATTTGAACGGTTTTTGATCGCTGAGCTGCCAACAAACTCATACATTCATACAACTTGTAATTTTCGGCCATGACTTTCGTCAGAAAAGATCACACTCACTCACACAATCAGTCAATCGGGCATAATTCATCCATACATGACCGCCATTCCCAACTGCCCTACCGCAATTAGTACTGGAATGTATGGCATTGTTGTCGCATATTGAGACAACAAGGAGACAACAGTTGGTTTTATTTCACTCATAGTATTACAAGGAAACATGCCGAAAATGCAGAGAATCGCTATGAGGGGCCAAATTGGCCTTCTAGGTAATAATCGCATTACTTAGGAATATATTTGAAGTAGAACAATCTAAAACAGGGTGCACAATACTTTTATCACCTTAGTTAATACACACATACAATACCGATCAATGGCAATAAATAAGAGCATCAATCGAAGTAATCGTTTAAGATAAGCGGTTTATCATACATATCTTCTACAATTGCTTGCAGAATCTTCTAAAATTTCATTGTTGAAACATATTAAACATGTTTTTCTCTAGTTTCTTTTCAATTTCAGTAACCAAAAAATTGAATCAGTTAGGGCTGAGCTCGGGCCCCCTTCAGCACCCGGCCCTGGACCCATGGTCCACCCAGCCCCACCCTTGTGGGGGCCATGTTGTAAGTACAACGCTTGCCGACGGGAGAAAAGACGTTGCTACACCGTGAAGAATGGGAAAAAATTTTAATATAGGTACTGCGTTAAATTTCACAACTTTGTGGTGTTTGACACCTGAGAGTTGCAGTATATTACATACCTTTAGTGGTTATCTCTCACCTACAATATGAGCTTAATTCAATGCCTGGTGCAGTGCTAAATTTATTATTTATTTCCGCATTCGGATATCGCTCTTTTAAACAGATACTAATGAAAACGTCAGTGGTTTACGTCTCTTTATACCTAATCGAGTCTCGATCACACACGTAAGCTATGGATGGTTAACAGTGCGATCAACTTCAGATCATGAACAATAACTCATCATATGAGTATGTGAAGGTATATGATTTGTCACTTATTGTAATGAAATTTAATTTACAAGTGTTTCTGATTCATCTCTAATAACGGGTATTCTAATAGTTGTTGTAGGCTATGTAGGATTTGGTTTACATAAGGAGCAGTGTTGTCTAGTGTCTTTCGTAGTACCTGTCGTGTGTAATAAATAACTTTACTGCGCACGTTCGTGACGACCTTCATCACAGCTATGCTATGTTGGTTTTCATACGGCCAGGTGCACCCAACTTATTGAAATTCAGGGGCGAGCCACTTTTGGCCCACTTTAGGTTACGGTAGTAACACTAAAAGTGGTCATTTGCGATCGCCTTTTGACAGTCGAAATTGAAATGAAAATAACGACTTAAGGGGGTTAGGGCGTCAAGCAGGCCGCCTTGAAACAGGAGAGGCACGACCGGACATTTTAATTTCCACTGTCTATACTTTTGCAAATAAATTCATTAAACTTTGTCAGCATGATCGGGAAGGATTCAGAATTCACACTCATAGCAGTGGGAGTTCTAAAACATAACAAAATAATTTTTATTTACGTGTGAAATTTCGTTATTTTTCCACTTACTATTGGCTGCATTAGTTGCTATAGGTACACTTTTAGTCTTAAGTAAGAGTGATTTTTCGATTAGTTTTACACAGCTTACAAACCATGCTTACAGGTGTATGAAGCTCTAGAATTTATTTAAACATTTTAAATTAAGGTTAGAAAAAAAATTTATAGCTAACAAAATTTATTTTTACCACATTGTTTAGTATATTTGGAAAGTTCTAGAGTTTCATACACCTGTAAGTATGGTTTGTATGATGAGCAAAACTCATTGAAGAATCGCTCTTACTTATGAAGAAAAGTGTACCTATCGCGACAAACGAAGCCAATAGTAAGTTATAAAATTATGAAAATTATTTTGTTGTGTTTGAGAACTCTCAAGGCTATGACTGTGAATCCTGAATTCTTTCCGGTCATGTTGACTAAGTTCTACGATTTTTTTTCTAAAAGTATAGACAGTGGAAATTAAAATGTCGTGTCGTGCCTCTCTTGCGTCACTTCCACCCGCTTGACGTCCTACCCCCATTATCCGTACATCTGACACGAAAACTGAATAAAAAAATTGTAGGGGAGAAATTTCTCTACAACTTTGCTCTCATGTTTTAGTCATATCTTGCATCGTTTCAGAGATATTTGCAAAAATAACGGCGATCTGACGATGTCTGTCTGTCTCTCCGTAAAGTGTTCCCATTTTTAGATCGAACCGTTCAACCGATCAGCACCAAATTTTACAGATATAATTGTTGGCCGCCAGAGACCATAACATCCCTTTTTCAAACATTTCGGACAAAAAATAGGCTAGTAACACTAATAAAAGGCCGTTTGTGATGGCCTTCTGACAAGAGGAAATTACAAATAAATCGTTCATCTGACACCCAAATTGAACAAACGAATCTGTAGAGGAGAAAATTCTCTACAACTTTCGTCTGTTATGTTTTTTTTCGTAACTAGCACCGTTACAGAGATATTTGAAAAAATAATGGCGATTTGACACCGTTACTTGATTTTAGGTAAACCAGGCATTTGGAAATGTCACGTGACATTCCTCGCCCAGAACGATTTCTGGCATATGTCATCTTGCTTCCTATATTTTATGATTTGTTATTATAACTTACGCTTTATCATTTCAAAGCAGTGGCGCAATGAAGAATTAACAAAAACACGTCGTTTTTATACGATAAATGATAATCTAGTGTCTAATTAGCATTAGTGAATAACTGCCATCAGTAGTGAGAGAATTAAGGAACAATTTCGCAATTGTACGCCGTCGTGTAGTGGGCAGCACATTAGATTGTAAGTGTAATGCACGTGGCCGGTGGTTCGAAATCCTAAAAGGGTTTCGGGGACTCTTATTAATTAAATAAAGATATATTCTGCAGTATTTACAGTTGTGCATAACTAAGAATGCTCACTAAATGCGCGTTTGTTCTCTTTCGTGAACATGGCGTGAAATAAGTAACAACAAATTGAACAATGGTCTTCTGAAGCATATGCACATAAACTGGGAGGATACTGTAATAATGAATATTCTGAACAATGAGTTTATACTGGTAGATTCATTTATAAAGGAAGTCCTAGATTTCCTTAATGAAACGGAGGTGTACACATTGCAACAATTTACCTTGTTATTTTTCTAAGCAATTATTCACTATTTATGGAATATATTGAAAGTAATTAATTAGAATAAATGCGTCTACTATCATGTTTGTTTCTCATATGGTTGCAATGAACGCTTTTAACGTAGATTGTGTTATCTTCTCTGTAGTACAGATATGACTTTTTGAAATGTTGAAATCTTTGTAAAGCTTATGGGACTTAACTGCGGGGTCATCACTCCATAAACTTACAAACTAACTTATACTAAAGACAACACAAACATCCATATCCGAGGGAGGATTTGAACCCCCGACGGGGAACGGCCTCGCGCATCGGAACATAACGCCTCCATGCGATCTGTCTCTCCGCCGCGGCCATAAATGTAGTACTTAATCTAAATACAAATGTTACTACTATCATTACGCCATTTACAACAGTCATTTTACAGTTTATGTACATGCGAAACAAGTCTATGTTTACAATTCGTTGGTATGTATTTCGAACATGTTCTTGAAACAGAACAAATGCTCTTTTCAGAGAAAGCGCTGTCAGCTTTGAACAACTCGGAATCTTGCAGAATATAGTTGTATTCAGTTAACAAGAGTGTGCGAAACCCTTTTAGGAAGTAAGAGGAATATATATATATATATATATATATATGTCTTCAGGGAAATCGATGCTTTGCGGTTGTTTGTTCATGTTCGTTTCTTGTTGTTCGTTGATAATTTTGCTCAGTTTTCTATTACAGATGGCGTTGGACCCTTTCGTCCCCCTCTCTCTTTTCATTGGTTATTCTGTTTGATCGGTATTTTGTAGACGTTGGTTTGTTTTGTTCTATTTTGATCGTTTCGTCGTTGACTCAGTTTTTTTTTTTTTTTTTTTTTTTTTTTTTTTTTTTTTTTTTTTTTTTGTTACAGAGGGCGTCGAGCTACAATGACGACAACCCACTGACCGAGCGCTCTGAGCCACCGCGCCCTAGCAAGTTTCGAACCACCGTCTAACTTGTTCATGTATCACACACTAATTCGTCGCCCATTACGCTACGGCGAACAGCTGCGGGAGTAATCTGTAATTCTCGTACGATCGATGGCAGGTGTTAACTGCTAACATGGTATTTTTAGACTTCGATTATAACTCATTGTCCTAACAACGTCGTGTTTCTGAAAATTTTCAGTGCGCCATTGCTTTGAAATGACAACGCTTGAGTTATAATAAAAAAACATCAAATACAGAAAGCAAGATGGCGTATGAAAAAGAGAGTTTCGGGCGAGGTATGTCACGTGATTGATTTCCGAACGCCAAATGTACGCTGCGTTCCTTCGAGACTATAGTCATTCGTAACCAATACAGGCAAAGAAAATAAACTGAACAAACTACCAGGGCGGGACAGGTGATACTATTTTAACGGAAAATATAATGGAAATGTGGGAGAGATGTTAAAATAATAGTTTTAACTATTTAAAGTTCAAAAACGAGTCAAAGCTAAACTCAAATATGAAAGATTTTGGCTGCTTTTTGAAATACGGTCAAAAGAATATTACGTGTTGGGTGCATAGATATTATCACAATAGTAGAGTCGTAATCATATCGCCCGTAATATTTTATTATTTACATTTTTATTATTTTTTGCGAAATGTTTGTAAAAAATCATAAAACTACAAGCAAATCTAAAGTGGGCCGTAAAACACGTCAGTGCGATTTTTTTGCTGTCAAATGTGCATGTACAATATAAAATTAACATGTCTGATCCTGAAAGCCTTTGGTATCCCACAAAGGCCTATAGTTTTTGTACATAGTTATAACAGAAATCGAATACGCTGATATGATATTTCTTTATCTTGACTTGACCTAACTGTTTCGGCCCAAATTTCCATTTTCATGTGACCTGTTGAACGGAGGGCGTTAATATTTTATTTTCCAGCACGTTTATGTTATGGTATAATTTTATAAAGTTGAGCTCAAAATCTATTTGCGTGTATGTCTTCGAGTTGGCCTGACATACGTAAGACATCTGTATTCAGATCTCAGAATTTGTTGGAAAAAGCCGGCCCCGGTGGCCGAGCTGTCTGCGGCGTGCCAGTCACTGTCTGCACGGCCGCTGCGGTCGGGGATTCGAATCCCCCCTCGGGCATGAATGTTTGTGCCATCTTTAGTATAAGGTAGTTCATAAGTAGTTTGTAAGTTCAGGAACTGATGACCCCGTAATTAAGTCCCATAAGCTCTACAAACTTTCTTTCTTTTTTTTTTTTTTTTTTTTTTTTTTTTGGTTGGAAAAACATATAAATGGTAGTTACAGTGCTTTGACAGTCGTAGTCACCATGTAATTTGTTTGAAAATCATGTAAATGTGATAGGGTAAATCCGGGAGAGATGTCGCACATTTTCAAAATTATTCATAAATCCCATAATGCACTTAAGTCAAAATAATTTCTTTTACAAGTAAATAAACAAGTTTTCCTTAAAATATAATTTCTTGAGAATTTTGCGTGCACTCATTCGTCATGATATTTGGCCATTCAGAAAACCTTACAGTGAGGCAGCTATCTCTTAGGCTAAGGGTGAGGAGCCGCACACCTATGGGTGATATGCCGTATGATGACATTTGTTGAAATTTATATATTTTTAAACAAAATATGTTAAAAATTTAATTTGATTGTAACAATTGAGGAATAAATTATAAATACTGAAGAATTGGCAAACAAATCCATAACTTTTTATATCAATTCACTGAATTAAATTTAAAATTTTTTTTAAAGATTAAACTTTAGCCTATCAGAGCTTTTCAAAAGAAATCCTCTCCATTATTAGTATTTATTCCTAATTTCCCGGCCACAGTCAACACAACAAGTATCAAAGATTGCGGCATGTATCGCGATCTATCAGGGATGGATGTCGCCACCCTATGACTCTGTGACCGTAGCAGCCAAGTTGACCGGACCAGAATCAAAAGGCACCCAACACAAGTTACTGTTCGTGCAGCTACTTAGATATTTATAAATATGTCACTATTTAGCACCCTCTAATAACTAAAAATGTTTTCCATGCAAGATATAGAGACTTACCTTGTTTATTGACACTAACTCGGTTAAAACTACCACTACTGAAACAAAAGCAGTTGCCTCCACGCCCAGCGTCTACTGCACAACTGCAAAACACCTGGGCGGCTCTAACCAAAATTAGGGGGTTGCGCAATCTGTACCGCATGCGGCAACTCTCGCGGACTTACTATACTTAAATTATTAGGATTTGTGAACGTATGATATCGTGCGTATAATGTCAAGGTACTGTAACTAACATTTAAATCCTTTCCAACTAATTCTGACCGCTAAAATAGAGATGCTAAAGATGTTTTATGAATGTCGGGCCAATTAGACAACATATACGTAAGTAAATTTTATGCTGAATGTTGTAATATTATATAAAGAAATAAGTATATTGTACAACACCCGATCTGTACCGCAAATCACTGAAAAAGGCAAATTCAGCAAAAACTGTACTTTCGTTTTAAAATAAAGAAATATCACACAGCCCCAAATGAGATTGATATTATAGTGTTCCTCACTGAGCTGCAGAACGCAGCAGATCGTAGGGAACGTAAAACGCTTTTGTACAGTGTGATGAAGCGCATCCTTTGCTCATAGTTTAGTGTCTGGCGCGCAGTGACAGGCGACGCAAGCGAGCCCTTGTGATGCGCGCGCAAAAATCGATGCCGGTCGCCTAGGCAACGGCGCCAGCGCTGTTCCGCGAGAGGTTGCCTGGCTACCATTCCACGAATTGGCCGACACAGCCATTTAATCCTGTTGAAACGCGCCTTTACGAGAATTCTCTGCGACAATATGAAGCCTGGCGTTAGCGTGGCGCTTTCAGCCTGCTGTGTGGTGTTCCTGTTCCCTACCAACAAACGATTTTATGTATTTCACGTCAATTTAATCGTTTAAAATTCATAGCTGACCTTACTGCACTTCTTAATAAAATTTTCACTGCGTAGCTGACTGTGCGTTGCTATGGAAGTTCATGGCAGATTAAAACTGTGTGCCAGGCCGGGAGTCGAACCCAGGACCTTTGCCTTTCTCAGGCAAGAACTCTACCGATTTTATTTTTATTTATTATTATTTTTTTCGTGTAGATTGTTTTTACTGGACCCTGGTTCATGTTTGTTATACATTGTTCGTTGAGGTCTTGGGTAAGGTAAGTGTCGGCATTCACTGAACTACCTGTGCACGCCTCACTACCAATCCTCACAACTTCACTTCCGCCAGTACCTCGACTGCTACCTTCCAAACTTCACGGAAGTTCTCCTGCGAACCCTGCAATGCTAACACTCCTCACAGGAAGGCTTTCGTGGCAACATGACTTAGCCACAGCCTAGGGGGAGGTATGGAGACCCATTGGCACGCGTGACATTAGTGTTATGCGACCAAATAATTTGCGAACGGCATCAAATTTAAGAATTCACCTGTCCAATTGAAATGATCGTTTCTTTGTTTACATTTGAAGCCGTAGTCCAAAGTTCATCGTCAATGGCGTATTATCACCACTTTAATGCCGCCAGTTCCACGTGATGGATGGATTTCGTTGGAGTGTTAGACCACACAGCAGTGGACCAGTTCCGGCTGTGTAGCGGAGGGGGCGTGAAGACTTGGTCCTTGTTAGGGAGACTTCTCGGTAGAAGTCGGAAGTTATCATTGTTGGAACCAACCTACGGAATCAAACAATGAGCTGCGATGTATTGTTAGCCATGCGTTTGGGAATATTTCAACAGAGAGCAAGTTATTATGAGCGAAGATACGTCGTCTACAACAGTATTCACTTGTTTAATGTGCACTTACGTCGCACTGGAATTACAAATTGTTTTTACTGACGATAAACAGCTGCATGGTTAAGTAAGCGAGTATATATGTATAATCTTTGGAGAATCCTCATGAAGGAGTATGTCTACGATACATTAAATGCATTTATTTGGAAAAAAATGGCATGTATAATGTAGTAATGTTCTGCATCCCTGGTCTAGGGGATGTTTCCAGAATGAAATTTTCACTCTGCAGCAATGTGTGCTCTGATATGAAATTTCCTGCCAGATTAAAACTGTGCGCCAGTCCGGGATTCGATCTCAGGACCTTTATATTTCGCTGGTAAGCGTGGTAGACCGCTTGGCTACATATACAAATGTCCTGGGTTCGAATCTCGGTCTGAATCACAGTTTATTCCTGCCAGGGAGTTTCAAACCGTATTACATCTTTTGCCTCATTACATACGGACGACTCTTTCTATGTGGGCTGTTCTCAAAACCAGACTATTGTTAACGTAGTTTAAGATAAAAAATAAATCGATATGAATTGATTATCAGCAAATTTTAACAATTTTAGTTCAATAAGTTCATGAAGTCCTTTAATGGAGTTAACCTCTTCAGACCCTGCGTTCCCTATAGAGGACGTAAAACAAAATAAGTCTGGTGACAATAATCAAATGTTGGTCACAGTGCTAGGCATCTCAACACATAAATGGAAGGTGGCAGCACATTTTGGGACTGAAAAAGTCACACTAGTTCGCCAATTGGTCTCTCTGCAGCAGTGCTAAAATCGCTGACAGAATGGAAAGGTGGTTTATTGGATGTGTGTGTACTCAAATATCACTGGATATTTTTATATAATGTAAAGTCAGACTATACTATTATTAACACAAATAAATACACTCCTGGCCATCACAATTGCTACACCACGAAGATGACATGCTAGAGACGCGAAATTTAACCGACAGGAAGAAGATGCTGTGATATGCAAATGATTAGCTTTTCAGAGCATTCACACAAGATTGGCGCCGGTGGCGACACCTACAACGTGCTAACATTAGGAAAGTTTCCTGCCGATTTCTCATACACAAACGACAGTTGACCGGCTTTGCCTGGTGAAACGTTGTTGTGATGCCTCGTGTGAGGAGGAGAAGTGCGTACCATCACGTCTCCGACTTAGATAAAGATCGGATTGTAGCCTATCGCGATTGCGGTTTATCGTTGCTGCTCGCGTTGGTCGCGATCCAATGACTGTTAGAAGAATATGGAATCGTTGGGTTCAGGAGGGCAATACGGAAGGCCGTGCTGGATCCTAACGGCCTCGTATCACTAGCGGTCGATATGACAGGCATCTTCTTCGCATGGCTGTAACGGATCATGCAGCCACGTCTCGATCCCTGAGTAAACAGATGGGGACGTTTACAAGACAACAACTACCTGCACGAACAGTTCGACGACGTTTGCAGCAGCATGGACTATCAGCTCGAAGACCATGGCTGCGGTTACCCTTGATGCTGCATCACAGACAGGAACGCTTGCAACTGTGTACACAACGACGAACCTGGGTGCACGAATGGCTAAACGTAATTTTTCCGAATGAATCCAGGTTCTGTTTACAGCATCATGATGGTAGCATCGCCGGCTGCGGTGGCCGAGGGGACTGAGGCGCTCCAGTCACGGTCTGCACGGCCACTACTGTCGGGGGTTCGAATCCCCCCTCGGGCATGGATATTTGTGCCGCCCTTAGTCTTAGTTAGTTCATAAGTAGTTTGTAAGTTTAGGGACTGATGACCCCGAAGTTAAGTCCCATAAGCTATATAAACATTTGAACATTTTTGATGGTCGCATCCGTGTTTGGCGACATCGGGGTGAACACACATTTGAAGCGTGTATTCGTCATCACGATACTGGCGTATCACCCGTCGTGATGGTATGGGGTGCCATTGGTTACTCGTCTCGGTCACCTCTTGTTCGCATCGATGGCACTTTGAACAGTGGCCGTTATATTTCAGATGTGTTAAGACCCGTGGCTCTACCCTTCATTCGATCCCTACGAAACCCTACATTTCAGCAGGATAACGCAGGACCGCATGTTGCAGGTCCTGTACGGGCCTTTCTGGATACGGAAAATGTTCGACTGCTGCCCTGGTCAGCACATTCTCCAGATCTCTCACCAATTGAAAACGTCTGGTCAATGGAGGCCGAGCAACTGGCTCGTCACAATACGCCAGCCACTACTCCTGATGAACTGTGGTATCGTGTTGAAGCTGCATGGGCATCTGTACCTGTACACGTCATCAAAGCTCTGTTTGATTCAATGCTCAGGCGTATCAAGGCCGTTATTACGGCCAGATGTGATTGTTCTGGGTACTGATTTCTCAGGATCTATGTACCAAAATTGCGTGAAAATGTAATCACATATCAGTTCTAGCATTTCTTCTTGGTGTAGCAATTTTAATGGCCAGTAGTGTAAAATCATATTAACATGAACTGCTTACAATAAACTATGTTCATAGCTCCGCAGAAAGTGTAACATTTCTTGTGTTGACCTACCGCATTAAAATTTTCCGTCACCTATTATTTTATAAGTTACAGAGGCAAACACACTTAGTGAAACACCCTGTATATCTCTGTCTTGATATATGTAGGCTGTAATTCATCTGAAGTGCTAATTCAAGATATTTTGAGTAGAACATGAAACATAGCAAGTTTCTTCCGTATTACTATGGCAAACAGAAAACTTTTCTTCGATGAACAAACTGTAAGATGCCATTTTTTCTCCTACTTTGGTATAAAAAACGGGTAACTTGTAAACACATTTCTTAAAGACAGCTCTTTGTACGTATCGGTAATGACCTGCGCTGGAAAATTGTTAAAAATTACGTTTCACTGTGAAAGAGCAGCGGTGAATTGTGCAAATATTTATTTGTCATGTGTCCAGCGCATGTAATATTACCATACTGGTATAGCATTAAGGGCGTACAGAGATTAATTACGTAGAAATTATCAATTACAAAGCTAATTCAATAAAATACAGTCAAAAAGTAATTACACTGCATACACGTGGATTCATATGTACAACAAGCATTTATAAAATACAGATAGAAATATAAAAACAGCACCACACCAGCAAATTTCATCATTACTGAATCCTCATGTCCTGAAATTGAAACTCCTCTTCTCAGTCTCTTCCACAAATGTGCCAGTGACTACAGATTTCATAAGATTCTCGCACCATGTGGAAGTTGCCCTCTATGGACTGAGTAAGTCATCACCCTTCGCTCTGACGGTAGGAATTGGGCTGGCCCTCAAACCTTCACAGAGAGAAACATTGCGCCATCAAGTGTTTACAGGTGAAAAATGTTCAAATGTTTGTATAGTCTATGGGACTTAACTACGGGGTCATCAGTCCCTAAACTTACAAACTACTTATGAACTACTTACGAACTAGGACGGCACAAATATCCATGCCCGAGGGGGGATTCGAACCCCCGATCGTAGTGGCCGTGCAGACCGTGACTGGAGCGCCTTAGTCCCCTCAGCCACCGCGGCCGGCGTTTACAGGTGAGATTGATAAACCAAACAAACATATTAATAAAAGGATCCTGCAAAAACGTTATTAAAATTATTACAATAGATTTCATCGTGTTCCTGTTCCCCATGTTCTAAGACCGTGAAATCTTAACATCTCTAGTGCGCTCAACAATCGTCGTCCTGTTCCATTAGGCGTGATTACATCTCATAAATTTGTCACAACTTTTGGAAACTGATAATGTGATAGGTGGGATACGGTAACATAAATATAATACAGAATCACAAAGTTCGTATTTTTAAACAAAAATGTTAGAGAAAAAATCTTAAATGTTATACTGTATAAACTGTTCTTCTTCCACATGGAGTACTCTGTAAATCACAGCTAAGTGATGGTAAAGGGTTCATCAATAGCCGGCCGCGGTGGCTGAGGGGACTGAGGCGCTCCAGTCACGGTCTGCACGGCCACTACGGTCGGGGGTTCGAATCCCCCCTCGGGCATGGATATTTGTGCCGTCCTAGTTCGTAAGTAGTTCATAAGTAGTTTGTAAGTTTAGGGACTGATGACCCCGTAGTTAAGTCCCATAAGCTGTACAAACATTTCAACATTTGAACATTTGGTTCATCAAAATCATGCGGGAATGGCAAAGCGCTCTAAGGCAAGCCCTCTAGAATAAATAATAATAATAATGTTCAAATGTTTGTACAGCTTATGGGACTTAACTGCGGGATCATCAGTCCCTAAACTTACAAACTACTTATGAACTAGCTAATCCTAAGGACGGCACAAATATCCATGCCCGAGGGGGGATTCGAACCCCCGATCGTAGTGGCCGTGCAGACCGTGACTGGAGCGCCTTAGTCCTCTCAGCCACCGCGGCCGGCTAATAATAATAAAACTGAAAATATTTGTAAAGCTTATGGGACTTAACTGCGGGATCATCAGTCCCTAAACTTACAAACTACTTATGAACTAACTTATACTAAAGACAGCACAAACATCCATGCCCGAGGAGGGATTCGAACCCCCTACAGGGAACGGCCTCGCGCATAGGAACATAGCACCTCAATGCGCTCGGTCGCTCGGCCTTCATATTCCAGACGGCTGGACGATTTTCCACTTTGAAAATAAGTATCTCCATATCAAAATCCATCACAGCGTGATTCTATCAGAGGTCACGGATGAAACGAGGCAACCTGTTGTGTCCGGTGCAAGTGTGCTCATGTCGAATACCGACCCCCCCTACCGCCCGTGCCCCGCGCCAGCTGTCGGCGACCGCGCCACCGCTGCCAAGTTTTAGGGCAACCACGCACTGGCCGCCTCCCGCGGCGGTTGGCCGGTAAGCGGCTGGCAATTGCTGTAGCCTAGAGACGGGAAAACTGAAACATGTGACGGTTTCGAAACGAATTAAACCGTACCATTTGCGGTTTCGAAACACTCTTTGGAAAGAAGCAATGTATGTTTTGTCATGAAATCTTCGTTCTAGGAGGGCAATATTTTTCACTATGTGGACAAGGGTACATACAAGAACCTGTCAACCATGGAGTATATATTTACTTCTTGGTCTGTAGGGAACATGTTGATAAAGATTTTCTCCCGTGTTGTTGATGTTGCCAACATAGTCACACGAAGCCGCCGGTATGGTATGTAAAAGTTTACCCCGTTAGGAACTCACAAACTGCAATACGGTACGCATATTACAGTGATGGATCATAAATGCTACTTTCTATGCATACTAAATAAATTATAGGGAATAAAGGGCACACAAGTAATGCTATGGAATTACAGAAATAATAAAGTAAGAGGCAAGTTCACCACTTGTACGTCTTGACCGTTACACCACCGCCGCAATTCTTTTAACATGAGTGTCGAAAAATTATAACGACAGTAGGTAACTTCGTTTTCGCTCATAAGAAACCAACTCTTTAACACGAGATTAAATATGCGATCTACACTTGTTAGTATAAAAAATGACATTTCAGGCTTCATGTTGTATCTTATTTTAAAAATGTAGTTTCACTCGTGTGTCTTTAATATGATAGATAAACCTAAAATTTAACTGGTTTTTCAATGCAAATAGTGAACGTTGTTTTATTGTTCTTTTACATTTATAAAGCAGTCTCTTGCAAACGAATCTTGATATCAGTAATCATAAGCTGCAGACTCAAGAGTGTCAACTACTATTTGACACTCTCGAAATGGTTTATATACTAGTAAGTTATATGTGTATCTGTGTGGAGCTTCAGTAAAATGAAACATCACATTTCGATACCATTAGTTCAAAAATGTTCAAATGTTTGTTAAGCTTATGGGACTTAACTACGGGGTCATCAGTCCCTAAACTTACAAACTACTTATGAACTACTTACGAACTAGGACGGCACAAATATCCATGCCCGAGGGGGGATTCGAACCCCCGACCGTAGTGGCCGTGCTGACCGTGACTGGAGCGCCTCAATCACCTCGGCCACCGCGGCCGGCGATACCATTAGTCTGTTCCGCGTTTCTGCATTAGTGGTTTGAAACACCGGTGTTGTGAAACCGACATGAAATCGTGAAACCGACATGAAATGGTGAAACCGACACGAAACGGTGAAACCGACACGAAACCGTGAAACCGACACGATACCGTGAAAACGACAGGAAGAAACGGTTTTCAGTCTATCGACAATCGACCGCGAATGTGATTCGAAACAGAACGGAATGAAACCGCATGGTTTCGAAACCGTGAAAGATGCCGGTTTTGAAACACTGAAACTGTTGTGTGTATCGAAACCTGGTTTCGAAACCATGAAACCGTAGCCAACTGTACTGTAGCCGCTTGTGGAGGACAAGGCACTGGTCGCCGCTTCGCCGCCGCCGCTGTCGCCGGCGGAAAACTCGGCAGCCGCGCGTCTTTTCGACAGCTGGTTGCCTCGTTTCACCCGTGACCTCGGCTACGATCACGCTGTGATGGATTTTGATACGGAGAAACTTATTTTCCAAGTGGAAAATCGTCCAGCCGTCTGGAATATGAAGGCGAACGAATATAGTGACAGAAATTTAAATTGGTGGAGGTGTATTACCGTCTTTAGCAACTAAATGAAAGGCGTTTTTTTTGTGTGTGTGCCATACGCGTTTCGCTTCTTTATTTATGAAGCATCATCAGTGGCCTGTAATACATGTTATTTTTGTATAATTTTGTAGTACAGTCATAATAATATAGGTATTTTTCACAGTATGACAGCTAACAGTCTTGTTACAATTACTAAAGTTCGGATCTACTAGGTTAGAAACAACTTCTGTAGCACTAGCTTTTGCAAAGGGCCAAAAACTGTATAATTAAATTAACTTTGCAAAAGCTAGTGCTACAGAAGTTGTTTCTAACCTAGTAGATCCGAACTTTAGTAATTGTAACAAGACTGCTAACTGTCATACTGTGAAAAATACCTATAATATTAAGACTGTACTACAATATTATACAAAAATAACTTGTATTACAGGCCACTGATGATGCTTCATAAATAAAGAAGCGGAACGCGTATGGCACACAAAAAACGCATTTCATTTAGTTGCTAAAGACGGTAATACACCTCCACCAATTTCATATGTAACTAAGGACGACGGAAATCGAAAATATGATGAGAAATTTAAAGTTTAAATGGTTCAAATGGTTGTTAAGCTTATGGGACGTAACTACGGGGTCATCAGTCCCTAAACTTACGAACTACTTATGAACTACTTACGAACTAGGATGGCACAAATATCCATGCCCGAGGGGGATTCGAACCCCCGACCGTAGTGGCCGTGCAGACCGTGACTGGAGCGCCTCAGCCCCCTTTTTTCGGGTCTCCTACCTCCCCTTCAACCCGTCCTTCCGCTCGCCAACATCGCCTTCATCGGCGTCGGCTTCATCTGCCTTTAAGAAAGAAAAGTGGCTGCTGTCGGATACTTAAAAATAAAAGACTTCCCATGTGTACTTCTTTGACAGCAGAGAAAAAGAAAATGCAAAAGTCGACGTATTTCCGTCTTGAAAATAAGGGATTTCTGAAAATAAACATAGAAATGAACGTTGACTGGCATTTTAGCACGTTTAACTTCAGCTCAGTGGTTGCCTGTCGGAGTTCGTCTTCTCGAAATGTGTGGTGCGTTTCCGTATCTGATTCTATTTTAATTTCCTTTCCTGTGTCTTCTCCGTTAGTGGGTATTAGTACCTCATATTGTCTAACTCCGAAAAGCGTCACGGCCAAAGTTTCCCGGCTGCGGAATTGGTGAAACAAGGTGTACATCGTTTCTTGTTTATTACTTCGTGTCTTCGTGGGATTGAATTCTGGTCATTCTATAAAAAATCAAGTTCCGCTTCAACTAAATGTAATTTCTGTTTCTCCAAAGTGAACCGTTAATCGTACGTTAGTACATTAGTTGTTCACTGATTGTTTTGGTTAAAAATTTGCATAATGTTTACCATAATTGGGAATTGCCTGTAATTTTTGATGTTGTATCCGTAAGTACATGACAAAGTCCTGTTTACTTGGACATTGTCTGTAGAATATATAGTAAACTGTGTGTCCTTTTATCCAGTTTACTGAATTCATTTTGGTCTGTGGATAGAGGACCGTGTCGGGTGTAAGGAAGTCTGCTGGTGTTATCGTATCGGCAGATGTTCTGGTGATACTTGCCAACAGCTGCCTAACTATCTTCCAAATCTCTCTCACTTTCTCGCACACAAATCGATGTTCCTCAGTATTTTGTAGAAGGCATGAGTTACACAGAGGGGAGTCGGCTAAATGTATGGAGTACCGCTTGGAATTGGTCACTATTTTTCTGTTCACAGCGGAGTACCAAGACGATCGCACGACAGACGGCAAATTGCGGGAGTGGATATTATCCCAAATTACGCGCCAGTTGTGATTCTTGTATTTATCTTCTATGTTATTGTTAGGCTTTGTTTCTATCAAGGTATTATAGATTTTCTTTGCAACTGTTATGTCCTTTTCGGCTATCCTTCTTCGAACGTAGCTATATTCCAATAAGAAATTCCGTACGTGGTACAGTGCAGGCGGTATGTGGTGAACATCAACTGGAGGATTTAGGTCCGGTGGTGAGATTTCGTTGAGCAGATGGGTAATTAAACTGTTCGGGGATGTTTTCCACAGCTTGTATGTACTACTGATGTACAACGCTTGAGCCTTTGTGTGGAAGTTTGTGAGATTTAACCCACCGTTTCGTATCGGAAGCGTTAAGGTCTCATATTTAACTTTAAATATGCTGCCTCTGCTCACGAAATGACCTAGTGCTGACAACATCCTTTGTGCGATGCCACTCGGAATGGGCAACACTTTAGCAACAAAGTTGATTTTCGATGTGATGTAGGTGTTAACTAGTTGTACTTTTTGTAACGTATTCAACTGCCTCATGTTGTGAAGTTGAACACATGCTCTGAGTTTGTTGAGCAACTCTCTGTAGTTGACTGCAATGGTGTTCTGCAGCTTCTTCCGGAACTCTATTCCTAAACATCTCATGCCAGTTATTTCTCTGAGTCGCGCGTGGTGTTGCATATTTAATCCGCGTCCAATATTCATAATGCCAGATTTGACCCAGTTAAGTTTGGCTCCAGATGCAGCCTCATACTGACAACTAGAAATCCCACGTCGTCTGCGTATGCGCGACAAACGATCTTCTGTCCGTTTATAACCAGGCCTTGCAGCTGCTGCGTTAGCGTGGCGAGCAGTGGTTCGATGGCGATGGCGAATAAAGCTGCCGACATCGGACATCCTTGTCTTACCGAACTTGCAATATGAATGGCTTCACCGAGTTGACCATTAATTAAAATTCGTGAAGTACTATTGTGGAACAAATTTTTCAAAATACTGACGAAACGGTGCGGAAAGCCCATTTCCTGCATAACTTGGAAGAGGAAATGGCGGCTCACTCTATCGAAGGCTTTTTCAAAATCTAACTTTATTATGCCACATTTTAATTTACAAGTCTCGGCGATTGCTATGGTATCTCGATAGTCTGTGAGCGTTTCGTAAATCGACCTGTCTCTCCCGACACTTGTTTGGTAGGGGCCCGTGATCGTATTCATGATCGACGTCAGGCGATGGCTGAGGACTCTGGCAAAAATTTTGTAATCTCCATTCAGTAAGGTAATCGGTCTCAAGTCCTTAAGCGAATTGCTGCACGGTTTCTTTGGCAGTAACACAACAATCCCATCACGAAATTCTGGTGCAATGACGGTTTTAGGATCCAATAATTCGTGACATATAGCAAATAGTTTGGTCTTCATTTGTGGCCAAAAGGTTTGATAAACCTCTGCCGGTAACCCGTCGCTCCCAGACGATTTGTTCCTCGGGCTCTGCATGACGACATCCTCTAACTCGTCTTCCGTCAGCTCAGCTGTCAGTTGAGTTGCTTCCGCTGTACTGAGGCGTCGTGACAAATGTGGTGTGAAATCCGCGAAAGCGTTCTCGTCAACTGGTTTGTTTGACAGTAGATCGAAATAATACTGTTGTACAACCGCCTTTATATCACTTTGTTTAGTCACAGTCTCACCGGTGCTGGTTTTAATTGCTGTTAAAAGTTTCCTATTGGCCCGTTTAGTTTCTCGTATCATGTAAAACATTGCAGCCTCTTCATCCTGTACCGAATTCGGAACTTTCGCTCGGATTTTGACACCTTCCAGCTGTTTCCGTTTCAGTGATAGAAGTTTCGCCTGTATTTTTTTGATCTTCGTAAAATTTGTTTATAAAGATCCCGGAGACACTGGAAATAGAATTCCGAGGTTCGTTTGTACCACATGTTTTTCTCACGGGAATAACACATTAATGCTTTCCTTAAGTGAGATTTGGCACATTTGAGCCACCAATCGATCACCGAGTTGAATTTGTGAAATTTAAGCTCACGCGCTTGCCAAGTTGCTAGAAACACCTCGTGACATTCAAAATCTTGCAAATGCGAGGTGTTTAATTTCCACAGGCCGCGACCTCGATATGTTTCTTGTTTTGACATATTAATGGTACATATGTACGCTGCATGGTCGGAGAAACTAGTGGGCCATATTTCGGATTGTAAAAGTTGAGCTGTTACATTCTGTGAGACATAAATTCTGTCAAGCCGGCTAGCGGAATGGCTGGTGATGTGTGTGAAGCCGGTCGCTTCGCCGTGCAAGAAAGTCCAAGTGTCAATTAATCTGAGGTCTTGAACGATCTTCCCAAGTTCCACACAAAGATTAAAATTTGGGATTTGATCCCTTTGATGCAGCACACAGTTAAAATCACCGGCAAAAATGATTTTGCTACAAGTCGATGCAAACAGGGGAAGCACGTCATGTCTACAAAATTCCGCCCGGCGTTGTTTGTTACCTGATCCGGATGGAGCGTAAACATTGATTAGCCTGGTGTTGCTAAAAGTGACCGCGATCCCTCTGCTGGACACAAGTCTTTCCACATTTTTCACGATTATTCCTTCTTTAAGTAGTATTGCAGTCCCGAGGTCGTCTATGTAGCCAGGGTTGGTTAAGGCGTTATATCCGGCTATTTGATCTAATTCGATGTCGGCCACTTCTTGAAGCATAGCGACATCAATGTCAGCAGCGTACAAAAATTCTTGTAAACTTTTCAACTTTAAGGAACTGCAGATCTTATTGAGGTTTAGCGTAACAATTTTGTACGCTTGCAAGCCGTTCATACCTTACTTGGAGTGTAAAGGTGACATATTAATTATTATCTGTTGGTTTCCATTGTTTGGGTGGCTATGGCAACGTTCGCGATGTGTCCGCTATCTCCCGACGTGGAAGTTGAGGCAGTCGGGTCCTCTGGAACGTCCCTCATTTCTATATCCGTGTCGTCTGTCACTACATCGTCCGCCCACTCTTTTGTAAAAGTGGTACCTACGTCCTCATTAATTTGAAGGCACGTATCCTGCGGCGCATTCGATGTTGACGCGTTCTGAGTAGTCGTTTCAGTGGGAGATGTCGACCATATACCCTGGTTTGGGTTTTTTTTTCTGTCCACGCTGAGAGGGGGCAGCATCTTCTAAGTCCCCTTCTTTTAATTTTTGCGCTATTACCTTCGCCCTTCCCCGTAAACGAGGCGCTGTTTGTTCCGCCCCCTGATGTGCCAATCTTCGTTTTTTAGTTTTCTTTGGGGAAGTACCGGCCGTTTCCGCTGCTGCAGCGGTTGACACGGATTCGTTGACGGGGTCAGAATCAATAGCATCTGCCATAGGCGTATCAGTTGCCACCACAGTATGTACACTTCGTTCGGACACGACATCCGCGGCGTCTTCTGTGTTTTGAATTTTGGGAGCCACCGCTTCTGAGACGACTTGCGCTTCGGTTTGGTGTTCTGTAATTTCCTGACGCGGACTTGGAGGAGTATCAATAATGGAATTGACTGTCTCCTCAACAACTTGTTGACTTATGTCTGAAGCTACGCCCCCACTGGCCTGAAATGACTTCTCTCCGCGTGCCACCGCAACGTATGACGTCGGCAGTGTCGTCATCTTGGGGGGTGACACCGGCAGGCAGCTGCGTAACTCGCCGCTGTACACATTCTGCCCGCACGTGGCCTGTACAGCCGCATGTTTTGGGTTGCCCATCATAGATAACAATTGCACGGTATCCACAGACAGTGATGTACGAGGGAATGTGTTTCCTTAGGTCTACTTTTAGTTGTCGAACACCGTTCAGCACCGGAAACTTGTGAGCAGCCGACCATCGTTCAGCAATATTGCTGATCACTTTTCCATCAGGCGCAATTGCGGCATCTATGTCTTGGCAGGTATTTCGAACGGCAATTCAAAGATCCTAATCGTTCGAATGCCGAGACCGGCGTGAGTAACAGTGACCTTACCGACGTTACCATCACTGTCTTTGAATTTCAGAGTTCCTCCAACGCATTCAAAAACCTTGTCACAAAAATCGGCATCTCTCAATTTTACATACGCGACGCTAGAAACGATCGACAAATGTATTCCAATCATGTCATCAAGTCCTATTTTCATTTCGCGTTTCACGAAATCTTCCACTTCGAAAGAGGTAGGTCGTGCAAAGGAATTGTCGAAAGTTAACCTCAAAGTGTCTTTTCACATGGGCTGAGCCATGAGATGAGCCATTATGGATTCTCGGTAATCATTCTGCGCACGCTAAATAGCAGGTAAACACTGCTGTGAGCGAGCGACTTACCCCTCGCGCGTAAACAAGCCTTCCCGCAGCGCAGCGCAACAGGTCCTCACTGCACGGCCGCTGCAGGCCAACTGTGTCCCCTCGGCCACCGCGGCCGGCTTTTAAAGTTTAAAATGTGGGAAGAGGTAATAGAAAAATTTGGAGGAAAAGATTTGATACAAGAGGAAAAGAAAAAGCTCGTTAAGTTTATTGGTATTTATTTATAACAATATCATTACATATTTTAATGTGTTTGAAACTGGAACATCAGATGCTAAGCGAAGCGATCTCTCCATTCTAGTGGTTTTACAATTACAAAGTACTCTGGTAGTACATCCCTGTTGTTAATAACTCATCGGATTCCTCTCTGAACTGGTCCTTTTTCAGTATCTTGCAATCCTTCCTGTGGCGTGTTTAAAGTATGCTCGAAATTAACACCGTGTCTTTCACGTGTGTAGTTGCGAAGTATACAACAACATTTTACAATTTCTTTTGCCAAATTTATTTTAACATTTAGAGGTCGATGTAATATCCTCCATTTATTAGCCAAAATGCCAAAAGTGCATTCAATGTACCTACGTGCTCTGCTCAGCCATTAATTAAATATTCTTTTGTTTTTACTTAAATTATTTCCTGCATAGGGTCGCAAAACATGTTCAGATAGGCTGACTGCCTCGTCACCAACAATAAAATAGGGAACTTTGCCTTGAATTCCTTCTATTTCCTCGTCGTTAGGTATTCCTAAATTTCCATTCATCAGTTGTTTGTACAAAAACGAATCTTTGAAAACAGACTAACCACAACATTTTCCAAATGCCACAACATCCACATAGATGAATTTATAATTGCAGTCACAAAGTGCCATTAGAACTATTCAAAAAATGTTTATAATTGTAATAAAGCGATCCTGTGTTGCCTGGTTTTATTACACGGACAGCCGGCCGCGGTGGCCGAGGGGACCATGGGGCGCCAGTCACGGTCTGCACGGCCACTACGGTCGGGGGTTCGAATCCCCCCTCGGGCATGGATATTTGTGCCGTCCTTAGTGTTAGCTAGTTCATAACTAGTTTGTAAGTTTAGAGACTGCTGACCCCGTAGGTAAGTCCCATAAGCTATACAAACATTTATTACACGAATATGTTTACCATCTATAGCTCCTATAATATGAGGAAAATTAGCTCTGCATTCAAATTGTTCAGCTGTATGTAACAAAGATTCGGTCGTCGGTTGAGGAAGACATTCTGCTTTCACGTTGATCTATATCGCTTGACAAACTTGTTGCACAATTTCGCTGACTGTAGTTCTTCCCAGACGATAAGCGTAGTGAATATCAGCAAAAGAGCACCCAGGAGCTAGATACCTAAAATATAAAATCACATTTTTCAGGTATGTCGCTGCAAAAAAAGTGGAAAAATTTGAGAGATAGTTTGGTGAAACAACATCGGAAAGTCAAGAGTATGAAAAATCAGGTACTACAAGGAAATCCACTTATGTTTAGTTCAACCACCTAATTTTTCTAGCAGATGTTGTTGCAAGAAATATTATGGATGACAGTTTGAGTCAAAGTGGAGTAGTACATGAAGAAACACAAGTTCAGCCTACTAAAGAACCATATGACACTTTAGAGATAACGTCATCAAGAGTGGAAAAGAGAAAAAGTAAGGAAACAGAAACGGAGAACATAGAAGAACAGCTTGTTGGGATACTGAAAGCAAGTCTGTCACGGAACGACGATGACCCTGACCGTCAGTTTCTATTGTCACTGAACGATTTTAAACGAGTACCTGACCATTTGAAGACAATAACAAAAATTAATATTATGAAAGTAATCATGGACGCATCTTGTGAAATCAACACGCCACCCAATATTAATATACGGAATACGAATTTCACAAATAGTGGCCATCCGTCAAGTAACTACCCAAATATGTATGGAAATGTTATAGACGTAAGATCTCCGTGAAGTTCATCTCATGTATCGGATCATTCTCAAGCAAGCGACCATTATGATCTATTTAACATGCATAATAATGTAAACAGTGTTAAGTTTCAGTAAAAATGTTTGTTATGTTGATTTATGTATTTCATCCTGTGAAACCTTATGGTATTAAAATATTTAAACGGAATGGAAATGAGCGTATGGCTTTCTTGGCTGGGAGATCCCTTACTAAGGCGCTCCAGTCACGGTCTGCGCGGCCACTACGGTCGGGGGTTCGAATCCCCCCCTCGGGCATGGATATTTGTGCCGTCCTAGTTCGTAATTAGTTCATAAGTAGTTTGTAAGTTTAGGGACTGATGACCCCGTAGTTAAGTCCCATAGACTATACAAACATTTGAACATTTTTTGGAGATCCCTTGCAGGATTGTTCGGCCGCCTTAGTGTAAGTCTTTTTATTTGACGCCGCGTGGGCGACTTACGTGCCAATGATGATGAGATGATGATGATGATTAGGACAACACACAACACCCAGTCCCCTGCCGGGAATCGAACCCGGGCCTCCTGCGTGGTAGTCAGGGACGCTACCGCTGAGTTACGGAGGCGGACTTAAACGAATAACAACATTCTTACCTAATTGTTACCAGCAACTTTTCTTCAGGGTCTATACAAGACCGCAAGTTTGTCGTCACTCCAGTTATTGCTCCACTGATTTTGGAAAGTAGTCCGTCGAAAGAAGATGTTGACATCATGGTGCAGTTAAAAAATTTGTCCTCATAGTTTCGTAACTCCCTGTAAAAAGTGACAAAGCTCCTTTACTACTTCTTTCTTGCAGGATAAGATGCACCCAGTACGTTTGTTTTCTGTTTCTCCGGCGTCTTATCTTTCTCAAACGTCGTAGCAAGAGCCAAATGGCCACAACACCCTCTGCAGACACTTTCATTTTCGTGTATTTTCAACAACCCAAACAAAAAATTTAAGTTGATCCCACGCACTGCTACATAAACCACTGCGAGAGCGAGCACTGCAACGGGATCTGCAGAACAGGTGTCAGAGCTGGTGTAGTCGGCACACGGTGATGGGCCAGCGGCGGCGACCAAGCACCGCGGTGGGGAGCGTGCTAGGGATGGGAAAAACCGACCGGTTAAAACCGATACCGGTATTTTAGTTTTGAATAACCGGTTTTTTCGGTATTTATTTGGTGTCGGTTGTAACCGGTTTTTTTAGTTATTGCCAAGAACCGGGTAAAAAAACCGGTACGACTGCTTCCTGTAGTAGTGGTTCAAAATGTGTTTTTTTGTAAATAATTTTAAAAAATTAAAACTAATGGACCGTAATATTTAGGGTTATTCCTAATATTTCCACTGCTGTGAAATATTAGGTCATCGCAGAAACTAAGAAAAGCGATCAGTGATAATTTAAGAACAATCCCGGCAGTAAGAAACGCGCAACAAATGCGTGGCATAAGAACTTAAGAACTTGTGCTGCTATTGAAGGCATCGACGCACCTGTTGCCGTGTGGCGTGGCCTATTAGACGACGCGCGCGCACCTGCGCCTTGCCTCCGTCTGGTCATGCGGCAGTTCCTTGCTGTCGTCGCCAGACATCGGTTGTGTCTTAAATGGCACCATCCCGATTGTGGAAGTACTTCACGAAGTACGGGAGCAGTGAGGTACAATGCTCCATTTGCTTTAAAAAGCTGAAAACGGGTGGAGGTACGACAAACATGCTGTGTCATTTAAGGAGAAAGCATCCAAAGTTTTCTTTGCAACAGAAGGTAAATTCGATTCATGTACCTATTATGTAAGTTGTGTACTCTAAGCTTGGAATAACAACTTTTAATGTATTATCATATTGTTATGCTAACAAGTTTTATTAATATGATTCCTTGACAGCGAGGGGCTTTTTTAATAACCAATATGGGTTTAGGTAACATTGATCATGTGGTGCCTCGCGAGGTAGCCGTGCGGTCTGAGGCTCCATGTTACGGACTGCGCGGCTGATCCAGTCGAGTCTTCCCTCGGTGTGTATGTTGTCCTTAGCGTAAGTTAGTTTAAGTTAGATTAAGTAGTTTGTAAGTGTAGGGACCGATGACCTAAGCATTTACGTCTCATAAGAACTCACACCCATTTGAACATTCTTTGATCATGTGGTACAGAGCATTGCCGGCCGCGGTGGCCGAGGGGACTGAGGCGCTCCAGTCACGGTCTGCACGGCCACTACGGTCGGGGGTTCGAATCCCCCCTCGGGCATGGATCTTTGTGCCGTCCTTAGTATTACCTAGTTCATAAGTAGTTTGTAAGTTTAGGGACTGATGACCCCGTAGTTAAGTCCCATAAGCTATACAAACATTTGAATTTTTTACAGAGCATTCCTAGTTCAATTTGCGTAAATTTACACTGACAACAATCATACTGTTAGTCCGAACTGTGATTTTATTTTTCGAAATACTTCTGCAGCACTGATTGAAGTTTATTTACTGACTGTAACTTACATATATATTGTATATATAACGAGATATTCGTATGCGCTGGATCGCAAGTCCAACTTACGGAGTGGTTGGCTCAATATTCGCAACTGCCGGATGGAAATATTAGGCAAGTAAATCTGTATGCTTCGTATATCGTCTTCTACGGACTCCTGGCTAGGCTTACACTCAAGAAGGCGTAGTATTGGGAGGGGATCTTGCAAAATATGGAAAGACTAGTGATTTGTCGTATAACGTAAATTTAATTAAATATTAACTAAATTTCGTAAATTTCGGTTTCGGCCGAAACTAGAAGAACCTAAGATAACGGTTTCTGTTTCGGTCGCAAAATATGTTTCGGTCGAACTCTACCGGAAATAATAGCAATAAAAACCAAAAACGGGTTTTTAAAAAACTGGTTATCTTGAGCAATTTTTAGGTGCGGTTAAACTGGAGATGAAAAGAACCGGTATAACCGAAAACCGGTTGTTTGAGCGATAACCGCCATCCCTAGTGCGTGCTTGCTCTTCCGCCGGCAACAGCGGCGATCGCTCTCCCGTGCGCCGAAGCGGCGACCAGTGCGTTGTCCACCATAAGCGGCTACAGCAATTGCCAGCAGCTTACCCGACAACCGCCGCGGGAGGTGGCCAGTGCGTGGTTGCCCTAACGCGTGGGAAGAAAGAACACCTACATCTCTCCATTCGAGCTCTGATATAATATTTTATTACGATGATCATTTTTTTCCTATGTAGGTGCGAGTCGCATTCGGAGTCGAAAGTCATCGATCAAAAATTTCGTAAGTAGATCTCGCCGCATAGTATTTAACTGTTGTTGAAATGATTGCCGCCTCAACTCTTGTGTCATTCCAGTGACACTCTCTCCCCTGTAGCGGGATAGTACAAAAATAGTTGCCCTTCTTTGTACTCTTTCCATGTCCTGTGTCAACCGTAGCTGATAAGCATCCAACACTGCCAGAAATACTGAAAAAGATGACGGAAAAGCGCTGTACTTGACGTCACTTTAGTAATTCTGTTTCATATTCAAAGTGTTCTGCTAATAAAACGCAGTCTCTTCTCCGCCTTCCATATGACATTGGCTATGTGTTCTTTTCAATTTAAGTCTGTCTCAATTGTAATTCTTAGATATCTACTCCACCCCCATGAACCACAGACATTGCCGAGGTGGGTGGCTTGCGTGCCTCAATGATACAAATAGCCGTACCGTAGGTACAACCAGAACGGAGGGGTATCTGTGGAGAGGCCAGACAAACGTGCGGTTCCTGAAGAGGGGCAGCAGCCTTTTCAGTAGTTACAGGGGCAACAGTCTGGATGATTGACTGAGCTGGCCTTGTAACATCAGCTAATGTGGCTTTGCCACACAGCTACTGCGAACGGCTGAAAGCATGGGGAAACTACAGCCGTTACTTTTCCCGAGAACATGCAGCTCTACTGTATGAATATATGATGATGGCATCCTCTCGAGTAAAATATTCCGGAGGTAAAATAGTCCCCCATTCGGATCTCCGGGCGGGGACTACTGAGGAGGATCTGATCATCAGGAAAGACAACACTGGCATTCTACGGATCGTAGCGTGGAATGTTAGATCCCTTAATCGGGTAGGGAAGTTAGAAAATTTAAAAATGGAAATGGATAGGCTGAATTTAGATATAGTGGGGATAAGTGAACTTCGATGGAAAGAGGAACAGGATTTCTGGTCAGGCGAGTACAGGATTATAAATACAAAATCAGTCCGGGGTATTACAGGAGAATGTCTGATAATGAATAAGAAAATAGGAATGCGGGTAAACTACTATCAGCAGCGCAGTGATCGCTTTATCATAGTCAAGATAGATACAAAGCCAACACCGACCACAATAGTACAAGTTTATATGCCTACTAGCTCTGCCGATGATGAGATCGAAGAAATGTATGAGAAGGTAAAGGTAAGTATTCAGACAATTAAGGGAGAGAAAAACTTAATTGTGATGGGAGACTGGAATTAGGTAGTAGGAAAAGGAAGGGAAGGATAAAATAGTGGGTGAATATGGACTGGGGAAAAGGCATGAAAGAGGAGATCGCCTAGTAGAATTTTGCACGGAACGTAACTTAATCATAACAAACACAGGTTTAAGAATCACGAACGAAGGTTACATACGTGGAAGAGACCAGTAGACAAAGGGAGGTACCAGTTAGATTTTATAATGGTAAGACATAGATTCCGGAACCAGGTTTTAAACTGTAAAACATACCCAGGGGCAGATATAGACTCTGACCATAACTAGTTGGTCATGAACTGTAGACTGAAACTGAAAAAACTGCAAAAAGGTAGGAAAATAAGGAGATGGGACCTAAATAAATTGAAGGCAACAGTTGACAGAAACGGAGGAAAATAAAACAGTAGAAGAAGAATGGGTCGCACTGAGAATCGAAATAGTGAAGGCAGCAGAGGACAAAATGTGTAGAAAGGCAAGACCTGCAAAAATCCTTGGATATCACAGGAAATACTAAATTTAATTGATGAAAGGAGAAAATATAACAATGCAGTAAATGAAACAGGCAAAATGGATTACAGACGACTAAGAAATGAGATTCACAGGAAGTGTAAAATAGCTAAGCAGAAGTGGCTAGAAGACAAAATGCAAATGTTTGTATAGCTTATGGGACTTAACTACGGGGTCATCAGTCCATAAACTTACAAACTACTTATGAACTAACTAAGACTAAGGACGGCACAAATATCCATGCCCGAGGGGGGATTCGAACCCCCGACCGTAGTGGCCGTGCAGACCGTGACTGGAGCGCCTCAGACCCCTCGGCCACTGCGGCCGGCTAGGAAAGAATATATAGAGAGACTATACAAAGGAAAGGAACTAGGAGACAATATTGTAGGAAAAAGAAGAGGATGTAGATGAAGATGAAATAGGAGATATTATACTGAGAGAAGAATTTGACAGAGCACTGAAAGACCTAAGTCGAAACAAGGCCCCTGGAGCGGACGACATTCCCGCAGAACTACTGAAGTCTCTGGGAGAGCCAGCCATGACAAAACTATTTCACCTGGTCCGTAATATGTATCTGTCAGGGTAAATACCCTCAGACTTAATGAAAAATTGAGTAATCCCCATTCCAAAGAAAGCAGTTGCAGACAGGTGTGAAAATTACAGAACCTTCAGTTTAATAAGTCATGCTTGCAAAAGTTTAACACGAATTATTTACAGAAGGATGGAAAAGTTGGTAGAAGACGACCTTGGGGAAGATCAATTTGGATTCAGGAGAAATGTAGGAACTCGGAGGCCATCCTAACTTTACGGCTTATCTTAGAAGATAGATTAAGGAAAGGCAAACCTACATTTCTAACTTTTGTAGAAAGCTTTTGATAATGTTGATTGAAATACACTCTTTCAGATCTTGAAATCAGCAGGAGTAAAATATAGGGAACGGAAGGTTATTTACAATTTGTAGAAAAACCAGACAGCAGTTATCAGAGTTGAAGGGCACGAAACAGATGCAGAGGTTGGGAAGGGTGTAAGACAGGGTTGTTGCCTTTCTCCAATGTTGTTCAATTTGTACATTGAGCAAGCTATAAAGGAAAGCAAAGGGAAATTTAAATAAGGAATTAAAGTTCAGGGTGAAGAAATAAAAACATTGCGTTTTGCCGATGACATTGTAATTATGTCAGACACAGCAAAGGACCTAGAGGAGCAATTGAACGGAATGGACAGTGTGTTGAAAGGAGTATATAAGATTAACATTAACAAGAGCAAAACAAGGGTAATGGAGTGCAGCCTAGGAAAATCAGGTGATGCTAAAGGAATTAGATTAGGTAACGAAAGAATAAAGAGGTAGATGAGTTTTGTTACTTGGGCAGTAAAATAACAAATGATGGTCGCAGTACAGAGGATATAAAATGCAGAATGGCAATGGGAAGAAGAGCGTTTTTGAAAAAGAGAAATTTGTTAACATCGAACACTAAGTTAAGCATAAGGAAGTCCTTTCTGAAGGCATTTGTGTGGAGTATTGCCTTGTATGGGAGTGAAACATGGACGATAAACAGTGCGGGCAGGAAGATGATAGAGACTTTTGAAATGTGGTGTTACAGAAGAATGCTGAAGATTAGGTGGGTGGATCGCGTAACTAATGAGGAGGTACTGAACAGAATTGGGGACAAAAGGAATTTCTGGAATACCTTGACTAAAAGAAGGGATCGATTAGTAGGGCACATTCTTAGACATCAAGGAATTGTGCAATTAGCGTTGGAGGGAAGTGTGTGGGGTAAAAATCGCAGAGGGAGATCAAGAGATGAATATAGTAAGCAAATTCAAATGGATGTAGGTTGCCATTCTTATGAGGAGATGAAGAGGCTCAGGATAGATTAGGTTGGAGAGCTGCATCAAACCAGTCTCCGGACTGAAGACCACAACAACAACAGATATCTACTTCAATTACGGCCTTCAGATTTGATCGAGTTATATTGTAGAGAAAGTGAAATGGATTCCTTTTCGTAGTCATGTGGACGACTTCACACTTTTAATTGTTTGGAGCGTACGCCTCCGTACGCCTCGAGTGCTTGCCATACAGGGAGCCTGCGTTCGATTCCAGCTCCGGTCGGGGAGTCAATGTTGTGTCGTTATCATCCTCTCACAATCAGGTAGACTCCAGGCAGTCCGAAAAAGTTCCCAGCTTGGGTCTAACGGCCAAAAATATCATGCGATAATCACCTTCATTATTTAGAGCTATTCCCAATTTTCGAACTGTACGATTTATCGCTACAAATGCATGAAGGGAAAAAAATATAGTGTATCATCATCAGAGCTCGTCCTCAACATGATACTCGTGTTATACAACCGTTATATCTGTATTTCTCTTTCATCACGCTCATCTCCAAAACTAACAGTCGAATTTACAGAACTTTTTCACAGGTAACGTGAGGTTGTCGTGTGGTTACATAAACGCTTCATTTCACAAAACGGATCAGAAAAAGTAAGATATCACAATTTAAACATTTTTTCTGTAAGCAATCGCACGTGTCTATTTGTAGAGAGTAATCTCCAAATGTATTACACGAACGTTCGTGGGGCTTCACACTTAATTTTAGTATAGCTTGAAGCATAACGTAGGGTTCTTTTCCTCAAAATCGAATCAGGGAAAGAAAAGATATCGTACTTTGAAGTTTTATGTGCACACTATGCTTATAAGCATGGTGTAGTACGGCAAATATCTAAATGTACTAAACGAACATTCATGGGGTATTAGAGATAAATTGATAATAGCCTGGGGCAACATATAGGCTTCATTTCATCAAAATCAAATCAGGAAAATAAAATATATCGTAATTTGAAGTTTTAGCTGTATTTAATGCTAGGAAAGAACGGTGTAACGCAGCAAAGAACAAATAGACGCACTGTTACTTTCGTAGTGCACCAGAAAACTAATAGATATGATTCAACGAAATGAATATAAAACTAATACAATTAAATACTGATTTCACTGTCTAACGTATACGTCCAACTGCTATGGAAGTTTAAGTCTCACGGTTGGAGCGACAATAGTGCATATAGCGGAAAGTGAGCCAACCGTAAGAATAATAATTGTTTTCAGTTATATTTCTAATTCATTAATGAAATACTTATTATATTTCAGCTTTCCGTGCCTCAGTACATTGTCAACAGATATGAAATGAAATGTTGAAATGTTTGTACAGCTTATGGGACTTAACTACGGGGTCATCAGTCCCTAAACTTACAAACTACTTATGAACTAGCTCTTACTAAGGACGGCACAAGTATCCATGCCCGAGGGGGGATTCGAACCCCCGACCGTAGTGGTCGTGCAGACCGTGACTGGAGCGCCTCAGTCCCCTCGGTCACCGCGTCTGACAACAGATATGAATGATCATGAAATAAATGTTTAAATGTCGAATATTACTGATGTATGATGTAAGATATATCATATTCATGAAGATATGCCTATTTGTAACACGTTTCGCAAACGTATTAAAAAAACTACTGACGCATTTTCATGCGATTTTGACAGGAAACTTTAACTAAGATTGGGGCAACATATAGGCATGATTTCATCAAAATCAGATCACGGAAACAAAGATAAATCGTAATCTTAAGTGTTTTGAGTAACTGTCTGTTAATCTATTTGAAACCCTAATCGCCTAAACTACTTCACGGATTTGCATGGAGCAACTTCGTTCCATAAATGTGAGATCACGGAAAAATATTTAGATGTGCCAGCTAGACTGGATGTGGTTTTTAAGCGGTTGTCCGTATCCCTCTGGGTGAATACCGAGCTGGTACCCAAGTCCCACCTCAGTTGCACGGCCGGCCGCGGTGGCCGAGAGGACTGAGGCGCTCCAGTCACGGTCTGCACGGCCACTGCGGTCGGGGGTTCGAATCCCCCCTCGGGCATGGATATTTGTGCCGTCCTAGTTCGTAAGTAGTTGATAAGTAGTTTGTAAGTTTAGGGACTGATGACCCCGTAGTTAAGTCCCATAGACTCTACAAACATTTTTTCAGTTGCACGATTCGCAAACATTTCTTAACACCCTACACTGTCACACATATGGCAGTACGCAGAGATTTGGGGTACACCTTTCCTCCCGAGGAGCGTGGGGTGGCGACAGGAAGGGCATCCGGCCACCCCGTAAATATTAACACCACATATCCGGATTTAACAAAGACGACACTGCATGAGCGGGAACATGGTCAAAGAAGAAGATTAACTGCTCCTTGTAATACGTGTGGCAGTAATGAGTAATGCAACATACAGAGCGCAATCTTCTCTATTTGCAACACAAATGTGATAAATACGTCGCAAATATTTGCGTAAATTTGTCAAATATTCTACGATGTGTCCACATTTAATTTCAATCTGAAATTACAATTAATAAAAACTATTTTTTTATCTCAAGAGTCAAATATGTAATGAAAAAGTTATGCCTATCTATTCCTGAACAATGCCAGCACAAATCACAGTGCGAACAATTGTTAGAGTTGTGTTGCTCTTATGAATGGAATGTGTGTATTATTTCTTCAAAAGTTTTGGCTGTACCTGTTGTGCGACAGCTTACAGTCAAATTATCTCCTTCAGCTGGCATCGCCAACGCCAGTTCCCCAATCCCAATGTGTCCAGTGGATCATCCTCTATTAATGTTACATTGTATGTTCCACATCTCCGAAAATACTGGAACGATTTCAGCAAATTCGGCACACAATTCATACCATCGAACAACTAGAGTTATGGGGTTAGAATCACCAAAGACAGACAGTTCAAGATATATGACGTCATAAACAACTAAATTCTCGATAAACTGCCACACCATGTGGCAATGATCCCCATTTCAAAATCAAATGTTCGTTAAACTTATGGGACTTGACTGCGGGGTTCAATCAAATGTTTGTACAGCTTATGGGACTTAACTACGGGGTCAGCAGTCCCTAAACTTACAAAGTACTTATGAACTACTTACGAACTAGGACGTCACAAATATCCATGCCCGAGGGGGGATTCGAATCCCCGACCGTAGTGGCCGTGCAGACCGTGACTGGAGCGCCTCAGTCTCCTCGGCCACCGCGGCCGGCGACTGCGGGGTCATCAGTCCCTAAACTTACAAACTACTTATGAACTACCTTATAGCCGGCCGCGGTGGCCGAGGGGACTGAGGCGCTCCAGTCACGGTCTGCACGGCCACTACGGTCGGGGGTTCGAATCCCCCTTCGGGCATGGATATTTGTGCCGTCCTAGTTCGTTAGTAGTTCATAAGTAGTTTGTAAGTTTAGGGACTGATGACCCCGTAGTTAAATCCCATAAGCTTAACAAACATTTGAACATTTTTAACTCTTTTCTGGACATACAGTATTTCACAGACAGTACGCAGATACACTACTGAATGTACCTTTAATGCTATATCATAGTAGGACACGTAGTTCAAGAGATTCAGGCAGCTTCTTGTGGTATTACCCCACATTGTTACCTATTTTATTTCGGGATATATTCCATTACATTTTTGTTTCTTTTCGTATGGCCTGCCTTTGGCAGTCCAGACAGTTTTGTTTCGGATAGCTGGCCGCACACGGAAGCGAGCCGTGCCATATGGTGCAGTACCGTGGGAAGCATTCGTTCGCTGCGGCAGTCAGGGCGGTTCTTCCCATCCGCTGTCGAGGAGGGAACCGCGTGCTTTTCATTTCATTATTTTGCCGATAATATTTTCTGAGACATAACTCCAACCTACCGAAGGATTACGACCATGTCTTATTAGATTAATTACAATTTCAGATTCATTTAAAAGTGCAGCTTTACCATAAACTAAAAATTATACAAAGTGATTTGTTATTGACTGATGCAAATCAGCCAATCGGGTGAAAGCTTCTAACCATCTAGGCGCCAAGTCAGAGCGTGGGCTCTGTACCCAGTCTGCGACAGGCCACAGGACGGCCAACACGTATGTGGATGGCTAGGGTCATAAAGTGTGTAATTAGGCGTAATTAACCGCCAGATAAAATGTTATTAATGAGAATTATCTGCTCTACAATGACGAGCAGTGCGTGTGAAGTTTTGGTGCTGATATTGTGTGTGTGAATTAGACGAGCTACGGCTCCGAGGATAGTCTGCAAATGAAAAGAAGTTAATATTATCATTGCGACACAGTCGATAAATTTAATAATTAACAGATTCAATATTGAGAAGGTGCTCAACAGATTTAATTACCGGATATTTCAGAAGTTTGTTAATCTGGTTCCAACGTAGTTAGCCACACTAAAGTTAATAAACAAAATTGTTCAGAAAGGCCGCTTTCATTTCAAGTAGACAGAAACATTTTCTCTTGTGATATTAATTTCCAGCAACACACGACGAGATTTACATTCCGTCAGAGTCTACGATCGGTGGAGGAAACATCCAATGGGACTTAATCGAGTCTGTATAATCAGGTAAGCAAGCCTCAACGGTGTTTGAACGAGGTAGGAGGAGAGGGCGCACACCGCAGAGAGTTGAAAACTGTTCTTGATATTGACATTTGTTCAGAGAGAGAGTGTGTGTGTGTGTCCACGTGTAACCCCACTCGGAAAATTAATTCCGAGCTACGGCGGCACTTTCCCTCAAAAAACTGTACTGACATTTTATAATTGCCCAGTGAGTAACCGTTACACTCTACCTGCACACAGAACTTGTCCTTTTCGCTTACGACATGTATGTGGCGAGCTGTGTTTCGTGGAGTGCATTCGTCCAAGACACACTTGCCCTGAAGCTTTGATGTTTGTGGGGGAATGCTGACAAGTGCTAGGTACGCTCAGACTGTTGTATGGCCTGTTCTTCTGCCTTTATCGATACAGAAACGTGATGTGTTGTTACAACTGGATAATGATCCGCCGCATTTCAAGTACGCCATACGCACTGTTTCAACGATAAATGTTGTCAGTTGGAAAACCTAAAAGGATTTATTAATTTTGATTTCTATAGCAACCAGTTTCAGTTGCTCGTTTAATGTATATGTTGTGTTGTCCGTATTGTGAACAAATAAATGAGTTTTACTGCGACCATAGGCTTACTGTGCGGAAGAAATGACACGTAGTTCCGAGATAAATTTGTTTCACAAGACAGAAATACGACTCTTTAGTCAACTCGGTTTCCTTCCTGTGAAACAAGAAGTTTTAAATTTTACTGTGTCTTCTTGTAATCCCGAGTTTCATTAAAAAGAAGGAGGCACGTATCAGAGTTCACCGGAATGGCGCGGAACAAGGAACGCGGGGCGTCATCTAACGGAGATAAAAGTGAGACCACGAAAGTCAGAAGTGGGGATTCACGGAATGAGCAGGGCGTCGTTACGGTGTGCCGGTGATCGTAACTTCACGGAAGCAGAAAACTTTTCAGCGTGTGAGCGTAATAAGCAGCTCTCGTAAATAAACAGGCCGACGTGGTCCCAGGCCTTGTTTAGACTTTACGGTTGGCAGGAGCGCGGACAGACGGTTCGTTGATTAAGGTCCAGAGTTATTCCTCGCTTCGACGCCTACCAGGAGTACTTTCGCGATGGCGCTCCATTTACCTCTTTCTCCCTTTCGGAATGTCTGTTTCGTGCCTGTACGGTTACGGCTTTTCTTTGTAAGACATGTTACGCACCCAATCCACATCCGCCAAATTAATCTCATTTCACTTTTACTGCCCAACTCTGAGGCCCTTTCTCGACACGTTCGCCTTCCAGTAACGTACGAACTTAGCTGAATTCACGTAGGAGAAGCAGTGAAAAGAAAATTTCGGAAGTGACTGGTGCAGCCAACACCGGTCCCTACTCTGAGGTCAGACACGTGTAGGAAAAAATTTCGTCTCGTGTAGTTCATTTTCCTCAATTACAATGTCCATAAGGTTTATCAGGTTGCGCTGCTTAGCTATATGTGTAATTCTGTATGGACAATAAGAAGAACGGAGAAGAAAATCAAGTCACATTCTGGAAACATGTGGCAACTAAAATCGTGTAACAACGCATCTGGCATTGATAATGGTCTCATTTAGGAGTGGAACAGAGTCCTCATACCTCTTCATGTGTGTCGTGTTCACCTGAAAAATACTCATTGCTGATTATTTTACTCGGTTACTAACTTCCAGAGAATCTGAGAGCTACGTTTCACTTCCCTTACAAATATACACAGACATGTTCTGTGGGTACAATTTCAGTGTCTGCATTTAACCAAATACTTCGTTCATTGAAAACACTGTAAATTGTACTGTTTGTCTACGCAAATGCTGCTTTCCAGCCCAAATTTTATTAGTTTGTGAACAAGGGTATTTCTTTGCATATTTCCATTCATAATGATTGAAATAATGAACTTTTTTTAAAATTTTTGAGATTTTTTAGTTTAGGGCGGGAAATTTTAGATGACTTCATCACTGAGCAGAATATGTTTCCTTTACCGTATCTGACACCTTTTTCAAGCTGTTTACTACTTATTTAGATAGTTTAATGAAAGTTTCAAATTGTTTTGTTTCCTTTATCTTGATATAATATTTTGAAAGTCTTGCTGTTTCTACTCTAACTAGACATTAAGGTACAATACATATTTTGTCAATGCGTTGTAGCCGAATGCTCTTCTGCTTCCACGAAGTAATGGTAGCCAAGCTACCCGCAATGCATTTTGGAAAGTGCTGCAGTGTTCTTTATAATGTTTGGGCTGAGAGTTACAGATACAGATGACGATGCCATATGGCATCATTGGGTTGGAAACTGTTAAGTCTCTCCATGTGCGAGAATTATAGCGAGTACAGGGCCGAAGCCGCACTGTGACATGCCAAGTTTTGGATCCGTCGGAAGCATGCACGAAAGGGTTAAGGCCACCGCTCGCGATATTCCTTGTGTGAGTCCCAGCCCGGCATAACTTTTCATGTCTCACAAATAATTTGTACAGCTAAAGTCTAATCGTATTACTTTTTATAGAATTTAGTGCGCCAATCGAGTTGCGCCAGGGTGTTTCCGACCTCTTCACTTCACGAATGCTTGCTGTCAGTTCTGCGAATGCAGAGTTCCCACATAAATATTTAAATCAAAGTTCAACACAGAAAACATGGAAATATAGGTCTCTTTCCATTGTAGAAATGACATTATTTAACACCATAAGCTACTCTTTCATATGCTCTTTAATGTGACATCGGTTTGTCGAAGTATTATTATCCAGCACCTGTAGCATTAATGTTAAAACCACAGAAAACTTTAAATTAAAATATCGCTATCCAACAAGTGTTGTAGGACGTAGGCACTGTTCCAGTTAATTGTGCCTCGTCTCTAGCACTATATATATGAAAATTTTTTTAGTATTATGAAGGGAAAACACCCAGCTCTTCTATGAGATAAATAAATTTACCTTTCTTGCCTCATGTATTTTCAGAGTCATTTGCTACCCGCTTTTCACCTCCTAACGCGTAGTAAAGTTAGTCGGCAAGTTTTCATCGTTGTTACAATGTTCCATGTAACATATGCAGATTTTTCTACTGATTTGTCCAATAAAATATTAATCTCAATCGTAACAATCGACTTTCAACGTCCCCGATTGATTGTAGAGGAGTATTGCGTCCGATTTATGCTCTGTGTTGGAATAAATTATAGTTTCAGTTAGAAAACCAATGTTTACCCCTAATTAACAAAATAATTTGCGAATGTTGTGTTATGCTAAGAAGCCAACTTTTGGTGTCTATTTTTCATCTTCCCATCTGTTTACGTTATTTATCTCCAACTTATAGTCCTTTTCCCCTCTAAACACTGCATGAACTCTTTTTATATGCCTTCAGTTTTCATTTCTCAGATGTAGAAAAATTGCAGTAGGACGTAAAACTCTGTAATTTTTTGCTGATTTAGATTTCGACTGTAAAATACTCGTTATCGGTGCTAAAACACAAAAAAAGAGCACATACAATAGATATGAGCTCTTGTCATCTTCTATGTAGTGAAACATGTCTCCTATATTGAACAATTACTCATAGCTATTAAAGTTCGCATCTTAGAACCAGTGTTTACTGGACATTTTTTCTAGTTTTGGTCCAAACTACCTCCTCCCAAAATATTGAAAAAAAGAACTTGCAGTAAGAAGAGATGTGTTTCTCAGTATTGGAGATGAACAAGTGCCAAATGCTCTTATAAGTCCAATGCACTTTAGAGGCCAACCTTACTAGACATTTTTGTTTCTTAGGTGTACAAAACCTATCCCATAAGTTTCTATGAATTTCTTTGTAAGGGTGAAACATCTAAAATTTTCACGACAAATATTGCGGACGAGGTAAGTGCTATCTATAGGTTTTCACCAGAAATGAGTTGTCGGCAAGGGCGCGTATTTATAGCTGATACACGTGTTTGAGTCATTTAGGGAACATTTGTTCAAATGTTCAAATGTTTGTACAGCTTATGGGACTTCACTACGGGGTCATCAATCCCTAAACTTACAAACTACTTATGAACTACTTACGAACTAGGACGGCACAAATATCCATGCCCGAGGGGGGATTCGAACCCCCGACCGTAGTGGCCGTGCAGACCGTAACTGTAGCGCCTCAGTCCCCTCGGCCACCGCGGCCGGCTAGGGAACATTACAACATTTACAAATCTTTAAATGGGGTAATGCCTACTGACAGTACAACAATAAATTAGAATGTCAATGGTTGTTGTTGCAAGAGTCCCTTGAAATAAACTTACGAAATATCGTAGTCCGAACATTGCAAACACTGGCAGTTGTTTGTTACATTTTGTAGCAAAATTCAAATTCAAATGTTTGTAAATCTATGGGACTTAGCTGCTTCGTTATTAGTCCCTGAGGCCGTTCCCTGTCGTGGATTCGAATCCTCCCTCGGGCATGAATGTTTGTGCTGTCTTTAGTATAAAAAATGTTCAAAATGTTTGTAAATCTATCGGATCAAACTACGTGGTCATTAGTCCGTAGCTTACATACTACTTAAACCTAACCTAACCTAACCTAAGGACAACACACACACCCATGCCTCAGGGAGGACTCGAAACTCCACAGCGAGCAACCGCGCTCTCCGCAGCGAGACGCTTTAGACCGCTCGGCTACTCCACCGCGGCCTTTAGTATAAGGTAGTTTATAAGTAGTTTGTAAGTTTAGAGATTGATGCCCCGCAGTTAAGTCCAATAAACTTAACAAACATTAGAACATTTTCACAACACAAACACCCATGCCCGAGGGAGGACTCGAACCCCCAACGGCGAACGGCCGCGCGCACAGCATCATGGTGCCTCAGTACGCACGGCAATTCTGCCGCGGCATTTTGTAGCAGAAACGAGTGTGAATTATACGTTGGAGCGTATTGGCAGCCCTACACGTCTGAGAAGGTGTGTTGTTAAATAGGACAAATGTTTAAATGTTTGTTAAGCTTATGGGGCTTAACTGCAGGGTCATCAGTCCCTAAACTTACAAACTACTTATCAACTACCTTATACTAAAGACGACACAAACATTCATGCCCCAGAGGGGATTCGAACCCCCGACCGTAGTGACCGTGCAGACCGTGACTGGCGCGCCGCAGACTGCTCGGCCACTGCGGCCGGATAAATGGGACATTTCCTAGTATAAACAAAAGACAAAACAAAAGTGAATACAGTACCTGAGTGAGAATTGTAACGTGAAGAACCAATCTATCATCAAACACCGCGCTCAAAATGACCAATGTCAGCGGCAGTGCAAGCTTGCAGTCTTCAACGATTACGGAACATATAAAAGTTCTGAGTAAACAGCAGCGAAGGCAGCAGTAAGATATGCCCACAGAAGTACTGCATTCACATTCGTTTGTCTTTCATTTGTAGTAGACCAATGGTCGGCAAACTTGTTCGTCAAAAGAGCCAAATTCCTGTAGTACAGTGATAAAATTTTTCTTCTAAGAGGCATACTTATTTTCTGGAACTGTACTGCTACGAGTCAGCACATTAATATAGATATCATAATCAATGACAACCCAATTTATGGGCAAATAAAAAGATAATAAAAAATACATGAAAATGCATATTTAATGCGAACTGTAGCCTCTAGGAACTTTGATTCGGTCAGCTTCGTATGTTGTTGTTAGTAAGTTCAGGCGTTGTACTTCGATAAATTTAAATACATCAAAAGGAAAAGAAAACCATGGTCCTGTGGTTAATTCACATTCAAATAATGTGACAATTTACCTGCTTGTAGAACCTAAAACATGAGTTATAGTCCCATGAACCACAGACATTGCCGAGGTGGGGTGGCTTGCGAGCCTCAACGATACAGATAGCCGTACCGTAGGTGCAACCACAGCCGAGGGGTATCTGTGGAGAGGCCAGACAAACGTGTGGTTCCTGAAGAGGGGCAGCAGCCTTTTCAGTAGTTACAGGGGCAACAGTCTGGATGATTGACTGAGCTGGCCTTGTAACATCAGCTAATGTGGCTTTGCCACACAGTTACGGCGAACGGCTGAAAGCAAGGGGAAACTACAGCCGTTACCTTTCCCGAGGACATGCAGCTCTACTGGAGAGCTGCATCAAACCAGTCTCCGGACTGAAGACCACAACAACAACAGTCCCAAAATAAAAATTCTTTGAGAAAGGAATAGATTGCTGAATTAATAGCAGACATACTTGTAAGTTTCGCAGCTTGTTAAAAGACACAAATAGCTAAATACACAGCGTCGATATTTATATATGCTATAAGATCGAAACGAACATTTGCTGTCAGTTTCTTGGTGGTAGAAAGGGTCTTGGGAGACTTCCTGGCAGATTAAAATTGTATGTCGGAACCGGGATTCGATGCAGGAACCTTTCCCTTTCGCGGGCAAGCGCTCTACCGACTGAGCTATCCAGGCACGCTTCACGGTCCGTCCTCACAACCTCAATTCTGCCAGTACCTCGCCTCCAACTTTGCAAACTTCACAGGCGCGGTATTGGCAGAAGTAAAGTTCTGAAGACGGACTGTGAAGCGTGCCGGGATAGCTCAGTCGGTAGAGCGCTTGTCCGCGAAAGACAAAAAGCGCATGTTCGAATCCCGGTTCGGGCACACAGTTTTAATTTGCCAGGAAGTTTCATATCAGCGCACTCTCTGCTGCAGAGTGAAAGTTTTATTCAGGGTCTTAGGAGATTCGCTTCATTTTTAACCAATAGTGACATCGTTTGATGGGCAGGTATCAGTATTGAATTGTGATGTCAGAGAGCTGTGACGTGAGGGTTGCAGAGGATACCTCAAAAATAAATTATCTGTATGGTGCGTCTTAAGACTTAGTCTTTCTTCAGGGCCTTTGTTATGAACGGTTACTAAACCTACAAGAACATTTTACTTATTGATTTACGTTTCTATTTTTCGAACGATAATAATTGATGTTGTTAATTGATTTGAAAATTCTTGCTTACGCTATCATAGTCAAGTAATGGTTCCGCAGTGTCACACCTTTAGTTCATCTTGACCGCGCTGACTCCTTCTCCTTTTCCAGTACGTTAGATCGTTTTCCGGTCTGCTTTTTATTACGCAGCTTTTTGGTTTACCTGGCTGCCTTATGGTACAATTGGATAGAGAGGCAGCCATTTTTACGGCTTTCCAACTTACCCGATTTTCTTGTAAGGGTTTACTTCCTAGGGACGCTGTGCTTCTAGAGCTCTCGCTGTAAGGCACACTGCGTTTGGTTTCTCTGCCTATGCCCGTCCGCGGTGGCGGTGGGTAGCAGCGCTACTACCGCCCCAGCTAGGATAGCTACTCACCCCGTTAACGCGGTCTCCCCTGTGCTTATCTCCGATTTTCGTTGAACTGAGCTGAGTAAATGCTTGGAATAAATCAAATATTTCATTTTATCACTTTCCAAAACCAGTAATTGGAAGAAGCACATTTATTCATACTCTGATAGTTGTTGAATGTTGTCTTTCCTTCCTTGGTTACTTCAACATCAGTAGATATTTATGTTATTCAGTTTGGAGTGTGTTAATCCACCCTTGTTTTTCAAGGAGAACACATGGGTATCGGATTTCATAATTTCTTTATATTTATGGTATGTGAAGATCAGAACTTGAGTAACAATTAGCCAAAGCCATTCGACGCAACTCTCAACAATTCTTGCGAGAAGCAACTTTGAAGTATTGCAAGTACACGTAAGTACAAATAAATAAAGCAATTGCAGCATCTTTCGGTGTAGCTCAGGTGGTAGCGGCCTGGCCTCACAACCATAGAGTCTGTGATTCGGATCCCGCTGTGACAAATATTATTTTCGTTGTGTTCGAATTTTGTTATACAAAACATCTTGGGACCTCTAATTACAAGTTTTGTGTCAGTTTTTGTTTATGTGTATGTAGACGAGCTGAAAACCTTATCGTCACCTATAAAGATGATTGAGTAGGTTATCTGCCTGGAAAGCAGTTAATAGCTATGGAGATGACTTTCCAATAACAGTGTCGTAGCTCTTCACAAACGCAACAAATAAAGACTACCGTCTTCAACTAATAGTGAAGCAATACTGTAAAAATTTAACATTTGTTTTTTGATTGAAGCCATCATTATTAACAACCTTTTTAAAATATAGAAAATCACGAATAAACAAAAATAAGTGCATTTTTCGTAAAAATTACCATTAGATATTGAAATTGTGCCGGCCGCGGTGGCCGACGGGACTGAGGCGCTCCAGTCACGGTCTGCACGCCCACTACGGTCGGGGGTTCGAATCCACCCTCGGGCAGGGATATTTGTGCCGTCCTTAGTATTAGGTAGTTCATAAGTAGTTTGTAAGTTTAGGGACTGATGACCCCGTAGTTAAGTCCCATAAGCTATACAAACATTTGAAACATTTTTTTTATTAAAATTGTGTAAGTATTCCAATACAACGAAAAAAAACTCACTGCAAGATTCAAACCACCGACTTTATGATAAAAGGCTAGATCGCTACCGTCTGAGCTAGACCGAGAACGAAATATTATCCCTGCTACTGCCTTACGTCAGCTCAGTTTTGCCGGTAAAATCATGATTATTTATGTTCTTGTTAATAATTTTATCTTAAAAATGTCTATGTCATGATACCTAAAAGAAATATTTGTTGTTTATTATGTTTCATGTGTGGTGACAACGGAGCAAGCTAAGAGAACAGCATCTTCTCTGCTGAAGCCAAAGATAATATAGCTGGCCACAAATTGTCGCGGCTCGACAGCTACACGGTCCTCCACCAAATCAGTATTCACATGTACATCCGCATCTACATACATACTACGCAAGCCACCATACGATACTAATCAGCCGGCCGCGGTGGCCGAGGTGACTGAGGCGCTTCAGTCACGGTCTGCACGGCCACTACGGTCGGGGGTTCGAATCCCCCCTCGGGCATGGATATTTGTGCCGTCCTAGTTCGTAAGTAGTTTGTACGTTTAGGGACTGATGACCCCGTAGTTAAGTCCCATAGACTATACAATCATTTGAACATTTGATACCTATCATTTCCTTTACTGTTACACTTACAAATGGGGCTTGGGGAAATCGTCTCTACGATTCCAAACATGGCGTGATTTCTCTTACTTTTTCTCCTATGTCCTTGCGCGAGATGTAAGTTGGTTAGTGACAGCAACGTTTGCAAATTCAGCTCTCTCACTTTTGTCAATGACGTTTCGTGAAAAGAACGTCTTATGCCGTTCAGTGATCTATATTTGAGTTCATAGATCACGTTTGTATAACTTTCTAAGAAAATGTAGTAAAATCATCTGAAGATTAAAACCAACTGCAGAACGAACTGAATAAGATATCACTATGGTGTAAAAATTGGCAATTGACACTAAATAATAAGAAGTGTGAAGTCGTCCACATGAGTACGAAAAGAAATCCGTTAAACTTTGTTTGCAAGATAAATCAATCAAAAGTGAAGGCCGTAAACTCCACAAAATACCTAGGAATTACTATTACTTCAGACTTAAATTGGAAAGAAAACGTAGATAATATCGTGGGAAAGTCGAACCAGAGACTGCGTTTTATTGGCATAACCCTTAAACATGCATCAGAACTACAAAAGGAACTGCATACACTACGCTTGTCCGTCCATTTTTGGAGTATTGCAGCCCATTGTGGGATCCTTATCAGTTGGAACTTTTATCCATTGTGTAGGAACCTGCGACTGTTTATTGAAATAGGTTTCAGAAATTACAGCAACCAGTCGCCTTTTGTTTCTTCTTAATGAAGATTTATTTAAACCATTACCGGTTGTTTACAAGCTGTAAGTTATGCTAGTGGCTAAATAGTAATGTGTGTGAAATATTTATTAATATTACCACCTAAAATTCGTGTGATTTGTTGTGGCATGATGATGGAAAATAAGTGTTCTGATATTCTATCAATAAGCGGACCAAATATGGACAAACTACATGTAAAGTGCATAACTATTGAAATGTAACTTGTAATATTTTATACCATCTGAAGATGAGCTGCTAGGCAGCTCGAAACCGGTAATGGTTTAAATAAATCTTCATTAAGAAGAAACAAAAGGCGACTGGTTGCTGTAATTTCTGAAACCTTATCAGTTGGGTTTGACGGAGGACATCGAAAGAGTCCAAAGAAGGGCAGCTCGTTTCGTATAGCCACGATACAGGAGAGACAGCGTTACGGAAATGATACAGGATCTGGGATGGGAATCATTACAACAACGGCGCTTATCGCTGTGGCGTGGGCTACTTACGAAACTCCAATCGCCAACATTCTCCTCCGAATGCGAAAATATATTGTTGACTCCCACTTACATAGGTAAAAATGATCATCAGATCATCTCTCGAACGGAGAGATTCCGGTGTTCTTTCTTCCCGCGCGCTATTCGAGAATGGAATGGGAGATAAATAGTATAATGGTGGTTCGATGAACCCTCTGCCAGGCACTTAAATGTGATTTGAAGAGTATCCCATGTAGATGTAGATGTCAAACTGAAAGCACCGCGAGGGAATCGTGCGGATGTGACGGGAATCGGTAGATATGACGTTCGTGTACAAATAAACAAATAATTGCAGCGTCAGAAAAATTATATTATTTATTCAAGAAATTTAGCTGCACAAACTGCGCGAGCCAATAACGCGTTCGTCAATCTGTTTGACCTCCTTACGAAAGCGGTTATTCGGCTTGCCACTGATTGACACAGTGTTTGGATGTGACCCTGAAGAATATAGTGCACGATTTTGTCAAACTGAAGCATTACACCGTCAGAATTCATAGCTGGTTGTTGTGTCCTGCCCGTAAATCTCGAAACATTCGCAATTTGGAAGAGATCTGGCAAACTTTAGGATTTTGGAAGCGCGAAAGCAAGCAGCAGAAATTCGTGCCGTGTTCTGCCGGGCATTATTTTGCTCAAATATTAGTCCAGGATGACGTGCCATCAAGGAAAAGGAAACGGGAGTAGAGTGTCGTCGACGTACCGGAATGCTGTAAGACTACCTCAGATGAGAACCAGAGAAGACTTACTGTTGTTGTGGCTTTCAGTCCGCTGACTGGTTTGATGCAGCTCTCCACGCTTCCCTGTCCTCAGCAAGCCTCTTCCTCTGAGAATACGTTCGGCAACCTACGTCCTTTTGAATCGGTTTACTGTATTCATCCTTGGATTCCCTCTACGATTTTTACCCCACGCCTACTTCTAATGCCAAGCTGACGATTCCTTGAGGTCTCAAAATGTGTCCCACCAATCTATCCCTTCTCTTCGTTAGGATATGCCTCCTTTTGTCCCCAAGTCTGCTGAGTACGTCCTCATTAGTTACGTGATCTACCCATCTAATCTTCAACATTCATCTGTAGCAACACATTTCGAAGGCTTCTATCATCTTTATGTCTTGAATTACTTATTGACCACGTTTCACTCCCATACAATGCTACACTCCAGACAAATGCTTTCAGAAAGGACTTCCTAACGTTTAAACTAACATTGGACGTCAACAAATTTCGCTTCTTCAGAAACGCTTTTCTTCCCATAGCCATTCTGCATTTTATATGTTCTTTATTTCGGCCAGCAGAAGTTACCTTGCTACCTAAATAACAAACCTCATCTACTACTTTTATTGTCTCATTACCTAATCTAATTCCTTCAACATCGCCTGATTTTCATACACTACATTTCGTTGCCTTTGATTTACTCTTGTTAATGTTCATCTTTTCAAGACACTGTCAATTCCGTTTAAATGCTCTTTCAGGTCTTTTGCTGTGTTTGACAAAATTACTATGTCGTCAGGCAAACCGTAAAGTTTTTATTCCCTCTTCCTGGACTTTAACTCACTCTCCAAATTTCTCCTTGCATTCCTTCACACCTTGTTCAATGTATAAATTGAACAACATTGGGGAAAGCCTACAACCCTATCTTACTACCTTCCCAACCACTGCGACCCTTTCATGACCTTCGACTTTAATAATTGCTGTCTGGTTTTTGTACAAGTTGAATATAGCTCTACGCTCCCTATATTTTACCCCCGGTACTTCAGAATCTGAAAAAGTGTATTCCAGTTAACATTGTCAAAAACTTTCTCCAGATGCACAAATTTTATAAACTTATGTGTCCCTTTCCTTAATCCATCTTTTAAGATAAGTCGTAATGTTAGTATTGCCTCGCGTGTTCCTACATTTCTCCTAAATCCAAATTGATCTTCCCAAAGGTCGGATTCCACCAGTTTTTCCATTCGTCGGTAAATAATTCGTGTTAGCATTTTGCAACCAAGACTTATTAAACTGATAGTTCTGTGATTTTCACATGTGTCTGCACTTGATTTCTTATGAATTGGAATCACTAAATTCTTCTTGAAGTCTGAGGTTATTTCACCTGTCTCATACATCTTGCACACCAGATGGAACAATTTCTTCACGACTGGCTCTCCTAAGGATGATATCAGTTCAGACGGAACATGAAAGCCGGCCGCGGTGGCCGAGGAGACTAAGGCGCTCCAGTCACGGTCTACACGGCCACTACGGTCGGGGGTTCGAATCCTCCCTCGGGCATAGATATTTGTGCCGTCCTAGTTCGTAAGTAGTTCATAAGTAGTTTGTAAGTTTAGGGACTGATGACCCCGTAGTTAAGTCCCATAGACTTACAAACATTTGAACTTTTTTTTTTTTTTTTTTTTTGAACATGAAAAAACTTCTACTAAGCGAAATTCACCGCATACCATCGAGCCGTATGACGAGTGACAGTCAGGTTGGCTTCCCATCGTTGTCCGTGGCGTCATGAAACATGTCTTTGTTGGTCATCGAGGCTCAATTTGAAGCAGAAGACAATCCTACTGCAACAAAATCAAATGTTCAAATGTTTGTAATTCTATCGGACCAAACTGCGTGGTCATCAGTCCGTAGCTTACAAACTACTTAAACCTAGGTAAACTAACCTAAGGACAACACACACACCCATGCCCCAGGGAGGACTCGAACCTCCACGGCGAGCAACCGCGCGCTCCGCAGCGAGACGCTTTAGACCGCTCGGCTACTCCACCGCGGCCCTACTGCAACATTCCACTGATTTATATTCCAGGAGGAATATTTATTTATTTTATTGGTTTTTTCTGTTCCATAGGACCCTATTGAGGAGTGAGACTCCATGGTCATGGAACAAGTCAATACATTAATTGTACACAAGAATGGTAATAGAAAATTTTTAAGTAGTCCTTTGCACACGACAATCTTAAGACAAAGTGAAAAGAATTTATAAAGAAAAAATGAATTAGCTTAATTATTTAACTTTTCTATGAGTTCCTCGGCAGAATAAAAAAAGTGGGCCATGAGGTAACTCTTCAATTTAGATTTGAAAGCGTGTGGATTAGTGGTAAGATTCTTTAGTCCTTGTGGCAGCTTATTGAAAATGGATGCCGCAGAATATTGTACCCCATTCTGCACAAGTGTTAAGGTGGTGTGATGCAAATGTAGATTCGACTTCTCTCTAGTATTCACCGAGTGAAAGCTACTAACACGTGGGAACAAGCTGATATTATTAACAACAAACGACATTAAAGAAAAAACGTATTGTGAAGCCGGAGTCAAAATTCCCAGACTACTGAAAAGGGGTCGACATGACGTTCGCGAACTTAAACAGATATTGCTCGAACCGCCCGTTTTTGAGCCAGAAATATTCTTTTTGCATCAGGCATGTTACCCCAAAAAACAATGCCGTACGTCATAAGTGAGTGAAAGTAAGCGTAATAGACTACTTTTCGTGTTGAAAAATCACTTATCTCAGATATTGTTCTAATGGTAAATTTAGTTTTGGAACAAGATTCTGAACATGGGCTTTCCATGACAGCTTACTGTCTATATGAACACCTAGAAATTTGAACTGTTCAGTCTCACTTATCACATGCCCATTATGTGTAATCAGAATGTCAGCTTTCGTCAAATTATGTTTTAGAAATTGTAAAAACTGAGTTTTACTGTGATTTAACATCAACTTGTTTTCTACAAGCCATGAACGTATCTCTTGAACTGCATTATTTGATACTGTGTCAATATTACGAGCAACATACTTCACTACCAAGCTGGTATCATCAGCAAACAAAAATATTTTACTGTCACCTGTTATACTCGAAGGCATATCATTTATATAAATAAGAAACAGAAATGGTCCCAAAACAGACCCCTGGGGCACCCCATACTTAATTGTGCCCCATTCGGATTGCACGTCATAGCCATTTTCTACACTGCGGAGAATTACCTTCTGTTGTCTATTATTAAAGTAAGAGGTGAACCAGTTGTGGGCTACTCCCCGTATTCCATAATGTTCCAACTTCTGCAACAATATTTTGTGATCAACACAATCAAACGCTTTTGTTAAATCAAAGAAGACGCCTAATGTCCGTAGCATCTTATTTAACCCATCAAGTGCCTCACAAAGAAACGAAAATATAGCATTTTCAGTCGTTACACCACTTCTAAAACTAAACTGAACGTTTGACAATAAATTATGTGAACTGAAATGATCAATTAATCTTGAATATACAGCCTTTTCAATAACTTTAGAAAAAACCGATGGCATAGAAATAGGTCTATAGTTGTCTACATTATCCCTTTCTCCTTTTTTATAAAGTGGTTTCACTACTGCGTACTTTAATCTGTTAGGAAACTGACCATTCTGAAAGGAAAAATTACAAATATGGCTTAGTACTGGGCTAACATATGGAGAACAGTATTTTAGAATTCTGCTAGATACCCCATCATATCCACAAGAGTCCTTAGTCTTTAGTGATTTAATTATTGACTCAATGTCACCTATGGAAGAATCATGTAGGACCATTTCAGGTAACAGCCTCGGAAAGGCATTTTCTAAAAACGTTATACGATTAGCTGTAGAAACTAGAGTTTTGTTTAGTTCCCCTACTACTTTCAGAAAGTGATCATTGAATATTGCACATATATCTAACTTGTCAGTAACAGAAACATTCCTACTACGCACTGACGTTATATCTTCTACCTGCTGCTGCTGACCAGACACTTCCTTCACGACTCACCAGATAGTTTTAATTTTATCCCGACAGTTTGCTATTCTTTTTGCATACCACATACTTTTTGCATTCTTAATGACATTTTTCAGAACCTTACAATACTGTTTGTAATGAGCTACTGCATCTTCATTCTGGCTGCTTCTAACATTTTGATACAACTCCCGCTTAGTTCTACATGATACTCTTATCCCCTTTGTCAGCCACCCTGGCTGTCTGTTACTGGAAGTACCCTGTTTTGATTGTTCCAGCGAAAAGAAACTTTCAAACAGCATAAGAAATATGTTCAGAAAAGTATTATATTTATCATCTGCATTATCAGCACTATAAACATCCTGCCATTCTTGTTCCTTAATTAAGCTTAAAAAGGTCTCAATTGCAACTGGATTAACTTTTCTGAGTAGTTGATATTTATGTTTAACATTTGTTTGAGAACAAATACTTTTTAGAATTAAAAGTTGGGCATCGTGGTCTGATAGGCCATTTACTATTGCTGACAGAGTGCCCCTCTAATAATGAAGAATGAACAAAAATATTGTCAATGGTAGAACTGCTATTTCCTTGCACTCTCGTTGGAAAAAATACTATTTGCATCGTGTTATAGGAATTAAATAGATCTAACAGCTGCCTTTTCCTTGAGCTATCACCTACACAATTAATGTTGAAATCTCCACACACAATTAAATTTTTATACTTCATATATAGTGAACCCAGAACCAATTCCAGCTTGGGCAGAAACATTTTAAAATCTGTGTCAGGGGATCTATAAATAACAACTATTACTAGTTTAGTTCCATTAACATTAACAACTCCTGCACAACATTCAAATATTTGTTCTGTGCAGTGTTTAGAAAAATCGATTGACACCGATGAAAAATCGTTTTTTCCATACATGGCCTCTCCCCCACACTGCAAGGAACTCCTAGAGTAGAAGGCAGCTAACCTGTATCCTGGCAAAGGAAGTCTCTGAATTGTCACACCACTTAAAAAGTGCTCTGAAATACCAATAATGTCAGAATCAGTATCAATAAGCAGTTCATTAACTTTATCTCTGATACCCTGTATATTTTGATGAAAAACAGTAATTCCCGTATTTCTTATATTCTTAGACTTTGTCAAAGGTGGTTCCTTTCTTAGTGGGACTTCCTTTAAGCAGGAATACAAGTCAGCTGTCCTCATTCTAAAAAAGGTGCAGCTCTAACACCAATTACTACAGGAATTTTTCCATGAGTGACACCCCCACCCCCTACTACACTGTCATCTATGAGCTTTGCCAACCTCCCCTTCCCATACCTATTGAGGTGCAGACCGTGCCTAGTAAAATCCGACCTTTGGATAGTCTCAACTGGCACCACTGCAATGTGATCCATGTCCTCCGTCATCAGCGCCTTCTCAAGCCCCATGTTAACACGGCTGACAGCCATATTAAGACAAGGCCTATCATAACGCTGAAACAGCTGCACGAAATGCACATTCGTGCCACCAGTTTGAGTAGTTATCCTTTCCAGATCACCACCTATATCATATTCCCCGTCCCTATCAAGACTATTCCCAGCCCCACCCACTATAACTACCTGATCCTCTTTTGAGAAATTCCTACATAAGTCCCCTATGTTACAAGTGACCTGAGCTAACCCTGCACTAGGCTTCACTATGCTGGTGACCTGGTACTCACTCCCAGGTACTTCCTGCAACTGTTGGCCAACACCTCTGACATGAGAACTGCCTATCAGCAGAACCTTTTTCTTCCTAAGAGCCCTGTCTACAAATTTCGGCTTCCTAACAGCTGAGGTCTGCTGCGTACTTCCTACACTTACAGCTACAAGAGGTTCATCTCCACTCAACTCTGACAGTTGGTCAAACCTGTTTGCAACTTGCAATGTAAAGCTATCTGAATACCTTCTCCTAGCTACCTTCTTGCCAACTGCCAGTTCCCATTCCCCAGCCCCCCTTCCCCTCCTCAACCTACCTAGTTCCTCTTCAGCGTTTTTCAACTGCACCTGAAGGGCGCATATCAAACGCTCCTGCTCCTCTATCATCTTATTCCTGCTGCAAATCCTACAGTTCCAGGAGAGAACCTCACCACAATGCCCACTGTCTTCCCCACTGCACTCCCCCCCATGAAAATACTTACTACAAATCCCACACTGCAGCCCACTACGCACGACCCTACGACAGAGCCCGCACTTTTCACTCATGGTAAAATTTCACAATTATTTGTTAAGAAAAACTAGACGTCTACGTTAGGAAGTTACGTTTCTACAAAAGAACTAGGAAGTACCTCTCAACTACAGCAATCAACAAACCTCAGTCTCTACAAATCAAGTAACAACAACAACTAATAGTATCAGAAAAGAACAAATAACACCACCAACAGAAACTTTACACTGTTGCTTGTATAAACAAGTTCAAATTCAAGCGTCACTAATAAACTAACTAAACACAGTGAGAGTACAAGAGTTTTCAAATACCGTAACTTAAAGTTTCCCAACCTCAACTACGTTAAAAACAGCAAGTCACCTGTTGAAAAGTACTGAATTTAATAAATAACCAGCGCGATAACACATCCTGAAATCTATTAACTTTAATAATTTAACTACAGTAACACAAACACTTATTGTAACTTAGCTTTCGGAGACCGCTACGGCTGGAACCACTCGCCACCAGATGTAAACCTCTACATTGAATATTATCGCGAAATAACAGTTAAAATAATTATGTTAATCCTAAAATTATATAAAAAATCGAGAGGGATGTGCACAGCAGTCCAGCACTCGTGACGTCACGCCACGCCACGCCACGTCACGCCGCACCACCGCAGACAGACTTTTTGGCGAACAGAGGTCAATGGCAGTCGGCGTAAGGGGTGCCGTGACTTTGGCCCCCATTTCGTAAGCCGTGTATTAACCGTTTCTGTGGTCACAGAAGCATCAATTACACGTCTAATAAATAACATGATGAATACTCTATCCGACAATTGCTCGGTTGTCACGTTCTGTCGTCGTTCCAGGTCGACCGTTTCCTTCTTAACCCCGTGTACGATCATGTTCACCCTTTCCTGCCAACGTCGTCGAATGCGGCATTGCTCCTGCTGAAATGTATAGAGATTCGCCGATTACTTCAAACAGTTTCTTTGAGGCCAGCTAAGCGTCCTCTCTCAAATCGTGACATCCGCGTTTATTGTTCATGCGCCTGTCTACGAGGCATAGTTACTATACAGCCAAGTAAGCGGAATGAAATTCACAAATAGAGTGGGCCCTGGTACCCACACATCCTCTGTTTATCATACCCTCTATCTGTGCGCTATCCTTGGAAGAGCCTCTTTTTATATTCTTAAAAGTATTAGCCAAAAATCCAATGACGAAGAAACTTTGTGACAAATTCAGGAGCCGGCCGCGGTGGCCGAGGGGACTGAGGCGCTCCAGTCACGGTCTGCACGGCCACTACGGTCGGGGGTTCGAATACCCCCTCGGGCATAGATATTTGTGCCGTCCTAGTTCGTAAGTAGTTCATAAGTAGTTTGTAAGTTTAGGGACTGATGACCCTGTAGTTACGTCCCATAAGATTTACAAACATTTGAACATTTTTTTTAACAAATTCAGGGTCACGTAGCCGCCAACAGGGCCCCTAGAGACTCTGGTTAATTTAGGAGTGTTGTATTAACTGTAATCAATAACGGTAGCTAGCGGTGCCTCTGAAATACTAACAGCGACATCCAACTACCCGAAGACAGTAATACGGCGTGGCAGTAACAGGGGCCTATTAGCCGCGTCTAACAGCAAAACACGTTTCGCTCGATGGGAGCGTGTACGTAGAATTTCAAACCGAGGTGATCCTGCGCCAAGTTCTACGATTCACTCTATACTCGAGTACCCACACATGAACAATACGTCCACACGAATACGATTACAGAATCAGCGGAAATACCTTACATACAGTGAAACTGTGTCTATAAACAATGTGGGTCACACGTTTAGGACAACGAAACTGGAGACTTTCAACGTTTGAGTGTATCTCAAAGCTTTATTCGCCCCCAAGATCAAATCAAATATTTGTAAATCTAAGCTCTTAACTGCAGCGGTTATCAGTCCCTAGGCTAACAAACTACTTAAACTGAATTATGCTAAGGACAACACACACACCCATGCCCGAAGGTGGACTCGAACCTCCGCCGGCGAGCTATCGCGCGCTCCGCAGCAAGGCGCCTTAGCCCCTTCACTCCCTGCGTCCCATGTAGGGAGCCTAAAACAAAATAAATCTAGTGACAATATTCAAATTCAGTGCTAGACAACTCAACACATAAACGTAAGGTGGCAGTACATGTTGAAACTGAACAAAAATCACAATAGCTTGCAGCTTGTTCACTCTGCAGCAGTGTTAAAATGCTAACAGAACGGAAAGGCGGTTTGTTGGCTATGTGTGCATTCAAATTTCCATGGAACTCTTTATTGAATGCAAAATCAGCCTATACTATTATTAACACAAATAAATAAAAGCATATTAACATAAACTACATAGTTAAATATCATACCCCATAGTAACTGTTGAGGTACCTACTGACCTGATGTGCCCTATAGGGGCGACACGTTTTTGCAGAATATAAGGAGGTAGAATTTTTAAAAATATTTTAAGGCCTTTTTGGAATACTATTAATCATGAAACAAAAACAAAATGCAAAAATATTGAAAAAATTCCCAGGACTGAGGAGGCTAGAGCGCTCTGACACTCACTCACTCACTGACTAAACACGAAATCTCGAAAACTACTTCACCTACGAAGCTAAAATTTGGCATAAATGTAGTTTATAGGTAGTAGACGTCAGCTAAGAAACGATTTTGCGATAGAACCGATAGTTCAGGAGATATGGCGTCATAAACAAGAAAGACTTTGAAACTTCGTGACAGATTAAAATTGTGTGCCGGAACTGGGACTCGAAACTGGGCCCTTTGCATTTCGCGGGCAAGCGCTCTACCGACTTTTTTTTCTTCAGGTAGATCTATGCTTTGCGGTGGTTGGTTCTGTTTGAGCTATCCCGACACGACTCACGATGCCGCCTCACAACTGTACTTCCGCCAGTACCTCGCCTCCTACTTTCTAAACTTTCCCGTCTTGCGGCACGTGATAATGTGACATTATCAGTCCACTATTTGAGTAGGAGAGCACTTAGCGACTAGCAACAAACTTTAAACATAATTTCAAACCTTTGGGAAAATTTTTCTCGCTGACAATCATAGCAAAATGATGAAAGGCAAAACGTTTCTCACTTACTACTTTTCCGCTGTTCACGGAGTAATGTTTGTATGTATGTTTGTATTGTTTATGGGACTTAACTACGTGGTCATCAGTCCCTAAACTTACAAACTACTTACGAACTACTTACGAACTAGGACGGCACAAATATCCATGCCCGAGGGGGGATTCGAACCCCCGACCGTAGTGGCCGGGCAGATCGTAACTGGAGCGCCTCATCACGGAGTAAAACTACGGCATTCGGTACAACGTTGAAATTTATAATTTCGACACTATATTTTGTACCTGCATGAAATTTTACAAACAGTATACACACATATAGTTCAATGTACCTTCTAAATTGTATCACAGTACGACACGTAGTTGATGATATACGAGCACATAAACAGTAACGTTCCTGAAAAACCGCCCCATCACGCACTAAGTTTCAATCTATAACTTCTTTACTACTAATTACATTCGCAAAAGGTTTTTCAGACATACAGCACTTATACAAATGAATATATACCTGAAAAATTATACACTTGTACAACATGTAACTCAGTAAATATGAGACCATATATACTGCAATGGGTAAATACTCTTCACATCAGGCATCACGTTTTATTACATTTCTTATTTACTGCTAAAACACTCCTGTATTCCAGTGAGCTTAAGAAAATTCTTGAAAGATGACAGTGCTGTTGAAAGCCTTGAAGCAACTTTGAACTATGAAGCGCACACCGCTGTAGGAAGAAGAAATACATATCTATAGAGCTACTAAGAAAGGAAGAGAATGAAACAGTACATCCGCGAATACCCATTATTTCCGACAGATCTGGCCTTTACCTTTAAGAGACTGCGGTTTGCAGAGGGACTTGCATTTTCCATTATGATTAATAAATCACAGGGCAATCTACTCAATACTGTGGGGTGTATCTTGAATCTCCATGTTTCTCACATGGTCAGCATTGTATCGCTTGCTCAGGCATGGGCTCTCCACAGAAAATATTCATATTGTATCCTGGACAAGTCACAAGAAATATTGGTTATAGTCAAGAAAGGAATGAATATTATTAGCGTTTAACACTCCGTCGACAAGTGGTCATTAGAGGCGGAGCTTACGCTCAGATTGTTTGGGTAAGGATGGGAAAGGAAATCGTAATTTGAATTTTTTGTGTATACTATGCTTTATGGTGTAGTACAGCAAATCTCAAAGAGTACTATACGAACTTTAATGGGGTTTCATAGGTCGACTGAGAGTACCTTGGGAAACATATAAGCTTCATTTCATAAAAATCGGATCAGGAGAAGAAAAGATATTATAATTTATAGTTTCTGGTGTATGCTAAGCTTGAATTGCAGCGTAGTATAGCAAAGATCCGATAGAGGCGCTGTTACTTACATAGTATACCAAATAACTAATAGATGACGATGCTCATAACAAAGGTGTAATACACTGAAACAAGGGCTATGATATACTATTTTCCTTACGGCAGCGGTGTAGTGCTTTGACGTAGGCAACGGCCGTTGAATCCTTCTTGAAAAATCAGTCACATAGAATGAGGGGAATAATTCTTTGTTTTGATAATGAAACGAATAATTAATGATTTTCCGATCAGTAAATAATGATCCCCCTATGCGGTGCCAACGGTAACATACTAAACCGCTGCCACTGCAAGTAAAATTTAACCCTAGGTACGACACAAAAAAAGTAATAATAACAATAATTTTTGCTAGCTGTATACCGCATGCCTTGCAAACCCATGGAAAGAAAACAATTGCATCTTTGCTCAGGTATCATTTGAATTTAAAACATAACGACGTTCTTTCGCTTCTATCGATGTTTTCATTTACTAAGAATTCTTTGCAAGGAAAATCGAATTTATGTAGTTCCCTTTCTAATTTCGGTGTATCCTCATTAAATTTTGAGTGCGTTCTGTTTAGGAATGCCTCGAAAACAAAAAAGGAAAGGACAATGTGGGGCAACCTTAGTTACATAGTACACCAAATAAATAATTATGGCGTTGCTGAGTTTTTTTTTCATTCTCATAACTATGGTGTAATACACTACTGATGTTGGTATCGGCCGTTGAATGCTTTTTTAAAAATCAGTCACGTAGCATAAGTGGAATAATTCTTTATGTTCACGATTAAATAAATAATTTATGCTGATCTGGTCAGTAAATTAATCATCCCCCTACAGCGAATAGTTCGTCGTCAACGATAGCAAACTAAACCGCTGCCACTGCAAGTAAAATTTAATCCAGGTAGGACACAAAAAAACAATTTTTTCTTCCTAGCTGTACCCCATATGCTTTGCAATGTCATGGAAAGAAAAGAAGTGCATCTTTTGATGGGTAAGAAAAGCAATGATTAGTATAATAAATTAAGACGAAGCAAAGATGATGTTCTTTACAGGAAATGCTCAATATGGAACCATCATCCTCAACAATAGCTGTAGTCGAAAAATAATGTTGTGAACACCACTGCAAAGCATGTCCGGAGTTCTGGTGAGGCAATTGCGTCGGATGTTGTCTTTCAGCATCCCTAGAGATGTCGGTCGATCACCATAAACTTGCGACTTCAGGTAACCCAAAGCCAGTAATCGCACGGACTGAGGTCTGGGGACCTGGGAGGCCAAGCATGACGAAAGTGGCGGCTGAGTACACGATCATCACCAAACGACGCGCGATAGAGATCTTACACGCGTCTAGCAATCCTTTTTTTTTTGTTCTAATTAAACGCCATGTCATTCAAGCATGTGTGTAAATTTTTACCTCTCTATCTATATTATTCCGTGATTTATTAAGTTTTCAAATTTATACAGACTTTTTGATCACCCGGTATATGGAGTGAGCATTGGGTTCTGTGCATCTTCTCAACATTAAGCTGAAATTTCCACGTGATATTCAAACAAATCCACTCTTTCCACTTATTTATCTGCTAGTACTATTGGTTTGTACCGCATTGCCTGCAAAGAAGCCCCACCGCCTTTTTGCAGAGCAACCACATAACATGAAATAATCTCTATACTTATAAGACGCATTTGTTGTCTGTCTGTCTGTTCTCTTATAACTCAAGATCCAAAAAATAAAATTTTGTGTTTTGTACGCTTATACAGAAAACCTTATTTTAAATTCGGGCAAAACCGGGTACTTGTAGCTATATATAGATTCAGGTGCACGCCCGACGAAATATATGTGTGTTTGTGTATACTTATTGCATACAAATCTACAGTTTTGTTCCAATCTTAATTCAAGTTTGCACACACGACCTCCAAACAAAGAGGACGGTCACCGTAAGTGTAAGAACCACTTACAAGACATAGTTCACAAAATATGACGTCATAAATCATGAGATGTGTGAAAACTGCTGCATCACACGACAATGTTGCACATTTCCTCCTATTTCAAACCATTGTTGAAGCTTTTCTCGCTGTCAGCCATTGCAAAATTATTAAAGGAAAGGAGTTTCTCGCTTACTTCTTTTCCACTGTTCATGGAGTAAAACGACGCATTCGATATGATGTTGCAATTTATAATTTCTACACTACATATTGTACACGTACGAAATTGAACAGTCTACGCACATACAGCTGAATGTACCTTCGAAATTGTATCTCAGTATGACACGTAGTTCATGAGATATGATGACATAAACAGTAACATCTACATCTACATGGGATACTCTGCAAACCACATTTAAGTGCCTGGCAGAGGGTTCATCGACACATCTTTATACTATTTGTCTCCCATTCCATTCTCGAACAGCGCGCGGAAAGAAAGAACACCTGAATCTCCCCGTTCGAACTCTGATTTCTGGTATTTTATTCTGATGATCTTTTCTACCTATGTAAGTGGCAGTCAACAATATATTTTCTCATTCGGAGAAGAATGTTGGAGATTGGAGTTCCATAAGTAGACCACGCCGCAGGGATAAGCGCCGTTGTTGTAATGACTCCCATCCCAGATCCTGTATTATTTCCGTAACCCTGTATCCCCTGTATCGTGACAATACAAAACGAGCTGCCCTTATTTGGACTCTTTCGATGTCTTCCGTCAGACCAACCTCATAAGATTGCTACTGGGCAACAATACTCCAAAAAAGGACGGACAAGTGTAGTGTATGCAGTCTCATTAGTAGTTCTGTTGCATTTTTTAAGGGTTCTGCCAGTAACCTTCATGGAAAATCGCCCCATCACACAACAGGTTTCAATTTATTACTTCTTTACTATGAATTGTATTCACAACAGATTTTACAAACGTACAGCACTAATACAAGTAAATATATACCTGCAAAGTTATACAATTGTACAACATATAATTCAATAAATATGAGATGATATATACTGTCACATCAGGCACCAAGTTTTAATACATCTACATATGTACTACTAAGACACTCCTGTATTCCAGTCAACTTAAGGAAATTATTAAAGCCGGCCGCGGTGGCCGATGAGACTAAGGCGCTCCAGTCTCGGTCTGCACGGCCACTACGGTCGGGGGTTCGAATCCCCCCTCGGGCATGGATATTTGTGCCGCCCTAGTTCGTAAGTAGTTCATAAATAGTTTGTAAGTTTAGGGACTGATGACCCCGTAGTTAAGTCCCATAGACTATACAAACATTTGAACATTTTGAAATTATTAAAAGCTGACTGTGCTGTTGACAAATTTGAAACAACTTTGAACTGTGAAGCGCACACTCCTGCAGGCGAAAGCCATAGACTACTACAGAGCTACATGGAAAGTACGAGAATGAAACAGTGCACATCCAACAAGTAGCCATTATTTCCGACAGATCTACCTTTTAACTTCAAGTGATTGCGGTTTACAGTGAGACTTGCATCTTCTATTACGATCAATAGATCACACGGCAATCTATTAAATGTTGCGGAGTGGATCTGACATCTCCATGACCGTCACACCAACAATTTGTAAATAAATTGATACATTCTCCATACGTTATTAATAGGCGGTGGGACAAAGATGATCTTTGGAGTTCGAAAATAGCCAAGATAGTGACACCGACCCTCAAGCGTTGTTAAAATATACTGCTGCTCTCCGGCAACACTGAACCGTCTTGGGTGTCTCTGAATTCACGCTTCTGTAATTAAGAACTGTCAGTCACCCTGGAAAACACAATCTCTGTCTTCCGCATAGGAAGGGGATCACTTTCATTTCGTTTCACATCCTTGATCCATCGAATGAAATTACCCTCGTGCCCAGAATTGTTATTAGTTTCCTGTCGCACCTGGATGATCATTACTGAGGTACGCCTGTAATTTCGTTAGATCGAAATTGTAATCAAAGAAAGCAAATTTCCCTTGTGAATGGATCCTCATTCCTTTGGTTTGATGAGAAAACGCGCAAGAAAACAGTGGTTCCCTTTCACTTTAATTCGGTCTCCATTTGTATTATTCATCCCTTTCGCTTTAGATGACAAATTACGCGGTTTTTGCTTCTTTTTTAATAGCAGACTAAGAGTATTGACAATATATCTCGCCTTAGTTTAATAACACACAGTATGCCTCACATTAAATTGCATATGAAGTTGCACCATTGTCTCCAAAGTTGGCTACACTTCCTGTACCTATTTTAAACAGGTAACTACATGTTTCTTAACGTTGTTCATACCTGTTCATTATTAGACAGTTGTCTGTTACTGTAAAAGTATTATTTGAAACTCCGCCGCGGCGGAATAGCCGTGCGCACTGAGGCGCCGTGCTGCGGTGCGCGCAGCCGTTCGCCGTCGGAGGTTCGAGTCCTCCTTTGGGCATGGGTGTATGTGTTGTCCTTAGATTAGTTCAACTTAGTTTAAGTGGTTTGTAAGCTAGGGACTAATAACCAAGCAGTTAAGTCCCATAGATTTACAAACATTTGAACATTTTGAATCACGGGTGTGAGGTGTACCTGTTTTTTAAAAAAAATGTTCAAATGTTTGTATAGTCTATGGGACTTAACTACGGGGTCATCAGTCCCTAAACTTACAAACTACTTATGAACTAACTAAGGCTAAGGACGGCACAAATATCCATGCCCAAGGGGGGATTCGAACCCCCGACCGTAGTAGCCGTGCAGACCGTGACTGGAGCGCCTCAATCCCCTCGGCCACCGCGGACGGCGTGTACCTGTTTTACGTGGGACACCCTATCGTCACATACCAGCTACTGAACGCACATATCTTTCAGATTGTAGCTGATTTATAATGTTTAACTTTTTGTATAATGTGAAAATAAAAATAATAAGTTTATTAATATACAGTTTGCTGCTAAGAAATTAAACCTGTCGAGTTTAAAGTACCTTTTCAGCTGTTATTCAGTTACAGCGTACGCGGCAGTGTGGGAGATCCATACATCGGGTTAGTGGCCAACACATTATTCGTCAGTTCTTTTCTGTAACGGCTCTAGTCGAACAGGATGTTATACAAGTGAAGGGCTATGAGAGTTACAGTGATAACGACACTTCTGAATCAGGCTACGAAACATGGTACGGGACACTTCATTTGGTACAACGTTACGAAGAGCAACGATGCAGGTTTAAGCTTTCAGCATGGTACACAGTTTTTATCTGTCGAAAAAGTATGCATCAGTATTTTACAAAAACCCCGTCGTATTTATCTGGTCAAAAACAATATTATTTTCTTCAGACATCAGAGGGGTGGAAGTAGTTTATTCTAAGCTATGAATGAGAAATATAAACCTGTGACAATTTGAAGACATTATGTATCACAACTATCAAAAATGCTCTACATATGCGTCATATTTTCCCATTTTGTAGGAATTTACTGCTAGGAAAAACATCATAAAATCGACTCATATACTGACGAGGTACTTTTATGTGTTCAGGCAGAATTATATATTTCATTTTTTTCCAAATTCGCTATCAATATAAGTCCAATGTTCTAATAGAATCATTGTTCTGTTCTTATGATAATTTGCAAATGTTCAAATGTTTGTAAACCTAAGTGACCAAACTGCTAATGCCATCTGTCCCAAGTCTTACAAACTGCTCAGACTAATGTAAACTAACGTGCGTTAAGGATAACATACACATCCATACCCGAAGGAGGACTCGAAGCTCAGGCGCGAGTGGCCACGCAATCCATGACATGGTGCCATGGTCAATGCATGACACGGTACATTCCCGCGTGGACTTCCTTATTTTTTCAATAGTTCAAACTTGTCTTGACCATAAATTGCTACGTTATCTTTAAATAGCTTGTATGGCATGTTAAAACATGTTTATGCCTCATAAGTGCTTATTACCTGTTTTCAGGCAGTTCACTATCGCACATACTATGCAGGAATGCCGCGCGGTCTAAAGCGTTTTGCCACGGATTGCGGGGCCGAGCCCTGTCTGAGGTTCGAGTCCTCCCTAGGGTAAGGGCGTACTGTTGTTCGTAACGTAACTTGAAGTACTTTGTGAGCCTAGGGACCGATGACCTCAGCAGTTTGTCCCTTAGGTTTACAAAAATTTGATCATGTTTATGGAATATTCCGTTGGTACTTGGAGGAACAAAGACATATTAAAAACTTAACTATGTAGTATTTTTGTTCCGCAATATTTTTTATTTGCTTGTTATTAGCAGCTTCTTAGGCCATCATCAGATAACTTTGTACTAAACAGATAGTCCACACGCAACATTGATATTACATATACAAAGATGGTTTTTCAAAGATATGTAAATCTGAATTTCTTATGACTATGAATCGATACTACAGAACAAGTGTACTATAAAACAAATGGATTTTAGATGAACACATCTTAGGCTACAATTGTATTAAAACTGTGGGATTGTATAAGAAAGTATTGTCAAATAGGTGATAATAGACACAAAATGTGGATTTGTTATGACTAAGTATCAGTACCACAGAACGTGCATAATATAAAGTACAAATGGGGTGCGAATAAGTACATCTTACTTCACGTAAGGTTACAAATATTAGAAATTTCCAGGTGAGTGATGGGTGATTATACAAGCAAACTGTAAATCTCAGAGAAACATTGAAAAAGGGGGCGGGGTGAATTATGGCAAGAGGAAAGAAAGGGATATGGAGTATTGATATGGAACACATATGACAAAATTATTTACATACAATGAGAACAAAATTAATAAGTTGACAATATTTTAATAAAGGTGAATAATGAAAGTGTGTCTGTTCATTAAGCACTTGGTCAGAATTCTTGGAATGATGTTTGTTAATGGACAGAATTTCCAACAATGTGAGTTTTCTGCCCTTTTTCCCTTTATGGAGAACATCACATTTAATATTATAGGAATGACATTCATTCAGAACATGGTCAACAAAGGCAGAATCTTTCTTTTTCAATCTCCAGCTCCTTTCGTGCTAAGATAGTCTAGTGGCTATAGCCCTACCTGAGTGGCCTACATGTAATTTGTCACAAAGATTACAGGTACTTTTATACACTCCACTCTGTTCTAAAGGTGGAATTTGATCCTTGATGTTGAACAAACTGTGGGCAACAGTATTTCTGGTGTAAAAAGCTGGGGTGTATTTTCAGGATCTCAGTTTTTTGGCGAATAACTTTGAAGGCTCGCTACGGATTGAATAACATTTGTGGAAGGCCACAACCACGTCTTACTCCCTTCCCAGCCACTGAGTCCCTTTCGTGCTGTGAGATTACCGCCTAATAGAAATACCGGTAATCAATAGCATTTGATAATTAAACAGTATGAAGTTCACTGCAAACGTTGACCATGCCAATGCACTAAATGTTACACAATTTTAATCTTATTAATTATGGTAGCAATGTATGTACACAGTTGGGTGACAACATTTATAGTTAGGCCATAGGTAGAAATTCTCAACGTTGAGATTTGCTGTGTGCTTGTAGCTGACGGGAGGCCACCGAGCAGGCCGACTTTGGTGGCTTGTTCCAACTTAGGATTTTACACTTCGTTTCCGGTGAGGGGAGAGAGGGACAATGGCGAGTGCCAGGCACAGTGCAATGCACAAATATTGTAATACTACTGGCATTTGAAGTAATACGATGCAGTTAGGAACCTTTAAGGCCCTCATTACAAAATAGCCTGTTGATAAATAAACAATACATTAGCTGAAATAGTCACATCTAACGTAATATGTTTAATTGACAATGAAAAGTAATAAAGTACCAACGAAGGCAAGACAGTTACACAACTAGCATGGCAATGTTTGTTTATAAAAATAATATATTAACTATTTCTCATTTTATTTTCAATTAATCTTTTGTATTTTATCCTGAAGTATTCAGTTAAATCACTTATCTGTGGTATAAGAAATTGCACGATTATGATAAACAGTACAAAGGATGTTACTAATATAAAAATGTAAGAAAATATTTGTTTAATGTGTAGTGTAATTATTTTGATTTTAAGTAAAGTTTTGGAAATGTATTGGCTGAGCGCTGTACGTTGGCAAATCGGTTAGAACAGTTCACATGGGGAAGTTGATGACGTAGGGGAAAAAACCCCGGCAGTTGAGTTTTGGCGCGCGCGCGCGCGTGCGCGAGGGCAGGAAGTGACGAGACGCGAGCACGTGGTGTAGCTGGCCGGGCGGCGTCGCTCTGCAATCAGTCGGCATGTGGATCTCGAGGTGGAGACTATAGATTTGTCTGTGGCAATCGCCACGTGTGGTTGCACGTCGTAAACTGCACCAAGTTAAAGCGAGTGCTACTGTGTGTTTGTGAGTATTTAGCCGGTGGAACAAGGTGTGCATCGCATTGAATTAAAGTGACTGTGATTTATTAATGTAACACGTGTCGTCGCATAGGCATGAACATAAACGGTATTTGAGACAGCCACGTGGTGTGAAAACAATTCGCGACAAATATTCATTTTGTCTGGGGGCTCACGAGCTATAACTTTATTTGGTAAATGTGTCGACGTACAGACGTATCAGCCACAGGGTTCTGAGATTTTGAAATAAACAACATAAAGTGAACTTTCACGTGTTTTCAAAAATAGTAGTTAGTACACCCTTTTTCTCTCATGAACTTGATTTTATTATGAATTTGTTTTGTTAATCATATGCAGGGAAGGAAAGCTGCGAACGTGTGATATCATCCCCTAGAAATCGAGTCAAACATTCGCAATCGCAGTTCCAGTGTTTTTGCATATTTAGGAATTTGGTTTGCAGCTGGTGGTTGTGAGTTTTAAGAATTAAACTTTCTCTATTTTAAACTCTCACCCCGACCTTCACCCTCGCAGTGCCCTTTGACCCTTATAACTGCTGTAGGGTTTTTCTACAAGTTGTAAATAACGTTTCGTTCCCTGCGTTTTACCCCGCTACCTTCAAAATTTGAAAGGCTGTATTCCAGTCAACATTGCCAAAAGCTTTCTCCAAATCTATTAAAGCTAAATACGTAGGTTTGCCTTTCCTTAAACTATCCTCTAATGTAAGTCGTAATGTGATTACTGCCTCACGTGTTCCTGCATTTCTCCTAAATGAAAACCGTTCTTCCCTGAGGTCGGATTCTACTTGTACATCTGTAAGTAATTCGTGTTAGTATTTTGCAGGCATGACTACGTATTGTACGAAAAAGTCTAGAAAGGGTACAGTAATGTTGCCAGTGTGTAACATTAGTGTCTATAACCACAGAATTTTTCGAATTACTTAATAGAATTACTTTTACTGCAATCAATGTATAAAAACTTTGTGGTATCAATCTTGAATTACTCTCGTGAAATGAGGTGTGTGTCTTATTTTGTAACATTTTTGGATTATTTGTAGAGTTAAAATGATTTTTGTGTATCTTGATTATACAGTATTTTGATGGTACTGTTTATTGTTATAAATGTAAAAAAAGATTGTGGTCAGGTCCAAACGCAAAGCATGTAATAAGATTATATATATATATATATATATATATATATATATATATATATAAAACAATTTTACTGCCCCGATGCTGACATGGTGGGCGCCAAGTTTTGACGACTAAGGAAAGAGGCAGGGAGCGTACAGTGTGGCTTAACGGGAGAGTCGAGTGTAGACAGCCAGTGAGTGGTCACGTGTGAGCGAAACATCAGACGGAGGCTAGGAATTGTATCCAAAGTTTCCAAAAAGAGGCCTCGTATGCTGGTAGAGAGTCTATTCTCTCGTCGCAATGAATAATAGGCACAATGTGAATTTATTCATCGACAAGAAGAGAATACAGTGCCACACAGCAAGAGCCACGATTGACGACGATTTGCATCTAGACTACTGGTCATTAAAATTGCTACACCAAGAAGGAATGCAGATGATAAACGGGTTTTCGTTGAACAAATATGATATACTAGAACTGACAGGTGATTACATTTTCACGCAGTTTGGATGCATAGATCCTTAGAAATCAGTACCCAGAACAACCACCCCTGGCCGTAATAACGGCCTAAACACCTCGGCATTGAGTCAGAAAGAGCTTGGATGGCGTGTACAGCTACAGATGCCCATGCAGCTTCAACACGATACCACAGTTCATCAAGAGTAGTGATTGGCGTATTGTGACGAGCCAGATGCTCGGCCTCCATTGACCAGACGTTTTCAATTGGTGAGAGATCTGGAGAATGCGCTGGCCAGGGCAGCAGTCGAACATTTTCCGTATCCAGAAAGGCCCATACAGAACCTGCAAATGTGGTCGTGCATTATCCTGCTGAAATGTAAGGTTTCGCAGGGATCGAATGAAGGGTAGTGCCACGGGTCGTAACAAATCTGAAATGTTACGCCCACTGTTCAAAGTGCCATCGATACGAACAAGAGGTGACCGAGACGTGTAACCAATGGCACCCCATACCATCACACCGGGTGATAAGTCAGTGTGGTGATGACGAATACACGCTTCCAATGTGCGTTCACCGCGATGTCGCCAAACACGGATACGACCATCATAATGCTGTAAATAGAACCCAGATTCATCCCAAAAAATGACGTTTAGCCATTCGTGCACCCAGGTTCGTCGTTGTGTACTCCATCGCAGGCGCTCCTGTCTGTGATGCAGCGTCAAGGGTAACCGCAGCCATGGTCTCCGAGCTGAGAGTCCATGCTGCTGCAAACGTCGTCGAACTGTTCGTGCAGATGGTTATTGTCTTGCAAACGTCCCCATCTGTTTACTCAGGGTTCGAGACGTGTCTGCACGATCCGTTACAGCCATGCGGAGAATATGCCTGTCATCTCGACAGCAAGTGATATGAGGCCGTTGGGATCCAGCACTGCGTACCGTATTGCCCTCCTGAACCCACCGATTACATATTCTGCTAACAGTCATTGGATCGCGACCAACACGAGCAGCAATGTCGCGATACTATAAACCGCAATCGCGATAGACTACAATCCGACCTTTATCAAAGTCGGAAACGAGATGGTACGCATTTCTACTCCTTACAAGAGGCATCACAACAACGTTTCACCAGGCAACGCCGATCCACTGCTGTTTGTGTATGAGAAATCGGTTGGAAACTTTCCTAATTTCAGCACGTTGTAGGGGTCGCCACCAGCGCCAACCTTGTGTGAATGCTCTGAAAAGCTAATCATTTGCATATCACAGCATCTTCTCTCTGTCGGTTAAATTTCGCGTCTGTAGCACGTCATCTTCGTGGTGTAGGAATTTTAATGGCCAGCTGTGTAGCTGTGCAATCACGCAACAGCTCGTCTGCAGCATGAATACTTGACAATATTATGTACTTTCAGAATTGAAGCGCAAATGCCTCAGAAAAAATGTAGCGTCTTGTTTCACTAATCAGTTAATTGAACTAAGAATTTGTGGTAACACTTGTTTATCACTATCACTTGCCGTGTCAGGGTCTTAATGTAATGCCGGCCGCGGTGGCCGAGGAGACTGAGGCGCTTCAGTCACGGTCTGCACGGCCACTACGGTCGGGGGTTCGAATACCCCCTCGGGCATAGATATTTGTGCCGTCCTAGTTCGTAAGTAGTTCATAAGTAGTTTGTAAGTTTAGGGACTGATGACCCCGTAGTTAAGTCCCATAAGCTTTACAAACATTTGAACATTTTTTTTCTTATCGTAATGTGTAAATATCCTAGTGTCCTAGATGAGAACAAAGCTAATTAATAACTTGAAGTGCTTAGTTTCAATTTTGTAGCAGATAATTGAAAAGTAGTGAGAGACCGTTGTATTCTGTTTCCTTACTAGTCAAAGATTGCACTTCATATTTCAAATTCAAATTAGTGAGAAACAATTAAAATAATTGAAATAACAGTAAATAATTTAAGGTGTCAGTATTGATCATTTGGTAATGGTAAAATGTGATTGATTGCTTAAGATTAGTACTACAGTATATTTTCTCTCCAATTTTGTAAACGCGAAATTAATAACAATAGCATTTATTAAAAATAACAAACATAGCTTAAAGCGATTCTTAAAGTTTTCCCGGCGGACATAATATTCCATCATCTTTCGGGAGTGCACCAGGGACAGCGACAATTCTTCGACCGATATTTCGGCTGCAATCCTTACCTGTTTATGTTTGAAGTATATATTCATCTACGACTAGCGCAGCAGTTACGAATGTGATATCTTCGAGCATGCGCAGTCTAATCCTCAGTAGCTTTGCATCACGTGATTTACCGTATAAATAGGCACGCGCAGACGCTGAGAACTAAGTCTTGGACTCGCCTTGAAGATGTCTGGAAGGTTTGCAGCCGAAATATCGGACGAAGAATTGTCGCTGTCCCGGGTGCACTCCCGAAAGATGATGGAATATAGCTTAAAGTATCTGCAAGTGTAATTTATGTGGGTCAGAATTAATGGAAACCGTGAAAAGTGTTCTATACCAGTTTCGGGGTTTCCACTATATCCTTATAAAATATATCAGTAAAATTCCCGTAAAATTATTTATACAATGCTTAATCAAAAGGTAGTTGAATATGTAGTTGGTAATTTTGGAAGTGACTGAACTAGGGGCTCTGTCAAAAAAAAATAAAAAAAAAAAAAAAAAAAAATTAAATAAATAAAAAATAATAAATAAATAAATAAATCTTTGTTGTTTTATAAAGCCCAAACACTTATGTCATATTCAGGGCTTTATTTAAGTAATAAACAAGTGATTTGGCCTGCCTTGTACTACACATTGCTTTCCATAGAGATCACAGTGTTTTTCATTTGAACATAAACTTAACGCTTTATGCTTGTTTCTACGCACTTGGTTTAAAATAATATTTACAACAGATTTGAATCAGGTTATGAATAACAGTTTTAACATTTTAATTAGGCTGGCGACCGTATAAATAACATTCAGTAAACTGATTAATTGTTGTACGCAATATTTTGTCCCAGTTTAGTAAAAGTCTGTCCAAAGACCGATTCATTTCAAGGGCGTCTTATTCTTAGGTACACACACAGTCAAATAAAAAATACCCACCATGGATTGTGCCTTTAACTTCGCTTTAGACGCGATTTTATCGTGTTTGGAGTGATTGGTAGTTATACCCTGACGTAAGTGGTTACAAGGGGTTGCAGTGAGGCATGCTGGAAACAAATAAGTTGTTTATTTATGTGCACTAAGTGAGACAGCAGGACACAGACGCAATATTTCGACGAAAATTTAAATGATACACATTTTCACTACGCACAAATAATTCCTTTACTCCGAGCAGCGCATATACCATTGCAAAATATCGGTGTTTCAAATGTTTACAATTTTTCAAAATGTATAAGTATTTTAAATTTATTATTAAATCACGGGGATTTGGTAGGTGGACTAGTCAAAGTAAATGGTCTAATGTGTATAGTACAATAGTTGGTTGGTTGGTTGGTTGTTTGCGATAGGAGGACCAAGTGGGGAGGGGAAGGAGTGAGGATAGGAAAGGAAAGGAAATGCAGTCCAGGGAGGAAAAAAGGAACAAAGATTGGGGCCTCGTTCTCGCCACGCACGTACTCACGAAAGAACCGTGAGCCCCCTGGGGGATAGTACAATGTAATGGCACATTCATAACGAAACATATATTGAATACTAGCTGTAAACCCGGTGTTGCCCGTGTATTTATTTATTTTACACTGTCGGTGTCCACTTCCCCTTCCCTCCTCTCTCTGCATCCATCTCTTTCCCTCCCAACTCTGTTAGTTTCCACCTTTCCCTCTCTCGGAAAAGTTATTTTCAAGGTACCCTCTGCCATGTACCATACAAACATTTATGTACACGGTGACCTTCCTCTTGATTTAAAAATCATGTGTGCAAAACTTGATCAAGAGCGGAGCATAACTATGGATTTGTATGCAACAGAAACTCTGGGTCAAACTGAAAAACGCACTTTGTTGTTCTCAAATTTTCCAGTTTTATTTCGTACAACCCTTGTTCTGAGAGAAACAAAAAAAAAGGATCTGTGAAATCTGTCAAGGCGTTCTCAAGTTATGGCGCGACCAAGGTATTTAGGGATCCATTTTATGTTGCAAGGTACCCTCCCCATGCACCGTATGAAAATTTAGGTAGACGGTGGCCTTCATCTCGTTTTGAAGGTCAAGAGTACAAATTTTCGCGACGATTGGAATTAAACTGTATATTTCATCAGTCTGTAGGAAACGTCTCCTCCGCCATGCACCTTAATTCTGCCATATTGCAAAATGCTATCTTACCTGACGTCTTCTAACTATAAACTGCATATTGGCAAAATTTCAGCTTCATAGGTGCTGTAGTTTTAGAGATTTCGTGTTTAGTCAGTGAGTGAGTAAGTGCGTGAGTGACCTTTCGCTTCGCGCAGTGTAGACCCCTCTAAACAACAACAACCTTTCGCTTCTATATCCTGAATTATGTGTCCTACAAAACATTATTTACCAGGTTCGTAGAGTGGGATTTAGTAAACTGCCTGCGAAATGTGTTGTAAATTGAGTTGATAGTAAAAACGTAGTAAATTACAGCCTCATGCTTATTAACGCGAATTTTCATGCATTTCATCCTCTTCGACGTCATAGCACCTGAACTAGATGTCGTAATACGGTATTATTACCAAGGTACATCCAGTGATGCGTTTGTAAAATGTCTGCAAGATAGAGTTAGTAGGAAAGACGTAATAAATCAAAACGTCAGGTATGATGAGGCGGTTTTTCATGAACCTAATTGTTTATGACTACATGTCTCATGAACAGTGTGTCGTACTATGATAAAATTTCAAACATACAGTCATTGGTATGTGTGTATAGTGTCTGTAACATTTCTCGCGAATATAATTAACAGTGTACGAGTAATAAATTGTAACGTCTTGCCAAATGCTGTAATTTTACTACATGAACGCCGAAAACGTAGTAGCGACAAACTTTTTACCTTTCATCATTTTGCTGGGGCTGTCAGCGAGAAAAAGTTTGCTAAAGGTTTGAAATTATGTTTAAAGTTTTTGGCAAGTCGCTAAGTGCTCTCCTTCTCAAATAGTGGACTGATATCACGCGCCGCAAGACGAGGAAGTTTTCATTGTTTATGACGTCATATCTCCTGAACTATCAGCTCTATCACAAAATCGTTTCTTAGCTGACGTCTTCTAGCTTTAAACTACATTCTTGCCAAATTTCAGCTTAGTGGGTGAAGTAGTTTCCGAGATTTCGTGTTTAGTCAGTGTGTGAATGAGTGTCCTTTCGCTTTTATATAAATAGAGATCTAAGGAAATTGGTGTTATAACAGGGAGAGGGTATGTCACACAATCGAAAACATCAACTGGTAAAACTACCAAACGAAATCAGTCGCTGCAATTTCGAAGCTATGATAGCATTCCATCTTTTATTGACTCCCACTTGTTACGTGAAACTGATATGCTTTGGTTACGTGAAGTGTGCGACGGTTTTATTCGCATTGACAGAAAAAAAAATGGGATCGCAACCTCACTCAGGAAGTTCGTTTCCTATAGAGAAAATAAGATTTGAAACAAAGTAAGTGAAATCGGAATGAGGACGACGCGAAAGGAGAGAAAGCGGGAGGAATGTTTGGTGGAGGGGCAGAAGCGAGCGCCATGTGGGAGGCGTCTTCCAACGACAGGCCAGGAATGCTGCATCACCATTGTGGCCTTTATGTTGTGCGGGCCTCCCCTCGAGACACGGGGTAAGCGCTCAGCTGCATTCAGCTCCTCGCGGGAACTCCAGCTGTGCTTCATTACCCTTTACAACACACTGTTCCCTCTACTCCTGCCGTCTGGTACAGTTCCCTTGCCGCGGTGGAGTAGCCGAGCGGTCTAAAGCGTCTCGCTACGGAGCGCGCGGTTGCTCGCCGTGGAGGATCGAGTCCTCCCTGGGGCATGTGTGTGTGTGTGTTTGTCCTTAGGTTAGTTTACCTAGGTTTAAGTAGTTTGTAAGCTACGGACTGATGACCACGCAGTTTGGTCCGATAGATTTACAAACCTTTGAACAGTTCCCTTCTGTTTTCTCCTGGACCATCACCACAGTGTGGCATTTCGATGTTCTTTTCGCCGTTGTCTGTCGTAAATTAGCTTCGCATTATCTGCTTCCCTGCTTATTAACACAGAAATATAGACTTGTCCAGGCATCCTAACGTGAAAAAGCCAATGATCTTGTTCCCTGACGATACTACTGAAATATGGCACCATTCACTAATTTACTTTATTCAAAAATGTTCAAATGTTTGTTAAGCTTATGGGACTTAACTACGGGGTCAACAGTCCCTAAACTTACAAACTACTTATGAACTACTTACGAACTAGGACGGCACAAATATCCATGCCCGAGGGGGGATTCGAACCCCCGACCGTAGTGGCCGTGCTGACCGTGACTGGAGCGCCTCAGTCATCTCGGCCACCGCGGCCGGCAATTTACTTTATTTCCGCGCACTTTGGATTCATCTTTCTTCTCTAGCTGGACGTTCATTCTGAAGTCACAACGTTATATTACCTTACTGTTTATTTGGCAATGTTGCTCTGAAGCAACACCGAAGTCGTGCACGGTTTTCTGCAACATGTTTCAAGCTACGTCCTAGGATCAGGGTCGGGTCCAGGACGGCCTGCTGATGAGGGTGGGGGTGGGGGGTGAAAGATTTCTCATCGTCAGCTAAACTCTGACTCAGTAGAAAGACTCTAGTACCGGACACCCCTGTTTACCCCACGCCCAATATAAGTTTCACAGGTTTGAAGACTCAGTCTAGTGGTAGCACGCTAGCTAAGCATTCTAAAAAATAAATTTAAAAAAAGTCTATACCTCGGATGGGCAATGGTGCTTGCAACGAATCATTCTTATATAGCAAATTCCATTGTCTTTTGCGAAAAGTTTCGCAATAGTCTGAATCTTTAACAGACACTGCAAGCATACGTTACTCTGCAACAAAACACTATTTGCACAATAGAAGTACCCCTAACTCTCTCTCTCACACTCTCCCTTCCCCCCACACACATACATACACATCCTCTGTTAACATATATGTTCGCGGATGATGCTGTGTGTCGTTTATCGGTTAGTGAAGTCAACAGAGGATCAAATGCAACTGCAAAGAGACTTAGACAAAATTTCTACATGGTGCAAAAATTGGCAATTGACACTAAATAAAGAAAAGTGTGAAGTAATACACATGACCACTAAAAGAAATCCACTGAACTTCAATTACGCGATAAATAAATCAAACCTTAAGGTCTTAAATTTACCAAATACCCAGGAATTACATTTACGAACAACTTAGACTGGAGAGAACACATAGAAAATATTGTGGGGAAGGCGAACCAAAGGTTACGTTTCATTGGCAGAACGCTTAGAAGATGCACCAGCTCCACCAAAGAGACTGCCTACATCACACTTGTGCGTCCTCTCCTGGAGTACTGTTGCTCCTTGTGAGACCCTCACCAGGTGGGACTGAAGGAAGACACTGAGAATGTTCAGAGAAAGGCATCTCGTTTTGTTTTATCACGTTACGGGGGGGGGGGGGAGCGTCACGAAAATGTTGTACGAATTGGGGTGGAAATCATTAAAAGAAAGACGTTATTCATTGCAGCATGATCTGTTTGCGAAGTTTCAATCACCGTCTTTTAGTTCTGAATGTGAAAATATTTTGCTAGCACCCACCTACTTATGGAGTCACGACCATCCCAATAAAATAAGAGAAATCAGATCTAAAATGGAAAGATTTAGGAGTTATTTCTTCCCGCGCGATGTTAGAGAATGGAAAGGCAGAGAAAAGTTATGAAAGTGGTTAATGAACCTTCTTCCAGGCACTTAAATGTGATTTGCAGCGTATCTATGTAGATTTAGATATCGACACCACAACAGAAACATTAAGAAAACCTAAATATCAGCAAAACCTGAAATTTTCGCTCATTCACACACAGACTACCAAAGTCTATATTGAAAGGGGCTTGGCAAATACACACACAAACACACACACACACACACACACACACAAACAAACATACACTTTACGCGATCAAGCCTGGTGGACCGCGCGATGATATAATCAGGGCTCTCCAATCATTGCGATTCTTCGCTGTTTCCAGTTCTTCCAGGCTCAAGTTTTTGCAGTGCTTTCTAGTGCTCCAGCATTGACACCGGTATATAATGACAGGAAGAATTAATGTTTTATACAGCCTTAGTTTGAGGGCTCGTGATATGCTCCGGGAAGTCAAAATGTTGTGTAATGAGTGCAAGCATCTACTACCCGCTTGAATTCTTACCTTTATTTCCATTTCATATATATATTAACTCCTACATTCTCTGTCAACAGACGAACGTAGCACGACACCAAAACACTTGAATTTTCGCGCGCAACCCAGCGAAATAAAACATCCACAAAACAAATGAAATAATCACACCATAAAGAAAACACGAAAAACCAGGAGCTAAGAAAAGGAAAATAATTGTAAGTAATAACACTAATGACGCGTTTTAGACCCAAAATTGATTAACAAGAAATATGAAGTGTTTGATTTGTCTTGCAGATGACAATGTGTACAAAACTATTAAAACAAGTAATAAGTACTATACTTGGTGCTTTTAACGCCATTTTCATGTAGCCTAATGTAAGGGATGTACGAAAAATGTGAAACTCGTATATCTAGGCCCCATTTCGACAAAACTAAAACAGATAATTATGTCCGTCAACTTAAGCGAACTGCACAGTATCTCAAAATGATATTTGTACATTGCTACTACAATTTTCAGATCAACAAAAAAGAAATCCCCTTGATGATAACACAAATGTTCCGAAACGTGTATGTGAAATGTAACAAAAACTGAAGTGTCTTTCATACGGCGGAATAGTCTCCCCAGTTACCGGTGTAGTTCCATTAGATTAGGTGTCGCTATTTTGTTCTCATACAAGTAACTCTATCTATAAACGGTTATATGAAGCTTTGAAGGTGAGTTATTATGCAAAAGTCTTAGCCAGTTCTTATCTGGGACATGACAAATCGTTTGCTGTTTACTGGGAAGAGGAGGCGTGGCACACTAATATGTAATGGGCAACCAGTCTAGAAGAAGGAGAAAACGGCATGTCATTTGACAGTGAATGAGGTACGATATGACAATTTTGGTCAATTGCCGCACTAAGGGCCAAAAGGAAGTTGTAGGCTTTGTCTTCACGAGAACTTGACTGTAAAAAGTAGAAATTGCAGCAGTCTTCTGGAATTTGGACCAAAAAAACATTGTTTTCAGTTATTTCGCGTGAAGTACTGCAAAATATACAATTTTATAGCCAAAGTAACAACATTGCAATATTTATACTATAATACCCACACTCCTTTCTGGACAATATTGCTTATAAAAAAAGCTCTAATTTGAAAAAAAAAATATGTAAAATTGTTTACATAGCCATACACGTCTAATGTAAGTAAATTAATATTGTTTTCTTCGTGTAACGTCCTTGACTGTCAGATATAGCGTTAACTAATTAAGAGATAGACTATCCCGCTTACGAATCTTCTACATTGTTTGTGTATCTTCTAGTTTTAAGTCTTTATTTACGTTTTTCTGGAGGTAAATGAGGAAACAGCGAGGTATTTCGAGAGATGGGAGATGACCTTTCCAGAAGGCATATTTAAGCTTAGGCTAGCTGATGTACCGTACTATTAGCCTGGCGTTGCACTATAGGTAGTTTCGTGACTTCACTTTAAAGGTAACAAGATTCTCTTCTGTACTATCAACGTTGTTTCTCGAACAACAAACAACGTGTAGTAAATGAGCTCTAGCCTTGCTTAAGTGAGCATCTGACTAGGTTTTTTTGTGATTAGGTATACTGACTGTTCACGAAACATCGATAACAATAAACGAAAAAATTTCGTATCGAACACCGACAACCAATATGCACAGGAGAATGAGGTACATCTACATCTACTTCCATACTCCGCAAGCCACCTCACCGTGTGTGGCGGAGGGTACCATTGACACTTCCTCCTATTCCAGTCGCGTATGGCTTACGGAAAAGATGATTGTCAGTTTGCCTCTGTGTGGGCCAAATTCTCTCTAAATTTATCTTTGTGATCGTTTCGTGAGTTTTACGTAGCAGAAAGCAATATATTGGTTGACTCTTCATGAAACGTATAAATGAGCCCGTAACGAAAAGCTATCTGTTCTCTGGTGGATCTTCTCTATATCTTCCATTTAACGCTGCCTGGTACGGATCCCACACTGATGACCAACACAAAAGCACTGGCCGAACGAGAATTTTGTAACCTACTACTTTTGTTGACGGACTACACTTCCTGAGGATTCTTCCACTGAATCGCGGTCTGGCATCTTCCTTACCCATGACTGATTTTATATGCTCGTTCCATTTCAAACAGCTCCTTATGTTTACTCCCAGATATTTAAAAAAAATGTTTGTAGAGCTTATGGGACTTAACTATGGGGTCATCAGTCCCTAAACTTACAAACTACTTATGAACTAGCTACTACTAAGGCGGCACAAATATCATGCCCGAGGGGGGATTCGAAACCCCGACCGTAGTGGCCGTGCAGACTGTGACTGGCGCGCCGCAGTACGCTCGGCCACCGCGGCCGGCCCCAGATATTTCATAGAAATAACTGCTTCCAGTGTTTATACTGCTACTGCGTAGTTAAATAATATAGGACCTTTCTTTCTTTGTAAACGTAACACAATACACTTGTTTATATTGAGGCTCAGTTGTAATTCCCCGCACCATGTGTCGATACACTGAAGATCCTCCTACACTTCGCTACCCTTTTACAGTGTTCTGACTTATCGATAAATTACATCATCATCCGCAAAAAGCCCAATGGAACTTCCTTTGTTCTCTACGAGGTCATGAAAATATATTGTAAAAAGAAATGGTCGTATCACACTCCCATGGGGCATGCCTGAAATATTTTAACGTCTGAAGACTTCTCTCCTTTAAGAATGACATGCTGCATTCTGTTAGCTACACCAAATGTCCAAACGTTTGTAATTCTAAGGGTCGAAACTACTTTGGCCATCGGTCCTTAAATTTATGAACTACTTACGGGCAACACACGCCCAAGTGCAAGTGAGGACTGGAACCTGCGATGGAAGCGGCCACACGATCTGTATCGCGATGCCGCATACCGCACGGTCGTTTCCATGCGGGTGGTAGCTAGAAATGCCTCAATCCAGTCACACAGTTTGTCTGATATTCCATATGCTCGCACCTTGTTTGACTACTTTGTGTAACGGCATCGAACGCCTTACAGAAGGCAATAAATATAGCATCTGTCTGGGATCCCGTATCAATTACCCTCTGGATCTCGTGAAAGAATAGCACGACTTTGCTAAACGTAAATTCCACGTTATGGTGCTGTACGGGCCGTTATAAGCCAATATCAACATTGTATGCGCCATGGGATGGGTAGAGGTTGCATGTGGTCAGCACAGCGATCTCCCAGTCGTTGGCGGATTTGTGGTCCTTGTAAGGGCTACTACTTGATCAAGCAGCTCCCCGGTAATCCTAAAGACGCTGAGAGCACGCCGTTCCAGTCCTCGCACAACAGAAAAATTCGGGGCAGTACCGGGAATCGATCTCGGCTCCTACGCTGCAGTCAGTCAAGCTCAGGACCCTATGACGGAGGCGGTAAATGTGAATAAGAAGGGTTTAGAAATTCCTTTGTGATTAATTTTATTTACAACTAGCTGAAAACCCGGCGCTGCCCGGGTAATTACTTATTTATTCCTGCCATTTTTCAGGTATATATTCATTTGTATAAGGGCTGTATGTCTCTAAATCTCTTTACTAGTAGTAAAGAAGTAATAGATTAAAACTTGGTGCGTGATGGGCGGTTTTCCATGAACGTTACTGTTTACGTGCTCATATCTCATGATCTACGTGTCTGAAAGCGATACAGTTTAGAAGGTGCATTCAGCTATATATATGTATACTGTCTGTAAGATTTCCTGCAGCTATAATTTGTAGTGTACAAATTATAAATTGTAACATTATACCGAAGGCCGTAGTTCTACTCCATAAACAGCGGAAAAGTAGCAAACGAGAAACTTTTTCCTTTCATCAATTTGCTATGGTTGTCAGCGAGAAAAAGTTTAATAAAAGTTTGAAATTATATTTAAAATTTGTTGCAAGTCGCTAAGTACTGTCATTTTCATACAGTGCATTTCGAATATCTCGCCGCATTATATGGCATTTTTTGCGATTTATACTGGTTATGACGTAATATCTTTTGAACCATGTAACGTATGTGATTCTTAGCCATCAGCAATTGTTACCTCGCGGTAAGGAAAGTGTGTGCCAAATTTGGTTGAAATCGGTCCAGTGGTTTAGGAGAAAATGAGCAGTATTGTCGTTAAATGCAGCAGTTTTCCGCACATCTCATTGTTTATGAGGTCATATCTTGTGAATTATGTATCGTACGTGATTCTTACACTCAAGGCGACCGTCCTCACGGATTGAAGCTTACGTGTACAAAATTTCATAAAGATTGGAACAAAACTGTAGATTTGTATGCAACACGTACAAACATACGGACACTCTGCTTTATATATTAGATTTTGAACATGGCTGTAATTCAGTGACTGTACGTCGGTAACTTTGAAAAGTTTGAAATTGTTGCTGTTGCTGTTGCTGATAAAGGTTTATTATAGCGGTAATTCTGTCTTTCTCAGAAGGACTTAGTTACATCAAATATTGGTCACAATGGATTAAATGTAGCCCAGCAACTCTTGCCGTGTGAAAAAAAGAAAATAATAATAATTAAAAACTCTCATTCTTAAACCATGGTTGTGATCTTTTATGTTTTATATCATAGATATGAGGCGCTCGGCTACACTTAATCCATTGTGTATATTATGTGATGTAATCTGGCTCTCTGAAGAAGATTATCATTATTGTTAGCCAAACATAAGTGAAGGTTACGTAATAAATTTAATATGCAACTAGTTGGATGATTAACCCAGCTAGCACGGAACTTTTTTAAATAAGTTTTTGAAAGGTATAAATTATTTTCATATGACTGCACAAAAACTTTATGAGTGTTTTTTTTTTCACTATTATCGCATTAGTTTAGAAATATTACCCGTCTTTCTAGAAGGACATCAAAATGAATGTTTTACGATTTTAATCTGATGAACCACTCTTATAAAATCAACATTTATGATGAAACATATACACATAAATGTTACCAAAATTAAAGAATTTGCAAGGAATACAAACGCAATTACGATGAAGAGTTCAATATCTTCTGTATGAACCTCAACTTTGGAGCCGTATCCAACCACTTTCCAATCAACAATACAAGTTCAAACTGATCTGCAATGGAAGCAAACGACAATGCGTACGAAGTCGTGACTACAAGAATGAAAAACTAAGCCACCCTTCTCGTCCTTCTGGAAGGACGTTAGCGCTATCTGAATTAAACCAGCTTTTTATAATGTTTAGTTACATTACATACCTACTGTCTGTCAACGGAGGTGTTGCACTGGATTCTTCGATTTGCGCTAGATTACCGAAGTTCATCACTGTCGGGATTGACTAGCACTTATATGAGTAACCATCCGGGTCTGCCAAGAGTTGTTGGTAAGCGGGGTCGACGCAGTCTCTGTGAGACCAATTGAGAAGTTCCTTTATTGAGAAGCAGTGGTTCTGGTTACGGAAACCGACCTAACGGCCGTGCCTGTGTGGCGCCGAGCACGTTCTCCTCCATTCGGCATCTGTTGAGGCTTTCGGACGGAAGATGACACGGCGGTCGGTCGGTACCAGCTGGGCCCCTGGAGGCCTGTAGGAGGGGCTTTACAGTTTTACCTACTGTTCCACTCCCTGTAACATATTTTACATGTGCTTTAAGCCCTTTAATTAAATGAAGATTAATGAAATTTAAAATAGAGGAGGAAGTGAGTTTAAAAACATGTTTTATTAGCCTAAAACGTATTTTAATAAGAACTGACTAATAGTATTGGGGCTACCGTATGTTGCTTACCATGCACTGATACTAGTATGAGATAGCTACTACCGTGTGCACACGCTCATACACTACAGGGGGAAAAAACGGGAAAGAAGGCGGCGATTTTGATCAGGTGCCGGCAAATGACATCTGGGGGATAGTAGATGTACTGATATTGGTATCAACGTCGTCCTCCAACAGATAGCTGCCAGAGCGCAATGCGTTTGTACCCTTTAACGCTTTGCGTCACAGTGGTTTCACTGCGAAACCACTACTTGCTGTGCCATATCCCATTGACTCAGTGTCAAACCCCCGTATCACCCTAAAGCCCTAAAACGACTTCTATGAAGAAAAGACAATCCAATGAAAAGCATTTGCCTTTTCCTACCAAATCGAAACGATGTGCAAATTGTAGTTGAAAAAAAAAAACACTTATGACGAGATGGTCATGCAAAGTATGTTATGTCGGCTTGTGCCTAACTGATAAAAAAACTGTTTTTGTAATATCACGAGGAATAAAAAGAAATGCAGTATGTAATGTATTCAGAAATTTTGCATAATATGGAAATTTTTGTTGCTTTATTTAAAAAAAATGTAATATCAGTATTCTTTGAAAGATATTGAAAAATCCTTTGTTTTACTGTGGTTTCACAGTGTTACAGCCTTTGTATACTTTTTACAAAAATTGAGGTAAAAAGGTAAAGTAGTCAACAATCCGAAGATTGGTTTGAACACCACAGTGCTTTACTAGGCATGGTCCTGTTTGGAGGTGGTATGCCGTTGCCTTCCTCCGACCTGACTTACCCAGCCAGTTATAGGGGGACCTACAGTTTAACGTGGGTTCCGAACCACGTGCTACTCGGTATTTTTCACATGAGCAATACTGCCAGAGGTGAAAGAAGTGGAAAGTGACAGATAAAAATCCTAGGACCTAGCGTGGATCGAACCCGCGACCTTTGGATTTGTAGTCTGGCACTCTACCACTGTGCAACCGAGGCGCTACAAAAATTGAATTTTTTGAAAATTGTAATGTGCTCCACTGAGGCAGTAAAGAAGGATAAAACCAAATTTCAATGATTATCATGTCCAAAAGTTATTATTATATTGGTGTGGTGTCAGTTCTTTCGTACACGTCTGAAAGAACAGACACCACACCAACAATATAATAATAAGTATATACACTGGAAGACGGCGTGGGCTTCATCTACTTCACCGGAGATGCGGTCATAAGTTCGAACTCGCACGAGGAATCCGTAACGGCGAGTGGCCCCTTCGCTCTTCCCCTGCGGCTGCAATTCTTAACCGCTTACAGGTCGGCTAATGGGGCTGTTTGGTTCGCCATATCTCTGGCCTCCAGGTGGGAACAGGGCGCTCAAGGTCACACACCTGTGTGTGAGTGACAATCGGAGCCCCGAAAAATGACAGCGGTTGCTCTACCGCGGAGGCACCGCAGTCTATAAACGAAGTCTTTAAGAGGACATGGATAAGGCGGCCAACCGTCCAGGGATTATGTGGGACAGTCCCGCATTTGAACTCGTTGTCCCGCATTGGGATAATTACTGAAAATGTCAAAATGACTGAAAATGACAAAAGCGTCCCGCATTCGAGTAATTTTAAAATTGTTGATCTAAGAGCACAAGACGGAACTATTTGTGTGCGGCACGCTATGCCATACTGCTTGCAAGTCAACTTCTCAATGCATCATCTACGAAGAAATCAGCCTTCTTACTTTAAATGCAAAAGAAAGAAACGATACACATCATCCGACTATTTCAAAATGACAAATTCGCTAGCAGTGGAAATTGTTTTTATTTGAAGCTGGTACTGCATTTAGTGATAGGATGACTTATTAAAAAATTATGATTTTGGCTTATTCTCTGTGCCTCGTAAATACGTTTAAATAAGTGTAATGAAATATTTTTCGGAGCTCAAGGTGGCAAATGTGATGTAATTGCATACAGTCCAGTGCCAGCTGCCACCAGTGCCACATCGTTACAGCGCTAAGTATCTGAATTTAATTTGTGTCAAATTTAATTTGCCAGTCTAGTTCATTTTCGGTAGTACTGTTTTAAGAGGTTTACTCCTGCGTACTTGCAGATTTCGTTTGTACTACTGTTTTAAGTTTATTCTATCGTATTTGATAAATACCGTTGTGTTTAGTCTTCGTCTTTGACCGGTGTATTTCAAAACAAGTCAGAGACCGTTACTAAAGTTCGTTATCAGTCAGTCCAGTGCCAGCTGCCACCAGTGCCACATCGTTACAGCGCTAAGTATCTGAATTTAATTTGTGTCAAATTTAATTTGCCAGTCTAGTTCATTTTCGGTAGTATTGTTTTAAGAGGTTTACTCCTGCGTACTTGCAGATTTCGTTTGTACTACTGTTTTAAGTTTATTCTATCGTATTTGATAAATACCGTTGTGTTTAGTCTTCGTCTTTGACCGGTGTATTTCAAAACAAGTCAGAGACCGTTACTAAAGTTTGTTATCAGTCAGTCCAGTGCCAGCTGCCACCAGTGCCACATCGTTACAGCGCTAAGTATCTGAATTTAATTTGTGTCAAATTTAATTTGCCAGTCTAGTTCATTTTCGGTAGTACTGTTTTAAGAGGTTTACTCCTGCGTACTTGCAGATTTCGTTTGTACTACTGTTTTAATAGTTTATTCTATCGTATTTGATAAATACCGTTGTGTTTAGTCTTCGTCTTTGACCGGTGTATTTCAAAACAAGTCAGAGACCGTTACTAAAGTTCGTTATCAGTCAGTCCAGTGCCAGCTGACACCTGTGTCGCGGCGTTAACAGCGCTAAGCTGCCGGACTCAGTTTCGTTGATTCGACAGTGTAGTTACCACTGACCACAGTTAAGTCAGCAGCCAGCCGCCTTCATTAGAATACTAGGCTCCTTTAAAGTTGTTAATTGCTGTTAATTGTATCGATAGGATGGATAGGATGTGTGCCTGCTGTGTGCGGACGCAGGAGGAGTTGGCCGCGGTTCGCGAACAGCTGAGCGTGCTGTTGGCTACGGTCAGCCGTCTTCAGGCTGCTGTCTCGGGGTGCAGCGATGGTGGGGAGTCTGGTGCGTCGAGTGGGACACCTCAGGTGTCTCACGCTTCGCTCTCTGTCCCTGCTACCGAGGCACCTTCAGGTGTACCGGACGTCGTCGAGCCGCCTTCTCCGCAAGGGGAGTGGCGGGTTGTACGGCGTTCGCGTCGCTCGAGGCGGAAGGCCAATGTGGAGGCTGGACGTCCGTCCGCGCCCGTTCGTCCTGTGAGTGAAGGTGTGGCCACTCCTTCAGCAGGGTCCGAGCAGGTGCACGGGGGGAGGGGACTATTAGTTATTGGGAGCTCCAATGTCAGGCGCGTGATGGAGCCCCTTAGGCAGATAGCGTCCAGATCTGGAAGGAATTCCAACGTGCACTCGGTGTGTTTGCCGGGGGGCCTCATCCGAGATGTGGAGGCGGCCTTGCCGGCGGCTATCGAGGGTGCGGGGTGCAGTCGACTGCAGGTCGTAGCTCACGTCGGCACCAATGACGCTTGTCGCTTGGGTTCTGAGGACATCCTCCGGTCCTACGAGCGGCTGGCGGAATTGGTGAAGGCTGCTGCCTTCGCACGCGGGGTGCAAGCAGAGCTGTCGATTTGCAGCATTGTTCCCAGGGTTGATCGGGGTCCTTTGGTTTGGAGCCGAGTGGAGGGTCTGAACCAGAGGCTTCGCCGACTCTGTGACAGTCATGGCTGCAGATTTCTGGATCTGCGTTATCGGGTGGGGAATTGTAGGGTGCCCCTAGATAGATCAGGGGTGCACTACACTAAGGAAGCGGCTACTCGGGTAGCAGAGTACTTGTGGAGTGCACATGGGGGTTTTTTAGGCTAGGCGCTAACTCTGATGAGCACTCGCCTGTCAGCATTCAAACAGCGAATTCAGGCCACGTTCGGAACAAAAATTCGAACATAAAAATATTAGCCGCGAACTTACAGAGTATTAGAAACAAAGTTCCCGAATTTGCAGCGCTGCACGGAAGTTATTGCGCTCAGATTGTTTTAGGCACCGAAAGCTGGCTAAATGATGATGTGGCAAGTTCAGAAATATTTAGCGAAGCGTGGAATGTATATCGGAAAGATAGATCTGATACAACTGGAGGAGGAGTGTTCATCGCTGTGGACAAAGATATTGTTTCTACTGAGATCGAGGTTGAAAGTAACTGTGAAGTTATCTGGGCACGCATAACAGGTCTAAAAGAAGTAAAGTTAATAGTTGGGTGTTTTTACCGGCCCCCCAGTGCTGCTGTAGCAGTTTTAGAATCATTCAAGGAAAGTCTACACCAGGTAGTGCATAGGTATCCGGGCCATGCAATATTAGTCGGAGGTGACTTCAACCTTAAGAGTATAGATTGGGACCTCGCTAGTTACATTTCAGGCGGTACAGACAAGCAGTCTTGCGAGCTACTTTTGGACACATTCTCCGAAAACTGTCTTGAGCAGTTAAACCGGCAACCCACGCGCAATGGAAATATTCTAGACCTTATAGCCACAAACAGGCCTGACCTCATTAACGATGTCTGTGTAGAGACAGGAATTAGTGATCATGATATCGTCATAGCGTCGATGGTGACCAAAGTTCATAAACCAGTCAAGAAGGCTAGGAGCGTGTTTTTGTTGGGAAAAGCCGACAAGCTAATGTTACGATCGCACTTAGAAAATGAATGGGCATCGTTTAATTCTGGGACTATGGATGTAGAGGAATTGTGGACTAAATTTAAATGCATTGTTAATGAAGGGTTAGAGAAATATGTGCCAGTAAAGACGATTAAGGATGGAAAAGATCCACCGTGGTATAATAATAATGTTAGAAAGCTGCTGAGAAAGCAAAGGCTGTTGCACTCTCGATTCAAAAAAGAACACGCAAATGATGACAGGCAAAAGTTAGTAGAGATTCGTGCGTCTATAAAAAGATCGATGCGTGAAGCATACAATAATTATCACAGCCATACCTTAGCAAAAGATCTTTCCGAGAACCCGAAAAAATTCTGATCCTATGTAAAATCGATAAGCGGGTCAAAGCCCACTGTCCAGTCACTAGTTGATCATTCCGGGGCAGTAATATAAGAAAGCAAACGGAAAGCTGAAGTTCTAAATTTAACCTTTAAGAAATCTTTCACGCAGGAGGACCGCACAAATATACCATCATTTGATCAACGTACTAATTACGAAATGGGGGACATAGCAATAGGTATTTCCGGTGTAGAGAAGCAGCTGAGAGAGCTAAATACGAAAAAGTCTGCTGGTCCGGATGGAATACCAGTTCGGTTTTACAAAGACTATTCTGCGGCATTGGCCCCCTACTTAGCTTGCATTTATAGCGAATCTTTAATTCAGCGCAAAGTTCCTAGTGATTGGAAAAAAGCGCAGGTGACTCCAGTGTATAAGAAAGGAAAGAGAACTGACCCATACAATTACAGGCCAATATCGCTGACATCGGTTTCATGTAGAATTTTGGAGCATATTCTCAGTTCGAATATAGTAAATTTCCTTGAAACGGAAAAGCTTCTTTCCATGAATCAGCACGGGTTTAGGAAACATCGTTCATGCGAAACTCAGCTTGCCCTTTTCTCACATGACATCTTGCGAGCCATGGACGAAGGGCAACAGGCGGATTGTGTTTTTCTCGACTTCAAAAAGGCGTTCGACACGGTGCCACACTGCAGACTGCTAACGAAGATACGAGCTTATGGAATAGGTTCACAGATTTGTGACTGGCTGGAAGACTTCCTAAGTAATAGAACGCAGTACGTTGTTCTCGACGGCGAGTGCTCATCAGAGACGAGTGTATCGTCAGGCGTGCCCCAGGGGAGTGTGATAGGACCGCTATTATTTTCTATCTATATAAATGATCTGATGGACAGAGTAAGTTGTAATTTGCGGCTGTTTGCTGATGATGCTGTGGTGTATGGGAGGGCCGGCCGCGGTGGCCGAGGTGACTGAGGCGCTGCAGTCACGGTCAGCAAGGCCACTACGGTCGGGGGTTCGAATCCCCCCTCGGGCATGGATATTTGTGCCGTCCTTAGTGTTAGCTAGATCATAAGTAGTTTGTAAGTTTAGGGACTGATGACCCCGTAGTTAAGTCCCATAAGCTTAACAAACATTTGAACATTTGATTTTGTATGGGAGGGTGTCGTCTGTAACTGACTGTAATAGCATACAGGTTGACTTAGACAAAATTTCTAGTTGGTGCGAAGAATGGCAGCTAGCTCTCAATGTAGAAAAATGTAAGGTGATGCGCATGAGTAGAAAAAACAATCCTATAATGTTCGAATACAGCATCAGTAGTGAGCTTCTTGATGCGGTCGCGTCGTTCAAATATCTAGGCGTAACATTGCAGAGCGATATGAAATGGAACGAGCATGTAAGGACAGTTGTGAGTAAGGCAGACAGCCGACTTCGGTTTATTGGGAGAATTTTGGGAAGATGTACTTCACCTGTAAAGGAGACCGCGTATAAAACGCTTGTACGACCACGTCTTGAGTATTGCTCAAGTATTTGGGACCCGCAGCAGATCGGTTTGAAGGAAGACATAGAGGCGGTTCAGAGGCGAGCAGCTAGATTTGTTACCGGTAGGTTCGACCAATGCGCGAGTGTCTCGGAAATGCTCCGGCAACTCAATTGGGGATCGCTGGAAGAAAGACGACGTTCTTTTCGTGAATTTCTGTTAAGTAAATTTAGAGGGCCGGAATTTGAAGGTGAGTGTAGTACGATCTTGCTGCCGCCTACTTACATTTCGCGTAAAGATCACAAAGACAAGATAAGAGAAATTAGGGCTCGTACGGAGGCATATAGGCATTCTTTTTTTCCTCGTTCAATTTGGGAGTGGAATAGGAAAGGAAATGCCTAGTAGTGGTACGGTGTACCCTCCGCCACGCACCTTACGGTGAATTGCGGAGTATGTATGTAGATGTAGATGTAGAAATACAATATCAACATTGATCTTACTTCCTTCAGGAAGTCAAATTCTGAAAATCCAACAACGACAGTGGGTGGGCATTGCATGTAGTAAGACACGATTAAACTCGGCAATTCATCGAAAGAATTTCTATAATAGAGTAGTTCAAATGGTTTTTAAAAGTAGGTTTTATCAGCTATAATTCGAGGGTTTGCAAAACGCAATTCTTTGGGCGGACTAAGCTACTTATAAAAATGTCTGGAGCACGATGCTCTAAGAGCTGGAACAAGTAAAAGTAGTGTGGACAACGAAGGTGATCGGAAAAACTTAGCGGAGAAAGAATATGTAAAAATTGTCAGACTCTAAAATTCAAAATAGGAGCATCAGAAAATATTTATGAACTGTAAATAAAGATTAAAAATTGAGAAAAAATGTCACTCATGTCAGATATGTTACTTCAAAAGTAAATGAGTAGGCCTACTCTGCTCGCCTAAATTTCTTTCCTAGTTCCTGAATTACTGGCACTGTGAGTCACGTGATCTTAGTTCTCCCCTCCCATCCTCGAAATGTCCCGCATTGAGTTTTGAAAAAGCTGGCCGCCTTAGACATGGAAGTTTGGGGCGGACGGGAGACGAGCACGGGTATCCCAGTGGTTGCCGGGCGCTGTAGCTCAGCGCGCCCGGTCAGAGGGCTAAACGCCCTCTGTAATAAAAGAGTTGAGCTAAATATTCACCGAACAAACAAGAACGAACAGAAACAACGACCGCAAAGCATAGATCTACCCGAAGAACAAAAAAAAGTGGTTAAGGCGACCGCTGGCCCGAAGCGGGAGACCCGGGTTGGAATCCCGGCCCCTCCCTCACATTTTCAGTTGTCTCCATTGTTTAATTTCTATGCCCTAAAGCAGCCAATGTCCATTCTTTCCTTCCTAATCCTTCTTCTTTTCCCTCGTTCATAAATAATTTGCATATCCAAAAGTATTTGTGTGACTCACAAGGTTACTAGAGAATTTTACAGCCGTAAGGCTCAGTGTTATAAGAATGTGTAAAGCAAATAGGCAACATGCCATGGAGATTAACTCGCGCTGCCTTCAGGCAACTGAGGGAGTTTGAATGAGGTCAAATTGTGGCCTTCCGAGTGGCGGAACGTTCCTTTCGGTGAGCTGCCACACAAGGTGGACATGCTGAGTCAGTTGTGCAACGATGCTGGTTGCAACGGCCATGTGAACATTCTCACACCTGTAGACGAGGTTCTGGACGTCCACGCGGCACAGAGTCCCCCAAGATTGTCGTGTAGTAAGGGCAGCAGTGGCACATCGTACACCTATCACAACACAGATAAGAGGGTTTGGCAGCCAAGAAGTGTCATCATGAACTTTCAAACCGGTTACTAACACTGGGACTACAGGCACGCATACCCCTTGCCCGTCTTCCATATCCGCTCGACTGCTGTCGTCAGAGGTTCTCTTGGAAGATGGAATGGCGAGGCGTGGTCTTCAGCGACGAAAGCAGATTCTGCCTGCACGCAAGCGATGGTAATTTGCGATGTACACCTGGCGAGCGCTGTCTCCTAGGGTGCATTCGTCCAAGACACACTGGCCTGATGCTGTAGGGTGTGCAACTCTCGTTCACATTTGAGGTTTGTGGTGACTAGCGATAAGTAGATGCAGAGGATTGTATCAACCGGTAGTCTGCCAATCTTTCAACAAAAAGGTGCTGTGTCTTCCAGCAGTATAATTTCTGCCCACACACTGCGCATGCAACTCAAGGTGCTCTGCAAGACGTACAGCAAGTTCCCTGACCAGCACCATCTCAGAACCTGTCTCCAATCCAGCAACTGTTGGATATGATGGGACGTCAACTTCTCACAGTCCGTAGCTTACAAACTGCTTAAACCTAGGTAAACTAACCTAAGGACAACACACACACCCATGCTCCAGGGAGGACTCGAACCTCCACGGTGAGCAACCGCGCGCTCCGCAGCGAGACGCTTTAGACCGCTCGGCTACTCCACCGCGGCATCGCTGTTTCCTCCTCTGACAATGTTGTCAAAAATTAATACTACGTGAACAGGCCGAGCAGGCGCGGGATAATGGATCCGAAGACGGTATTTTCCGTTTGTATGATCGAAAGGATACCACAATGGGCGCCTGGATTATCGCCCGAGGAAACTACACCGCGTATGAGTGTTTCAGCATCTAGGTACACCTGCTACCTCCATACCGCTTCAGTTATTGATGTAATAACATCATGTACTCCATATGCATTGTTTCAACAATAAAACTTGAGTAAAGAAGAAAACTCTAAGATAGTGTACTAATTTTTATTCTCGGCGGTGTATGATACCCTGAGTATAGGAGTAAAATAACTTTTCTAAGTGTTATCCATCTTCATTCAGGCGCTGCGAAATGGCCCATCTTGTTGCCGTGCGTAGCACGTGATTCGAGCCCAACTTCGCAATGCAAGTACATCTCTTCTTCATTCCAGCACGCAACTTTTGTGGATCTTAATCTAGATGGACTCCGCAATGACGCGGTTACTGCGAGAAAAAGTTGCCGTAACGAAAGTCGCCAGCCTTGCTGCCATCCATATCCCTTTAAACAAGATAACTTAAATCTGTGTGACGTGGCCTCTTATACGGAGAAAATACCACTTTTATCGTTGGAGCATTGAGCGTCAGAAACACAAGCATATGAGGATGTAAAGCAGTTGTGTGTAACAATATACGGGAAGTACGTTAATATCATTAGCGATTTGGAAATGACAAAGAAGCACCAGCGAGACAGAGATAATGCTTATGTTGAAAATGGATGAGGAAGGAAATTCGTAGATTTTAAAAGGAATAATTTTGGCATTCGCCTTTATCGATTTTGAGAAACTATAGAGAACGGAAATCAGAATAGACAATGGATATCGGGGCAGGTGGTACCTGCTGCGACCAATATTCAGACCTACTCTTGAACTACTGCCAACATATATAGGAGGATCGCCCGCAGTTTCTGTTCTCAATTTAAAAATACTTAGGTCAGTGTTGATTTTTCTATAATTTTTCCATAATTTCATCGATTTTTTGCAGTTACATATTTCTAAATTGTCCGGGTATTTCAGGTCATAAAAACAAGGCCGTTTTTCAAATTCGCAAAATAATTGTCATTAGCCCGCACTGGGCCTCTCTGCGTGTGGCAGTTCTACATGATTCTACCATGCAATGATATTTATATCACATACTATCTTAATCCCGCGGCTCCGCTCGCGTGTTGGTTGATTATGATAGATAAGCTATGTTTCAGTAGTTTGCTATGAGATCAAATCACATGTAAAAATGCACTCGTTTCGAAGAATCCAATCACTAAATTTCAACAATAATGATTGCAATATCACAGAACGATCACTTGATGTAATCGAGAAACGTCAAATCGATTTTCTTTAAATAGATGTATTACAAGAATTTTTTTATTGCTTTATTTATTTATTCTTATATTTCCTTATTCATATGCTTATCCTAACAGAGAAAGAGTTGAAGACATTGTAGCATGCATAGACCAAAAATATGGTCTGTTGCATCACGTTTCGCTGTATGTAACCTCCTTGCTATAGAGTCACAAACGTCATCGCTGGCCTTCAGTCCAATTTTTTTTATAATGTGACGACTTTCAACCACCACATCTTCCACCCTCTTATAGCTATTTGCATGGAACTGCTATGATGTACAACGGGTGACTTCGGACAACAATTACACACAGACCATTTGTTTGCGTTCTGTAGTCTTCGCTGCAGAGCGAAATAAACACACACACACACACGTAGATTTTTATATACACCGATAACTTTCCATCCCAATATACTCCACTCTTTTATCATTATCAACCCTCAACCAACAATGCAATCAATAAAACCATTTTCAAAGAGTAAATATAATTTTCAAAGAGTAATTATTGTTCCGCATTTCGCGTTATATTCTTCAAATTACTAAATATCTATAAGATAACTATGAAACCGTGCCTAAAACCTTTCTCAGGTATAAATTAATAACTGTACAAAAATTTAAGTCTCTGCGTCTTATCGTTTGGACGTGGTAAGCGTACACCGAACAGACATTCACATTAATATATATAGATAAATAGCTATCCGATCGCCATAAAACCGTGCCTAAAACCTTCCCCGGATGGACATTAGTAACAGTACAAATTTTTAGCTCTTTATGTCTTGTGGTACATACGTGATAAACGTACACGGAACAGACATTCACATTTATAGATATAGATGACAAAGAAGCAAAAGGTAAGCAAAAACGGAAATGAAAATGGTGAAGGAAACGAACGGTTATTATGAAGGCATATGGTATTGGTCGATGCAGCAACGGCTTCCTTGTTACCCTTTGTTTCTCAACACGACACTCACGAGTTAGTGTTAACAGACTAAGAGCAGATCACCTGCATAATAATAATACGATGTATATAAACTAATAATAATAATAATACGAGGTATATAAAACAAATAAAAATTTTATCATCATCATCTACCTATCAACGATTAGGCTGTTGGCTGTTCCGAACTCACAATCATTCCCATCTTTTCCGTGGTCTTCCAATATCTCTTTTACCATTCGGTTTGTATTTCAGGATGTTCTGGGGGATTCTGTGTTCTGGCATTATAATAAAGTGTTGCCTCCAGTTTTCTCGATATTGTCGGATTTTCTGGGTCATACTGAAAATATTCAATTTCTTCCTAATGTCGTAATTCTTGATCATGTCTCTTCTAGTGCAGACCTTTTTATTTCTCAGGAACCTCATCTCTGTACTTTGGATTTTATTTTCTTGTCTTTTTGTAGTAACCCAGCTTTCGCTTTCGTAGGATAGTGCGTGAAGTGCCATCACTTTATAGAATTTTAAAATGGTCTCTTTTTCTACTTTATTGGCAAATTTCTGCTTGGACAGGTAGCTTTGAATTTTGGTATTTTATTTTCAGTGTCGGAATCAAAATCGAAACTTATATCACAGACTAAATATGAGACATGAGAGATTTGTTCTAAAGGTGAATCATCCAAGACAGTATTTGATCTGATTGACTATTACCCTCGGATATCCATTATTTTAGTTTTATTATTAGAAATTTTACAGTTACATTTCCTGGATATTTCGTTCAGCTGATATACTGATCTTTGGAGATCATCTTCATTATTTTGAATAATAACAATGTCATCTGCAAATAGAAGAAAATTCTGGTATTCCTGATTAGATATTTTAATTCCTTTGTTTACTTTAAGCTTCCATTTCCGAAAAATGAAGTCAATGTGTATATGAGATAGGTTAGGTGAAGGCCCACATCTTTGTTTTTTCCTTGATAAATACCTATTTCTTCTGATTTAGTCTTGGCTGTGTTTATTACGGTGCGTGTATTTTTGTAAAGACTTTTTACTACTTCTATTAGGTAATAAGGATACCCGCATTCAGATATAATGTTTCATAGGCTATTTTTTTTAAATTAATATTATCTACAAGCTGTGATTCTTGCTTCAGTGACGTGACGTTGGACCTGTACTAATTGAATGTGATGAATACAATAATCCAAGAACATTATTACACTGTACACTATTTTGAAAAATGAGGCTTATGGCCGCGTCGGAGCGGCCGAGCGCATTGAGGCGCTATGCTGCTATTCGCGAGGCCGTTCCCTGCCGGGGATTCGAGTACCCCCTCGGGCATGGATGTTTGTGTCGTCTTTAGTATAAGGTAGTACTTAAGTAGTTTGTAAGTTTGTAAGTTTAGGGACTGATGACCCCACAGTTAAGTCCCTTAAGCTCTACAAACATTTACTCATTTTTTGAGGCTTATGTTTCTCTTAAAGTAGCTGTTACTGTGTGGAAATGGCAGCGCCCGCACGGTCTGAGGCGTCATTCTTGACCGCTCCCGTCGTAGGGTCGAGTCCTCACTCGGGCATGGGTGTTTGTGTTGTCCTTAGCGTAAGTTAGTTTAAGTAGTTTGTAAGTCTAGGGACCGATGTTCTTAGCAGTTTGGTCCTTTAGAATTATAAACCTTTCGCTATTAATTTCGTGGATAGAGGCGTTCTCAAATTGATTTGCCTTTTAATCCGCATTTTTAAATGGGAACTTGCAAATTTGAGGAGGTTGTCTTATTCTTACTAAGAACAGTGTCTGAGTTTTCACAACTTAAACCAATACAATGCAGAGAAGTAGGAGGTCTTCCCTTCCTTAATTCTACAAAGAAATGTTCTTTAGGCATGTGTGTCTACAAGAAACGGGCTCTGCGTTTACTACAGCTGTCTGGAGTGTTAGAAACGTATTCGCAATTGTGAAGACGATGATACATTAGATGTTCAATTTGATGACGATATTTGAAATTTTTGCCAGACCGGGACTCGCAGACAGCTTCAGGCCGGTGGACACAAGGTGGGCAATGCTCGAAACCCTAGCCACGAAACCTCTCCGTCATATGTCACTGAGTTGCTCCCAGTTCTTTCTTTTTGCGGAATAACGGATAATAGGTCTAGCATCCATTTTACTTATTACGCCATGTTTATCTGAACAAATAAAGAAAAAATGAAAGAGTCATTCAAGTAATAGCAAATACTATCAGCGTACTCAGTGCAATAAAATTAATTTAAATAAGTGAGTAGTTGAGCCTTGACTCGCGGCTGGCGCATGGACTCGCATACCCTCTTGGCATATTATGAGTTCTGTGTTCCTGGTCGGATTCGTTTCAAAAGTAACATCAGGTCACCTTCTCCTACCCGGTACGCCCCATCTGCGCGGGGGGATCCGTGAAAAGATTACTCCAATAATTTACTGAAAGTTGACGATATTGGGGAAGTTTCATCAGAGAGTCGTTGATTCTGTAGGAATTCCCGATAGTCGCGTACATCCTTTTGACTGTCTCCTAAAATATAATAGAGTGATAGTGGTTCATCCTCATCGGAGCATGGTTATTTGAAGAAGGTAGGAGGAAAATGAATTTCTTCTGGGCATATTAACATCCGTAGCTCGGTCTCGTGTTGCTTACTTCAAAGATGGAAGGCGAGAATTCGTTGCACCAGCAACATGTCGGCTGCAGAGGGTCTGCACACCACGCGGTGATCGTCCGCATCCATCAGGTAGCACTGTGAACAGAGGGAGTGATTCAACCATACCGACGTTGTACAGCCGAAACCGCGTCGCTTCTTTCCCATTAACGACAACGTACTATCTTCAGGCTGCTGTCTCGGGGTGCTGCGGTGGTCGGGAGTCTGGTGCGTCGAGTGGCACATCTAAGGTGTCCTATGCTTCGCCCTCTGTCCCTGCTACCGAGGCACCTTCAGGGGTACCGGACGTGGTCGAGCCGCCTTCTCCGCAAAGGAAGTGCCGGGTTGAACGGCATTCGCATCGCTAGAGGCGGAAGGCCAATGTGGAGGCTGGCCGTCCGTCCACGCCCGTTAGTCCTGTGAGTGGACGTGTGGCAGCTCCTTCAGCAGGGTCCGAGCAGGTGCACGGGAGCAGAGGATTTTTAGTTATTGGGAGCTCCAATGTTAGGCGCGTGATGGAGCCCCTTAGGCAGATAGCGTCGACATCCAGAAAGAAGTCCAACGTGCACTCGATGTGTCTGCCGGGGGGCCTCATGCGAGATGTGGAGGCGGCCTTGCCGGCGGCTATCGATGACTGCGGGGTGCGGTCGACTGCAAGTCGTGGCTCACGTCGGCACCAATGACGCTTGTCGCTTGGGTTCTGAGGACATCCTCAGGTCCTACAGGCGGCTGGCGGAATTGGTGAAGGCCTCTGCCCTCGCACGCGGGGTGAAAGCAGAGCTGTCGATTTGTGGCATTGTTCCCAGGGTTGATCGAGGTCCTTTGGTTTGGAGCCGAGTGGAGGGTCTGAACCAGAGGTTTCGCCGACTCTGTGACAGTCATGGCTGCAGATTTCTGGATCTGCGTTATCGGTTGGGAAATTGTAAGACGCCCCTAGTTAGATCAGGGGTGCACTACACTAAGGAAGCGGCTACTCGCGTTCAAAAAAAAAAAAAAAAAAAAAAAAAAAAAAAAAAAAAAAAAAAAATGTTCAAATGTTTGTAAAGCTTATGGGACTTAACTACGGGGTCATCAGTCCCTAAACTTACAAACTACTTATGAACTACTTACGAACTAGGACGGCACAAATATCCATGCCCGAGGGGGCATTCGAACCCCCGACCGTAGTGGCCGTGCTGACCGTGACTGGAGTGCCTCTGTCACCTCGGCCACCGCGGCCGGCGCTACTCGCGTAGCAGAGTACCTGTGGAGAGCACATGTTTTTTTTTTTTTTTTTTTTTTTTTTTTTAAGGATAGGCGCTAACTCTAATGAGCACTCGCCTGTCAACATTCAAACAGCAGATTCAGGCCGCGTTCGGCTCAAAAATTCGACTATCAAAGTATTAGCCGTGAACTTTCAAAGTATTGAAAACAAAGTTTCGGAATTTACCGCACTGCATGGAAATTATTGTGCTCAGATAGTTTTAGGCACCGAAAGCTGTCTAAATCATGATGTGGCAAGTTCAGAAATATTTAGCGAGGAGTGGAATATATATCGGAAAGATAGATCGGACACAACCGGCGGGGGACTGTTCATCGCTGTGGACGAAGATGTTGTTTCTACTGAGTTCGAGGTTGAAAGTAACTGTGAAGTTATCTGGGCACGTTAACAGGTCTAAAAGAAATAAAGTTAATAGTTGTGTGCTTTTACCGGTCCCCCCCCCCCCCCCCCCCCCCAGTGCTGCTGTAGCAGTTTTAGAGTCATTCAAAGAAAGTCTACACCAGGTACTGCATAGGTATCTGGGCCATGTAATATTAGTCGGGGGAGACTTCTACCTTAAGAGTATAGATTGGGACCTCTCTAGGTACATTTCAGGCGGTACAGACAAGCAGTCTTGCGAGTTACTTTTAGACACATTCTCCGAAAACTGTGTTGAGCAGTTAAATCGGCAAATCACGCGCAATGGAAATATTTTAGACCTTATAGCTACGAACAGGCCTGACCTTATTAACGATGACTGTGTAGAGACAGGAAATAGTGATCATGATATTATCATAGCGTCGATGGTGACCACAGTTCATAAACAAATCAAGAAGGCTAGGAGCGTGTTTTTGTTGGGCAGAGCCGATAAGCAATTTTTAAGATCGCACTTACAAAATGAATGGGCATCGTTTAGTTCCGGTACTATCAATAATTGTACACTTAATTTAAATGCATTGTACATAAAGCGTTAGAGAGATATGTGCCTGTAAAGTCGATGAAGGATAGAAAAGATCCACCGTGGTATAATAATAATGTCTGAAAGCTACTGAGAAAGTAAAGACTGTTGCACTCTCGGTTAAAAAACGAAATACGCAAATGATGATAGGCAAAAGTTAGTAGAGATTCGTGCGTCTATAAATAGATCGATGCGCGAAGCATACAATAATTACCACAGCCATACCTTACCAAAAGATCTTTCCGAGAACCCGAAAAAATTCTGATCCTATGTAAAATCGATAAGCGGGTCAAAGCCCACTATCCAATCACTCGTTGATCATTCCGGGGCAGTAATTGAAGAAAGCAAACGGAATGCGGAAGTTCTAAATTTAACCTTCAAGAAATCTTTCACGCAGGAGGATCGCACAAATCATTTGATCAACGTACTAATTCCGAAATGGAGGACATAGTAATAGGTATTTCCGGTGTAGAGAAGCAGCTGAGAGAGCTAAATACGAAAATGTCTGCTGGTCCGTGGAGAGTCCTGGAGAGTCTGGTCTGTGGAGAGCCCATGCCTGAGCAAGCGATATAAAGCTGTTTGTGTGAGAAACATAGAATTTCAGATACACTCCACAGTATTGAATAGATTGCCCTGTGATTTATTAATCATAATAGAAAATGCAAGTCCCACTGCAAACTGCAGTATCTTAAACTTAAAAGCCAGATCTGTCGGAAATAATGGGTATTGTTCGGATGTACACTGTTTCATTCTCTTCCTTTCCTTGTAGCTCTATGGATATCTACTGCTTCTTCCTACAGCGATATGCGCTTCACAGTTCAAAGTTGCTTCAAAGTTTTCAACAGCACTCTCATCTTTCAGGAATTTACTTGACCTCACTGGAATACAGGATTGTCTTAGCAGTAAATAAGAAATGTAATAAAACGTGATGCCTGATGTGAAAAGTTTTTACTCATCATATATACTGAGTTATATGTTGTACAATTGTATAATTTTTCAGGTATATATTCATTAATAGAAGTACTATGTGTCTGTAAAATCTGTTGCGAATACAAGTAGTAGTAAAGAAGTAATAAATTAAAACCTGGTGCGTGATGGGCCACTGAAACAAGGGCTACGATTTTCCTTACGTCAGTGGTGTAGTGTACTGATGTTGAATCCTTTTTGAAAAATCAGTCACGTACAATGAGGGGAATAATTCTTTGTGTTGATAATGAAATAAATAATTAATGTTGTTTCGATCAGAATATTAATGATCTTCCTAAAGCGTATATTTCCTTGCCAACGATAACATACTGAACCGCTGCCACTGCAAGTAAAATTTAACTCAGGTACAACAAAAAGAAAAAGAAAAAAAAATAGCTGTATCCAGTTCTTTCGCGTCTATCGATGGTTTCATTTAATGAGAATTGTTTGCAAGGAAACACGAATTTATGTAGTTTCCTTTACGATTTCTGTGCGTACTTATTACATCTTGAGTCCATTCTGTTTAAAATGCCTAGAAATCGGTGTAGTACAGTACAGAACAAACTGAGGCCCTGTTAGTTACTTAGAGCACCAAAGACCTAATAGTTGGCGCTACTGCATTTTTTTAATTTTTCATTCCTTTTCGATGGTTATGCCATAGAACAGCAACGCAGCATTAAAGGTGCTGTTGGTTTTGTAGTGCTCCAAATAAACAATACATGATCGTGTTATGCGTATTCATTCAGCAAAATAAGTATTTTGACTTAAGAGCCGCAATCGTATCTCTGCAAATACAAACTAACATTGAACAGTGAGTTTCTGATTACACTTAGTGTATTCACAGCTTAACGACATTTCTTTGTTCCTTTTCACAGGGAACATTTGAATATAAAACATAAAGACATTCCGTCGCGTCTATCGATGCTCCAATTTACTTAAGAGTTCTTAGCAAGGAAAATCGAATTTATGTAGGTCACTTTCTGATTTCAGCGTTTCCTCATTACATTTTGAGTGCAAGGGGTGCGGCTCCGTAGCACAGTGGTAGAGTGCCAGACTACAGAATCCAAAGGTCACAGTTTCGATCCCCGCCAGGTCCTAGGATATTTATCTATCACTTTCCACTTCTTTCACCTCTTACAGTGTTGCTGATGTGAACAATGCCGAGTAGCCCCGTGTTTCGGAACCCACGTTAAACTGTAGATCCCCCTATAACTGGCTGGGTAAGTCAGCTCGAATGTCGGAGAAAGGCAACAGCATACCACCTCCAAACAGGACCATGCCTAGTAAAGCACTGTGGTGTTCAAACCAATCTTCGGATTGTTGACTGCTTTACCTTACCTGATTAGGAATGCCTTGAAAATGCTATAGTACAGGAAAGGATAAAGTGGAGCGACGTTAGTTACACCAAATAACTAATTATGGGTTGCTGCGGTTTTTTATTCTTCATTCTCATAACTATGGCATAATGGACTACAAGAATAGGTACCATTTTACTTACGGCGGCGGCGTTGTGCGCTGATGTTGGCAACGGCCGTTGAATGCTTTTTCAGAAATAAGTCACGTAGAATGAGGGGAATAATTCTTTATGTTCACAATGAAATAAATAATTTATTCTGTTCACGTCAGTAAATTAATCACCCTCCTAAAGCGAATAGTTCGTTGCCAACGATAACAAACTAAACCGCTGCCATTTTTTTCCCTAGCTGTATCCCATATGCTTTGCAATGTCATGGAAAGAAAAGAAGTGCATCTTTTGATGGGTATAACCACTAAATTGTATATCGAGTAGAAATATCTATGGAGTGAGCACTGCGTTCTGTGCATCTTCTCAATGCTGGAATTACCACGTGATAATGAGCCAAATACACTCTTTCCACACATTTATTTGCTGTTACGGTTGGTTTGTACCGCATTGTCTGCAAAGAAGACCCTCCTCCTTTTCGCAGAGCACATAACATAAAATAATATGTAAATAAATGTGTCAAACAAGCAACAAGAAAGTTGAGGAAGCGTAGCTTATAGGGCCATTTACACAGAGCGTCTTAACCGAACAAAAAGGGACCAAGGTAACGACAGCTATTAGTAGATTTTCCCAGTATCATGTGACATTTTCACCTTTTTGTTGAGGTCACAAAATCTGTTCTGCGCATCTGAATGCTCATTCCAGATATATTTCTGCTCTCTGCCTGCCACTAGAGATAATATACACATGCGAGCGACAAACTCATCACAAACATCTCTCCTTTCATAATTGTTCGGTACAATATTGTGATTAAAATTTGCTATTACTTAATTTTGGTGCGGACTACATTAATATAGAGAAAGACGTCTTCTTTTGCAGAGACAATTGCACTTAGTTTTAATCCGACTTCTGAATATATAGTTCTGCTACACAAGGTCGATTTCAACTTCGTGCTTTACGAAGTAATCACTACAGGACGTGGGGACACGTATTAGCTGAAACAGTGGCCGATGCTGTTAACACAGTGAAGATAATTCACTGGAAATACTATATTTAATGGAAGGTTCTATAAAGACGATCAGCTGACGCCATTCCTTCAACGGTTACCCAGACTTACTATATCGCACATTAACACCACCATGACGTCTTATTTAAACAAACATAACTGTTCTGTTGACTGAATTACGAGACTTTCAGCATTCGTCGAGTTTTCGATAATAGGGAGCACTGCATACAGAATAACTACATTGTCCCAAGTGCTACACTGTAACATACTATTACTTCAGCATACACTTACTGTGAGAGATAAATAGTTTCAGTTTAGTACTACACCACAGAACCAAAACATGGCGCTGTTATTACTATTACTATTTCTCATTTCAAGTACAGAAGTGTTTTCAGAAGTTTACGCCAAACAGGCAATTACACACCGCAGTTTTAACATTCTGAACACAACCTACGTTGAATTTACATCGTTCGGAGTACGGACTTAAATTAATTTCAGTTTTTGTATGAGAAACTTCATGAAAATTCATCGTTTTCGACAATGACTTCTACCTTAAATTTGACATCTTGGCTACGAGAACTGAGTTTATTGACAGAGGGATCCAACAAGGCTTTTTCTTTTGCTGACCTAGGTCCGAATCTAAAAAGCCATGATATACACAGGTCCCTCATTAACAACCGTTGCGAAGCACGGGCATATAAGCTAGTGTTACATACATGGTGGGCGTCGAAGTTGTGTCCAATGGAAAGGTCATTAAATAACACGAAGTTATTACTATACAGTGCGTCCCATTTATTTTGACCATAGAAAATATCTCTAATGTTCAAATGTTTGTAGAGCTTATGGGACTTAATTACGGGGTCATCAGTCCCTAAACTTACAAACTACTTATGAACTAGCTAACACTAAGGACGGCACAAATATCGATGCCCGAGGGGGGAGTCGAACCTCCGACCGTAGTGGCGGTGCAGACCGTGACTGGAGCGCCGCAGTACCCTCGGCCACCGCGGCCGGCGCATGGATGTTTATGTCGTCTTTAGTATAAGGTAGTTCATAAGTACTTCGTAAGTTTAGGGACAGATAAACCCGCAGTTAAGTCCCTTAATCTTAACAAACATTTGAACATTTAAATGGACACCCCATATTATTTCATCAGCATTGTATAGCATGACAAATCACATAAACAATGGCATTGATTGCATCACAATACCTCTATTGCATTCCGAGATATTGGGAAGCGAAATTGACGCTTGAAATACGCGAAACGCGCGGCTAGAGCAGTCCTCAGACTCGGGCGCCGCTCAGAACTGTGGCTAGCCGCGCAGTTTCGCGTATTTCAAGCGTCAGGTTTGCTTAGCAGTATATCGGGATGTAATTGACGTAATGCGATGCAATCAACGGCACTGTTTATTTGATTTATCGCCGGCCGCGGTGGCCGAGGGGACTGAGGCGCTCCAGTCACGGTCTGCACGGCCACTGGGTTTCGAATCCCCCCTCGGGCATGGATATTTGTGCCGTCCTTAGGATTAGCTACTTCATAAGTAGTTTGTAAGTTTAGGGACTGATGACCCCGTAGTTATGTCCCATAAGCTATACAAACATTTGAATATTTGATTTATCATGATATAAATTGCTGATGAAATAATATAAGGTATCCATTTAAAATCACATATGCTATCGTTTAAAAATGTTTCAATATACTTACATTCATGAGCCGCTGCCTTACATGGATACCGGTGAAAGTCGTTATACAATAGCTGTTGTTGTCTTTCCAGAGATAATTTGGGTGGTCAAGATGAATGAGATACCGTGTACACGATTTACACGTTTCCTTGATAATATTTTGAAATATATCTCTTCTTCTTTCTTTCTCTTTGGCCACGTTCCCGCACATGCAGGGTAGGCTTTGTTAATCCGGATTTGGCGTGTTAATATTTACGGTGTGGCCGGATGCCCTTCCTGTCGCCACGCCATGCCCCCCGCGAGGAAATGTGTACCCAAAATCTCTTCGTATAGTGATATATGTGGGATAGTGTGAAGTGTTACGAAATGTTTGCGAATCGTGCAACTGAGGCGGGACTTGTCCAGCACGGTACTCACCTAGGGAGATGTGGAAAACAGCCCGAAAACCACATCCAGGCTGGCCGGCACTCCGACTCACTTGGTCAACCCGCCGGGCGGATTCGAACCGGGGCCGGTACGCCTCCCCGTCTCGGAAAGCGGTGCGTTAGATCGCACGGCTTAACCGAGCGGGTAATATTTTGAAATCTAATTTGTCCATTTTTTTTTAAATCTCAGGGACTTAACTGCTGCGGTTATCAGTCCCTAGGCTTACAAAATACTTAAACTTATGCTAAGGTCAACACGCACGCACACACACACAGACACACACACACACACACACACACACACACACACACACACACAGACACACACATCAGGGAGGACTTGAACCTCCGACGGCGAGCAACCGTGCGCTCCGCAGCAAGGCGCCTCAGAGCGTTCGGCCTCTCTACCGTGGCAAAATATTTTGTCTTGTTTTGCGTGATTTTAGTGCAGGGGTGGTTTTGGAAAAAAATGGGACAACCAGAAGGAACAGCTGAAAATTGTAAATTCGTAATTTTGTAAGGGGGGCCTCGCCACTTCGGATTAGATTTGTATTTTATGCCCTGCCATATCGTTCATCTGATTGCGATAAAATTTTTTACACATAAGGTTCAAGTCGGTGCTTTCTACATAATAATTCGCACAGAGCATGGAGAGGTGCGTTACATCGGACTTGTTCCCCAATCTGCAGTTTTATTCTTATCTCGATGAAATTTTGTACACTTGGCCTTCAAAACAAGAAAAACATCACAGTCTATATAACATTTCCTACGTTGCATTGTGGGGTGTACCTTACTCCAGACTTTGACGTCGTTTGTCCAGTCACCGTGAATTTGGCAGGTATTGTAATTTCTCATACACAGGGGAGGGAGTAGATGAAGACTGAATGGAAACATGAGGAGATTGTCAGAGAGCGGGGGAGGTTATGACAGAGATAGGGGGATGGATAGGTGGATAGAGGGGACTAGGAAGAGGATAACGTGCCTTAGAGAGGCGGAGACAGGAGGGAGGAGTATATACACAAACTGAATACTGGAATAAGCAACGCCGGGTTTTCAAGAAGCCAATACTGTGACGCGCTTAATAGGACAAAGAGGTAAGAAACATGCATTACAGATCGGGGAGTGGTGGGTAGGGAGACTAAGTCCGGTATTACAGGATCATATGTATAAGTCAATGTTGATATGTTAAACACTTACGCCAGAGAAGTTTGATAGTGTAATGAGTAACTTTGACCAAAAAAAAAAGTTCAAATGTATGTAATCCTATGGGACAGAACTAAGTTGGCCATCAGTCCCTAGTCTTAAAAACTACTTAAACTAGGTTAAACTAAGCTAAGGACAACACACACATCCAAGGGAGGATTCGAACCTCCGACGCGGGAGGCCGCGCGTTCTGTAACATGGCGCTCCAGACCGCTCGGCTACTCCCGTCCGGCATCCTTTGACATAACTCCTCTTTCGTCAAAGAAATATTATCACATATCGGGCCTCGCTGTAAATTTGATCGTAAAAATCGTTTGCCTTCTGTTCACTGCAAAGCCAAGTACAACCGCTATGAGCTCTAGCATCGCAGTTTTTTGTCTGCTGTGTGTTTGTAAATGTGGCTGCGAAGTTTAGATGGTGTGTTCAGTCAACACCAAATTAATAGAAATATATGAAACAGACGTGGCGTTGTGTAGTATGACCCATGCTGATAATAAAAATAGGTTAAGAAGATTGGAGAGCTGTAAGTAAATGGCAGAAGTTAATAGCCGTGAAATACGACCCGATTGTACATCAGACGACGTAGAGAAGAACATTAATTTTTATAACCAGAGTGCCTCACGTTAAACAGCGCCTCATCTACCTCATGTATTTCTATAAGTTTTGTAGTAGATGGAACACAAATTGTATTTTATTTGTTAACAAAGATTATGACTTTATTTGAGCATATTCATTATAAAATTATTAAAAATAGTTCTTAATAACCATTTGGTGCACTAAATGTTTATTTAGTTTCAGATATTCATCCATAACTGCGCTATAAATTTATTCACGCGTTCCAGGAGTTATTTTGTTTAAAAATACACCCTGTTGTATTCGAGTACTGTACTGGAGTCTATAATATATCTTCCCAGTAGAAAGAAATCACAATGTCGCTGTAACCCCGTCTTCTACAGATTAGCTTCGCTAATGCGCATATTCCGCTTTGTGATGTGAGGTTCTAATTTATTGAGTAAATATTGATACGTTGTGGCATCCATTCACAGGTCATTTATATGACTTGACGTCTACCACTTCCAGCCCCGCAACAAATTTTTCTGAATGTTTTCGTCACCACCATAGGCGAACAACATCTTCACCCAAGTATATTTCCTTTTTGCCCCAACTTGTCTACGACCAAAAGGATAAAAAATGTAATTGTGGCGGTAGAAATTACAGTGCATAACAAGTTATTATTGTCCGCCATCTTGAAACATGAAGTAAAATATGATGACAGTGTTCAAATGTGCAAATGTTTGTAAATCTATCGGACTTAACTGCTGGGTTATTAGTCCGTAGCTTAAAAACTACTTAAACTAAGGTAAACTAACCTAAGAATAACACAAACACTCATACCCAAGGGGGGACTCGAACCCCCGACGGCGAACGGCCGCGGGCACCGCAGCACGGCGCCCCAATGCTCACGGATAATCCGCCACGGCTATGACAGTGTAATGCCCCTTTTTAGTGCCACGTCAAAGATTTATGTCAAACAAACTTCATAAATATTTGATAATATTTCTTTGTCAAAGATATGATGAAATATATGAGCGTGTAATACCAGCCTGCCGCCACGGAGTGGCCGAGAGCATTGATGCGCTATGCTACGATGCGCGAGGCCGTTCCCCGTAGGGGGTTTGAATCATCCCTCGGGCATAGATGTTTGTGTTGTCTTTAGTTTAAGTTAGTCTGTAAATAGTTTTTAAGTTTAGGGAGTGATGATCCTGCAGTTAAGTCCCATAAGCTAACGGGGGGACGTAGGAGAAAATGGACGTGATTACATAATCTAACAGAGTTTTCGGTGTTTCAAAGATAATAGAACCAAATTTTGCACTTGAGGTAATTATGTTATGGGCTACATTCTGGAAATTGTTCAACTATTTTTTCTAAAAAAATTTGATTATGACATTGTTGGAAATTTTAGCAAAATATGCTATCACACAAGGAACATTTTCTGAAAAATTACTTAACTTACAACTTTCATATTGTGGTTGATAATTCTTAGTAATCAGATAAGCAAACGCGTGGAACATTTTTTTAATATAACTTTTAGAGCTCTTGCAGTTTATTTATAAAAATTATGTGCATGAAACAAAGCAATTTCAATTTCAAAATCTGAAAATAATTTGGACAGAAATACACTTAGAAAAAATTCGAACCACAGGAAGTTGTGTTATACTATGAAAATTTCCCTTATCTATCGCCAGTGGTACGGGAAAAAATGTTCCTTATACACCGAAAAATGAAAGTTACGGGAAATGCACGTAAACCATAACCATACATTTGATCGTCTTGCTGTTCTTGGACATGTTTCCTTTGTAACTGGTGTTTCTGGCGTGCCCTTTTGGCTATATCCTTCAAAGACATTTCAGATGTTGCAAAACGCTCATTGCCTATCTTCTTCAATAGCTTCTCGGTGAAGCAACCAGCAACAAATCATAGTCCAGTAAGGGTCCTTATTCTTCCAGTGTTACCATCATTAAACACCAGACTTGCCTCATATGTGGGAATTTTAACAACAGTAGATGAGCTAAATGTTGTTTTGGGGCATCTCTTCCAAATTAGACTGTTGAAGTTCTCATTTGGGTTTTGTGTTCACCATCGGTACATTTCTTTAACAAATCTACATGAGCTAGAAACTGGAATGTTGGCTCTATGGCAAAGATAACACGACATAAACGGGTCCACAGCCTTCTATACTCTTCCGATGCTTTTATAACATCAGAAAGAAGGAGTGTGCCGCCTAGAAAAGTGGGCGTGGCGTTGCGCAGTGATTAAAAAAAAAAGTGTCAATCATTTGTAGCTCAAATTAATCTGTGAAAATTGGGGACAGTATTTCTAACACGCTACAGAATTATATGTAGGCATTTTTTCTTAATTTTTGACCAATGGAATGTTCCCCTCGGGCACGGATGACTTTAGTATGCGTTAGTTTATAAATGGTTTGTGTAAGTTTAGGGACTGATTATCCCGCAGTTAAGTCCCATAAGCTTAACAAACATTTGAACATTTTTTGAAAGGAATGCAGGATGTAATCCCATACTATTCATACTTGGCAATTGCGAAGTATTTCCGGGTTAGCAAGTTTAAAACTATATAACTTAGAATATATTTGCCCAGAGCAAATTTAACTTTATTAGGCAGCAGTACTGGTAGTGTACATCTCATGCTTCAAAACTTTTCAATAACAAATTAGAAAAAAGTTCTTATATTAACTACTAGCTTAAACCCGCGGCTCCGCTCACGTATTGGTTGATTATGATAGAATGCGCGATACGTCAAATCGATTTTTTAAAGACATGTATTAAAATACATTTCTTTTTTACTGCTTTATTTATTTATTCTTATATTTCCTTATTCGTATGCTTATCCTTACAAAGAAAGAGCTGAAGACATAGACCAAAGACATGGTTTGTGGCATCACCGTCGGGGGTTCGAATACCTCTGGGACATGGATGTTTGTGTTGTCTTTAGCATAAGGTAGTTCATAAGTAGATTGTAAGTTTAGGGATTGATGACCCCACAGTTTAGTCCCTAAAGCTCGACAAACATTTGAACATTTGTGGCATCACGTTTAGCTGTATGTAACATCTTGCTATAGAGTCGCAAACGTCATCGCTGGCCTTCAGTCCGAATCTTTTTATAATTTGACGACTTTCAACCACCATATCTTCCACCCCGTTATAGCTATCGGCATGGAACTGCTATGGTGTACAACGCGAGACATCGGACAACAATTACACACAGACCATTCGTTTGCGTTCTGTAGTTTTCGTTGCAGAGCGAAACATTAACACACACATACGTAGAATTTTATATACACCAATAACTTTCCATTCCAATATACTCCACCCTTTTATCATTATAAGCCCTCAAGCAACAATGCAACCAATAAAACCATTTTCGAAGAGAAAATACAATTTTCAAAGAGTAATTATTGTTCCGTATTTCGCGTTATATTCTTCAAATTACTAAATATTTATCAGATCTTTATAAAACCGTGCCTAAAACCTTCCTCAGGTATAAATTAGTAACTGTACAAATATTTAAGTCTCTGCGTCTTGTCGTTCGGACGTGATAAGCGTACACCGAACAGATATTCACATTAAAATATATATAGATAAATAGCTATCCGATCGCCATAAAACCGTGCCTAAAGCCTTCCCCGGGTAGCCATTAGTAACTGTACAAATATTTAGCTTTTTATGTCTTGTCGTTCAGACGTGATAAACGTACACCGAACAGACATTCACATTTATAGATATAGATTTCCCAACCCAGGTTAGAAGTTAAAACAGAAAATGTGGACTAGTTTCGAAGTTCTCTTTCATGCGTATTGGCAACTGCATCTACTAAGATCGTAAAGCGTGATACTGATTTTATAATAGGTAGTTAGTTGTAAAGGGTGGTTTGATGCACGCTTTCCACGCACTGTACTGCACGTGCCGCGTGGACGAGTATTGGCGTCTGGTGAAGGGGGGGGGGGGGCGGGTAGGGAGAGAGGGGGGGGGGGCGGAGGCGCTTCGCACGTGTAGCCAGCGGTCGGCGGCCAGACGCCAGCTGCCGAATTGCACAAAATGTTCGCTGCGAGTTTACTTCCGCTTGTCGCACAGTTCGGACGCGCCATCTCCTGCGCTCCGCACTGACGGGCACTGTTTACGTATCACGTACTAGTATGGCATGTTTTCGTACACACCTTCCGAGTGTTGCTGTACTTTATCGTCTCGTTTAGAAGACAGACGTTTAAGCGAAATACTGTGTACGGTGAAAGTATGTGTATCGTGTGTCCTCTTAATAACAGTTATGGTGGCAGTCGTTCTTCATAGTCTATCTCCGTAATGGCCGATCCTCCAACCCAAGGGACAGAGACGACACAGACAATATGCCGTCGCCGTGACAGAAAACCTACAGATACACCGTTGTGGCCACCGCAGGTGCATCATCATCATCATCATCATCAACGACAACAACAACAACAGCAACACCTACAATTCCAGCAGCAACTAGCCCGACAGCGACAGCATGAACTAGAGCAGCTCCGGAAACGGCAAAACGAGCAACATCTTCAACATCAACAGCTACATGAGGTAAGTCAGCTGCTCAGCTATACTTGCGATCCTTCCAGCTCAGTCTATGCATTTGCACAACAGCAGTAACAAAGTGGTATCTTTAGTAAATGACTGTGTGTCGACCCTCCTCCCACCATGGACCGTGATACGATTGGAGTACCGGTTTTAGAACCATCTTCTTCCAAAGATACAGTGTAAGCGAACAAAGAATACAGTCAGGTTTAAAGTTAGACCCCTAATGCTGCTGTTACCCAGCCGAATGTCAATAAACTGCACAGTCGCTCAGATTCAGCCTCCTGCATTGTCTTCGTGGAAAGCTTGTCACACTTCACTCTATGTAAGTAGCATATTATTGCAATCATATAGCTCCCACCTCAAGCGCGATGTGTTTGACAGTAGCCCACAGGGCACTATTGAAAAGTGCACCGACTGCTAATATACTGCCGGAAAAAAATTGTACACCCTCGTAGAGTTTTCCGATTCAGTAAAGATTAATTGCTGAAACAGTGCATATAGATATTAAACTGAATTAGAGGCACTGAATTAAAATGTATGCCGCGACCGGGATTCGAACCTGGGATCTCCTGCTTACTAGGCAGACGCCATAACTATTAAAAAAAATTTTTTACCATTATGCCACCGAGGCTTAATGATTACAGTGACTGCATGGATAATCTAAAGCAGTGTTTTTCAAGATAGGCCTAAGTGAAATTTGTTTTATGTTGAAAGTACGTAATTCATTGTTTAACATTAATTCTGAATTAAATATAACGTAGATTGTTTTATTGTAAAAACAGCATGTTAACTATGAATAACCTCCAAGCCAGAAAACTGTTCAGGAACCTATCGATAGGTAAATGAACAAGATGCAATTTTTTTAGGGTACATAATACTGACCTGGGTAGGGTTCTCCAGAATATTATTCTTTGAAGGGGTCGACGGAATATTTTTACTTGCAAGGGGGTCGCACATTCGAAAAGGTTGTAAAACACTGGTCCACAGGCACGCCCCCTCTACTACATAAATTTCAGCACTGCCTCTTGTTCCCTTATAAATACGTATCAAATTTCAACGCTCTTCAACAGCAGAATAGCACCCCAGCAAAGAATATTAACGGGAAATCCTGCCTTACGCCTCAGGCACAGGTGATATATAAATATCAAATAAACATTTGCCAGAGACATATTTTTCTCGATATCTTTTAAAGATATTAAACTTAATTAGAGGCATATAGAGTACATGAAATGATTACATTTACAGATCAATACCTCACCCGGTACTGAGGTAGTAAGTGTCGATCCATGCTGACACGCCAATATAGTACGTCGTATAGAATCCACGGCCGGCAATGCAAGTGCAATATCAGGCATCCGTTCGATCGTAAAGATGGAGAATAATGTTACTCCCTACCTGTTCCTCCTGTTCATGTAGTTCAACAGAAGTTGTGAGTTCCATGTATCAATTGCCATAGCAAACACGTAAACGATCGAAGACAAGTCCGGAGAGCCGGAGAAGTTGGCGCACTTCTTGCACAGAACGTTGAGTTCCACGCGCAGTCGACCAATTCTCCTGCATTGTCTTGGTGGAAAGTTTGTCAGACTTCACGCTATTTAAATGGCAAATTATTGAAGTCCTATAGCTCTCACCTCAAGCACAATGTTTTTGACACTAGCCCACCTGGCAGAATTGAAAAGTGCAACGGCTGCTAATATACTGACGGAAAAAAATTACCAATTCAGTGAAGATTAATTGCTGAAATAGTGCATATAGATATTAAACTGAATTAGAGGCACTGAATTAAAATTTATGCTGCGACGGGGGTGCGAACCCGGGACCTTCTGCTTAGTAGGCAGACGCCATAACCACTATACTACAGAGACTTAACGATTGCATTGATTTCACGGATAGTCTAAAGGTACGGCTACATAAATTTCAACTCTGCCTCATGTTCCCTTATAAATACGTATCAAATTGACAATCCTGCGTTATACCTGAAGCACAAGTGATATATAAATATCAAATAAACATTGCCCAGAGACATATTTTGTCACGATATATTAAACTGAATCTTTATCTATATAAAAGAGAAAGGACACACATTCAGATACTCACTCACTCACTGACAAAACACGAAATCTCGATAACTACTTCACCTATGAAGCTGAAATTTTGCCGGTATGTAGTTTAAAGGTAGAAGATGTTAGCTAAGAAAGGATTTACGATAGGACGGAATGAAGGTGCATGGCGGAGGATACTTTTCCTACAGACTGACGAAATCTGTAGGAATGTAGTTCATCGGTAGAGGACGTCAGCTAAGAAAGGATTTTGTGAAAGGACCAATAGTTAAAGAGATATGACGTCGTAAAAAATGAAAACTTCTCCTTATTGCGGCACGTGATAGTGTGACTTTATCAGTCCACTATTTGAGAAGGAGAGGACTTAGCGACTTGCAACAAACTTCAATCATAATTCCAAACCTCTAGGAAACTTTTTCTCGCTGACAACCCCAGGAAAATGATGATAAGAAAAAAGTTTGTCGCTTACTACTTTTTCGGCGTTCATGAAGTAAAATTACGGCATTTGGCATGCCGTTACAATTTATTACTCTTAAACTATTAATTGTATTCGCGAGAAAAGTTACAAACAGTATACACACTTACCACTGAACGTACGTTCGAAATTTAATCATACTGCGACACACAGTTCATAAGATATGGAGTAATAAACAATTACGTTAATGAAAAATCGCCACATCACGCTTGACGTTTTGATTGGTTACGTCTTTCCTACTAACTATATTCACGACGTATTTTCCAAACGTTTTACATATGCACCACTGGATGTACCTTCGAAATAATATCGTATTACAACATAGAGTTCAGGTGCTATGACGTCAAAGACAATGAAATACATGAAACTTCGCCCTAAAAAGCATGACGTGGTATTTTACTACGTCTTTACTACCAAATCAATTTACAACACATTTCGCAGGCACTTTCCTAATATTCCTCTCTACGAACCTGGTAAATAACGTCTTTGTAGGGCCCATAATTCAAGAGATATCTCTCTACATATAAAAGCTAAAGGTCACTCACTCACTGACTAAACACAAAATCTCTAAAACTACCGCACATATGAAGCTGAAATTTTGACAGTATGTAGTTTAAACGTAGATGTTAGCTAAGAAAGTATTTACGATAGGACGGAATGAAGGTGCATGGCGGTGGATACTTTTGCAACATTGCCGAGAAATGGAAAGGTGGAAACGAACAGAGACATGGGAAAGAAAGAGATGAATGCAGATAGAGGAGGGAAGGGGAGGTGGACTAAGAGAGTGTAAAATAAATAAACACCCGGGCAACGCCGGGCTTACAGCTAGTTAGAGTTACATGAAATGATTACATTTACAGATCAATACCCCAGCATGTACTGAGGTACTAAGAGTCTATGCATGCTGACACACCAATATTGGTACGTCGTGTAGAATCCACGGCCGGCAATGAAAGTGCTATTTCAGGCATCCGGCGAATAATGTCTTGGGATACGTTACTCCATACCTGTTCCTCCTGTTCACGTTGTTCAACAAGAGTTGTGAGTTCCATGTATCAATTGTCATATCAGACACGTAATCGATCGAAGACAAGTCCTGAGAACTTGCTACCATGTAAGCTGCTGCACAGAACGTTGAGTTTCACGCGCAGTGTTGCATTATCCTGTTGCAACAACACCTCAGCTTCCTGGTACAAGAAAGGGATGTACAAAATTCTGCACGTCCCGAATGCTGGTATGCGTTCCCTTCGCAAACAACGAAGTTGAACGAGAGTTGTAGCTTATCGCAGCCCAGAAGAATGATGCACTCAACGAAACAGCGCTCACCACGCCTACGTCGTGTGCGGAAACGATCACCACTTACGTAAGGGGAGAATCTGCTTCCATCGCTTCAGACCACGGCTCACAATTATAGCTTTCAAGTGGTCCTTTGAAGTAAAGCTGTGAGAGTAACGAAAAGATATGTACCCGTATGTATCCGTTCCAAAAGGAAACAGTACTCGTTACAAACGAATCGTTTACTCCTTACTCTCGTTACCGGTACCACCTAGAAATATGCTCGCAAAACTGTTATTGTTAATTATTTTACATTTAAATTTGCCACGTAGATACCGTACTGTTTGAGGCAATTGCACCAGGAGCAGTACAGTCCATTTCCGTCGTGAATAAAATACAGTTGTCCATACATTTGATCTAAATTATTGAAAGTCCTGTTCCCGCAAGTTCGGCCCGTAGTTCGCTTATGGAATGTCGAATTAATCGGAATATTTCGTGACCTATTACAGTAGTAGCACTACATTTGCGAACAGCGGGACTGTTGTATTGTGTTCTGTGGCATAAACAATTAAGATAATACCGTCATGAATGAAAATATGTAGATGATAACTTTTGAGTACTTTTGACAAAACTTTTTTATAGTAGACAAGATCAAAAACAATTCACCATTAATCTGAAACCTTTAAAGAAAAAAAAAAAAAATAGAAATAAAACTTATGTAGTAGTAGTCAAATAAAATTTACAAATTTCAATTATATAGTGTGGTACATACGGTATTCAGAGGTTTCAACTACTTTAACTGATTATTTATGAGGTGTTCTTTTATATTTCAATCTACGAATTTTAGTCAGTTATCTGTCAGTCATCAGAATACTGCACGTTTACAATTTTTTTCAAAGATAATATATAAAAGTTAACAGAGATAACATAATTTTATTTATTATTTCCGTGTATGTTATTATGTAGCGCATTATAGTACGATCAAATGCTAATGCTAAAGTCAAGTGTGATCAAATATCGTACTACTATAATACTAAAGTCAACCAAAGACTAAGCAAGGAAAACCATGTCAAACATAAATGTATGGTCTACATATCCTCCTAAAATTTATAACACAAATCTTTAATCATATTCCCTAAATAATAACATACGCAGAAATAATAAATAAAATTGTACAATCTCTGTTAACTTCTATATATTGTTTTTGAAAACAAAATGTAAACGTACATTATTTTGAAGACTGACAGATAACGGACTAAAATTCGTAGATGGAAATATAAAAGAACACCTCATAAATAATCAGTTAAAGTAGCTGAAACCTCTGAATACCGTGTATACCACACTATATAATTGAAATTTGTAAATTTTCTGTATGTAAATTTTATTTGGCTACTTATTGACAACAGAAAATGTTTTTGCAGATAGACACCTGACGACGACACTTACGCCGAAAGACATCTAGCAGGAAAAATGTCAGTTGAACATGACGTCACGTCCGCTAGCGTGCTTTCCATGTGCTCTCTGCCCGCCGATGTAAACTGGGCGAGGCTACCTCCTCGCAGCGGCTGATTACCTGTTCACTCGTCGCAAATTTCGACGATCTCCGCCGTCAAACTAGCGCGCTTTGCGCTCCAAATAGGTGTTGTAACACACACAATGCCTCCTCCCTTTACCCTCAGTTTCACACTGAGAAAGTAAAAGGAAAAGTGCACCAAGAATCTACTCCACATAAACAAATAATCAATCATATATAATTAACAAAAATAACAAATAATAAAATTTAGACTAGAAATTTGAGCAATGTCTAGGTCAGTAGTTGCAGGCATATGCGTTCTTTGCTTCAATTTACGCGTGCTAGTGTGACGCAGACAATTACCCCATAATCATAACATAAAACAATAAATAAAACAATATTTTGCTCTACGAAGTTTAGATAAGTTGTTTTCTCAGTTCCTTCTCTAATGTCACTAATCTAACATATAAAGCAGAGTGTCCGTATATTTGTTCGTGTTGCATAAAAATCTACAGTTTTGTTCCAATCTTTATGAAATTTTGTACACGTAAGCTTCAATCCATGAGGACGGTCGCCGTAAGTGTAAGAATTACATACGATATATAGTTCACGAGATATGACGTCATAAACAATGAGATGAGCGAAAAATGCTGCATTTTGCGACAACGCTGCTCATTTTCTCCTGAACCGTTGGACCGATTTCAGCCAAGTTTGGTACACATTCCTTACCGTGAGGTAACAATTGCTGCATGGTTAAGAATCACATAGGCACATTGTTCAAAAGATATTACGTCATAACCAATTGCAATCGCAAAAAATCCCATATAATGCGGTGAGACTTTCGAAATACACAGTATGAGAATGACAGTAATTAGCGAATTGCAACAAACTTTAAACATAATTTCAAACCTTTATTAAACTTTTTCTCGCTGGCAACCACAGTAAAATGATGGAAGGAAAAAAGTTTCTCGCTTACTACTTTTACGCTGTTTACGGAGTAAAACTACGGCTCTCGGTATGACGTTACAATTTATAATTTGAACACTACAAATTGTAGCGACAGGAAAATTTACAGACAGTATACACATATATAGTTGAATGTAGCTTCTAAATTGTATCACAGTACGACGCGTAGTTCATGAGATATGGCGACACAAACAGTAAAGTGCATGAAAAAACCGCTCCTTCTCGCACCATGATTTAATCTATTCATTCTTTAATACTAACTGTATTCCCAAGAGATTTTACAGACTTACAGCCCTTACACAACTGAATATATACCTGAAAAATGGCAGGAATGAATAAATAAATAAATACCCGAGCAACGCCGGGTTTTCAGCTAGATGTACATAAAATATTAATACAGAATGAAAGTCACTATGAAATGTGTTAACCATGTTGGTGAGTTGGTGGCAGTTTGTTTATTATATCACTTAGCACTTTTGTCGTTGAAGCACACGCACAGTGGATGACAGAGTCAGCATTTACGACTCTTAACGTGAAGCAGCACTGCTACGTTGCTCCCTACAGCCAGACCAGGTACTTTAAGTGAACGATTATGCCCATGAGCGACTTTGCCCGTAATAAAATGTTTTGCCCGCAGAAGAGCCTACAAAATTCACACCCTTCCTGACGATAAAATACCAACAGCTAGAAGCTAGTTATCGGAAACGACGATCTGTACAGGCACTGCGCTGAATGCCGTTTTTAATTCTCCTGCAGTCAGTGGTGCTAGCAATAATGAATAACACCAATTTACTACACTGCACACGTTAGAACACGGTATCTTCACTCATCGAAACTTAGCCCTTTCAAAATGACTGACCCATTGTCTATTTTAAATCCCTGAATTTACATAAATACATAAAAATTAATCATTCACCCACAAAAACAATAAAATTACCTTTTTATTCGGAGCCCCACCTCCGCGCATCAAGAATTAATTCTTCAGAATATATGACAATTTGTGCGCTACCTCGCGCACCAAGAACTGATTCTCCAGATTAATTATTCTCTGAACTACTTACAAAGTTGCGCCACCTCAGCGCACCATGAATTAATCGATCAGATTAATTATCACCATAAAATAGTTCCCACAATTTTCAAATTACAAAAATGCACAAATAAAACCCTCAAAATATTAAATTTCTTGTACATATAAAAGAAATCGCAGAGACATTTTAATACAAAGCGTTTTGTGTATGCACCATTGTTTAATTCTCGGTCCTTGTCACTGTAATTAAGAATTCCTGCGTACTTCGTCAGGAAGTCCGTACCCACTAGAATGATACTGCACAGGTTATTAACAAAGAAACTGAGTGTATATATTATGCTATCAATGCCTAATTCAAAAGTTACTTCGTTTTACTACGAAAATCAGTTGCTGTTTTTATCTTAACACTACTAACTGGAAATACGATAGTTTCGTCATTTACCACATGTTCAAAAAAACAAACTTAACAGACATCGCTCCCAGAATCAACTACACAATCCACACCTGTACCATTAATTACCACTTTAATTATGAACTAAATTATACTAAAGACAGCACAAACATTCATGCCCAATTGGGGATTCGAATCCCCGACGGGGAACAATCTCGCGCATCGGAGCATAGCGCCTCAATGCGCTCGGCCACTCCGCCGCGGCTGTAATGGTTCGTCCAGCTTTCTGTTGCAAGGTAAACGAACTCTCCGTGCAAACATCGTCGCACATCAGCTGCATCAGGTTCCACTACCTGAACGCCAGCCTTCCTACCATCGACGCATTCGGAATCAAATTTAGCCGTGACCTCTACACCTTCCTGACTGCCCAGATCGATTACTGTCAAACCGATGCTTTCGTCCACATCAGAAGTTTTACTACTTATTATAACTGAATCCTTTCCTGAAGTTTCGAGTATTCTCCTACGTTGTTTTTCTTTTAATAAATCATACTCCCGCCAACCATTCCATAGTTCTTCACTCACTGAAATTGCCTCAACATTCAACACTCCTAATTCTCCCTTACTTTCATTACACTAAAATCGTGGTTCATGTTCTTTACCTTATTCCAGGGCCTGTTTCGTTTCCATCGTTCGCCCCCTTCACGGACCACGTATGGAAGCGTCTTTAGTTTTCGTGTCTCTGGTCGTTAGTATTAGCATTATTTTGCCCGCCGTTATTCCCTGCGTTACCCCATTGTTTTTGTTCTTTCTCGTTATTCTGAATCTTACCGCCAGAATTATTACCTCCCCTATTACGATGGTGCATTGCAAAGTCCGTACGTTCCACGTAATCGAGAAAAATCTCGAAGCAGCCTGTAGGACTTTGTTTCAGACCCCATTTTAACCAGTCTGGCATACGTGTTATTAACATAGAGACCACAATTAGCGGACTTAACGACTTGTCCAGGTGCAATAATTTTTTCAATTACCACTCACAAAACCCTGCAGTTTTCCCCAGTCCTTACGGTAATAATCTCCGTTTAAGAATTCGTTTTCCAGAATTTTGTAGAGCTTATGGGACTTAACTACGGGGTCATCAGTCCCTAAACTTACAAACTACTTATGAACTACTTACGAACTAGGACGGCACAAATATCCATGCCCGAGGGGGGATTCGAACCCCCGACCGTAGTGGCCGTGCAGACCGTGACTGGAGCGCCTTAGTCCCCTCGGCCACCGCGGCCGGCTGTGTGCCAGACCGGGAGTCGAACCCACGAAATTTGCCTCTCATGAGTAAGGGCTCCACCGACTGAGCTACCTCACGGATTGTTCTCAGAGCTTTGGTTCTTTCAGCATTCCGTTTCCTGCTTTCCAAACTTCACAAAAGTTCTCATGCGAACCTCGGAAGACTAGCGCTCTTGGGCCGCTGTGGAGTAGCCGAGCGGTCTAAAGCGCCTCGTTGCGGAGCGCGCGGTTGCTCGCCGTGGAGGTTCGAGTCCTCCCTGGGGCATGGGTGTGTGTGTTGTCCTTAGGTTAGTTTACCTAGGTTTAAGTAGTTTGTAAGCTACGGACTGATGACCACGCAGTTTGGTCCGATAGATTTACAAACAACAACTAGCGCTCTTGGAAGTAAGTATACCGTGGAGAAATAGTTTAGCTACAGTCTGCGCGATGTTTCCAGTATGAAATTTTCACTTTGCGTCGTAGTGTGCGCTGATATGACATTTCCTGGCATATTAAAACTGTGCGCTAGTCCTGCAATATTCTCAGGAGAATCTCTGTGTACTTTGCAAGGTAGGAGGCGAGGTACTGGCCGTTCTAAAGCTGTGAGTACGGACGGCGATGCGTGCTCAGGTATGTCATTTGGTAGAGCTCTTGCCCGCGAAAGACAAACTTTCTGAGTTGGAAGTCTGGCACACAGTTTTAATTTGCCAGGAAGTTTCATTTAAATATTGTCTGATAATTACTTACATATAATTCGTTCACAATTGATCACAGTGTATGTCACGCTGTTTATTTTGAAATACTTTGTCATATTTTTGAATGCTCTAGTTCCATAGAAATTTACTGTAATGTCTTCTGTAGTGTCTTCTTTATTTTGTTTACTTCGCGTTTGTGTTAATATCACTTATTAAGTGAAATAGACAGTTCTCTTACAATGTAGCTTCACAATTTTTTTTTTCATTTAATTTTCAGTACTATTTTAAGTATTACATGTTCGTTTCCTATTGGAGTGCAATTTGTAGATGATATATTGGTTTTGTGCTGATATAATTTGTTTCTGGTGGTGCGCTTGGGCGGAAAGGTGATTAAGGTAGGATAAGGTTTATTTTCATATGCTGGTAGAGGTGCTATGGAAATGTTCCATTAATTTCTGTTGTGCATTTCTGGTTGTTCACTTAACATTTGTTCTGTGTGTTTGGTCGTGTGAATATACATTTTTATCTCTTCAAAAATATCTATGTTTTGACCTTTGGAGAAATTATATAAAATTTTGGTTTTCTCCCTACACCTTCAGTCGAATGATTATTTTCTCGAAGGAGACTGCCGAATGCTGAAGTACTAATTTCGCTTGTGTTAATGTGTTCTCTATATCTAGGTCCAAAAGGTCTGCTTGTCTATCCATTGTAGGCTTAATTAGATAGACTGCGTTGGATTTTGTAAACTTCAGACTGGTCCACATGGTCTGACGCGCCATATCACTAATTACACGGCCGCTTCTACCGGATGTTCGATCTTAAAATGTTCAGTTGTTTGTAATCCCCAGGGACAACACTACTGAGCTTATCGGTCCCTGGACTTACAAACTACTTAAATTAGCTTATGTTAAGGACAACGCACCCATGCCCGAGGAAGGACTCGAACCTCCGCTGGAAGCGCCCGCGAAATGCGTGACAGGGTACCTCAAACCGCGAGGCCATTCCCGCGCCGCGCGGTCGTTCGAATCTCCCTCGGCCATAGGAGAGTGTGTTGCCTTTAGTATAAGCTACTTTCAGTAGGATGTAAGTTTAGGGACGGATGACCTGATTAGTTCATACTTCAGATCTTACACCAAAATACTCCGGCCTAGCTGTAACATTCGACGGTAAGTACAGAGCTAAATCTCGAAATTTTACAAAATTCTTTCAAAATACGAAGCGTGGACGTATGAGAAGAAATATGTATATATATTCTCACGAATAAACACCCAGAGCAAATGTTAAATGAACAAAGAGAAATGTGCTACAAAATATTCGTATCCATGGCTCCTTAACCAGCATATGAAATACATTCTATCTGTCTTTGCAAATGGTCAGTGATATTAACACAAACGAGAAGCAAACGAAATAAAGCGAAGACTATATAAGCTCTTACAATAAACTTTTCTGGATCAACAGCTTTCAAAATTACACCAAAGTTTTCGAAAAATAGACAATGTATCATACATTATGACCCAAATGTAAAACGAACTATATGAAAGTAATTATCACATCGACTAACATCGACTACATAATTCCTACCCAGATTCTATTTATCCTCCACTAAAACTACGCTTATTAAAACGGTCAAAGCCTGAAACTGGTCAGCGTAATATTAAATAAGTAGGTTTTGTGTAATTAATAAAAATTCCTTTTTTAAAAATATTTAACAGCTGCAGTAAACGAATAACTATAAAATATTTTGGAATTACGGACATTACCTTCAAGTCGCATTGAATTCTATATCATTGAGAATTGTTCAAAAGTTGTGCCGGACTGGGTTTCAAACCCTGACCTTCTGCTTAGTAGGCAGTTGTGCTGACCACTACGCTACCCGGGCACAGTGGTCACCATAACTGCACTGGCTATCCGAGCACGCCTCCGGCCAGAAGCAAATTTTCACCTTACTGACGTAGTGTTGATCATCGTCATTACTCCCGTGATTTAGCCACCTCCCGTAAGAGCTGCAGCGTGTTGCGCATTTAGCTATTGTGTCACTGACCATATTTCCCTTAGTTGTATATTTCTTTCGCAAATACCCAAAAGAACAAACAAATCGGAAGATCAGATAACATGTGTAAAATTCCACCTCTACATTTATATTCCGCGAGCCACCTCACGGTGTGTGGTGGAGGGTGCTTTGCGTCCCGTTGTCACTCCCTCCTATTCCAGTCACGAATGGTTCGCAGGAAGAAATATTGCCTGTATGCCTCTGTGTGGATCCTGATCTCTCTGATCTTATACTTGCGGTCGCTTCGCGAGATGTACGTAGCAGGAGCCAATATATTGGTTGACTCTGATACAGAACGCCTCTCTTGCATCGTCTGCCACTGAAGTTGCTTAATCATCTCTGTAACGCTTTCGGACTTACTAAATGAGCCCGTAATGAAGCTCGCTGCTCTCCTTTGGATCTTCCCTCTGTCTTCGATCAATCCTACCTGGCTCGGATCTCACACGGATGAGCAATACTCAAGCGAGGGCTGAACGAGAGTTTTGTAACCTACTACCATTGTTGACCGGCAACACTTCCTGATGATTCTTTCAATAAATCTATCTGGCATCTGCCTTACCCACGACTGATTATATATGGTCGTTCCATTTCAGATCGCCCATTATGTCTACTCCCGATGTTTCATGGAAGTAACTGCTTGCAATGTTCAAATGTTTGTAGAGCTTATGGGACTCAACTACGGGGTCATCAGTCCCTAAACTTACAAACTACTTACGAACTAGGTAATACTAAGGACGGCACAAATATCCATGCCCGAGGGGGGATTCGAACCCCCGACCGTAGTGGCCATGCAGACTGTCACTGGCGCGTCTCAGAACGCTCGGCCACCGCGGCCGGCCAAGAAACTGCTTCCACCGTGTGTCCTTCTAATACATACTTATATAACAAAGGGTCTTTCTTCCTATTTAAACGCAGCACTCTAACCCGTTTATGTTGTGGCTCAATGTGTCAATACGCTGCAGATAGTTCAGCATTTTGCTGCCTTCTCGCCGGCCGCGGTGGCCGAGGGGACTGAGGCGCTCCAGTCACGGTCTGCACGGCCACTACGGTCGGGGTTCGAATCCCCCCTCGGGCATGGATATTTGTGCCGTCCTAGTTCGTAAGTAGTTCATAAGTAGTTTGTAATTTTAGGGACTGATGACCCCGTAGTTAAGTCCCATAAGCTATACAAACATTTGAACATTTGAATTTGCTGCCTTCTCCAGTATTGCGACTTCTTGATTAACCACAGAATCATCTGCTAAATGCCTCAGTTAACTTCCGATATTATCTATAGGTCATTTATATATACTGCGAAAAGCATCGATCCTATAACACTCCCCTGGGGCACGCTTGAGATCACTTTCATGTCTGAAGACTTGTCTCCGTTGATATTGACATGCTACGTTCTGTTAGCTAGACACGCCTCAATCCAGGCGCACAGTTGATTTGATATTCAGTTATTTGTTAAGGCGAAGACCGGCAGTCTTCCCTGCAGAGGAGGTGCACACCACGCCCATATTACTAGAAATGCCGGGACTTATGACAAGCCGCGGTGGAGTAGCCGAGCGGTCTAAAGCGCCTCGCTGCGGAGCGCGCGGTTGCTCGCCGTCGAGGTTTGAGTCCTCCCTGGGGCATGGGTGTGTGTGTTTGTCCGTAGGTTAGTTTGTAAGCTACGGACTGATGATCACGCAGTTTGGTCCGATAGATTTACAGACATTTGAACATTTTTGTAGTTATGACAATAGTGAGCGCGGCAGCACTACGTCAGTAGTTTGTGGATATGATGAAACTTTGCGCCAGATGGGAGGCGTGCTGGGATATACCCCGCTGTCCTGTTGTCAATTGTCTGCGGGTGACGTAGTAGTCTGCGCAGTTGCCCGCCTAGTAAGCTGGAGGCTCTGGTTCGAATCCCGGTCCGACACAAATTTTCCAGTTTCCCCGTTGATTTAATTTAGTGGCCACCAGCAGCTAATGTCGGAAATTCCTCTTTCGTCTTGTACCTCTTCTGCTCGGTGGTGACGTCACTGAATCGCAGAGGTGGCGACAGTCGCACAGACCCACCCTGCGGAAACGAAGTCAGCGCGGGGCACGGCAAGCCACTCACTTCCTTCCGCCACCTGAATGAGGGAGCCGGCGAGCCACCACTGCTCGCTCTAATATCACTGCTGCTGTCATGGCTAACAAAAAAGACAATAGACCACAAACTCCTATTATCTTCGCAAAGAACTTTGTATGACGGGCATAAAACGATCTATTGCACAGTTACCTGATTACACGCTGTATAATCAGACGGATGTAAAACATAATGGAATATTGGCAAATTATGACTACCTACAAGTAATGTAATTACATTAAGGAAACATGCATGTGTACCATTAAAACATTAAGTAGTATAACATGTCGCCCCCTTCCCAACCTCTCTTTTTAGTTCATGACTTGTCGCTTGTTTCGGTCATACGGCCCTGTATAGCTGAGGTATTATCCCCGCATTGAATAAGTTCTTATGCTTCTTATTATCTAGCATTTGCAGAATTGTAATCAAAAAATGTTCAAATGTTTGTATAGCTTATGGGACTTAACTACGGGGTCATCAGTCCCTAAACTTACAAACTACTTATGAACTAACTAACACTAAGGCCGGCCGCGGTGGCCGAGGAGACTGAGGCGCTCCAGTCACGGTCTGCACGGCCACAACGGTCGGGGGTTCGAATCCCCCCTCGGGCACGGATATTTGTGCCGTCCTTAGTATTAGCTAGTTTGTAAGTTCAGGGACTGATGAATCCGTAGTTAAGTCCCATAGGCTTTACAAACATTTGAACATTTGAACTAACACTAAGGACGGCACAAATATCCATGCCCGAGGGGGGATTCGAACCCCCGACCGTAGATGCCGTGCAGACCGTGACTGAAGCGCCTCAGTCCCCTCGGCCACCGCGGCCGGCGAACTGTAATCCATAACGTTTTAAGTCCAGTATGATGCATTTTTTATTTAAAAACTTCATTTTTATCTCATTTTATCTCATTGTAACCGTGATGTCAACACAACTTCAATTTAGCACATAATCATTAGTCTAAATTAGTATACATACTTGTGTAAAATGGTTTATTGGTCGGTTACTAGCCTCGACGTGACACCTAGCGCCCCCTCGAACCACAGCCAGTCGGCCTCAGTCTAGTGGCCGATACGCATGGTGATCCCTCTTCAGTTGTATTCGCACTTCCTCCCAGCACGAATATGCAACTTTTTGATCACCTTGGTGGATCTGATGATCCTCACTACACTGACAACAATCTGTAAGTTTACATAATTATGTATCCTCATTCTACGCAAAAATCTGATTTTTGACAGGCCAAACAAATTTTACCAATTGCCGACTTTTCTATTCTTTTAACAAAAGTGACAAGAACCACACGGTAGACTTCTTTTTTATCTTTTTGACGAAAAGAGCCAAGGTGCTTGCGGTAAGACCTAACCATTAACTCCGTTATCCATCATAAATGACTTATATAGAAAACTTTGTTAGTAACATAAAAAAATATTTATTGCAATCAATAGCCTACTGGCTTCTATATAAAAAAAATGTTTGTATTTAACTTCCTCACACATAACTAGTTCGGATTTTTTGTTTTTTAATATGTAATTTTCATTCTAAATATTCATTTATTAAAACAATTATCATCTTGTACAGTAAAAAGAGCCTGAAGATGCAACTGTACGTTGCGAAACCGGTTGTGCGGGTCTTCACGACTCCAATAAAATAACAGTTCAAGTGGACCAAGAACTTTCATTCAGACTCTTACAATTTTAACACCTAATTTTTAACTGTGTGAAAGTTTCTTAAATATGTTTAAATATGTATCTTATTATTTTAATTAAGAACGGGAAAGGAAATCCCCCTTGCCCTTTGAACGGAGCCATCCCAGAATTTGCCTGTAGCGATTTAGGGAAAAACTGGAAAACTCAAATTTGGATGGCCGGAGGCGTGTTTGAATAGCGAGTCTGCCGCGTGGAATGGTCGCGCGGTCTAAGGCGCTATGTCATGAATTACGTGGCCAGTCCCGTCGGAGTTTCTAGTCCTCCCTTATCAGAAGTTAGTTTAAGTATTTTGCAAGCCTAGGGACCTCAGTAGTCTAGTAGCTTAACTTTACAAACATTTATTTACAGCGAATCCAGGTTGGACTTTTCACTATATCTCAAACGGTCTGTTATGTCTACAGGTTTGATTCTTCGCGTTGTCGTCTATCCCGGATGACTAAAATTAGGTGCAAATGACAAAAACATTGCAGTGTGATTAAACTATTTTGAGAGTCCTATGGAGGGTATCGGCGTCTCCCTTTTTCAGTCTTTGTGTAATCCTTCGTAAGAGTCGTGACCATTATTTTACTGCCTTGATCTAGCGTCATGTCGGAGCTTAAGACAGCCAACAATTGGTTCATAAAACATAAATATCCTTCTGTTTGTTAAGATTGCCTACAAGTTAAAGAAAGCATGGTCATGCGAAATACACTAAAAGAGGAAGTACGGATTTACAGAGTATTGTTTATGGATATATAAGAGTCATTACCGGGAAAGTGTCCTCTGAGCCGACCGCAGGACGGAATGTCAACGAAAACAGTTTCAGATATTTTCTAAACTAGATAATTGTGTATAATTACGTAGGCTTCCGCGGCCAGAGTCAGATGACATAAAAGTTTTCTGGGTATGGTACCGCGTCATGATGTAAGGCTATTACTTAAATAACCAACGTTTCGGCCAATTGTGAATAAGATACTTGAGTGTGGCGAGTAGTAATACGGGTTCTACACCCGCTTCTTCAAGCTTTGAAGCATGGTAGCGGTTCTACTATTGGTTGGATGGACAACAAATGTTTTCGCCGCGCGGGAATTTCTGTGCGTTCTGGAATGTCATTTTGCGTCGCGCGCATAGCTCCCGCCGGAGGTCTGAAAGTCCTTCTTTGGGCATGGGTGTGTGTGTGTTGTCCTTAGGATAAGTTAGTTTAAGTAGTTTGTAAGTCTAGGGACCAATGACCAGAGTAGTTTGGCCCCTTAGGTCTACAAACATTTAAACATTTGAACAATAGTTTTCAAAGAACTACAAGCAACAGAAAAGGAAACTGACAATATTCATAGCACAAATTTTGTTCGCAGCAAAACATAAAATTTTCCAAGCCGAGATTCTCTACATTTACTAGGCGCGAAATTTAATATCTTAGACATGGGCGGAAATATCAGAGCCGAATTTGTTTAGAAGATAACACTTTGTACGAAGATCACATGATTGAAAGTTCAGCCCCATGCGAAGTGAGGAAAGAGATGCAATCGACACTGCTGGCTATAACTACCGCTATATGCCTCGGCATTGAATCCTAATGGCTCTGCGCGTGTTACTGAAATACAGCATTTCACGCTGCTTCCACATATTGCCAGAATTTAAAAAAAAGTTTGTAAACCTATTGGACCAAACTGCTATGGTCATCAGTCCCGAGACTTACTTAAAATAGCTTATACTACAGACAACACACACACCCATGGCCCAGGGAGGACTCTAACTTACGGCGGGAGCGGCCGCCCAGTCCGTAGCATGATGCCTTAGACCACGCAGCCACTCCGCGCTGCTGCCAGAATCGATCTGGTGTAGCAGAGTACGGTGTATACCAGCACAGTCATTCAGCAATAATCGACACGTCGGAGGTTGGAGTCCTCCCTCGGGCAAGGGTGTACTTGTGTTGTCCTTAGAATAAGTTACTTTAAGTAGTGTGTAAGACTAGGACCGATGAGTATAGTAGTTTGGTCCCATAGGAGTTTACACGCATTTGAATAATAATCGATCTATTGTTTCCGATAGGCGAGTGATCGATAGAACAGGGAGGCCGACGTAACAATGCATTCCGATTGGCGACAGAGAAGTCTTTAACGTTGCTTGTCACGCGTGGTTGGGCATGATCCTGTTGCAATGTGGCCGTTGGCACGATCCAGTGATGTTCAAAATGTTCAAATGTTTGTTAAGCTTAAGGGACTTAACTGCGGGGTCATCAGTCCCTAAACTTACAAACTACTTATAAACTACCTTATACTAAATACGACACAAACATCCATGCGCGAGGGGGGACCGTAGCGGCCGTGAAGACTGTGACTGGAGCGCCTAAGACCGCTCCGGCCGCGGTGGAGTAGCCGCGCGGTCTAAGGCGACTCGCAGAGGAGTACTCGGTTGCTCGCCGTCGGAGGTTCGAGTCCTCCCTGGGGCATGGGTTTGTGTGTTGTCCTTAGGTAGTGTACCTTAGTTTAAGTAGTTTGTAAGCTGTGGACTGATGACCACGTAGTTTGGTCCAATAGATGTACATACATTTGAACATTTAGACCGCTCGGACACTACGCCCGGCGATCCAGTAATGTGGGACGACAATAGGTTGTAAGCTATAGTACCGGAAATGGGTTCTAGGGGCATGTGGAAGTGGAATCTAACACCTCCGCAGACCACAATAACGGAAGTAGGACCAGTATGGCGATGAATAAGGAAACAGGTCAGCAATCTCTCACTACGGTCTCCCGACCATTCTAGTTGTGCAAGCAGAATCGAGATTCGTCGATAAAAACAATGTCATTCCTTTCGGTGGTCCACGTCTGTAGTCCATCGCGCTATTCTGGGTGCAAATGCCTGTGGCCTCGACTCTGCGGTAAACGCAGCAAGGGATGCGTTGTGGACAGTACACAGTTCTGTGAACGACTGCGATTGGTATGTAGGGACACATTTGTTTTGATACGGTGCGTGTCGTGGAAGCGCGATCCATCACTGCCGTGCGGACAATGAGCCTGTCATCACGTGTGGTATCCGCCTCCGCAGTCCAGTGGACAGTCTGCTCGCTGCAGCCGTGCTGTGAGGACGCCCCATGTGTGTTGATGCAGGCGCGCTCGCCCCGGTAAGTCGGAGCGCCTATTGCCCGTTTCCGTTATGGTTAATGTCTTTGTGTGAATCTTAGAAACTGAAAATATTTAAAAAAATGTTCAAATGTTTGTATAGTTTATGGGACTTAACTACGGGGCCACCAGTCCCTAAACTTACAAACAACTTATGAACTACTTACGAACTAGGACGGCACAAATACCCATGCCCGAGGGGGGATTCGAACCCCCGACCGTAGTGGCCGTGCAGACCGTGACTGGAGCGCCTCAGTCCCCTCAGCCACTGCGGCCGGCTGGAAATATCAATGTATGAAATAGGAAGGACACTTTCGATCGTAACTTTCTTACTCCGAACTCCTACGAATTTGAATGTTTTCTTTGAAGAAGTTGTGAAGATAGGGTCTGATTGGTATTGTTGGTGACAGTTTCTCGATCTGATTACTGTTATCTAATATATAAAGCAGAGTGTCCGTATGTTTGTACGTGTTGCATACAAATCTACAGTTTTGTTCCAATCTTTATGAAATTTTGTACACGTAAGCTTCAATCCATGAGGACGGTCGCCGTAAGTGTAAGAATTACATACGATATATAGTTCACGAGATATGACGTCATAAACAATGAGATGAGCGAAAAATGCTGCATTTTGCGACAACGCTGCTCATTTTCTCCTGAACCGTTGGACCGATTTCAGCCAAGTTTGGTACACACATTCCTTACCGTGAGTTAAAAATTGCTGCATGGTTAAGAATCACATACGGCACATTTTTCAAAAGATATTACGTCATAACCAATAGAAAGCGCAGAAAATGCCATGTAATGCGGTGAGACTTTTGACATACACCGTATGCGAATGACAGTACTTAGCGACTTGCAGAAAACTTTAAACATAGTTTCAACCCTTCATTGCACTTTTTCTCGCAGGCAACCATGGTAAAATGACGAAGGGAAAAACGTCTCTCGCTTACTACTTTTCCGCTATTTATGGAGCAAAACTACGGCTTTCGGTATGCAATTTCTAATGTGAACACGACACGTTGTGGCGACAGGGAGGTTTACAGACGCTATACACATATATCGTTGAATGTAGCTTCCAAATGGTATCACATTCCGACACGTAGTGCATGAGATATGAGCACGTCGACGGCAACGTTTCGCTGCTCATGGACTAAAACTACGGCATTGGGTATTGGGCATGGGGAATTTGTCATTTCAACACTACAAATTGTAGCCGTATGAAAATCTTACGGACACTATACACGTATAGAGTTGACTGTAGCTTCTAAACTGTATCACAGTGCGACACGTAGTTCATGCGATATGAGCACACGAATGGTAACGTTCTTGGTAATCTGTCCCAACACGCACCACGTTTTAATCCGTTCCTTCTTTACTACAAATTGTAATCCATGGGCGATTTTACAGACATACAGCCCGGATACAAATGAGTACGCACCTGGAAAATGGCAGGAATGAATAAATAAATACCCGGGCGACGCCGGGTTTTCAACTAGTATCTGATAAATAGCGATATTTGTGACACAGTTGTTCAATCCAGTGGGGGAACATTTTAATTCAGGAAATATGATGGCAACATTAGTGACGACGCTGCTACCCTTGTTGGTTTCGGTATAATAAAGTAAAGATGATTTAAATGACTACTTTAAGTCACATTAATGCCATAGCGTGACCTTAAAGGACAATTCTCTGTAACATTCCAGAAAGGTGGTCGAATGCGGAGAAGTTTCCAGTACTGAATGGTATCAGACAACTAAAAAAATGTTCAAATGTTTGTAAATCTATCGGACCAAACAGCGTGGTCATCAGTCCGTAGCTTACAAACTACTTAAACCTAGGTAAACTAACCTAAGGACAAACACACACACCCATGCCCCAGGGAGGACTCGAACCTCCACGGCGAGCAACCACGCGCTCCGCAGCGAGACTCTTTAGACCGCTCGGCTACTCCACCGCGGCTCAGACAACTAAAAGTCGAATTACAGAAATACATTAAGTACGTATCTGGTTACCGAGATATTGTGTACGGTGGGGAGACCAAAACGAGCGCTGGGTGTAACGCGACGATTTGCGTGAGTGCACAATGAATGCAGAGGTGAGTAGTTCATTTCTGACAGGTGAATCTGTCAGACCAGCTGCCATGTCCTCATTGTCGATAAAATTCGTGGCAGCTATCACTGGACTTCCTCTTACCACCCACATTCTGAATATTCCTCAAGTTAATAATGTTATTTCTAATGGTATTCCACTGGAAGACACTGAGGCGGCGGTAATTCCAAAAGAGCCACAACCGATCGAACATTCAAAGGAAACTCCGAACGAGATACAACCTCTGACAAAGTTTGGTGTATAGTCCTGTAACATTAACTAGATGAACTAAGAAGTACAATTCTCCTACTGTTCTTCAAAATAGTAAAAGAAAAGAAAGTTTGTTAAGCTTAAGAGACTTAACTGCGAGGTCATCAGTCCGTAAACTTACAAACTACTTATGAAGTACCTTATATTAAAGACTACACAAAAATCCGTGTCCGAAGGGGGATTCAAATTCCCGACGGGGAACGGACTCGCGCATCGGATCATAGCGTCTATAATTACTTAAACGAACTTAAACTAAAGACGACAAAAACAACCGTGCTCGAGGGAGGACTCGAACCTCCGAGGGGAACGGCCGCGCGCACTGCAGCAAGGCGCCTTGGCGCGCTCGGCTATTCCACAGCGGTTGTCCGTATTAAACGTAAACCTGTTCCCACTGCAGCCATAGACAGTGTACCCACTGCCGTGGAGGCAAAAGTAAAGCAAAGCTTGTAACATTATTCGACTTTTAAGTATGACACGTTACGTTCTGCCTAGGAATGTGCATTCTTTCGTCATATTAATTGTGCATATGAATTAGACTTGCGCGTAATAGTTCGCGATCGGGAGCGCCCACTTTAGTTCGCGGCTCTGCCGCGCACTAGTTCGTTCTTTTAGTTCGTCCGCTCCCAGTGACGGCTGAGCGGCGTGGTCTGCGCATGCAGGTAGAGGGAGAAGTTCCCCCACCTAGCTGCTTCATGCCCTTGCTGCGTGAGCCGCTAACGATACCACGCAAACCAAAAGAAACACATTGTGGATAATTTCTCGCGTTTAAGTTTAGAGTTCAAATTCAAATGTTTGTTAAGCTTAAGGGACTTAACTACGGGGTCATCAATCCCTAAACTTACAAACTACTTATGAACTACCTACAACTAAGGACGGCACAAATATCCATGCCCGAGGGGGGTTTCGAACCCCCGACCGTAGTGGCCGTGCACACCGTGACTGAAACGCCTCAGTCCCCTCGTCCACCGCGGCCGGCAGTTTAGAGTTATCTCTATATCTTGGCATTATGGAATTTATTAGTCAGATATTGCAGAGTGCAGAATACTTCAAAACGGAAATTTTGTAGCACTGAACTATGTAATCTAGCAGGCAGACACTCACCTCGAAATGGCTCTCATCAGCAGAAGGCAAACACGTGATTTTTATTTCTGCTGCGCGCGCTCTCGCTATTGCCCGTCGGTCTTCGGAAAAGAATTCAACGAACGAAGAAGCGAGATACGTTTGACATAATAGTTAGCGACCGGATTTAGTTGGCGACCGATCGCGCATATTTTAGTTCGCAACCGGTGTCCCTCTTTTTACTTCGTCCGCTCTTTTTAGTTCGTCCGCTCTTTTTGGCTTTTGCTACCGCTACTAAAAGAGTTCTTTCTTTTGTTATGACAGCTTTTTTATATAATGATCAGTGTTGCCCAAGCGTGTGCTTTACCAGTATTTTTGGGCAATTAGACATCAAATACTTAAGCAAACAAACCAGTTATTTACACGAATGGGTGATACAATGGTATTCAACTACTTTGCATACAGATTACTCGTAGTAAATATTATTTACACTACTGAATACCTTAGAAAAGAAAATGTGTGGCAGTGAACTATGAAACTACAGCTGATCTGCAGCTCGAAATGACGGTAACTGGCAGAAGGGAATCACGCGATTCTGCGCACTCTCGCGTCCTCTCGCTGTTCCCCGTCAGTCTTCGCAAAAGGAGCGGACGAACTAAGAGGCGAGGGATGTGCGAACTAGTTCGCTAACTACACAGGACTAATATGAATGAAGCAAGAACAGTAAAGCAAGTGCGCCACACTTCCGTTGCAAAAATGTTCAAATGTTTGTGAAGCTACAGAACCAAAGTGCTGAGGTAATCGCCCGCCAGACTTACAAAATACTTAAACTAACCTATGCTAAGGACAACCCATACTCTTATGCCTATGGAAGGACTCGAACGTCCGGCTGGAGCGGCCGCGCAATAAGTGGCATGGTTTTTTTTATTATTTATTGTTTTTTCTGTTCCATAGGACCCAATTGAGGAGTGAGACTCCATGGTCATGGAACAAGTCAATACATTAATTGTTACACAAGAATGGTAATAGAAAATTTTTAAGTAGTCCTTTGCACACAACAATCTTAAGACAAAGTGAAAAGAATCAATAAAGAAAAAAAATGAATTAGCTTAATTGTATAACTTTTCTAGGAGTTCCTCGACAGAATAAAAGGAGTGAGCCATGAGGTATCTCTTCAATTTAGATTTGAAAGCGTGTGGATTAGTGCTAAGATTCTTTAGTTCTTGTGGCAGCTTATTGAAAATGGATGCCGCAGAATATTGTACCCCATTCTGCACAAGTGTTAAGGTGGTGTGATGCAAATGCAGATTCGACTTCTGTCTAGTATTCACCGAGTGAAAGCCACTAACTCGTGGGAATAAGCTGATATTATTAACAACAAACGACATTAAAGAAAAAACGTATTGTGACGCCAGAGTCAAAATTCCCCGACTACTGAAAAGGGGTCGACATGACGTACGCGAACTTACGCCACATATTGCTCGAACCGCCCGTTTTTGAGCCAGAAATATCATTTTGCATCAGGCGAGTTACCCCAAAAAACAATGCCGTACGTCATAAGTGAGTGAAAGTAAGCGTAATAGACTACTTTTCGTGTTAAAAAATCACTTATCTCAGATATTGTTCTAATGGTAAATACAGCAGAATTTAGTTTTGGAACAAGATTCTGAACATGGGCTTTCCATGACAGCTTACTGTCTATATGAACACCTAGAAATTTTACCTGTTCAGTCTCACTTATCACATGCCCATTATGTGTAATCAGAATGTCAGCTTTCGTCAAATTATGTGTTAGAAATTGTAAAAACTGAGTTTTACTGTGATTTAACATCAACTTGTTTTCTACAAGCCATGAACTTATGTCTTGAACTGCATTATTTGTTATTGTGTCAATATTACGAGCAACTTCCTTTACTACCAAGCTGGTATCATCAGCAAACAAAAATATTTTACAGTCACCTATTATACTCGAAGGCATATCATTTATATAAATAAGAAACAGAAATGGTCCCAAAACAGACCCCTGGGGCACCCCATACTTAATTGCGCCCCATTGGGATTGCACGTCATAACTATTTTCTACACTGCGGAGAATTACCTTCTGTTGTCTGTTATTGAAGTAAGAGGTGAACCAGTTGTGGGCTACTCCCCGTATTCCATAATGTTCCAACTTCTGCAACAATATTTTGTGATCAACACAATCAAACGCTTTTGTTAAATCAAAGAAGACGCCTAATGTCCGTAGCCTCTTATTTAACCCATCAAGTGCCTCACAGAGAAACGAAAATATAGCATTTTCAGTCGTTAAACCACTTCAAAATCCAAACTTCACGTTTGACAATAAATTATGTGAACTGAAATGATCAATTAATCTTGAAAATACAGCCTTTTCAATAACTTTAGAAAAAACCGATGGCATAGAAATAGGTCTATAGTTGTCTACATTATCCTCAGACAGTGCGGCAAAACAAAACTAAATCAAGATACAAAGGTATTGACGATACTATCTTTCAGTGAGCATTGAATTAAATCAGTGAGGAAGTTGATAATTTCTGACGAGACGGGATACAGACCCGAGTCCTCTAAAACATTTGGCAAAGAATATCTGTGTAAAGCATGGAAAAAATTAAATGTCTTTACCCATCAGGAAATTATGGTCATCTACTATACATCTTTATCTAATATAAAGCAGACTACAATTGTTCTAGAGAAAAAAAAAAAAAAAAAAAAAAAAAAAAAAAAAAAAAAAAAAAAACGCGATGACATCAGGAAGGCCGGCCGCGGTGGCCGAGGAGACTGAGGCGCTTCAGTCACGGTCTGCACGGCCACTACGGTCGGGGGTTCGAATCCCCCCTCGGGCATGGATATTTGTGCCGTCCTAGTTCATAAGTAGATAGCTATACAAACATTTGAACATTTGAACATCAGGAAGGCTGCCTTTGCATACATGTATACATGTACATGGTTTCAAAATAAAATATGTGGTACTGATTAAGCCCATACAACGTGAAACAGCAAAAGGAAAAAAGGAAATGAACAGGGCGATTTGTTTTTAACGTGTCGTCGACAACGTCATCATTAGGGATAGAATGAAACAGAAGCAATAATTCCTTCGATTCAGCGTTAGGCCATTTTGTAATTCATGGCAACGTTTTCAAAGTAAAATATGAAACACTGAACCTTTCCACCTAAAACGGTGGACTAAAACTCACTGACATCGGTATGAAGATCGAGCTAAAGAGCAAAACACATCACAAACACCCCACTTCCTACAAGAAATTATCCCAGATGCTTTAAACCCACCTATAAATGTGCTGGACGTTCTCATTTTAAACAGTTTTAATATAACATATATAACCAAACTAGCGTCAGAGCTACGAAGATAACGGAAGTTATGTACGGGTACAAGAAATTCAAATGTTCAAATATTTGTAGAGCCTATGGGACTTAACTACGGGGTCATCAGTCCCTAAACTTACAAACTACTTATGAACCAGCTACAACTAAGGACGGCACAAATATCCATGCCCGAGAGGGGATTCGAACCCCCGACCGTAGTGGCCGTGCAGACCGTGACTGAAGCGCCGCAATCCCCTCGGCCACCGCGGCCGGCTACAAGAAATTAATGGGATATAAAAATAAAAATTTGGCAGAATAAATATGCTCTCGTTATGACGATGAATAATTTGGCAAAGGTCAGTGCCCATAAATTACCAACAAACTTGAGAGATACATGCTGTAAGGTAGTAATAATGAAGAAAATCGCAACGTAATCGAAACGTCATTCTATGAATTTAATGGACTCGCCAATGTGTAGGTTAAGTAGTTACCGAAGAACAGAGATCTGTCTTCAGTAATGTGAAGGAAATTTAGCACCTTATTAGGTGTAAATAAGCCAGGATTCATAACTGCACATTTTTTAATCTTACTAATGTTCCTTACGCTTATACGAAACGGAATGTCGAATACTGGCTGAAAAGCCAGTCAGTGCACTTCCTCTTAACCGAAGAACACAAGAGTAAAGTAAATTTCCATCTCTATCTTGTGCTGCAGCACCATATCCTAATACAGTTAAAATATTTTAAAAAAAATATAAGAAAAACATCACCAACTTCTTAAAAATATTATTATGTGGAACATAATCAACAGTTCAATCTCAACTGACCAAAATTGAAGATTTAGATAGTCTATTTTCGAATTTCATTGATCATACGTCGTTTTCTTTTTCCCTCTTTCTTTTCCGGTATCTGGAATGCAAACAGCTTTTCTCTTTAATATACACGGCCAAAAGTACATTATATTTCGTGTTGAAGTATTTTCAGAAATATGTTCAAATGTTTGTAGAGCTTATGGGACTTAACTACGGGGTCATCAGTCCCTATACTTACGAACTACTTATGAACTAGCTAATACTAAGGACGTCACAAATATCCATGCCCGAGGGGGGAGGAAGCCCGCCGGCCACGGTGGCCGAGGGGACTGAGGCGCTTCAGTCACGGTCTGCACGGCCACTACGGTCGGGGGTTCGAATCCCCCCTCGGGCATGGACATTTGTGCCGTCCTTAGGATAAGCTAGTTGATAAGTAGTTTGTAAGTTTAGGGACTGATAACCCCGTAGTTAAGTCCCATAAGCTCTACAAACATTTGATTCGAACCCCCGACCGTAGTGACCGTGCAGACTGTGAGTGGCGCGCCGCAGAGCGCTCGGCCACCGCGGCCGGCAAGTGTTATCAATGGAAACTTGTTTTCGTGAAAGTATAATACGTCTATATTTTTTTAAATTTATTTTCTTATTTATGTGACATATTGCCGAAAGATGTGAATACCTAGATTTGTACTCTTCAAGAATACACGCTTCATGACGCTACGGAGCCTTAGGCGAGTGACATGCTTCGAGATATGAGAAGAAAAACATCCAAGAAATAATTCTGGGCAACTGAAGCTTACGCTAATCACAGAAGGTGGAATCACCCGGTAAAGAACCTTCGTAATGTTTGATACGTATTTGACAGGGAACATGAGGCAGAATTAAAGCATGTGGCGTGGAGGGAGACGTGCTTTAAGATAGTCCGTGACAACGTTGTGTTCGCTGAGTGGTCTGCCGGGCGCCGTGGCTCAGCGCGTCCGGCCTGAGGGCTGAACGCCCTCTGTAATAAAAAAGCTGTGCCAACAACACGCAGAACAAGAACGAAAAAAAAACCATCAGCGTCCGCAACGAAGAGAACTACCCATAAAAAAATAAAAAGTGGTCTAAAGCACCTACGTAGTAAGTAGGAGGTCCCGGGTTCGGACCCCGGCCATAGCATAAATTTTAATTCAATGCCTCTCCCTATGTAAAATAACTTACAAATGTTCAAATGTTTGTATAGCTAAGGGACTTAACAACTTTGGTCGTCAGTCCCTAGGCTTACAAACTACTTAAACTAACTTACGCACACACCATGCCTGAGGGAGGACTAGAACTTCCGACGGCGAGCAGCGGCGCGCTCCGCGCAAGGCGCCTTAGACCACACTGCCACGCCACCGCGGCAAACTAACGTACAACTTTGGACAACACACACACACACACACACACACACACACACACACACACACACACCCATGACCGAGGAAGGACTTGGACCTCCAGCGGGAACAGCCGCCCGGTCGGTAGTATGAGGCCTTAGACCACGCGCCCATTCCGGGGAACTGTTCCGCTGTCCTTCCGGATAAAATTCAGTGCGCTAATTAATACACTAGTGATGCTTTACACCCCCTACGTAAGAGACTTCTACCACTTTCCATAGTAAATAACACTCACCTATGAACGGAAATACTTGCCAAGTATCTGCACTCTTATTTAGTTTGACCCTTAATTTAACTATCTTTGTATTAGGGGATAACTTATTCCTGCTACCTTTGACTCGTCGCCGTTCGTACACATGTCCATTTATTTGTGAAACTAAACTTTCGATTTCACAGTCAGGGAATTTTTCACTAGGGCGGCATCTCCTAAATAACTGACCAAAATTGATTATTGCCCATTGCATGATTGTCTGCCTAGAACCACTAAATTCGTTCGACTCCGTCTGATATGATTAGCTTTAGCCCCCAGTATTGCTAACAAAATAGATATATGAATATTTGACCATTTGGATAATGTTCCTAAAATGATTGCTATTAAAGTTCAAGGTTCTAGAAAAAAATAGTCTGAAAGCGATAAATAATTTCTGAGTTCCGACTACTGTTCAAAATCAAAGTCCACACACGTCCAAAAATACTTCAGAATCCAGCGCGGCGGATTCTGCGGCTATGTTCAACAACTCTCGTCTCACCTAACGAGGTTCAGTGGTTCTCGCAGTAGTGTGCAAAACTTTTTAAATAATATCTTTGGTTGTGTGGCCATCTTCCGCAGCAGCTATTAAAATTGACTATAAGAGGTAATCCGCCTTATGTTGACTACAATAAAGAGTTTTATTTGACACCAGACGTGATTTGCTTTTTATTTTAAAAGCATTTTTTGTGGTTAGTAAGTGATACAATGGTTTGTACAATTTGTTTTGTATAAATAGATTGAAATCAGATTTAAAAATATTTGTGAGCGTTAGGCCTATGTGTTTTAAAATGATATTCAGTCTCCTCAGGGTGTTGTTGCCTCTTCTATACATCTCACTGGTGTTTCTTCGTCTTGTTAGCTGGAGTTGGTTCATTCCTGGCGTGTGTTATTCGGTTGTGTATGGCAGTGACAACAAATGAAACGGAAGAAACAACACAGAAACAGGCGAAAAGTGCCATACACAACTGAAAAACATCATCAGCCAGGAATGCACCCACTACAGCCAACAAGACGGAGAACAGCAGTTAAATGTAGAGAAGAGACAACAATACCCTGAGTAGACTGAATACCAGTTTAAAACCCATAGGACTAACGTGTACACAAAGTTAAAAAACTGTTTTTAATCTATTTAAACAAAACAAATTTACAAACCATTGTATCGCTTACAGCCCACAGAAGATGGCCGCGGCGGATTAGCCGTGAGCACTGGGGCGCCGTGCTGCGGTGCGCGCTGCCGTTCGCCGTCGGGGGTTCGAGTCCCACCTCGAGCATGGGTGTTTGTGTTGTCCTTAGGTTAGTTTGCCTTAGTTTAAATAGTTTGTAAACTACGGACTAATAACCAATTATTTGAGTCCGATAGATGTACAGACGGAAGATGTTTTTAAAATAAAAAGCGAAAGGTGTCTGGTGTAAAATAAATCTCTTTATTGCAGTCAGCATAAGACTGAGTACCTCTTAAAGTTAATTTTTAAATAATGATTGAAATGTTGATATGACGGCACGCGCTAAGATTCTAATTCAAATACATAATTTAATTTCTAGCATTAATAATACCACCAAAATATTAAGTTTTAACAAATTAATATTTTCAGTATGACCGATAAATAAGTCTTTCGGCCGTCATACAATGAATGTTTAAGTACTCACTTAGGTAAACTATTTTCAGAATCAAATGTTCATAGAGCTTATGGGACTTACCTACGGGGTTATCAGTCCGTAAACTTACAAACTACTTATGGACTAGCTAATACTAAGGACAGCACAAATATCCATGCCCGAGGGGGGTGGATTCGAAACCCCGACCGTAGTGGCCGTGCAGACTGTGACTGACGCGTTGCAGAACGCTCGGCCCCCACGGCCGGCAAAGTGTTTTTCAGGTAGATTTTCCAGTCCTCTTTTCAATGCACTGTTCAGAATTACTGTGCTCATAAATTTAAACAAATTACAGTCGATAAACAAAATAATTTAGTTTACACAAAGGCAACATATTAAAATAAACAAAAGTAATATATTACAAACAGGTCGTAATATGTGTTAAGACACCTGCAACTTATCACTGCCTCACTGGTTGTGTATCTGTCTTTTATTAATTGTTATTAAGAAATCATTATTTTTTTTCCTTAAAAGTGCACTATTGTGCGCAATTTAAAACTTGCATATGATACGGTTATTCTAAACTTTGCGTCAAACTTTGATTTGAGCCCTCCCGCGATTTTGTAGTTCAATTAGTTTAGCCTCTGGATTTTTCCAGGAGAATAAATATTAGTTTTCCGAATAACTTTTGATATAAAATTAATGTTAACGATGTCAACACATCATATGAATTCCGCTGTTCTCTTTCATTTGCTTCTGCGTGCTAATCTGTAACTCTAATAGTGTCACTGTAGAATCTAAACATAAAGACAATGCCGTTTTTCGGCGGAAAATATGTCAGTTGGACATGACGTCACGTCCGCTAGCGTGCTTTCCATGTGCTCTCCGCCCGCCGACGGGAAACTGGGCGAGGCTACCTCCTGATTGCCTGCCTGTTCACTCGTCGCAAATTTCGACGCTCTCCGCTGTCAAACTTGAACGCTTTGCGCTCCAAATGGGTTTTGTACGTTGTTGTAACGTCACAACTTTCCATTATATTACTTTACAGTCACTCGATTACTCTATAAAAATGGTAGGTGGTTCAATATTCCTAGCTATGGAAACACTTGTCAAATTCTTCTTTTTTTTCTTTTTTACCTTTCTTTCTTCGTTCAAGTGACCAGCATGGTTTTCTTTTTTTTTTCCAAAGTAAGCGATACTTTAATACACAAACGAATATAAGGCATTAGATACCAGCCGGCATTGAAATAAATCAATGGGTAGAGCAGAAAATTTGTTCCGGTCCAGGATCCCAATCTTTTTATTTTATTTTATGTTTTATCTTTTCCCGGGCAGCTGCGCAGTTCACTTAGTCACCCGAACACGAACGGACTACCTTAGGACTGAGGCGCTCCAGTCATGGTCTGCACGGCCACTACCGTCGGGGGTTCGAATCCCCCCTCGGGCATGGATATTTGTGCCGTCCTTAGTATTAGCTAGTTCATAAGTAGTTTGTAAGCTTAGGGAGTGATGACCCTGTAGTTAAGTCCCATAAGTTCTACAAACATTTGAACATTTTTGGACTACCTTACAACGCCCCATGTCAGATTCAAATTTGCAGCTTTCGCTGTTTATCCATACACTATTGACGTACTGCCCCCGCCTATTATTTGGATTACTAGCCGCGTTTCGCGGGATTCCTGTAAGAGATCGAGCATGATGTTCTACACAGAAGGGAGTACTGGCCGTCTTCACCTTAATTATAAATGTATGGTGTTCTTTCCAATGGCGAAACGACGAGCGTAATAAGGATGGTACACAATGGCTACAAAAAATAAATAAATAAATAAAATAAAAATAAAAAAAAATAAAAATTGTGTTTGTTCTTTCGGACATATCTGAAAGCAGGGTGCCACCTATACTAGGTGACCCAAGCAAGCCGCTGTCTTCTGCAGTTTTATTGTTCCCGCATACATAACTGCAAGAAATGTTGCCTCGTCACTGCTGTCTGCAGGGGGATTCCATTTCATATTGGACGAAAACTGAGAAAATAGGCCTCGTATTATCTTAAATAATTAAGTTTCTATATGTGCTAATTAATGTAAAAGAGAACAACTGTTATGAAGTTATGCCTGAAATTATTACTATTTTTCGAGTTAAAATTCGATGAAGTTAGCGTTATTTTCCGAACGCGACACTTTGTGTGCTGTGTAATTCAAGAACCTCATACCGCATTACAGTGAAGTACAATTCATTTTTTAACTGAATGTGTGAAGGTGATGCATGAATAAACAATATCATGACGACAATTAATTCATTGTTTTAAAACCTTTTTATTCGTTTATAAAAATAAATGTATTTTTCATAAGAATGAAACTGACGTAGGGTAGAACTTCGTTTTATTACACGTTGATTTCCGTTTTAAGTATTGTGGAGTGCCTCATCATCATTGTGGAAAAAATAGTGAAGTAATAAATACGTAAGTTGGCGCGGCACTAGACTACGGCGGGCTGCCGTTCGCCACTCAATGAAAGACGCCTCGCAGCTGGGCAATCAACAGGTTGTTTAAGGACTCACTCGATCCATACGACACGGTTTAGCGCTCCTGGGGAAATGCGGTGTAGCCCAGCCGGCGAATTTGGCGCACTTTCTATACATTTTATTTTTTCTACAGCTCCCTATTCAAGATACCGCAAAACTGTTTACTGATACTGTTTTTAAATCAAATGCCGAACAAAATGGCATAAATTTTACTCAATTTAAAAATGCATTTTATATATAAAACATGATAAATGGTGGAAAGTACTTGAAATTTAAATTCTAAAAATACCGCATGAATACCACGTCAATCTATACAATAGTGTCTTCATTTTGTAATTAATTTGAAAATTTTATTTTGAATAGTGTCCGAGTTATGAATGTCACAATCGCGTGATTTCAAGAAACTACGTTACTTTCGCCCCTAATTAACAACCGGAAGCGTTGCGTATCGAAGCTGCCAGTTTGTCTAAGCTGTTAACTTGAGGTTTACTTTCTATGACAGAAAAATGAAACCCTATAAAATATGAAACGCCGCGGTGCAGTAGCCGAGCGGTCTAAAGCGCCTCGCTGCGGAGCGCGCGGTTGCTGGCCGTGGAGGTTCGAGTCCTCCCTGGGGCATGGGTTTGTGTGTTTGTGCTTAGGTTAGTTTACCTAGGTTTAAGTAGTTTGTAAGCTACGGACTGATGACCACGCAGTTTGGTCCGATGGATATACATACATTTGATTTTGAAAAATGCAACGTTTCCTGCTGTCCGATTTGTAATGGAATGGCCCATGTGTTTCATGAATAACGCAATAATGAAGCTCTGTAAGTCCGTAACATAAGCTCAAAGGAAGATAATTTTTTTTTAGCTTGAATTGACCGACTAGGATCACGAAACAGCTTCAGTTCCTCTTCTTTCTGTTGTTGTTTCCCGTTCTTCCAGTATTCCTTCATCTTCTTCCCGTGTTGTCTTTTCTTTTCTGCTGTCCATGTTGTTCAAGTTCTCTTATTTTTATGCCTTTAAAGCCTTCTAAATTTAGTATTTTTTCCTTAAAGTGTTCCTGTCTGCTATTTCTGATTCTTCGATGTTGTGTCTCTTTTTATCTTTTCTTACTTCTGTGATCCATGCTATTTGTGGATTTCGTTTTACAGAAATAAAGTGAAATTTGTTTAGTCTGCATGTTCTGATTCATTCGGAAGAGATGCCCAAAGAAGATTACTCTTCGCTTTGCCGTTACTTCTGATATTTTATCTATATTTTCATAAAACTCCTTGTTGCTTAGTCATACGTTCGACCGCGCACGGACATCAGTAATGGCGTGTGTAAGAGGGCATGGACGGTAGGGGTGCTACAGGCATAGCGTGCGACTTGTGGAAGTTTGAGGCAGACGGGAGGCGAGCACGGGTAGCCAAGTGGTTAAGGCGACCGCTGGTCCGAAGCGCGAGACCCGCGTTCGAATCCCAGTCCGAATCACATTTTCACTTGTCGCCATTGTTTCATTTCAATACCCTAATGCAGCCACTGTCAATTCTTTTCTTCCCAATCCTTCTTCCTTCCCCTCCTTTATCAATCACTTGCAAATAACTTATTATATTCGTTATTCTCTATTGCAATCAACCACATAATAGCACTGATTCAAGATTTATACTTATTTACCTCGAATTGTTGTATTATGCGTTATTTATAAATTAGCTGTCACACTTTGATACGTCCTGAAACAAATAATTAGTATGCTTTTGCCCTGTTACATATTGAATTTTTCTGGAGCCCATGAGTCGAAACCCGGCACCCCTCCTAGAGCAATCAAGTTTTCTAGCGACGAGTTATAAGGCCAGTTCCAGCTGTAATGTGTGTTTTCAAGGGCCGGTCTTATATGTAGCAAAGCTTCCTCCGTTGGCGAGGAGTCCCCTTTACAGAACTGCTTAGGCAAAGCCTTCGACGTTTGTGGTATCCTAGATTAAATAATGTCACGCCACCTGGAATACATATCCCTTAAGTGAAAACGCACACCATGCTCAAACTCTCACAGGAATCGGCTACATATTCATAAATGCGTAAATAAGTGTAAAGGTACCGAACTACTGGGGTCACCGGCCCCTAAAATTAAACATGAATTACACTAAATTAAACTTCTTATGCTGAGAACAGACATCCATGCTCGAGGCAGGACAAGAATCACTGGCGAGAGCGGCACGCGACACACCGAGTGGCCATTACCGCGAGAACCCGCGGACAATTAAGATAATTACCAGGGCACTACGTCGCTAATGTCGGGCTAAATTGAAAATTTGGGCTACCCGTGGCGTGCTAGTGTAGTTGTGGTGAAACTGTGCTTGCCTAGCGTAGTGGATAACACAACGTTATAGTAAGCAGGAGACCCGGGCTCGAATTTCTGTCCGGCACAGAGTTTTCAACATTCCCCATTATGTATATCAGTATCATCTGGTAGTTAATGTTACAAATTATTTTGTGTATTGATTCATAATGGCTGCAGGGTCCGAAAAAACAGACACCACACATATACACACATTTACAGGGTGTCACATTTAAATCTACACCAGCCGATATCTCTGGAGTGGAACAATTCTGCAAAAGATAAATAAATAAAGCTCTAGTATTTTTTCAAATAGTAACCCCTGTATTTTATTCAATAGTCGTGTTATACGTGAAAAAATACTCTTTTTTTCATTTAAGGGAACATTTTTGTTTTGTTGTTCTCAAACTGTAGAGTGGAATGGGGTATTTATGCGCATTGAGTCAGACTGCTCAGCGACTATATATGTTTTCAAAATTCAGCAGTTGGCCTAATTGGCACGATACAGCTTCTGTGGCTGACTCTATGGTTGTTATCAAGGTGCTATTGCCTGCAAAATTCGGTAAGGATTTCTTTCTATTATTTTCAAATAAAATTTCAACTTGCGAAAATAAGTTGTATCTCAAGCGTTAAAGATTTCACGACGTTTAACATTATACTGTAGTGTACTACCATTCATTGTCAGTCTTGTGATATCTCTCTCCATGCTCTGACAAAAGCTGCAGTCACGTATTACGGGACAAGTTTACGCATACGTGGCGGGTTCAACTACGCCGTGCGTCATCTTATCAAAAAATGTTCAAACATTTGTAAAGCTTACGAGACTTAACTGCGGGTCATCAGTCCCTAAACTTACAAACTACTTATGAACTAACTTATACTAAAGACGGCACAAACATCAATGCCCGAGGGAGGATTCGAACCTCCGACGAGTGAGGACGCACGATCTGCAACCTTCATCTTATCCCCACCGGTTACAATCGTCAGATTTTTTGTTGATGTGAAGCTAGAAAAGTTTATGAACATTATAGATCGATATTGTACAGCGACAGTAGTCTACAAAATGAAAACTGAACGGAAGGCGTGCACTCCTGAAATGCTAGAAGCTGTAAAAGAGAGCCTGAAAAATAGAAAGTTAAACTACATCATTAACAAGCAGAAAACGAGAAAGAAAGGCAAACGCTAAATGCTTCGCCAGAAAATCCATGAATTTTTCCCTATCCCGCTGTACTGAAAAGTGCGGTAATCTGCCAACGGAAGATTCCATTCAGTGTTAAAATGCGAAGAATGGTGGCATGAATCCTGTTCTTGTTAAACAGCTTTCCCTCCTACTGGAATATTTTTCCGCTTTAATTTCACAACCCCATAATTGTTCGATTAACCATATGTTGCACTAAGAGTCAGTATTATATGCTGAGTAAGAGGAGACATTAAGTGTATAAATGCGATTAATTAAATAGAGAAGAAGAACTGAATGGTACTGATATTTCTCTCATTTTAATAATAAAGCACAAATTTACCGTTTTAGAAACGAACTCTTACCCTACAGTCGGGTAAGACTGTGCATTTTCATTACTTTATTTTACTAAATGCGAAGTACTGTTTGGATTAAATGTATTAATTTCGGACTCTTTTATAATAATTGGAAAAATTCAGACGAAATGCTCGGTAAAATATAATTGTAATTTGCGGAAGTTTTATCCGGCATATCGCTAGTTAAACCTTAAATACGATGTGCATTTTGCGTGTTACTGTTGGGATTCATGGAAATGTGCCTCAGAGGTGCAAGCATGTCTGAAGGCGGTGACTACAGCTGTCAAATTAAATATACGAAAATGTATTCGCAATTGGGAATATGAAACGGATTTCTCTATTTGCGCGAGCAGTTGCGTTAACCTTTACGTTACCCGCGAACACCTCCATGTTCGACACATACCTTCATACGCCACACATTCCCTACGAACTGTGAGTGCTCATACATTTCACTGTGTAAGTTCCACACTTCAATTTCCGGAAGCCTTGCTGTGTCTCATTTTAAATACGATGTGCAGTGTCCGTATTTACTGATGGAACCGATAGAAATGTCATACAATTCCGAAGGTACCGATGCCACCTGTCTGCTTTGACCCATGACGTCATGAGCGTGAACATACTAAACACGTAAAAATCTGCATACCGAAACATAAAACAAAACACATGAAATAAAATTTCCCTTATGTAAAAAGTACTATCCTTCGCTAAAGTGCTCTCGCAAGCAGCTGTCATTAGGAACGATAAAAGTGATTCGTGTTTTTCAATTAAATCGTGGTATATGGTAGGTGGATGGGTGAACGCAAATTGATCATTCTGTATTGTAAAAAGTAATGAAACATTTGTAATAAAAATGATCAATGTTTCTAGTAATATAACACAATACACTGACGTCAGGGGCCAAATCCGACGGGTGATAACGCGTGCTTCAAATCAAATGTTTGTAGAACGTATGGGACTTAACTACCGGGTCATCAGTCCCTAAGCTTACAAACTACTTATGATCTAGCTAAGACTAAGGACGGCACAAATATCCATGCCCGAGGGGGGATTCGAACCCCCGACCGTAGTGGCCATGCAGACCGTGACTGGAGCGCCTCAGTCTCCTCGGCCATCGCGGCCGGCGAGGATAAATAGAATCTGGATAGGAATTATGTAGTCGATGTGATAATTACTTACATATAGTTGGCCGGCCGCGTGCTTTAGTTTGCCCGAAATTTGTGCATGCGTGTCTGAAGGAACGGACATCACCGAGAATACAGCGTCAAATTAGATATAACAATGTATTCGCAACTGATAATATATTTCTAGTAGTTAGTTAAAACTCAAGTGAGCAAATAATGCAAAATATTAACAGTAGCGTAATGTACTACCACAGAAAATCATGAAAAAACAATTAAAATCACGCCATAAAGGTATCACGAGAATCCAAGCGCTAAGATAAGTAAACGAAATTACAAGTAATAACACAAAAGTGCGTTTTCGATCCAAAAATTGATTAGGAAGAAATAAAAACAATTTGTTTTGTCTTGTAGATTACAAGCCGTGTTAAATTATAACTACAATCGCTAATACGTACTATGCTTAGTTCTTTTAATACAATATAAGGTACGTATAAAAATGTGAAAAATCTAGGCGTAATTTTTGGCAAAACTAAAACATGTATTTCAAATGACGTCTGCACGGTGCTACTATAATTTTCAGAAACGCAATAAAGAAATATCCACTGATAATAACACAGGTAATATCGAAATATGTATGGGAAAAAGTAGACATTGAGGTGTCTTGCATCCTCACCCTATATTTTGAGCAGTTGTGAAAGAAAAACGAACATAGACATTAAAACGATGATTGCTTAACACTTTTATTGCCACACTATAAATTCAGCTTTGGAAGAATTAAAATTAAGTGTTTTCTGTAGTAATACAGCGCACTAAACAGAAAAATATGTGTTTAAAATTGTTATTGTTTTTTATGTCATGCATTTCATGCACAACACAGATGTTTGTATCGAGATATTTTATTACTTGGGACGTTATTTTGTTGATGGTTAACACTGTCAGATCAATACTGGTGACATATTCTTCGCCACAGTATCAAAGAAAAAGGAATTCACTGCTGAAATAAAATAACATGAACCACACTAACGTTTTTCACTCACAGTCACGTACAGACGGCAGCGTAACAAAACACCCAAGATAGATAGATTAATGCCTCCGAATTGACTACACGCCGTACCAAGTGGCAAAATGTGGTACTAGAAGCATTTTAACTATCAACAAAATGCGACGTTAACGACTGATACAGAAAGTACTGTATAAATCAGCTTTTAATACGCTGTTGTCGAGGAATAACACTGGGAATGAAAGGGTTAAGTTAGCAATCTTGACCTACCTTTACTCTAGCGGATAAAATAATCCAAATAATTATTTACTAGAGGACCCGTGCGAATACTTCACACCGTTAGTGCAATGAAAAACAAGTTGCGGAAAAACGGAAGCATAGTTGAATGTTCACGCATAGCTTTCTGCTGAATCAATCACTGCAAGTGTTTAAAAGCGCAGATGAAAGAGCTTAATCCGCCAAGTGTTTAAGTCAAAAAGAGCTGCGTACCTTAATTAGAACCGAAGATATCGTAAAACAAACCAATTAAAATATTCAATGTAAAGACGGACGGATACCGCCTTTGAATAAAAATAAAAGGTGGAGAGACTTATGTTAATTCTGATACTTGATGAAAAATCTGCGAATGAATACTTTTCGTTTAAAGCAGAAATGAAGGAAATCGGTCGGATAGAAAGGCCTGACCGACTGACTTTAGTTTACAGCAAGGACATCCCCATAAGAAATGTACAGACGGAAATCGCGTTTGAGTATAGAAAAGGGAAGGCGAGAGTTACGTAAATTCTGATACTTAATGACAGATCTGCGGATGGATACCTTCCGTTTAAAAGAAAAATGAAGGAAATCGGCCGTGTAATTTTGTCTGGCCGACTGCTTTAATTTTCGTAGATTCTTTTAACATTAAAGATCTGTACGGTGCTAGAATAATTTTCAGAAACGCAATAAAGAAATGTTCACTGATAATAGCACAGGTACTATCGAATTGTGTATGGGAAAAAAGTAGAAACTGAAGTATCTCGCATCCTCACCCTATATTTTGAGCAAGTGTGAAAGAAAAACGAACATGGCGTAAAAAAACGTGATTGCTGAAGTTAGGAATCTTGCCTCACCTTGACTCTGACGGATAAAGTAATCTAAATAATTATTTATTACGTTTAAGAGTTTTCGTTATCAGATTTTTTGTAATGGTGGTGACCGATGGAGGAGTGGGAAGAGATTTCGTACGGAGACGAATGTTCGAATGCAATGTCCGAAAGAACAGACACCACACCAAAATAATAAGTATTTAGACGCGACGACGGCGTCAGCTTCAATTTCTTCACCGCAGATGCGGTCATACGTCCGACCTCGCACGGGAATCCGAAATGGCGATTGTAAGAGGGCACGAACGATAAGGGACGCTACAGCCATAGCGTGAGACGGCCAGGAGGCGAGCACGGGGGGCCAAGTGGTTGCCGAGCGCCGTGGCTCAGCGCGCTCGGTCAGAGGGCTCAACGCCCTCTGTAATAAAAAAGCTGAGCCAACAACACTTCCAACATCAACGAACAAATACGATCAGCGTCCGCAATGACTAGAACTACCCATAAGCGAAAAAAAAAAAAAGAAAAGAAAGAAAACCCACGTTGTTAAGGCGACCGCTGGCCCAAAGCGGGAGACCCGGGTTCGATTCCCGGTCCGGCTCACATTTTCACCTGTCGCCATTGTTTCATTTCAATGCCCTAAAGCAGCCACTGTCAATCCTTTCCTTCCTAATCCTTCTTCCTTCCTCTCCTTTATCATTAATTTGCGAATGTAATAAAGTAGGGCTGGGCAAATGATACTCGCGTCCGAACATGTTCGGGATTTCCCGATACAGCAGAGAACTCGATACAGTATCCAACCGTTCGAATACACAGATAATAAATGACTGGAGCTGCTTGTCTCTCAACGATATGCGAGAATTTTTGCAGTTAGCGGGCTATCGCTTTGCTCACAACTAATTTCATAGGAAGTACAAGTACATGTAAACTAAAAAGAAGGGCAACATTATGAAAACTGTATATTTTGTTTGAAACAGTGCACACGTGACGTGTCTGATGTCACTGCATGATATGATCCATTGATAAACAAAATGAACTACTGCATCTCATTACTTGTGGCTAACATTCGAAGGAAAAAATGTGAATCCTTCGTAAGTAGAAATTACATTTAATGTCATTATAAGATATAGGTTTCAAATGACCATTTCATTCCCTGATAATACGGTACAGTAAGAGATTAAAATGTTACCACCTTTTAATCGCCTTGAAAATAAGATTAAAAGAGATGAAATAGGGAAAACATTAGAAATTTAATAACCAATAACGGAAATAAGTCATATAAAGATACACTGTAATTGCAACCTCGGAATAAACGTTGCACGAACTACTCTGTACGTAGTATCAACAGGAGACGCTAGATGGCAGCACTATAATTTTTAATCGCAATTGCTATCGTTTACTTATAGCCTATATTCGCTACTGTTTTTACTAATGACCTGCTCCCTAGAAGCTACTGTAGTCGGAATTTCACACTTATAAATTTTCACAGAACATTAATGATACCCTATCTTCGTTATAAATCGTATACTGCACAGCACAGAAAAGATTTATGATTATCATCTTGTAAATCGTAGAGAACGTACGTCCTGACATTGCTAGATAGCGTCGTGATGAGTGATCTCTATACAAACTGGATGTATAACTCTGATGTCTGAAAATATAATTTCAGCGTGCCTGCACATTCATATGTTTTGCACACGATTTCGCTTTGTCCGCCATGTTTAAATTTGGCAAACAAGTTTCCATCAGTTATTACGTGACAAATGATTGCTTTCTCACCTCTTGATTTGGAATTTAATTCAATATTCGATGTTGTAGGCTGATATGGGAGCGGAATCGAAAATATATTCTTCTCTTTTTCTTGAAATGCTGCTTAGCAGCCATGTTTGAATTTGGCAAGAAACTAAATATGAATAATTATGGCTGGCACGCGAAGACAGCTGAAGTTCAACATCCAGAGTGTATAGAGATCAATGGTCGTGATCATTGATCTCTATACTCTCTGGATGTTGAACTTCAGTTTTCTTAGCGTGCCAGCCATAGATATTCATATTTAGTTTCTCGCCAAATTCAAACATGGCTGCTAAGAAGCATTTAAAGAAAAAGAGAAGAAAATATGTTTCGATTCCGTTCCAATATCAGCCTACAACATCGAATATTTAATTAAATTCCAAGTCAAGAGGTAAGCAAGGAACTCTTTGTCACGTAATAACTGATGGAAACTCGTTTGCCAAATTTAAACATGGCGGACAATGCGAAATCGTGTGCAAAACATATGAATGTGCAGGCACGCTGCAATTCAATGCTCAGACACCAGAGTTATACATCCAGTTTGTATAGAGATCATTGGTCGTGATCGAAAGTTCGAACATTTTCCGAGATTTCCCGAAGTGTGACGTAAATTGTTTGAACAGTTCGAGTGTCAAGTTCAAACCCAGCTCTGCAATAAAGTTTCGAACGAATATCAGTTCAATAGGGTGGCGCGAAAGGCCGTATCGGACCAATTTTCGGGCCGGAGACTACAGAAAACAAGTTAATTTGTGACAATGCTTAATTGACGAAATGCAGAATCGGACGTAATTCGGCTGGTAAAAAAGTAGCGAGTTCAGACACGTGTACGTGGTGGGAATGAGGGGGGAGGGGGGAATAGGAGAAGCAGAGGCAGAATTTAATTCAATATTCGATGTTGTAGGCTGATATGGGAGCGGAATCGAAACATATTTTCTTCTCTTTTTCTTGAAATGCTGCTTAGCAGCCACGTTTGAATTTGGCAAGAAACTAAATATGAATATCTATGGCTGGCACGCGAAGACAGCTGATGTTCAACATCCAGAGTGTATAGAGATCAATGGTCGTGATCGAAAGTTCGAACATTTTCCGAGATTTCCCGAACTGTGACGTAAATTGTTTGAACAGTTCGAGTGTCACGTTCAAACCCAGCTCTGCAATAAAGTTTCGAACGAATATCAGTTCAATAGGGTGGCGCGAAAGGCCGTATCGGACCAATTTTCGAGCCGGAGACTACAGAAAACAAGTAATTTGTGACAATGCTTAATTGACGAAATGCAGAATCGGACGTAATTCGGTGGCGACCCCGGCTGGTAAAAAAGTAGCAGAGTTCAGACACGTGTACGTGGTGGGAGGAAGGGGGAGGGGGGAATAGGAGAAGCAGAGGCGGCAGCGGAGTGGCCGGCGCGGACCGGGGGGCGGGGCGCCACGTTTAAAAGCGGCGGCGCGCGCGCCCTCCGCACAGTCGCGTGGCGGCTGCGTCCGCCATGCACGCCCCCGCGGGCTCCGGCCGCCCCGTGCGGAGCAACAGGTCTCCGCCGGGCGTCCACGGGCGGCGGCCGGTGCACGACGTGTGCCGGCCGCCGCTGCCGTCGGGAGGGCCGCCGCGCGACCTCCCCGTCCGGCCAGTCTACTCTGAGCCGCCGGCCCGACCGGACGTCGCGCTCAGGGGGGTGCCGCAGCGCCGCTCTGCACAGACTCCGTCCTCCGGACACCCGGAGGGCGGGGTGGTGCAGATCGGCGCTGTGGACAGACTCCAGGTGGTGAACCCTCAGACTGACCAAGCACCGCAACACAGACAGTACCAAGACACTACGTCGCCGCACTGTGCAACGATGGCCGGCACCCGTCACTCCTGCTGTTCCCCGCAGGGCTGCTGCCCTGCCCGAGACGCCGCCTGCCCGCTCGCACAGTGCGTGCGGGCAGGCGGCTGCGGCTGGTGTCGCAGGAGGGAAGCTCGCTCCGGGCCGCAGTGCTCGGACCCACTCTGCAGAGAGCCCCGCAGCACGGCCGCGAGCACGGCGGCCGCGATCCACACCTCCCCGACCCGGCCGCAGTCGACGACAGGGCAGCAACCGCTGCCACACCCACCTCCCGACGACCCCCCACCCGTACGGCGACGGACAGAGAAGGAGACACGCGAAACGACGGAACGGACACCGAAGCGACAACTGACTGCCAAGGAGAAGCGAGAGATGTTCGCCAAGAGCAAGACCGGCGGTTTTTTCGAGTTCGGCTCGGCATTCTCGTCGCAGTCGGTCTTCTCGTCGTCGGAGGCGGAGTCCGCTCCGCCGAGAGAGACGGCGGCGACTGCGGCGAGGCGCGCCCCCTCGCCGCACGCGCGGAGGCTCTTCTCGACGCAGGTGCCGGCCGCCGCCGCCCCCACTCTCCAGTCGGCCGGCGCCGTCCGCCGCGTGTACCACGCGCCTCCCGCCCACGCCACCACGCAGCCGCCGCCGCCGCCGCCACCGCCGCCTCCCGCCGCCGTACACTCGGCGCCGCGCGCCTGCCCGCTACATCTTCCACGTAAGACGCTCTTTCTATTGCGTGCACGCTCCGCTACCGACCAGTTGTCACGTTAATTACTCGTCCAATTTCTTTTCTATGATTTCAATTCCCTGCCACTTCCCCTTTTCACACGCATCTCTCGCATTATTTACCAATTCTGCACTAGTTTGTTGATTTCTTTTACACATACGAGCTGCAGAGTTTCTTCTGTAATTATGTAATCCTGTGCACGACTATATTGTCACTTTATTATTATTTCTTTTCTATGATTTCAATCCCCTGCCACTTTCCCTTTTCACACGCATCTCTCGCATTATTTACCAATTCTGCACTACTTTGTTGATTTCTTTTACACGTAGGAGTTGCACAGTTTCTTCTGTAATTATTTAATCCCGTGCACGACTATATTGTCACTTTATTATTATTTCTTTTCTGTGATTTCAATCCCCTGCCACTTCCCCTTTTCACACGCATCTCTCGCATTATTTACCAATTCTGCAATATTTTCTTGATTTCTTTTACATGTACGAGCTGCAGATTTTCTTCTGTAAATATGTAATCCAGTGCACGACTATATTGTCACTGTATTATTACTTCTTTTCTGTGATTTCAATCCCCTGTCACTTCCCCTTTTCACATGCATCTCTCGCATTATTTACCAATTCTGCACTATTTTGTCGATTTCTTTTACACGTATGAGCTGCACAGTTTCTTCTGTAATTATTTAATCCCGTGCACGACTATATTGTCACTTTAGTATAATTTTTTTTTTAAATTGGATTCCATTATGTGGAGGCGTGTGCTCAACGGCCACAAAATCACTTTTATCAATAATGAAAGGAGCAGCATTAGCCGTAAAATCTTTTGCTTTATTTAGGCAAATCGATTTCGGTTTTCCAAGAAACGATCTTCAGTGCTGTCAGAAAGTTCAAAACAGCATATTTGTAAAATGTATAATGACATTTACGTCTAATAAATCCATTGACATAGTTAGATACAAAGTTTGACTTTGTATGACACCAGATAGTATCACATGTATCTAACTATGTCAATGGATTTATTAGACGTAAATGTCATTATACATTTTACAAATATGCTGTTTTGAACTTGCCGACAGCACTGAAGATGGTTTCTTGGAAAACCGAAATCGATTTGCCTAAATAAAGCAAAAGATTTTACGGCTAATGCTGCTCCTTTCATTATTGATAAAATATTTTTTATTTTGCACGTACGAGCTGTAGAATTGGTGTACCTCTTTAACCCGCGAGAACTCGCGCCAAAGTTACGAGGTCGTTCATGTGTATAACATTTTGCTCACAGTCAAGAAACCGTTTCAAATGTACTTAATACGTGTAAATTAGCACTTCGTTTATAAGAAAACACTCATATTTTGCTAATTAAAAATGACGAAATACCGATTGTTTTAAAATTACTGTGATCAAAATGCTCGTACCGCGAGTGCTCGGGAGTTAATCTATCAGCTTACCCGTTTGACGAGCAATGCTTGCATTACTCTCAAAGTCTGCACTGTTTTTTCTTCTATTTTTACTTTATTTCTTACTTAAGACCTATTCACAGGTAATCGTTACTCTATGTTAAAACGATTCACAACAATGATCTGATTAACGAAATTTTCTGTCACTTCCAGATAATATTTATTGCATGACTGTCCGCAAGCAATTATATATTCAGTATGCTGTGTAGTCTAAGATGTATTCCGTGACATACAATCACACGTTACAATCGCATTATACAACAATACTTGTGAGAGGCTTCGTAATTCAATTACTGTGTAACATATATACGTGCACTTAAATACCACACGAATTTTTAACAAAAATTAGAGTTTATAGACTACATGTTTTCTCATTCAAAGCAGTTTTAATAGACAGCGTACAACGTTTAGCAGTCACCAAGCATCACGTTTGTTTCTGATATATTCAGCCAGTTAGAGTATGGCGTTGGCACTTGCATTGTTAGTAAATATAGTCATTTTTATCATTGTTTGGTCCACCAGAACAGACATAATTTTTCTCGCTACCAGCGCACGTGAGCAGAAGCGCTTAAAACAGGTAAGTAAAACAATGCTCTATATATTAGCAACAATGAGTAACCACTATGATCTAACGGCAACTCTGTGTATTTAACAGTGGTAAAAGAAATGAAACACTTTTCATATTCAGACGTTTCAAAACATTTCACTTATCTATTCATGTTATAGCATTACGAAATCTGTTTCGACACTTTGCATCAAGCTTCATTCGACAAATTGCATTATTTAAAGGGTTTAACTGCATTATTAATGACACAAGTTAATTTACGGGAAACAGTGAAGGGACAACAATGTTACGTCTCTTAGAATCAGATATACTGTTAATACAAATATGTAAGCATCTTATGTATTTTTGTGGGTGACAGAAAATTAGTGTAACACCCTAGAATACTTCTGATAAACATTTCCTCATGAAAATATGTTTATTCACTTCAGTATTTTTTTAATTCGCTGTTATTTGAAAAACAAGAAACAATTGCCTTTAAGTCTTATACAGAGTGCTCTGTGACTTTTGTCTAAGTAACAAAACATTTGTTACAATTTAAACTGTAGATGACATTAATTCTACTGTCACAACGAGTCTATACACAATAATCGGTGGAACATAATTGCTGTTTAGAAGGAAAGCTGACGCTGACAACGGCATAACTCAACTATTAAATAATAATAATTGATATTTGTAACTTCTCATGAACATGTTTTCAGAGGCATAAATGGTTTTGCATATTTAATATGGCTGACGTTAGTAACGACTTTTTTCGACTAAACATTTTATCATCATGGAATTTACCACAGATGGTTGTTACGATTTATCCTAGATACATATTCGATTCAATACAACACACTTGAAATGTTTTTCGGCCATCACTGACAAAACGAATTTCGTTACATTCAATAGAAGCATTGTCATTGCTTTATAAGCGTAGCAAAACTCAATATGTCACTTTGTTTGTCTTTTAAAGACACTGCGCCTTTGTCTAGAGTCATTTCACCTCCATCTTGTGGTAGTGGTAAAATCCCTCCGGGTTCCTGAAATTTATCAGACAGCCTCAAGTGAGGTCATTCGTACACGTCCTTATGTCTTCACCAGAGACGTTTACGAAATCCAGATTCCCATTCACGGAGATGAGGATTACTTTCAGAAGGAATACACATATTTCCTCAACTAAAGTGACGAGAAAATAATTTTAACCATTATTCTTTTGAGTGATTTGACGAACTTCCCGTCTTGCACTAATCCGTTCATCACGATGTAACTGCTGCAACTAAAAGCCAACATATTCTACTTTTTGCCTGTCTCTCTTTTTTGTTCCCTAACATCTCATTCCTCTTATCAGACTTGTTTCACTTACTTCGATGCTTCTTCTATCACCAAGTTGAACAACGGTGATGATAAGGCCTTAGATTCTTCTTATAAGTTACAACACCAGTAAAAACTACAATGGCATATGCCTGAAGAGTACAGCAGATATAAAACATGGGTAGCTCCAATTTTCTTCTATTTAACTTTAATTATTCGTTTCAGTCTCTTACGTTAAAAGCAACAATAATACAAAAAAAGATAGTCACCGAGATTTATGACAGAAACTCTTTTCATTGACTTAACACTTTCCAAGATTTTTAATACATTCACTGTGTCTTTACCATTTTTTGTTTGTTAAATGGCGTAATCAATGTTGAACGAAAACCAAATTATTTTTCAGCAAAATGATGGATGGTATGGACCTTGCCACAATTTAACTGGAAGATGTCTTTTTACAATTGTCAGCATTTATATGGACGATGGTTGTACCGACGAATGTTCTTCTGACGAACTCTCTCATTTTACTCCTTTACTCTTTCTCCCACCAGCATCATATTTTGAAAGCTTAACAATTTTGACTGCTTTTTGAGTAGATTGATAAAGTTAACATCATAATGTTGTTCCGTTTATAAACATCCATTTTGGTCAAATTTTTTATTGGAGACCATATGTCAAATCAAACCACTAGTAATTGCTATTTGCAAATAAGAATCGCTTTTCAAATTAACTAGAATGAAATACACATAAAGTATGTACAACCATTTAAAGAATATTATTTATGTCAAATGAACAAGTGGTACTACGCATCTAATCGTATTGTCATTATGCCAGCACTGGTTAGCGATTAATTAATTAATCATCTTCAGCGCTCATAAAATCCTGGCCATCAAAAATGCAACACCAATAATGACCGGAGATATCACAACCATATTTATTTTGAAACTAGCACATTGCACGAAGATCACACGATGGAAAATACAACACCATGAGAAATGAGGAACATCACGAAGTCAGTATTGGATATTACTGTCAATGTTGGATGCAACCGCTGTTAGAAGCCTCGGTATCGAATCAAAGAGGCTTTGAATGTAGTTTTTGGGTACATCAGTCCACATATTTCCAAAGTTGATCGTCTGTAGCAGTGGAGAGTGTAACCCCGCCAGTCAGTTTGATATAATCGACCAGATGTTTTCCAAGAAGTCTTGAACATTGTGGGGTGAGCGGGCGAGAGTTGAGTCCAGTACCAGCCCAAACCATAATTCCGTGTGTGGGACCAGTATGGCGCTGCAGAAGGCAACAGTTAAACAGTCTCTCACCACGGTGTTTCTGGACTGAAATTCGACTACGGTGGTAACAGGCAGAATCGGAATTCATTAATTAAAAAATGACATTCCAGTCCCGATTCTGCCTGCACCACGACGATGATCGGAGTAGAGATTCGGGACATCGTGGCGAGACTCCGTTCCACTGTCGCCTTATGTATTGCCATACTGATCCTACAACCGGTATCTTGGTTTTGGGTGGTATGGGATTCTTCTATCACCACCACCCCTCCCTAGTACCCATTGCTCGTTAAATTGGTTGGTTCGTTGTTTGGGACAGCTAAGGTTTGGGACTGCTAAGGTTATGGTCCCCTGGTGGGAAGGGGTAGGAGTGAAGATAGAAATGAGGGAAAGGGAAAGGAAATGCAGTCCAGGGAGGAAAGAAGGAAGAAAGACTGCATTAGCTCGGGGCTCCATGCTCGCCACGCAAGTACTCACGAAAGAACCGTGATCACATCGGGGTGTGCCAGTTAAGTAACCACCTAGAGTTACATCTCTGAAGTGGTGGAGCCTGTTGTCCTCCCATTCCAATTACATTACCTTTGTAGCTTCTCGACAACCACATTATAACATACTCGTAATAATGATCTATCAACATGGCACGCAAGACGTTTTCGTCGCCCATCGTATTGCATTGCTCTGTTATCCTCGTTGTTCTTCTGACCTCTCGCTTATCGAAAACTATTGGTTGATTAATGCGGAATGTCTGACTCAGGACACACCATCTATTGATACACCAGATCACACAAAACATCCAGAACCTGTTTTATTTAATGTATAGGCTTGTAGCAGCTGTTCCGAGCAGTGGCAGCAACACTCTATACTTACTTCATCGCCCTCCTCTCTTCTCATAGGGATGTATTTTCAATCATGTAGTTTTTGTACAACGTGTTATCTCCCAAATAAATTTGGCTGTGGTATCTCCGGTCATTTTTGATGTTGCATTTTCGATTGCCAACAGTGAGTATATGAGCTTAGAGCAAATCTCATCACCAGAATAGTAGAACCTAGAGTTTGCGTGGGCGTGTTGAAATGTAATGCTTCCGAATATTTTTTTTCTGTTCTTAATATCGGCCGAGGAATTACATGTCAAGCATGTATTCGGTCGACTTTCACCCTTCTCTGACGAAAGGGGCAGCCCTCAGTCGTTGTAGGATTCCGAAATGTTTCGTGTGATATCTCTATGAGGTACGTAACTACATCGGTGGGTGAGAATCTCCTCTGATAAAGTCTGCCTCTGTCCCTCAGACGATAGTGTCGCTGACTACCATCTAGGAAACCTGGGTACGATTTCCGGCAATGGATTGGGTGTTGCGTGTTGCACTCATCATCGGCATTTCATCATCAACGATACACAAGTCGCCCACGAGTCGTCAAGTAAAACGACTTGCAGCATGCGGCCGAACAATCCCATATGGGATCTCCCAGCCAAAATTCCACATGATCATTTAATTTTCCTCTGAGAACAGAATGCACGAACTCCAAGAGTTGATTAATACATCGAGCAACCTTGCTTCAGCAAGAAAATGAAGACAGCATGTGAGAGCTTATGATATCTGAGAAAAGGAAGGAAGAAAAATTAGAGTTTAACGCCCCTTCGACTGAGCGGTTATTAGATACGGGTATCTGCAACAGTCCGACAACTTGGCTTCATTCTAGGGATGGGAAAAACCGACCGGTTAAAACCTATACCGGTATTTTAGTTTTGAATAACTGGTTTTTTCGGTATTTATTTGGTGTCGGTTGTAACCGGTTTTTTTAGTTATTGCCAAGAACCGGGTAAAAAAACCTGTAAGACTACTTTCTGTAGCAGTGGTTCAAAATGTGTTTTTTGTAAATAATTTAAAAAAAACTAGTAGACCCTAATATTTAGGGCTATTCCTAAAATTTCCACTGCTGTGAAATATTAGGTCTTCGCAGTAACTAAGAAAAGCGAGCAGTGATAATTCAAGAAGAATCCCGGCAGTTAGAAACGCGCAGCAAACGCGTGGCATAAGAACTTAAGGACTGGTGCAGCTGGTGCGGCATCGATGCACCTGTTGCCGTGTGGCGTGGCCTATTAGACGACGCGCGTGCACCGGCAGTGTACGAGACTTGCCTTCGTCTGGTCATGCGGCAGTTCCTTGCTGTCGTCGCCAGACATCGAATGTGTCTTAAATGGCACCATCCCGACTTCACGATGTACGGTAGCAGTGAGGTACAATGCTCCATTTGCTTTAAAAAGCTACTGCCGGGTGGAAATACTAGGCCAGTAAATCTGTATGCTTCGTATATCGTCTTCTACGGACTCCTGGCTAGGCTTACACACACTCAAGAAGGCGTAGTATTGGGAGGGGATCTTGCAAAATATGGAAAGACTAATGATTTGTCGTATAACGTAAATTTACCTAAATTTTAACTAAACTTCGTAAGTTTCGGTTTCGACCGAAACTTGAAGAACCGCAAATTCGATTAAGGTTTCTGTTTCGGCAGCAAAATATGTTTCGGTCGAACTCTACTGAAAATAATAGCAATAAAAACCCTAAAACCGGTTATTTAAAAAACCGGTTATCGTGAGCAATTTTTACAGCGCGGTTAAACTGGAGATGAAAAGAACCGGTATAACCGAAAACCGGTTGTTTGAGCAATAACCGCCATCCCTAGTTCATTCTCTTTGATGATCCTCCACAGTGTGGAGGCTACGTTGTCCTGATATGGCCCCATCTGAATTTCGTCTGTTTTCGAAACTTAAAGAAGAGCTGAGTGGACTTCACTTTGATTGTGATGAAGCTGTGCAGGCATAGGCGAAGGAGTTGCTCCATTAACCAGCTGAGCAGTTTACAGTGGTCCTTATTTCGAAGAAATGTGTTCCTAAACAAGGTGAGTAAGTTGAGACCTAAATATTTAGACTCCCAGATTGGTTGGTTGTCTGGGATAGGGAGACCAAACTGCTAGGGTTATCGGTCCACGGTGGGGAGGGGAAGGAGTGAGGATAGGAAAGGAGGGGAAGGGAAAGGAAATGCAGTCCAGGGAGGAAAAGAGGAAGGCTGCATTAGCTCGGGGTCCCGTGATCGCCACGCACGTACTCACCAAAGAACCCTGAGCCCCTGGGGGGAGACACCAAGGAGTCTCAAGAGCTTTCACATAGGCTAAAATATTGGGAAGCATTACTTTTCAGCATTTCATAGTAATACAGAGTGTCGCGGCAAACGATTTCAGACTTAGCACTCAACTGATTGTAATCGTTTGAATCTGAACTCCGTGTTTAGCTCATATATCTGATGTTCAGACACGCGTACCGTTTTAACGAGTTAACTGTTGTCAGCAAGGAGAACTACGTGCTCACAACTCATATAATGGTCGGACAGTCTCGTGTTAGACGTTACGTCTCAGCTTGCACTGAAAATACCAATATATGTGGCCTTGTAGGGCTTTGAGAGTTCACTGTGGCAGATGCTACTTTTTTCTTCACACCATCCACCGTACAAGTGTTTACACATTTCAGCACACTTACTCCAGACACAAAAGGGGAAAGAAGAAGTGCAGCCACACATCGTCACCTCTTCAACAGGTACGTGCCTAAATTAAAGTTGGACGTATAATGATAATAATAATTATTATTATTAAATAATAATAATAATAATAATAATAATAATAATAATTATTATTATTATTATTATCGTTATCGTTATTTCTATTATTAATAGTATTATGATTATTATTACTGTCATAATTATCGTTATTATTATTATTATTTCTGCGATTTTCACAGCTTGTTTTACAGAAAGTACACTGCTATCCATCCAAAATGCAACATAAAAGAATACTGGAAATATCAGAGCCTAATTAATTTGGCAGATAACACGATATACGTGAATGAAAATTTGGGTTATATGAATTGATGAAGATGATGAAACAGTATTGAATATGGCCGCCATTAGTGATTATATCCGCTGTTACACGCCTCGACGTTGCATCAAAGGGACTCTGTGTTGCCAGGGTATAGCAGTTCTTGCGCCTTCCCCAGACTACCAAAGTTTATCTAGTTTAACAGCGGGTGGTGTCTCGCGAGCCAATCATTCCGCAGTCATCGGGCATTCGTTACCGATAGGTGTGGGTTCGAAAGAGCAGAGGGGCCAAGGCAGTAGTGCAATCCAACGTACGAAGCATGAAAAAGGTAAATCAGTCAACAATACGAAGATTAGTTTAAACACCACAGTGCTTTACTAGGCATTGTCCAGTTTCGAGATGGTATTCCGTTGCCTTCCTTCGACCTTCCAGCTGACTCACCCAACCCGTTACAGGGGAACCTACAGTTTAAACGTGGATTCCAAATCACTGTGTTACTCGTTTCTCACATCATCAACATTTTCCGAGGTGAAAGAAGTGGAAAGTGACACATAAAAATCCCAGGACCTGGCGGAGATCGAACCCACGACCTAGGATTCATAGTCGGGCACTCTACCACTGTGCTACCGAGCCACACGAGGAAGTCGCACATTATCCTGTTGCAATGTGGCTGTCGAAAAACTCCGATGGTATAGGAAGACAACAGACTCCATCACTTCAGAGATGTATTGTGGGCTGGTTAGTGTACCAGCAGTGCGTACTCCGAGAATTTTGGAATGAGCTCCGATACCATCACCATCCATCATAGCGGATGTAGGACCAGTATGGCGATGCATAAGGCAACAGTTCAACAGTCTCTCACCATGGTGTCTCCAGAATGAAATCCCACCATTGTGGTGGTGCAGGTACTATCGGAAACATGCCCGATATATCTGCACCACTAAGATGGTCAGAATAGATTCTGCAGACACCATGGTGAGAGACTGTTGAACTGTTGACTTATGCATCGCCATACTTGTCCCGCATCGGCTATTACGGTTGGGTGGTGGTATTGGATTCAATTCCCGTACGCCCGTGGCACACATTGCCTGAACACTAACCAGCGTTACATCACTGAAATATAGGGACTTTTTGTCCCCACATACTTTTGGAGTTTGTTGGCGGCCACATTGCAGCAGGATAATGCACTACCACACATGGCACCCTATTTTAAAGACTTCTTGATTGCTTCCTTGGTCTCCTTGTTCCTCTAATCTCTCGCTTATCGAAAATGTTCGTCGATGCTTGCAGAATGACTAGACCAGGATAGACCACCAGTTGCTACACCTGATAATCTTATTATGTGGATGTAGCACGTACTGCTCTAGCCACACCACTCCTCTAGCCACACCAGTTATCTAATCCACACTTGGTGTCAATCTTTTCTTTCTTTTAATCCCTCTGTACTCCGTTTTGTTGCTTCTCTTGCTTCATTCTTACATTTCGTCCTTTCACGAATTAAGTTCAGTATCTCCTTTGCTTTCCAAGGATTTCTACAAGGCCTTGTCCTCCTTCTGTATGATCATCTGCAGCCTTCACTTCTTTCTCTCTCTACGCTACCAATTCTTATTCTACTGTAGTACATTTCTCCGATTCCGTCAATCCTTGCCTAATGCTCCCTCTGAAAATGTGGACAACCTATAGTTCTTTCAATTTATCCAGGTCCCATCTCCTTGCTCTCCTTACTTTTGTACTTCTTTGCAGTTCATTAAGTTTTAATCTACAGTTCATATCAATGAAGTTATGGGTAGACTCTGTATCTTCCCCTGATCTCGTGCATTTTAAAAGGTAGTTTAGAAATTTACTCTTACCTTAGAAAATCAATTTGAAACCTTCCGGTGTCTCCTGGTCTCTTCCACGTATTGTGCTCTGTGGAAAATTCTACCAACCGATTTCCTTTCTCATAACTTTTCCCCAGTTCCCATTATCCTACTATGCGTCCTCTTCCCTTTCATACTACCGAGTTCCAGTCCCTCATGATAAACAAGTTTCCTTCTCCCTTAATTTTCTGAATAATCATTTTTTTCGCATCACAACATTTTTCAGTCATCTTATCATCAGCAGATCTAGTTAGCCTAAAAACTTGTACTACCGTAATCGGTGTTGGCTCCGTGTCTATCTTTCCTACGATAATGCGTTCACTATGCTGTTACTAGTAACTTACCCAAATTCCTGTTTTCTTATGCATTACTGGACCTTCTCCAGCGTTAAAAAAGGTAAAGCAGTCAACCTTCCAAAGATTGGTTTGAACACCAAAGTGCTTTACTAGGTATGGTCCTGTTTGGAGGTGGTGTACCGTTGCCTTCCTCTGACCTTTGAACTGACTTACCCAGCCACTTACAGGGGGATCTACAGTTTAACGTGGGTTCCGAACCGCGGCGTTACGCCCAGCTAATTTTGTATCTCAAGCCCTGAACCTGACCAGAAATCCTTTTCGTACATCCACCGAACTTTACTATCAACTTCATATCGAACTTAAACCCATTCATTTCTATTTTCATATTTTAACATACCTATTCGATTAAGGGATAGAACATTCCACGCTCCGATCCCTGGAATGCCAGTTTTGTTTTTGCAGATGACGACCTATTCCTGAGTAGTCCTTCCTCGGAGATCTTAACAGGGGACTACTTTACTTTCTGAGTATTTTACTCAAGAAGAGGCGATCATCATATATTCATACAATTAAGCTTCATGACCTATGAAAAATTAAGGACTAGCTTTCAGCCTTTCGCAGCAACTACATGGCAAATCTACGTTGCTAATGTTGCCCCTGTAACTACTGAAAAGGCCGATTTCTCTCTTCAAGAGCCACACGTTTGTCTGACCTCTCCACAGATACCCCTGCATTGTGGCTGCTCCTTCGGTTCGGCTATCTGTATCGTTGAGGCACGCAAGCCACCCGACCGCAATAACGTCCATAGGTTATAAGGGTGCACTTATCATACATTCTTTTGTACAACGTGTTATTTTCCAGCTACATTTGGCTGTGATATCTCCGGTCGTTCTTGGTGTTGCATTCGGATGGCCAGAAGTGTTCGTCTCATTTGGATCCTGCAGTGTTGATAAATCTATTTTGCTGCATAATACTTTTTCAAATGATCTAACTGAAATCTTAGAGTACAGTGAGAATTCAGCACTCCAGAAATGTAATTGTGTATGCCATTGATATGAGAAATCGATAAATTGCCATTGTGTTTACTTTTGTTTTTATTACAGCATAGCAAGTGAAAAAAAATCGCACTGACGTGTTTTACGGCCCACTGTAGATTTGTAGTTTTATATGTTTTTGCAAACATTTTGGACCAAAATAATAATCTAAATTATAAAAAATTTTCCTTTTAGGAAAAAAATAGGTAGTGGCCAGTTTCGAACCACTGGCCTTCAGTGTCACAGTCCAACGCATTGGCCACTACGCCACGACTAACAGAAGTCGCGTTCTTAAATCTCATACTCTTAATGGCCGTTGTTAACTGATGCTAATATGGTATTTGTAGACACTAGATTATCATTTATCGTACGAAGAACAACGTGTCTTTGTTAATTCTTCAGTGGGCCATTGCTTTGAAATGACAACGTGTAAGTTACAATAAGAAAATCACCAAATACGCAACGCAAGATGGCGTATGCCAGAGAGAGTTCTGGGCGAGGAATGTCACGTGACATCTGCGTACGGCTGATTTTCGTTAATTCATTGCAGGATGTCAAAACTCCGTTATTTTTGCAAATATCTCTCAAACGATACGAAATATGAAAAAAATAAGGGAACAAAGTTGTAGAGAATTTTTTCCTCTACAAATTCGTTTATTCAATTTTCGCGTCAGATGAACGGTTTATTTGCCATTAAAATTACATTAGAAACGGCTTTTTTTGGTGTTACTAACTTATTTCTTGTCCGAAATATTTGAAAAGGGGAGGTTCTGGTCTCTGATAGCCAACAATTATGTCTAAATTTGGTGCCGATCGGTTGAACGGTTCGACCTAAAAAGTGGGAAACGTTAAAGCCAGACAGACATCGTCAAATCGCCGTTATTTTTGCAAATATCTCTGCAACGATGCTAGATATGAAACAAACATAATAGAGCGAAGTTGTAGAGAATTTTCTCCTCTACAAATTCGGTTATTCAATTTTCGTGTCAGATGAATGGTTAAGCCGTTATTTTCATTTAAATTTCGAGCTGTCAAAAGACGATCGCAAAGGCTCACTTTTAGTGTTACTACCATAACCTAAAATGGGCCAAAAGTCTTATGTTCGAGTGTTGTATACGGTACTACGCTCTCTCTGCTATAAAACCAAAAACTCTTCTTTTTTTTCACCCGAAAGTAAATTACTCCCCCCCCCCCTCTCTCTCTCTGTCAAGTTCGCCGTCTTCTAAGTCACCTAATATAAAGCAGTGAAAAAATAGTAAAGTAGTCAATAACACAAAGACTAGTTCGAACACCACAGTGTTTTACTAGATATGCCTTCGAACTGACTTACCCAGCGAGTTATAGTGAGACATACAGTTTAACGTGAATTCCGAACGAGGGTGCTACTAGATATGTTTCACATCAGCAGCATTGCCAGAGGGTAAAGAAGTGAAAACTGACTCATAAAAATCCTAGGACTTAGCGGGAATCGTACCCTTGATCTTTGGAGGATTCATAGTCTGGTACTCTACCACTGTGCTACCCAGCCACAAAATGAAAGGGTGTATGTTGTAGAAACGTTAGACAGTGCCTTGCACGCCAGTGTCCTGGCCTGCCGAAGGGTCAGTACTCTGTGTCCGCTCTTCTAACCCGCAAAAAATGACTTCATGGCACACTTCAAGTATACGCCTATAAAAAGTCCAAAAGGATTGCTGCCGGTGGAGTCTGCATAAGTAGCATCGCTGCCTTACAATATGCCGGTCCTCTGTAGCAAGGCTCTTTCATTTGCCTCTAACCTGCTCTCAGTTTTATTTTTTTATTGTTTTTCTTCGGTCGTAATCATCTATGTCAGTGGAGAAACAACGCAAGTTGCCGAGTATCTGAAATTCCCTTAAGAGGCAGTACTTGAAAAGCAACAGACAAAACCTCATCGCCCCCCCCCCCTGCGCAAATATTACCTATTTCTTATTCGTGAAGTCATATTGGTATAGATACGGAAAGTTTCGGTCGAATGTTTTTGGTATCCACATCACGAAAGTTGTAAAGTTGTCCCCACATTCCCTTGATGCGTGGAATCTTACTAAATCAATGACTCACAGCTGATTTCATCTGTACGTTTTCTCTCCAAAGCTCCAGGTTTTTATCTATCTGTGCTGAATCGTTATCTGTAAGATGGTCGTAGAGTGTTCTTCGAGATGACCACTTGCGAATACTTGTTTGCATGTCATCGAGTCGTCGCTCCACTTCTTTTGTTCACGGCCAGTATTCAGCACCATACAATTCAACAATACCAATCGGCATACTTCCGACTTGGGGTTGCTTAAAATTTTCCTGCCACAGAGTACACAAGCCGCAGAACACCATTTGAGCCATGGGCTGATCTGACGTTTAGAAACTTTTACAACGAGATTTCCATCACCAGCAAATGTTAAGACCAGATACTTAAGTGTCTATGACGTTAGGATTTCAATACAATTTATTGTGATTGTATTCGATTCATTTAAGTATGTGGTGGGATAGTGTTTTGTTTTATGTTCAAATGTTTGTTAAGCTTAAGGGACTTAACTACGGGGTCATCTGTCCCTAAACTTACAAACTACTTATCAACTACCTTATACTAAGGACGGCACATATATCCATGCCCGAGGGGGGATTCGAACCCCCGACGGTAGTGGCCGTGCAGAACGCGACTGGAGCGCCTCAGTCTCCTCGGCCACCGCGGCCGACTTTGTTTTATGCTAAGCTATAGATCTATCTCTCTGAGATGAGATGATAGTTTCAGGTTTGAACTTATCCATCCGTTTCCGTGTCCGGTCAGCAATTCCAAAAAAACAGCAGCGACGACTGCCTTGTCATTTCCTTTACAGACATCTTGTATTGTGCATGGGTTTACCAGGAGGAGGCATGTAAGTTGGTTCTTGTTCAGTTCCACATTCACAAGATTCGCTGGAAGGATTCTCTATTTATGCAGGTTGCTCTTTCATCGCGGGACGTCCACTCTTAATTTCATAATGTTCGAATGTTTGTAAATCTATCGGACCAAACTGCGTGGTCATCAGTCCGTAGCTTACAAACTACTTAAACCTAGATAAGGACAAACACACACACACACCCATGCCCCAGGGAGGACTCGAACCTCCACGGCGAGCAACCGCGCGCTCCGCAGCGAGATGCTTTAGACCACTCCTAAGTTGGGAATAGGGAACAGGGAACAGAAAATTTACGCTAGGAGCTAATTCTTCCTTTGGTGAGATATCTGCAGCATTGAGCACCTCCAGCTGTTGAGACGAATTATTTCCGGTGCTTCCTCCAGTGATAGTCTTAGCAAGGAAACTCTTGCGGGATGTAAGGCGAGATCTTACTGTTTGGTTAACATATAGAGGATGACGGTGGTCGTTCACGTGCTTTGTTTTCACACAGTAAGTAGCAGTGGCCCTCGGGACAATGGCTGGAGCTATTCCGACAATAGGGTACAGTTTGTGCACTGGCGTTGGCTTCAATCATCCCGATATTGACCTTGCAGTGTCGTTGGTCGCAATATAAACCTGCTTAGCACAGACTGAAGCGTTCTACACAGGAGCGGCGTAAGCAACGGCTGAAACACCGGGTGCAAGTGCAAGAAGTTCCTAGGCCCGCCACACACGTTCCGGTGGGCTCTAAATATAAACTTTCCGTTTGTAAATATAAAAGTAGTTTCATTAAATTAAATTGTACCAATATTATAAATTACTTCATCGATCTCAAATCCATCCTCGTCGTCCAAGTTTGACACAGACGCACCAGGAGTAACTTGATCACCAAGAAAATCGAACAAATCTAAGTACCACAAATTTGATGTGTAGATGTTGTCTGTTGAAGCTCCAGATTTCATTGACATGTAACGCTTCTTCTCTTCTTTACGTAAATTACTTCTTAATTTTTTTTCACTACAGATTGCTTTGTAGTGTCGCGTTCTGACTCCATCCATTTAATATCAAGTCTTTCATAGGCTGCATCTCTTTTTTCACGGTCGTGGTATTCTTTACTTTTCACCTGCCACAGACAAGGATCCAACCGATACATTTCTATAAACTCTTCTATCACATGGTTCCGTTTCCGATTTGACATGTTGAGTAGAAGAGTTGATCAGTACCGTGCGTCTACTCACCAGTTAACACTGTTGTGCACGTAAATACTAAGACCACGGGCGCTCTCTACTCAAGGAGCTAGCCCCAGCTAACCAAAAGCCTGTAAAGGCGTGCCGGAATGACTCTCACACGCGCTCAGGTCTACACGCCTGCCCAGGTAGAAAGAATTGAATTTTGATTCTTCTCCGGTCGCCTCCGCAGGTCTCTATGCCTGTACAGTTTGGCCTGAAGAGACTGGCACACACGCTCCGGTTTACCTGCACAGGTGACCTGTACAGGTTTACCTGACAGGTATACCGGAACGTGTGTGGCGGGCCTAGAATGTGCCGACTGGCTCCTCAGCTTCTTAAGTACCCCATAACGTGCACTGACCTTTTGTATCCCGTTCAGACATTGCTGCCTGTACGTTAGAACGCGGTCTAGTGTGTCAGCTAGGTACACTGGTGTTGGACAATGTTTCAGTTGCTCCCCTCGCCATGTCGCCTATTTCGTAGGTGGAATGCACACACTTGTCTTACCGGGATTAGGCTGACGATTGTTGACATCGTAGTATTTGGAGAGTTCATTCGTTGCTAGAGACAGCTTTCCTTCTACTTATTTATAGGACCACCCCTGTGCAGCTACTGCTGTGTCGTAGGCATAGCTGAAGAGCCTGGGACTTGCTGGTATGGGCTGGTGATTTGTATAAATATTGTACAGCGCTGAAGGCAGCACGTGGCCTTGGGGGAAGAGCATTCTTCTGTGTTCGTCATCTGCTCTTTTTACCCTGTAACGTATCTCGGATTCCCTGTTCTGAAGGCAGGTGTTGATAAGGTATGTTACTTGGTAGGCCTTGGCGTGGCCATACATTTTCTTCAGCTGTTTCCTATGATTCACAGTGTCGTATGTAGCTGTTAGTACAACAAAAGCGAATCCAGTAATCTCACTACGCTCAAAACCGTCTTCGATTTGCTAGGTTAGATTCAAGATCTGACAACAGCGTGATTTGCCAGCACGAAAGCCTGCTTGTTGTGGGATAACGTGCTCTTCGAGGACTATTATGATTCGATTAAGTACTATATAAATCTCTGAATCCGAATCCCGCTGAAGAGCTTCTTTGGTTGTCGTCCTTTTTATTTTGCCGTTCTGCGGAAGTTGGGGTTTCAGTTAGTCAGGCGCCACACTCATAAAATCTTTCGCCTGATTGGGTGACTTATTCGGCAAATGGATCTTCTTCGTAGAGGGTTTGATATCTTTCTAACAACATTTTCTCCTCATGGACATGCCTAGAACAAGTTTAGTTCTGTATCCTCTCGGAATAGTTTTACTTGAAACTTGTTGGATGCATTTGATGACACTATTGAACATTTAACTAAACTTCTGCCAGTCAGTCTTTCTGAAGTTAAACCTACTCTTGACTATCTCTTCAGGCACCACAACAAGATTCACAATGCAGATAAGAAAACTGTTAAAGTACAAGGTATGGGCTTGAACTTGAAATTTCAAATCAGTGTTATCTTCACAGGCAACTGGCACATCATCAGCAAATAATAACGTCCAGGGTGCAGTTTTCTGGACGTCTATTATGATGGTATACATGACAGTGATGAAAATAGAGCAGTTCTCTGATACTCTCTGACGCAGATAGCAGAATCTTCCGGTAGTCCGCCTGAGGGTTATATCCGGCTCTTCGGGTGTACTCCAAGCACTCACAGGGCAAAAAAATGCGTGTTCATTCGGTCAAAGGCTTTTCGAAGCCGAGACTGGCCATTTTTAGGTGTTTTCACTTCTCACGGGATTTTTCAATACACAGGAGAGAAGCGCTGTAAACATCTCTCGTCCTACAGCTCTTCACGAATCCACAATGATAAGCAGTGAGTCTGAAAATTTCTTGGATTCTTTCATCGATGATGTTTTCACAGACATTCATTTTGTGCCACAGAAGACACGCTGCTCAGCTGTTGCTTTCTTTACGCTGGTCTACACTCGTGTTTCAACATTGAAGCTTTTGTATTCATGTCTAATCAGTTAAAATATTTCCCTCTTAGATAATTATGTTGGAGAAATCTGTCAGCTATTTAGCTGAATGTTTTAATTTCCACAGGTCTGAAACTAGACCGCCTGAGCCCGTTTCCTTTCCACTTTACGCAGCGCTTCGACGACCTCATCCTCGGTTTAATTTTCTAGTCTTCGTTACCTTTTTCCCTAGTCACAAGTAATTAATTTCTCGTCCTTCAAAATGCCTTCTCAGTTAATTATTGGTTTCATATTCAAAAGTATCTACCTTTATCAATTGGAAATATCTGTAGTCGTGTGTTCTATAGATGAACTACTTAATGTAGTAATGTAATGAAAATGGAGTAGATTATGACGCTACTGCTATTTATCTTATTAATGGTAGGTTACCAGTATTTCAGTAGTGACAGACCACAAATATTACAACTGAAAATCGTTTGAAGAAGGGAGCATCCTGCGTACCCGTGTTGTGGTATGCAGAACAATTTTAAATCGTTTGTCCCTTTTTCGTTTCTGATTGTTGCATCTTTAATGTATCAATATGAACTGTTTGTTATTATTCTCTCTACAAAAGTCTTATCTCCGTTGTATACGGTATAGCCTTGGCTGAATCTATGTGGATTCTGTATGCAACATTCTGTTCGGAGCTCTGACGTTCTAACCGAAAGATGGGCAAAATGTTTCACGTGAATGTGTGCATTATTATGTACATATCTTCACTTTAGAGTGTTAATTTACTCCTGTGTTCTCCTTTTATTATTTTTTGTTTCCTTGTCTTACATTTTCCTGTTACAGGGTAGGGACCAGCTGTATGACACTCCATTAATACTTAATGTGGAAATGTTGCATTTAAAGGTTTTTAAAAACCTTTAATTTATACAAATCATTTTCGTTTAGCAGTCACTCCATGCTTCTTCACAAGTTCATGGACTGCGTTAATTTCATCTGAATCACGACCATTGATATTCTGCAATTAGTGAAGACGACAGTCTTACATTGCTTGTCTTAATTGGAGGCCTTTCCTCTTTCGGAATTTTTAATGCCTACGAACAATCTGTTTCCTTTATTCTACTCCCAATATTTTAGATTCTTTCTCTGGATATGCAAGTAATATTGTCCTGCAGTGGTGTCGTAGGAAGTTGCTAGTTGATTAAACAGAAACTTCTGGAACATTATCGATGTCATGTCTTCTCGGTGCAGGAACGAGTCATCGTTAGTGTTGAAGGCGAACGTTACGAAAAGAACACATCATTCCCGTTACTATGTTCCACGATGATATGCCAGCCAATGTGTATTAAGACGGCGGGTGAGCACGTTCGTTTGGGGCTAAAAGGCAGTCATAATGCGATGTGTAAAGTTACACTGACTGGTCTTCTCTGCCCCAAGTATCGACTGAAAATCTTTTCCTCGATCTGTAAGTATAGATCTTGGTGCTCCATGTTTCAATACACGATGAATTTGGCTACTTCAGGTGCATAGGCTATTTTCACAGTTTTTGAAATGGGATATGGGGGTAAATAATCAGTGCAAACAATAATCCACTTACTCCCATTAGTAGAAATTGAAACTCGTACTAGTAGGTGAATCCAAACACACTAGAAACGCGTCTCTGATTGTTATGAGTCGTCCTGATGTTTCGTGAAGAGCCACCTTCGTTCTCTGGCATTCTGAACAGTGCGTCACATAGTGTCAAACACATCTAAATCATTCTGGACAAGAAAAAAACTTCATGTGGTTTCTGTCATAAGTTTTATAAACGCTACGTGACCGACCTGAGGTTGCATCACGGCATTTCTGTAGAACGTCTAAGACCAGTGGACGTGTTCAGCAATCACGGGTAGCCCCTCTTTCCAAAATGGTCCAAATCTTCCTTGCAAAATAATACATGAATTAGCTTCAATTTTCATTTCACAGGCTCTGATGGCAGAGATAATTTGTGACAGCTAGGCATCCTTCTCCTATTCATTTAGAAATGTCAAGGAGTGCAGAAAGACAGTTACTGTCTTCATCATTCTCTTGCTTATATTCCACCACATTTCTTCAGAGTCAGTCAGCATCTTGGTGTCTATTTCCACTTTTTTACACTATAGTAATGTAATGCTTTTGAAGACGTAGTGTCCACCCGGCAAGTGGTCCTGATGGGTTCTTAAGACTTGTTAACCCACTAACCGGATGGTGATCAGTAACGATTGTGAATGCTGTACCATTGAGATACTGGTCAAATTTGCAGATGGCGCAAATAACAGTAAGACACTCTGATTCCGGAGTTGTTTCTCTCGGTTTTAGAAAGTGTCCTGGAGACATATATTATTAATTTCTCATTTCCATCTAAGAGTCGTTCAAATAGTGTCAAGACCATATCGACTAGTATCTGTGTGCAACTCTGTATGTGTACTCTCTTCACACAGACCTAGTAAAGGATCAGTAGTCAGAACTCTTCAGAAAATATCGAAAGCATCTTGTTCAGATTGGTTTGAAGTAAATTTTGCATCGGCTTTAATACTTCCCACTTTCATAAAGAAGTCTTTAATAAGTCGCCCATCATAAAAACACAATCCTATGAAGCTCTTATATCACTAATATTTTTAGGAATAGCTAATTCTATTAAAGATCTCGCCTTCTCGGCATCAGTCCATACACAAGATGTGCAAATATTCGGATTTCTTTCTTCCAAATAGACACTTTCGTTGATAATGATTTAGGCCTTCTTGTCTGAGACACATAAGAACAGTTCTCAGTCTTGTTATGTCTTCTTCAAAAGTTTCAGAAAATACTGTAATATCAAGGTACCAAAGGCACACGTGAGGTGGCGTAAAAGATTATCCGTTATCCGTTTGAAAGTTGCTGGTGCAGTACCCATACCGAATGGAATTACTTTAAATTCGTACAGGCCTTCTAGGGTAACAAAAACAGTTTACTTGTGATCAGCCTAGTCGACTTCTATTTGCTAATATCCTGAATTCAGGTCTACTTATGGCTGCCCTGAGACAGTCCAGAGCATCGTCAATTCTCAGAGGAGGGTAGACATCTTTCTTTATTACCTTATTAAGTACAAAGAACAGAAAAATACGAGTGGTGGAACTTGAACAGTGGCAACTGTTTATTCGCAACCGATACAAAAATGTTAAACGTTTTCAACTGTCACTGTCCTTCAAAGAAGTCACCAGCGCTGTTTAGAACCGGTTGCCAGCGATATGGAAGGCGTAGAATACCGTTAGCAGAGCCTGTTTTGTTGATGGTGCGAATGGAGCGGTCTACTGGATGTCGAATTCCAGACCACTTCTGAACCGAATTCTAGGAAGTGGTTCCTTCATCTTCGGAATCAAATCAAAGTCACAATGACTTAAGTCCGGGCAGTATGTCAGATGGTACAGTACTTTTCAGTCCCATCGACCGAACAGAGCAGCCACTGCTTGTGCTGTATGCGCCCGCGCATTGTCATGCGCAGAAAGTGTTGCCGCTTCTTTCGCAAAGGTGGTCGCAAGTGATGCTCCAAACACGAACAGTAATACGCTAGGACCACCTGCCCGATGCATGTCTGTCACAGTTTGCCGACCTTCGTTGAAGGCTTTAACCCAACGTGCGACTGTTCTGTACGACCAAGCCAATTCCTCGCACCCCTCTTGAAGACCATGATGACACTGTCGTGCTGTACTACCTCTGGAACATTCAATCTTGACCCAACTCCGTTGTTCCTGTATCGAAAACATAGTGACGCCGTTACGTTAGACGGACTGTTTTTCCCTCAATTGTGCGCACGCCGGTGACATGGGACGGGTGAGTCCATTTGATCGGAGGTAAGGTAAGTGTGTCAGCAACGTGTGCTATCAGCGACAATCGTAGATTCCATTGCATAGTGTCTCCACATGAGTGTTGCCTCTATTGCAGCTCTAGCCCTCGTACTGTCCTTCTTTTTGACGAGATCTACTGGTAACGACCATGGGTTCTGTGATGACTGAATTGTGTCTTCCTTATTCATTTTCCGTACCTCTTTACGAATTATTCGAAGTTCTTTTGCTGGCACGCGACACGCTCTCTGGCTGAGTGGCTTATGGTCACAAGTGTTAATTCAGTGTTCAACCTTCGACTGGTCTGACTTGTTCCTCACTTGTACAAAATATTCAGGGAACTCTTGAAGAACGGCGAGTAGCTTCCCGTTTTCGTCCCTTCTCAATCCTGGTGACGGACGAGGACAAAGATTTTTTGTCTTAGTTACATCACTAATCTCTGCTGCAAACTCGTCACAAGATGCTTCTATTAAAGTCAGCCGCTGTTCAGTTAACGGCTGAGCACTTGCTATGTTCAAGGCCAATGTAAGGCGGTGTGGTTCTTTGCGGCAGTTAACTATCCACAATTGGTGCTTTTGTGGTCTTCATTCCGTATATTGGTTTGATGCCATATTCAACGCTACTTTACACTGCCTAAGCCTCTTGATATCCAAATAAAAACGCTAGTCTTCGTCCATTTGAACCTACTTATTGCACTCGTTTCCTTGTCTCCGTCTGATACTTTCACACCCACAATTCTCTGTAACATTTAATTATTCCTTTGTATTTCAGATGTCTTTATATCAATGGAATTTCACTTTTAGTCAAATTGAGCTACAAGTTACCCCCCCCCCCAAAAAAAAATCTGTTTATTGCCCCTCATTGGTTACGCGATCTATCCATCTCATCTTCAGCATTCTTCTGTACCACCACATGTCAAAACCTTAGATTTTCTTCTTGTCTAGCTAATCGTCCACATTTCAATTCCGTACAGTGCTACACTCCATCAATATTCATTCAGAAAAGACTTCCTAAGACTAACGTTAATATTCGAAGTTAATAAATTTCCCTTCTTCAGAAATGTTTCCTGTCTCATTGCCATTCTGCATTTTATATCCTCTCTACTTCGGATACCATTTGATATTTTGCTGCTCAAGAAGCAATTTTCATCGTCTCTTTTTATACTTCAGTAAATTCCATTACATTCCAATATCTTAGTTTTGTTCAAAGTTCAAATTTTTTGTAACTAAGAGATCAAACTACTAGGGTCATCGGACCATAGACTCACACACTACTTAAACTAACTTATTCTAAGGAATAAGTCGATATGGGCCTAAAATTCTTTCAGACGGTGTTTTCATATGGTTTAGTAGCAGCGTGGTAAATACTTTGTAACCAGTTTCAAGTAATGGAATCTCGCGGTAGCTGAATACTTGTGTAGCAACACCATTTTGAAAGTGGGATACATAATTGCTCTTTTCCGTTCTTCAGGAAATATTGCTGGCGTCCCGAAAGTACATATTATCGGATTCAACGCATATGTTAATGTTTTAGAGGGTAAATATCGTCTTCTAATTCCCGGATATATTGAGTAATTTACCTGGCTGTAATAAGGCAACTACGTTTGAAGTTGGAAAAATAGTTCAGTCATAATGCACTCGTCAAGTAAAAAAAATTATTCGACTCACTGTATTTATTTTGCATTCATTGATCTGAAAACATACAAAATACGTAAATATTCATCACCATCATAGTCATCATTGTACAATTTCAGTTTGCCAAGTACTCTTAACAGCTTCTTCCACTTCCGTCTGTCTATGTACAGCCTTTCACGAAGAACATCATCCACTTTCGTCCTTATGACGGTGGATTCATCCTTGCTCAAGTCCATTGATCTTCGTAAAGAAAGTTTTCCTAGATCTTCTCTTGCAAAATTTAGTCTGTATGTCCTTGTGGGCTCCAACTTTTATTATATCCCCGTAATGGATATATTTACTCGGTTTAAAAGGTATGTATTGATGCCGCCTTTTTCCTCACCTCCTCATACGTAAACGTGACTATCTTGGTTTTCTGTATGGTACATCTGCGGGATTTCATTTCTGATGTTTGCAGTCTCTACTACTCACTTTTTGTGTGGAGACATTCTTCGATGCCGCAACTCATCTGTACAAAATAGCTGTTGGAGACCATTGATTTTACTTTCTCTGGTATCATGTAATCCCACAAAAGTTTTTGTACTTGTCGTTAGAACTCACAATCCTGGTGCACTCTATTGATAATGTTCTATTTAATCAAATTGCCTCTTGAGATTAGACTTCCGAAGAACAGCTTACTACCAAATAATTCTGTCTGAAGGTCCTAGTTTCACATTCACCGGGTGTCCCTATCTGTTGACATTTATCACCACTCTCTTGACTTCTGTGATAAGAAGGCTATATTTCTCTAACTGGCATTTCCATGCGTTGAGTCCAATCTGAACAATAACATAACAAGGATAGCCACATATATGAAGTTCTCCAAAACTCGTGTTGATGTTTTGCATTATATCACCGACCATAGTGATAAACAGAATTGCTTAGAGTGCACAGTCTTGCTGAACTCCAGTCTTGATCCAAAAGCCATAAAGGTCGTCCTCTCCAATGAACAAAATCTGACTTTCCCTTACCAGTCTTACAAGTTCATTTCTTTTCCTGCGATACTGACAGATATTCTGTTCTACAACATTGTTATATGCCTTTCTTACGTTTAGGCACACAAGAGGTTGTTGCATTACTTAATATATTTTCATCAGTATTCGGGCACAGAAAATTAGATGTTACTTCTGTAGCCCTACTGATCATCTTCCCGCTGCTCTTCTCTGGTCGTTTTCAATATTCGCTCTACAATTTTCAACCCATGCTACAGCAGAGTTACTTCTTTATTAATTAGTAAGTTTCCGTCTACTGTCTTTCCTAAAGGATGAATTATCACAAGATTGCTGTTGTCCTCAGAGATCCCGTCTTTCCACTCTGCAGTGGGTGTTCCGTGCAACCATTGTAAGCCATGCACGTCTGCTGCTGCCTCTATCATGTCCACATTCACTTCATCTATACCCGGAGATTTCCCTTTGGTATTTAGGCATAGATTTTATGGCTGTATCTGTTTCTGTCCGGATAACGGGAGATTCCTAGCTGTAGGATTGTGTGTCTGGTTCATTGTATCGTTCTTTAATGTATCCGATCAGTAGTTTGCCGTATTGGCCCTACAGTACTTCTCTAATAATACTTATTTTTCTAACAAGATTTCTACAGTAAACTTATGGAACCTAACTGCAGTGGTCAAAATTACAAATAACGTAGTCGAACTTATTCTAAGAACAACATATACATCCATGTCCGAGGGAGGACTCGAACCTCCGACGGCGAAAGGCCGCACGCACCGCACCAAGGCGCCTTAGTGCGCACGGCTATTCCGCCGCGGCTACAGTATTTACAAATGCCTTTATGGCATTACTGATTTCTTATTGCGTCTAATGCGAGTTTCTCATTTCGATATATTTTTTAGAGAGCTCTGATTTTTGCTTCATTGCTAGTAAATTCTGGATTCACTTTTCCTCCATCTCTTACTTTGCATGAAAGATGATTTTTTTCTTGTTACTATTTTCACTCATCCGTTCCTCCGAGGTGATTGGTTTTCAAATGTTTTAGTACTTGACTTGCATCATACCCACAAACTTCTATTGTTTCCTTCACCAAGTTGTCCTCTATTCTAGTTCGTTCAGCCCCACCAGTTTTCACTTCAGCTTGTGGTGTATGAGCTATTATTTACTTCTGGAAATAGCTCTCTAACCTAATTTCTGGAGTTCGCATGCCTTGATTCTTGGCCGTTAATGTTGATGTCGCTATGTGGATGTGGACATTTACTAATAAAATGTTCAAATGTTTGTATAGCTTATGGGACTTAACTACGGGGTCATCAGTCCGTAAACTTACAAACTACTTATCAACTAGCTTATCTAAGGACGGCACAAACATCCATGCCCGAGGGGGGATTCGAACCCCCGACCGTAGTGACCGTGCAGACCGTGACTGGAGCGCCTCAGTCCCCTCGGCCACCGCGGCCGGCATTTACTAATAGCGATGATTACTGTCAATGATTTAAAGGATATCACTGGGTATTTATCTACCATCGTAAAAATGTATTACTCTCTTTATGTCAGATGACACAGTCAGTTGCAGTCTTCTGATGTCCATCCTTATCCTAAGGACGGCACAAACATCCATGCCCGAGGGGGGATTCGAACCCCCGACCGTAGTGACCGTGCAGACCGTGACTGGAGCGCCTCAGTCCCCTCGGCCACCGCGGCCGGCATTTACTAATAGCGATGATTACTGTCAATGATTTAAAGGATATCACTGGGTATTTATCTACCATCGTAAAAATCTATTACTCTCTTTATGTCAGATGACACAGTCAGTTGCAGTCTTCTGATGTCCATCCAAGTTGTATTTTGTTACCTCAAGTCTCTATGTCTCACAAAAACTCCAGGAGATGTTCACCTTCTGCATGTCTTCCACCATATCCATGGAGTCCTATTACGGCATCATATCATCTTGCGCCTATATCAGACTGTCCATTCAGATCTTCTACAATTGCTGTGCTATCGTTAGTAATGACCTTTTCAAAATCATCCAGAAAATGATTCTTATCATCCTGGCAACATTCAGTTTGGGATGCAAACTCAGTAGTTTTTCTTTTCGTAAATTCACAGCACATTATTATTCTATCACTGATGTGTTGAATGTGGCTCCTTCCAGGTTGCTTGTCATGATGAAACCAACTCCATTCTTCACATCTTTGTCATTTCCACGCCGGTATATCGTATACTTTTCCAGCAATATTTTCACCGCTTTCCGTTTCCACTTGAGTTCACTCAGACCAATAATCATTACTTCTGTCCTTAACATTAAGTAAATCAGTTCTACACATATTTGTGTGAGGGTGAGAAAAAACTGATGGACCCAATTCGTGATAATTGTTTCCTTTGGCGTTTGAGTATGCTTGCATGACGCTGCCCAACACAGCCTGTAAAACATTTACCGCTGCTGGAGGTCTGCTTATGCTGCCGTATTAATCGAACTGATTTAGATCCAAGATTTTTGCACGTTTTAAAAGCATCTACAAATTGACTGTTTTACTGTCTTGCTAGATGTAACGTACTGACTATTTTCTTTTGGAGTTCACTCTTACACCTTTCGGCTGACCCCTGTTGTACCTATAGGGCAATGAATTTTTTTTATCAATTTAAGTGGCATATCTTCTGCTTAGGCTTTATAGTCCCAGTAAAGTAGAGCTCTTCCACCCGTGCACATTATTTCTCCCTCGGTTTTTCAAGTCCTTACCAATCACACCCGGTAACAAGCTCATCACCAGATTCATAACGCATGTAGTTCTAAAATAGATATTTGTCATCTTAATAAGCTATCTGCAATTTAGTGGGAGATTTCTGCTGTAATTAATTAAAATATTGAGTATTGGCTTCTGATATAGAAAAAAAATTATGTTTCACATAATTTCCATCCATGAAGTTTATCATCAATGTCGGGTGTTTCACCTCCCTCTGATATATATTTATTTCTGTCACCTCTACATCGGTATTCTGTAACTTTGCTTATCAGGTCACCAATTCTAAGTAAACATCAGATCAAAATCCTTCTTCCTCTACAAGTATGAATTTTCCAAACGTTCTTCAAAAGAATTTGTTACATGCCGTGGAATAAACTAGTCTCGTTGAAGCAATATAAGCCTTTCCATTCTGTTGCCACTTAGAGTCTCAGCCAGTCCACGTCGCTAAATAAAAGTTGGTTGTTGTCTCCTCTATTTCAAATTAATTAATTTCATTTAGAATTAAATCCTATACATCATTTCTATCAGCCATGCTAGATATTTTCATATTTCTGTGCTACAGGGGTCGATTATTTTCCAGAACTTCAATTTACCAAAAAGTCTTTTACATTTCAGGTTGTGTATCAGAGTCGTCATACTGGCCAACAAATACTCCATAGAATGACATGCAAGGGTGTTAATTCCAATGTCATCTGGGATTCCAATGCGAAGCAGAAAAATCCTCAGATTCAAAAATCTTCCTGTTTTCGTGAAACATCTCAACTGAGGAAAACTAACAGATTCCACAAAAACAACTGCAATCCTTATGAATCGAGGTCCCAACATGAATCGTTTACTTCCTCATTGATTCTTATTAAAGAAAAGCATAAGACATTGTCACATTGACAACTGCCTGGATAGCTACATTTATTCTCAGGTCAAGAGGGCTTGTGTCATATAACGTGACTTAAGCAGAAACGTAAGATTTTTATTCACTCTGTCAGAGGTTTTGAAGTTCCATATAGTTGCACTGCGTCTTTCTGGCTGATTACATATTTGTAGGCGGGCCGCAGTGGCCGAGCGGTCTGCGGCGCGTTAGTCACTGTCTACACAGCCGCTACGGTCTGGGGTTCGAATCCCCCCTCGGGCATGGATGTTTGTGTCGTCTTTAGTATAAGGTAGTTCATAAGTAGTTTGTAAGTTTAGCGGCTGATGACCCCGCAGTTAAGTCCCTTAAGCTTAACGAACATTTGAACATATTTATAAACAATTTTCTAATCTGACAGTTCTTCTTTAAAAATCACAAATTTCAGAAAGGGCACTGTTATTATCAGTCCCTTCTCTTTTTCATTTTTTCTTTTAGTGATTTATATTCCGATCTCTACACTGGCGATGGATCGTAAAATTTGTTTTGTCTTCTTTGGAACGCACTGAATGTCGTATAACTTTCCAGTAGGCACATAACAAGAGTTAATTTATCATTTTTCTCGCTGAATTTCCGAGAAACTGTGACTGGCGTGAAATAATGATAAGTCTGTCAAATAAGTTTCTCTGTTGGCTTGACGGCTTAAATGGGCCACGCTGGTTATAGTGACATAAAAGTAAATTATGCCATTTTACAGACGAAACATTCGTTAATTTATGAAATAACACTGAATACAATCATGTTTTATTCCAATATTTATTGGTACAATATGTGTCAGCGAACATGCCTAATTGTTGTTTATACATCAATTGTACTACCACACATTCATTTATTTATACATTTGTTATATTACACATTCGTGTATGAACAACATTTAGGCACCTGATGATCACACCATACTGCCGAAACATATTCTACCAATAAATTTTGGAATAAAAAGTTGACTGACGCAGAAAAAGTGTTATTTTGTAAATTTCATAACACAGTCGCAGTCTTCAACTAATTACGTGCAACATACATGAATTCAAGTTGAAATATTTTAAATTAACTCTTGTTCTAATTTGAATAATGGATATACCGTTGATACTATTTGTTGTCTCTGTATCGTTGTTGCAACTACCACCAGACACCATCAACACGATCATCATCATTTTCACTACTACCATTGATTAGTATCATTAATAACACCTTGATTCATCTCCTACATCTACATCTCTGAAATGCACACTGAACTGCCTGCCAGAGAATTCATCGAACCATTATCAAACTACAACGTATCAAAATTCAACAGTAAGAAGTTCCTTGGATATCACAGCCAAATTTATTTGGGAGATAACACGTTGTACAAAGACCACATGATTGAAAACACAGCCTCATATCAAGTGCGGAAGATGTCGTGGTCTTCAGTCCGAAGACTGGTTGATGCAGCTGACCCAGTTACCATATCATGTGCAAGTTTCTTCATCTCTGAGTTAGAATGGCAATCACTGGACCTCTTTACTGTAGTTGTCTATGTGTCTCACTCTGCGATTCTTACCCACATTCTTCCATCCAATGCTAAATTAACGATGCCTTGATGTCTCAGAATGTGTTCTACAAATCTATCCCTTCTTTTAGTAAAGATATGCCTTTTTTCCGCAATTATATTCAGTACCTCGTCATTAGTTAAGCGATGTACTCATATAATCTACATCATCCTCCTGTAGCACCAATTTTCAAAAGCTTCTATCATCTTTTTTGTCTGAGCTTCTTTTCGTCCACGTTTCATGCCGAAACAGGGATACACTCCACACAAATGAATTCAGAAAACACTGCCAAACATTTAAATTAATATGCGGTGCCAACAAATTTATCTTCTTTATGGTTTTTTCCCATAGCCGTTCTGCATTTTATAACTTCCCTCCTTCGGTCATTGTAAGTTATTTTACTGCCCAAATAAAAAAACAGATTTTGTTGCCTTGTTTCATAATCTAATTTCAACATTACAGCCTGATTATCTTAGACTACATTCCACTACCTCTGTTTTACTCTTGTTAATAGTCATCGTGTACCTTCCTTTCAAGACAAAGACCATTCCGTTTAATCGTCTTTCCAGGTTCGTTGCTGTCTCTGACAGAATCACATTGTCATCCGCAAATCGCAGAGTTTTTATATCATCTCCGTGGACTTAAATTTCGTTTCCAGATTTCTCATTGGTTTCTTTCACAGCTTGCTAAATGTTCAGTTTGAATAAGACTGAGGAAAGGCTACAATCCTGTATTACTTCCTTCCCAACCATCGCGTTCCTTTCTTAGCCTTCGGCTCTTACTACTGCTGTCTGAGTTCAGTACAAGTTGAATTTAATTATTCGTTCCCCATATTTAACCCCTCCTGCCTTCAGAATTTAAATGGTATATTTCAGTCAATATTATCAAACGCTTTCTCCAATTCCATTAAATCTATGAATTTAGGTTTTCATTTTCTTAATCTATCTTCTAAGATAATATTTAAGTGAGTATTGCATCACGCCCTAAATAGAAACTGATCTTCCCTGAGGTCGAATTCTACCAGGTTTTCCATTCATCTGTAGGTAAGAGTATTATATTTTCCAAACGTGACTTATTACAATGGTAGATCTGTAATTTGCACACATGTCTGCACTTGATTTCCTTGGAATTGGAATCATTACATTCTTCTTGAAGTCTGAGAGTATTTCCCCTGTCTCATACATCTTGCACACCAGGTGGAAAAATTTAGTTATGACTGGCTCTCTCCAGGATATCAGCAGTTTAGAGGGAATATCACCTACTCCAGGGACCTTGCTTCGATTCAACATTTTCAGTAGTCTGTCAAATTTCTCTCGCTATAGCGTATCTCATCTTTATCTTCTTGCTCTTCTCTTTCTACAATACTGCCGTCAAGTTCATTTACCTTGGATAAACCGTCTGTATACATCTTCCAGCACCCTGCTTTGAATTCTTTGCTTAGAACTGTTTAGTTGTTCATATCTAATAAATGACAGTCACGCCTGCCTATGGAAAGTTTTAAATGACATCTAAAATGTTATTTTAAAATTCTTACACAATTTTCTTACAAAGACCAAATACTTTCTCAGTCAACAACCAAGAAATCTGGTTTATTTCCGCCAGTCCTTCTTATCCACGATATTTTCTTACTCTTCCTTTCCCAGATGCTCATTTTATGTTCCCCATCAACGCTGAATTCCAAATCTTTAACATACTGAATAATTTTCTCTATTTCATTATACTCAGATGAAGAGAAGTCCGGTTCCTCCTGCCGCTGCATTAAAACAATTCTCACTATATCTAAGTCCAAAGTATCTGTTTCTCTTTTCAAATTGTCTAAGTTACCAGCACAATTAAGGACTATAACATTCACGCTCCAACAAATTTAACGGCAATTTTTTTATATATATACTTTATTCGTTCAACATTATTCTGAATTCACCCTGCCTGAAGATCCTAATGGCACTATTTTACATCCCGAATAATTCACTCAAAATGATGCCATATAATGGCTATGGTTGTTTCTTGCTTTCAGCAATGCCACTGCCTCAACATGGTAAGAGAATGAGGTGTAATGTTATTACAAAGCATTACTCTGTCATCCAGATCGTTGCTCCAATAAGCACTGAAAAGGCAAATGCCCTTCCTCAGATACCATACGATGGTAGTTTTCAAGTGTTCATCAACACCTAGAAAATATAAATTTCTTGTTGTGTTCTTCAGTCCGATGACTGGGTTGATGCAGCTTTCCGTGCTACTTTACCCTGTGCAAGCCTTTCATCTCCGAATACTAATTTTAACTTGCTTACTATAAGCATCTCTTTGTTTTTCTTTGCAGGCTTTAATTCCCCCCCCCCCTACTCAACTCACACACACATCCCTCCAATAATAAATCAATGATTTGTAATGCCTCAGGACAAGTCTTATTAACCTATCCCTTGTTTTAGTCAACTTGTGCCACAAATTTTTCTCCTCAATTATCTTCAGTAGCTTCTCATCAAATACCTAGTCTAACAATTTAATCTATACCATTATGTAGTTGCACCACGTTTCAAAAGCTTTTTTCTCCTTGTCTAAATTGCATATCTTACCCGTTTCACTTCCGCACAAGCTTTGTTAAGCTTATGGGACTTAACTGCGGGATAATCAGTCAGTAAACTTACAAAATATTTATAAACTAACTTATACAGCACAAACATTTATGCCCGAGGGAGGATTCGAACCCCCGACGGGGAACGCCCTCGCGCTTCGGAGCATAGTGTCTCAATTCGCTCGGACACTCAGCCGCGGCTCCAACTTTTCCAATTGACCTTACATACAAACCTTCTCCGCACAAATATGAACGCAAGTAAAAAATGAATCAAAATGGTCGAGCAGTTCTAAAGTGATGATCTCCCCCTGCACGCGGCAGCTGGTTTTTATTTATAAAGAGTACAAACCAAACTGTATCAATTATATATATTTTTGACGAATTACAGCGTTCAAATGAATGAAATAAATCGCAATTTGCGATTGTTATGGCATCACTGTATTAGGTTTAGATGAAATACCAAACTGTGGCGAATGAAAATTTGTGCCTGGCCGGGATTCGAACCCGGGATCTCCTGCTTACTAGGCAGACGCCACCGAGGAGACAGTGACCAGCCCGACTGCAGAGGACTCTTCCCTGCACGTCTCCCGTGCCAGTGATGCCATAACATCGCAAATTGCGATTTATTTCATTCATTTGAACGCTGTAATTCGTCAAAAATATATATAATTGTATACAAGCCGAAGCTGGGTCCTGACGACAATTAATTGTGTATCGATACCTCATGGTCTGTTCTCCCTGATGCCGGAATACAGTATTGTGGCTGCAAGCATTATAGAATAAATAGGCTGCGCTATAGGAAAGAGACAGCGTGGCGAACGGAGATTTGTGTGTGGCGGGAGACGTGCAGGGAAGAGTCCTCTGCAGTCGGGCTGGTCACAGTGTCCTCGGTGGTGGAGTGGTCAAGCAGGAGATCCCGGGTTCGAATCCCGGCAGGGCACAAATTTTCATTCGCCACAGTTTGGTATTCCATCTAACCCTAATACAGTGATGCCATAACATCGCAAATTGCGATTTATTTCATTCAAACTGTATCAGTTCAGGTCCGAAGCACCTACCCATCAGTAATGGAGAAATGAACATGGCAGTTAATAATCCGAAGAAGATTATTGGGCCGCAGTGGAAGGGCCGAGCTGTCTAAGGCGCCTTGCTGCGGAGCTCGCGGTTCCTCGGCATCGGAAGTTCGAGTCCTCCCTGGGGCATTGTGTGTGTGTGTGTGTGTGTGTGTGTGTGTGTGTGTGTGTGTTGTCATTATGTTAGTTTAAGTTGTTTGTAAGCCTAGGGACTGATGATCAAATAAGTCCCTCAAATTTACAAACATTTTGAAGATCATCGGGGAGTAGACCTAGTGCAGGCAGCTGTTAACGTAGCACGTAAGACAAGCCGTAACAGGGAGAAGAATGGTGAGTTATTTTGCTTGTCTGCACCTCTCACTGTTGTGGCGCCAGATAGCAGTCGTGAAGGCGGGGTGCCACAAGGCCTCTCTCCTCGCCGCTCACTTGTCTCTTCTCGGGCTTCGGCCGTCCACCAACTTTTACTCCCATAGGAACCTCTGAAAATTGCTGCTGTAATCGCTCTCCGTCGTCTGCAGAGGTCAGGGTGGACTTCAGCGTCTGTCGCTCTTCCCTCGGCGAACATCGATGCTACTGTCGTTTCAAGAATAAAGCGGTAGCACAGTGGAGGACTTCGTAACGTTGAGCTCAACAGCAGATCGTGCGTATGTAGGGCAAACGCCAGATGCATTTTATTTATTAATTTCTACAACATCGAAACCTGTCCTCTCCAAATCGTATCGCACGTCATTTGATAGGCAGAGTGGTACCATATTACAACCCATTACTGCACAGATTTTCATAGTAACATTTTTAAACATCTCCATATACATAGCTACTCTGCAATTCACGTTTTAGTGCCTGGCGGAGGGTTCATCGAACCGGTATCAGATTCTAACAGCGTTCGTTGAAAAGTAACACGTAAATGTTTCCGCTTTATATATAATTTTTGTCTTATTTTACTGGGTTGGGTAAGGTTTGGTTGTTTGGTTCGGATAATTGGACTAAACTGCTAAGGTTATCAGTCCCCTGGTGGGGTGAGGAAGGAGTGAGGATAGGAAAGGATGGGAGGGGGAAAGGAAATGAAGTCCGGGAAGCCGCGGTGGAGTAACCGAGCGGTCTAAAGCGTCTCGCTGCGGAGCGCGCGGTTGCTCGCCGTGGAGGTTCGAGTCCTCCCTGGGGCATGGGTGTGTGTGTTTGTTCGTATGTTAGTTTACCTAGGTTTAAGTAGTTTGTAAGCTACGGACTGATGACCACGCAGTTTGGTCCGATAGATTTACAGACATTTCAACATTTGAACAGTGCGGGAAGTAAAGAAAGAAGGAAAACTGCATTAGCTCGGGGCCCCGTGCTCGCCACGCACGTACCTAAAAATGAACCTTGAGCCCCCTGCAGGACCTTATTTCACTCTGATGATCATGTATCCTACGTAGGTGGGTGCTAACAAAATATGTTCGCACTCGGAATGGGCAGATGGTGAAACAAATTTAGTAAACGTATTTTTTCGTATCGAATAACGCCTTTCTTTTATTGATTTCCACTCCAAATCGTGCATAATATCCTTGACACTCTCTCCTCTGTAGCACGATAATACAAAACGAGCTGCTCTTCTCTAAACTTTCTCTATATCATCCGTCAGTCCCATTTGGTGGGGACCCAACAATGGGCAGCACTATTTCAAAATAGGATGCACATCTGTAGTGTAGGCAGTTTATTTAGTAAACTGTTGCATCTTCTTAGTGTTCTGCCTTTGGTTCGCCTCTTCTACAATATTTTCTTTGTGTTCTTTTAAATTTCAGTTGTTCGTAGTTTCTTAATTCCTAGGGATCTAGTTGAATTTATGCCCTTTATATTTGACTAATTTATCGTTTAAATGAAGTTTAATGGATGTCTTTTAGTGCTCATATGGTTTACTTCACACTTTCGCTCTTTTGGTGACTTTACTAACCGATAAATGACAGCATCATCCACGAACAGTCTAACAGAGCTGCGCACAATGTCTCCTAAATCGTTTATAAACATTAGAAAGACTAGGGACCCTGTATCACTTCCTGGGAAACGCCAGATCTCAATTCTGTTTACTCGATGACTTTCCGTCAATTACTACGTACAGTAGTGCCCTTTCTGACAGGAAATCACGAATCCCATCGCACAACTGTGGCGATATTCCCTAAGCACTCAATCTGATTAGGAGACACTTGTGAGGTACATGTTACCTTCCCCAGTTCCATATTGACTCCAAGTATCGTGAGTGCAAAAATGTTCAAATATTTGTAAAGCTCATGGGACTTAACTACGGGGTCATCAGTCCCTAAACTTACAAACTACTTATGAACTACTTACGAACTAGGACGGCACAAATATCCATGCCCGAGGGGGGATTCGAACCCCCGACCCTAGTGGCCGTGCAGACCGTGACTGAAGCGCCTCAGACCCCTCGGCCACCGCGGCCGGCCTCGTGAGTGCAAAGATTATGTTTCTGAGTTATATGTACACGTTAACTGCTGCATGTGTAGCTGCGCGCTGAGTATACTATCTTCCACAATTACTGAACGTTGTTGTGTAGCAGTTATTGAAAACTGTTTATAGCTACTGCCTTCGTATTAGTATTTTCTACGTGGTACAGTTATGGCATTTAACGCCTTTTGGTATCGGATACTATTAATCTTGCCCGAAGTTCTTTTTTTTGTATTCCGTATTTTAGATACTTGTTTTTCATTCGTCGATTACAAAGTTAAAATTTTCATTGATAAATATTAAATCATTCTTCCGTGGAGTGACAGAAGACTCAATTCTCAAGCTTTTTCTGGAAAACGGAGTAATCTAGTTGCAGTTTGGTTCGCACAATGCCTTCTTTTTTTCACTTCTAATGTATTTCATATTTGAACTCTCTACTTTAGACTATGACACCTCTGTGACAGTGGGTTTGTCTTTTTTCATTGTTTTGCGTCTTTGTTGTTAGTTTTTTGACAAAGGGTAGTAGGTCACTTGAAGATTGTAAACACTTTCTGGTTGAGCATCCAGTACAGTTTATACCGCATTTTATTAAGCGATTGGATTTCTTGTCAGTTGTAAGAATTTGATGATTTCTTTTCCGCATATAAAAACTCATTCGCCTACAATGAATACTTTAGTTGGAAAATTTTTCGCTATCGACTAGTAACGTAAATTAGTGTACGACATTGAGTAAAGCACTGGTGGACTTCCACCTTGTCATCTCTCAGTATATATATATATATATATATATATATATATATATATATATATATATATATATATATATATTTCGATCTATGGCAACACCTAGGTAACGTACAGTATCTACGCGCTGCGCTCTTCCCTTGAGAACAGAGCCCTTCCAGTGGAAGCGCATCATGGCTGTGGTGTAATGCAGGCTGTAGGTAGTTTCCGCCTAGGGAGCTGCCTGACTCATATCCGGCGCGCCGCTATATCCTCTCCAGAAGCAGATTCGCTGTTTGACTGCCTCTCGCGTCCTGCCCGACCGTAGCTTCCTCCCGACTACCCCGGTCGACCTTCCTCCATGGAAGCCTGGGTGGATGACGAATGGGATAAGAATATCATGCAGTACAAAGCGGAAATTATATCAAAACGTTAGAAGCAGCTATAATCCAGCTGCAGCAGCCCATTTCGTACGGAATTGTAAGGTTCTAGAAAATGTCATTAGGAAGGTGAAATGTTTGTGGTATATAAAAAAAAGAATAGCGAATTCTCAGGATAAAATTAAAACCGTGTGTTCAGTTGTGAAGGAAATATCTGGTCAGCAGCTTACAGCTTAGAATATAATAGTGCTTAGTATAAATTTTTCTGTTACTGAAAGATCCAAAAATAAATGTTGTTGTTGTGGTCTTCAGCCCGAAACTGATTTGATGCAGCTCTCCAACCTAATCTATCCTGAGCTAGCCTCTTCATCTCCTCATAAGAACGGCAACCTACATCCATTTTAATTTGCTTACTATATTCATCTCTTGGTCTCCCTCTGCGATTTGTACCCCACACACTTCCCTCCAACGCTAATTTCACAATTTCTTGATGTCTAAGAATGTGTCCTACTAATGAATCCCTTCTTTTAGTCAAGGTATGCTAGAAATTCCTTTTCTCCCCAATTCTGTTCAGTACTTCCTCATTAGTTACGCGATCCACCCACCTAATCTTCAGAATTCTTCTGTAACACCACATTTCAAAGGCCTCTATCCTCTTCCTGTCCGCACTGTTTATCGTCCATGTTTCAGTCCCATACAAAGCAGCACTCCACACAAATGCCTTCAGAAAGGAGTTCCTTATGCTTAAATTAGTGTTCGATGTTAACAAATTTCTCTTTTACAAAAACGCTTTTCTTCCCATTGCCATTCTGCATTTTATATCCTCTGTACTGCGACCATCATTTGTTATTTTACTGCCCAAGTAACAAAACTCACCTACCTCCTTTATTGTTTCGTTACCTAATCTATTTCCTTCAGCATCACCTGATTTTCTTAGGCCGCACTCCATTACCCTTGTTTTGCTCTTGTTAATGTTCATTTTATATGCTCCTTTAAGCACACAGTCCATTCGTTCAATTGCTCCTCCAGGTCGTTTGCTGTCTCTGACAGAATTACAATGTCATCGGAAAAACGCAGTGTTTTTATTTCTTCATCCTGAACCATATTTAATAATCACTGACTGAATACATTAGGTGATCTTAACAGAACCATAGCTTCTACAGGTAAATATATAACTCTCTCACAAAATAAATTCCGAGATTTATCTGAAATAGTTCTCCGTGATACTGACAAGAAGTAGATTAATCTCAAAAGCCTAATGACTCTCATGAATATGGCGTAGTATCTAGCAGAATACTAAGGTACTTTTCACCATTTGTTAGCTCAGTATATAGCCATATTTGTAAATTTTTCCTTTCGGAATGGACCGTCTCTCATGTCTACGGCGTGGACGGTATCGAAAACAATCTTCCTTCGTTTTTAGTAATACAGTTTCCTGACCAATTAAAGTACTCAGTAGTGAAGCAACTAAAACAAAAAGGAGGATGGGATAATTTAGATAATTTTAGACGCATTTCTATGCCATCGGTGTTTGCCAAAGTTATTGAAAACGCTGTAAATTCGGTGGTAGCTTATGATTTCAGTTCACATAAGTTGCTGTCAGATGTATAGTATGTGATGTTTTTTTCTGTTTGAAGCTCTGTATAGATTAAATAAATGCTGCGAACGTTTCTACTTTCGTTTGAAAATGGAGTTCGAATGTGCTAATCAAAAATACTACTTCAGAAGTTATACCTTCATAGAAAAGGAGAATACCTCTCAACTAGTTCGCCTCTTACTTTAAGAACAGACAGAAAAAGGCAATTCTCCGCTCTGTAGATTCATTCCAAGGCGTGTGGTAGAGTTTATTGCCAACAGTGGCAGTAACACTCGATACTGAGTTCATCACCTTCGTATTTTCAGTTATGTGAACTTTGTACAACGTGTTGTCTGCCTTACAAATTTTGCTGTGATATTTTAGGCCTTTATTTGTGTTGCATTTTTAATAGGCAGGATTGTGCTTTTATGAAACTTCCTGACAGATTAAAATTGTGTGCCGGAACCGGTGCTCGAACCTGGGACCTTTGCCTTTCTCGGGCAAGCGCTCTACCATTGAGCTATTCCGACACAACTCACGGTCCGTCCTCACAACTTTAGTCCACTATATCCTTTCTTCCAGGAGTGCTAGTCTTGCAAGTTTCGCTGGAGAACTGTGAAGTTTGGAAAGTAGGAGACGAGGTACTGGCAGAACTAAAGTTGTGAGAACGGACCGTGAGTTGTGTCGGGATAGATCAGTGGTATAGCGCTTTCCCGCGAAATGCAAAGGTCCCAGCTTCGAGTCCCGGTTCCGACACACAATTTTAATCTGCCAGGAAGTTTTATATCAGCGCACACTCCGCTGCAGAGTGAAAGTTCCATCGTGCTTTTAGTTTATCATCGTTAATTTACACTGAAGAACCAAATAAACTAGTACACCTAGCATGAAATCGACCAATGTCTGACGCAGAGCTAGAGGTAATTGAAACCATACATCTTGCAGGGTGTTGTGATCTTTTCTGAACAGCATGTTGCAAGGCATCACAAATATGCTCAATAATGTTCATGTCTTGGGAGTTTGGTGGCCAAAAGAGGTTTTTTTAACCTCGGAAGAGTATTCCTGGAGCCACTCTGTAGCAATTCTGGAAGTGTGTGGTGTCGCATTGTCCAGCTGGAATTGCACAAGTCTGTCGGAAAGCACAATAGACATAAATAGATGCAGGTGACCAGCCATCATGCTTACGTACGTGTCACCTGTCAGAGCCGTATAGACGTATCAGGAGTCCCATATCACTCTAACTGCAGTGGCCGCACAATATTATAGAGCCTTCACCAGCTTGAACAGTCCCTGCTGACTTGCAGTGTCCATGGGTTAATAAGGTTGTCTTCATTCCCGTACACATCCATCCGCAAAATTTGGAACGATATTCGTCAGACCTGGCGACATGTTTCCAGTCATCAACAGTCTAATGTCGGTGTTGACGGGCCCAGGCGAGGCGTATAACTTTGTGTCGTGCTGCCAGCAAGGGTACATGAATGGGCCTTTGGCTCCGAAAGGCCTGATCGATTACTCTTCCCTGAATGGTTCGCACGCTGACACTTGTTGCTCGCCCGGCATTGAAATCCGCAGCAATTTGCGGAAGAGCTGCACTTCTGTCGCATTGAGCGATTCATTTCATTCGTCGTTGGTCCCGTTCTTTCAGGCTGTTTTTCCGGCCGCAGCGATGTGACAATTTGATGTTTTACCAGATTCCCGAAATTCACGGACCACTCATGAAGTAATCGTACGGGAAAATCCCCACCTCATCGCTACCTAGGAGATGGTGTGTCCCAGGTCTCACGCGCCGACTACTGCATCACGTTCAGGCTCACGTAAATCGTGATAACCTGCCATTGTAGTTGCGGCAACCAATCTAACGCCTGCGCCATCCTTTCATCTGCATCTACTTGGATACTCTGCAAGTCACACTGAAGTGCATGGCTGAGGGTTCATCGAACTACTTTTATGACATTTCTCTATAGTTCCACTCTCTAATAGCTCGCGGGAAAAATGAACACCTAACTTTCTGTTTTCGGTCTTTATTCCCTTATTTTATTAGGATACTCGTGTCTCCCTATGTAGGTGGGTGCTAACAACATATGTTCGCATTCAGAAGAGAAAGTGTTTACATATCTCTGTGTTCTCATACGCACGCCTATATAGGTTCCATTGACTCTTCAGTATAATATTATCAACAGTGATTGAAATCGCGATATAATACGTAGGCCTAAGTGCGCATAGCTAAAAATCATTTACTAAATTATAGTCTTTCCTACACTATCCCCCACACTTTTTTGTTTCCTTTTTCTTTTTCATTTGGGCTTAGATATTGTCAGTTCCTTATGCCTGTTTAATTGTGCTTCAGTAATTGTAGGAAGACTACGAAATCGTTCATTCAACGAGGGTTAAGGACTTTTTATGTAAACGTAATACGGATTTGCCTTGATAGCTTGAAACTACTACAGGTGAATGCCAGACAGTTCCGACCTTTCCTGTTCTTTCTTAATTACTGAGTACTTCATAAAGGAAAAAAGATAGTTACAGGATTTCTACTATCACTCTTTATTATAATTGCGTTAATCATCGGTTTCTGGAAAACGGAAATAGAAGACACTTTATTAGTCGATGTAGCGCCACATTGTCGTTGAGTTTAGGCCAGCCGCTGGTCGAATTATATCTCAAAATATTTACACCCCTGGCCATTAAAATTGCTACACGTCGAAGATGACTGCTACAGACGAGAAATTCAACCGACAGGAAGAAGATGTTGTGATATGCAAATGATTAGCTTTTCAGAGCATTCACACAAGGTTGGCGCCGGTGGCGACACCTACAACGTGCTGACATGAGGAAAGTTTCCAGCCGATGTCTCATACGCGGAATCACAGACAGGAGCGCCTGCGATGGTGTACGCAACGAACCTGGGTGCACGAATGGCAAAACGTTATTTTTTTTCGGATGAATCCAGGTTCTTTTTACAGCATGATGATGGTCGCATCCGTGTTCGGCGACATCGCGGTGAACGCTCATTGGACGGGTTTATTCGTCATTGCCATACTGGCGTATCATCCGGCGTGATGGTATGGGGTGACATTTGTTACACGTCTCGGTCACGTCTTGTTCGCATCGACGGCACTTTGAGCAGTGGCCGTTACATTGCAGACGTATTACGACCCGTGGCTCTACCCTTCATTCGATCCCTGCGAAACCCTACATTTCAGCAGTATAATGCACGACCGCATGTTGAAGGTCCTGTGCGGGCATTTCTGGATACGGAAAATGTTCGACTGCTGCCCTGGCCAGCACATTCTCCAGATCTCTCACCATTTGAAAACATCTGGTCAATGGTGGCCGACCAATTGGCTCGTCACAATACACCAGTCACTACTCGTGATGAAGCTGCATTGGCATCTGTACCTGTACACGCCATCCAAGCTCTGTTTGACTCAATGCCCAGGCGTATCAAGGCCGTTATTACAGCCAGAGGTGGTTGGTCTGGGTACTGATTTCACAGGATCTATGCACCCAAATTGCGTGAAAATTTAATCGCATGTCAGTTCTAGTATAATATATTTGTCCAATGAATACCCGTTTATCATTTGCATTTCTTCTTGGTGTAGCAATTTTAATGGTTAGTGGTGTATATAGTCTCCAATATCCATAAATTGTGATTGAACGTTATAGTTTTATAATGTTACCGGTTTCGATATTGCAAAGATAGCATCTTCAGGCCATGAACTGTCAGTATGGTCGTGTTTTACCGGTTTTTTCAGCTCGTCAGCATTCATGTGTCCTCCTCAGACATGTGTGACTGTCACATGTCTGAGCGGGACACAATAATGCGCAGGAGCTGCAAAAACCGGTAAACACGATCATTGTGACAGTTCATGGCCTGAACATTATATCATTGAAATATCGGAACCGGTAGCAAAATAATACCATAAAGTTCTACATCTACATGGGATACTTCACAAATCACATTTAAGTGCCAGGCAGAGGGTTCATCAAACCACCTTTATATTATTTATCTCCCATTCCATTCTCGAATAGCGCGCGGGAAGGAAGAACACCTGAATCTCTCCTTTCGAGCTCTGATTTCTCGTATTTTACTCTGATGATCTTTTTTACCTATGTAAGTGGGAGTCAAATTCAAATCAAATGTTTGTATAGCTTATGGGAGTTAACTACGGGGTCATCAGTCCCTAAACTTACGAACTACTTATCAACTAGCTAACACTAAGGACGGCACAAATATCCATGCCCGAGGGGGGGGGGATTCGAACCACCGATCGTAGTGGCCGTGCACACCGTTACTGGAGCGCCTCAGTCCTCTCGGCCACCGCGGCCGGCTAAGTGAGAGTCAACAATATATTTTCGCATTCGGAGGAGAATGTTGGCGATTGGAGTTTCGTAAGTTCAGTGACGATTTACGGGTGTTTGGTGAATATAATAAATATTTTGAATCACGATATTCCATTATGTCGAGTACAGATTAACTGCCATCATTGTTTTTAAGATGTCTTTTCTCTTATATACCTGATAGATGTAATTAAACTTTCCCTATTCACCACGTTATAATGCGGCAACTAATTACAGTACAGGGACCAAACTTAGTAGCATCAATGTCCAGAGTATGGGGTGCGTGGCTTCCATGAGTCGTGCAGAGAACATTCATCAAACGTTCAAACGTTTGTAGAGCTTATGGGACTTAACTACGGGGTCATCAGTCCCTAAACCTACAAACTACTTATGAACTAGCTAACACTAAGGACGGCACAAATATCCATGCCCGAGGGGGGATTACAACCACCGACCGTAGTGGCCGTGCAGACCGTGACTGACGCGCCTCAGACCCCTCGGCCACCGCACATTCATCATAATGCAGGTCTCACACCCTAGCCCAGTCGCATTGCACTTGTTGACGTATCAGAATTACGTTTGACAAAATGAACAAGGCATTACTGGTGAATCTCTATTATCAAAACAACAGTAACGCTGCAGCTGCACTTCGAAAATACTGCCGCCTGAAAGAGTTACGGACTGCTCCTCTTTCTCCACCTGCTACGCGGAGCATGATGGAAGTTGAAATCAGCTGGAGAATTGGGCGTCGCTCCAGGAAGAGGCCGGCGTCCGGCTCCACAGGTGGTCGGTGAAATCGCTGCTGCTACCGCAGACAACGCTGCGCGCAGTTCCCGGTCGTTAAGCGGTGCGCTTGCGGTCTCACTACAGTGGAACATCCTGTGGTGCTTCGAACCTTTCTCAAACGGTATCCATACAAGAGCCATATCGTGTAGCAACGTACAACACAGGACGCAAAATGATGCATTCAATTCGCTCTACACCTTCTCGCAAGGACTGAAGTTGACGAGGACTGGCCCTGGACCATCTGATGGACAGGCGAAGCTCATTTTTCTCTGACGGGTGAGGTAAACACACAGAATTGCTGAGTGTGGCTCTTCACCTCCAGTCACTGTGTACAATCACGTGACAGAGTTTGACCCCAATGACCATTTGCAGTGACAGATGTTGAATTTGGTACGCCACTCTATGTTAAAATAGGACGACAAGTCAGGAAGTCTTATATTGTCATATTCACATGCGCCTCAACCCGAGCGATTCATATTGAGCTCACTACAGATATGTCAACTGACAGATTTTTGATGACTATGCAGGACGGAGAAACCTACCAGTCACTGTTTATTATGACAACGCTACAAAATTCCATGCTGCTAACACAGAATTATCAGAGCTCTTTCAAACGATCCAGCACACCGTAGTTCAGCACTACTGTGCTCACCACGGAATCCCTAGGAAGTACATACCATTACGTGCGGCTTGGTGGGGAGGTTGGTGGGAACGTATGATTGTCTCTGTAAAGCGGTGCTTGAGGTAGGTTCTTGGACGCTCTCAAGTTGATGAAGAAAGCCTGAACACCATTTTGATTCAATAGAAGTCGGAATAAACTCCATCACCCAATGAGAGAGTGATAATATTTTGTCACCAGCTCACTATCTAAATGGTGACAAACAAATATTCTATAAGGGCCAGAACCAGCAGCTAGGAAAGATTTGGCCAAGGAGTTCGGACGAAGACAGAAGTTTTATGAGGACCTTTTGAGAAGATGGAAAAACGAACACATGTTGCTACTAAAAAACTACCATGAAGTGAAAGGCTACCCATCGAGAAGAGGACTAAAAATAGGAGAGGTTGTTCTGCTTCAGGGGGATATGAAATCCCGACACGTGTGGAAGAGCAGTGGTGGAAGAAGTGTGGCTTGGCAGAGACAACGAGATCAGGTGCATCATTCTCCGGCAGCGCGATGAAACGAAGATTTGTCGACCGGTTTAGTTGGCCATCCCCCTGGAGATAGACCACGGCGGGTTGAGAATGGACATTTATACCACCTACTGACGATTTTGTAACTAGTGTCGACAGTGCTGCCCTCAGCAGGGAGTGTTATAATTTATATCAGACTGTTTTTACCACTGGAGATGGAGGTGTGAACATAAATCTGTTTGTGTGATGTTTACTGTGCTCAAATGTTCAGATGTTAATTAAGCTTACAGGACTTTACTGCGGGTCAGCAGTCCCTAAACTTAGAAGTAGTTCACTGTGCTGAATCCACTTAAATACTAGCGTCCAGCAACATATGGTGTGGCTTCACGGCTACGTTCATCATTGGCCCGCTCTTTCTTGAACAGGTTGGCGTTCAGGAATCAAAGGCGTGCAGTGTGACTGGCCAGCATATCATACCCGCCCTACATGAAAGAGACGCATTGAATTCAACAGTTTTCATGCAAGATCGGGCCCCACTGCACATCGCACGTGAAGTTCAATTGCTTCTTCGAAGCACATTTAGAAACGGTGGCATAATCAGCCCATTGTTTCCAAATACTTGGCCGGCACCATCACCCGATGTCACTTCCTGTGATACGAAATCCTGGGCTTTCAGACTCTTCTTGTCAATGACGGGCGCCATTCTGAGCCCCTTTTTTTAGCAGTAATGGTACCGGTATGTAATGTTATGATGTACCATAGCAGAACGTTAAGTGTTCAGTTGAATTTATTCTGCACTAGCTGTAAACCCGGCGTTACCCGGGTGTTTATTTATCCCACACTCTCGTAGTCCACATCCCCTTCCCCCTCTCTCTGCATCTACCTCTTTCTCTCCCATCTCTTTGTTCGTTTGCACCTGTCCCTCTGTCGGCAAAGTTTTCTCCAAGGTACCCTCTGTCATGTAGCACACAAACATTTATGTACCCTGTGATCTTCCTCTTGGTTCAAAGGTCATATGTGCAAAAGCTCATAAAGATTGGAGCAAAACTATGCATTCTGTAAAATTCTGTAAGTTAAGTACCCTTCACCATGCACCGAACGAAATTTTATACAGACAGTGACATTCCTCTTGCTTTTTCAGGTAGAGCGTGCAAAACTTCATCAATATCGGGACGAAAGTATAGATTTGTGTAGAACCCGTTGAAGCGATGTGGAAGGCATAGTATAGCGTTAGCAGAGCCTATTCTCTTGATGGTTTTTACTGCTTTATTTATTTATTCCTATATTTCCTTATTCGTCTGCTTGTCCTTACAGAGAAATAGCTGAAGGCATTGTAGCACGCATAGACCAAAGATATGGTCTGGGCATCACGTTTCGCTGTATGTAACCTCCTTGCTATAGAGTCGCAAACGTCATCGCTGGCCTTCAGTCCGAATTTTTTTATAATTTGACGACTTTCAAACACCACATCGGCCACCCCCTTATAGCTATCGGCATGGAACTACTGTGGTGTACAACAACGGGAGACGTCGGACAACAATTACACACAGACCATTCGTTTGCGTTCTGTAGTTTTCGCTGCAGAGCGAAATATTAACACACACACACACACACACACACACACACACACTCACACACATAGAATTTTATATACACCGATTAACTTTCCATCCCAATATACTCCACCCTTTTATCATTATCAACCCTCAAGCAACAATGCAACCAATAAAGCCATTTTCAAAGAGTAAATATAATTTTCAAAGAGTAATTATTGTTCCGCATTTCGCGTTATATTCTTCAAATTACTAAATATCTATCAGATCGCTATAAAACCGTGCCTAAAGCCTTCCTCAGGTATAAATTAGTAACTGTACAAATATTTAAGTCTCTGCGTCTTGTCGTTCGTACGTGATAAGCGTACACCGAACAGGAAGGAGGAAGGAAGCTTAGGGTTTAACGTCCCATCGACAGCGTGGTCATTAGAGACGGAGCTAACGCTCGGAGTTTTGGGTAAGGACGGGGAAGGAAATCGGCCGTGCCCTTTGAAAGGAACCATCCCGGCATTTGCCTGGAGTGATTTAGGAAAATCACGGAAAACCTAAATCTGGATGGCCAGGGGTGGATTTGAACCACCGCCCTCCCGAATACGAGTCCAGTGCGTTACCACTGCGCCACCTCGCTCGGTGTACACCGAACAAACATTCACATTAATATATATAGATAAATAGCTATCCGATCGCCATAAAACCGTGCCTAAGGCCTTCCCCGGGTAGACATTAGTAACTGTACAAACTTTTAGCTCTTTATGTCTTGTGGTTCAGACGTGATAAACGTACACCGAACAGACATTTACATTTATAGATATAGATTATTTCTCTTCCCCGTGTCCATAAGATTAATGCTACCAACTTCGGTTTCCGGGTTATAACGTGTTAAATAGAGGAAATTCAATTACACCCTCGCGGCCTGGGAAGCGAGTGGTGTGTTGTTTGGTTGGGCTGTTGACGGCCGCGGCTCTGGCTAGCCACCTGTTGCTTTACGTTGGCAGGCAATTGCCAGCGCCCCCGCCCCTACTCCACCCCACCCACGCCCGGCGATTTGCCACAGGTGGCTGTGTAAGCGCCGGCTCGTGACAGACAACTTGTGGCTCGGTAAAGCGCGCTCCATAACGCCGCTTAATAGCGACAGCTTAACGCCGCTTAATGGCGCTGCTGTGGCAGATGAGAGTGCCCCCAATGGAACGCACAGCCGCAGTGGAAGTTGTCCTAATGCAATACAAGTGAGCTTCTACCGTGCAGTAATGTTTTCAAATGTTCAAATGTTTGTATAGCTTATGGGACTTAACTAAAAATGTTCAAATGTTTGTAAAGCTTATTGGACTTAACTACGGGGTCATCAGTCCCTAAACTTACAAACTAGCTAATACTAAGGACGGCACAAATATCCATGTCCGAGGGGAGATTCGAACCCCCGACCGTAGTGGCCGTGCAGACCGTGACTGGAGCGCCTCAGTCCCCTCGGCCACCGCAGCCGGCTAACTTTTTGTTCTTACAAGGAGACCACATGGGTATCGGACTTTAGAATTTCTTTACAGTTATGTTAGGAGGAGTTCAGCACCCAAATAACAATCAACCACAGCCATTCGACAAAATTCTCAAAAATTCTCGAGATAATCGATTTTGAAGTTTTGCAAAGTACACGTTAAGTACCAATAATTTAGATTTATAGCTGTCGGTGTAGTTTATAGAGTCGGTGGTTCGAATCCCACGGCGGCAGATTTTTTTTCCCAACTCAGTTACATAAAACAGTTTGGGATCTCTAATTCCACTTGCGTCAGTTTGTCGTTGCGAGCATCAGCACATTACGCCGCCGGAGACTTGCCGACCTGCATGTTACAGAGTCTGCCGCATTACGCCTGTTATCAGTAAATATCTTGAAAAAGCCTTGATCCAACGCCATCAAACTTCACAGGTACACCCTCTGACCCTCTGGGCTAATATGATTATTGTGTGATGATGGCATCAAAATCGCTCCAGCCGTTTTCGAGTGTATAGAGGACATACAAACTATATTACGAATAAACAAAAATACGTGCACTTTTCCTTAAAGTTACCATTAGATATTGAAATGATAGAAGTATTCGAACACAACGAAAAAATTAAAAAAAAAAAAAAAAAAAAAAAAAAAAGACGACGACAGTATTCGATCCACCGACTCTACGGTTATAAAGCCAGAACGGTACCACCTGAACTACATCTACAGATGCTGCAATTCTTTTACTCATTGGTATTACGATTACTTGCAAAAATTCCAAGTCGATTTTCTAGAGAATTTTTGATAGTTGAGTCGAATTGCTTTGGCTGATTGTTATTTGAATTCTGAACTTCGCGTACCATAAATATCAAGAAATTCTAAAATCCGACACACATATGTTGTTAGACATCGTTCCAGCCAAATGTTGTGTGTGACTGTTAACAGAGGCGAATTTAGCTGTCTGGCAACCCTACGCAGAAAGAAAGACTTTTGCTCCTCATTTCACCATAAATGTAACATTCAGTAACTTACATCTGTACGTACAGTGACTCCAAAAAGTAAAGGTCTATCTGTTGATTTGTTTGAAAACGTAAATCTCTGGTTCGCAGAAAGGAGCAAATACATAATCTGAAGCCTCAGTTCTATAGAGATTACCTCAATAAATCATTTTTAATTAAGAACAGGGACAATTTATTAGTACCAAATCTAGTTCATAAAGTATCGTCCGCTCTTTGTTCTTGATATTCATAGCCTGAAATTATAGTTTAAATTACACAAGTTAGTGTTTAGTGGGATGCCTTTTGTAGTTGTTACTATTTGCAGTCGTCGGGACACTGCTGTCCGAGTTTACTGTGACAGACGATGAAATTTTGTCCCATTTTTCTTGGAGAACTTGTTGTAAATCTTTCTTGATAGAAATTGGCCTTTTTATGAAGTGCTGTTCGACAAATTTTCAAAGGTGCTCAATAGGATTAATATCTGCAATGTGAGGAGGGGTTTGGTGTTGTATGGGTGTATTGCACACGAGCCACATCATAGTATTTCTAGCCGTCTGCTTTAGGTCGTAGCTTTCTTTAAACATATTATTTCCTTCATTTCATTTAGATTTTCCCTTGGTGTACTGATAGACGTCTTATTATTAATCTTCCCCATTATAAAATGTAGTTTTCCCATTGTGGCAGTATTCACTCGCCCCCTCCACCGCCGGACTCCATCACCGCTGCCACAATCAGAGAATCAGCGGCCCTAATAGCCGTGCACATTAAGCGGCCTTGCTGCGGTGCGCGCGGCCGTTCTCTGTGTGTTCCCTCGTGTATGGGTGTGTGTGTTGTTCTTAGGATAAGTTAGTTTAATTAGTTTGTAAGTTTATTGAGCGATGACCACTGCAGTTAGGTCCCATAAATTTACAAACATTTGAACAATCAAAGAACTCACCGTCGGTACAAAAAACAAATGTTCAAATGTTTGTATAGCTTATGGGACTAAACTTACAAACTACTTATGAAGTAGCTAACACTAAGGACGGCACAAATATCCATGCCCGAGAGGGGATTCAAACCCCCGACCGTAGTGGCCGTGCAGACCGTGACTTGCACGCCGGAGTCCCCTCGGCCACCGCGGCCGGCGTCGGTACAAAGTTGTGCGATAGCATTTATATGTTTTACTTTACTGACAACATTCACCTCTGATATTAACTTTCGTCAGAAAATATCTGTCTTCCAGAAGTCTTCTGTCCTAAATCTGTGTTAATGCAAATCAAAGAATTTCGTCAGCTTCTTTTGACTGACCCAAAACTTCGGCCGAGCATTCCGGCCATCATTTCCATACTTTTCGCCAATATTTCCGACTGTTTTGAGATATAGCTTGTTACTACGAGAGTCTGTCTCCCAAGCCAACTTCCCTAGCGTGTGGGTCAGCACTGAAGTTTCATTCCTGGAATCGAATTTTAGTCATATCCAGATGGCAGACAAACACTTTATGAAGTAGCTTTTGTATGAAATTTTCTAGCCTGTTGATCTTGTTATCACTATGAGATTTGTTTCTTGTTGTAACCGAAGTACGTTCCACAAGACTGACTACAGATTTTGATTCGCTTCTTCTCACGTTCCAAAGTACTTTATAATTGAAAGCTAAACGAATACTTTTTCTACTCTCTGTAACTGGATACTGCTACTTCTGCTGCTAATAATAATAATACTCCGGTTCATAGTGTCCAACGGGCACAATATTTCGGCGATCGGACAAGTCGCGATAGGAGTATGGAAACTGCTAACTTTATTTGTTGATTTGCAATAACCTTTGGGGGTTTACTTTTGAGAACCTGCAGGGCCAACCGTCCTCGGTTCGTAAGAGACCCCGATTGATGTAGTTAAGGCCGCTCTCGTTTTTGGGAACGGCGACGGTCCAAGTACTCCTGGGCAGTCTGTGCGAGTTGGCGGAATTGTTCCTCAGTAAATATACAGTACTTATTTAATTCATTGAAGCCTTGACGGCCCACCAACCGCCAAATAGGGCCTTGTATCGCCTCCGGTACTTGTGCAGGGTGATGGGGGGAGGCGGGATTTGCACCTCCGCGGAAGTTGGCGGCGTGGGGGCCGCCACAATTGGCACACCGTTTATCGGCGTCCAGCGGGCGTGGGCAGTTGCGCGTGTGATGTGCGCCTGCGCAGCGCAGACACGCAAACTCTGCCGTGCAGCTACTGGCTACATGGCCGATCTTCTGGCAACGGGAGCACTGCACAAACTTCCTCGCCTTCTGCCGTCGCTTCCGACCACCAGCCCCCGCCGAGGCCATCACCTCGGCCGCAAGGTGGACGATAGCCGCGAGGAAACCACTTCGCTGTGGTCCTCGGCGCATTCTCTTCGTAGCTTGGTAGGCCATTGCAGTACAGGGTCGTACACAGACAAACGCGGCTAAGTGCAGCAGCGAGTCAGCTACGAATCTTATTGAGGTCCCGAGGTCAGGCGGCCGCCTTATATCCCTCCCCCCCAAGAGGCAATCACTTGGCGGTCCGCGCCACGGTCTCGCGTCGGCGGTCGTTGGCACGCTGGTGTCGGCGTCTGTGACGGGGTCGATGTATTTGCCTTCCTCTAATTAAATTGTGCACATGCATAAATGACTGCCAACCAGCCACATTAATCTACATCTGTACCTATATCGTTCATGAAATTTAGTTCAGTGTTATCCCTGTTATTAATACCCATTTCATTGTGAGTTAACTTTGTATGGTCTTATCAACAGTTGTGAATAAAATTAAAGAAAGAAGACATAAAAACAAACAAAACGGAAACGGCGACAGCTGCAGCCGCGTCGGCGCAGCATGCGCCCTTCCGCGCAGCGCAGAGGAGTGCAGAACTGCAGAGTGTTGATAACTGCGCAACCGTGTTCTCGTGTGCGCGTCCGCCCGCCAGTGAAAATGGGAAACGGGAAACGCCGCGCAGAGATGCGCACGAGCCAACTACTTCCTTTGATGTACCGCCGCTATGCGGAACTTGTTTACGAAGTTGAGCAGAGCGGCAGCGGCGGCGGTATGACGTCCTCACCGGATACGCCAACGCTCATTTCTTGGTTTTTCGCGGCGCGGCCGGTGTGGACCGACACCGCTTAAAGAGAAGGTCTGAGAAGGTGTGCCTCGTCACACATAGCACGCCGCGATAGCGAAGCTGACTGGCTGGCCGCTATGGGACAGCCCCACTTCATTAAAAAAATGTTCAAATGTTTATATAGCTTATGGGACTTAACTAAGGTGTCATCAGTCCCTAAACTTACAAACTACTTATCAACTAGCTTATCCTAAGGACGGCACAAATATCCGTGCCCGAGGGGGGATTCTAACCCCCGACCGTAGTGGCCGTGCAGACCGTGACTGGAGCGCCTCAGTCCCCTCGGCCACCGCGGCCGGCCCCATTTCATCCTGGCCAGACAGTGAGTCACGCGGTCGCGGACTACTCTCTGCGACGTAGGATGACACCGATCAGACCGTCATTTATAAGTCACCCCTTAAAATCTGCCGGCTGGTCGGTACAACTACGCCCATCACTATTTAAATGGAGAAAAGGAAAAAAAAAAAAAAAAAGTTCGAATCTTTGTGTACCCTTACGTGATCTGATAATGTCATCGGTTCCTAGTCTTACAAACTACTTTAACTTACGCTAAGAACAAAACACACACCCAAGCATGATTGAGGACGAATTTCTTGCGGAATTGGCGTCTCAATCCGTGAATGACGCCTTAGATCGCGCAGCTATTGAAATGTATTCTTATGTCATCAACAATAATTCAGTTCCTTGTCTAGTTATGCTGTTGTTGGCCGACCGCGGTGGCCGAGAGGACTGAAGCGCTCCAGTCACGGTCTGCACGGCCACTACGGACGGCGTTTCGAATCCCCCCTCGGGCACGGATATTTGTGCCGTCCTTAGTCTTAGTTAGTTCATAAGTCGTTTGTAAGTTTAGGGACTGATCACCCCGTAGTTAAGTCCCCGTAAGCTATTAAAAAAAATGCTGTTGTTGTGGTCCGCTCTCCAAGCTACCCTGTCCTGTGCAAGTCTCTTCATCTGAGAATACCTTCGGCAACCTACAGCCTTTTGAAGCTGCTTACTATATTCGTCCCTCGGTCTCCCTCTTCGATTTTTACCCCACACGCTTCCTTCTAATGCTAAGTTAACACTTCCTTGATGTCTCAGAATGTGTCCAACCAATCTATGCCTTCTCTTAGTCAGGATATGCCAGAAACTCCTTTTCTCCCCGGTTTGCTTAAGCACCTCCTCATTAATTACGTAATCTACCCATCTACTTTTCATCATTCGTCTGTAGCACGACATTTTAAAAGCTTCTATCATCTTTTTATCTGAATTCCTAATCGTCCACGTTTCACTCCCATACAATGCTACACTCCAGACAAACGCTTTCAGAAAGGACTTCCTGACATTTAAATTAATATTGGACGTTAACAAACTTCGCTTCTTTAGAAATGCTTTTCTTCCCATAGCCATTCTGCATTTTATATCTTCTTTACTTCGGCCATCAGAAGTTATCTTGGTACCCAAATAACAAAATTCATCTACTACTTTTATTGTCTCATTACCTAAGCCGGCCGCGGTGGCCGAGGAGACTGAGGCGCTCCAGTCACGGTCTGCTCGGTCACTACGGTCGGGGGTTCGAATCCCCCCTCGGGCATGGATATTTGTGCCGTCCTAGTTCGTAAGTAGTTCATAAGTAGTTTGTAAGTTTAGGGACTGATGACCCCGTAGTTAAGTCCCATAAGCTTTACGAACATTTGAATATTTTTTCATTACCTAATCTAATTACTTCAGCATCGCCTGATTTGCTGACATTGCATTACATTACCTTCGTTTTACTCTTGTTAATGTTCATCTTATATCTTCCTTTCAAGATACTGTCCATCCCATTCAGTTGCTCTTCCAGATCTTTTGCGGTCTCTGACAGAATTACTATGTCGTCGGCAAACCGCAATGTTTTTATTTCTTCTCCCTGCACTTTAATGCCCTCTCCAAATTTCTCCTTCTATTCCTTCACTGCCTGCTCAATGTACAGATTGAACAACATCGGGAAAAGGCTACAACCGCCGGCCGCGGTGGCCGAGGGGACTGAGGCGCTTCAGTCACGGTCTGCACGGCCGCTACGGTCGGGGGTTCGAATCCCCCCTCGGCCATGGATATTTGTGCCGTCCTAGTTCGTAAGTAGTTCATAAGTAGTTTGTAAGTTTAAGGACTGATGACCTCGTAGTTAAGTCCCATAAACTATACAAACATTTGAACATTTGCTACAACCCTGTCTTACTCCCTTCCCAACCTCTGCGTCCCTGTCTTGCCCTTCGACTCTAATAACAGCTGTCTGGTTTTTGTATAGGTTGAATATAACTCTTCGCTCCCTATAGCCGGCCGCTGTGGCCGAGGGGACTGAGGCGCTCCAGTCATGGTCCGCACGGCCACTACGGTCGGGGGCTCGAATCCCCCCTCGGGCATGGATATTTGTGCCGTCCTTAGTATTAGCTAGTTCGTAAGTTGTTTGTAAATTTAGGGACTGATAACCCCGTAGTTAAGTCCCATAAACCATACAAACATTTGAAACACATTTTTCGCCCCCTATATTTTACCTCTGATTCCTTCAGAATTTGGAAGAGTGTATTCCAGTCGACATTGTCAAAAGCTTTCTCCAAATCGACAAACACTAAAAACGTAGGTTTCCTTACCAAAGACATTAAATGTAAGGAGAGGCATTGAATTATAATTAGGGCCCTCCTATTTACTAGGCAGTCACTTTAGACCACTTTTTCCCCTTTCTTTTTTTTTCACTGTTTTTTTTTCTTCTTTTTCTTTAATTTGTCATTTTTAAAGTACTGACTCGAACCTGGGTCTCCTGCTTCCTAGGCAGTTGTGCTGACCTCTATACTACCTTTTTTTGTCTCCTTCCTCCCCTTCAACCCAGCGTCCTCGGCCCGGCTTCTTCGCCTTTAAAATAATAATAGGTAAAATAAGATCCTTCCTCTCTACATAAGAAGGTACAGAATCTGTTTCCGTCAGTGAAATCACTGTTTAGCAACTGACATTAACGAAAATAAACTAAAAATTTCTTCTGGAGGCATCTTGGAAAACGTTTTTCCTCAATACCTCTTAATTAATTAATTGATCGATTGATTGATTTTTTCCCATACATTAATCTCAGCATATCGACAGCACTCAAACCTCATCTTCTCGATATCCGCTTTATTATGTTTCCCCATTCAGTATGGATGTCTCTTTTTCCTGTTTTCCGATTTTGTCCTCCTGTATTGTCTAGTTTGTCGTCTACTAGCTCTGAGTGTGCCAGTCACCGAAAGTCACACATTTCCTGTTGATGAGCAGGGATATGAAGTTCCTCTTTCTTTCCCTAGTACTGGAAAAACCACTCAGCCACCACAGCGTTATGAATAAAGCGACTACATGGACTGTCTTCAACACGTCTCCCTCCACACCACAAACTTTAATTCTGCATCAATGTTTCCTATTGAATACGTGTCAAATTGCCAATCAAATTTTAATTCCATGCCTCTCCTAACATTTAATACCTTTGGTATAACGAGATAATTTTTGTCTCAAGAACTGAATTATTGCTGATATTTATATCACCTCTGCCTGAGGAACTAGGCGGTATTGTTCCCGTTCACGTTCTTTGCTAGGGTGCTATTCAAATATAGTAGAGCCTTGACAATTTCATACATATTTCACAGGGTACATTGAGGCAGAATTAAAGTTTGTGGTGTGGGGGGAAACGTGCTTCAAGATAGTCCATGTAGTCCCTTTGTGTGACACGCTCTGTTAGCTGAGCGGTCGAAAGCGCCTGCCCAATCAGCAGGGGTCCCGGGTTCGAGTCCCGACCACAGCACTGATTTTAATTCAGTGTCTCTCCTCATAGTTAATATCTTATGTGACCGTTAAGTTGTTTCATTGTTTCCGTTTGCTTTTCTTTTGCGAGGATAAAACGTTTAAATGTTGAGTAATGATTTTCTCCGTTGCTTTTAGAGAGAACAAATTGACATTCATCAAAGAAAAAATCTAGATATTCTACAATATTAATGTATGTCATTCATCGTTCTTCAGGTTGTGAGATTTCTGTATTTTTTGTTTCTTCTTCCGCTACTTCGATGTTAGCAGTTTCATTCATTCAACACAGATGTTGTACTATATTAATGTTTTTTATTATTCGTTTCTCGACATGTGAGGTTTCTATATTTTTGTTACTTCTTCCGCTGCTTCATGTTGGCAGTTTAAGTCGCTCCGGATACATCATTATCTCTCATGACAATTTTCCCGATATTCATAATGTTTTCCGTGAAAAATATTGATATAATTTGGAATTCTTTATTCTTATATCTCAAGTAGAGCCGGTCAAAACGGCCGCCACTCCCGCTCGGTTCCCGCAGCGCTCGCGCGTCGCTCTTGACTGCTGACGGCGGGTACAGGGAGCGATGACGTCACATTCGCGAGAGCGAGATGTGTCGGGCAGGACGAGTAACGATACTCCCGGGTTCACGTCGCGCCCGCCGGGACGAGCTGAGCTGAGCTTGGCTGAGCCGCCTCGGCTAGTCGGCGCACGCCGCCGGCTTCGTGTTCACACTGCGCACCGGACGTACCCGAGACGAAAAAAGGGGGAAAATACACTTTTTCGATTTTCACGCTGTAAAAATTGTTCACGGTATACAAGACCACGCTCCGTCGTTTTATGAAATAATTTTTTCCTTACTAGCTTTGCCTTGCCTGTGAAAAAATAAAAAGGCTTATTTTCATACCGCACGAGTTTTCAGTTCCGTAACGCTCCTCACTCTATTTTGATGAAAGTATACTCTTAAAAAAATCTGATTTTTGGACACATTATAGTAAAACAACTTAGCTTTCGAGTAATTCGAGTAATTCCTAACAGTCGTTTTCAAATGACGCTATTTGTCAGGTATATGCACTTGATTTACAAATCGTGTACTGAAAATGTTAGATAGCGGGCAGGTTACTGTTCTATGATTTTTAGACCATATATTACAGCGAGTGAAATGGAGCTGAAAGAACAAAAAAGTTTTTGAAATGGTAATCGCACTGACATCTACCTCCTTTCACAAGTAATTGCCAGTTATCTGAGCGGCCGATCCCAAACCTACAAACTCAGCCTGTGTTGAGCGGAGCGTGAAGCACTGCAGTGCCGAAAAATCTGAATTTCTGTCTACGTTTGTCGGTCCCTCGTGATGTGTTAATGATCCATAATTAGAGAACAATAATGAATTAATTTTTATTGGGTGGCAACAAATTACAATGGACAACTATCTGCTACGGTTTTACAGTAGATCATACTTGACTTTGAGAGGCATACATCTGGTTTTTTCCACGTAATACAATTCATGGAGTATATATTTCGTGTTTGGAGCTAGAAGGGAAGAACAAAGTAATGTAAACTGCGACTTCGCTCTTAATTGACCGAAATAAAATTTTCGGACATTACAGTTAACGGCTTTCTAGTTGTATATGAACAAGAAAGTAAAAAAAAAAAAAAAAAAGGAAAAAAAAATATATTTATAGATGCATCTACTCCTAACACTCAATATATACCTTTTCGCTTTTGTAGCTTTCGGAAAATGTGTTACCAAAAGGTGAAAATAATTGTATAGTGTGTGTCCGACATAAATGCGATACTTTCACGTCTGAGATGAAAGTAAGAATGAACTGAGTTGTTTTTAGTAACCTGCCTGAGACGAACAACGTTTCTACGAACATTTTGCTGTATCATTTGAAGACAATTTTCTTTGTCTGCAAGATTGTACTTTCGAATTTTCTACATACGCTGGTTTACATTAGACTCAGACACTGCAGGACAGGTCAGTAAAGGATGAGAAGCGTCTGTCACTTTTTTAATTTTTTTTTTCGAGTGAAGGGGGGAGCTTTTCCGTAGCAATAAGGAATCCCAACCCACTGTCAGCAGAAGATAGATTGCTGGCCACTTCAAGATGCCAGCTAACAGTTCATTGATTTTGTTATATATTAAAAGAATCTACGAAAACTAGTCAGCCGGACAGACTAAACTACCCGGCCGAGTTCCTTCATTTTTGTGTAAAACTAAAGGTATTCATCCACAGATTTCTCATCAAGTACCACAATTTACATAACTATCGTCTTCCTTTTTCTACACTCAAACGGGATTTCCTTCTATATATTTCTTATGGGGATGTACTGACTGTAAACTAAAGTCAGTAGGTCAGGCCGTTCTATCCGACCGATTTCCTTCAGTTTTGCTTTAAACGAAAGGTATTCATTCGCAGATTTGTCATTAAGTATCAGAATTAACTCTCCCCTTCCTTTATTTTTATTCAAACGCAGTATCCTTCTGTCCTTGCATTGAATATTTTAATCGGTTTGTTTCACGATATCTTCGGTTCTAAATAAGGTACACAGTTTTCTTTGACCTAACAACACTCAACGGATCAAGCTCTTTCATTTGCTCTTTTAAACACTTGCATTGATTGATTCTGAAGAAAGCTATGCGTGAACATTCAACTTTACTTCCATATTTTCCCAACGTTTTAGTCATTCCACTAACGGTGTGAAGTACTCGCACGGGTCTTATTCGCACGGGTCCTCTATCTTTCTTATATATTAAAAGAATCTAAAAAGGTATTAAAAGAATCTAATTGATTTTAAAGAAGTGTTATGAATTAAAGAAAACACAAGCTTATATAGTATTCTGTATACTGTTTCTATCTATAATAAAATATTTATAAATGATAAATATTTAATTTTACTTATTTCCATTTCATATGACTGGCCACTAATGCTGCAAAGAATTCCCACGGGTCACTTAGTTTTATTACTATTGTTCTCACACTAGTGAACCGTCGAATTTTATTAACATAAGAAATAGGTGGTAATGAACTGATCCCATGAATATAGACTAACATTTAGGAGAGTATTCACATTCGGTATCTTTAATATTCCTGGCGCGAGTCGGCGCCGGCACGAACCGATTGGAGTATGGTGTTGCTTTTGCAGCACAAGTATCACACGTCTCCAGCCTACTTTCAGCAGAAGCTTCTCTGTAGGATTTTTTTTTAATTATACTTATGAAAATATTTGTTTTTCTTTTATTGCTATTAATTCTGTAATATGAATAAAAAAACAGAAATGTTTAGTTTTTTACATAAGGAAAAACTCTCCTAAATGTTAGTCGAAATTAATGGGATGGGTCCATACCACATATTTCTAATGAGATTATAATTCTATGAGTCACTACAGTGTGCAAACAATAGTTATAAAATTACAAAATCAATTAACCGTTCGCTGGCTAAAAGTAGATGGCAGTCAACAAGTACTGGTCACACTCGTGTTTCCTTTCGATCTTCCACTGACAGTGGGTGACGATCCCTTGTTGCTGGCCACAAGCCCACCAAGAACGAAAAAAAAACAAACCACAACATGAAACAAATGACACCTGCTTCTCATCCTGTACTGATCTGCAGTGTGTGAGGCTAAACTAAATTTGCGCATTTTTCTTTCATTTAAAGTAGAACAATTGATATGAAAGTACCATGGAGACAAAGAAAATTGTGAGATTCAGGAAATGTTCATAGAAAAGCAGTTCCCATCAGACAGTTACCTAACAAAATAAATAAAAATTCTGAGAACCGTGTAGAGTTCTTTGAAAGTGGAGATGAGCTGAAACATAGTACAGCGTGTCCCACATAAAACCGACAAACCTGAGGTACCTCTATGGCTATAAGTTGCAGCATCCCTTAGGAGGTAACTAAACGTCTTTCATTTTACTATTCTGTACTCCTTTTTACTTGGTTCACTCCTGCTTTAGTCTCGGTCTGAGGGATAGCGCTTTTACGTGACACGCTGTATACAAATTGTTTCACCTTGTGGTACAACATTTTCCGAAAGTTACCAAAGCAAAAATTAAATGAAGGCTAAATAGTGTAATCTTAGGTGTAGATGCATCGATAAATGTAAGTATATTTTTGGGCTTCTTCCGTTTATCATCTCCATCTAGAAAGTCATTGAGTAGAATTTCAGAAATTTTATTTCAATCCATCAACAGCAAATTGGCAGTTCACATTACTTTATTTCTCTCTTGTAGTTAGAAACACGAAATATGTATTCACCAATTGTAAGATGTGGACAAAAACTACTTGTATACCTCTTAAGTGAAGTATTACCTTAGATAAAACTATAGATCATTGTCCATTGTAATCGGTCGCCACCCGAGAAAAATTAGGGTATAGTTATTTTCTGGTTATTGATTATTAACACATCATGAGGACCAACATACGTGGCCAGCAAATAATGTTTTCGGCACTGCGGTGCTTTACGCTACGCTCAACACACGCCGAGTTCGTAGGCTTGCGGTCGCGGCATGACGCCGCTCAGATAACTCGCAATTATTTGTGAAAGGAGGTAGATATCAGTGCGACTACCATTTCAAAAACTTTTCTATTCATTTAGCTCCATTTCACTCGCTGTAACGTATCGTCTAAAATGCATAGAATACTAAGCTGCTCGCTGTCGAACTTTTTCAATACACGATTTGTAAATCAAGTGCATGTAATTGACAAATAGCGTCATTTGAAAATGACTGTTAGGAATTATGAAAAGGTGAATGCTTTATTCGAAAGTTAAGATGATGTACTATCATGAGTCCAAAAATCAAATTTTTAACCGCATATGTTCATAAAAATCGAGTGAGGAGCGTTACGAAAATAAAAACTCGGGCGGAATTAAAAGTAGAACGTTTTTTTTTTTTTTTTTTTTTTTTTTTTTTTTTTTTTTTTTTTTTTTTTTTTTTTTGCAGCCAAGGCAAAGCATGTAAGGAGAAACATGGTTGATAAAACATTGTGGGATGATTTTATATACTGGCAATATTTTTTTCATCGTGAAAATCGAAATGTGGATTTTTCCCCTTTCTTCCGTCTCGGCCCGGCCGGCAGTGCGACCGCAGCTTGTGCCGGACGGGCGCAATAATTAACGGCGTGGTGAGGAGGGCTGGCCGTGCGCATGCGCACTGCTGTCGGCCGGGAGTACCGAGTCTTCTCGCTCCCGAGACTGCATTATCGGCACGACCGGCTCCCGGGTACGGCGGTCTCGCCAGCCGCTCCCTCTGGCGGGAACGAGCGGGAGCCAGGCCGTGTTTGACGGCCTCTAATCTCAAGCTTTACTTTTTATTTGCATCACAATCTTCTTTTATGAGCCTTCGCCACAGTTCGAAAACTGCAGTTCAGAGCCGGAAGTCTGCTTAGAAGGAATAATATCATTTAAGCTTATAGATCTTGTCAGGCAATATTAAATTGTTCCGTATTGGATAGTCGTTTGATGCTACCTCTTCTCTGAAGTTAAAAAATTAAGTATCGCAATATTGTTACCTAATCATTTATATTGTGTTTCTCCGTCGGTATTAACGTATATAACTTCCCAAGCATTATTCAACGAGCTGGTATTCTGAGTAAGCTGATTTGTGAACTATCTCTGTCTTTTGTTTCAGATCGTACTTTATTCACAAAATAATGACATTAGAAGTCATGTGAAAATTTCTTGTACTAATCTGTATTATTAAAAGAATATCCCAGGATACGTTCCCCACCCGCTGTACTTTACATATCTAACGGCTTCCAAGTCGAAGAAAGGTTGGATTTTCAATAATTCATATTATTATTATCAAAATTTTTAAATACAGTCATATTCCTCTCATTAAGATATGTAGTCTTAAGTAAAGTTTAACACGATAAGTATGAAAATTGGAAACTATTTATCTTTTTCGTCCATTACTCGAAAACGATAACACAAAACTTTTCTCTCGCTAATACCCCCTTCCCCCCCCCCCCACCCCCCCAAAAAAAATCGACTTCGTGGTCCTAAACCATTGCGCATGACGCTGACGTCATCGAGACCAAAAATAGACGCAAAGGAGTTAAAAACATTATCCGTCATTTGATAGTGAATTACCTCAATGTGGAAAGTTGAAAATTTGTGAGCGACAGAGATACGAACTGAGGTCTCCTGTTCACTAGGCACCTGCTATGCCATCCGGACACAGTGGTCGCCTCATCTCCACGGACTACTGAGCACTCTTTCTCAGGTCAGTGCACAGTATTACTGTTCGTTTTTGGAGCATCACCTGCGACCAGCTTTGCGAAAGAAGCGGCAACGCTTTCTGCGCAACCCACCCATTATTTTGCACGACAGTGCACGGACGTATGCAGCGCAAGCTGTGGCTGCTCTGTTCAGACGATGGGACTGTAAAGTACTATACCATCCACCATACTCCCCAGACTTAAGTCCTTGTGACTTTGATTTGATTCCGAAGATGAAGGAACCAGTTCGTGGCATTCGCTTCAAAACTGTTCTAGAGATTGGATTGGTAGTAGGCCGTATATACGCTTTCCACATCGCTGGCAACGGGTTCTACACAACGCTGGTGACTACTTTGCAGGACAGTAACAGGCCTAAAACTGTAACGCCTTTGTATCGGTTGTGAATAAAAAAGTTGACACTGTTTAAAATCCAACCCTCGTATATCTGTGCATATAGCTGACACGACTTTCGTCAACTCAGTGTAGTTTTGGGCGTTCGCCCATCAGCAGCCATATGTCTACTGCCACTGACAACTGGACATTTTCATAGAAACTTGACCTCAATTTCGTAAACAGGAAGCAACTAAAATTTTGGGAAACATCCGAGGATTCGACAGAGGAGCTGGTAACAAGCAGAACCTGGCCTTTACACATATTATTTATTTGCTTTCGAGACCGTGGTACAGGCTTTTCTTGTGGTTTACATAACATAGACAACTTCACTATACAGGTTGGTCTTTTGTGTTGATACAGTGTAATTTACTATGTATAGTTCTCTACAGAAGGTGCTCAAAATGGCTACCAAGAGCTGTGATGCCGGCCGCGGTGGCCGAGGGACTAAGACGCTCCAGTCACGGTCTGCACGGCCACTGCGGTCGGGGGTTCGAATCCCCCCTCGGGCATGGATATTTGTGCCGTCCTAGTTCGTAAGTAGTTTGTAAGTTTAGGGACTGATGACCCCCGTAGTTAAGTCCTATAGACTATAGAAACATTTGAACATTTTTTTGAGCTGTGATGCAGGCGTTAATGCGTCTATGTGCTACCCTGTCCTCTATCGAATCCCCGGAGTTTTCCCATGTATTTAAATACACCCTGTATATGCATCTGTAGATTATGTATTGGTATTATTATATGATCATAACGAAATCTTCGTTTTTGCCACACACAAGAAAGCGGTACTCACCAATCAATTCGCATTACAGTGATATGAAAAATCACATACTCGTACGATACTATTGTATATACTATAAATAATGTATCACAAGAAATATGTCTTTTGTTATACAGGAACAGCTGATCACGGTCAAACGCTCTAAATTATCCCGGGAAAATAACCTATTGCGAAAAAGTAGTTTTTATGAAATACATAATTACTAATGTGCCATATTCCACAGTGTACCCCAACAGCACTTTGTCGGTGGCTGCTGCACAGAGAAAAAGAGAGAGAGAGAGAGAGAGAGAGTAGCATTTGTGATGAACTATGTCTTGGAAATGTTGTATTAAATAATTTTTATACGTATGCAAAGTATTTATTAGATGTCAACAACAATATCAACGAGGTGACGATACATCGGCTTCAAATTGTTAGCGTTCTGTATGAACCGCAACCACCGAGCTGCCTCTGACCGTGGATCTCCAGCTGGTCTCGGCTTGTGAGTCATGATTCGATACTATTCGACTATGGAACTCATCCACACTGCAGTCTTCAGATTTTATTCTCAGGTCAGCAGTTTTATACTCCACGCTGGTGATGCAACTGAGTCGACGCGCCGCTGTTTCCGAAGTGGTTATTTCCAGTCACACTGCTGTGGTGCTGCCATGTTCAGTAGCAGAAATACTTGTCTTAATTGTCATGAATAATTGATTTTTATGTGATTGTTCTTCTAGATGATGGATGGCAAGTAATAATTGTTGCTCTTCGATCTCATGGAAACATTTTTGTGAATTTCGCTTCTAGGTGCTACACTGTTTACCGTCGGCCGCCTCTCATAGAAATGATCTATATTTCCAGGGTTACTTTACAGAGCGGCTATGTTCACACTATCTGATCTAAGGTATCTGGACAGCGGATGCTACGTGGCATTGATCATTAGATGTTAGGAGAGGCTGACTTGTCAGTATGAAGGGACGTAGAGATAATTACGAGCAGCTGTAATAGCACAATGGATCGGCCAGAAAATCTCATTCACTTCAAACGTGGTGCCCTTCACGGAGTGTCTCCTGGGTAATACGTGAGATTTTCGCCGCGTCAGAACAGCCGTGCGCACTAAGGCGCCCAGCTACGGTGCGCGGGGCCGTTCGCCGTCGGGGGTTCGAGTCCTCCCTCGGTCATGGGTGTTTGTGTTGTCCTTAGCAGAAGTTACTTTTAAGTTAGTGTAAGTAGTTTGTAAGCGTAGAGACTAATGATCAACGTAGTTAAGTCCCTTAGATTTACAGACATTTGAACATTTAATTTTTTGAGGGAGATTTTCACACTTCTAAAGTTCCCCAGGTCGACTGTTTGTAATGTGAGTTACAAGTGTAAACGCGAAGGAACAAGCAAAGCTAAATCAAGACCAGGCAGACCTCATGAACTGACGGATAGGAGGGCTGCCTGTAAGCAGCGGAAGAAATCATTCACAAGTTACTCCAGACAGCACAACCACTGTGTGGAGGAAGATGAAAAGACACGTGTACAATTGTCGAGCAGAGACACAAACGTCTCTAACCAATACTAAGCGACTTAACATGCTGTAAGGAACGCCGTCTCTAGACAGCGGATACTGAAATTCAGTAGTTAGAAGTGATGCATCTCTCTGTACCCTGCAGCAATCCGATTAAGACGATTCGATTTGGCGAAGGTTTGGAGAACATTATCTGAACCTGACAGCTTTTGGAGTACTAACAGTCAAATACATACAGGGTGTTTCACTAAGTGTGTTTGCCTCTGTAACTTATAAAATAATAGGTGACGGGAAATTTTAATGCGGTAGGTCAACACAAGAAATGTTACACTTTCTGCGGAGCTATGAACATAGTTTATTGTATCATTTTCCAAAGAGTTACACCACAAAGATATAATTTTAAATGGAACAGTAGTTTTTTTCTATCATGTGTTGGATTCGTTTAAACCAGCTGCGTCAAAATCAATTTAAACTACATTCCTATCACTGTTAGTTTCGGAGCTACAACCCTTCAAAGTTCCGGGGGCGGAGGCTGCGATAACGTAGCTGACTGGCCGAGTGGCTATCCCCTGGGGCACGGCGCACTGTCTCATGACCACCAGCCAGTGAGCTACTCACCTTATTCAAAAGTTGGTTTCTTAGCTTCGTGCGGTCTGCGCCACTATCTAACCCTACTCTCAGTTCTTACTAACTGAAATCGGGACTCTCCTGCGCTAGCATCTTTGTGGTACAACCCATACGGTTACGATCCGAGGAGGGGTGGAGCGGGTGACGTCCTGCTGTTATCAAAGGTACTCTTAGAATGAAAAAAGGAAAGTAGGTTAGGGTTTAACGCCCTGTCGACATCGTGGTAATTATAGACGGACGACACGCTTGGTAGTTTTTGTCAAGGAAGGGGGAGCAAATCGGCAGGCGCCTTTTGAGGATCATTTAGGAAAATCACAAAGACATTGGGGTCAGACATTTACTGCCATAGTCCGTTGACGCCAAATTGCACCCAAACCGTGCTATGGGTACGTTCAGTGTACGTCCCGCATTGATTTCTGCTGCTGCCTTCATTTCAGGCAGTATTGTTTGTCTGTTAGAACTAACAAATCTAAGCAAACGCCGCGACTATCGGTCATGAAGTGAAAGACGTCGGCCAGTGCATTTTCCGTAGTACACGGTGTTGTTGTCGTCTTGAGTCCGGAGACAGGATGGAAGCAGCTCTTCACCCTGCTCTATCCTAAGCAAGCCCTTTCATCTCCACAGAAGAACGGCAACCGACATCTATTTGAATATGTTTACTATATTCCTCTCTTGACCTCCCTCTGCGATTTTTACACTACACACTTGATGTATAAGAATGTGTCCTACCAACCGGGTCCTACGTTTAGCGAAGGTACGCCAGAAATTCCTTTCTTCCACAATTCTCTTCAGCACCTTCTCACTAGTTACGCGATCTACCCACCTAATCTTCATTATTCTTCTGTAGCACCACGTTTCGGAAGCTTCTGTTCTCGTCCATGTTTCACTACCATACAAAGCAACACTCCACACAAAAGGCTTTTGAAAACACTTCGTAACATTTAAAATAATATACGATGTTGACAATATCTCTTTTACAGAAACGATTTTCTTCCCATTGCTATTCTGTATATTATATTCTGTGTACTGCCCAAGAAACAAATCTCATCTACCACCTTTATTGTTTCGTTACATAATCTAAATCCTTCGGCATTGCCTGATTTTCTTAGACTGCATTCAATTACCCTTGTTTTCCTCTTGTTAATGTTCATCTTATACTCTTCTTTCAAGACACTGTCCATACCGTTCAATTACTTTTCTACGTCCTGTCATCAGCAAATCGCAATGTTTTTGCTGCTTCACCTTGAACTTTAATGCCTTCTCAAAATCTCTCCTTGCTTTCCTTTCCAATTTGCTCAATGTACAGTTTGAATAACATTGAGGAAAGGCTACAGCCATGCCTTACTCCTTTCCCCAACACTGCCTCCGTTTCATGCCATTCGACTCTTATAACTAAAAATGTTTAAATGTTTGTTAACTACGCTGGTCTTCAGTTCCTAGGCTTACAAACGAGTTATACTAACTTATGTTAAGGGCAACAAATACACCCATGGCCGTGGGAGGACTGGAACCTCCGACGGCGAGCAGCGGTGCGTTCGCAGCTAGGCGCTTTGGAACGCTCGGCCACTCCACCGCGGCACTCTTATAACTACAATCTACTTTTCGTACAACTTGTAAATAACCTACGTTCCCTGTATTCTACCCCTGCTGACTTCAGAAAGTAATGCCTGAAATTTGAAACTCTTGGCATATTCTTGATACTGTAGAACGCGGAATATTGAGTTCCCTAAAGATTTCTGCGTTCCAAGTCTGTTAATTTCCTTAGGACGGTTGTATTTAAGTCGAAAACCATTTCACATCAATCACGGAAATAGAAATGATAACTTTACGAATGCACGGTCATTTCATATCCTGTGTACGCAATACGTCAGCCATGTGTATGTGTGTACCTCGCTGTCACATGACTTCTGTCACCTCATTAGAAGTGTCAGTATGAAGGCCATCGCAAAGCAAAGACGGAGGAGAGGAAGATTAGAGTTTAACGTTATGTCGCCATCGTGGTCATTAAAAACGGATAGTTTTTGTCTGGGATGGGGAAGGAATTCGAGAGTGCCCTTTGAAAGGAACCATCCCGGCATTCTTCTTTCGCCACGTACTCCTCCTCCTCCTATCCACCCATCCATCCCCTTGTACCTATCCCCGCTCTCTGGGAATATTCTCCTGACCCTCTTTCTCTATCTCCTCTCTTCCCTGTAAGTGGAAACTAACATGTATACGCCACATTTCGTAGTGATCGGTAAAACGGTATCGAAATCTGGAGTAAGGTTCCTTCTGCTATCCACGGTGCGATTTTTTATGTAGATAGTGATTTTTTTCTCGTTTTGAAGATTAAGTGTGCAGATGTTCATCAGGATCTGTATAAAGCTGTAGTCTGCTGTTTAAGACTGTTACAAAGTATCCTACACAATGCAGCATACACAATTTTATGTAGCTAGTGTTTCTCTTGTTTTCAAATGTTCAAATGTTTGTAAAGCTGTGGGACCAAAATGCAGAGGTCATCAGTCCCTAAACTTACGAACTACTTATGAACTTACACTAAAGACAGCATAAACATCCATGCCCGAGGGGGGATTCGAATGCCTGACGGGGAGCGGCCGCGCGCATCGGATCATAGCGCCTCAATGCGCTCGGCTACTCCGCCGCGGCACGGAAAACCTAAATTTGCAGGTTTAAACCGCCGTCCTTCCGAATAAGAGTCCAGTGTGTTTCCACTTCACCACCTCGCTCGGTCATAAAGCAAGGGGGGACGCTCTCCACGTCAATGTCTACTTAAATGGTGTCCGGTTACTTTTGATCAGAGAGTGTATCAGTACGGGGCAGTGCACTGGAAGACGATACACATGTTTGGTGGTATGCACGGTGCGCCACATGGTGTGTGCTGGTGTGTTGCAGCTCTGGAGTACGAGCGGACCTCGAGGCCAGAGCGGCCACGCGGCAGACTTCTGCCCCAGCCGCGTCCCAGACCACCGGTTGATGTCATCGCTGACGAGAACGTCTATCGGATGAGGCACTTCACTATCGACAAGAACAGAAGGCTCGTCAGCAAGGGCGACTCCATCGTGGACAGGCGCTCAAGCCCCAACAGCTCAAATATGTAAGTAATTTCATTTTCATATATCCATCTTACAACGGAGGACTTCAGGTGTTGGAAATTCAGTTTGGGATGAGACTTCGCGTGTTAGTTGCACACGTTAAGAGTGTACACTCGTAGAAGTCTTAAAGCGCACAATCCAGAAAATTTCAAGAAAAAGTGCTCTAAAATTTAAAGCGCAACACATACAGGATGTTTCACTAAGTGTGTTTGCCTCTGTAACATAAAATAATAGGTGACGAGAAATTTTAATGCGGTAGGTCAACACAAGAAATGTTACACTTTCTGCGGAGCTATGAACATAGTTTATTGTATCATTTTCCAAAGAGTTACGCCACAAAGACATAATTTTTTTTAAATGGAACAATAGTTTTTTTCTATCGTGTATTGGATTCGTTGAAACCAGCTGCGTCCAAATCAATTTAAACTACATTCCTATCACTGTTAGTTTCGGAGCTACGACCCTTCAAAGTTCCGGGGGCGGAGGCTGTGATAGCGTAGCTGACTGGCCGAGTGGCTATCCCCTGGGGCACGGCCCACTGTCTCATGACCACCAGCCAGTCAGCTACGCTAACGCAGCCTCCGCCCCCGGAACTTTGAAGGGTTGTAGCTCCCAAACTAACAGTGATAGGAATGTAGTTTAAATAGATTTGGACGCAGCTGGTTTCAACGAATTCAATAGACGATAGAAAAAAACTATTGTTCCATTTAAAACATTATATCTTTGTGCTGTAAGTCTTTGGAAAATGATACAATAAACTATGTTCATAGCTCCGCAGAAAGTGTAACATTTCTTGTGTTGACCTACCGCATTAAAATTTCCCGTCACCTATTAATTTATAAGTTACAGAGGCAAACACACTTAGTGAAACACCCTGTACACATGGTATTAGTGGTGAATATAGCATATATTGATTTTTGAAAATATAATTTAAGTAATTTTAAGTAGACTTTTCATGATATTTTGTATCAATTTTGCTGCCCATATTCAGAGGATAATTTGCGCTGAATCCCCTTTTACTTTAACGGGATCAAGCTGTTTTACTGTTGACATTAAGTGATAAAAACTATAAATATTTTTTAAAAAACTGGCACAAATTAAACACCACTATCACTCAACTCCAGTCACCAAAACAGGGAAGTATGACTGTCTACCACGGTGATGCAAGATTCATTTTAATAATTCGCATGCCTTATATTTTTCTTTATATTCATTAGCTCGGGAAGGGGGCAGGCCACCGTCCCCCTCCTTAAATATGCCGCTGCATCGTGTATATTAGTTATTGAGAAATGGAAATAAGTGTGTTGAAATAGTTGTCTCCAGCGTCTCCGGATTTCTTGTAGCTGATCAGGGTTCGATCCTACATAAGATGGAGATTTTATTTTTGAAATGTGTCCAAAAAATTCGCTACAATCTGCCTGTTTCTATACATGTAATATTTTCAACAGCTATACCTTGATTTTCCAGGAAGAAACTAATTTCTAAAATTTACAAGTAATATTTATAATCTTTCCACACTTTCAGTATCTCCCAATTTTGTGATGAAATTGTAGCGACAGTACTATTTAAAGCTTTAATCTACCTACATTAATTGTAAAATGCATATGGAATTATTGAGTATTTCCATCCATTACAGCATCTATGGTATTCAGGTTAGAAAAGAAAGCAGTCAGTTGCATAGTTGCCGACGTATTTACAATCGGTTTTAGTCAATTATTTCCCTTCTTCTGGTGATTAGCACTTAAGATTCACATATGCTGCGCTTGAAACTTTAGAACCCTACTTCTCGGAATTTTCTTGATAGTGCGGTTTGAAACTTCTGTAGGAGGCCACCCATGAAGTATATTACTAACAAGAGAAGTCACATCCCAAATTGAATTTCCGAGACCAGAAGGTCTCCTTAGATTTCTAGCTGTAACTGTAGTTTAAGTTGGCGATTTACTTTGGTATAAATGTTCAGACAGTTATAGATGTTTTTTATTCTTCCATAACTAGTTTTCAAGCAACTGCAGTCTCATCACCAGTGGAAATGTTTCAAGAAGGTTGTAGTTTCGCATACCGAGTGTAGCTAGGCACTGTGGTGGTGGTTCTGGCAAGATTACCGACCTTTAGTAATCTGGAACGAAAACAAACAGAACGAAACTTTTGCCTACTCAGTATTTTTCACAAATTATTATTGAAACCACGGTGGATCTTCTCCATCCTTAATCCATTTTGATGGCACACATACTACTCTAGCGCTTGATTTAAAATGCATTAATATCTTGCCCATAATTCTACGTCCATTGTATCGGAACTGATTTATGTCCTGTTTTCAGAAAATGTTTTCAATAGTAGTTCACAAGATTTTTCTTCTGTACCATATCAAATGAAAATATAAACGTCCCAGCGTAAAATCGGTAGCTTAAAGTCACCCCCCCCCCCCCCCAAAAAAAAATGCATTGTCCGGGTACCTTCACACGGCCCGGACATGCTTTCATATGATAATTCTAGAACTGTGACAATGGTACTGGGTGACTGGTATAAACACACAAGATTAACTTGATTCCTCCTTAACCTGTTATACGCGTCCAGATAACTTCACGATCACTCACGACTTCGCCTACAGTAGACACAATTGTTTTGTCGGCGGCAATGAAGACACCTACTCAATTTGTAACTTAATATGTGTGCGCATTTTCTGCTGCCTAAATTTGTTGTGATCTTAGATAACACAAAATTTATTTTTCTCAAGAACAATTACAATGAGTAGTACATCGCACTAAACTAATTAGAACAGAAACTTCTTCTGCTTCTGGTCAGAAGGAAAAAACCACCAATTCTGGAAGTATGATGATTAGGAGGAACTCTTGCAGTCCAGTAACAGTCCCAGGTCCAATTTTCAAGTGGTGGTAGTACCGGTTCGGAGGGAAATACAGGTGTTTACGTTCCTAGGTCGTGGTCTTCAGCTTCTTTTCTTCTCGGTACGAATACTTCACATATCCGCAGGCAGGAGAGGACTGGCTTGGGTTCTGACTGGTTGGGTTTACATAGTCAACCCGGGATAGTCTGGAAACTTCCATCTTGGAACCGGCGACCTCTGGAAAACGATATTCTGAGTTAACGGACTGTGGTTGATGTGGTGGTGTCTGCTACGTAGTATTTACTTCCTCGATCGGAACTGCCAGCCTCGGCATCTGTCGTGCGCCACGGCGGAATAGCCGAGCGCACCAAGGCGCATTGCTGCAGTACGGGCAGCCGTTCCCCGTTGGAGATTCGAGTCCTCCCTCGGGCATGGGTGTATTTGTCGTCCTTAATTTAAATTAGTTTAAGTAATTTGTAAGTCTAGGGACTGATAACCTAAGTCGTTGAGTCCCATAGGATTACAAACATTATATCATCTGTCGAGGGTAGATTATGCTGTCCCGCACTTCTGCGGTGATTCAAAATGTTCAAATGTTTGTATAGTTTATGGGACTTAACTACGGGGTCATCAGTCCCTAAACTTACAAACTACTTATGAACTACTTACGAACTAGGACGGCACAAATATCCATGCCCGAGGGGGGATTGGAACCCCCGACCGTAGTGGCCGTGCAGACCGTGACTGGAGCGCTTCAGTCCCCTCGGCCACCGCGGCCGGCTCTGCGGTGATTGGAGGGTTGCGTGTAGACAGCGTAGCAGGCGTTTCCGACGGTTGGAGGAACAAAATTCTGAAGTTGTGCGGAGTCGCTTATGCTTGAAGATTGAAATCGGCTTTGTCTGTCTACAGAATGGTCCGTGCCAATTCATTGTGCACTTGCATGCAGGCAAGAAATTCGGTATTCAATATTTGTCTTTCTGACAGATCATCAGACAGGTGACCGACGGTTCAGGACCGTTTTTAAACATTTATATCTCTTTAAATAGTAATTTGTGAGTAAAAGTCAACAACAATAAAAGTCTTGCCATAAATAGCACAGATAATGGAGTGGGAACCAAAATAGTATCTACTGCAGAGTGTAACCAATTAAACAAGGATGTTATTTACAATAGAAAAACATAATGACTGCTTCGCTTCTTAACTTCCCACTAACGTGGATTGCGTTCGAAAACTGTTTCGTTACAAATAATGTTAGTTTTTACAATGACTAATTCATCCTCTTTCTTTCCTTCTATAAGGGTTAAGTATTTTCCGTTATCGGCCACCTTACCCGCGTACATCAGATTGTGGTCAAAGTAGCGTCATTTGACCTACGTATATGGAATCTTATACGTTAAAATTATAAACAACTGTTGCATATAGTTTGTAAATATTGCTTTCAAACACACTTATTATCTACAAAGAAATAACAATACTGGATGCATAACTATAACTACAAAGAACAAAAGCCACGATTCACAGTAAAAATCATCTGATATAAACAGGTGGGCAGAAGTATTCGCACACAGTCTTGTTTGTAGTATATTCTGCCTCTATAATGTAGGTGATGAACTGTCGATTTTGCTATGTGCATTATTCATGCCATGTGCGCCAAATGTTTGCGTGTAAACAAATTTATTCAAACCCAAATCACTGGTTAAAAGCCAGAGGCCGAAACGCTTATAGGTGTTGTATATGGCGCAGACAGAAGTATTTACACACCAGCTGTACAACGCAAACACATCGCCACAGTTCCAAGCTGACTGAAGACAGCACCAAGGCCAGTGTGCCGAACACGCAAATACGCCCATGACAACAACATGGGTAAAAGGGAAGGAAACAACTCCAGAAGAGAGGAAGATAATGGCAACGTTGCATGAAGAAGGTATGTCAAATGCCGAAATAGCAACTATCGTTAAGAGGAGCCGTTATACAGTGTGCAGTGTTGTTAAAAAAAAACCATTGATAAATGGGCATCGTGTTAGAAGACCACGTCACGTTTCAGAAAGAGAGGCACATTGTAAGGATTATTCAGAAAACACCTAAAATAAGTTCATCAGAGATTGCTGCTCAAATACACCAGTTTTATGGGAACAAGTTCACCAAACTACTGTACAGAGGGTATTTCATCGAGCCGGCTACAAAGTTCGAGTTCCAAGAAAGAAGCACTATATAAGCAAGGCAAAAGGGAAGAAAAGGTTGGCAAATGATTATGTGAACATGGACTCAGGGTTCATGAACAGAGTTATTTTCCTGTATGCTATTACAGTCAGTTACAGACGACACCCCCCCCCCCCCCCCCATTCACCGAGGCATCATCAGCAAACATCCACAAATTACAAGTTACGCTGTCCATCAGATCATTTATATAGATAGAAAATAATGGTCCTATCACGTTCCCCTGGGGCACGCCGGACTCTTAAGGAAATCGGCGAAATGTCGCGAGTAATGGAAAATAACTGTCAGGGGCACTATGTTAGTAGTGTACACAGAGGTTTAGAATTTGCGTCTGCCGAGCAGAGTCGAGGCCTCACAACTGGCCGTGCCTACGTCACACCGACAGGCCGCGGCCGACAGCTGACTGGCTGGACGCTGGGGCACGCCCATCGCCCCGTAGCGGCCGGCCAGTCAGCTTCCGTTCGCGGCCTCTCGGTGTAACGTAGGCACGGCCAGTTGTGAGGCATTGTCTTCTAGGCGGTGTTGGCTCAGCCCGCTGCTTCGTAGTGGCCAGCCAGTCGTGTAGCGATTGCGGCCTCCCGGTGTCCTGTTGTAAAGGCTAGTTTACACGGCGACACTAGGTTTCATGAAACTACGCTACTGGCCAGTGCGCATGCGCGGCAGGCGTTCGCGCAACTCGTTGGCGAAACTAAATAGTTTCGGCACCTTCCAACTTCGGCGAAACTTATTTCGCGTGTTTTTAAGTTAGGTTAGAAGCAATACAGAACAAAAGACAACTTATTGGGGAACGGAAGAAATAATTCGATTTTTTTATAAATTTCTTTTAATTAAATTAATTTCAGTTCTGGTAGCAATGCTTCTCGCTTAACAGTATCTTGTTTCTTTATTGCATTACGAACTCTGTTTAAAAGGAAAGTGAACTGCTCTGTTGACATTCTAAGTTGATTAAAATAACTTCTAGGGTCTTCAATCACAATTTCTTGCAGTAAGATCGCTGAGCAAACGAGCTGACGTCTTTTTTTTATTCCAGTGACGAACTCCAAACACGTTTCTTATTCTCTTTATGTTTAGTCTTATGCAGCGACTTCACACAGAGAAGCAATAGCTCCACCACAACCGTTACGGCTACCTAAACTTTCATTCTAGGGCGATGACGGCATTCACATAACGACGAAACTGAAGTGTATAGTACTGGCGCCGTGTCTACAGAGATACACGAAACCAGTTGCGCGCAATTCATTTCCTGCAACGAGTGTCGCAACCTAGTGTCGTCGTGGAGACCAGCCTTAAGGCCTTGTCTTTGGAGATATTGGCAGGGGCAGCCCACGCAGCTGCGATCGCCGCTGTTTCCCCAGTGTTAGTCGGCCGTGACGGGATAGTTGCTAACGTTAAAGTGGCGCGCGGATATTCCAACTGCCCTTTGAAGTTCCTGAAGACGAAATTGTTTCCGCTTTGAAAAAATATGCTAACATCACCAGCAATGTTGCTGAAAAATGGATGTCATTTAAAAGTCCCTGATTCGAACGGTGTTTGGCAGATGAAGATAGAATTACGGAAACACATTCAATCATATACGAGACGCGTCCAGAAAGTAAGTTACGTTTGGTAATAAAATGAAATTGTACTCAGATACACAAGAAATTTTTATTGCACAAAATTCTACAACTCTTAAACTACTTTTCCACATAACTGCCGATATTTTGTATGCACTTGTCATAGCGTGCCACAAGTTTTTGCATGCATCCTTCAGAGAAGGTTGCCGCCTGTGTATTCAACCATGTGGTAACAGCTCTTTATCATCGTTGAAATGTTGACCACCAAGGACAGATTTTAGGTGTAAGAAGAGATGAAAGTCGCTAGGAGAGAGGTCCGAGCTGTATGGAGGATGATCAAACAGGTCCCATTGAAATTTCCGTAAAAATTGTTTCGTCACATTCGGTGTGTGAGGTCAGGCATTATCGTGAAACAAAATCTTTAGACAGTAATCCTCTTCTTACACCTAAAATCTGTCCTAGGTGGACAACACTTCAACGATGATGACGAGCTGAAAGAACATGTTACCACATGGTTGAATACACAGGCGGCAACATATATGAAAAAGGCACACATACCTTGTGCCATACTATGACAATTGCCTACAAAATTTCGGAAGCTATCTAGAAAAGTAGTCTAACAGTTGTAGATTTTTGTACAATCAATATTTTTTTTGTATCTGTACCCCTTCGTTGTATATAACCAAACGGAACTTACTTTCTGGACGCGCCTCGTATTTAGAACTGTGACTATGAGGCGATTGTCATGTACGGCGGCCAACCACGTACGTGCTCGCGGTGTGGCGCAACATCGTGTTCGAGCCAACCGCATTGAGAGAAGTGTGGCGCAGTTACCTACTAGCGAAACAGCGCCGTCTGAAAGGATGTCAACCTTTCCGATCTCCGGCTAAGGGGCCGTTTGAGCACGGCCACGGAGGAGCACCATCATTTGGCGAAACCGTAACTCTCACAGAAGCTATCCTAACACAGATGGCGACATAGATTCTATCCAAGATGTGATAACGGATCATGACCAACCAGAGGGCATGAATTAGGCGTTTCCAACACTTTGCTGAAACCGTAGAAGACGGGAAGAGTCCATGTACCAGCAGTGAATTGGAATCCAACCCAGTAGTAAACTAAAAACGAACTCTGTGAAAGAATAGCTACGTTGCAGAAAATGAAACGGTGGAAATGTCGCCCAAGAAACATAAAAAAACCAAGAATTTCCCATCAGCACTCAGTTAAGATGGCGCTAATACTGCGCGAAAACTCGTCGGAAATTGGTATTAACTGATAGCGCCTCTGAAAGATCCGATCTGAAGCAGCAGAATGAAAGAAAACCGGTGTTGGCAGTCACCACGCCTAATACCGATCCGGGAAAATATGCCGTTGCGGAAGAACCACTGGAATCACAACAGGTCATTAGAGAGAGGCAAAAAACATCAAACGGAAGAAGGCACACACAGCAAGACTGACGCAGTCAGTGCACAGAACTGGACAGATGAGGGAGAAGACGTTGGGCTGGAACAAGGGACGGGTAGCGTCGGACCACCATCAGAAGATGTGTCAGCTACAACGGTGGAACAATTAAATGGCCTGCCTCTACAACCAAATGTTTGTAAATCTATCGGACTCAACTGCTTGGTCATTACTCCGTAGCCTACAAACTACTTAAACAAAGTTATACTAACCTAAGGACAATACAAACACCCATACCCGAGGGGGCACTCTAACCCCGACGGCGAACGGCCTCGCGCACCGCAGCAAGGCGCCCCAGTGCGCACGGCTAATCCGCCGCGGCCCTCTACAATCCCGACAGAAGGTGGAGACTACTTTTACTGACATCGTGCCTCTGTGGAGTGAAATATTAACACTTAATGCCTCCTTTTCAGCATTAAAAGGTAAGGTAAGGCAGTCATCAATCCGAAGATTGGTTTGAACACCACAGTGCTTTACTAGGCATGGTCCTGTTTGGAGGTGGTATGCCGTTGCCTTCCTCAGACTTTCGAACTGACTTACCCAGCCAGTTATAGGGGGACCTACAGCTTAACGTGGGTTCCGAACCACGGTGCTACTCGGTATTTTTCACATGAGCCATACTGCCAGAGGTGAAAGAAGTGGAAAGTGACAGACAAAAATCCTAGGACCTGGCGGGGATCGAACCCGCGACCTTTGGATTTGTAGGCTGGCACTCTACAACTGTGCAACCGAGGCGCACTCATTGCCACCGTAAACATAAACACAGCAGAAGCTACACAGCCTTCGCGATTATTTATATAGCTGTAATGCTAATCTCGCTATGCTGCAAGAGGTGAATGACTTTCTTCCAGGCATTCCAGGATAGAAAGTGCTCAGTAACATCACCTCAGGTAGCACTTCAAGAACTGCTTTCCTAACCAATGAGGGCGTGTCTGTGTCGGAATTCAAGCAGCTGGAAAATGACAGAGTAATGTCGTGTCTGATTAACGGAATTAGACTCATAAATATCTATGTCCCTTCTGGGAACCAAAAGAGGTCAAGAAGAGTGCAGTTCTTTGCCAGTGATTTGTTATACCTGCTGCGGTGAAATCAGGAGACAGGCCTTTGTAGGACGCGACTTTATTGTGTCTTAACACGTTGGCTGCCGTGTGGTCGCCGGCGGCCACAGCAGGCGTCTCTGGCGCGCCTCTGACGTCAGCGAGGCAGCCAACGTGTTAAAGCCAACGGACGTGTCACTCTTGGAGAATTGGTACACCAATTGGAACTAGAGGACTCTTAGGAAATAATAATCGCCGACCAACGCTGTTTTACGTATACTATTGCGACAACTGTCAGTCGTTTAGATAGAGTTTCTGTGAACTCAGAAGTTACGACCTGATTTTAAATAGATATCTTTGCTCTCAGGATCAAAGTGCGAGTCGTTGCCGCAGTAGCGGATGAATACTGAATTCGGGGAACAGAATCTTCAGATTCAAAATGAAAGGGACGTGATTGCGTTAAAAGCATTCCGGAGCCAAACGTACCAATTTTATTACAGCTAATCGTGACCTGGAAACTGCTCCCTCTCTGGGCGGACTTCGTTTGTTCACACATTACCTTTGCTGGCTGCTGAAATTGCTTCCCAGTTTCCGCGTCAACTTAGTACACCTGTTCTCAGAAAAAGATACGCAAATACTAAAATGACGTGTTCCACAGACTGCTCTTTTATTTGTTCGTGCCGTCACATAGTTAATTAGAGAAGCGCTTCTCAGAACCTGTTTAATTACTCTGGGTCTTTGTATGACGTAGCATTTCATTAAGTTCTTTGTCATATGGCTTTATTGTAGACCTCATGTAGTTAGACGTTCGCGCAATGTCGTATAAGGTATCAAACACCGTTACTTCTCTTACTTTCTATATCTTTTGGAGAAATACTTTTCTAATGGCACACAGTTACCAGAATTTCACGTTTCGCTTACTATTTGAAGGGAAGAAGAAAATTTCCCTTTCTCGTGCGATGAGCTATGTACTCGATTATAAAAGCAAAATCTATAACAAAGACACATATTTTCCCATTCAAGTAGATTCATAGAAATCTACTTAGACAATTTTGCGTCGTTATTCTTTCAGAAGAGTCGTTGCAACAGCACAACTATGGGATATTTCTGCCGTCATCAAATTCTTAGTAAACCTAAATGGTTTTTATTATATTGGTGTGGTGTCTGTTCTTCGGACATGTCTGCATTAGGACGTTGAAATTAAACAATGGCGACAAGTGAAAATATGAGCCGGGCCGGGAATCGAACCCGGGTCTACCGCTTCGGGCCAGCGATCGCCTTAACTACTTGGTTACCACTGCTCGCCTCCTGTCCGTCTCAAACTTCCACAATTCGCACTCTACGGCTGTAGCGCACCTACCGTCAATGCTCTCTTACACTGGCCGTTATGGATTCGCGTCTGAGGTCCAACGTATGACCGCTTCTGCGGTGAAGTACGTGAAACTAACGCCGTCTTCGCGTGTAAATACTTAATACATTGCTATGGTGTCTGTTCTTTCAGACATGTCATGCTTGGTAGCTGTTATGCTGTTACAGTTATATGAGAGTGAAGAAGAGGGAATAGAACGGAAAGGAATGCCCCTGACCGCACTAATGCAATGAAATAACTCATTGGGAACAAGTCAAGTTTGTTCCGCACAGGGATTCGAATCCGGGTATCTGGCTTTGGACCAGCGGTCGCCTTAATCACTTGGTTATCTAAGCATACCTCCCGTCAACCTTCAGTTCGCCGGCCGCGGTGGCCGAGGGGACTGAGGCGCTCCAGTCACGGTCTGCACGGCCACTACGGTCGGGGGTTCGAATCCCCCCTCGGGCATGGATATTTGTGCCGTCCTTAGTATTAGCTAGTTCATAAGTAGTTTGGAGGTTTAGGGACTGATGACCCCGTAGTTGAGTCCCATAAGACTTACAAACATTTGAACATTTTGAACCTTCAGTTCCTGTAAGTCACTCGTTATGAAAGTAGCGCCCCTGTCATCCACGTCGGCTTATGCTCACCTTTCTGATTATCACACGAAGTCGATCGATCTTGCCGCATCTACGGTGACAAATTAAACCACACGCCTGCGTCGAATGGAAATACATATGAAGGTGGTGTCCTGTCTTTTCTTTCCGACACATCTGTTTGTTGCTACGTCACAATTAGTAACTGCTCTGTAACGGCATTTGTAGTTATTTCAGTTTACAATGAAGCCATATATTTGTTATAGCTACATCACTGTTTATTTACGATCTTGCGTACTAAGAGTAGTTTGATGGATTCCTTTCCACGATAGTCTGTCTGGTACATACATTTTCATCTCTTTACAAGTACTTCAACCGTCATATACTTCAGACTGGTGTTGGCAACACTCCGTAATGCGTCAGAATATGTCATATTAACCAATCCTTTCTTTCAGTTAACTTCTGCAATAATTACTTTTCTCGATTCTGTCCAATGCAGTACATATTAATTAGTTATAAGATCCACCCATATAATCTTCAGTATCCTACTGTAACATGACGTTTTGAAAGCTGCCATCCTTTTCTTGATTGATCTGTTTATCGTTCACTATTCACTACACTCTACACAAATAACTTCGATGTTACCAAATTTACTTTTTAGGGATCGCTTTTCCTGCTGTTGACAGTCTGGATTTTCTATCCGCTCTACGACTGCTTTCCTTTAAGCTCTTCGAAGTCTTGTAACTGCACTCTGCTTTCTGTAGAGATTGTAGGCAATAAGGTGTTTTATGCCTTCTACCTACTCAGATTCAAAGATTTCTCTAAATCTACAAATAGTATAAACGTAGGTTTGATTTTCTTCAGTCTATTTTCTAAGCTAAATCGTTTGAGCAGATCATTATTTCCACCTCTTCACATTCCATTGTATTACCAGGCATACCAACTTGCACCGCTGTGACGGATGCGGCTCTTCCTTTCGTCTTAGTTACACACTTAGGAGATTGGGTGAGATATCATACACAACATACAAGTGGTAACGTATTTCAATCAGACATTGCTTACTATTGTAATTTGTGTGTGATTCAGTACGACATTTTGGTGTCTCAACTATTTACTTGAAGTTTACTTAGAGCGAGGCACCATGAGGCTACCATAATAGTGGAAAAGTTATTCTCGTTGCCCTCTAATGTGGTGTGTGATCACTCGGAAGGCCAGTACAGTTGCACTCCTGCGTGGCATGGACAATATGAGGTTATCAATCAGTTCTTGAGTGATATTTGGCACTTCTTCCATGACTGAAATTTCCGTATCTGCAACCGTTGTGGGAGGTGCTGGTCTGGCTGCCAAGTGCATCCCAGACATGCTCCATCGGGTTTAAGTCCTGTGAACAAGCTGGCCTTTCCATTCGTTCAATTACCGCAGCTTCAAGCATGTTGTCCACCACTACAGCTCTGTGGGGACTTGCGGTATATTCAACCAGAAAGGATTCATTTCCTATGGCACTAGTGTGCCGCCGTGGAGTAGCCGAGCGGTCTAAAGCCCTTCGCTGCGGAACGCGCGGTTGCTCGCCGTCGGAGGTTCGAGTCCTCCCTGGGGCATATGTGTGTGTGTGTGTGTGTGTGTGTGTGTGTGTTGTCCTTTAGTTTAATTTAACTTAGTTTAAGTAGAGGCGAGGTAAGGGCGGAAGTAAAGTTGTGAGGCGGCATCGTGAGTCGTGTCGGGTTAGCACAGTCGGTAGTGCGCTTGCCCGCGAAAGGCAAAGGTCCCAGATTCGAGTCCCGGTTCCGGCACACAATTTTAATCTGCCAGGAAGTTTCGTTTCTTAGTTTAAGTAGTTTGTAAGCTACGGACTGATGACCACGCAGTTTGTTCCGATAGATTTACAAACATTTGAACATTTGGTACTAGCGTATGGCACAACAAACGGTCAAAGAATCTCGTCACTATACCTCTGAGCAGTCCTCCAATACTGACTCCTGCCCACACCATTCGTTCACCACCATGATACGGTGATGTTTCCTGCACATAAGGAGGATAATTCTGAATTACACATTCTCCCCAGATGAGAGATCGACGATTGTCCAGCTGAACACAAAATCTTGACTCTTCTGTGAACAGAACCCGGCGCCATTCAATCCTGAAGTTATTCCGCCCAATTTTTGCGAGTTAAATAGTGTGCGGTTTTAATGGGACACATACCATAGGCCTTCGTGCGTAGAGGCCACATTCCCGAAGGCGATTTCGGACTGTGTTGATATTGCTCGTCCTGTTGCTGCCTGGAGGGTGCATTGCAGCCGAGTTGCTTTCAACCAGCTTTTAACCGGAGATGACGGACATCTCTTACCGGTGCTACCCGTGAACGACCGTTGCTTTGGGTTTTTTTAACGGTTCCCGTTGTCTGGACTACATCCAGGTCTTGGAAATTACACTTTAGGAGACTCCAACAGCTGCAGACACCTCCATTTGTGTCTGTCCAGCTCCCAACTTCCCACTGTTCTCCATGCCGTAGCTTCGGTTAAGTCACGTTGCTGTTGCATTGCACTGCCTGTTCACTACACTATCTGAACAAAAGTGCTTGTGTAGGTTGTTTCGTAGACACAAGTCAACACCAAACCACTCTGCGGTCTACCTTAAAGAGTATAAAGAGTAGCAGCAGCTTCACTGACTGAGTCAGTAAAGCGGTCGGGACAGGGGTGTACTGACCACATACCTCTCCCACCTCTCCATACCACATTCAGATAACCCCGCGAGGCAGAGGATGAGAAGGTCGGGGCAGAAAATCCTTTGGTATTCTCGATCTGGCCTAGGGGCTAATTTCTTTCTACATCTACATCCACATATTTACCCTGCAAATCACATTTCAGTTCCTAGTAGAGAGTTCATCGAATCGCTTTCATAACATTACTCTACCATTCCATCCTTAATAGCATGCCTGAAGAAGGAACACCAAAATCATTTTTTCGATTTCGATCTGATTTACCCTATTTTATTATGCTGATCCTGTGTCCCTAGGTTGGTGGGTGCAAATAAAATATGTTCACATTCGGTGTATAAATTTAGAGAAAGAAATTTCGGAAATAGTTCTCACCGCACAGGATAATGCCTTTCTGTTAGTGATTTCCACTCAAACTCATGCATATTTTCCGTGACACTCTTTCCACTGTATCGCGATAATACTATACGAGTTGCTATTCCCTATATCCTTTGTCAGTCCCACTTGTTGGCGATCCCACAATGCGCAGAAATTCTGCAAAACAGGACGGACAAGTGTAGTGAAAGTGTTGCATCTTCCAAGTGTTCTAACAATTAAATTTAGTCTTCAGTTCGCCTTTGCTGTGATATTTTACGCGTGTTATTACCAATTAAAGTTGTTCGTAATTGCCATTCCTAGGTATTTCGTTGAATTTATGACTAGTTGGCTTGACTGATTTGTCGTGTAAATGAAATGTGACGGATTTTTTTTAGTGAACATAAAGATGACCTCAGAGTTTCATTATTTAGGGTCAACTGCCAATTTTGGCACCATGCAGATATGTAAATCGTTCTGCAGTTGCTTTTAATCTTCTGGTGACTCTAGTAACCAATAAATGACAGCAACATCCGCGAACTGTCCAACAGAGCTGCTCACACTGTCTCCTAAGTCGTTTGTAAAGATAAGAAACAGTAGGGATCCTATAACACATCCCTGGGGAACGCCAGATATCACTTCTGTTTTACTCGATGACGTTCCGTCAGTTACTACGTACTGTGACCTTTTTGATTAATCTAATCGCACAACTAAGACGATATTCCTTAAGCACTCAATATGTTAGAAGTTGTTTGTGAGCTACAGTTTCAAAAGCCTTCCGGAAATCTAGAAATATAGAAGGGATTTGAGATCCTTTGTCGAGAAACACATTTCCTGATGCCGTGTTGACTCTGGATAAATAAGTTGTTCTATTCGATGTAGTTCATAATGTTCAAACAATATATCTGTTCCAGAATCCTGCTGCAAATTGACGTCAGTGATATGGGCCTGTAATTGTTGCGGATCAGTCCTATTGCCTTTTTTTTTATATATACTGCCCGCTACCGTAGTCAGTGGACAGCTTGGTAGATTGCCACGCAGGAGGCCCCGAATTCGATTCCCGGTCGGGTTGGTGATTTTCTTCACTCGGGGGCTGGGTGTTGAGTTGTAATCATCATTTCATCATCGACGTGCAAGTCGCCCAAGTGGCGATACCTAAAGACTTGGACCAGGCGGGGTCTAGCGTCCAAAAATACCACACGAAATTATCATCTTGAATATTTGAGTGACCTGTGGAACTTTCTAGCTCTCGGGTACGGATCTTTCGCTAAGAAAGCGGTTGTAAATGATAGGCGCGGGTTTACTGTATCAGTATACTCTGGAAAGAACCTAATTTGTATATATAATCTCAGCTGGAGGACTTTCCTTTGTTAAGTGCAGCCTCACTACTCCAAGGGTATCCACCTCTACATTACGTGAACTGGCAGCTATTCTTCATTCGAATTCAGAAGTGTTTAAGGTGAGACGGTAGGCCCTATACCGACAGTGTTAAATCAAGCAAAGGCATGCCCCATTTTCTCAGAAGCTACTGAACAAATGATCAAATTATTGTATAGCTTATGGGACTTAACTACGGGGTCATCAGTCCCTAAACTTACGAACTATTTACGAACTAACTTACACTAAGGACGGCACAAATATTCATGCCCGAGGGGGGATTCGAACCCCCGACCGTAGTGGCCGTGCAGACCGTGACTGGCGCGCCTCAGTCCCCTCGGCCAGCGCGCCGGCAGCTACTCAACAGAGTTGTCTGAAATTTTCACTGCAAATTAAATGATCTTTGTGCAACTCACTGAACCGAAATCGTCGTGATACTGTAATTTATAATATACTTATTAATTTAATTGCCGTGCATTAATTTTTTTGTGAAAAAAGTCAGAAATATTTTTATTACAGTAGAATTACTGGTGCAATCAACATGACTGCGGTTCCATAGCTGTAATGAGGTGTTGCTTACAATCTGTGAAATTTTCATTAAAGTTTCTCTGATAGTTTCTGAGACAACGGTACAAATGTTTCACAATTTATAATTTTGAGAAAATGAGACATAATGTTTTACAACATGTTTCATCATCATCATCATCATTAGAGACCGATTATGCCTTTCAGCGTTCAGTCTGGAGCATAGTACCTCTAATAAAATTCCTCCATGATCCCCTATTCAATGCTAACATTGATGCCTCGTCTGATGTTATGCCTTTTACTTCAAAATCATTCTGCACCGAATCGAAATACTTTCTTCTTGGTCTACCTCGACTCCTCTTACCCTCCGCTGCCGAGCTCATGAGTCTCTTAGGTAACCTTGCTTCTCCCATGCGTGTAACATGATCCCACTATCTCAGTCTGTTCACTCTAACTGCTTCATCTATGGTGTTCATACCCATTATACGGAGGTATAATCCTTTTTACGGAAAGGGGCGTAAATTATTAAAGAGAGACAGATGTCATAAAATTTAAAACAATGCAGTTCTAAATGGTGCAAAGGAATAAAAAATACTTATAAATGTTCGCAAAAGAACATAGTATCTAATTAGGTAAAAAACTGAAAACTGATTTTTTGAAAAATTTCAGCCTACCGTCTTACTTTAAACTTAATATAAGCAGGAATGGCATTTCGGCTATAAAAATTACAAACAAATATCACGTCGACATGTTCTGTGCGTGTAAACCTGTACCTTATCTTCTTAAATGATTTTAGCACCACAGACTGTCCGTTTTTAAACTCTCATCTCGTGTGAGTCATACAGCAGAGCTTAGACGTTGTCGAAATTGCCTTTTGCAATACGAGCGCTCGTCGTATGTTCTGGTTGTGGGACGTACTATGGAAGCGTCGGCAGTGTAGCGTTCCCGCTCCTGTAACAGACGCAGGCTGCGGAAGCAGCGGTCGCAGAATCGGTAGGGACAGCGACCAGGACACTCCATCAGCTTCAGCTTCAGCGCACAACCGGCTTAGCAGCCCATTAGGGCTGCACCTTACCCAGTCCGGTCGCCTCTGTAATGCAGCTCTCTGGAACCCCTGATTAAGGCCGCTTTCCTGGTACCACTGGCTGCGTCCACGACTCGCTATAGCACCTATCGCTCTTGCATAGCTACATCGAGAGTCGTTGTACGAGGTGCATTCAAGTTCCAAGGTCTCCGATTTTTTTTTCTCCGGACTGAAAAGAGATAGAAACATGCTCATTGTTTTAAAATTGGGCCACGTTCATTGTCAATACGTCCCAAAATGGCAGCACCGGACGGCAGATGGAATTTTACCGCCAGCGGCGAGAATAATAACTGTTTTAGATACTTAAAATGGCGACGTTTTCCTTACTTGAACAGCGTGCAATCATTCCTTTTCTGAATTTGCGTGGTGTGACACCAATTGAAATTCATCGACAGTTGAAGGAGACATGTGGTGATGGAGTTATGGATGTGTCGAAAGTGCGTTCGTGGGTGCGACAGTTTAATGAAGGCAGAGCATCGTGTGACAAAAAACCGAAACAACCTCGGGCGCGTACAAGCCATGATCGAGAAAGTGGAGAGAATTGTTTTGGGGATCGCCGAATGACTGTTGAACAGATCGTCTCCAGAGTTGGCATTTCTGTGGGTTCTGTGCAAACAATCCTGCATGACGACCTGAAATTGCGAAAAGTGTCATCCAGGTGGGTGCCACTAATGCTGACGGACAACCACAAGGCTGCCCGTGTGGTATGTTGAAAAGCAATGTTGACGCTCAACGACAGCATGAATGGGACTTACTTTCCGTCGGTTGTGGAAATGGATGAGACGTGGATGCCATTTTTCAATCCAGAAACAAAGCGCCAGTCAGCTCAATGGAAGCACACAGATTCACCGCCACCAAAAAAAAAAAAAAAAAAAAAAAAAAAAAAAAAAAAAAAAAAAAAAAAAAAAAAAAAAAAAATTTCGGGTAACCGCCAGTGCTGGAAAAATGGTGTCCATGGTCTGGGACAGCGAGGGCGTAATCCTTGCCGGCTGCGGTGGCCGAGGAGACTGAGGCGCTCCAGTCACGGTCTGCACAGCCACTACGGTCGGGGGTTCGAATCCCCCCTCGGGCATGGATATTTGTGCCGTCCTAGTTCGTAAGTAGTTCATAAGTAGTTTGTAAGTTTAGGGACTGATGACCCCGTAGTTAAGTCCCATAAACTATACAAACATTTGAACATTTTGGCGTACTCCTTACCCATTGCGTTCCTAAGGGCACTACGGTAACAGGTGCATCCTACGAAAATGTTTTGAAGAACAAATTACTTCCTGCACTGCAACAAAAACGTACGGGAAGGGCTGCGCGTGTGCTGTTTCACCAAGACATCGCACCCGCACATCGAGCTAACGTTACGCAACAGTTTCTTCGTGATAACAACTTTGAAGTGATTCCTCATGCTCGCTACTCACCTGACTGGCTCCTAGTGACTTTTGGCTTTTTCCATCAATGAAAGACACTCTCCGTGGCCGCACATTCACCACCGTGCTGCTATTGCCTCAGCGATTTTCCAGTGGTCAAAACAGACTCCTAAAGAAGCCTTCGCCGCTGCCATGGAATCGTGGCGTCAGCGTTGTGAAAAATGTGTACGTCTGCAGGGCGATTTCGTCGTAGTAACGCCAGTTTCATCGATTTCGGGTGAGTAGTTAGAAAAAAAATTGGAGGCCTTAGAACTTGAATGCACCTCGTAATCTAAAAGCATAGGTCATCCGCTATCGCGAGTAAAACAGCTTTCTCCAATGGCTAGGAGGAAGCATCACTAAAATTCGAACATTAACACGTTGGCTTCCTCAAGCTTCCTGGTGAAGGTTCACCGCGAGGCCACACAGTATGGAGCGTGAGACTCTGGTGCAGGTGCGGGCGGTCATACAGTTTCAGATGATGAACGTCAGTTAGCTTGTTAAACATTTACCTAGGAACTGCATCATTGGATACACCGTTGCAGTTCCTTTTATTTCGTCAGTCTGACTCTGAATAATCTCGGGCCATCTGTAGAAAAGGAGAAGAAATTAGGTGCATACGTTAACCGTACATAGCGCGCAAATCTCGTATTTAATTTAGCTTTCCACAACTGCATTTACTATTCAAAATCTTGAAGTGCACTATTTCGGTATATCTTTTGTTTTCACAGTCATATAGTTCTGTCTCTCGAGATAAACTCCACACGCTGGAAAAAATCGTAGTTTTGACTGCACAAATGTTTTTAAATAATGTACTTCGTAAATGAACTGCAAATTTAAAATATTCTACCACGATATGTGTCGACGTAGTATTAAACGTATCTCGTTATAATTTTTAAATTATTCCCACAGAAACTATTTGTACTATCACAGGAACTAACGTTTTCTATTCTCTTCTCCATCCTGCGTTTGCCTTCAGCGTCCTTAAACACACAAGCTCATCCGTTGGTTTTACGTGACTCTTTTGTTAGTTTGTCTAATTTTGTTTTCGACGTATTGATAATACATTATTTCAGTATTAGTATGATTAATATTCTGACGTGTTTACAAAATTTCGCTATTAATTAGCTCCAAACGAGTGAATGTGCACTACAAAGAAGTAGAGTCATTTTGCCTATAAGACGTTTGTGACTGAGATATTTTCCACTAGCTCGTATTTTTTATTTTCTTTTATTCTTTAATCTATGTTCAGGTATCTGGAAACATTCCCTGCGACTGATGCAGGTATTTTGCCTGACTTTGTTTGTATAAAGTTCGTTGATATGTATTGTAGTAAAAGTGAGTCAAAATATCTATCACATAGAGATCTAGAGCTCCGTTTACATTAAAATGATTCTTTGTCTTGTATAAGCTCTGTAACGTGGCTTATATCTTCACTTAACTAAATTACTTGTGCTACGATATGAGATTAGTAGGTATGTTGAGACTACGTTCTTAAAGCTGAGGGATATAGGTTTTACATCCCCTTTTTTCTGAAAATAATATTTTCAGAGTCACAGACTGTCTTCTTCTACAGTTATTTAGGAAATAATTCTAGTGGTCCTCTTTTGTTACTTTTACACTGTAGTAAGACTCTTGATGCAGTCGCGTCGTTCAAATATCTGGGCTTAACATTGCAGCGCGATATGAAATGCATCGAACATGTAAGGACAGTTGTGAGTAAGGGTGGACAGCCAACTTCGGTTTACTGGGAGAATTTTGGGAAGATGTACTTCATCTGTAAAGGAGACCACGTATAAAACGCTTGTAGGGTCACGTCTTGAGTACTGCTTAAATGTTTGGGACCCGCAGCAGATCAGTTTAAAGGAAGACATAGGAGCAGTACAGAGGCGAGCAGCTATGTTCGTTACTGGTAGGTTCGACCAATGCGCGAGTGTCACTGAAATGCTCCGGGAACTCAAATGGGGATTGCTGGAGGAAAGACGACGTTCTCTTCTAGAGGGTCGGAATTTTAAGCAGAGTGTAGAACGATCTTCCTGCCCCTTACTTACATTTCGCGTAATGAGTACAAAGACAAGATAAGAAAAATCACGGTTCGTACGGAGGCATATAGACATTCTTTTTTCCTCGTTCTATTTGGGAGTGTCGTATAACGTTGTAGTTGCAAAATTTTAACAACAATTATCTACAGGAGAATGGAAAAGCTAGTTGAAGCTGACCTCGGGGAAGATCAGTTTGGATTCAGGAAGAACGTAGGAACGCGGGGGGCAATACTCACTTTACGCCTTATCGTAGAAGATAGATTAAGGAAAGGCAAATCTACATTTTTAGCTTTTGTAGATTTGGAGAAATCTTTTGACAATATTGACTGGAATATACTCTTTCAAATTCTGAAGTCAGCAGGGGTAAAATACAGGGAAAGGAGAGTTGTTTCCGACCGCGAAGGTCGAGGGGACTGAGGCGCTTCAGTCACGGTCTGCACGGCCACTACGGTCGGGGGTTCGAATCCCCCCTCGGGCATGCATATTTGTGCCGTCCTTAGTACTTCATAAGTAGTTTGTAAGTTTAGGGACTGCTGACCACGTAGTTAAGTCCCATAAGCTTTACAAACATTTGAACATTTTTGGAGAGTTGTTTACAACTTGTACAAGAGCCAGACCGCAGTTATTAGACTCGAAGGGCATGAAAGGGAAGCATTAGTTGAGAAGGTAGTAAGACAGGGTTGTAGCCCTTCTCCAATGTTGTTCAATTTTTACATCGAGCAGGCGGTAAAGGAAAGCAAGGAAAAATTTGGAACTGGGATTAAAGTTCAGGGCGAAGAAATAAAAACATTGGGTTTTGCTGATGACATTGCAATTCTGTCAGAGACAGCAAAGAACCTGGAAGAGAGAGTATAAAATGAACATTAACATAATCAAAACAAAGATAATGGAATGCAGTCTTAGAAAATCAGGCGATGCTGAAGGAATTAGATTAGGTAACGAAACAATGAAGGTGGTAGATGAGTTTTGTTACTTGGGTAGTAAAATAATATGCGGTGGTCGCAGTACAGAGGATATAAAATGCAGAATGGGAATGGGAAAAAAGCATTTTTGAAAAAGACAAATTTGCTAACATCGAATATTAATCCAAGTTTAAGGAAGTGTTTTCTGAAAGCATTTGTGTGGAGTGTTGCCTTGTACGGGAGTGAAACATGGACGATGAACAGTGTGGACAGGAAGAGAATAGAGGCTTTTGAAATGTGGTGCTACAGAAGAATGCTGAAGATTAGGTGGGTAGATCGCATAACTAATGAAGTGGTACCGAACATAATTGGTGGGAAAAGGAATTTTTGGCATACCTTGACTAAAAGAAGTGATCGCTTGGTAGGACACATTCTTAGAAATCGAGGAATCGTAAATTTAACATTGGACGGAAGTGTGTGGGGTAAAAATCGCAGAGGGAGACCAAGAGACGCATAAAGTAAGCAGATTCAAGTGGATGTTGGTTGCCGTTCTTATGAGGAGATGAAAAGGCTTGCTCTGGGTAGAGTAGGGTGGAGAGCTGCATCAAACCAGTCTCCGGACTGAAGACCATAACAACACATTTGGGAGTGGAATAGGAAAGTACATGCCTAGTGTACCCTCCGCCACGCATTTTACGGTGGATTGCGGAGTACATACGTAGATGTATGTAGATGTTGGTGGCGACTGTGCTGAACTCAAAATCTTGACTCATCTGTGAACAGAAGTCGGCGCCATTCGCTACGACTCCAATCCTGACGTTGTTCGGACCAGTTTTTGCGGTGGGGTGGGGGGGGGGGCACCACAGGCCTCCGTGCGGAGAGGCCACAGTCCCGAAGGCGAAGTAGCCGGTTACAAAAAAAGTTCAAATGTTTGTGAAGCTTATGGGACTTAACTACGGGGTCATCAGTCCCTAAACTTACAAACTACTTATCAACTACCTTATACTAAAGACGGCACAAATATCCATGCCCGAGGGGGGATTCGAACCCCCGACCGTAGTGGCCGTGCAGACCGTGACTGGAGCGCCTCAGTCTCCTCGGCCACCGCGGCTAGCCGGTTACAAGTAGGGATGGCGGTTATCGCTGAAACAACCGGTTTTCGGTTACACCGGTTCTTTTCATCTCCAGTTTAACCGCACTGTAAAAATTGCTCAAGATAACCGTTTTTTTTTAATAACCGGTTTTCGGTTTTTTATTGCTATTATTTCCAGTAGAGTTCGACCGAAACAGAAACCGTAATGGAATTTTCGGTTCTCCTAGTTTCGGCCGAAACCGAAACTTACGAAATTTAGTTAAATGTACGTTATATGACAAATCACTGGTCTTTCCATATTGTGCAAGATCCCCTCCCAATACTACGCCTTCTTGAGTGTGTGTAAGCCTAGCCAGGAGGCCGTAGCGAAGCATACAGATTTACTGGCCTAGTATTTCCATTTAGCAGTTGCGAATATTGAGGCAACCACTCCGTAAGTTGGACTTGTGAGCCAGCGCAAACGAATATCTCGTTAAAAAAACCCTCAATCAGTGCTGCAGAAGTGTTTCGATAAATAAAATCACAGTTCCGACTAACAGTATGATTGTTGTCAGTGTAAATTTACGCAAATTAAACTAGGAAAGCTGTGTACCATATGATCAAAGAATGTTCAAATGGGTGTGAGTTCTTATGAGACCTAACTGCTTAGGTCGTCGGTCCCTAGACTTATTAACTACCATGACCGAGGGAGGAGGGAGGACTCGGACCTCCGACTGGAGCACCCGCGCAGTCCGTAACATGGAGCCTCAGACCGCACGGCTACCTCGCGAGGCACCACATGATCAATGTTACCTAAACCCATATTGGTTATTAAAAAAGCCTCTCGCTTTCAAGGAATCACATTAATAAAACTTGTTAGCATAACAATATGATAATACATTAAAAGTTAGTATTCCAAGCTTACATAATAGGTATATGAATCGAATTTACCTTCTCTTCCAAGAAACATTTTGAATGCTTTCTCCTAAATGACACAGCATCTTTGTAGTACGTCCACCCGTTTTCAGCTTTTTAAAGCAAATGGAGCATTGTACCTCACCGCTCCCGTACTTCGTGAAGTACTTCCACACTCGGGATGGTGCCATTTAAGACACATCCGACGTCTTGCGACGACAGCAAGGAACTGCCACATGACCAGCGGAGGCAAGTCTCGTATACTGCCGGTGCACGCGCGTCGTCTAATAGGCCACGCCACACGGCAACAGGTGCGTCGATGTCTCAACAGCTGCACCAGTTCTTAAGTTCTTACGCTACGCGTTTGTTGCGCGGTTTCTGACTGCCGGGATTGTTCTTAACCGTCCTCTATAAACTTTGGTGGTGACCACACAAATATAAACATTGGGTCGTATCCGACCCCTTGCCTCATAATTGCAATTTCTGAGTACGGGAATCAATAATGCACATAGTTTTATATATAATATAGTTTATTTAACATTCAATTACATATATTCAAAGTAATGAATGACTAAGGCACCTGCAAGAAATGTTTCAGTCTTTTCGAATATAGTAAGACATTATAAAAAAAGTAAGACATAAAAAAAGAAAAAAAAAGAAGAAACACAAAGGAAATAAAATAACTTAAAAACAATTATTTCAGTATTATATTATAGCTATTTCTAAATATATTCTTAGATTAGAGACTAAAGAAAACTCATATCACGTAAATTTTGTGACTTGGGAACGTATATCACATAAAATTCATGAATTGAGAAACTTATTCATCACAGATCTGGAACTTACATATCAAATATTCATACCTTATATATAACACATCAGGCAATTATATATCTTATATCAGGACTTTAAATCACATATCAGGAAATTATATATCAGATGTCAGGAACTCTGGAAGAATATTATATAACAATATAATATAATATAACAATATTATACATAATAATCAATATAAGACTGGAACACAATAATAAACACTGAGTCACATCCGACCCAGCGAGGAGGGACAATACTATAAAGAATGGGTCGTATCCGACCCTGGATCGGGGAATCTATCTTTATACAGCAAACAAACAAATGTGGTGCTCACCTACGTCTGATGTTGGCAGGACGGAGCGTGCGTCATGACTGCCTGGGAGGGTACCTGGGGACACGTAGCCCTGGAGGAGGGGGGGAAGGAGACATGCGCACTCTTCTAACTGGCGGGTCGGATCCGACCCCAACGTTTACGTTGTTGTTATGGTCTTCAGTCCGGAGACTGGTTTGATGCAGCTCTCCACCCTACTCTATCCTGAGCAAGCCATTTCATCTCCTCATAAGAACGGCAACCCACATCCACTTGAATCTGCTTACTATACGCGTCTCTTGGTCTCCCTCTGCGACTTTTACCCCACACACTTCCCTCCAATGCTAAATTTACGCCGGCCGCCGTGGCCGAGGGGGCTGAGGCGCTTCAGTCACGGTCTGCACGGCCACTACGGTCGGGGGTTCGAATCCCCCCTCGGGCATGGATATTTGTGCCGTCCTTAGTTGTAGGTAGTTCATAAGTAGTTTGTAAGTTTAGGGACTGATGACCCCTAGTTAAGTCCCTTAAGCTTAACAAACATTTGAACATTTTCTAAATTTACGATTCCCCGATGTCTAAGAATGTGTCGTACCAAGTGATCCCTTCTTTTAGTCAGGGTATGCCAAAAGTTCCTTTTCTCACCAATTCTGTTCAGTACCTCTTCATTAGTTATGCGATCTACCCACCTAATCTTCAGCATTCTTCTGTAGCACCACATTTCAAAAGCCTCTATTCTCTTCCTGTTCGCACTGCTTATCGTCCATGTTTCACTCCCGTACAAGGCAACACTCCACACAAATGCCTTCAGAAAAGTCTTCTTTACCCTTAAATTAATATTCGATATTAGCACATTTCTCTTTTTCAAAATGCTTTTCTTCCCATTGCCATTCTGCATCTTATATCCTCTGCACTGCGACCATCGCATGTTACTTTACTACCCAAGTAACAAAACTCATCTACCACCTTCATTGTTTCGTTACCTAATGTAATTCCTTCAGCATCGCCTAATTTTCTAAGACCGCATTCCATTATTTTTGTTTTGCTCTTGTTAATGTACATTCTATATGCTCTCTTCAACACGCTGTCCATTCCATTCAGCTGCTCTTCCAGGTCCTTTGCTGTGTCTGACAGAATTACGAGGGTTAAATTATCACTGATCGCTTTTCTTAGTTATTGCGATGACCTAATATTTCACAACAGTGGAAATTTTAGGAATAGCCGTAAATATTAGGGTCTACTAGTTTTAATTTTTTAAAATTATTCACAAAAAACACATTTTGAACCACTACTACAGGAAGTATAGACGTACCGGTTTTTTAATCCGGTTCTTGGCAATAACTAAAAAAAATCCGGTTACAACCGACACTAAATAAATACCGAAAAAACGGTTATTCAAAAGTAAAATAGCGGTATCGGTTGTAAGCGGTCGGTTTTTGCCATCCCTAGTTAGAAGGCGGCGGCTGGTACTTAGTGAGCCGACCGCGGTGGCCGAGGGGACTGAGGCGCTCTACATCTACATCTACATGTACATGGGATACTCTGCAAATCACATTTAAGTGCCTGTCAGAGGGTTAATCGAACCACAATTATACTATTTATCTTCCATTCCATTCTCGAATAGCGCGCGGGAAGAAAGAACACCTGAATCTCTCTGTTCCAGCTTTGATTTCTCTTATTTTATTCTGATCATTTCTACCTATGTAAGTGGGAGTCAACAATATATTTTCACATTCGGAGGAGAATGTTGGCGATTGGAGTTTCGCAAGTAGCCCACGCCGCAGCGACAAGCTCCGTTGTTGTAATGATTCCCATCCCAGATCCTGTATCATTTCCGTGACAATACGAAACGAGCTGCCCTTCTTTGGACTCTTTCGATGTCCTCCGTCAAACCCACCTGATAATGATCCCACACTGGGCTGCAATACTCCAAAAATGGACGGACAAGCGCAGTGTATGCAGTTTCTTTAGTAGTTCTGTTGCATCTTTTAAGGGTTCTGCCAATAAAACGCAGTCTCTGGTTCGCCTTTCCCACGATATTATCTACGTGTTCTTTCCAGTTTAAGTCTGATAGGTAAAGCAGTCAACAATCCGAAGATTGGTTTGAACACCACAGTGCTTTACTAGGCATGGTCCTGTTTGGAGGTGGTATGCCGTTGCCTTCCTCCGACCTTCGAACTGACTTACCCAGCCAGTTATAGGGGGACCTACAGTTTAACGTGGGTTCCGAACCACGGCGCTACTCGGTATTTTCCACATGAGCAATACTGCCAGAGGTGAAAGGAGTGGAAAGTGACAGATAAAAATCCTAGGATCTGGCGGGGATCGAACCCGGGACCTTCGGATTTGTAGTCTGGCACTCTACCACTGTGCAACCGAGGCGCACTTTAAGTCTGAAGTAATAGTAATTCCTAGGTATTTTGTGGAGTTTACGGCCTTCACATTTGATTGATTTATCTTGTAAACAAAGTCACGGTCTGCACGGCCACTACGGTCGGGGGTTCGAATCCCCCCAGGGGCATGGGTATTTGTGCCGTCCTTAGACTTAGCTAGTTCGTAAGTAGTTTGTAAGCTTAGGGACTGATGACCCCATAGGTAAGTCCCATAAGTTGTACAAACATTTGATTTTTGGTATTTAGTGAGGGCGTGGTGGCCCTGCGGCTGAGAGAGTGTCCCGTGTGCAGGTCCAGCCCGCGCCCCAGCGCGCCAGACAGCCCGCGGTCTCCCAGGAGGACGTACCGCAGGGCTGTGCTGGCAGACGACTACCCAGGACCAGGGGAGGCGGCCAGTGCGTACCACGTGGCCGTGGCGGGCGGCCCCGGCGTCGGCAAGACCGCCCTGCTCGCGCAGATGCAAACGTCAGAGTACACGCACACCGACAGCTTCTCTCTCGGTAAGTGCGCATGCGCGATGTCTTTACGCTAGAGCAGCACTGGCTCTCGTCGATTTACTTTATACATTTTTTTAACCCTTAACTACTATAGACGTTGACAGGAACGCAACTATTATGGAGGGGTCTCTCAGACCGCTTTCTTATTTTTCATATATTAAACTAGTGTTTTGTTAAATATATATTTTCATGGCTTCCTGTCGTTCATTACACTTCTTAGAGGTGGCATTAGTAGAAATCTGACTTTTTAAACAACGTAGTTCGATTAACACGACGACAAATAAAACACAGCGCAATTTGCAGTACATTTTTATTTTTTATGCTACGAAAAGAACAGCAAGTACTTATTTCTCTAAACACCCACAGACTATCATTATAGAAATTATATTACAAATTCACAGCGTGATTAGATACAAAAATCCCACTTGAATTACAGTAAATTGTATGCGAAATCTCCTTTCCATTTACGATTCTCCCAGAAAGGTTACCACATTTTCATTATAAAACAAAAAGTACAAACTAAAGATATCCTTTGAGCCGTCTGTCGCAGTCCAGGATGCTGTAAGACGATGTTGTGTTGCCTTCTTCTTACGTTGGCTGCTGGCTGCTTTTTCCGCCATCGAAAACATCTGTTCTTACCGAAGAAGTAACCTGCTTCGTCATCATCAGGTGTCACATCTTCATCACTTTCAGGTTCCTGCTCCGAATTAGTGTCATGTTCACTAAATACCTCAAAATCAGGCTCATTATCGCTGTCGTCAAAATCATCTGAGGATCACCGAAACGTTCTTGATCATCCACATCTGGTAAAATGCGTTGCACAGAACGTTGAGCTTTTCCTGCCATCGAGAAACACGACACGCAACAACAGCGAGAGAGAGGCCACAGCCACAACGCTGTCACTTAGCTTAGCAGGCCGCGCTCACCAAGCCGACTGGCCAGGCGCTACGAGGCAGAGCCTGCGCCAGCGGCACGCAAACACTGTGGTCGGTCAGTGAGGCCGCGCAAGGCTCATAAATACGGAACAACGAGCGGCAACACTCCAAGAATGCTGGTACGTCGATCTTGTCGGCCATCAGGAAGATATACGGACGAGTCCTTTTAGCTTGGCAGGGGTGTGTGAAATATCTCGACTCAAAAAGTCGTAGCGGTCTGAGAGACCGCAGATAGTAGTTGAGGGTTAAGCTTAGTGATCGCACATCAGTTTCCTAAAGCAAAATGATGTAATTCTAAATATTAAAAAGAAAAGAAAAACACAGTACCGATCGTGAAGATCGGAAGATACGAATCTGGTACTAGTAGATGTAATTCCATATTGTATGAGTCTGGGACCGAGGCTTACAAAAAAAAATCGCACTGACGTGTTTTACGGCCCACTGTAAATTTGTAGTTTTATAAGTTTTTGGAAACATTTTGGACCAAAATAATAATCTAAATAATGAAAAATTAAAGTCGTGTGCCGGAACCGGGACTCGAACCTGGGACCTTTGCCTTTTGCGGGCAAGCGCACTACCAACTGTGCTATCCCGACACGACTCACGATGCCGCCTCACAACTTTACTTCCGCCAGTACCTCGTCTCCTATTTTCCAAACTTCACAGAAGCTCTCCTGCGAACCATGCAAGACTAGCACTCCTAGAAGAAAGGATGTGGTGGAGACATGGCTTAGCCACAGCCTAAGGGATGTTTCCAGAATGAAACTTTCACTCTGTAGCGGAGTGTGCGCTGATATGAAACTTCCTGGCAGATTAAAGTTGTGTACCAGAACCGGGACTCGGAACCTGGGACCTTTGCCTTTCGCGGGCAAGCGCACGACCGAGTGTGCTATCCCGACACGACTCACGTTGCCGCCTCACAACTTTACTTTCGCCAGTACCTCGCCTCCTGCCACGAAGTTATGGCGGAGAAATGGCTTAGCCAAAACCTAAGGGATGTTTCCAGCTCAGTCGGTAGAGCACTTGCCCGCGAAAGGCAAAGGCCCCAGATTTTAATCTGCCAGGAAGTTTCATATCAGCGCACACTCCGCTGCAGAGTGAAAGTTTCATTCTGGAAACATCCCTTAGGCTGTGGCTAAGCCATGTCCTTTCTTCCAGGAGTGCTAGTCTTCATACTTCACGTACCAGTTGTGAGGCGGCATCGTGACTCGTGTCGGGGTAGCACAGTCGGTAGTGCGCTTGCCCGCGAAAGGCAAAGGTCCCAGGTTCGTGTCCCGGTTCCGGCATACAATTTTAATCTGCCAGAATGTTTCATATCAGCGCAAACTCCGCTGCAGAGTGAAAGTTTCATTCTTTAATGAAAAATTAATTAATAACATGGTCTGAAACTCTCTTAAGAAAAAAAAATTAGGTAGTGGCGGGTTCCGAACCACCGAGCTTTAGCGTCATAATCAAACGCCTTGCCCACTACAGTACGGCTATCAATCAAAAGAAGAATCCTTTACTCTCTTACTATTGACGGTCGTTGTTAACTAATGCTAATATGGCATTTGTAGACACTATATTATCATTTATAGTACGAAGAACGATGTGTTTTTGTTAATTCTTCAGTGCGCCATTGCTTTGAAATGACAACGTTTAAGTTACAATAAGAAAATCATGAAATATGCAATGCAAGATGGGCGAGGAATGTCACGTGACATCTGCGAACGGCTGGTTTTCGTTAATTCAGTGGAGGGTGTCAAATCTCCGTTATTTTTGCAAATATGTCTCAAACGATACGAGATATGAAAAAATATAAGGGAGCTAAGTTGTAGAGAATTTTTTCCTCTACCAATTACGTTATTCAATTTTCGTGTCAGATCAACGGTTCTTTTGCAATTACAATTATATTACAAACGGCTTTTTATGGTATTACTACCGTATTTTTTGTCCGAAAAATTTGAAAAAGGGACGTTCTAGTCTCTGGCGGCCTACAATCATGTCTGTAAAATTTGGTGCTGATCGGGTGAACGGTTCGTCTTAAAAACAGGGAACACGTTACGGACAGACAGACAGACATACATCCCAAAATCGCCGTTATTTTTGCAAATATCTTTGAAACGCTACGAGATATGAAACAAAGATAACAAAGCAAAGTTGTAGAGAATTTTCTCCTCTACAAAGTCGGCTATTCAATTTTCGTGTCAGATGAATAGTTAAGCCGTTAGTTTTATTTAAATTTCGAGCTGTCAAAAGACGATCGCAATGGTCCACTTTTAGTGTTACTACCGTAACCTAAAGTGGGCCAAAAATTCAAATGCTTATGCGGGGTCATCAGTCCCTAAACTTACAAACTATTTACAAACTAACTTACACTAAAGACGGCCCAAACATCCATGCCAGAGGGGCAATTCGAGCCCCCGACGGGGAGCGACCTAGCGCATCACAGCGTAGCGGCTCAATGCGCTTGGCCACCCCGCCGCGGCGAACCGAGACTGCTCCAATAATCATGTAACAGCAGCTTTAAATTTTTGATTGATTTGACTTTAAAATTAAAAGTACGAAGTACGACTCGTGTTAGTAAAATAGAAATGAATCAATATAATAAGCCACTGATTCCGAAACTATGGTCGAGACCCACTAATGGCTCGTGGAATCTGACGAATTTTGAAACGTCATATCGTTATTTGATAATTCTTATCATTTTCATTATGGTATTTTAAACAGTAAATAAATGTAACAATTTCAACCGCTTCTTGATTTGAAATGATAATGATTACTGGTTAACGTTTTAAATTAAAAGTTTTTACTAAATAAATTTTTTACGGCAGGCCTACTGATTTGTTGTTTGCTTTGCTTTGCAATGGTTCTGGTTTTTAGAATCATTTTCCAGTAATTCAGGATGTTTGTAGTGATAACGTTAAAAGGCAGCATTTTGTTCCCACAGTGAAATATCAGGTGATTCTTCTTTGAAAACTGTCGTTAAAGTCTAAACCATTTGGATTAAAATAAAAAAGATTATCTAAGTTCATGGATAAATAGCTTCGAATGACTTATTTATTATTATAATTTATTTAACTCCTAGACTGCCGAGGTCACAGGACCCTAACTTACACACTACGTAAACTAACTTATGCTAAAGACAAGGCGCACCTTAATCCACGCTGCCATCCCCGTGCGGCTTTGAAGAAACTATCGCACCTACATGTTCGTGCATCTTCTAAAGGTTTTTTCCCCTTTTTTTAATGACATTCAACTAATAACCTTCAATGTAGATATAGAAATATCATTCTCGCGCGGAATGGTCTAAGGCGTCATGCTACGGACTGGGCGGACGTTCTGCCAGAGTTTCGAGTCCTCCCTCGGGCATGGGTGTGTGTGTTTCCCTTAGTGTAAGTTAGTTTAAACTTCACGTTGTTGTATTGTTGTATGTGTGGTAATTGGTAGTGAAGTTGTTTCAATCATCTAGGGACATTCTTAGTTGCAGTCGGCTGTACTGTTTCAACATTATCCATGCACCAGATGTCTTTTCCTTTGTTGTAGACGCCACCAGCCATGGTAAGTACTCCACTTTGGCGCGCCCACCGAAAGGTTAAGTAGTTGGTAAGTCTAGGGACTGATAAGCATAGCAGTTTGTCCAATAGGTTTACAAACATTTGAGAAATATCATTCTTATAGGACTAAACTGCACCACAAATCTCACTGACTTTACTATTTAATTTGTACTCAATACATTTCTGATTCCATAGGATAGTTTTTTCTTTAATAATGTTCCCCTCACGATTTTAAAAATTCGTACCCTGAGCGATCCTTTTCATCTCCCAAAGAACAGCAACCCACATCTATTTCAACTTACTGTATTCGTCTGTTAGCGACCTGCGATTTTTACCCACACAATTCTCTCCAATGAGTTCTACTTTAGTCAAGGTATGTCAGAAGTTCCACTTCTCCCCGATATGTTCAGTATCTACTCATTACTTACGCTATATACAGCCTAATTTTCAGCATTCGTCTGTAGAAATACGTATGAAAGGCTTCTATCCTCATCCTGCCTGAACTATTTATCGTCCATGCTTCACTACCATACAAGGCAACACTCCACACAAAAGGCTCCAGAGACTCTTCCTAAAATCAGTATTCGTTGTTAACAAATTTCTCTTTTTGAAACGCTTTTCTTCCCATTTTCATTCTGCATTGTATATCGTTCTAATAAGGGGTGACCTGCGTCGGTAAAGAAATGAAGTATGTCTTTTTACGCTGGTGATGGCAGACACAGATCAAAGTTCACTTGCTCCTTTTAAAGAATTCATTTTACATACACACACTAAAATCTTTATTCGCAACACACAGTTTCAGCCTCTGATTGTTTATAAAGTGTCATTTAAAGAAGAACTATATAACCAACTTTCGTTAAATGGAAAAAATAATAAAAGAAAAATTAAAATGACATTCTCCGCAACGGGAAAATTTAACATGTGATACGATGTCTACGAACGTTTATATGTTAATAATTATAGGTTAAAATTGGACTACAAGATAGGAATCCGCGCTGTTAGACTGGTAAACGTTGTTTCACAGGTTCGCCCTCTTTTGTCATGTATTTTTATTACCACTTTGTGCTTTTTTTTTTGTGTCACTTCCAAGTTTAGAGGGAAACTTTTCTGATAGCACAGAGAAACTGGCAATGTAAATTTGTTTTACATGGTACAGAATTGGATTCAGCGATTTTTCTCTGTTGCAGAGGAAGAAACAGAAATAGCAATCGGAGTGAATCTTGGCAATGTAGAATCCAAACTGGTTTTCCGAGAGAAGCAAGGTGCAGATTACTCAGTAAGTTGTACTTTTTATAAATACTTTCATTTACTTCTCTTTGGATCTCTAGTAATAGCTATTGATGTTTTAATATCCATATAGTATGGTGTACCTACGTTTGGAATTCAAGATGAAGAATTCGGTTGGGGACTAGAGCAAACAAATCTAGAATAGGGTTATATATACTTCATCATAATAAAAAAAAATATATTATTTCCTGACAATATGGAAAAGGCAATGAAGATTTAAGAAGATCGTTAGAAATCGATTTTCTGGAGAAAAATCGAAGAAAATGAGGGATTTATTAATTTTTGTAGTTTTATTCAATGTAGGCGATGATTCAACAGTGGTTATAGGAAACAGGTAAGATACGATATTTTACTCCTAAGCAGATCATACAAAGATTTGAAATTTTTAGCTGTGTGAATAAACTGATCATCACCTCAGAATAGCCATTTGTCCGTGAGGTGAATTGCTTTATACACTGAATGAACACAGTCCCCTTTAGTGCTTTCATAAGCCTAGCCAATAACCTCAACTTTTAGAACAATGGATCCACTAAAAGCCACGACATAGTCTTCAAAGTCACTACAGATCTCACAACCTAAAACGTAGTTTGAACAAGACAAATTTTAATATAGCACATCTTCTTATCTCTAAAGGTATAAGTTTCTCATCATAGGGAAGTGTGACATAGCAGACTACACTATACGTATCCGTTGGTTGGTAGCCTTGATCTGGTACTCCAGATGCAATGAGCATTTGCCAAGTGAGAGCCATGCCTGGACTCATCTGTAGCGTGGAAAGTGGGTTACAAATCGAATCGAGGAATTTTAGTTTGGGTTCCGTAGAGAAATAGGTTCATAATGACCTATTTCCAAAGCTTAGGCGAAGTTTATCATTTTTTGATATAGAAACAGGTTTTGATAGTTTTTCTTCGGTTACATTCCTTGAAATTCTTAAAGTTAGCATGAATAAGCTACACAGAGCAAGAACTTATTTATAGCTTGACCAATATGAAGACTAGTTCTAACAAGGAGACCACATGGGTATCGGACTTTAGAATTTTTTTATGTTTATGGTACGTGAAGTTCAGAACTTAAATAACAATCAGCCACAGCCATTTGTCGCAACTCTCAAAAATTCTCGAGAAAATCGACATTGAAATTTTGCAAGTACACGTAAGTAGCAATAATTAAAATCGTTGCAGTATCTGTCGGTGTAGCTCAGGTGACCGCGTTCTGGTCTCAAAATCATAGAGAGAATGGTTGGAATGTCGTTTTGACAGATGTTATTTTTCATTTTTCAATTCAGTTGTAGAATACATTTTGGGGTCTCTAATTCAACGTGTTGTGTCAGTTCTTGTTCATGGGTACGTAGACGTGTTAAACACCTTGTCGTCACCTAAAACGATGCTTTAGTAGGTTAATTGCCAGGAAAGCCATTAGTAATTTTCCAAAAACAGTGTCGTAGGTCTTTACAAACTGAACAATCAAAGACTACCGTCGTCAACTAATAATGAAGGCAATACTGTAAAAAATGTAACTTATGATTTTTGATTGAAACTATCATTATTAATAACCTTTTATAAAATATAGAAAATTACGAATATACAAAGCACGTGCATTTTTCGTAAAAATTACCATTGGATATTAAAATTGTATAATTATTCGAACGCAACGCAAAAGAATCTGACGGCAGGATTCGAACCACCGACCCTATCGTTGTCAGGCCACAACGGTACCACCTGAGCTACACCTACAGATACTGCAACGCTTTAATTATTGGTACTTACGTATATTTGCAAAACTTCAAAGTCGATTTTCTTGATCATTTTGGAAAGTTACGTCGAATGGCTGTGGCTGATAGTTATTTGAGTTCTGGACTTCACGTACCATAAATATAAAAAAAATCTAAAATCCGATACCTATGTGCTCTCCTTGTGAGAGACGAAAGATACGAGAGGAAGGTTGTGCTTGAGAAGCGAAAGAAGGAAGGCTGTAGATTAGCACCCATTTAATTCTGTTGGAATATTGAGAAAGCAGTATGGAAGACGAAGAAGAAAAATGAAAATGTAATTAAAGTTTATAGAGAAAAATTAAAGCTTTTGAGGTTTGCTGATGATACTGCAATTCTGTCACAAACGAAAAAGGGCGTGTAAAGATGATGTCATGAAAAGAGGTTGTAAAGCGCAGATAAAAAAAGGAAATGGATGGAGGAGATAATAATATAATGCGGTCGAATTAAATTAGGCAAGACAAACGCAGTTATATTGGATCCTAAAACCGGTAGATGACTTTCGCTCTTTGCGCAGCTAAATATAAATGACGACGGTCGAACTAGAGGGGATTTAAAATGCAGACAGTAAGACCATTATATCTGACGCAGAGGAGTTTTTCAATGGCTAATGTTAGAAATTCTTTCCTGAGGGCATTTTCCTATGGTGAACCCTTGTACGGAAATGAATTGTAAGCATGGAACAGTTCAGACAAGAAGCGACTTGTAGCTTCAGAAATGCGGTGCTACAGAAGAGTTCTGAAGGTAAGATGACTAGATCCAAAAACTAATAAAAAGGTGTTGAATGGGAATGGAGTCGAAAGGACTTTACGGCGCAATTAGATCAAAGAAGGGTTGAGCTGAAGGCACCAAGAAATCGTCAATTTCGTTACTGCGCCAATGGTTCAACACGTAAGCAAATTCAAATAAATTTAGGTTACAGTAGTTATGCAGAGGGGAGGGGTTTGTACTGAATAGATGAGCCTGTATAGTTGAATCAAGCCTGTCTTTATATTGCTACCGAAAGGCGTTGTGTGTAGCTGGTAATGGATCCAAATAATGCAGTCGGTATCTTGATTTAAAGCATAAACACCTGCTTGAAATAGGATACATTCCGTAATGTACATTGAGATTAAAAAAAATTAAAATAATGAAAAGAATACGTCCCAATAGGATCTCAGACCTCCTTTTTCATGGTGGACTGCAGAAACTCAACGTAGCATGGACTCAACAAAAGGTTGGAATGAAACTTGCTGGCAAATTAAAATTGTGTATCGGAATCGGTATTTGAATCTGGGACCTTTGCCTTTGGAGGGCAAATCCCGGTTCCGGTACACAATTGTAATCTGCCAGGAAGTTTCATATTAGCGTACACTCAGCTACATAGTGCAACTTTCATTCTGAAATCTCCTGCAGGAATAGCCATGCTGTCTCTATAACCGTCCATAATAGCGAGAAAGTTGGCGGTGCAGGATTTTGTCCACGAACTGACCTCACAATTATGCCCCAATAATGACCAATGGGTTTCATGGAGGACGATCTAGTTGTACAAACCATTCGCTGTTACTGTCCAGAATGCTCTTCAAACCAACGGCGAACAACAAGTTTGTTCGTGCGGCCATTTTTCGCAGCAAGTAAATAAATATTTCTTTTCCGAAATCCTTTTCTTTTTTCCATACGAATGTCCTATTTCATTGTTTACTATTTCACAGACTTGAAGATGTATCTCGTTTAGGAATTCATGCGTTTACGTGCGTTGCCAACTTAACTGAATATATGTATCGAAAGTCTGTATTTTGTGTGTGTATGTGTACTAAAAAGATTGTGATATTTTAATTGGGTGTTTCTGTGTGTGAGAGAGAGTGTGTGTGTCCGTGTAATCTCAGATAATCATGAACAGTAGTGGCCTGTTCTAATGCCTGTTCTAATGCTCAATGTCTTATATAACAATAACATCGTTGACATTTTGTGCGATCGGATGTCAACGAATCGCCGGGAAAGCTCACAATTATATCGTTGTTTGGGAACACGAAGAACGCGAATGACTGTAAATGGTGTATAAGTAGCCGATCATACAATTTTAGTCAGTGGCCCTATTTCAGAACATCCATCAAGTGGTGTTGAAATTTAGTGTCAGTCACCTGTAAACACAAATCTCACAAAATGGGCCCTATCACACCCTGATGACAATAAGTACGACTGGAGAAATAAAAAACAGGGAACATCTCCTAAAATGCCGAATTTGTCCAACATGCTGCTACTTAGACGACCTCTGGTAGCAGTAGTTTGTTTACAAGATAAATCAATTAAACGTGAAGGCCGTAAACTCCACTAAATACCTAGGAATTACTATTACCATCAGACTTAAACTGGAAAGAACACGTAGATAATGTCGCAGGAAAGGCGAACCAGAGACTGTGTTTTATTGGCAGAACACTTTAAAAGATGGAACAGAACTACTAAAGAGACTGCATACACTACGTTGTTCGACCTCATTTGGAGTAGTTCTGCCCAGTGTGGGATCCTTATCAAGTGGGTTTGACGGAAGCCATCGAAAGAGTCCAAAGAAGGGCAGCTCGTTTCGTATTGTCACGATATAGAGGAGACAGCGCCACGGAAATGATACAGGATCTGGGATGGGAATCACTACAACAACGGCGTTTATTGCTGCGGCGTGGTCTACTTACGAAACTCCAATCGCCAACAATCTCCTCCGAATGCGAAAATATATTCTTGACTCCCACCTACATAGGTACAAATGATCATCAGAATAAAATACGAGAAATCAGAGCTCGAACGGAGAGATTCAGATGTTCTTTCTTCCCGCGCGCTATTCGAGAATGGAATGGTAGATGAATAGTATAAAGATGGTTCGATGAACCCTCTGCCAGACACTTAAATGTGATTTGCAGAGTATCTCCCGTAGATTTAGATGTAGAAGATAGCCCGAAGTATCTAATTCACCCTATACTGGGCCGTAACATTGACAACTCCTGACACGAAAAAGTAAAATAAGTAAATGGCTTGTTCATCTCAAACGGAGGATCCAGTCCATTCCATATTGGAACAATCAATAAGGTAAAGCAGTCAACAATACGAAGATTGGTTTGAACACCATAGTGCTTTACTAGGCATGGCCCTGTTTGGAGGTGGTATGCCGTTGCCTTCCTCCGACCTTCGAACTGACTTACCCAGCCAGTTATAGGGGGACCTACAGTTTAACGTGGGCTCCGAACCACGGCGCTACTCGGTATTTTTCACATGAGCAATACTGCCAGAGGTGAAAGAAGTGGAAAGTGACAGATAAAAATCCAAGGACCAGGCGGGGATGGAACCCGCGACCTTTGGAACAATCCATATCATTATGAAACCATGATTAGCTCGCACAATGCCTTGTCGGCAAATTGGGTCCACGGGCATCGTGAGGTCCACGCCACTCGAACCCTACCGTCAGCTCTTACACCTGAAACCCGAACTCATCTCACCGAGCCATAGTTTCCGAGGGCGCGGCCGATTTGGTTACGACGTGAGGAGAGGCGAAACAGGCGTTGTAGAGCTGTTAGCAAACGCACTCGTGTCGGTTGTTTGCTGCCATAGTCCATTAACGTGAAATTGCGCGCCCTGTACCACCCAATACTGTCACCATACGTCCGACATTAATTTCTGCGCTTATTGCACGCAGTGTTGCTTGTATGTTAACACTGACAACTCATCCCAAACGCCGCCGCTCACGGCTATAAGTACAGGTCGTCGGCCATTGCGTTGTACGTGGTAAGACGTGTTGTGTTGTGGTCTTCAGTCCGGAGACTGGTTTGATGCAGCTCTCCACAATACCCTATCCTGAGCAAGCCTCTTCATCTCCACATAAGAACGGCAACCTACATCTGTCTGAATCTGCTTACTGTATCCATCTCTTGGTCTTCCTCTGCGGTTTTTTCCCAAACACTTCCCTCCACCGCTAAATTCACAATTTCTTGATGTCTAAGAATGTGTCATACCAATCTATCCCTTCTTTTAGTCAAGGTATGCCAGAAATTCCTTTTCTCCCCAATTCTGTCCAGTACCTCCTCATTAGTTACGCGATCCACCCACCTAATCTTCAGCATTCTTCTGTAGCACCATATTTCAAAAGCCTCAATCCTCTTCCTGTCCGCACTGTTTATCGTCCATGTCTCACTCCCATACAAGGCAACACTCCATACAAATGCCTTCAGAAAGGACTTCCTTAGGCTTAAATCAATATTCAATGTTAACAAATTTCTCTTTTTCAAAAACGCTTTTCTACCCATTGCCATTCTGCATTTTATATCCTCTGTACTGCGACCATCATTTGTCATTTTACTGCACAAGTAACAAAACTCATCTACCTCCTTTATTGCTTCATTTCCCAATCTAATTCTTTCAGCATCACCTGATTTTCTTACACTGCACTCCATTACCCTAGTTTTGCTCTTGTTAATGTTCATCTTATATGCACCTTTCAGCACACTGCCCATTCCGTTCAATTGCTCTTCCAGGTCCTTTGCTGTATCTGACAGAATTACTATGTCGTCGGCAAAACGCAAGGCTACAACCCTGTCTTACTACCTTTCCAACCACTGCATTCCTTTCATGCCATTCAACTCTGACAACCGCTGGCTGGTTTTTGTACAAGTTATAAATAACCTTACGTTCCCTATATTTTACTCCTAATGCCCTATATTTGGTATTCTCGATAGACACATGACAATGTGGATCTCAGAATATTGAATTCCCGAAATGGAACTTCCCACGGGTGTAGTTCCAACTATCATTCCGCGTTCACAGTCCGAGCAATAATCACGTCTGAAACCTTTTCACATGATCACTGGAGTACACGCCAGAGCTCTAGCAATGCAGCTCCCTTTTATGCATTGTGTACGTGAAGTTATGTGGCAAAGATGGGTCGCGGTGGAGTTGTTTTGTTCAAATGTTTGTACATCCAAACAACCTTGCTGCCTCTACTTTAAATGGGACAAATTGGATAAAGTTACAAGAATTAATTTTTTTTCAGTCTAGTGGATGGCCTGAGTACTATCGTGTCACAGATCAAAGTATATATTTAAAAAATGACTTCGAGTTGTGATACTTCGCAACAGATAGAATTAATATTTAAATTAATGAGTTTGGAAAAGACAGTTCTCAACTGGAAGGTCAGAATGAAAGTAACAGTCTCATTCGCAATTTTTGTTTTAAATTTATTTTTAATAGGGTGAACGGTTTCGATCTACTCTGAGACCATCAAAGACGAAACGGTCTGATGTTAGTCTCAGAGTAGATTACTTTCATTCTCCAACATTTAAATAGTATCCAATGTACACCAAGATCATTTAGTCCCTCTTTGCAGGATGAATCATCGGATTGACATCTAGCTGATGAATCTTCCTCTGCGTTTTTCAAGAAGGTATGTTTGTAAATCTGTTTCAGACAACTACAACTAATCATGCAATTCCGTGATTTACTTACAATTTTCCTGCATCTGTTATTGCAATGCAAGTTACGAGCAATTGTTATTTATATTGTCATTTTATTTCTTTCTTAGAAGTCATCATCTTTATATAATTCAAGATGTCTCAACTAACAACAATCAACGTAAATCTTCATCAATGATTTACTAACATTATTTATAATTTTGATAACGCTGTTTTTAATTTGGAAGCTCTATCATTAATATTTCTCCTTGATAAAAATTGACAAATAATAGGAGCGATTTCTTTTTTTCAGAAACAGCTTAGAAGAACCTATGTTTAGTATGGGTGGCAACAACAAAGGTTTAACCTGTATTGAACTGAATGCCTTTTAGCGGCAGTTCCCTGTTCACAATCAGATATGAACCTTGACGTTCAGAAAATTTATAAGAAAGAGAGAAAGTATTCTTGGCTTCGGTAGACCATCGAACAGAATAGCGCGGCCATATTGTATACAAAATGCAAGACTGCGGAGTATCGGTGTATCAAAGACGTGTTTGTAGAAAAACTCAGTACTCAGTTATCCGTGAAAAGATGACTACAAAAACGAAAGTACTGTTGGATTCACGGCAGTGAGTAGTAAAATGATGGTTATGTGTGGCAAATGGTATGAATGACGTATAACATGTTAAACTGTTCCCGGAGAACGTCAAAATCTCTCATATTATTTGAAAATTTATAGAAGGAGACCTGCATTTCATTAACGCTTGGTGCAAAGTCTGGCACCTCAAAATGAACAAATATAATGAAATAATGAAAAGATTCAAGTTCTATATAATTCACGATTTATCACTGTAAAGTGACATCTAGTTTCAATAGTCATCTGGAAAAACTGTTAAATCCAACACCTATTTAAATGTAATTTCTTAGACGAAGAAATGCATTCATGACATGGCTCGAATTTCTGGTTAGACTCTATATAAAGTAAGACCTCGAGCCATTTGCTAAAAAGATCATTTTTGGAGAAAGTCTTTTGTCACATGTTGATGCTTATATACAAAGGAAGATTTTACTAGCTCTAGTCACTGAGTTCAGTGATTTATTTGACAGACATCGGTAAAATTCGCGGAAATGTACTAAATATCAATCTATGAAGAGTCTAAATATCATTTATATGAAAATGGGAGGAAACAGAAGAATCAACGAGGTGTAGTTGCCAATCCCAATGAGATGTTGCCTACTCATGATTCCATATTCGCACTTTCGGTGATAAATTCTGCTATAACTACCCAAGGAAATGACACGAAATAATCTTCCCAGCTCGGCAAAGAGTTGTATAAATGACGGAAAACGAGCATACAGGTGTAAGAAATATAGTGAAAAGCTCTAAAATGCTGTATAACATGTCTTGAGGTATAAATTGAAGATGGGAATTCATGTATCGGAACGTCATCTAATCGTGGGTCAGGACGTCGAAGTGACCAACAAGAGAGAAGAAATCGACAACAGATAGAACACGCTTTTGGCAGAAAAACTGGGTTTATATGTTTTGTAACAAAGGGAATTCAGTAAACAGAGCTACACTATTTACTGGATATAATATGTTGATGCAACTTCAATCACCAGATCCTGGCATGTGAGAAAATATGAAGCCCACAAGAAAACAAGTGAAGTTAAATTTTTGAAGTAACAGAAGTTTACCACATCTCATAGAATGCAATCAGTAACATTTGTATACAATGTGAGCAACTGTAGAGAATCCCACGTAACATAGATTATGTATGTATCATACACTATGTTCTAACATTAAAATTGAATCAATGAAGACTATCTGTTACCACGTAGTCAGGATGCATTCAGGAAATAAAGTTTCCATGAAGGCAGCTGGCTCTTCATTCGCACGAAGTATTAAGTGTTACAGACAAGAGACCTCAAGCTAATTCGATAGTTTTCGAGAAGACTTTTGACACCATTAATCATAAGCAATTCTAATCAAATTACATGTCTGATGACTATCTTTTCAGATGTGCGATTGCATTCCTGAGCTTCTGTCAGAAACTTACGTGATATATATGCAGTTGCATATGCTTTATCAATCTATATAAATGATTTAGAAAACGATATGATGAAGCCACATCGTTGTTTATGCAGAATTCTGCCGTTTAGGACCTAATAAAGTCATCAGAAGATCAAAACCATTTTAAATGATTGAGTCAATATATTTGCATGGTATGGAAAGCAATAAAAGAGTGAGATCATCAGTATGAGTACATAAAATCCATTAAATTTCGTTTCCACGATTATTAAAATAAATTTAAAGGTTGTTGGTGGAAGTAGATACCCATGGATTACAATTACAAGGAATTTATTAATTGGAATATTACACAAAATATTGTAGGGAAGGCGAGCCAGTGGCTGCATTGTAATGTTGGAAGGTACTGACGAAGTGTATCGGAAAATTCAAAAGGAAGTGCAGCTTCATGTATATTATAACGAGTTAAGGGAGAGTATTTCATGGATATCATAAGCAAATTGGGGACGCAGTCATTCAAACGAAGACATTTTTGATGCAGCAGAGATCTAAACAGAAACTTTCATTCAGAAATATTCTTCTGCATATGACATAATATCTCATTGACTTCTGACTAGAAAGGAAGAAACGGGCATTGTAATAAAATATGAGAATCTGGAGCTAATACAGAAAGACACAGATGTTGATATTTCCCACGTGCTACACGAGAGTGTAATATTCGAGAAATAGTCTGAAAGTGGCTGTATGATTCATCTACCAAACATGTGACTGTAAATTGCTACACATGTACAGAGTTATTCAAAGCACTTGCAGAGTTTCAGAAGATGACTGCACAATAACTTCAAAACACACAGGAAATCGAGACATATAAGTAGATGGAGGCTGTAACTCACATTACAGGTGGTCAATATGGGCACTGATTATACGACGTAGCAAACGTTATGAGTGCAGTTAACTGAATTCGCCGACACGAAGTGGATGGGAACACCCCCAGGGGAGCACAATTTGGAAGTTTGTTTGTTTAAGTGCTTAGCTGTAGGCGTACACTAAATCTATGTGGCAGTTCTGAGAAGATGATTTGTTTACATATTTACTAATGCCACTTAAGGCTTGGCCAGCCATAACGCGGCCTATAGGACTAGGCTGTGCCCTTGGGCCATTGTGAGAAGTCCACAGCGTTGCAACACTTCTTATTGAATGCGGTAGGTCACACAGAGTGCCGATCCAGTCTGTAGCGGTGAGGACCTACTGGCCTATTAAACTGCTGTCTCCTCACATGGAAGGCTATGGCAGCAGTGGTGTGAGGCACATGTGTTGTAGCGCACCACACATCCAAGCTGCTAATGAGGTTTCGTCCACTTCCACAGTGACAGCTGACGCACTATCGAGTAGTCACTGCTGCCAACCGTTCTGCCAGTGTGGAGTCTCTTCCTACTGAGACCCTCAACAATCCTTTGAGGCGTACACCACACCGTCAGAAAGCCTCCTGTCTGACCAAGCCTTTACAAATGCTTGGCCAGACAGCTGTCACTGTGGGAGTGGAGAAAACCCCATTACCAGCTTGTGTGTGATCGCTGTACAGCAGCCGTCTCTCCCACTACAGCCGCCATAAGCTTCAGTGTGCGGGCACAGTAGCTGAATGCACCAGCAGGTGCTCACTGCTGACCAGCGTGGCGAATCTGTATTCCGAGACAAATCGGCGTCCGCCAGGGCGGCAGTCTGGTGGCCCCCGTACTGACCCCAATCAGTAACAAGCATCTCAGTAATGTGACTTGCCCGCAACGGCTCGAGGCCACAGCTTGCCCAACTAGGCTGCGTTCTGTCTGGCCAGCACTTGTGGGCAGTTGTGTCACAACGTAGCACAACTTTTCACGTCGAAAAAAAAGCTAATCGAATCTTGGAGAGTGGCTGTGATCACTGATACACGTCGTTTTTCTACAAGGTTTGTGGTTTTTAGAGAATCGTCCTCTGAAACCCTGGAGGTACTTACGAATGAGCCGATAGATGAAGTCCAGTGCAAGTAGTTTGACGTCATTGCTGCCATCCTACTGGCAGTTGATTGTGTCTGCACCTTCGACTCTGTGTAGTGTCAGAAGCCAATTGGGGATATGCAACGTAGCCAGAATCATACACTGAGACTCATACGCCACAGCTCACACTAGCTGAGTAGTGTTACAGGACTGTACACAGGCTCTACTATGGAGCGACAGTCAGCAGTGGCTGATGGCTATATGAATTTCTTCCAGAGTAAGACAGTCTCTACACCCTTGAAAGAAGAATGGATATAACACGATCGTAACGATCTAACCAATAATAGCTCATTGGAGGAGTAAGTAGGTGGGGCAGCCACAACCAAATCTACGGTATCTGTCTCACAGGAGCTGATCCCAGCAACGAAGAAGTGCATAGATGAAGTAGAAGATGAACACCTACAGTGCTGACGCAGTAATAGGTGAATGCCAAAACGGAGAAGGTGCCGTGTGACAACTTCAGAGGACATGCTGCTTCTGTCTGACCTTCGATTGACATATGACTTCGTCCCCAGAGACCCAGAGACACCTCGACATGTGCTGTCATGGAGCTGCACATGCAGAACCTCAAGATGGAGAAAATGTCCACATTACTGGATGACTCATCGACTCTACTCTCAAGACTTTCGCACGCGATTACAAGATTCAAGAAATGGCGTAATTAAGGAAATAAGGAATGAATTTGAAAATATAGAAAATCTCGTGGTAGTTTAGTAACAAGATTATATGTATATCAGGTCATTTAATCAAACATTTGAATAATAGTTTTCTTAGAATTATTATTTTTACGTTAAATACTGGAAATTATTACAATTTGAAACCAAAATTAATCTTTTTATATCCAGGAGAGTTGTTTCTTGAGAACATGAAATCTAACAGATCTGGACAAGAAAGAGATAACACGCATTATAAAGAATCTCATGATATAATGAATATTTAGATACGTTATTAAAAATTATGTTTTATAATCCAAAGTTCAGAGTGTTATAAGCTATCTCTTATGAAATATGTTTTGCAATATATGTCACTGTAATTATAAATCCATTTCTGTAAGTGTTGCAACACGTTGGTCAATAGAAAGCCCATATCTGCAGTATGAAAAGTACTCAACATAACCAGACAGCAACATCTACAGAAAGCTAGAAAATCCGTTTGCGGTATTATTTATTTGGAATTACTTAAATGCATGTAACTTTAGAGCCATTTCAACAAGAGACTTAGCATGAAATTTAAGACGTGCAAAGGAACGGCGGAAACAATAGTTCAGAAAATTGAGTGGTAACTAAACTATAAACTTATTGTGTTAACATATTAAATGTTAACATTTTTTACAGGCTGGCAACCAGAGAAACTAGATATGTTCTCGTATACATTCCACAGAGGTTTAAGGTAAAAAGGAAAGGATTTTCAGGTTTAGTATTCCATCGATAACGAGGTTATCAGAGAGAAAGAACTAACACCAAATACTCAGAACTTATAAAGGAAATTAGGTATGCCCTTCCAACGAACTAGTCGGGAATTCACGTCAGTTCACCTAGGTAATCCAAATATAGAAGGCTGAAATGGAATTCGGACTCCACTCTATTCTCTATCGATTCCATTATATGTAGTATGCAACGCCACGCTCCTTATTGTGATACGATAGGAGTCCTAAATTACTTGATGTCTTATAGAAATGTTTAGTCCCTTGTGGAAGATGGTTGGCAGACTGCTGTATCTTTTCAAAAGTCGGTAGATTCCGTTTCAGAATTAACAATGAATTTATCCAGATTTCACGGAATTCCAAGAAATTTTTAGACTTTACATATGGTTAAGAATTGCAAGAGGCAGTTACTAAAATAAATAAATAAATAAATAAATAAATAAAAACCAGACCAGCCTATGTAGCAAGTCCAAAAACAAAGGCACTGAGAATGGAACTGAGTGTAAAGACAGGAAAATTTAGCAATAGAGACGAATTAGGAAGTAAGGGAATGGTAGAAGAAATGTTCTAGCACGACTGTGTCGATTTGAATGTTTGAAGCAAAGACAGAAATTTTGAACAGCTGCCTAAACGGAGAGAAGGAGCTGGCTGTTAGATGGGAACGGACTTGAGACGGAAGGTAGACTACTAGAAAGCACGCAGAGATGAAAGACACCTGGTGTGGTCAACCTCTACAGCAGCTGGTTCCACACATCCCATCAAAGGCTAGGATATTAGAAAGACGATATCAAAGTCATTAACAAAAACTCAACCCCTATCAGTGACTCTCCATATAACTACTATCTTCCTTTATTATCTCGTGCTGGTCAATTTGTGAGATGGACAAGGAATGCAGTAATAGGTTTCTAAAGTGTCATCTGATATTGAAGTAGTGGAATAATTTTTGTGATATAGTGATTAACTGTGATAAAACAACCTCACATTTCGCAGATTATAATTGTCTTTTAAAGATGTATCTCAACAATAAAATAAATTCAATTGTAATTACACGTTCTCATTACGTTTTTGCAGTCAGATGAAAAATTAATATTATGTTTTAGTAGAAAGAGGACTCTTATTTACAAAAATACATCTTACATACATGGTATTCAACAATGCAAAACTAAAATTGCCTGTACAGATGAAAATATCCTGGTATGCCAGTGAATAGACTTATTATTTTCGTTAATAACGATAATTTAAAAAAATCAGAAAAGTGACAAATTTTTAAATTGTTGTGAACATATAAGGGGAAATAACTAGCGAAAGGTTTATAAATAACCTTTGAGGAGACAAAAGTACAAATCATTGTACACGTAGTTTCTAAAAGATGATGAAGAGTCGGATGAAGTCCATAAAGAATGAAATTAGTTTGAAACTATATTGACCAAAAGAAAAAAAGTAGGTAAAAAATGATGATTAAAGATATTTACGATTATGTATTTAAAATATTTATTTAACTATCTATATCAGGGCTTCCCAACCTTTTCGGCTGGCGGACCCCTTCTTCAGTCGAAAATCCATGGCGGACCCCTAGTTAGTCAGGAGCTGTGGCGAAAAACAAAAAAACAGTTTTTTCTATACATTCATCATTTTGTCATTTCAGGGGGCGGGCCTCCCCCCCCCCACCGCTTATATAGGCCCCTGGTCAAGATCACAGTAACTTTAAATTTCAGAGCGGAACCCATGGGAACTGAAAGATTCTTAATGCAAGTGCCATGTTCCCAATGATCCCCTTTCTCCCCCTCCCGAAGTTTCAATAGTCTTTGGTTTAGAGATGAATGAAAACAACTTGAAATTAAAGATCCAATTTAAATTCCCACTGTATAACCGGATTTCGTAAGTCGATGTCCCAGTTCCGCTTTTGGTTGGTCAGGTAAACACTTCAAAATCGATTCTGGAAATTTGCTTTTATAAAGCCGTTTTCCAGTTCCACAATCGATTTTCGTGCCCATGTAAACAGCTCGGAAAGTCTAGTTATTTTTACGTGTTTGCGTATCTACTGAACGGCAGCTGTCAGTCTATAGCCGGCAGCTAGCAGGCGGCGTTGCAACAGTGTACTGTCAGTTGGTAGCTGGCAACAGTTGAGCCACAGCTGACAACTTCAACTACTACTTGGCCGTAAGCCTCGACTGTAAACAACTTGGGAAAACCAACAAACAGACTCTCTTATTTCTATATAAGGAGACAAAGCATTTCACAGAATTTAAGACTTTTTTTCTCAAAGGAAACAATTCTCGCAAAGGAGGTGTACCTTTTACAAGGTGGCACGTGAAAAGTCCTCATTTGTTTACGCTCGCAGCCAGCTGCCACAATATCGTGTCAGAGTAATTGTAATTGACGTATAGGCAGACCATATTTTTAACTGAGAGGACGGAATATATTATAAAGAAAAGAAATTAGCTTTAGAGATCATTTTAATTTTCGTAACAAAAATATCAATGCCGACAGAATTCAATTAATAGTAAATGATAGAAGACAGAAACAAAATTCCTACAGAGTTATAGTTCAGGTACGTTCACTGAGCATCTACGAAGAAAAATGCTTTCTTCTTTACTGTAGGAATAATAATAGAATCCTAATGTGATGGTTGAGGTTGCTTCTACCGACACAATTTTTAAAAGTTGGGTTCAGTTCTTGACAGCTGAAGACGGATGTCTGGCTCCGCATCTAGACAGCTTCGGTACTTTGTTTTGTGGGCAGGGTTGAGCGAGAATCCAGATTCACACATGTATGTTGTGGCAAACGGAAGAAGTACACGTTTTGCCTTTTCAACAAGGGTGTTGTATTTCTTGTTATCCAAACGGATCCAAAAGTCCGACTAACCGTAAATATCAAAACTTGATTTTAAGGTAGGGTCTGTGGCAATTTCTATCAACAACTTATATTCATTTGATGATAGAATTGTTCGGATTTTTGGATACAATGAATGGGTTGACCACCCATTCGTATTTCTGCAGCTTCTCATCTTCAGCTGTTGGGAAATAATGCTCCAACAATGTCATCAAGCTTCAGAGATGCTCCAGGATTTGAGGATTTGATGAAACAAATTCTTCCCAGGCGTCAATGTTTTGTTTTTCAAAAACTCCTTGAGAATTGGAAAACACTCGACCTCCTCCTCCTCGACACTCTCTGTCCAAAAATTGATTTTCCTCTTGAATGCTCGAACTTTGTCGATAGCAGTGACCTTGGTTTCACTTTGCCCTTTGAGTGAAATATTCATTTCGTTCATTTTGGAGAAAATATCTGACAAATAGGCACGTATACACTGCCAATTTTCGTCATTAATAAGATCTGCTAATTTGGTGTTATGCTCCAAATGAAAGCTAAGACTTCCAATATTAATTTGTACAACAGATAGAGTGCATTCCCACGTGAGAGCCACCTCACTTCTGTGTGGAGAAGCAGGGAACGATGAAGGCTTCCCATATCTTCACACAGTATTGTGAAAAGTCTTCACTTCAGCGGCCTTGATTTTATGTAGTTTTCTTGGACGAAAAAGGCATTTGTTTCGTAGCTAAAGCTTATCTGTGGAGAGCGCAATGACTACTGCTGCCATTTTTGTCGTTTGCTTTTATTTTCGTTATTGGTCCGACTGTAGGACCCGTCATAGCTTTTGCACCGTCTGTGCACACATCTATGCAGTTAGACCGTGAAACTTCGTTAGTCCTTAAAAAGTCATCCAATAGAGGGAATATTTCAGCACTTGTTGTGTTGGCAGGCAGTGGTCTGCACAATAAGAGGACCCCCTCAAAACATCCAGAATATTCATAACGGACAAAACCAATAAATTCGCTAATCCTGCAACATCAGTGGATTCATCTATCTGCAGAGAAAATGAATTGTGTTGGATTCGAGAAATAAAGAGTGTCTTTCACATCATTTGACATGTCAACAATGCGTCTCTTGGCAGTACTGTTTGATAATGGCACCGAAGATACAAGCTTTACTGCGTTTTCGTCTAGCATGCAAGAAACAATATCATTAACACACGGCTTTATGAGATTTTCTGCAATGGTATGAGGTTTGCCTGTTTTTGCCACTCGATAACTAACCAAGAAAGAAGCAATTAATGAATTTTAATTAATCGTTTTTGCATGAGTTTTCATGCAATGCAGAGAAGCATCTAGTTCAGCACTCTTCCTTTTGAAAAAATCGATGTCTTTAGCTTGGAAATCCGGGTGAGTACCTTCAAAATGACTGCGCAGTTTAACTGGAACCATTGATCGTCTCGCCCACAAATTACAAACTGAGATTTACCCTCCTTGTCTCCATAAAGCCCATTTCTAAATAGCTTTCATTGTACTTACGCTTCTTGGTTGGTTATTCCGCTTCCACAGGATATTGCAACCAATGGAGTGCTTGCAGCGTTTTCACATAATAAATCCGGCAGTGGAGCTTGTTGTGATTGTTCTCCCTTTGGTCGTCCTCCCTCCTCATTCATTTCAACTGGAAGCTCCCCTTGTTGTGAAGGCGTTGAGATACTGCACAATTCTTCAATGATCCTGACTTCAGCCACTGATCCATGTTAGAAGTAATAAACTGGTCAAAATCGACTTATGAAGTAGGTAGTGCACTGACAAAGCAATTTTAATATTTAATGATGCCTGGGGCAGCATACGTGCCAGCGAGCGCTGTGATTGGTCGACAAAGCTCGCTCCGCGCATGCGTGAAAGGTTTCAGCGCGTCTAGCGCCGTGAGTCGACGCACAAACGACCCCCGCATTGTTGCGAAACAGTCCATCTGAGAAGCCGCATTCTCCGGCACTAAGAAATGTTCAAATGTTTGTATAGTCTATGGGACTTAACTACGGGGTCATCAGTCCCTAAACTTACAAACTACTTATGAACTATTTACGAACTAGGACGGCACAAATATCCATGCGCGAGGGGGGATTTGAACCCCCGACCGTAGTGGCCGTGCAGACCGTGACTGAAGCGCCTCAGTCCCCGCGGCCGGCTCCGGCACTAAGCTGTGTATGCATTCTCACTTAGGGACCGCAATGGCTGCTTGAGAATACGACCTGAAGTAAAAGTACACATGTTTTCATACGAAAAAAAAGTGATGAATTTTTTCACATTTTTATTCAATAATTTTACTCATTATTTTAACGGTTTGGTGGAAGGTGTCCCCTGGGACTCCCTAGAAAGAGCCGGCGGACCCTTATGGGGTCCACGGACCACACGTTGGGAAGCCCTGATCTCTGACAAACATTTCATTTCTCAAGACCAATGATAATTTAAGGTAACAAAAATATTACAAATACTACAATGATTATTTTATGTTTCAGATACTAAGATTGTCAGTTACAAGAGATTGTCCGCCAGACGCATTTATTGTTGTATATTCTATCGTCGACAAGTCCAGCTTCTACACAGCTGACCAACTCCTGAAATATCTAACTGTCAGTGGCTACCTTGGGGAATATCCGGTCCTTTTAGTAGCCAACAAAGCTGATCTTGCGCGCTCCAGAGCCATCTCGCAGGAAGGTAAGTGCTGCAGTCTTTAAATTTTCTCCGTATCATTTGAGCTACGCGTTATTCAGTTACAGTGGATGTACGAGGGGTGGAACTTAAATAATGGCAACTATTTATCCACAACCGATACAAAAGTGTTACATGTTCACACCTGTCAGTGTCATTGAAATTAGTCATCAGTGTTATGTAGAACCCGTTGCCAGCTTTATGGAAGTCGTAGTACACCGTTAGCGGAGCCTCTTCTGTTGATGGTGCAATTGGAGTGGTCTACTGCCTGTCGAATCTCTGGAACATTTCTGAAGCGAATGCCACGACGTGGTTCCTTCGTCTTCGGAGTCAAAGTCACAAGTCCGGGGAGTATGATGGATGGTACAGTACGTCTCAGTCTTATAGACCGAACAGGGTAGCCACAGCTTGCGCTGCATGTGACAGCACATTGTGTGCAAAATAATGGGTGGGTTGTGCAGAAACTGTTGCTGCTTTTTTCGCAAAGCTGGTCGCAGGTGATGTTCCAAAACCGAACAGTAATACAGTGCATTCACTTGGCCGATGCATGTCTGCCACAGTTTACCGGCCTTCGTTGAAGGCTTTTAGCCAACATGCCATTGTTCTGTACGGCAATGCCGATACCTCACACGCCTCTTGAAGACCTTGATGACACTATCGTGCTGTACGACCTCTCGCACATTCAATCGTGATCCAATTCCGTTGTTCCTGATTCGAAAACATAGTGACACTGTTACGTTAGACCGCTCGCTCACAACTGACTGTGCGCACGCCGGTGACGTGGGACGGGCGAACCCATTTGCTCGGAGGTAAGGTAGGTATGTCAACAACGTGTGCAAAAATAATAAAAAATAGTTCAAATGTTTGTAAATCTAAGGGACTTTACTACTTTGATCATTAGTCCCTAAGCTTACAAACTACTTACACTAACTTAAAGTAACTTATGCCAAGGACAACACACCCATACCCGAGGCAGTACTAGAACCCCCGACGGCGAGCAACCGCGCGCTCCGCAGCAAGGCGCCTTAGAATGCTCGACCACTACACCGCAGCACCAACGTGTGCTATCAGCAACAATAGTACATTCCATATCATAGTGTCTCTACAGCAATATTGTCACTATTTATGTTCCAATTCTCGTAATTTATTGCCAGTATTGAGATAAGCTCAGCCTTTTCTTCTTTGAAAATTATTTCACTCAACTGAATGACATGCTAGTAGCTTAGACGACCGTATTCCGAAATCTGCTCCGCCACAATAATCTGCATTAACCATGGTTTTGCAAAGACAATAGATTCCTCGTTGCCTACTCAAACACGAGCAACTTGAATGGGCTATGTTATTGTCACAAATATGATTTAATTGCCTCGGTACCTCATGATATGTGCAAGAATTTTGCATCTGGTTACCATCCAGGGGACGTGTGTAACTTTTACTCTACGGCTTACGCCGGGGTGAAAAAAGTCAAGGGATATCTTGTAATATCGTGTCTTACCTAATTTTGCCCGTCGTACTGCAGCAATGTCTCATGGACACAAGAAGTCCTCTGAAGGAATATTGAATGAGCCATTGGATACATATCTGACGATATGGGTGGCCAAATCATTAGATGTAACCGTCCAGAATTGTCTTCAAAACAGTCGTGAAAAAATCAGGCGCGCTGACATGCATATTGTTCAAAAATGTTCTGATGTTTGTAGAGCTTATGGGACTTAACTACGGGGTCATCAGTTCCTAAACGTACAAACTACTTATGAACTAGCTAATACGAAGGACGGGACAAATATCCATGCCCGAGGGGGGATTCGAACCCCCGACCTTAGTGGCCGTGCAGACCGTGACTGAAGCAATGCTGATGCAATAGCTCCGTACTTAGCTATAATTTACAACCAATCACTCAGCGAAAGATCCGTACCCAAAGACTGGAAAGTTGCCCAAGTTACTCCAATATTCAAGAAAGGCAATAGGAGTGATCCCCAAAATTACGGGCCTATCTCATTGACGTCGATTTGCAGTAGGATTTTGGAACACATACTTTGTTCGAATATTATGAACTACCTCCAAGAGAACGACCTATTAACCAATAGTCAACACGGATTCAGAAAGTATCACTCTTGCGAAACACAACTTGCCCTTTATTCACATGAAGTGTTAAATGCAATCGACAAGGGATCTCAAATCGATTCCATATTTCTCGATTTCAGGAAGGCTTTTGAAACTGCACCCCACAAGCGGGTTCTTATGAAATTGCGTGCTTATGGAATATCTCCCCAATTGTGCAATTGGATTCACGATTTCCTATCAGAAAGGACACAGTTCGTTGTAAATGACGGTAAGTCATCGAGTAAAACAGAAGTGATATCTGGCATTCCACAGGGAAGCGTTATAGGACCCCTACTCTTCCTCGTGTTTATAAACGATTTAGGACACAATCTGAATAGCTCCCTTAGACTGTTCGCGGATGGTGCTGTCATTTTTTGGTTAGTGAAGTCAACAGAGGATCAAAAGCAACTGCTAAGCGATTTAGACAAAATTTCTGCAATAAATAAAAAAAGTGTGAAGTAATACACACGACCACTAAAAGAAATCCGCTGAACTTCAATTACGCGATAAATCAGTCAAACCTTAAGGTCGTAAATTCTACCAAATACCTAGGAGTTACAATTACGAACAACTTTGACTGGCGAGAACACATACAAAATATTGTGGGGAAGGCTAACCAAAGGTTACGTTTCATTGGCAGAACGCTTCGAAGATGCACCAGCTCCAACAAAGAGACTGCCTACATCACACTTGTGCGTCCTCTCCTGGAGTAATGTTGCACCTAGTGGGACCCTCACCAGGTGGGACTGACGGAAGACATTGAGAAGGTTCAGAGAAGGGCAGCTCGTTTTGTTCTATCACGTTACGGGGGGGGGGGGGGGAAGCGTCACGGAAATCTTGCACGAATTGGGGTGGAAATCATTAAAATAAAGACGTTATTCATTGCGGCGTGATCTGTTTGCGAAGTTTCAATCACCGACTTTTACTTCTGAATGTGAAAATATTTTGCTAGCACCCACCTACTTAGGGAGACATGACCATCCCAATAAAATAAGAGAAATCAGATCGAAAACGGAACGATTTAGGTGTTTTTTCTTCCCGCGCGCCATTAGAGAATGGAACGGTAGAGAAACGTTATGAAAGTGGTTAATGAACCCTCTGCCAGGCACTTGAATGTGATTTGCAGAGTATCTATGTAGATTTAGATGAAGCGCCGCAGAACGCTCGGTCACCGCGGCCGGCCATGCATATTGTAAAGCATGAGAGTGCCATCGTCATTTGAGAATATGTACTCGATGAATGGCCCCAAATAAACCAATGTTACTATTTGAAATCGACCGAGCGAGGTGGCGCAGTGGTAACGCACTGGACTCGCATTCGGGAGGATGGTGGTTCAAATCCACCTCCGGCCATCCAGATTTAGGTTTTCCGTGATTTCCCTAAATCACTTCAGGCATATGCCGGGATGGTTCCTTTCAAAGGGCACGGCCGATTTCCTTCCTCATCCTAACCCAAAAACTCCGAGCGTTAGCTCCGTCTCTAATGGCCAAGCTGTCGACGGGACGTTAAACCCTAAGCATCCATCCATCCACTATTTGAAATCAATGATCGGGTCATTTAGAACGGGTCAGTTTGCACAGTGGCTTTTGACCTGTTGGTTCCATAGCTTCGAGTTGTGTGTGGTAGACTCGGTCATACCACCAACTTATACCATCTGAAATCGGAAGCCATATGACCAGTAGCCAATTTCCCAATTGCCTGGCGTCCAAATGGAATGGTCACGAACCCGAGCGATACGCTACAGGCGACGTGCTGTTATCAAAGTCACTGGAGTCGGTCGTCTGCTACGAAAGCTAATTAACGCGAAATTGCGACGCACAGACCAACGCATGCGTTAGTCGTACATTCCACAGTGATTGCTGCCCTTATTTTGCGATGTGTTACATTTCTGATAGCACGTAAGTCTACGAAAGGCCGCTGTTCTCAGCTATTAAATGCAGGCTGTCTGCCGTGTCGTTGTCCATGGTGAGAAGCAATGCTTGAAATATTGTTTCTAGCCATACTCTTAATATTATTCATCTCGGAATATTGAATTCACTAACGATTTCCAAAATGGAACGTACCATGGGTTTAAGCTTCACTTACCATTTTATCTTCAAAGTGTGTTAATTCCGGTCGAGAGGCCATAATGAAGTATAAAATCTTTCCACGTGGTTCAGCGGAGTACAAATGACATCTCTGCCAATTCACCTATCGCGTGACTTTGTTCACCTCAGCGTATAAACAAGAACATATGTAGATAATGTAGTGTCTGTTATTTTGGACATGTGGTACGCAGCCATTATCAACTGAATTTTTAATGAGAGCAAGAACGAAGGAAGAGCAAAGAAAGGAATGAATCTGACTGTACTAGAGCAACGAAATAATTCAATGACAAGTGACAATTTGTACCGGGCCGTAATTCGAATACGGATCTTCTGCTCCGGGCCCGTGAACGCAACATCTATTTCAATGTAATAATGTTTTAACAGTGGACAACGTACAGATTTTATCAGTCATTTGATTCATGCAGTGTATTGTTACGGTTGGAATAAGGCATATGGTTTGAAAATCGACGAACAAGTCCGAAACTAGTTACCGACTTCTAAATAGTGCAACTGTGACTAAAAAAGAAAAATAAATGGTTTTCATTTTCGGAATAGTTTTCACTCGAGACTTCCGTCGTACAATGAACGTTCCGCGCGTCCTGCAGAACATCAGGACGGTAGTTCTAAGTCAGCCGTACCGAGCAGTGTGCATGATACAGTAGGTTGAATTCATCAATATTTATATGCCATTACGCATAGCACACACTCCACAAATTTTACCTATCTCTAGAGTGATCGTACGTCAGATTCAAGCAGCCTTCATTTTGTCAGTATCGGTCACGTACTGAAAGGGAAGTACGAGCCCTCACACTCCCTAAACATAGAGGGAGTCAAGCGCGCTCAGTGTCCTGGCACACGCGACGACTCTTTATGTGCCTACAATCATTAAACTATGGAATCACAGCCCCCACAGTAATACAGGACTTTTGGTCGACGAACTCGCGACTGGTTCGTGCTATCCACCGATCGCCCTGGTCCACATAGCACCGGCGCTGTCAAATATCAATTTCTTTTTTCTTGAATATAGTTACATCCATCACGACTTCCCTCGTACCAAAGCTCCCATTACACGCGATATTTATCACTTCTTAATGCTAACGCACCAAGGGACGCCGCTGAAATTCGTTAGTAGAGGTTACGTGATCGGCGGTGTGGCTCTCAGTGTATCAAACATATTTCACCACGGAACTTGGGTTTTTCACCATTAACGACGATATACCGACACAAGCTCGACGCCATCTCCATGGCGTACATTCCGCTCTGCCTGAGGTGTAATGTGAACGACACCAACGAACAACGTCTGATCTGCGGTGATTCGGCGGTTAGTTGATTCCTAATCCAAGAGATAATAGCCCTTTATGTCCAACACACATTATTAACCCCAAGATGACACTACATCCGGAAGCGTCGTATTTTCGATCATCAAACATGTATGCGGTCACTTGGATAAAGGACATGGCTATCAATTAACTTTTGCGAAATGGACCTAAGGACGTGATTGACTTTTGATTGGACGTTCTTACTAACAGGACACCATATTATGCGACGGCACGTCAAATGCCGACCTATCATTGCTAATTACTTAGGAAGCATTTTCCACATTTCGCCCCGCAGTTGGAACCTCCCCGGCGAGCGGAACTACAAGGTGCAGCTCTGCTGTCATAACCGTACAAGGCCCGGCATCTCATTAGCATCTTGGAGCTATTTCACCTGTTCCCTATACTAACCAATAAGTCTATCTGTTTCTCTTGTTACGGCATATAAAAAAATCGCACTGACGTGGTTTACGGCCCACTTTAGATTTGTAGTTTTATAAGTTTTTGCAAACATTTTGGACCAAAATAATAATCTAAATAATAGTAAATTAATTAATAAGAGTGTCTGAAACCCTTTTAGGGAAAAAAAATTAAGTAGTATCGGGTTTCGAAGAACCGACTCTCTGCGTTACAGTCCAGCACCTTCACCACTGCGCTACAGCTCTAAACCGAAGCAAGAGTTCTTAAATCTCATACTATTCATAGCTGTTGATAACTGATGTTAATATGGCATTTGTAGACATTAGTTTATCATTTATCGTACGAAGAATGATGTGTTTTTGTTAATTCCTCAGTGTGCCGTTGCTTTGAAATGACAATGTGTAAGTTACAATAAGAAAATCATCAAATAAGCGAGGAATGTCACGTGACATCTCCGAACGGCTGGTTTTCGTTAATTCAATGGAGGGTATCAAATTTCCGTTATTTTTGCAAATATCTCTCAAACGATACGAGATATGAAAAAAAAACATAAGGGAGCTAAGTTGTAGAGAATTTTCTCCTCTACCAATCAGGTTATTCAATTTTCGTGTCAGATGAATGGTTCGTTTTCAATTACAATTATATTACAAACGGCTTTTTTGGTTTTACTACCGTATTTTTGTCCGAAAAATTTGAAAAAAAATGAGGTTCTGGTGGCCTACAATCATGTCTGTAAAATTGGTGCTGATCGGTTGAACGGTTCGTCTTAAAAACAGGGAAGAAGTCACGGACAGACAGACAGACATACATCCCAGAATCGCCGTTATTTTTGCAAATATCTTTGAAACGCTACGAGATATGAAAAAAAACATAATAGAGCAAAGTTGTAGAGAATTTTCTCCTCTAAAAATTCGGTTATTCAATTTCCGTGTCAGATGAATAGTTAAGCCGTTATTTTCATTTAAATTTCGAGCTGTCAAAAGACGATCGCAAAGGCCCACTTTTAGTGTTACTACCGTAACCTAAAGTGGACCAAAAAATCCAATATATAAAACGAACGATAGCAACAACAAGGCGAATCACAGAACGTTCCAGATGATCGCCAGACGTGACTAAATAACTAGACAACACATCAAGGACCGCCCCGCAGCTGGGTCGCCCCGGGTAAGAGACGACAATTCTAGTCGACCTTAATTCGGAATCAAGGAGAATACGGTGAAACAATTCAATACGCGAACGGGTTCCCATTACGGAGAATTGAGACCGAATAAATGTTTGTAGAGCTTATGGGACTTAACTACGGGGTCATCAGTCCCTAAACTTACAAACTACTTATGAAATAGCTTATACTAAAGACGGCACAAACATCCATGCCCGAGGGGGAATTAGAACCCCCGACGGGGAACGGCCTCGCCATCGTAGCGGACCGAATAAAATTTGTTTCCTGATTCCTGGAGAGGACATCACTCTTTTGTCGTCCTTCCAGAAGCGTATATTCAGTTTCGTCTTATTATGTTTAACATTGTTTTGTATTTTTCCCTTTATCCGATTTACCACAAACACTGCAAAGACACGTTCCGTTTTTGGGTTGTACTGTAAATTTATCCTATACACACTGTGTTGGTAATCTGAATCCAATGCCTTGAAGGAAAACCAAAGTAAAAAGGCAAAGGTCCCAGGTTCGAGTCCCAGTTCCGGCACACAATTTTAATCTCCCAGGAAGTTTCATATCAGCGCACACTCCGCTGCAGAGTGAAATTTTCATTCTGGACAGTATTCGGTTGTCAACTAGCAGAACTGTAGTCAACAAAAAATAGCTTCCTTGGCTTTTTAATTTGGAACTCGAAAGGAAAGCGTATCTTGTAAGCGCCGCTTGAAGGGTTTACTTCGTTGTTTCGCACCTGGGACAAGTCTAGGGACATTCAACAGGGTAACGATATCGTAACAGTCCTGAAAATGCATTATGTGAGACATTAGAACTTACAACGTTCTCCATTTCCACTGACCAAATGTCTTTGGATCAAGCTATTTTTAAGGATCATCCAGGGAACGCATTCACAATTTTAAATGGCAGCTGTGAATTTTAAATTGTGGCTAAATCGTTATGTGTTTTATGTCAATTAAAAACTTCATATTCTTTTCCACAATCAGTTCCTTGACCGTAGTGCTTAGTTTATGTTTCTCTACGTTCTGTCTCATTTTGAATACGAAAGGAAGGAAGGAAGGAAGCTTGGAGTTTAACGTCCCGTCGACAGCGTGGTCATTGGAGACGGAGCTTACGCTCGGGATGTTTGGGCAAGGATGTGGAAGGAAATCGGCCGTGCCCTTTCAAAGGAACCATCCCGGCATTTGCCTGGAATGATTTAGGGAAATCACGGAAAACCTAAATCTTGATGGCCGGAGGTGGATTTGAACCACCATCCTTCCGAATACGAGTCCAGTGTGTTACCACTGCGCCACCTCGCTCGGTTTGAACACGAAGGCATCGAGCAAAACTTGGTCGATACGTTAGTGCATTAATGCGGAGCCACACACAATTCTTTCGCTATGAATATAATAAATACGTTTACAAATGACGCCACATGTAACGGAATGTGGACAAAAAGTGTCAAATAATTAATTAATGCGTAATAATGATTATGTAATTAGAAATAGTTTGTACAAATTGTTCAATATTGTAACGTATTGCCGTTGAATGAGGTTGCTGCTTGATTAGTGAACACTGGTTTAAACTCAGCGATGATTCATTAAGTGCTTGTGGGAGACGTAAAAGGGCACAGAATGAACTGAGTCCAGCTGGATGTAGTAACGTAAAGTTCAGGAACAATATTTTACAACACACCTAGAAGGTACTAGAACTGTGTATTCAAATTAAAATAAGGAGACAGTGTGTGTCTCGCACCCAGGACCGTTTGGCACAACGTACGACAATTCTGCTTTGGGTAGATCGGTTCGTTACGAACGTGGGATCGTGTTTCTTCGTTATTGTTGTATGAAATCCTGCTCCCGGTTTTTATTTACTTTTTTGTTATTGTAGTTGACAGTTGGCTCTCGGATCGAACGCTCTGCGGTACAGCACACGATTCCACTCTCTTTGAGCGCTTAACTTCCTCCTTCTTAAGAGAACAGCGTCCCGATGTTCACATCTTCTTGTTGCACGAACGAGTCGTCAGCCCGGCATACAACATCTGGTGCTCGTTTTAGCGATTGACCTCGTCGAACTTACGTCGACATTACCCCCTTCGTTGCGCTTTACCTTGTTGACCCTGCTGCAACTTCGAATTTATTCTGATACTTGGGGATACCTGTATGGCTTCATTCACAGGACTTGGAGATGTGTTCTTAACCTTTCGTCGTGTGTCGAGGTCGCAATCTTCAACGTCGGATAGTTGTCTTATGTGGCCCAAAGTAACGTTTGCAGCTTCCCAGCAGTAGTGAACACCCATAACAGGTCACTAGGTTACAAAAAAACAAGGCGATGGCGTTCGTCATACCTTTGACAGCCATTATCTTAAGCCTGAAGTGTGCGGAGTCGAGGCAAGTGCGGAGCATCTTGATTGTTTTGGTGAAGCGAGTGTCAACAGCCGTAATATATTTCATAAAATGCATTTTTAAAAACCATCAGCTGTTTATTCAAAACCTCATACATCTACCAGTTTCGGTCATAGACCATCTTCATGGATAAAAAGGTTTTAAAACAGAATGGTAAAATGCATCAAATAAAATACATCTTGTTGAGACAAACAGGAGTCACTGTAACTAAAAGTGTTAAAATTACAGTGGTCATCTTAGATAAAACCTATCAGTCAAACATAACATAAAATGTTAGAACAGACCTGTTTACCTAAGATGACCACTGTAATTTTAACACTTTTAGTTACACTGACTCCTGTTTGTCTCAGCAAGATGTATTTTATTTGATGCATTTTACCATTCTGTTTTAACACCTTTTTATCCAGGAAGATGGTCTATGACCGAAACTGGTAGATGTATAAGGTTTTGAATAAACAGCTGATGGTTTTTAAAAATGCATTTTATGAAACGTAATCGTCACCTGTGTTATCAGCCTGAACTGGAAGGACGGTGTAAACCGTTTTTGTTGATTCACGACTATGCACAAATAGGAATGGCGTCATCATCGTTCACTTGTTTGGGGATGTTGTTGGCTAATGTGGCGAAAGGGATTACCCCATCCCAGTTGCTTTGCTCGACGTTGACATGGAAATTACTTTAGCCAATGTCTTATTATGACGTTCGATTAACCCTTTAGTTTGAGGATGGTACGCAGTCGCCATGTGATGTGTAATGTTGAACCGACAGTTTATCTGCCACACTTTTCGATTAAAGCAGTTTTCCTTGATGTATAATTATAGTTCTTGATGCTCCGTGTTTCAGTACAATGTCTTCCACGATGAATTTGGCTACCTTAGATGCCTCAGTTGTTTTCATAGCTTTTTTAATGGCACATTGTGTAAGATAATCATAACAAACAACAATCTACTTACTGCTACTAATAGAAGTTGCAATGGAAAGGCATCTCCGCTGATGGAATTGGTATGATTTGTCCGGTAAATATTTGAGGAACTGCCGTCGTTCTCTGACAATCTCGACAGTGCAAAACATAGTGATAAACACTCCTTAATAATCCTGGCCAGGAAAACTTCTTGCGTGATCTATCGTCATTTTTTATAAATCCTTGTTGTCCGGCATCATGTGCATCATGGAATTTCTGAAGAATTTCTAAGCTCATGTATTCAGGAATCAGTGGTACCTATCTCTTTCCAAAGGGTTCGAAATTTTTCTTGATGACTTATCCATTTTCTTTTATTCTCCTGTCACATGTTCTGATGGACTCAGACTATGGTCAATCTATCATAGCTTGGTGTCGTTCTTCTGCTCCTCCGAATGACCATGCACTGCATAAAGACAGTCACTATTTTCATCATTCTCATGCTGATTTTCCACTGGATTTCTTGAGAGGCAGTCGCCATCTTGTCGATTTCTTTCACTTTTGTACACCATAGTAATGTTATGCTCTTGAAGTCGCAGGGCACACCTGGTAAGTCATCTTGATAGGTCCATCATTCACCTATTAACCAATAAGTGAATGGTGATCTACAAGGAGTATGGTAACCTTCCACAGAGAAAGTTTTCAGATTTCCCCGATTAAAAGGAAGACAGGCTCATTCCAGAGTTGAGTTGTATGTTTCAGCTTTCGTAAATCTCCTGGAGACGTATTACTATTACTTTCCCGTCTCTAATGACCACGCTGTCGACGGGACGTTAAACTCCAAGCTTCCTTCCTGCCTTCCACTATTACTTTCTCTTTTCCGTCTAAGATTTGAACCAATACAGCGCCAAGTCAATATCCACTAACATCTGCGAGCAGCTCTGTAGGTGCTCTCCCCTCGTAAAGACCTAGTAAAGGATCAGTCGTCAGAGCTCTTTGCAGGATATCGAAAGAATCTTGTTGAGTTTTGGCCTAAGTAAATTTAGCATCACCTTTTGATAGTTCCTGGCAGGATCTGGCTTGTAAACCTAAAGGACCAAACTGCTGAGGTCATCAGCGGCTAGACTTACAAACACAATCCCACATAACTAGTATTTTTAGGAATAGTAAATTTCGTTAAAGTTCACACCTTCTCTGAGACATGCCGCACGTCTTCGTTTCGAACAAGACGTCCAGGTATTCTGATTTTCCTCACTTCAATCAGACACTTTCGTAGATTAAGTTTCAGGCCACCTTAGGACCGCTATTATTTTCTATCTATATAAATGATCTGATGGACAGAGTAACTTGTAATTTGTGGCTGTTTGCTGATGATTCTGTGGTGTATGGGAGGGTGTCGTCTGTAACTGACTGTAATAGCATACAGGATGACTTAGACAAAATTTCTAGTTGGTGCGAAGAATGGCAGCTAGGTCTCAATGTAGAAAAATGTAAGGTGATGCGCATGAGTAAGAAAAACATTCCTATAATGTTCGAATACAGCATTAGTAGTGAGCTTCTTGATGCTGTCGTGTCGTTCAAATATCTAGGCGTAACATTGCAGAGCGATATGAAATGGAACGAACATGTAAGGACAGTCGTGAGTAAGGCGGACAGCCGACTTCGATTTATTGGGAGAATTTTGGGAAGATGTATTTCATCTGTAAAGGAGACCGCGTATAAAACGCCTGTACGACCACATCTTGAGTATTGCTCAAGTGTTTGGGACCCGCAGCAGATCAGTTTAAAGGAAGACATAGAGGCAGTTCAGAGGTGAGCAGCTAGGTTTGTTACTGGTAGGTTCAACCAATGCGCGAGTGTCACGGAAATGCTCCGGCAACTCAATTGGGAATCGCTGGAGGAAAGACGACGTTCTTTTCGTGAATTTTTGTTGAGGAAATTTAGAGGGCCGCAATTTGAAGCTGAGTGTAGTACGATCTTGCTGCCGCCTACTTACATTTCGCGTGGTGATCACAAAGACAAGATAAGAGAAATTAGGGCTCGTACGGAGGCATATTGGCATTCTTTTTTTCCTCGTTCAATTTGGGAGTGGAATAGGAAAGGAAATGCCTAGTAGTGGTACAGTGTACCCTCCGCCACGCACCTTACGGTGAATTGCGGAGTATGTATGTAGATGTAGACCTTGCCTGAGCCACTCAGAAACAGTTTTCAATCTCTTTATGTATTCCAAAAGTCAATACACTTTCAGCCGACCAGTTGCATAAAATGGTTTACATGTATAAACCTTTACCTAGGTTTCGGCAAAATTAATTTTGCCTTCTTTATACCTAATGAAACGTAACACACAAATATGAATAATAGTAAAATACAAAAGTGTTTCTAAAATAAGAAATTAAAATTATAGCATAGGTGAGAATGTACTTACATAAAGCTCACATTAAAAAAGTTGTTAAATAAAATCTGGCTGACTCCATGTCAATAGATTAAAAAGTAAAATTTAAAAACAATGTCACATCATAAAATTGTGGAGCCCGTCTACAAACAGGTCAAGTGAGCACTGCGTACTGGGAGAGGCGTAGGAGCCCTAGTGACGTGCGCCCACACTAGGTGGCGCCCGCGCAGTCGCGGACGCGAATGAATTTGACAAGCAGGAACTATGTGTAATATGATACTGACAGAAAACATAAAATAAAGAAAATGGGAAATAAGATGCAAAGAAATCTGGAGCTGAGTCATGTGGGTGGTAGAATATATATACGTGCGTACAAGCAAAAATTGGAGAAAGAAAGGTTATAAAATATTCAGCGGCCAGCATGAAACACAAACTAAAACAAACAGCAGGCATCCGGTGGGAGGGAACGGTACAAACACCACGCATCACAACACCAGAAAACTATAAACAAGGGCGCCACTAGAAATATGAGGATAAACAATATGCATCACAACAGTATAAAACTAAGAACAGAACAGACCTGATTGATAAAATAAAGAACGTAAAATGCACCCCCAATACAATGTTAGCTACAAATCAAAGCCCGCATGGTTCATGGTGACTAAAAAGGACATGGAAAACGCTGGAATTGCAGTAGAACCAATAGAAAACAGAACACATTTAGAAATGCAGTTCAAAGGCAGAATTTCAGGAGAGAAAGAAAACAACTAGGCGAAAGTGGACTGAAGAAGAAAGGGAACAACACTCTAACAGAATGAAGCAAATTTGGAAACTAAGGAAATCTAATACAATGAAGAGAACCCGAAGTTGATTCATCGTACCCTCCAAACCGGCCGCGGTGGCTGAGGGGACTGAGGCGCTCCAGTCACGGTCTGCACGGCCACTGCGGTCGGGGGTTTGAATCCCCCCTGGGGCATGTATATTTGTGCCGTCCTTAGTCTTAGCTAGTTCATAAGTAGTTTGTAAGCTTAGGGACTGATGACCCCGTAGTTAAGTCCCATAAGTGCTACAAACATTTGAACATTTTGTACCCTCCAAACGGGTTATTCAAAGAAGAAGCATAAAAAATCGTTTTTTTTAGAATTTGCTAATTTTTCATCTCCCGTATCTCGCAAAATATGGATCCTAAAGAAATTATGAAGATGAGTTTTATCGTAGTAAATTTTATGCAGTTTAATTTTGTACCGTCGTACTTTTGCACTAGAGATAATGGATTTCGAGTTATTTAAGAAAAATCTAAAAAGGGTAACTTTATACGCCCTCCCGCGCTCGCGTTCACACCCCAGATGTCGAGACTTTTAGTATGTCGTTGATGATGGACTTCCCTACCGCTATACACAAAATTGCGACTACGCCATTTATTTCCCCTATTCGCTATTTTTCGGTCTGCCTTGACTGGAATATAAGAGGCGCGTCCAGAAAGTACGTTCCGTTTGGTAATAAAATGAAATTGTACACAGATACAGAAGAAATTTTTATTGCACAAAATTCTACAACTCTTAAACTACTTTTCTACATAACTGCCGAAATTTTTCAGGCATTTGTCATAGCGTGGCACCAGGTTTTGTATACGTTCTTCATAGAAATCTGCCGCCTGTGTCTTCAACCAGTCATTGGTGAAGTGAAATTTGGGGGAAGTCTATAGCGAGAGCACTAATTGTAAACCTACGATTTTCCTCGATCTTGTCATCAATCGCGTGAACCAGTTCTTCTGTAACCAATGGTGGACGCCCACTTCGTTCTTCATCTACATTCATCTACATACATACTCCGCAATTCACCGTAAGGTGCGTGGCGGAGGGTACACTGTACCACTACTAGGCATTTCATTTCCTATTCCACTCCCAAATAGAACGAGGAAAAAAAGAATGCCTATATGCCTCCGTACGAGCCCTAATTTCTCTTATCTTGTCTTTGTGATCTTTACGCGAAATGTAAGTAGGCGGCAGAAAGATCGTACTACACTCATAGTCCAGCCAATGAATGCATTGTAGAGTGCATGGAATATGCTATAATTTTTGACTTCAGGACTTCGTTAGGGGTAGTTAGGAGGTGAACATACTAAAAGTCCCCGCCCCTGAGGGGTGAGCTAAAGCGGGGGTGGGGGTGGAAAGGTACAATTTTTTGGTTTTTCGCTTATATCTCGAAAGCGGTCCGCTTTAGGAAGAAAATGTTCCAAATAAAAATGAAAGATAATTGAATTTGCTATAAAATTGTTTCGATACATATTAGTCGAATTCTTAACGGTTTTCGAGATATACGTTACTGAAAATCGACAATTTCGGAAAAAATCATTTTTACATCACTAATTTTGTCAAACATTTACTTCTAGTGATTCACTCGATCGTTTCTCCGAAAATTTGTCGGAAGGAAAGTTGTAGATCATTAAATTTCCTTGAATTTGATATGCATATTTATTACCTTATCTTCATCCAATCAGAAGTTATATCATTTATAAGATGTGCACTCAGTTTCAAGGTCCTTCTAGAAATGAGTGTTTTGAAATGCTGTGACATTTTTATCTTATGAATCGTGCTAGCATGGTAAATAACAACACCTTAACAATGACAAGAAGGTAATTTCAATTGAAAGAGAACACCTTTTTACAATTATAACTTGTATTACAATGTTGTGAATCATACAATGCAAGTATTTACAAGCACTGATAGTGATTCACAATGAAAAATAAGTGCATTGAATGCAACATTCTCATTTTTCTGAGGAATGCTCGAGTGTCATTCACCTTAGTCAGTAGTGGAGACATCGTCCAACAAGATTGGTAGTCTCGGTGTCACTGTCTCCATCTTCATCCTTAATTAATATTCAGACTCCGTTGTTGCAGTCGCCCTTGCAGTTCGGGCATGTAACAGAGCACTGTAACAACGATTTTATGGAACCACACCTCCACTGTCACAATCTTACGTGTATCGACAATAATTATCTTCAAGAATTCGTCAGGAGCAGCATCTAACTCAGAGAGTTTCGGAACTAGTTGGTCATTCCTTCTTTCCCAACCCCAATTCGGCGCTCCACGTTTCGGTTCCTCTCTTAACCAAAGTCGTACTTGGTGATACATTCGGAATGGATGCTGCTTAACATCTCCTTCAGTTGGAGGGAGAGTTGAGAGATTAGGCTTCATGTGCCCAGCTGCTTTTATAAATGATTTGTAGCGGAACACGTTGAGGGATGTCTTGGTGGCTGGAGCTCCATACCATGAGAGAGTACTCATGATTCGCGCTGTCTGAATGGAGTCGGGAAAAAAAGAATTATTGGAAAAATATCTCGGCAGCATGTTGTATGATTTTGGACTTCTGATGCATTTTGACAAACCGCACTTTATTCTTGCAATACGCTGCGGATGTCGTGTCACAGCCTGTAAATACGTGTAGGAATAACAAATGGACGTTGTCCTTCATTTTCAATTCCTGCTCCTCTTGTTATACATTGCTTGTGTCCCTTCCACTCTGGAACTACAATACCTTGTTTTTTGGCAACAAACCACAGAACGTCATTAGGTGCAGGATGTGGCGGCTCCTCTGGTATATCAATGTGTGCCACGGTCACATTTCGTAGACCTCCTTTCATCGTAATGTATGCTTCTAGTGGAATAGTTCCGAGTTTTCCAGTTACAGCTGATGTACAACAATCTCACAAATTCCAACTGACATTCATCATGATACACAGCCTCGTCCGCAACTAAATCATCTGAGGTGGAAAGATGCCTCATCGCTTCCTCTCCCCACTGATCATGTCTATCTCGAGAAGCATCCATACTCGTCACTTGCATGTCAGTTCTGTTGCGTCCTTTTGTGAGAAAATATCTTCCTTGGGCTTCTTTTGCTCACCATCAACACTTTCGGCACAAAAGAAACATTATGTTTTGAAATCGAATTTCGCTTGTTTGGATCTCAAAGTTGAAGGCTGAACTACTTCAGAGGACGATGAGAGTGCCTGTCTCTTTAAATGAGCGTTGATGGATTACGGCCGGATGTATTTTTTTCGACATTCATTATGAATCAGAAGGATGCCCAAACCTTCTAAAGATGAGCCATTGCTATGTCCCCTTTCTCTAATTGCCTTGATGAGTGATAGTATTCCTTTTTTGTCACTGTGAAAACACCAACATCTGGTCCATCTATTGTTTCATCACATCAAAACACCGAGTAGCCATTACGCTGACTACATAGTCAACATTTTCATAAGTAAATGAAAAATATCACGAAAAGCCAACATACAAAGTTTTCTATCCTTGGAGAACTTTTAAAGTGAACTGAAGTAAGAAGTGAGCGAGAACACTCCATTCCACCCCTTTGTCCAATCTCTTGGAAGGAGCCAGTGTACGCCTTCGATGTTCGTCGTGGGGCTTCCCCATCGTTAACCCTCTGCCGGGCGTTAGGTACCGGCGACCTTGAAGGCGTGTCCACTGCAGGTGACAAATAAATGAGCATTGACCATTCCTCCTCATAAAAATGAAAATGTTGCTTTGAATGCACTTATTTTTCACATTGAATCACTATCAGTGCTTGTAAAAACTTTCATTGTATGATTCATAATATTATAATAAAAGCTATAATTCTAAAAAGGTGTTCTCTTACAATTCCAGTTACCTTGTTATTGTTAAAGAGTTGTTATTTACCATGCTAGCACGTTTCATAAGACATAAATGTCACAGCCTCTCAAAACACTTATTTCCAGAAGGACCTCGAAACTCAGTGCACATCTTACAAATGATGTAACTGCTGACTGGCAGACGATAAAGTAATAAATGTGCATATCAAATTGAAAGAAATTTAATGCTCACCAACTTTCTTTCTGACAAATTTTCTGAGAAACGATCGAGTAAGTCACTAGAAATAAATGTTTGACAAAATTAGTGATGTAAAAATGATTTTTTTTCCGAAATTGTCGATTTTCAGTAACGTATATCTCGAAAACCGTTGGGAATTCGACAGTTATGTATAGCAACAATTTTATACCAAATTCAATTATCTTTCATTTTTATTTGGAACATTTTCTTCCTAAAGCGGACCGCTTTCGAGATATAAGCGAAAAACAAAAAAATTATACCTATCCACCCCCACCCCCACTTTAGCTCACCCCCCAGGGGCGGGGACTTTTAGTATGTTCACCTCCTAACTAACCCTAACAAAGTCCTGAAGTCAAAATTCTCGCATATTCCATGCACTCTACACCCCTCTTTTGAGCACTCATTGACTGGACTATCAGCTTCAAATTCCGGTCCTCTAAATTTACTTAACATAAATTCACGAAAAGAACGTCGTCTATCTTCCAGCGATCCCCAATTGAGTTGCCGGAGCATTTCCGTGACACTCGCGCATTGGTCGAACCTACCGGTAACAAATCTAGCTGCTCGCCTCTGAACCCCCTCTATGTCTTCCTTCAAACCGATCTTCTGCGGGTCCCAAACACTTGAGCAATACTCAAGACGTGGTCGTACAAGCGTTTTATACGCGGTCTCCTTTACAGGTGAAGTACATCTTCCCAAAATTCTCCCAAGAAACCGAAGTCGGCTGTCCGCCTTACTCACAACTGTCCTTACATGTTCGTTCCATTTCATCGTGCACATCACTACGTCCGCCATTGAACTGTCGGACCCATCTTCTCACCATCGAATCACTCATCGCATTTGGTCCGTAAACATCGCAAATTTGCCGATATATTTCACTTGGTTTTTACTTTCCTCGCATTCAGAAACCGAATCACCAAACTGATTTCACAGGCGGCGGGATTTTCAATCAACGCCGACATTTCAGACAAGCACAACAAAGCGTATGTAACTGACAGCGATCTCCAAATGGCAAAGTTCTTCTCCTTCATACACTTCGTCTACAGCGCATGTGCGGAACTACAATGGCAGAGCTGCAGCGGGGATAAATTGAAACGGAACTTACTTTCTGGACGCGCCTCGTATGATTTGAACGTTTTCACATTTAAAAAAGCAGAACAAAAAATGTTTGTAATTCTATCGGACCAAACTGCGTGGTCATCAGTCCGTAGCTTACAAACTACTTAAATCTAGGTAAACTAACCTAAGGACCACACACACACCCATGCCCCGGGGAGGACTCGAACCTCCACGGCGAGCAACCGAGCGCTCCGCAGCGAGACGCTTTAGACCGCTCGGCTACTCCACCGCGACAAAACGCAGAACACTGAAACGTTATATTGAATAAGAAACTGGAGAAACGATAGCTAATTCGCATTCCAATCTGATAGCTAGCTTTCTTATATTAGGTTTTTTGCGCCGCAGTCTCGGTACACGTGTTCTGATGCAGTGGCGGCTGGTGATAATGTGCTAATGTGCTGCAGCACACTGTAAATATATATTACTATACTGGAATAAGAGCTAGGCATCACAATAAAATTATGACAATTCCTTTCCAATGCGTATTAGAATGCTAGTAATAAGGATGAAAACGCATTTTGGAGCGCTCTCGCCGCGATAGCTGGAAACCAGCTCCGTGTGCTGAATTGGGATTCAGCCGCGCTGGTACGCACGCAGAGAGGCGGCGACGTCGTCTGTTCGCTAGTGCGCATGCGCAGACGTGACGTTAGGCGTAACGACTCATGTGTGTTGAGACAGCGCCCCCTATAGAAGAAAGCCTGCGCACGACATCACAACATGGCGGCGTTGAGAGGCTGAGAGTCCTCCGAAAGATTGTAAACATTAGCAGTGCACGCTGTTTATAGTGCATTCCTTCGTTCAGGAGTGTATTTATTATGTAAATTGCTGTTGTGTACGGTGTGATCGCTACGCTGGACGATTTGTGTGTATGAGAACAACGTGTGATCTCTTTTTTCTGTTCTGCCGTTTCGCTGTTCTGTGCCGAAATGTAGAGGAAATTACGACTGTGGCCCAAAAGTTACCGTCTTTAAACGTCCGGATAAGAATAAGCTAATGGGGGTGGAAACCAGATGAATCGCAATATCCAACTGTAAACAGTCATGACTTAAACTCTTTTATAAGGTTCAACAAAAACGAAATCTTACTCATTAACGTGAAGAAGGAGCCAAGTTATCCTGGAAATTCTTGATATCCTTTTCTTCTTCTTCGGACGTTTAAAGACGGTAACTTTTGGGCCACAGTCGTAATTTCCTCTACATTTCGACACAGAACAACGTAAATGCATTTTGTCAGTTAAAAAGAGATCACAAGTTGTTCTCATACACACAAATCGTCCAGCGTAGCAATCACACTGTACACAACACCAATTTACGTAAAAATACACTCCTGAACGAAAGAATGCCCTATAAACAGCGTGCACTGCTAATGTTTACAATCTTTCAGAGGACTCTAAGCCTCTCAACGCCGCCATGTTGTGACGTCGTGCGCAGCCTTTCTTCTATAGGGGGTGCTGGCTGAGACCGACCGCAGTGGGTCAATATTCCTCAATTTCTCTTCGCGCTGTGTGTAACGGCTGCGGAAGAACAGTATATGACGAATATTGCGGCATACAGAGTCAAATAGCGCGCTGGCTCAGGCGTCTTGCGCGTTGTCTCTCAAACCTACCTGTGTGAGGCTCGTATTCAAATACCTCTGAGTCTAAATTTTTAATTTCTGTAAATAAAATTAATATTTTTTACACATTATATTTACTTGACAAGGTGGCGAAAAATTCTTCGCTTCTGTGGCCATAATGTCCACAGTTGCTTTCATAATTATGAATAGCAGTGATTTTCCGTCTTTGCAACTACAATAAAAATGCGATTTTTTTCTCACCAGACGCGTTTCCTTTTATTGAATGTAAAACATCTTCTGTGGTCTGTAATAATAGAAATCTACAGTTTGTTTTGTGTTTAGATCGAAAACAGTTCTTAAATGGACCCTGAAAAGTAGGCCTAATGTTTGGTACTTACGGAAATTTTGTCTTCTTTTCGCTTCACATCATGGAATGCCGGTCTGTTTAATGCAATACCGCCGGTTCTTCATGCTGTGTCGTTATCTCATTACTTTCACTGTTTCACTGTTCATAGTAGAATCAGTAAAAACAAAAACAAACACTACTGATCTGTGGAAAACAACTATGAACAGTGAAACAGATAGTAGTGAGAAAACGACACAGCATGAAGAACCGGTGGTATTGCATTAAACAGACCGGCATTCCATGATGTGAAGCGAAAAGAAGACAAAATTTCCGTAAGTACCAAACATTAGGCCTACTTTTCAGGGTCCATTTAAGAACTGTTTTCGATCTAAACACAAAACAAACTGTAGATTTCTATTATTACAGACCACTGAAGATGTTTTACATTCAGTAAAACGAAACGCGTCTGGTGAGAAAAAATCGCATTTTTATTGTAGTTGCAAAGACGGAAAATCACTGCTATTCATGTGATTCTTCAGTTTCTCCCGGCGTATTTGACTGCATGTATTAACTGCGGGTAGTAAATATAACTATGAATAGCAGTAATCAAAATATCCACGGGTGTACTGCCGGTCTATAGTGTCCAAAGGGCACAATATTTCGGCGATCATACATGTCGCCATCATCAGGTGAACTGACGCACTGAGCTCCTGGAAACGCGCCGGCACGGAGATCCGCACGCTACGGCTGCTCGAAGGGAACTGGGTTCTAGCCCGGTAGCGGGCCATTTAAATACCCTCGGCCCACCGAGCGACCCCTCCGCGGTCCGCGCCCCGCGCCGCGCAGTGGAACCGATTGCGCCGGCGTCTGAGATGACGTCGGAGTGAGGGCTCTGTCCGCCGTGGTCGTCACATCGTTACGTTTGCTAGATTTACTCTTAATTAACCCAATCGCTGGTTCCCAAGCTTTGCTAAGATTGTAGCCACAGTCACGGTTTATGAGGTCGTCACTTGTGCGAATTTCAACGGTCTCTCTAACGACGCAGTCGCAGTATCTCGACGTCTGTACTAGAATCCTAGTGCCTTCATAGTCCATCGCATGATTCTTCAGACGCCGTCGCAATCGGTTCTACTGCGCGGCCGCGGCGCGGGGCGCGGACCGCGGAGGGGTCGCTCCGCGGGCCGAGGGTATTTAAATGGCCCGCTACCGGGCTAGAACCCAGTTCCCTTCGAGCAGCCGTAGCGTGCGGATCTCCGTGCCGGCGCGTTTCCAGGAGCTCAGTCCGTCAGTTCACCTGATGATGGCGACATGTATGATCGCCGAAATATTGTGCCCGTTGGACGCTATAGACCGGCAGTACACCCGTGGATATTTTGATTACTGCTATTCATAGTTATATTTACTACCTGCAGTTAATACATGCAGTTGGCAGCGCTGTTATAGATTCCCGTGAAGGTCGTACTGCCAATATAGTATTAATTGATATATAATTAAAGGCAGTCATACAAAGGTTGACTTTTTATTTTAGTATATTTTGTTTCCTGTTTATTTAAAAATGTCTGTAAATGTATCGGACCAAACTGCGTGGTCATCAGTCCGTAGCTTGCAAACTACTTAAACCTAGGTAAACTAACCTAAGGACAAACACACACACACCCATGCCCCAGGAAGGACTCGAACCTCCACGACGAGCAACCGCACGCTCCGCAGCGAGACGCTTTAGACCGCTCGGCTACTCCACCGCGGCTCCTGTTTATTTTTGTAATATTGTAGCACACTGGTGAAATTTTGTACGAGCCGGCACTGAACTGTTGTCGCCAGATGGCAGCCGGCTGGCGGCGTTCCGCGGCTGCAAATACATCGAGACGTCGGCGTTCCTGCAGCACAACGTGGACGAGCTGCTGGCTGGGTCGCTGCTGCAGATACACCTGCACGAGCAGCGGCGCGCAGAGCCGGCCGTCCCGCCTGGCTCGCCGCTGCTGCGCGCGCTCAAGGGCTCGCGCCTGCTGCTGTCCCGGCTGCTCTCCTACCGGGAGCTCGCCAACTCGTCCGAAGACCTGTTCCACCTCTGAAAGGCCCGGCCCTTTCCTCAATGTCCGCCACACCATTCACTCTTCTTTATTCTTTAATCGCTTCACGCTTCGAAACTACAGTTATGTGTAGCAGTGGCGTAACTAGTACTTCGCTTTGGGGGGGGGGGGGGATAGATCTGCTTGACGTGCAAAATTTTATTCAGTTTCCAGGCAGATTAACATCTACCACTCCCGTTGAAGATTAATTCACTCCCATCCAATGAAAGCCGAGTTTCCAATCTTTACCAGATTGCTGTTATACAATTTCTTTCTTTCCTTTTTTTTCTTTTTCTCTCTCTCTCTCTCTTTGGGTTCTGGGGGGGGGGGTTCTATCCCCCTCATCCCCCCCGTAGTTACGCCACTGATGTGTAGCTGAACCCATTTCTTCCCAAAAATAGAAATCGTAAAAAAGTTTTATATTTAGTCATCGAATTCTCTTTAAAATAATTTAAATAACATTACAAATATTACAAACTAGCACTATGTTTTGTAATTTTCACCACCCATGTTGCTCTGATTCCTAGTAAAAAAATAGAAAAATTTAGTTTTTGTGATCACTTTCTTCTATTTGTTGAAACTGTGCAATATTTTCTGTTGTTCTTGTTGTGGTCTTCAGTCCGGAGACTGCAGCTCTCCAACAATACCCTATCCTGAGCAAGCCTATTCAACTCCACATAAGAACGGCGACCTACATCTCAGTCTGCTTACTGTATCCATCTCTTGGTCTTTCTCTGCGGTTTTTACCCCACACACTACCCTCCAACGCTTAATTCGCAATTCCTTTATGTCTAAGAATGTGCCCTACCAATTTATCCCTTCTTTTAGTCAAGGTATGCCAGAAATTCCTTTTCTCCCCAGTTCTGTTTAGTACCTCCTCATTAGTTACGCGATCCACCCACCTAATCTTCAGCATTCTTCTGTAGCACCACATTTCAAAAGCCTCAATCCTCTTCCTGTCCGCACTGTTTCACTCCCATACAAGGCAACACTCCATACAAATGCCTTCAGAAAGGACTTCCTTAGGCTTAAATCAATATCCGATGTTAACAAGTTTCTTTTCTTCAAGAACGCTTTTCTACCCATTGCCATTCTGCATTTTATATCCTCTGTACTGCAACCATCATTTGTTATTTTATTGCCCAAGTAACAAAACTCATCTACCTCCTTTATTGCTTCATTACCTAATCTAATTCATTCAGCATCGCCTGATTTTCTTAGAGTGCACTCCATTACCCTTGATTTTCTCTTGTTAATGTTCATTGTATACACACCTTTCAACACACTGTCCATTCAGTTCAAATACTCTTCCAAATCCGTCTCTGACAGAATTACTATGTCATCGGCAAAACGTAATGTTTTTATTTCTTCACCCTGAACTTTAATCCATTCTCCAGATTTCTCCTTAATTTCCTTTATGGCTTGATCAATGGACAAATTGAATAACATTGGAGAAAGGCTACAACCCTGTCTTACTCCCTTTCCAACCACTGAATTCCTTTCATGCCCTTCAACTCTGACAACCACTGTCTGGTTTTTGTAGAAGTTGTGAATAACCTTACGCTCCCTATATTTTACTCCTGCTTGCTTCAGAACTTGATTTTATTCTAATCAACATTGTCAAAAGCCTTCTCCAAATCTACAAAAGCTAGAAATGTAGGTTTGCCTTTTCTTAATCTATCTTCTATTATATGATAACATTGATGGTTTCACTTATGAAATATTGAATAATACTCTGTGTGAAGTTGGACTTGACATTTCTTGTGTATGTAGATACTCTGACGTTTGTGAATCTTGCATCTGCCTTTTGTAAGGCTAAATTTTGTGTTGCGTGTACGCAACACTGGGAAGAAATGGCTTAAGTTAGAATCTCCACATTTATTATACAAGTGACAAATGTTGTAGTGTAGATGTAGAAAATATGCTTCTACTTACTCGATGTTTAGTCTTATAACAAAAGGTAGTTTGTCGTACGTCGTCATGTATTGAATTCACTTTGTGTACCACTTACGCTAGAGTCATATAAGTAGCTTAGTGACGAGTTACTACTACTATTCCACACGGCATCAGTACACAGCGTAATTAAAAAATAAATTAAATATTTATGGTTTACCTTACAAAAATGTACCTATTTCAATTATGTAACGTGTTCTCCAGGGTACTTGAAAGTAGCTTGATATATCCACATTTAGGTATTCTGTGATTTCCCTAAATCGCCTCAGATTAATTCCATGATACTTCTGTAAACATCACCTCACATACCATTTCCCATCCCAGTCTCAGTTCATCGTTGCTGCTCTCTTTGTCGACGCTCGACGGTACGATAAACTATGGAATATTCACTTTTCTCCGGCTGTTTCACTGTATAGCTCCTCTTTACAACCCGTATCATAAAGGACATATTTTATTGATTCGAATTATTTTACTTCTTTCTAACACTCCCTCAGAATTTTGGATTAAAATCAGTGCCTATTACCAAATGAAACTACCATGCCCCCTTTTTCTCTGTTTTTGTCTGAAAACTAATCTCAGGAACTACTGTGCGGATTTTGGTATTGTTTTCACCGACGATTTGACTGACTGACAAGGAAGGAAGTGCGACATTTCGTCTTCAGTCTGTACTGCTGCACATCAGCCCACTAAAACCCTGCTGCGTAATGTCTATACTTATTATAAATTACATTCCCCAGCCACAACATAAGCTGGAACTTCGATTTACACACTGTCTTTTCCTATCATTCTTTGTAACAGAAACGTCACGGCCCGTGAACGAAATAATTTTAGTAAACCTAACAGGCAACACATTGTGAACCCGTCATTACTCTGTCCAAAGAATAAAACGGAAATATATTTATAGTACCCCCGGAGACACAAAAAAAATCTAGAAAGTTTGAGTTTTATTCAGTGCATTTCAATTTATCATTTCAAAGAGTAAAGACAGACAGACATGGTTGTCCTGAGCTTATATGATACGTCCCTAAGTAGTAAAATATATATATGAAGAAGCTTGTATAGTAATTAATACAATAGCTTTTTCCAAACTATAGCTTTTCTTCTGTAGATTGTTTTGTTTTACATTAAGAGGCGCCACTGAATACCTGAAAAAAATAATTTTAGTATATAGAAGTATATTAGTCGTAGCTAAATGGATTAACATTGTAACATGTAGTCTTTGAAAAGGAACTAGGTATAACTTAAGCTGTTACGAATTCTAAGACTGTTTTGAACACTGTAATACTTTACTTGGCATGGTCCTGTTGAAGGTGATATTCCCTTCCATTCCTCATACCTTTGAAATGAGTTAGCCTTTGAAATGCGACCTATATACAAACACGAATTCCAAACCATAGTGATACTGGGTATTTCTAACATTTCAGTGACATGTTCAATAAGTTCAACATTACAGTTTGAAGGTTTATGGGTTCAATCCCGAGTCGATCCCGGATTTTATTTTATTTATCGCTTATTTCGCATATACCAATGGTTCCTTGTTGTACAAACTTCCAAGCTGGACTGGTTATCTGAGTCCATTATAGCTACCTCTACATATGGCAGGTTAGTCAATTCATAGATCAGTGGAAGACAATGAGGTACTACATCCACCAGGAACATGTCTAGTGAAGTAGTATTGTTTTCTAATCAGCCTTTGGGTTAATGGATTAAATTAAAAAGTATTAAAAATAAGTGTGTAAAATATTGTGTACTCTGTTTCAGATGATATTCCCAATAACTGCATTTCATATTAGTTGACTTTTATATTACGCTAGATTTCAAGAATACATAGTCACTAGTGTATGAAGAAAGTATTAGTTAGAAAGTATTATTTAATAACATATAAATTATTAAATGAATGTTGTAAATGTATAAGAAATATAATACTCCAACTGTAATGCATACTTTCCTAAATAATTCACGTTACATCAAATATGTAATTTATTTAAAGACTTATCTGTGTATTGTGTTGGTAAATATTTAGAAACAAAATAGTATTATGTAATACTTTATTGTATTTATCACTAGAGAACCTATTATGTCGTATTTTTTAAAAATTTTCTCTGTAGTGTATTCTATGGCTTCATACTATATCTGTTAATTATGCTGTAAACCATCATCATATACATATATATATATAAATATATATATATTTATTTATTATATTGTCATAGTTCGCTGATATATGAATTTTAAAACATATGTAAGTCATTATCATAAATTTATCTTCTTTAGGAATCAAAATATAATTGTTCTAACACTTAACTACTCTGAATGTCCTATATTCAATATAGTAGATAAATATATCACACAAAAAAGTAACTCATTGTTTTATTGTAACGTCTCCTTCCTCAACATTTTCCAAAAATGGCATACTAGTATCACATTTAAAATGAAGAGCCTAAACCTCTTTACAGTTGAACAACAGAAAAGTTCAATGCTAGTACCTGATTTAACAAAAACAATCTTTTATTGTGAATAATTGTCTGTCAGTTCAGAAAGTTTGTTATTCCTGATTTGATGTGCTTAAACACATCTTACATTTTTCTTTCTAATTATTGCTGACTCCACAAAATTATTATTATTACTATTTTTTTTTAGAAATTTGTTTTACAAAATATATACAAATCAATCTTAACTATTATGGAGAGCGTTAAAGACTGTTCTCATTGCTCATGATTCCTTCTCATTTCATTACACAGCGCACGCCTGATGTTTTAAATGAATAAATATTAGGCATGCGTTTATTGTTTAATATTTCCTCACTGACAAATACGTTGTTTGTTTGCAGTATAACAGTCACAGGTAGCCATTTCATAGCAGGTACTGGAGTGACACACTTAATGTGGCTTCTAAAATTGACTGTGGTGATAAATCCAAAAAGAAATTGAGTTAGATCTCTGTGTGTGCCACAAATAAAAGTCCTTTAGTTTTACATCTAAATATTGATTATAATATTGTGTACTTCATCTCTACCACACATCTCTGGGAGTTGACTTCAAAATAAGTGACAACTTGATTCATTTTCCTAATTGTAGCATTTCTTGCACATGGATTTATCGATATACATAATGTTTCTATAGTGAAAATGTACTTTCTTGAGATTGATTCTTTTCATTGCATTGAGATACACAGAGAATAACACAAAACCGATTTCATTGTATTTTTCACAATTAAATTAGCATTGCAGTTTTGCATGTACGTAATTAAAAACAACAGCTGGATAACTCACATAAGAAACAATCATCTGAGTAAAAACAGACTGAAATACTTTTTGCAAATTTAATTGAGTGTTGTAATGAATTTTCCATTGAAGCTAATGTAAAATTTACAATCTCTGTACACTGCTAGTTTTTGCACATATCATTGAAACAGAAAGGTTTAGTGCAAGAACTGACGTTCACTTACTCAGCAATGTATTTCGTAGAGCAGATTGGAAAATATTTGAAAGTTCAAGTCTCAGACTGAAGTGGAAGATGTAATGATAGTTGTAATTAAAACAACTGTGTGTATAAATGATAAATCAGGTTTGTTGGTTTCCAAGAGAGAAAAAATATGTAGTTGACATATAGGAACAACGAGAGTGCATGTAACTCAAGACCGTAAAAATCCAGAGAGACTACAGATCCAGCAGTAGACGTCAGATTCTTGACTTTGATTTTGTGTGTAAGTGTAATTAACAACATCAACAGAATAACTTTTACCTGGTGCAGAACTGTAATAAAATGAGTTAATTACTTTTATTTTTCTATAAATATTATGGATTTTATATTCAAGCCAGATTTAAATTAAGATGAGCTGTATCGAAATAACATAATACCAGACCCATTAGTTTCACCATATTAAAGAAGCTACTCATTTAGTAGCTAGTAATTTTACTGGGACAAAATACGAACATAATTGAAAAGACTACTTACGTTTGCCAGTACATTACTGAGTGGTAGTTACCATCTTATTAGCACTCCCAATCATACTTTTAAGGTAAGTATTCTGACTACAAGTCAGAAATATTCGACGTAAGGCCTAACGAAGAGAAGTCGTCTTTCTGAAACGTATCGTAGCTTCCGGAAAGTTCACGCATAATTTGCCTAATATTCGACTTACAAGCTTGCGTTTTATCGCGCCAGTAACATACGTTGTTTGAAAGGCCATTACATTTGGCGACACTCATCTTCACTACTCCACGCGTATTCATGAAACATTCTACTCTAAAATAAATGAAAATCAAATCATGTCGACATGAGCACTTGTCGTTGGGATTCGGGAAATTTTATAGTCTGCCGAAACCTACGTAATCTCACAATGCATCGTTCAGGCCCCTTATTTCATTTGTTTCCTTAAGAGCTTGTACTGTCGGGTTTGGTGGAGTCGTTCTCGTACCACCAAATTTGCTGCGCGGATATGTCCACACGGCACTATCTGCGGATGATACCTTCAGAAATAACGTTCGATTTTCGCTAAAAGACAAGCCTTTGTTTGCCTAATGTAGTGCAGGCTAAACGTTAAATGGTCCCTCGGTGACTGATGGTTATCGGAAGATCATGGGTGATGGAATGTGGTTGCCAGTCCTGGGTTGACGGCTGATGGTGACCCCTGTAGGATGGTTTTTATTATCCACCGTGTACTCTATTGCTGCCTCTTCTTCTCCAGGCGGCTTAGACACACTACCACGCACCAAACTGTCATCTTGGCGTGAACACAGGATGGAGATGAAGGATCCTCAGCACTTTCTCCGGGAGGACGTCGTGAGGCAACTGTTGTTGGTGTGGGGTCTGTGTGAGAGGGGAGCTAAAAGGGTATGGATTGTCAATGGGCGGGTAGGTATTGCCGTAGAGCGACATGCAAAGCGTCTGCAGGCCATTTACTTCAATTGCTTCCTTAACAGCTTGTACTGTAATTAGGGGTCGAGCTTGGTAGAGTCGTTCTCGTAACAACACAGGGAAAGAACATACTGGTGCAGCAGTCACGTTGGCCTCTCTGCGGACGGGTCACTGCATTTCTGCATTGATCGTGAGTGCGACTATTGAGGCGTGCGTCTGCGTTGTACCTCCTACCCCCGCATTCCTGCAGGGCCATGTCTCTCCGCTTCTTCTTGGCTCACCTCCATGGCTATGGCTTCCTGACTTTCTGCATTGGCCATTGCTGCGACCGTGTCCGCAGTCTGTGCTGCAACGTCCGAACCAACACTCGTCTTGAAAAGTGGGGAGGGCAGGGATGTTGCAGGGGCAGGCGTCTCTTATTTAGCTGCACGAAGCTCACGAATCAGCTGTTCTTCCTGACAACGAGCTCTATCCAGGTCGGCATGCAGGGGCACCCTCTCATCCACCAAGACGTCTCTGCCAATCTGACTCCTATAGCGGCACGCAACCTGGCACACAGAGCGTACGTCTGGAATGGGCCGCTCAAAAAAATGTTCAAATGTTTGTAATTCTATCGGACCAAACTGCGTGGTCATCAGTCCGTAGCTTACAAACTACTTACACCTAAGTAAACTAACCTAAGGACAAACACACAAACACCCATGCCCCAGGCAGGACTCGAACCTCCACGGCGAGCAACTGCGCGCTCCGCAGCGAGACGCTTTAGACCGCTCAGCTACTCCACCGCGGCAATGTGCCGCTCCACCGTCTGGAGTTGTGGGGGGTGGCGGTGTCAGACCACGTATTTATTGTTGCAGTTCGTCAGCAGCAGCTGCTTACTCCTTCTACTTGGCGGTCTTGCATCTTTTTCTACGTTTCTCTAGTAATGAGACTGGAAGCCTTCCACAAGGAAGCGTTATAGGTTTCCTACTCTTCCTCGTGTTTACAAACGATTTAGGAGACAAATAAGAAAAGCTCCCTTAGACTGTTCGCGGATGATGCTGTCGTTTATCGGTTAGTGAAGTCAACAGAGGATCAAATGCAACTGCAAAGCGATTTAGACAAAATTTCTACATGGTGCGAAAATTGGCAATTGACACTAAATAAAGAAAAGTGTGAAGTAATACACATGACCACTAAAAGAAATCCGCTGAACTTACGCGATAAATCAATCAAACCTTAAGGTCGTAAATTCTACCAAATACCTAGGAGTTTCAATTACGAACAACTTTGACTGGAGAGAACACACAAAAAATATTGTGTGGAAGGCGAACCAAAGGTTACGTTTCATTGGCAGAACGCTTCGAAGATGCACCAGCTCCACCAAAGAGACTGCCTACATCACACTTGTGCGTCCTCTCCTGGAGTACTGTTGCCCCTTGTGGGACCCTCACCAGGTGAGACTGACGGAAGACATTGAGAAGGTTCAGAGAAGGGCAGCTCGTTTTGTTTTATCACGTTACGGTGGGGAAAGCGTCACGGAAATGTTGCACAAATTGGGGTGGAAATCATTAAAAGAAAGACGTTATTCATTGCGGCGTGATCTGTTTGCGAAGTTTCAATCACCGACTTTTACTTTCTGAATGTGAAAATATTTTGCTAGCACCCGCCTACTTAGGGAGACATGACCATCCCAATAAAATAAGAGAAATCAGATCGAAAACTGAACGATTTAGGTGTTATTTATTCCCGCGCGGTATTAGAGAATGGAACGGTAGAGAAAAGTTATGAAAGTGATTAATGAACCTTCTGCCAGGTACTTAAATGTGATTTGCAGAGTGTCGATGTAGATGTAGAAGCCGCGAAAACTGGCGCCGTCATTGCCATCACTTGGGTGCGCCCCTTCTTTCGGCTTCCGATCTGAGTGTCCCGCGTGGCTCAACACATTTGAGGCGGACACGTCCCGCTGTAGTGTTTGGCATGCCCAAGTTGCTGGCAGCGCTCGGTTTTCGTCTCCTCGTTGTCGTGGATAACGCTGCCTGCCATCCTGGCTCTCCAGCCGCAAGGTTCTCCAACGATTTCTTCTGACCCCTGCTACAGTTTCCTTTGTCGAGCCCAACCGTAGTCGTAAGCGTAGCGAGCGCTCGGAGTGACAGCCTCCTGCGGTGTTCCCTCTGTCAACAGCTTTGGAAAACTTGTTTCTGTCTGATTTACCGGCCGAGTAGCGCATTGGTAACACAATGGACTCGCGTTCGGGAAGACAGCGTGTCCGGCCATTCTGCTTTAGGTTTTCTGTGCTTTCCCTAATCTCTCTAGGCAAATGCCAGGACCTGGCTGCGGAGCGCACGGTTGCTCGCTGTCGGAGGTTCGAGTTCTCCCTGGGGTGTGTGTTTGTCCGTAGGTTAGTTTACCTTAGTTTAAGTAGTTTGTAAGCTACGGACTGATGACCACGCAGTTTGGTCCGATAGATTTACAAACATTTGATTTGAAATATCAAAGGGCACGGCTGATTTCGTTTCTCCACCCTTAGCAAAAATCAATCGGAGAGTGTGCTCCGTCTCTAGTAAACACAATGTCGACGGGACGTTAAACATTATTCTTCCTTCTTTACGTTTTATGGATAGTTTCGAAGAGAAAGCTCTGGAAACAGTCAACCGCGGCTAGTGTGCGTTTTCAGATATGTTGAGGACACATTAATTGTGGTGTTGCCACATGAGACTGAAATACTTCAAGTGTTCCACAGAAAAATGTGAACTCGTTGCACCCTAGTAACAAATTTTCCATGGAGGTTAAAGATGACGATGAACTCCCCTCTTTTGACATTTTACCACTCCGTAAGAAAGAGACTGAAAGAGGTTTAATGTATCGTACATCATGATATCATTAGAGATTAAATATAAACTCGAATTGGGGAAGAAAATTCGCCATGTTCCTTCTACGAAATCGAGTGCGTAACTGTATTATGTGATTCTTGTAAATCATTGAAAGCATAAATCGGGATTACCGGGAAAGTTTTGATACACATACGAGGCCAGTGCCTCACCACTATGGTGCTTTGGTTGGTCACGTCCATGTACACATATTGGGCATATCAGAAACCTGTTTCTGAGGTATGAAATGCTACTGCATTAGGAGTCATGAAGAGCAATATCTACGACACATCATAGGCATAAGAGAGGAGGTATAATACTTTTCATGTACGCAAATCTCATAACCACTGAAATTACACAACAGCATGAATTTTAATTATAAGACGTTTTCCGTCTTACGCTGACTACAATTAAAACAATTATTTCACACCAGACACGTTTCACTTTTTTTTTTATTTAGAAAGCATTTTCTATGGTTGGTGTTATTGCCTCTTTCTTATATCCCATTGCTGTTTTTCCGTCTTGTTGCCTGGGTTTGGACGGATTGTGATATGTGTTTTTTATTTGTACTCGGCGAATTTCGCTAATTTTTGTCTCGTTTTTCTTCGTTTCATTTTTTACCACGTCACTTTTTCTAAGTTGCGTGAAGTTTGCACATCACCCGCTTTTAAATGGAATGCCTTTCGGTTTGTTTTTCACTTCACCATAGTTACAAATAAAAAAGCGAGGCGTTTCTGGTGTGAAATAATTGTCTAAATTGCAGTTAGCGTAAGACAGAAAACATCTCACAGCTATTTTAACAGCTGCTGCTGAAGATGGCCACACAACCAAACAGAATGAAGTTAATAAATATAAGTCACTTAGGTGACATCGTGGCTGCAACTATGGCAAACTTTGTTGCACAACTAGGACACAATCTACCATAGCATTTCCATTAGAACAAAATATACAAAGCCAAATTTATGACACAGAGTGATGTAAACGGCAGACACCATAGATTCGGTGGCTACTACTATTTTATAATGCTGTCAGAGACACAATTATAATAAAATAAACAAAGAAGGAAGATTATGATTTAAAGACTCCTCCACGATGTCTTTGGAAACACAGTCTTACATTAGGAAACAATGGGTACAGTAATTGACCTTACCGAAATCGTGGAAAGCATTTTGATTTTATATAATTAAGGTAATTAAACAGAGCCTAAATGAGGATGGTCAAAAGGAGATATGAATTACCGTCTTTCACACTGTAAGTACAGCGCTGTGGCACCTCGCTCGGGCAGTAAGACATTTCCCTGATGAACAGATCTGCCTACGGCACTACGTAACTTGAACACTGCCACAATACGTTACTCTCCAGTCCAATAAAGTCAAAGACCAACCACAGGCTAAGATAATCTGTTAAGAGTGACCATATGCTCTCCTTCTCTGCCCTTGCTCCTTCTCTTCGCCCAACACATCATACAAAGGCATTACATAAACCCTGACCGGGCAAAATAAGATCAAGCAAGTGCTTTATGACAACAATCCCTTACCCTCCTCCCCACATCCAACTGTGCGCTCTTCTTTGTACCGTGTTATCAGGATGGCGTACAGTAAAGTAAGTAGAAACAATCAAAGTTGAGTTATATCTTACTTTCCAACTCCATATACTCAGAAACGACATAAGCACTACAGTAAATCAGCAAAATCGTTATTATTTTGAAGCACTATAACTTTCCTCCAAGAAGTAACAGGCAAAAGGCCTGTAATTGCTTGCCTCAGAATGTAAGTTTAACATAAACGCCCCCCCCCCCCCCGCACCAGTTGAATAGAGATGGACACGCAAACACTTGCCAAGGCCCTCTTTTGTTGTTGACATGTTACAATAGCAAATTTGACCCAAGAGAATAAATCGCCTCTGAAGTACCACAGCCTCACTGGTCTTACATAAAATAATGTAACCAGTTAAAACTAGTATGTTGTTTGGTGGGATATAGGTAAGGCTGTTCTATTGATTGGAAAAAAAACCGGGTCGCTACAAGGATTTGGCAATAGTGAGCCAGCTAAAGGAGATCTGTTTCAAAGGCTACTCATTCAAAACTAATCTGGTGTTAAATGCAGCTGGCAGTTATCACTCACAATAATTAACTTTCCAATCACGCTGATTAAAGATTAGTTGAACACATTTTTTTCTATTCATTGACACTATAATTCTGTTTAGTTATGGCCCTAATATTAATACCTGCACAGTTTATTAGGAAACAGTGGGTTTAAACTAATTATATAACGGATATTATGAACACAGCAAGAATAATACGTAGTCTGCATAAGGCTCACTGACCACAGTATAAATTTGACTGCGAGAGAAATCTGGAAGAACACAAATCACTTTATAGTAATGCAACTGCGAGAATTTATTTCGTTAACTGACTAATTGCAGAAACTTAGTATCTTGTTCATCTGTGTAGTATTGCACAACAATCACTATTTTTATTAAACGTCACATCAATAAAGAAATATGTTAATCAAACTCAGCTTAGTCAATATTATGCTTGATTTTAATAGCCAATAACTTTCAATGAAAGGAAGAGGGTTAGCTTTCTAACTACAAAAGCGAAACAGGTAAAGAGGTTCAACTTCCTCAGTTATTAACAATAATTAATACATTACCTTATGATTGAAGAACAATAATAAATGCCGTAGCCGCGGTGAGCGTTCTAAGGCGTCTTGCTGCAGAGCGCGCGGTTGCTCTTCGTCGGAGGTTCGAGTCCTCCATCGGGCATAGGTGTTTGTGTTTTCCTTACTATAAGTTTCTTTAAGCTAGTTTAAGTAGTTTGTAAGCCTAGGGACTGATGACAAACGTAGTTCAGTCGTTTAGATTTACAAACATTTGAATTACGCCGTAAACAGTTCGTGTTTGCAGGGACCCATCATAGTTTGGTGCAAGTTGTCATCTGAGCTCTTGTCGGTAGACGTTAAGTGTAGAAGCTACCATTCACCAGCGAAAGGGTTACTACGCATGTTGATTTATAACGCGCAACTTTTCTTTGTATATAAATACGGAGCTCTTCACCAGTGCTCCATAAAGAGGAATTAACTGTTTGCGGACGCGCCCTAGCCAGCTGTGGCGCCTCCCCCCCCCCCCTCCTTTCATCTTCCCCTCTGCGTAGCCAACAACAATGGCATCCAAACAATGTGGTAGCAATACTTGGCTTCAGATAGCAGTGTTGCGTCTCCTAGAGAGTTAGTGTTTCGAGATAGTACACTGTTCTGTGCCCATTGATTAGTATTTTTGTGATGTAACTGTGTTTTTTCTATGTTCCTAAGAACGAATCAACTGACGAAAATAAATCTGAAAAAAAGAAACCATCTGGCACTTATTATCGAAACAGAAAGGGCACAAGAAAGGAAGGGAAATGAAAAATAAATAAATAAAATAACAACATTTTGTACGTCGTTCTCCACAATCACCGAAAAATCTTGCAAAATGCTGCTTCGCCAAACTGAAATACTACTGTGAGTTTAGCTGATGTCCTCACGAGAGCTACAGCTGCCTCTTCAAGAGTAGAACTATTTCTGGTACAGGTAAGAAATTATCTTCTTTGATTGTGCCAAACTCAGTTCCTTGTTTCTAAAATGTTACCTGAATTTCATTAGAATCAGCAAGTGGTTTGTAATCAAATAAATAGAAATAATATTAGAGGACCCGTGCAAATACTTCGCCCCTTTGGTGGAATGACAAAAAACTTGGTAAAAAATGGAAGTAAAGTTTAATGTTCACGCATAGATTTCATCAGAATCAAACAGTACAAGTGTTTAAGAACGTAAATGAAAGAAATTGATCCGCTGAGTGTTGTTAGGTCAAAAAGCACTGCGTTCCTTAATTGGAAGATATCGTAAAACAAACCGATTAAAATATTTAGTGCAAGGACAGGACACCCCGTTTGAATAAAAATAAAGGATGGAGAGACTTAAGTTACTTCTGATACTTGATAACAAATCTGCGAAAGAATACTATTCGTTTAAATAGAAAATGAAGGAAATCGGTCTGATAGAACATCCTGACCGACTGACTTTAATTTTCAAGGACATCCCCATTAGAAATACACAGAATTGCGTTTGACTATAGAAAAAGGAAGGCTAGAGTTATGTAAATTCTGATACTTGATGACAAATCTGTGAATGAATACCTTTCGTTTGAAACGAAAATGAAGGAAATCGGCCGGGAAGTTTGGTCTGGCCGACTGACTTTAGTTTTCGAAGATTCTTTTAATATGTAAGATGATCTTTAAAAATTTGGAATGCAGTAGTGCCTCGACTACCAATCTCGCAGCAATCCAGGCTTCCATATTTTACAGTCTTTATAAATACCCAGCTTCAACTTTTAAATGCACTGTAACCGAGCACGTGTCTCGATTCCACAAATACTTCGAGAAATCAGTTACATAATGGAAAGGGAGATGGCGAATTTTCATCGGTACTCCCCATTCCCCCTCTGTCTCACAACTCCTCACTCCAGCATCTGTCCTTCTCCCCTCTCTTCTTTCTATCCCTTTCATCATCCCCTCATTTCTTTCTGTCTGTCGCACCTTCCCTCCTCAATCACAGATCACCTCCTAACGCCTCCTGTTCACTTCTCCCTGTCAATGTCCACATCCCCATCGCCCTATATATCCCTCCCCCTCTTTCTCCCACCTCCTCCTCCTCCTTCTGTTTGTACATTCCTCTGTTACTCTCTCTCCCTCTTTCAATCTGGCCCTCCACCTATCTGTGTCTGTCTCCTTCTTCCTCCTCTCTGACTGTCCATTTCCTGTCTCCCTTCACTCTCCACATTACCGTATCATGCCTATCTCAATAGGGGATTAATGATTTCGCCCTGTAGTTTCGTTTTCACGCAGCTCAGTGGTTACGACGTCATATCTACCGAAAAAAAATGTTTCTAAACCTAGTGGACCAAACTGCTATGGTCATCAATCCCTAGACTTACAAACTACTTAAACTAACTTATGCTAAAGACAACACACACGCCCAGGGCCGAGGGAGGACTGGAACCTCCGATTCTGAGCGGCCGCTCACACCGCTCCAAGGCGCCTTAGCGCGCTCGGCCAATCCCGCGCGGCCATATACACTGAACAATGTGTCATGCAGTGGAACAATGTTGGAGGTCCTTTCACTGATATATTTTAATATTGTTGTTGTTGTTTGTTAAGCTTATGGGACTTAACTACGGGGTCATCAGTCCCTTTTTAATATTGTCTGCAAAATGAACTGCGAACAGATGCAGTTTACGCATCTTAGGTTTATGATGCCATATCTCCAGAATTGACTTTCGCACAAGACATAATTTTGTACGTACATTTAGTGGCACATGTGTATAATGGCAGCAAAATTTGTTGCCCGTAGAGCACGAAGCAAAAAAGTAACAGATTTAAAAGTCATGCGAGTAACGGCAGGTTTTCACTCATCCCAGATTTAATGACGTCATTTGTGGAAATGTCAGTACAAACGTTTTCTATGCGGTCGATCATGTCTTCACTGCCTGTTGACATTTACTGGTACACCTTACCTTTCAAATATCCCCACAGAAAGAAATTTAGTGGCGTCATATCGGATGACCTGGCAGGCCAGTCAATAGGGCCACCTCTGCCGATCCACACACACACACACACACACACACACACAAAGTTCAATGACGTCATACCTCCTGAACGATGTGTTATAACGATATAATTTTGCAGGAAACATTTACTGATTTATATGAAAACTGTCTGCAAAAAGTATCATAAATACAGTTAGTAACAAAGAAATAATCAATAAAATCGTCACACTGACGCACACAACTGATAGAATAGGGTATAAGTTTCCATTACAATATTTCCTCCCACAACCACCTGGTGCACAATGCGAGACTCAAGACAATTCCCATGCATAAACGCCATCGACCTGCAGTTAATAGTTTTGGCTACATAGCGAAACACACGCATACACGTCCAAAGGTGTTCATTTTAACTGAAGGCATTCGAATATCACTGAAAAAAAGTACAATATGCATTTTTTTTTTTTTGTATCGGATGGGGAAATCCACTGATACTACACTCACCCCCCACCCAATCCAGTTGTTGGGTGGCTGAGAGCATCTCTGAAATCTTCAGTGGGAAACGCTGGTTTATATCGCAGATTACGATTTTACGTGACCAAAAATAAATAAACAAATAAAATAAAATAAAATAAATGCGTTTCGTCTTAATCATTTATCCATTTCGCCACAGATGGCGGTGTGATCAAAGGAATCTAAATGAGTCCTCAACTGTAATTTACAACATGCAGCTCAATGTCCATTTAATATTCAGTACTTCACGCTTTCAATTGTACACTCCACTCAAAAAGTTGTATACCTCCAAAATCTGTGGACCAGGGGACTACCTGTTGCGTCTCTATGTCCGGGACTCGAAGCAAACTTTCCCTTGCTTTTCTAATTAAAGTAAATGTTCAAATGTAGCATCTTTACTGCAGTGACGCGTCCTGCTAATTATTGTACGTATTATATAAGCATATTTGTGGCAATGTCAGCACAAGCTTTACTATGCGTTCGATCAGGTCTTCACTGCCTGTTGGCATTTACTGGTACACCTTACCTTTCAAATATCCCCACAGAAAGAAATTTAGTGGAGTAAGATCGAATGACCTCGCAGGCCAGTCAGTAGGGCCAACTCTGACGATCCACATACACAAAAAAAAGTTCCAGCGTTTGAAAATCTATGGGACTAAACTATTGTAGTCATCAGTCCTAGGCTTAGAAAGTACTTACTATTTAAACTAACGTGAGGTCAATACACACATCCTGCCCGAGGGAGGACTCGAACCTCCGACAGGGAACAGCCTTGCGCTCCGTAGCAAGGTGTCTTAGAGCGCTTCCAATCCACAAGCCAATGTAAACATGGTGTAATACGTCGCGTGCTTTATTTACGTAATGCGATGAGCACCAGTCGCGCTGAAGCCTCGTACGATACCGAACAAAATCGTGCAGTAGTATCGGTAGTTCCTGCTCCAAAAACGTTCCATATTAGCGTCCATCAATAAAATAGGGGCCAATGATTTTGTTTCCATTGATGTCACACTATACGTTAACCGATCAAAGGCGTACACATTCGACATTCCGTAACCAGTGGGGATTGTCTACAGTTCAGTAATGCCTGCTACACCGGTTAACGCAATTATAATTTGTGAAGGTAGACTCATCGAGAAACAGTACCTCGGCAAAGGAAGTGAGGGTCGTTCGCATTTGTTAAAGTACCCATTCACAAACACTATCCGGTAACGGAAGTCATCTCCAGGCAGTTCTTAACGCAGAGACATACTGTATGGATGGTACCTACAACGAGGCAATATGTTGCAATTACTACCGATGTACCTACCAGAATCGCGGTGTAATTGCCGAACACTTATCTGTGGATGGTGGTGTACTGCTGCTAGTACTGATGTTTCATTAGCTTCCTCTGTAACTGGTATGTTTCGTTTCCGCTTTGCAGTCTGTAAACTGCCACCAGGCATAAAGGCGTTCACAACCTTGTAATAGAAAGAACGACAGAAACTTTCTCTGGAAAAGGCTCGGCATACATGGCAACATCAGCGATAACATTTCTCTCACATTATCACATAAACAATGTTTGTAAATGTATGGGACTTAATTACTATGTTTATCAGTCCCTTGGCTTACAAACTTCTTAACATAAGAACAAACAACAACACCCATGCCTGAGGGACGATTCGAACCTCTGACGGCGAGCAACCCTACGCTCCGCAGGAAGGCGCGTTAGAACGCTCAGCCACTCGACCGCGGCTACCACATGACAGAGCAGGAAGCAGGCAACAGTGAAGATTAAAGCATTAACTACCAAGAAGACAACTAATAGTGTAGAATTCGTCGGGAAAATTCAGACTCAAATAATAGATTCAGAAGCTCAACGTCGAGCACTAATTTGGAGCATGTGCTATCGCTGTTTCGTAGATGTGGCTGTAATCTCAAACGAGTGTATTTCATCTAGTCAGAGCCGTTTTTTTTATCACACCCTCGGTGAGATTATTGTAAGGTACACTTGGCCATACACCGTACGTTAGCTTACGAAAAGAGAAAAAATGTTCAAATGTTTGTAAATTTATCGAACCAAACTGCGTCGTCATAAGTCCGTAGCTTACAAACTATTTAAACAAAGGTAACCTAACCTAAGGACAACACACACACCCATTAGCCAGGGAGGGCTCGAACCTCCGACAGCGAGCAACCGCCCGCTCCGAAGCGAGGCGCCTTAGAGCGCTCGGCTACACCACCGCGGCCTACGGAAGGAACACATTGTAATCATGTAGCATACCATGGCTTACTAAAGGTGTCCTATGAATTAACGTAAGGAAAAGCCATAATAACTGCAGATTTCATCCAAATCCGAGCACCGTTTCAGCGTGAAGGAGTAATAACTGTACAATCTCTCCCGTTTACAAGCTACTAGCTAAAACCCGGTGTTGCCTGGTATTTATTTGTCCCACTCTTGATGAGGCCATCTTCTCTTTGCTGCTCTCTCCGTTCATTTCCTTCTTACCTCCTCCAATCCCCCCTTTCATCTCTTCCTCCCCATCTATCTACCTCCATCTAGCCCCTTCCCCTCTTCCTCTATCCAGACTATTGTCTCTAACCCACTCCTCCTCCCCTTCTTCTGATATAAACGATGTTACATGCAAATCAAAATAATATTTCCTACATTATGTATTTATTACCATTTTCCAGTAGTCCATATTCTCCCTCCCCCTCACGACTACCTGGTGCCTTGCCCAAGGTGGCACACTGGATTCGCATTCGGGACGGTGGTTCAGTTCCACCTCCAGCCAATCACATTTTCATTTTCCGGAAAATGCCTTGATGGTTCCTTTGAACCATTTCCTTCCGCATCCTTACCCACAAATACGAGCGTGAGCTCCGTCTCTAATGGCCGCGCTGTCAACGAGTCGTTCAACAGTAATATTCCTTCCTTTCTTCCTTCCTTCCTCTTTCTCACCTGCTTATTTTACTTGTCCATCATCTCGTCCTCCAGCTCACAGTCAATCTCCTCCTTTCCCCTCTCTCTCTGTCAATCTCCTCTTCCCGACCCCGTCTTTTGTCCCTTCTGACAATTTTCATGACGACTGCTGAAACGATGTCGACGTTCACTGCAAAGATATTCTCCATAATGCATCACATGGTGGCTTATGGAGTATAAAAGAATTCTGTACGGACATGTGCCCATTTTTATAGTGATCAGTCAAACGACGTCAAATTCTATTGTTAAGATATTGTCCACCATGCGCCATACGAAATCTTATGTAAACAACGATCTTCCTCTGATATTGAAGGTTAAATGAGCAATTTTTGTTTCAAGATCGGATCAAAACTATTGTTTGGTGTCGCAGTCTGTTGTTAGGTACCCTCCACCACCCACAATACGAAATCTTATGTTGACAGTGATTTTCTTCCTTTTTTGAAGGTCAACTGTGCAAAATGTCATAGTAGATAAGTGCTGAAATCTGGAGTAAGGTTTCCTCCTCCATGCACCATACGAAATTGTGTATAGAAAATGATCTTCCTTTTTCTATTGAAGGTAAGTGTGTATAAATTCATCAAGAACAGAATAAAACTGTAAATTTGTACCAGTTACAAACAAGAGAACGGACACGTAAATATCACCCAGTGACGCTACATGCAGTTATTCAACATCTATACCGTGAAAAAAATGTTTAAATGTTTATATAGGTTATGGGACTTAACTGCGGGGTTATCAGTCCCTAAACTTACAAACTACTTATTAAGTAACTAAGACTAAGGACGGCACAAATATCCACGCCCGAGGGGGGATTCGAACCCCCGACCGTAGCGTCCGTGCGGACCGTGACTGGAGCGCCTCAGTCCCCTCGACCACCGCGGCCGGCTATACCGTGAATGAATTCTCTTCTACTGCAAGCTTTTTGCTGACCATATTTTGGGAGGCGGTAGTATGGATCAAAACAAGGAAAACTGTACAGTAAACATGGCCTCTAAAATGCATACCTTAAGGGCATAAAAGATTGCCTCACTTTTTTGTTAAACCCAAATAAACTATTAATTATCTTCGAGTTTTAATTAAAGCTATAGTGAGCACGGGGTTGAGCAGCTTCATTTTTAGGATATTCGAATTAAGAGTGCAGATGATGAAGAGTCGTTGCTCACTTATAGCTGCTAATTAGAAAGGACTTCAGAAATGCGCATTTTTAGAGTGGATGTTCTAAAGGAGGTAAGTGCCAGAACACCGGTTTTTATCTATTTCGGGAAGACATAAGGCCGCGGTGGAGTAGCCGAGCGGTCTAAAGCGTCTTGCTGCGGAGCGCGCGGTTGCTCGCCGTAGAGGTTCGAGTCCTCCCTGGGGCATGGGTGTGTGTGTTGTCCTTAGGTTAGTTTACCTAGGTTTAAGTAGTTTGTAAGCTACGGACTGATGACCACGCAGTTTGGTCCGATAGAATTACAGAATTTTTTTTTGAAAACGTAATAAATACCGCAGAACAAGATCTATGTTACCAAAATTTTAACACACGGCGAGTACACACTGAAGTACTCTATAAACTGCACAGAAATATTTGTCTTAGAATTAGTGGAAACAATTTTTGTTAGGCGAAATAATACTCGAATATTGAAAAGTGCTTTACTTTTTAGACACTGTAATATATCATAATTTATGATTTTTGTGATATTGAAAGCAATAAAACGAGAAATCTATAAAACAGGATGCTACACCTATCTTTCACACAAATCCAGATAACACTGCCTGTTTCCTTCGTCTAGGTAGTTAACCACTGAAATCATTTAAAAAGTCTGTGATTTCTTGCTCATCATTCACTAGAGCGAACCAAGTGTAATATACCGTATAAAGCACGAAAAGGGTGGCCACGTTTCCAGTCCATTGAATGTTTTCATGTATTTCAAGACACGAGGTCTCTCACTACTTAGTCTTAGCATATTAATTCTGAAATCTTCAGTTTTTTAGCAGGCAAATGCCGGGATAGTTCCTTTCAAAGGGCACGGCCGATTTCCTTCCACATCCTTACCCAAAAGCCCGACCGTGAGCTCCGTCTCTAATGACCACGCTGTCGACGGGACGTTAAACCCTAAGATTCCTTCGTTCCTTCAAATGTTTGTAAATCTATCGGACCAAACTGCGTGGTCATCAGACTAAGGT